>OX451739.1:750244847-751716994 GCA_948472305.1 Vicia faba
AATAGTAGATTTTTTTAATCAATTGAATAAGTTTTGATTTAAACATCTAATGTAAAACGAATTTAGATTAATTAAGGTTTTGGATTGATTTAGTCCCATCATCTCTTCGTTCATTTTAATTCTTGGTATACGTGTACATTGACATAATCAATTCAGTTGCATATATTGTATAAAGATTTCATAAAACTATGATTTTGAAAAGCAGAAAAATTTATCTTGTTGAGAACAGTATTTTCAATTCCCTCTTCAAAATCATTGAGTCCATATTCTCTCCTAACACTCTTCTTATAAAAGGATTGTTATATTTAGAAAAAGTTATATTCTATTTCTGAACTCTCAATCACCTAATAAAAATAATGTTTACAAAGTACAACATTCTTCATCAAGAAGAGCCCACCCATCGTCTTGTGACGCGCTCATGCCAATTTTGATTGTTGTTTTTGGGAAAGAAATCTTAAAGTGTTTAGAAACTTAAAACAAATTTTAGAACAAGATCTTTTAAAATAAAATAAAAAAATACAATACTTATAAAAAACAAAAAATAATAATTGAATCTGAAGTTTAAATTTGAATTAAAGTAAATTCATATTTAGTTGTTATTTTTTTTTTAAAGATTAAATATGTATTTGGTCCTCTTAAATATTTCATATTTATTTTTAATCGTTTCTATTAAATTTCTTTAAAAATGGTCTTTCTAAAAATTTCAATTTTAACTTTTTGTCTCTTATGCAAAAACATCACATTTTTTCGCTTTTTAATCTAATTTAGAGATTACTGAAGTGTGTCATTTTGCTCTATTACTCTTTAAATGTTATTCACCATTAACTTTGTTGCGAAACACTCTGTATTTTCTCTAATTTAAGAATGAAGTAGGGTAGCTTTATTGTTTTTAAGATGTTGACATAAGATAGAGGAAATTTGATTGCATGAACAATTGAAATGATACATTAGAATGAGAAATGAGGGTGTGATGTGTTAGGAACTTCTAGGGACTGCATGTAGACTTTGGAAGAGAAAGGTTTTGATCTAAGAAACATTATTTCCAAACAAAAGTTGAATGGTTACTTTGACATTCTTCATGACCCAATCTACACTAATCTCGTTAAGGAGTTCTGGTTGAAGGTCTCTGTTTTGCCATGGGGTCATGATGAAGCAATCTAGTCTTATATCAATGGCTCTAATATCTTTATTACTCCATCACTTTTTGCTAAGACAATAAACTGTGAAGAGACATGTAGTTATGTTAAACATTACAGATTCAATAATGTCTACTCAACCCGCATTCACCAAATTTATGCCAACTACAATCAACTCACCGGTCCTGTTACTCTACTCCCAATTGAAAAAAATTTGTATCAACTTCTAGTTTCAAATCTCCGCCCAAGAGAGAAACGACTGGAAACGCTTACTTGGGATGACAATCACCTCTTCTACTTCCTTACCTACAACTCCAGAGTTAATCTTCCTCTTACAATTTTTAACTTCTTAAATGATAAGTATCTCTTGAGAGGAAATGACTTTCCTCATAGAATATGTAAGAGTTCTTCTGAATTTTTCTCTCAGTTAGAGATAATTAGGGATAATATTGAAGTTGAATGGAGTCAAAAGTTTGAATATGTGAAATAGCTATCTTTGTTGTCCTGTTTTTTTTTATTATCAATGAAAATTTTCTTTTCTATTATTGTCTATTCTTGTTTATTAATAACAAAGATATTGATAATTACTAATTAACAAAGAAAAACATGAAATCTGGAAAGACGTCAAGTGATAAATTATTGAGAAACACTTTAAGTATAGTAACAAGGAATAGAAGTGAGATCCCTCATATCTATATTTCCTCGATTATCCAAAAATTGAGAGAATAGGTTTATTATTTTTTATGGATAAAAAATGGTGTTCACTTATATCTATGTTAACTTGGATTTTTATAAAATCGAGGGGAAATGTTGTTTATTTTCTTAAAAAATAAATCATGACGCTCTCATGACCTATACCCTTAGTTTTTAACATGTTCGAGGTGAAATCTTTATCATTAAAAGTGTTATTTGTAGTAGTGAATGTGTGAGAATCACAAAATATAGGTCAAGAACAAATAACATGAAAAGGTTTTTATTCTTTTTTAAATATTTCATTCATGATAAATGTTTGGCTATTTATGAATTATAGAATGACTATGAATTAAATGATTACAAAAAAAAATGATTTTACTACTATCTAATGAAAACATGTTAATGTGAGAATTCTAAGTCAACCAAAGTGATATGTGCAGCGTCATGTTTTTCTTAAATAATGAAAGTGTACATACATGCTAACTATGTGTATTTTGTATCAGTCTTGCTATTACTTGATATATTTAATATCATGGATAAGATCAAGGCATTGTTTGATTTTGAGTAAAAATACTATTTGACCAAAAGCCTACTTATTGAAGGTTTGATCCTTTGGCAACCCCTTTGAGTTTAACATAAAAATGTGTATTCCTTAAATGTTAAAACCATTATACAAGTTTAAGAGAAAAATAATGTTCACCACCTTATCTTAAGAATATGAGGACATTTCAAAATACAAGGGTATTTCAGAACTAAGTTGGAGAAAAAAGGAAATTGTGAAAAATAAAATTAAGTAGTAATAGTGAAAAGAAAAGAAAAGAATATGCTTTTGATGAAATAAAAAGGATAAATTAAAATTCAAAGTATACAAAGAAAATCACCAAAAGAAAATGGTTGTACATAGTGGAATTAAATAAAAAATACTTTTTTTTTAAATAAAGAGTTACCAAATGAAATGTTGCTCTCTTATATTTAGGATTTTGAATTCAAATAAGAACTTAAGTGTTTGTTGGCAGTAATTTTGGTAAAACAATGTGTTGTTAATATTTTATTAAATGTCTTGACATTTGTAGCAAATTGTTTTGAATGATGTCAAAGCATATGTCTTGACATCTTCCTCCTGAACTGATCTCAGTCAACATCAGTTTATGTTTTTCTGTTTCCTGATTTCCTGCGCTCCATAATTCAAGATTTGTGACTCACGAGCTGCGAAAAAGATGGAGGAATATTTTTCAAAATGCATGGATTTTATCTTGACATGTTTTTATAGAAATATTCAAAAGAATTGAATATTTGGTTTTAAGCCCAGGCCCACAGATGCGCATATATAAGGACTTGATTCCTTATTCAAACTACAGAAACTTTCAAAGAAGAATACTTTCTTTCTGTCTAAGAAGTCTAAGTCTTTTAATTGTCAAACACTCTAGTATTGATTTAATATTTGTGTTGTTATTTGGGTTGTTAATTATGTATCATTCATAAGATTTTAAGCATTGAATGATTGAAGTTTTTAAAATTATTATTTTTGTTATTTCTTCACGGTAAGTGATTGAAGGGATTTAAGGAGGGTCTCATACCTAGGTGAGTCTTAGGTAGAAGTATAGCACGGGTAGTGATTAAGTGATTAGATCGTAAATTGTTTGTTTACTGAGAGTCTATAAATTGATATTATTTAATGGACTTGTTCCTGGCTTGGTAGTCCCTAGAGTAGGTGTTGTTGTACACTGAACTGGGTGAACAATCTCTTGTGTTTTTTTCTGCTTTTGTTATTACTGCTTTTTACTTGTAAATAGATATTTGTGTTGTGACATCTCATTCGACATCACATATCTGATACCATAATTTCAATTGGTATTAGAGCTGACATCCTGCTCTTTATTTGTGTGAGATCTAGGGAAGATACTTTCTGGTACTATGGACAAGGAAGGAGGATTTGTGAACAAACCACCCATTCTGGAAGGAAGTAATTATGACTACTGGAACCACGTATGGTGGCCTTTTTAAAGTCTTTGGACAACAGGGCTTGGAAAGTTATTTCAAATGGATGGAAACACTCTGTCAAATTGGGAGAAAATGGAGAACCTACTTCTGAGTTAAAACCAGAAGAAGATTGGTCTAAAGAAGAAGATGAAATTGCTCTTGGAAATTCTAAAGCCTTGAATTCTATATTCAATGGAATTGACAGGAATATTTTCAGATTAGTGAACACATGTGAAGTAGCTAAGGATGCATGGGGGGGGGGGGTTATTCAATCTACTCATGAAGGCACATCCAAAGTTAAGATGTCAAGACTTCAGTTGCTCACCACAAAATTTGAGAATTTGAGAATGAAGGATGATGAAAGTATTAATGACTTCCATATGAATATTCTTGAAATTGCTAATGCATCCAGTGCATTAGGAGAGAAAATACCAGAAGACAAATTGGTGAGAAAGATGCTCGGGTCTCTTCCCAAGAGATTTGACATGAAAGTGACTGCTATAGAAGAAGCTCAAGAGATTGACAAAATGAAGTGGATGAACTTGTTAGATCCCTCCTGACATTTAAATTAAGCATCAATGAAAGATCTGATAAGAAGAACAAAAGCATATCCTTTATATCAAATACTGAAGATGAAGAGGAAGACTGTGATTTGGATACAGATGGAGAAATATCAAATGCCTTAGCTATGCTTGGAAGACAGTTTAACAAAGTGATAAAAAGAATGGATAGGAATCAAAGATAAAATGTCAAGAACATCTCATCTGACATCCATAAGTCAAATGAGTTTGGAAGAAAAAGGGTTGAAGAAAAATCCACTCAAGGGAAGGGAGTACAATGTCATGAATGTGAAGGCTTTGGTCACATTAGAGTTGAATGTCCTACATATCTTAAGAAACAAAAGAAGAATTTGTCTATTACTTGGTCTGAATAGGACTCAGAGAGTGATCTTGAGAAATCTGCCAAGTATGTCAAAGCATTGACAGGGAAATATCTATCTGATGAAGAGTCTAGTCATGGGGAACTAACCATTGGTGAGTTAGCTGCTTCATACAAAGAATTATGTCTCAAGTGCAGAAGTGTGCCTTGAAGGGGAGAAACAAAAAGTCATCATAACTCAGATGAAGGCAGAAAGGGAAGAACATTTAAAAACTATTTCTAATCTGGAAAGTGAAGTGACTTCCTTGAATTCAAACCTTGATAGAATGGTCAAATCTCTCAAGATGCTAAATAATGGATCTGAAAAACTAGATGAAATTCTTCAAGTGGGGAGAGTGACTGAAGACAAGAGTGGTCTAGGGTTTAATAAGAAATATAAACCTAACTCGGAAGAACCTTCATCATATTCCACTCAGGCCAAATCTAAACCTAAGATGTCGAATAAAATGTCTAAACATCATAGCAAGAAAGGACATCATGGAAAACATCAGGGTAAGAAGAAGTTCAAACACATCAGGGAGAACTCTCAGCCCTTGAGATGTCATCACTGTGGAAGGCTTGGTCATATAAGGCCCTTCTGTTTCAAATTATATGGGTATCCTAAGACTATTCTTCCTCCCAAGACTGATAAGATTCCACAAAATAACAAAAAGAAGAAATAATGGATTCCCAAGTCTAATGTTTCTAGTTTCACAGCTCACACCTCCCTCAGAGTATCAACCAAAGATGACTAGTATTTTGACAGTGGTTGTTCTAGACACATGACAGGTGTCAAGAATCTGTTGGTGGATGTCAAATCTCATTCCACTAGTTATGTGACTTTTAGTGATGGAGCATAAGGTGAAATCAAAGGTGTTGGAAAGCTTGATTGTCCAGGAGTCCCTAAGCTTGATGATGTGTTACTTGTTAAAAGGTTAACAGCTAACTTGATAAGTATAAGCCAATTATGTGATCAAGGATTCAAAGTTAACTTCACCAAGGAAGAATGTCTTGTCTGCAATGAAAAGAATGAAGTTATTATGAAAGGAATCAGATCTAAAGACATCTGCTATTTATGGGTTCCTCAAGAGTTGAACTTCTCCTTAACATGTGTTTTAGCCAAAGAGAATGAAGTTAAACTATGGAATCAAAAATTGGGGAACTTGCATCTGAAAGGTATGAAAAGAATTATATCTGAAGAAGCAGTGAGAGGGATTCCTAAGCTCAAGATAGAAGAAGGTAGAATATGTGGTGACTTCCAGATTGGAAAGCAAACTAAGATGTCACATCAGAAGATCCAACATCTCACTACATCAAAAGTTTTGGAACTTCTTCACATGGACTTGATGGGACCTATGCAGGTTGAAAGTCTTGGTGGTAAGAAGTACGCATATGCTATTGTAGATTATTTTTCTATATACACATAGATAAGCTTTATTAGAGAAAAATCAGAAACTTTTGAAGTGTTTAAAGATATATGTCAAAAACTTCAAAGGGAAAAGGAAAGTCATGTTTAAAGATCTAGGTATACTGCCTATTGGATGCATTCTGTTTACGCCGATTACCATGTCCTTGTTGGCGAGGTTGTTGTTGGGCTCACGATGTAGCATCAATTTGGAAAGGTCTACTCTTTATCAAATCAGCCTCTTGTCTCATTGGAGGCTGAATAATGACTTGATCCCCAGACTCGACTATTTGTTTCATACGGTTGCGTCCATCTTGATGAAATTTGTTGATAAAGGCTCTCAGCTATTCTTGTCCTTGAGCTAAGTTTTGGATAAGAGCCATTTGGCCTACCATCTGCCCCATCATTTGGATCTTCATTGTGGTTACCTCAATTTGTAGCTGCCCCAACTGGTCATCCTTATTGTCCTCAGGATTCTTCATGGCCATGCCCCTAGTGAGGAGTGATTTCACTTCTTATTGCCCCTTGGACAGGTTCAAGAACATTTCTTGAAGCTGAGCATTTTGAGTCTGAATGTCTTTGATGGTCTGTTCTAGAGCCATCTCTTGAAATAAACAGTAAGCAGATGAGAAACCCGTGTAAGGAAGATCGGTCATGATATGATGCATGGTATGTGGATGCATGTTTCCAAGGATCTCGCAGGGTAAACACGAGAAGATGTTAGAAGTTGAAGTTTGATCAACAGCTTTGATTGGAGAACTTCTTATCAGTGGATGTCCTTCCACAAGAATCAAGCTCACCATGTCAAGTGGGTCATATCCCTTGACTCAAGTTATCGTGCTTTGGTCTTTGAGGGAATTTGGTTAGAGGAGAATAAATCCACTTGCCCCTTGATAGATGTCTGGTTCGACATGACCCTGCATCATAGGCCCTTGAGATTCTTGAAATGGTTATTGAAAAATGCTATGATATGATGTAATGATGTTATGTACAAGAATGCAAAGCAAGAAATTCGTTATGTACAAATAGCCATATACACACAAAGCAGACAAGTTCTTAGGTTTATGCTTGCATGAGGTTTGTAGGTAAGTACCCTCTTGAAGTTTAGTTGGCTCAACCTGTCCTAGAAAGTGATCTGGTTCTCGGGGATCTCAATATCACTGATCTTTCTTCATCGGGCATTGTTTCAGCGCAAGCCTCTTTATTGGCGACCGAAATATCCCGAAAGTTCGATCTCAATGAGAGTAGTATCGAGTATCAACCAACTTCAGACTGCACCAAATTCGGCTACCTCACTACTTCCTAATGGCCAAGTTGTTCAATTAAGGTTCTAAGGTCAGTTAGTTCTTCGTGACACCACACAGCAGCCCCGTATTCTCCTTGACTACTCAAGGGCTATCGATACTAACAAATGTGTCACACTAACGTAGCTATTGGTTTGACCATGTCGGTATACCCCGCACAGTTTCCACAATTTATTTCTACTTACCTAAAAGGTGCCCCAGATCCGGGTAGAGGATCAAAACAAACCCAAACAAGGAACCATAATGTAAATCAAGTAAGTCAAACAAAGAAAGCAAGTAAAGGTGATCTAGCCCTAAGGTAACCCCACTTTTAGATAGGTCCCCAGTAGAGTCGTCAGTTCTATAATACGGTGGGAGAACTGACTTGGGTGTTTTACGTTTGATCGCAATTGTTGCAGATTACAAGAGTCAGCACCGACTTTTCTTTTATCCAATAAGGAAAGGTTGAAAAGAACAAGAAAGACCTTTTGAGATTATTTCTTGAGTTCGGGGGGTAGGTTATGAAAAGGGATGGTGTTAGCACCCTTTTCATCTGTAGTTATCTACGGGCTCTTAGTTGCTTGCTAGATCACTTTCTTTTGTTTGGAAACGTGCTTGTGGTGTGGGTTTGAAAGTATTTTGAAAATGTCTTTGTAATGATTCTCGTTTCTATAAGAATGAGTATAAAGTGTTGGTTTTGAAAATAGTTCAAAGAGGTGTTTGTGGAATGTGTTTTTGAAAGTGATTTTGAAACATGTCTTTGTAATGATTCTCGTCTCTATAAGAATGCGTACAAAGAGCTTTTACTTTTGAAAATGTTTCAATTTGAAAGTGTTGGTGTAAAAATGATTTTTATTGTGAGCAAGCGAGCAACTATGAGCGTCCTACCTACTCAAAAGGTCTAATGTTCTTTTCCTCCTCCTTTATAAGTTTCTATCTTACCATTGATTTGGTAAGAAGCTCCATCGTTGGATGTGAAGGGACGGGTGTGGGTCGTTTGTATAGTTATAGAAGGCAACCTATGAAATGTTTTAGCAATTTTCATTTAGGGACTATATCGTTTACCGAAGGCAACATCGAGGGTCATCGAGGGACTACAATCTTTTATCGAGGGTCTTTGCTAATACATCCATATTCGAGGGACGTGACTATTTTCCTAGGCAACAAGTGAGATTAACCTAGAGGTGCATGTGTGCAAAGTATGTTTGATTGCATGTATTTTGTCTTTGAATTTTAGGTTGTCTACTTGCCGGTTTTATCTTGCCATACATCCTAATTACTAACATTTGTATAAAGAAATAAAAATGCAGAAAATAAATATCCTACACTATTACAACCATATTGAATAGCAAGAAAATATAAAGAAAAAACAAAATAAAAGAAGGGGAAATAAGTTTTTTGATCCAGGCAGAATGCACCCTTCGATTCTGCCCTTTCCTGCCTTCTTTCGATTTGGGCCTAGCAGCCAGCATGAGATGGACCCTTCGATTCAACTTTCTTGTTGTTGCTTTCGATTGGGCCTAGAAGCCAGTGTGGACAAGTAACCTTCGATTCACCCTTCTCGCTGCTTCTTTCGATTGAGGCCTGGAAGTCAATGTGAACACCCTTTGTTTCTCCCTTCTTACTCCTTTGTTTGGACTATAAAGTAATATGGGCCTGCAAAGCAGCATGAGTGCACATCCTCCGTTCACGCCCTCTTTGTCTTTCGCTTGGGACTGTGAAGCAGCAAGGGGGGAGAAACCTAAGGCTTTGTTTCACACAAGACTTTTTCTTTCGTTTAGGGTATGTACAGGTTAGCTTTAACGTATACTTGGACAAGAAAAACGCATGTAATCGAAAGTATAGAAATAAAAAGTTAACAAATGTTATTTACATGTTATGTTTGAAATGAAAAGCTTAAGGTTAAGAGGATTTACCTTGCTTGACGCTGGAATGTAGGTGTTGAACCTTGAGCTGCTGCCCTAGGTGCTCCTGGATTCGAAGGAAAGAAACAAGTGTGATGTTTCTTTGACTGGATTCGAAGTTCAAGAAGAGTGGGGTTGTGTTTGTTGTTTCTGGATTCTAAGAAAAAGAACAGGTGTAGTGTTCCTTCTGCTGGATTTGAAAGAAAGAAGCAAAGCGTGAGGTTGCTCCTGGATTTGAAAGGGAAAAGAAACAGGTATTGTGTTTTCTAGTGTTGGATTCGAAAGGGACAGAAACAAAGGTATGGTCTTTTGATTCTAGGTTGAGAATGTGTTGAGTGTTTGATGATTTTCACACAATCAAGGATCTCCAGTTATCAAAAGCCTTTGGATGTGTTGTCCATCCCCTTAGACATGTTATGGGGCTTCTTATTTATAGGTGAAGTTGGATGAGGTTTAGGAGGGAAAACAAAAGAATTTGAACAAATTGGGTATACTTTTTTTGTAGCTTTCGAGGGGCAGTATTTGTATACCAAATTGGTGCAAATACAGGAGCAGTGTAGCAGGACTGCTGTGCAGTAGTTTTTGAGCGTTATGGGCAGTGCAGCAGGTCTGAACTTGGCAGTAAGCATTTTTGAATATTTCATATCCTTTGATTTGACTTCATGGGTCCAACCTTCAACCATAAACTCTCTTCAGACAACACTGTTTGCTTTCTTCCACAGTGTGTCCTTCGAATGGATCATATATGTATCTTTGAAAGGGCCAAATATGTTTGCTTCGATTGGACCATATGCATAATTTGTGTGCACCATTTGAAATTCTTCGAATGGGCCACCGAGATATGTCTTTCGAATGGGACACCCAGACATGTCTTTCGAATGGGACACCTGGACATGTCTTTTGAATGGGACACCAATTGTATGCCATAGTATAGGAACTATGTATGATCAAAACAGACTGTTTCCAAAGGAAATATTACCCATTCGAAGCTAGCATGAAAAATGGCCATGTCTTCTGAATCGAAGGAGCCCAGTAGGAAATCACCAACTTCTGAATTGAAGGATATCAACAAGAGGCTTTTCCCCTTTGGATCAGAGGACATCAACATGAGGCTTTTCCTCTTTGAATCGAAGGAGGCTACAGGAGGCTATTTGCCTTGTGCCTTCTGGCCTGGTGGGAGCCTCTTGCTTTGAAGCATGCAAGAAGGAATATATTTCTCAATCGAAGGCAGTATGCAGCTAGACATTACTTTGTGAATCTAAGCAAGCATGGAAGGAATTATTTATCCAATCAAAACAGACATGCAGGCATCAAATGTCCAATCAAAGCAGACATGCAAGCAACCATTGCATTGTGAACCATGTGAGGCCAATGGTGCAATCGAAGCTTGCATGCAGGCATTGATTTATCCAATCGAAGCTTGTCTGTAGGAGGTCACTGCCTTGTGACTCCAAGCAAGCATAAAAGAGATCATCGCTCGAACGAAGGTTTGCATGAAGAGCCAAGGTCCAATCGAAGGTTGCATGCAGGAAGCTCCTGCTTTGTGAATCGAAGCCAGCGTGTCCGAGGTGAACGCTCAATTGAAGGATGTAAGCCAAGCTTGCATCGAAAGAGGCCAAATGTCCAACCGAAGGATGTGAAATCAAAGCAAGCACGCTCTTTTTTCGATTTGATGTTTGAAAGCCCAATTGTACTTGTGCAAATTTGAACCTTTAAAAATCCTTGTGGGGAAATGTCTTGAGAAATGAGAGGGAAAATTTTGGGGTACAACAGCTGCCCCTGTTCAATCTTCTTAAACCTGAAAAGTGAGTATGGCATGTTGTCGTTCATAGCTTAAAGGTAGAAGATGATTGAACACTAGAGTGCCCAGAAATTTGTACTCGATGAAGTGGTTGTTGATTGTAGGGAATGGGCTTAAAGATGCCATTTGGAGAGATGATGGAGAGTTTTCGGAGATGGGCTTATAGATGCCATCCAAAGGTGATTATTGATAGAAATTGGAAAAAGTATCAGAATAAATCTTTGGTCGATTTATACTGAAATAGTAGATGTAGTGGGATGAGTATCAGAATAATATCCATAAATGTATTGTATCTGAAAGATGTACTGAATGAGCGTCAGAATGACATCCGTATATGGATTGTATCTGAACTGCTTTTGAAATATGTATTGAATGAGAGTCAGAATGACATCCGCATCTGGATCGTATCTGGACTGTATTTGAGAAATATGCTGAATGAGTGTCAGAATGACATCCGTATCTGGGTTGTATCTGGATTATATTTGAAAGAATATGGAATAAGTATCAGAATGACATTCGTATCTGGATCACATCTGAACTGTTTATAAAATGGAATCTGGAGTAAGTATCAAAATAATATCCGTCTCTGGATCGTATCTGAACTGTTTCTAGGAGGGAATCTGGAATAAGTATCAGAATGACATCCATATCTGGATCGTGTCTGAACCGTTTCTAGAGGGAATCTGGAATAAGTATCAAAATGTCATTTGCATCTGGATCACATCTAAACCGTTTCTAGAAGGGAATCTGTAGTAAGTATCAGAATGTCAGCCGTATCTAGATCGCATCTGAACTATTTCTAGAAGGAATCTAGAATAAGTAATAGAATGTTAGCCGTATCTGGATTGCATCTGAATCATTTCTAAAAGGGAATCTGGAGTAAGTATCTGAATGTCAGTCGTATCTGGATCGCATCTGAACTGTTTCTAGAAGGAATCTGGAGTAAGTATTAGAATGTCAGCTGCATCTGGATCGCATCTGACCCGTTTCTAGAGGGAACCTGGAATAAATATCAGAATGTCAGTCGTATCTGGATCGCATCTGAACTGTTTATAGAAGGGAATCTGGAGTAAGTATCAGAATGTCAGCCGTATATGGATCGCATCTGAATTGTTTCTAGAAGGAATCTGGAGTAAGTATTAGAATGTCATCCGCATCTGGATCGCATCTGAATCATTTCTAGAGGGAATCTGGAATAAGTATTAGAATGTCATCCACATCTGGATCGCATCTGAACCATTTCTAGCGGGAATCTGGAATAAGTATCAGAATTCCAGCCGTATATGGATCGCATCTGAACTATTTCTAAAAGAGAATCTGGAGCAAGTATCAGAGTGACATCTGCATCTGGATCGTGTCTGAACCGTTTCTAGAGGGAATCTGGAATAAGTATCAGAATGTCATTTGTATCTGGATCACATCTGAACCGTTTCTAGAAGGGAATCTGGAGTAAGTATCAGAATGTCAGTTGTATCTGGATCGCATCTGAACTATTTCTAGAAGAGTGTATGAGAAGGAGCTCGTGTAGGATTGCTTCAGCTGGTCGTGTAGATAATTGTCCTGGCTGGTTTCAGGAATTAATCTCTGACCTTTTGAAAATTATTGATGATAGCTATCTGTTGATTGATATTTCCTGAAAAGGTAAAGAGTTAGCTGCATGCAATGTCATGATGTGTGAAATGCATGGCGTAATGATGTTCTCAAAATAAATGAGATTATGCTATGTGTGTTTCGTATGCATATGCTATGATGCATGAAATGTGAAATATTGTTGGAATATATCTTTGTCTTGGAAAATAAATCCTTGACAAATGCTGAGGATTTTAGGAAGTTAAATCCCGGATTACCGTTGGGGATGAAGAATATGCACACCTTCAGACCTTGTTTTAGAATGTTTCCGTTGGGGATTCCTATTTTTTTGTTTGAGGAGAACTCCATTGGGGAATATTGAATTTGTTTGAGGGAAAACTCTGTGGAAGAGTGTTGATTTCTGCTTGGGGAAAGGAGTTCAGGAGTTTTAGTTGTTTGTTGCTCTACTGGAGAGTTATCTCTTGATTAGAGAGAGAGGAAGTTAACAACTTTGTTGGGGATAAAGAAGTTAATTGTTATCTGGTTTAGTTTCCAGATTTTGCACCAACTTACTAGGGATTGTAGAAAATTCTACTGGGGAAGAGGGGTTGTGGTCCCTTGATTTGTGATAGTCTGAGAGGCAAACTCAAACTAGGGAATCTGTAGTTTATTGGGGAAATAAACCTTGTTGCCAATATATTGGAAAGGCGTTTTCTTTTGGCAGAACTCCTCGAGGATTCTTGAGATCAACTCAGTTGGGGAGAAGGTTTTCCAGAGATTGAAACTCTGGCTAGGAATTTCCTAGATCCAACTTTATGGGGATATCCATGAATTTGGCCTAGAGGGGTTTGTACGCTTATCTGTGAAGATTATTTTGTGGGGATAACCTCATAGAGATGACTCTATGGAGACTTGACTGGGGATCACATTATGAAGAGGATTTTGTGGAGATTTGTCACTTCCCCAAGTAGTAAATGTTGTAGTACTGCCAAAAAATATTTGTCTGACCATACGTAATCTTTTGTTGGAATTCACGTTCAATACCCCAAGTGATTCAGATACAGACCTGCCCCTGGTGTATTCAGCATTTCTTAAGAGATTTCTTGGAATCTCGACTTGACTGCCCCCAGACGAGTTGGACAGTGCCACGTCATGCCTCCTTTGCTTATGGGAGAGTTTGTCATTGGAAGTTTCTTCCCATTTGAAATGATTCTGTTTCTTGAGATAATTTCCGCTCATTGGATGTTCGTCATACGAATTTCTCTGTTATCAAACAAATAGCTATATGCAAACAATGATATTCAAAATAATGCAAATTTTATGCTTGTCTTGAAGTTTTGAAAATTCCTTTTAGCAAGTAAAGAGTTTTGTAGGAATATAAATTCAACTCAGAATTTGGAGTAAAGCCTTACAGGAGTCAAGATACCTTTTGTAACAGTATGCTTTCGAACTAACCCATGCTTCAATTAGGACTTTTAAAGGGTTGTAGCATGGCTTGGTTCATGGTTTAAGGAAAAAAGGATAAGGATCAAAGTGTATTTGTACACGCCCGTTCTTCGTGATGTTCTCCAGTCCTAATCTCAGTCAATTGTGCGTTTGAACTCCTATTGAATCTGGAATGATGGTTCAAATATTTGGAAGTTTATTTGAGAAGGCGGTCATTTTTGCAACACTTTTCATGTTGTCGAGGATTTGTAGTGACCTCTTTTTGATTTATTATCCCTGATTTTTGCCTGACTGTTCTTGTTTTGGGATTATAGTCAGCGGGATGCCCCGGTTTTTCTTAAGTCTCCTTCGTAGGTTTTGACTTAGTGGGTTTTTCTCTTGGGAGATAATGACTGCTTATTTGATATGGAACC
This sequence comes from Vicia faba, assembly GCA_948472305.1. Taxonomy (NCBI): domain Eukaryota; kingdom Viridiplantae; phylum Streptophyta; class Magnoliopsida; order Fabales; family Fabaceae; genus Vicia; species Vicia faba. The sequence goes on from OX451739.1 coordinate 750,259,396, forward strand.
ATCACCGTCTTTTTTTATTAAGAAAGATGTTTTTGGTGTCATTCATTGTGTACGAAGTGAAAGCTTGCGACTGACGCGTACTTGTACTAACTGAGAGACTACCCTGCCCCGGGTTTTGATTAAAGGTTTCAATTTGTGTGAAAAAGAAAACTCCTACTTCTTTGGCTCAAAGGGGTTGACTAGGGATTATCTTCCTTATAACTCCAGTGTTTAGGAATTGAAATAAACGCATGTACATTGTCAGTAAGGTCTGTCCAAAAGCATATTTTATGAGATTATGGCATTGTTTTCGTCATTCTCCCTCTAAAGGTTTGTAACTTTTTGAAACAAGAGTTGAATATCATAAATGGAGTAAAGATCATTGTTTAAATAGAGTGAAAATGAATGGACCGATTCAAGACAAACATATTTAATGCATTAATGAGAATAACCAAAGTCTGACATAAAGATAAGTGTTTAAGCAAACAAAGAAATTACAACTGAAAATTCGAATAAACAAAAAATTCCTCCGCCTAGACTGTCACTTCATATGGATTACCTTGAGGGGTGATAGAAGATCTTTAGTTGACCGTCTTGTGTAAACTCCAACACTTCTTCGTCGATTAGGTCTTGAATCTTGTTTTTCAACGTCCAACAATGGTTTGTGTCGTGTCCAGAACTGTTGGAGTGATATGCATACCTTTCTCCATGATTGTAATAGGGAGAAGCAGTATTAGGATTCCGAGGAGGATCCTTTAATGTGACCAAATTCATCTTCAACATGTGTTGCAAGATTTGCGACATCGGCATGTCGAGTTTGGTATACTTCCTATTAGATGTGTTGTACCCCAAAATTTACCCTCTTTATTTCAACCTTTTTGGCTTACATTTCATTATTACATACATGCATATAATTGGTTTTATGGTTATGTAATCAAGGTATATTTAGCAAGCTTCGTCAGGTTACAAGTGACATTTATTTCGCCAATGTTCTCAGAGTATTTTTCGTGCTGAAGATCGGTTCGCCATTTCGCAATGATTCGGGGTTCAAAGATTCACAAGTCCAACCCGGCGCGTCATATTCAGGTGTTCTTTCGCCAAGATGTCCCTGAAAACATATTCTCAAATTCAGGTTTGGCTCGATAGATAATTCTTTAAAGAAGGTCTCCGAATGTGCGATTTTTCTCGAAGAAATATGGTGAAAAAGTATGCTGAAAGTGCAGTTTTTACACACTAAAAAATTCATAACTTAAATAACGTGGCTCGTTTTGAACCCGTTCCGGTGGCCAAAATTTCGTCTTGACGTCATCTACATTTTCATATCTCACGGCTGGAAGCCAATTACGATCAGAAGGTCTTCAAAAATGTGGATTTATCAAGTATTTTTATACAGAAAATTTGTGACAGAAGTTTATTTGTGTCATGTTCAGAAAATCATAACTTGGGCGATTTTCATAGTATTTAGCTGGTTCTGGCGCCAAAATTTCAAAAATCGAGTTGGCTACGTTTTCACATGAGGTATCGAGTTTGAATGGTATCCAAAAGGCCTTCTTTTTTTTGCCCAGAGTGCATGTGACACGTCGAAAATCTTGAATGCTAAATATTATTTGATCTGGGTCGAAACTTCAAAAATTCATAACTCGGTCAATTTTTATTGGATTCGGCCCATATTTTTACACAAGGTCACTGACTCAAAGATCTAAAAATTTTCTTCCAAGTTAGAGATTGAGTTCTTCTCCGATCAATACCAGTTTTTTTATTGAAGAACGTGTCAGAGTTGACACTGGAGCCCAAAATAAGTTTGTCTGAGCCAAAACTTTAAAAATTCATAACTAATTTACTGTTTATCCTATTGAGCCCATTTTTAACAAGAGTTAGTGCTCGATGTCGGCTACATTTTGTTTTCACATTTCAACTTCAAAAATTGCATTTAAGTCCCCGTGGTTTAGCCTGGAACGTGATAGACTCAAGTAAATAAAAATCTGCACTATTGCTTGTGGTTATTGGAGGCCCAATTGCATATTCAAAGCCTATATTTTTGCTCTAATTTCCATTATATAATCTCATTTTTTCACACAAACGGACGGAAAAAAAACCTTTTCCATAACCTTGTCAAAATATCAAATTCTTTCAAGAATCCTAAAAATCTTGAAATCTTTATTACAAACCCTCATGTCACTACAAACAGGCCATCCTTGTTACAAACCCTCATCTCACTACTTTTCCAGTAAGGGTAAGGCTAGCTTGATCTCCATGATCAAAAGGATGTAGAAGCATTCATACATATCATATCGGTTTTAACATTACAAAATTTCATATATTTGCTTTCTTTGTATTTCATGATATAATAATTTATTTAATGTGTTCATGAGATTCAACACTGCAGATTTAAACATGGTCCCATGCAGGGTTATTACAAAACACTGAGGTCGGATCATAACAACAACCAATGGATGGCAAAGCAGACATCCTGAGGAGGTTAAGGGTGTGAGTTCAACACTCACCCCTATTGGTTTTGGTTTTCTTCCTTTCTATTTATCTTTTTATCTATTTTCATTCTTTCTATTTAAAACATTTTTCATAAAACCTAACATTTTTCACAAACCTTTGATTTTTCATAATAAACTTGAATAATCAATTTTAAGTTTTTTAATTTAATTTTAGGTTTTAAATTAATTTTTGGTTCAACACTCACCCCTGACATTTGCATTATTTGTATTTTCTAACCCTATTTTTCATTGATGCTTCTTCCTCTATCTATTTTTTGGCAAACTTAATCCTTTTTTGTTAATCATTAAACATAAGCCTTTTTTTTAAAAACCTTTTTTTAATTAAAATTAATTAGGTTTTAGGTTTTTTTTAATTAACCTTTTTTTTAAATTAACCTTTTTTTATTATTAATTAAAATTAATTAGGTTTTAGGTATTTTATTTAACTTTTTTTCAAAATTAACATTTTTTATAAATTAATATTAATTTTTAGGTTTATTTAATTAATTATCATAAATCATTTTTTTCATTTAAAAAAATCAGCAAAACATTTTCTTTGCTATTTTCATCTTATTTTTATTTTCCTAGATAAAGTGTATAGGGCGCGTTCAACTGTAATAGCGTAGTTTTATTTTTTCCACATTTTTTATCATTATCATGTAATTGCTTCTAGGATGTAATAGTTTTAGGATTTCTTTTATGCACTCTTCACTATTATGTAACTGCCCCAAAGCTCTGTAATAGCCTAGGTTTACATTTCCGCCTTTACCTTCAGCTATTATATTTTATGCAATGCTTAGATTAATAGGATTGTATGGAAAGATAAAAATGAACGATAGAAAACCCTAATTGCAAGATAAATAATCGAATTGAATTATTTGCACACTCACACCTCTAGAGTAACCTCACTTGTTTCCTTCGGAAAAATAATGGTCATGTCCCTCGAACATAGGGATACCCTTAGCAAAGACCCTCAGTTAAATTCATCATAAAGATCATAGTCCCTCAATGTCCCTCGAGTTGCCTACGAGAAATAATCTTGTCCCTCAATGTTGCCTACGAATATATTATAGCAGTCCCTTCGAACTGCTAAGGTATCCCTATAAGTTGCCTTCTATGACCATAACGATGACCCGCACTTGTCCCTCATACATCCAACGATAGGGCTACCTACTCACTAATAGTAGGATAGCACTGTCTAAAGGAAAAGAGGAAAAGAACGACTTTTTCGAGTAGGTAGATAGTTGTTAAGTACTTGCTCAAATTTGATTCCTTTTTACACTTACACACTTCCAAAATTCTTTTCAAAAATGTTTTATCACACTCTTAAGGATTGATACAAGAGTTATCATAAAGCAAACAAAGCCTTTCAAAACACACGAACACGAAAACAATTTTAAAAAATGAGCAAGTACCTAAGAGCCCATGTAAAACCACGGATGGAAAGGGTGCTAACACCTTCCCTTTCCATAATCTACCCCCTTACTCAGAAAATCTCGAAAAAGGTCTTTTTCTGTTCTTTTCACCATTTCCTTTGTTGGATAAAAGAAAATTCAATGGAGACTCTTGCTTACCGCGACATTTGCAAACAAAAAACACAATCCAGTATAAACAGTAGGTTCTGCCATCGTATCACAGAACTGGCGACTCTGCTGGGGAAGATAATAAAAGTGGGGTTTACCTTAAGGTCTAGATCATTTTTCTTCTTTGTCTGTTTGTTTGCTTTACTTTTAAGGGTATTGTTTGGGTTACTATAGATCCTACACCTGGATCTGGGGAAACCTTTTAGGTAAGTAGTAATAGATCGTGGAAACTGTGCGGGGTATATCGACATAGTTGAAGTCATGGTTATGTTGATGCGATACTTTGGTTGGTACCGGTAGCCCTTGAGTTAATCAAGGAGAATATGGGGCCGCTGCGTGGTGTCATGAAGCGTCAACTGACCTTAGAACCTTTAATTGAACAAATTGGCCATTAGGACGTGGTGAGATGGTTGTCTTTGGTGTATTCCCAAAGTCGGCAGATACTCGATGCTACACTCATTGAGGTTTGACTCCCGAGTTTTGTTTGGTTGCAAGTTAGTTGCCTATCGGAACGAAACTTGTTGGAAAGATCAGTGATATTGAGATCCCTTAGAACCTGGTTACTATTTCTAGGATAGATTGAACCAATAAAAACTTCAATAGGGTATTACCTTAAAACCCATGCAAGCCTTAAACCTAAGGTCATTGTTTGATTTACTTATGTTTGCTATATCTGTGATTTCTTAGCATAATCATGACATCATAACATGGAATATCATACTAACCATTTCAAGGATTTTCTAGGGCTTATCTTTGTCTTATTTTGTAGGACATGACATCCGCTTGCAGGAACACTATTCAAGTCAACCTTGTGAAAGTACCTCCTCAACTCAAGAACTTAGCATCAAGGATTCCTGAAAGCTCTCTCTTCACTGAAAAACATGGTCGACTTCTCTACCTGGTCACTTCAAACCCTGATGAAGAAATGTTAAAAGTTCTCTTTCAGTTCTTTGACTCGTTACACCACTGCTTCACTTTTCTGATTACCAATTAGTGCCTACTATGGACGAGTTTTCTCAGTTATTAGGGGTACCTGTCCTTAATCAGCTCCCATTCAACGGTATGGAAAGAGACCCAAATCCTAAAGAGGTTGCTCAAGCTCTGTCTTTACAACGGTCTGATGTAGTGGCAAATTGGGAAACCAGAAGAGGTGTCCAAGGATTTCCAATTAAGATTTTATTTGAGAAAGCTCACTATTTTTGGGATAACCTGGATTTACAAGCTTTTGAAGAAGTGCTGGCCCTTCTCATCTATGGGATGGTATTATTCCCTAACACAGACCAACTCATAGATATGAATGCGGTTAAAGATTTTCTGTCTCATAATCCGGTGCCTACTTTACTTGGGGATATTCTACACTCTCTGCATACTCGCACTCTAAAGAGAAGAGGAACCCTTTTGTGTTGTACTCCTCTATTGGCTAGGTGGTTTATTTCGCACCTACCTCGGTCCATTTTGAGAAATGAGCAGGGTATGAGATGGTCTCATAGGTTGATGTCCCTTACACATTCAGATATTCATTGGTGTTCTCGGTCCTTGGAGAGTGTCACCATCATTGATCGCTATGGGGAATTCCCTAATGTCCCTCTCTTAGGAATTAGGGGAGGAATCACTTATAATCCTTGTTTGGCGTTGCGACAATTTATTTATGCTAGAAGGGTTGGTCCTCACGACACACTCGTCCAAGGAATCACATTTGACTATGAGAATGATGTTCAGAGTTATCGTAAGAGGTTCATTCAGGTTTGGGGCAGGATAAACAGAGTTAATAGCAAGACACTGGGGCACAAGATTTCCATCCCTCTTGAGCCTTACCTCAGATGAGTACGAGCTCGTGCTCAATGTCTTATGATGCCTTACCCTGCCATCTTACCTGTGATTATAAAGCCAATTGCTGAAGGAGATACTCCTTACATCGTGCTCTATCCTGACATGCCAACTGATTTCGAGGAGCTACAAAAATCCTGGATCCAACTCAAAGAAGAACAAGATACCTTTGAAACCCGATTCTACGCCAGTGAGAAGAAGGTTTTAGAGCTCACCAGGTTACTTCACGAGGAGAAGAGTATAAATGCTTACATTGCACCAAATAGGATGCGACTGTGGGAAGCTTGAGTCTTTCTTTGCTTGGAGAGTTTATTTTTGCTTTGTTACTCCCCTTGTAAGCCCAAGACGCATCATGGTGAGCGATGAACCTTCTTAATGAAATTAACGTTTGTTCTCTTTCTGTTTAAGCAAATTTAAATCTTAGAAATCCTTGAAAACATTGCATACATATATCATACATATCATTGCATAAGCAGGTTTCATAGCAGGTCTCTCATGTTCTCACTGTTTATTTCAGCAATAACTCTCAAACAAGACAATAGAGATCTCCAAAATCAAGAGGCTCAGTTCATGGAAATGTTCCTAAACCTATCCAAGAGGCAGGAAGAGTTGAAAGCACTCCTCGCTGGGAACCTGACCAAGAAAAATCCTGAAGACAATAAGGACGAACGGCTGAAACAACTGCAAGTTGAGATTGAAGCAATGAGAACCCAGATGTTGGGGCAAATGGCTCTTATCCAAGGCCTAGCCCGAGGACAAGAAGAGATGAGATCCATTATTAATAAACTTCATCAAGACGGATGCAACTGTATGAAGCAAACAGTCGAGGTTAGGGACCAAGTCATTGATCAACCTCCGAGAAGACAAGAGGTTGGTTTGGTGAAGAGTGGACCTTTCCAAATTGCTACTACATCACGGGTCCAACAACAACCTTGCCAAAAACAACGGGTTAATCAAAGTAAGCCGGATACACCCAAGAGGAAGTTTACCAAACTCAATATGTCATTGTCTCAAGCTTTACAACACATGTTGAGGATTAATCTGGTTATGTTGATAGGGCCTCATCTGAATCCTAATACTTCTTCCCCTAACTACAATCCTGATGCAAGGTGTGCATATCACTCCAACAGTCTGGGGCATGATACTGATGATTTTTGGATGTTGAACTATAAAATTCAAAACTTGATTGAGGAAGGAGTGCTGGAGTTTACACAAGACGGTCAGGCTGAGTTCTTCTGCCATCCCTCCAAGGCACGCCATCTGAAGTGACCAGTTCATACAAAGAGGCTTTTTGTTCATTTGAATTCTTAATTTGTAATTTTCTTTTAATTGTTCGAACATTTATTCATGTCAAACTTTGTTACTTTATCAATGCATTGCACAAGTCTATTTTGAATCAATTCATTCGTATTCACTATATTTAAACTGCTTTCCTTTTTGTGATATTCAACTCTTGATCAAAAGATCTGGGACTTTAGAGGGAGGATGACGAAAATGATACCACAATCTCTACAGTATGCTTTTGAACAGACCTCGCTAATGATGTGCAAGCATTATTTCAAATCCTAAGCAGTGGAGTTATAAGGAAGATAATCCCTAGTCAACCCCTTTGAGCCAAGGAAGTAGGAGTTTTTCTTTTCACACAATTTAAAACCTTTAATTATAACCTGGGGCAGGGTAGTTTTCTCAGTTAATTCAGAGGCGCATTCAGTCGTAAGCTCATCCTTCATACACGACAAATAGTGTAGAAGATACCTTCCAAAATATGGTGATGGTTCCGCATAGTCATCAAAGCAGACAGTCATTATTTTTCAAAAGAAAAGCCCGCTAAGTCAAAACCTATGAAGGAGACTTAAGAAAAAACTGGGGCATCCCGCTGACTGTAATCACAAAGGAAACAGTTCAGGAAAAACAAGGGATAACGAAAACTAAAAAAGAGGTTACTACAAATCCTCGAAAAAAAGAAGATTACAAAAATGACTTCCTCTTCAAAAAAAGTTGAATTTCTAAATCATCACCAAGTATCAGAGCAAAGATTCCATACTCAATCGGGATCTATACGAGAAATGAACTGAGCATAGGACTGAAGAACATCATGAAGAGCGGGTGGGTACAAATAAAATTTGAGCCTTTATCCTTTGTTTCTTGAACCGTGAACCAGACCATGTTATAACCCTTAAAAGTCCTAGTTGAAGCATGGGTTAGTTTGAAAGCATATTGTTACAAAAGGTATCCTGACTCCTGTAGGGTTCGCTATAAATCCTGAGCTGACATCACACTTTTACAAAATTTGTTTGTTTTACTAAAACATGAATTTTCAAACTTCAAGACAGACATAAGCTTTGCATTCTTCGAATACCATTGTTTGCATATGACTATTTGTTCAACAACAGAGAAATTCGCACGATGGATATTTGATGAACAAAAATCCTCTCAGTGAATAGAATCACCTCAGATGGAAAGACATTCCAGTGATAGGCCTTTCATAATCAAGGGGCATATCATGATGTCCAGTTAATCTGGGGCAGTCAAGTCAAGGTTCAGGGAATCCCTTAAAAATGCCAAATAGCCAGGGGCTGATCTCCATCTGAATCACTTGGGGCATTGGACATGAATTCCAGCAATGAATCATGTACGATCAAACAAACACCTTTTGGCAGTGTGACGACACTTACTACTAAGGACAGTGATAATTCTTTGCACAAGGTGAATATGGACATAGTTAAAAAAGACTATGCATGATAAAGACCCGCTAGGTTGACTGGCCTAGGCAAAAATAAGGGCATCCCGGTGAACCAAAAGAGTTCGAGCAAAAATTAGGGATATATACAAAAATTATGCACCCGGCAAGTCAAAAACCTGAAAAGGCGGCTTGAGCAAAAAAGGGTATCCCAGTGGACTGAAAACCCAAAAGGGCGATCCAGGCAAAAGTTAGGGATTAAAAATGTACGACTATGTTCCGTCATCTTGTCACTTGCCTATCAGTAGAAGACTTATCATCTTGATCAGCATTTATCAAGCGCCCCATGAGTTGGGATGACACTCAAACCATCCACAAAGCCATTTGTAGTCCCGACAGTTACTCCTTCCAGTAGGTACAGGGGCAGAGACATTTTGAGACAAAGTCACCATTACATACGACCCCGCGATGTCTATGTTCCCCACAGAGTAGAAACATCCAGAGTTTTGATCTCTTCTTCCCCAAGCAGGAATTAGCTCCTCTAGAAAAGTTCCTTCAGAGAACTGAAATCTGTTTTCCCCAGCCGAGTTTTATAATTTCAAACAGTTCATAAAACCTCCTCTCGGGTAGAGTTTATTTCTCTAACTGTGGAAGCTTATTCCCCAACAGATTTTATTTCTCTACATAGGCAAAACCTTCCAACAAAGCATTATCTCTCTCTGTAAAGTCAATCCCTGGCAGAATATTCTTAAACAGAAAGAGGAAATCCCCAGCGAATCATCTCCATTCATCATCCCCAGCGGAAATGAAGGATTCAACTTCCCAATACTCTTCAGCAGCAGTCACGGATTCACTTCCCATACTAGGAAATATTGCAACAGCATCCCATATGCATACACCGTGGCATGCGCATACACATCGCATACAGCATAATCTCATTTATTTTGAGACCATCATCACAATGCATTTCATACATCATGACATTGCATACGAATAACTCTTTACTGTTTTCAGGAAAGATCAAATCAACAAACACCGTTGACTACTTACGTGACCCGGTAGTCTTCTCAAAAGCTACGTCTGATGAAGGGCTATTTCAGCATTTTCCTCAGAAAGATGTCCTTAAAAGACCTTCTCTGGTTCAGTTAGATCGATACTAAGATCTCTATGATTTCTTTTCCAGTTGAAGATATTCCAAGACTTTTGTCTGGTTCAGTTAAATCGATACTAAGATTCTTCTGATTTCCATCCCAGTCAAAGTTAATTAAAGACCTTCTCTGGTTCAGTCAGATCGACACTAAGATCTCTCTGATTTCTATTCCAGTTGAAGATGTTCCAAGACTTTTGTCTGGTTCAGTTGAATCGATACTAAGATTCTTCTAATTTCCATTCCAGTCAAAGTTAATTAAAGACCTTCTCTGGTTCAGTCAGATCAACACTAAGACCTCTCTGATTTCTATTCTAGTTGAAGATATTCCAAGATCTCCCCTGGTTCAGTCAGATCGACACTAAGATCTCTCTGATTTCTATTCTAGTTAAAGATATTCCAAGACTTTTGTCTGGTTCAGTTGAATCGATATTGTGATACGGTGGGAGAACTGACTTGGGTGTTTTGCGTTTGATTGCAAATGTTGCCGTTAGCAAGAGTCGCCACTGACTTTTCTTTTATCCAAAAGGAAAGGTGAAAAAGCATCGGAAATACCTTCGAGATTGTTTCTTGAGTTCGGGGGGTAGATTATGAAAAGGGAAGGTATTAACACCCTTTTCATCCATGGTTTTCCAAGGGATCTTAGTTATTTGCTAGATCACTTGCTTTTGTTTGAAAATGTGCTTTGTGTGGTTTTTGAAAGTATTTTGTAAAGAGGCCATTGTTTAGGAAAACTTTGTAATGATTCTCGTTCGTAAGAATGTATACAAAGGTGTTTGATCTTTTGAAAATGTTTTCAAGTTTGAAAGATCTTTTTGAAAGTGTTGGTGTTTGTTTTGAAAATAGAAAGGATGTTTTGGATTTGAAATTGAGCAAGTAAATAAGAGCATTCTACCTACTCAAAAGTCTTTCATGTTCATTTCCTCTTTCCTTTGATATTGTTATCTTGCCATTGATTTGGTAAGTAACCCTATCTTTGGATGTAAAAGGGGAGGGCGTGGGCCATCGTATAACCATGATTAGCAATGTTGCAAGGTATCTTAGCATTTTTCTTTAGGGACTAAGATCATTTTGAAAAAGCAACATAGACAGCGTCATCGAGGGACTATGATCTTGTATTTTGCTTATCTTTGCTAAGATACCTCACATGCGTAATATGGCCATTTTTGTAAGGCAACCAAGTGGATTTACCCTAGGGGTGCTTGTGTGTAAGTGTATTGATTTTCATGCTTTATTTTCGTCTAGATTAGGGTTTACTATTTTGTTGGTTTTAGTCTTTCCATACAAAACCCTAATTACTAGCATTTGTATATAAAGCGATAAATTGCGGAATTTAAAATTACTACGCTATTACATCATTTAGGGGAGGGGTATACAAATTTACAAATGGGGAATATTGCAAGAATTTAAATCTAAATAAATATTACAACCATATTGAATAAATGTACAAGAATTGAATAAATAATAATGTACAAATGTAAATGGAAAAAGAAATGATTTTTGTTGTTTTTATGAAAAGGGTTTAGTCTTGACCTAATTAAAGAAAATGATTAATGAAAATTAAACAAAATTAAGTTTAAACTAATTAAGAAAGAAATTAAGTTGAAGAATGATTTTTAGGGTTTTTAAGAAAAAGGTTTTTAAATTAATAAAAATAAAATGAGAAAATTAATTAATTAAGAGAAACCTAAATTCTAAGTTAATTTTAATTTACAAGTAAATAATATAATAATTAAACTTAAGTCTAAATATTGATTATTAAAAAAAGGAAATTAATTTGTTAAAAGAAATTGTTTTTAGTATTTTTGTTTTATAAGAAAATAAAATAAATAAGTGTAAATAATAAATAAAATATTTTTGGATTTTTCATGATTAATGAAAATAATAATAATAATGATAATAATAATAATAATAATAATAATAGTATTAATAATAATAATAATAAATAAAAGATAAAAGAGTTAAACAAAATAAAAAAATAAGTCAGGGAGGTTGATAAGTGAAACAGAGGGTATTGTGAGAGAAAAAAGGCAGGCCCAAAGGATGGCCCAGGCGCTGCAAAAAACACAAAAATGTCAAAAAAATTGGAAAAAGGTCACGCTGGGGCTTGAACCTAGAACCTCATAGTGACAGGCGCGCGCTTTAACCACTGGGGTGGTGATACATCCATTAACTTATGTAAAATCATAAATATATAACACAAATCTCGCCCTAAATACACTTCATCTTCAACCTCCAGCCAGAAGTCCTGTAACTTGCTCATTTCTCAACCATTTGCAAAAATGTAAACATGAAAGTTGCTCCATTTTTTCATATGAATCCAACCATATAAATATCATGAACTATAAATCAAAGATGAATGAGAATTTTTGAAAGTACCAAATTCTGACCTAAATATTTCATAAAGTTCAAACTCAAAATTCTCCTAGCTCAATCAAAATAAATGAAATCTATGGACATGTATAGTTTCAGGGCAATGATGTCTACATTTTATCTTCACAAATGCAAGCCTAACAATGCCTAAATATGAAGATAGAAGTTCAAGAAAAATACCTCAAAACTAGAAATCGTGAAATGCAAATGGGCTTGATTCAAGGTGCTGCAATGATCAGGTTAGCTTCCTCAAGTTCCTAAAAAGCTAATGCAATGATTAGCTTCAGCAATGGGTGGCTGAAATGGTCTGGAGAAATCAACTTGCAGAGCTCTGTTTTTTGTTATGGAGATTGATGAAGATGGAGTTACAGTTATGAAATAGGGTCAAAGATGGTTTGTATTTGATGCAAGGAAGCTTTAGGAATGAATTTGAGGGAAAACGCACGAAGGAAATGAGAGATACAAATTTAAGGTCAGAATTGTGTATCAATGGAGTTTTTTGTGCAATTTCTGGCTAGAGGGAGTTTGGGAGTGTTTCAGGGTGCTTGAACTCGTGTCCTAGCTCAAAAATAGTGACTCTATTTATGAGCAACAAGTTTGAAGACTTGTTGTTGATCAGAATTCAAAATCACAAGTTTATGCATAACATGTGATTTTTGAGAAATTCAAGTTTCAAAGCCTTGTGTACTTGCTAAGGTAGAGTGGTTATGATGTAAACATACTTGCTTATGACTTTGTGGATGGAGTGTGATCAGAGAGAACAAGTTAGAGGCTCAAGAATGGACTTTATCCAAAAAGCTTGCTTTACAAGAATGGCAATGTTAACTTTGTGCCATTAATGGAAATGCAACTTGGATAATGGCTCAATTGCTTGGATCAAAGCTCTAACAGCTGTGTAAACATTTAATTATGGAGTGACAAACAAGTTTGAGGCCTGAAAATCAAATAATATTCAGCCTAGCATGGATTTGTTTCATGTGTTCATCAAAAATGACTTGTAATTCAAGTTTGAAAACCCTAACTTCCTCTCTTCGATTCTCCCTGCTCAAGAATGATCTCAAGGAGTTCTTAGACATTTTGTAAATCTTGTAATGTTCTATACAAACCTTCTTTGAATCACTTTTGAAAATTCCCCTTGGAACTATATGAAAAAGTGCCATGAAGTTAGGTTAAAATCCTGCCTAAACTAGGGCAAAATTTCACTAAGTGTTTAATTCCAAGACCATGACTTTATGAATTAATAACTTGAGATTCAAGCATTTTTAGAAGAATTTGTGTAAATAAATGTTGTAGATATCATGGAGATCTACAACTTTCATGTTTAAAGTTTCTTTTGAACCATCTTGCATCATGGTGAAAAATTTGCTCAAAGTTGTGAAAAAATATGAAGTTTTCAACACTTAGAAAAATTTCTAAGTTAGAAAACTTTGACTTTTCAAAATGAAATCTTGACTTTTTTATTTCTTGATGAATAAGTTTCATATTTTGACATATTTTGATGAATTGTTATCTTTGACACTTGATTTTGACCAAAAAGTCAAAGTTTGACTTTTCAGTATACAGTTGAATTTTGATTAGTTGACTGAAAATTCACTATCAATCCAATTGATCTTGAGAAATGTTTTGAGTCATTCCATTAGGTCAAAATGATTCCATTGAACTATTGAGATCATGCCTCAAACCACTTAACCATTTGCTAGGTCAAAAATCAGAAATTACCCTTTCTCAATCAAAACCCTAATTTTGACCATTTTGCCCTTTTGATGATTTGATCAAATTTCTTGAAGAATTATGGTCCAAACTTGATCAAATGATACATATGAGTTTATAATGTTGATGTGGATCAAAAATTATGAAGGTTGACTGTAAATTGGCCACAATTGACTTTTTCCCCAATACAGTTGATTTTTAGGTCAACTGCTCAATTGACTGAGCAAAAATGTGATCCAAGGCTTGAAACTTGACATGAGTAATCTTGAGGGTCCATAATGACCCATGAAAGTCATATGAGGCATTGAAAGTTCAATTAACCTTGTGCAATCCCAAACCCTAATTTGGGTCATCAGTGCTTAAGGAGGTGTCTTGAGTTAATCAACCCTAGTGCAGTCTTGAACCAAGAGAGATCTTTGTGAGAAAATATATTGATAAGTGAGAGGGCAAATTTTGGGGTACAACAGATACTAAGATTCTTCTGATTTCCATTCCAGTCAAAGTTAATTAAAGACCTTCTCTGGTTCAGTCAGATCGACACTAAGATCTCTCTGATTTCTATTCCAGTTGAATATATTCCAAGACTTTTGTCTGGTTCAGTTGAATCGATATTAAGATTCTTCTAATTTCTATTCCAGTCAAAGTTAATTAAAGACCTTCTCTGGTTCAGTCAGATCGGCATTAAGATCTCTCTGATTTCTATTCCAGTTGAAGATATTCCAAGACTTTTGTCTGGTTCAGTTGAATCGATACTAAGATTCTTCTGATTTCTATTCCAATCAGAGTTAATTAAAGACCTCCTTTGGTTCAGTCAGATCGACACTAAGATCTCTCTGATTTCTATTCCAGTTGAAGATATTCCAAGACTTTTGTCTGGTTCAGTTGAATCAATACTAAGATTCTTCTGATTTCCATTCCAGTCAAAATTAATTAAAGACCTTTCTCTGGTTTAGTTAAATCGACACTAAGATTTTTCTGATTTCTATTCCAGTTAAAGAAACTGAATCCTGGATCCCATCCAGATAACAGTTTAATCTCATTCCCCCAGTAAGTCATCGTGAAGCCTGGAATACGACCAGATATCAGTCAGCCTTCTTATCCTCAGCAAGTCACTGTGAAGCCTGTATCCTCACCAAGTCACTGTGAATCCTGGATCCTCACCAGATAGCAGTTCACTTTCGTCTCTTCAATCAAGAGATGAGTCTTCCCAGTAGAGTAATGGACAACTAAAGCTCCTAAACTCTATTTCTCGAACAAAAACCAACATTCCTCAATGGAGTCCTCCTCAACAATAGGAATAAGAATCCTCACAAAGTAATATCTCATGAAATCAACAGTGCTCCATATGGCATCTTTAAGCCCATCTCCGACGATCTTCCATTATCTTTTCCAGATGGCATCTGTAAGCCCATTCCCGATGTTATCTACACGGTCAAGTATCATTTCAGACGAGTGCAAATTTCTAGGTACTCTAGTGTTCAATCATCTTCCACCTTCAGATCACGAAAGGCAGACCAACCAATCTACATCCTCAGGTTTAAGAAGATTGAACAGGGGCAGCTGTTGTACCCCTAAATTTACCCTCTTTATTTCGACATTTTTGGCTTACATTTCATTATTACATACATACATATCATTGGTTTTATGATTATGTAATCAAGGTTTATTTAGCAAGCTTCATCAGGTTACAAGTGAAGTTTATTTCGCCAATGGATGTTCTCAGAGTATTTTCCATGCTGAATATCGGTTCGCCGTTTCGCAACGATTCGGGGTTCAAAGATTCACAAGTTCAATCCGGCGCGTCATATTCAAGTGTTCTTTTGCCAACATATCCTTGATAACATATTCTCAAATTCAAGTTCGGCTCGAGAGTCAATTCTTTAAAGAAGGTCTCCGAATATGCAATTTTTCTCGAAGAAATATGGTGAAAAAGTGTGCTGAAAGTGCAGTTTTTACACACTAAAAAATTCATAACTTGAAGATCGTGGCTCGTTTTGAACCCATTCCGATGGCCAAAATTCCGAATTGACGTCATCTACGTTTTCATCTCTCACGGATGGAAGCCAATTTTGATCAGAAGGTCTTCAAAAATTCGTATTTATCATGTATTTTTGTACAGAAAATTTGTGACAAGTTTATTTGTGTCATGTTCAGAAAATTATAACTTGGATGATTTTCATCGTATCGAGCTGGTTCAGGCGCCAAAATTTTACGAGTTGAGTTGGCTACATTTTCACAGGAGGTATCGAGTTCGAACGGTATCCAAAAGGCCTTCATTTTTTGCCCAGAGTGCACGTGACACATCGAATATCCTGAATGCTGAATATTATTTCATCTGGGTCAAAACTTTGAAAATTCATAACTCGGTCAATTTTTATCGGATCGGGCCCATCTTTTTAAACAAGGTCACTGAATATGAGATCTACAACTTTTCTTCCAAGGTCGAGTCTGGGTTCTGCTCCGATCAATACCAATTTTTTTATTGAAGAACGTGTCAAAGTTGACACTGGAGCCCAAAATAAGTTTGTCTGAGCCAAAACTTCAAAAATTCATAATTAATTCACCGTTTATCCGATTGAACTTGATCAACTGGATGTGGTAGTCTAAATAATCTGGACTACAAGTGCACTGTCTTATCGCGTAGTTTTAAAGATTATCGAACCCAAAGGACCAAAAGTCAAATATACCGTTATCTAGTGTTACAGTGTAAATCTAAGGCTAAAAATATTTGGTTTAGATTGGGGGAACTAAAAGTAACTTTGAATCTAATTAAATAATCAGAGGGGGAAACAACCAGTATGTAATGATTGGACTTCTGGAATTAGTAACCTATTTGGTAACTTGCAGTTTCTAACAATTCTTAGTAGAAATTTATCAGTTTCAAAACCCTCGTCTCACACTATCGTGGTTGTTGATTTAGGTTATGAAATTAAATCATAATGTATGCTCTCGCTATCACGTCGGAGTTAGAAATATTCTTTTGAAAACAAATAAACTCTAATTCGCTTTAAAGCGCTCATGCTGTTTTTAAAAGCCAATGCCTAGTTACTACCGTCCAGTTAAAGATCCTCAAGCTCTCACTTTATTGAACCTAACTTCTATTCGTCTTTTACTCTCGTAACAAAACGGTTCATCATTAAAAACAAAGTAATCTAGTCCATAAAATAGTTCAACAAATAAATAATCAATAGTATTACCAAATTCCCTCAGTTTATGACCTTACATACCGGTATAGAAATCTAGCTTAGCATATTATAAAACTTAATCACAGAATAATAAAAGCTAGACAACAAAGTAAACATGATTATTGAATTAAAGGCAAATAATAATTTATTAAAATAAAACCTGGAAATAAATTAACTGGAGACTGGTAACAATTTGTCCGGCTCTAAAGGAAGCACTCCTCCACGGGTTGGTAAGTTTTGCTTCGATACGGAACAGGAACAATTGCGAAGAAATAAAATAATAAACTTAAATAACAATTCTGAAGGTCTTGAAATAAACCACGGGGCAATAGATTTCCAGTGTAAAAATCTATCGCTTAAAACCGGTTGAGAAAAATAAAACTGCTAAGGAAAATAAATCTGGAAAGTAATAGCTCTGTGAAGAACAAAAAGGAATTAACGGCGCGAACCTTTCTCAGTGCATGAAGTCTACTATTTATATCCATCTTGAATAACTGTACGTGAAGATTTGTTGGAGAGTTTGTAGGGATGTTGAATCTTCACGTATCTGACTTGGTGGTACGTGGATATAGAAACTAACACATTTTCGTTGCAAGCTTTAAGGGACTTGGTGCAAAATAGTAGGAGATGTCGTTCGTCAAAGGGATTAGTGACGTTTGTCACTTACTTGGTCAATGCATGCCGGTTGTCATGCTTGCCTTGCCGGTCGTCACGCTAGTTGGCCACGCGCTCCTTCTTTTTGGGCTTGGGCTTATCTTTGGCTGTTGACTTTATTCTAGCCTTTTTTTCTTCTTTTTCTTCCTTTTTCTTCTTTCTCTCATAATTAATTTGATACCTGCAAAATAGCAAAATATCAGCATAATAACAACTACAAAGTGATTTTATTTAGAATAAAAATGGAAAATAATTTAGTTAAATCAAGCTAAATATGCAATACATTTATTTGTTATCAAGCCCATTTTCGGACAGGAGTTAGTTCTCGATGTCGGATACATTTTGTTTTCACATTTCAACTTCAAAAATTACACTTAAGTCCCTGCGATTTAGCCTGGAGCGTGACAGACTCAAGTGAATAAAAATCTGCACTATTGCTTGTGGTTATTGGAGGCTTAATTGCATATTCAAAGCCCATATTTTTTTCTCTAATTTCCATTATATAATCTCATTCTTTTCACACAAACGGAGGGGAAAAAAACCTTTGCCACAACCCTGCAAAATATCAAATTCTTTCAAGAACCCTAAAAATCTTGAAATCCTTGTTACAAACCCCATCTCACTACAAAAAAGTCATCCTTGTTACAAACCCCCATCTCACTACTTCTCCAGTAAAGGTAAGGCTGGTTTGATCTCCATGATCAAAAGGGTATAGAAGCATTCATACATGCCATATCGGTTTTAACATTACAAAATTTGCTTTCTTTGTATTTCATGATATAGTAATTTATTTAATGTGTTCATGAGATTCAACGCTGCAGATTTAGACATGATCCCATGCAGGGTTATTACAAAACACTTAGGCCAGATTATAACAACAACCAATGCATAGTAAGGCAGACATCCTGGGGAGGTTAAGGGTGTGGGTTCAACACCCACCCCTATTGGTTTTAGTTTTCTTACTTTCTATTTATCCTTTTACCTATTTTCATTCTTTCTGTTTAAAACTTTTTTCATAAAACCTAACATTTTTTCACAAACCTTTGATTTTTCATAATAAACTCGAATAATCAATTTTAAGTTTTTTAATTTAATTTTTGGTTCAAGACTCACCCCTGACATTTGCATTAGTTGTATTTTCTAACCTATTTTCCATTGATGCTTCTTCCTATATCTATTTTTTGACAAACTTAATCCTTTTTTGTTAATCATTAAACATAAGCTTTTTTTTTAAAAACCTTTTTTTATAATTAAAATTAATTAGGTTTTAGGTTGTTTTTTAATTAACCTTTTTTTCAAAATTAACCTTTTTTATTATTAATTAAAATTAATTAGATTTTAGGTTTTTTTTAATTAACCTTTTTTTCAAAATTAACATTTTTTATTATTAATTAAAATTAATTAGGTTTTAGGTATTTTAATTAACTTTTTTTCAAAATTAATATTTTTTATTAATTAAAATTAATTAGGTTTTTTTAGGTTTATTTAATTAATTATCATAAATAATTTTTTTCTTAAAAAAAAATCACTAAAACATTTTCTTTGCTATTTTCATCTTATTTTTATTTTCCTAGATAAAGTGTATAGGGTGCGTTCAACTGTAATAGCATAGCTTTATTTTTCCCGCATTTTTTATCATTATCATGTAATTGCTTCCGGGATGTGATAGTTTTAGGATTTCTTTTATACACTCTTCAGTATTATGTAACTGTCCTAAAGCTCTGTAATAGCCTAGGTTTACATTTCCGCCTTTACCTTCAGCTACTATATTTTATGCAATGCTTAGATTAATAGGATTGTATGAAAAGATGAAAATAAACGATAGAAAACCCTAATTGCAAGATAAATAATCGAGCGGAATTATTTGCACACTCGCACCTCTAGGGTAACCTCACTTGTTGCCTTCGGAAAAATAATGGTCATGTCCCTCGAACGTAGGGATACCCTTAGCAAAGACTCTCGGTTAAAGTCATCATAAAGATCATAGTCCCTCAATGTCCCTCGAGTTGCCTACGAGAAATGATCTTGTCCCTCGATGTAGCCTACGGATATATGATGACAGTCCCTTCGAACGGATAAGGTATCCCTATATGTTGCCTTCTATGACCATAACGATGACCCGTGCTTGTTCCTCATACATCTAACGATAGGGCTACCTACTCACTAATAGTAGGATAATATTGTCTAAAGGAAAAGAGGAAAAGAATGACTTTTTCGAGTAGGTAGATATTTGTTAAGTACTTGCTCAAATATGATTCCTTTTTACACTTACACACTTTCAAAATTCTTTTCAAAAACGCTTTATCACACTCTTGAGGATTGATACAAGAGTTATCATAAAGCAAACAAAACCTTTCAAAACACACGAACACGAAAACAATTTTCAAAAATGAGCAAGTACCTAAGAGCCCGTGGAAAACCACGGATGGAAAGGGTGCTAACACCTTCCCTTTCCATAATCTACCCCCTTAATAAGAAAATCTCGAAAAAGGTCTTTTTCTGTTCTTTTCACCCTTTCCTTTGTTGGATAAAAGAAAAGTTGATGGCAACTCTTGCTTACCGCGATATTTGCGAACAAAAAAAGAAATCCAGTATAAACAGTTAGTTCTTCCACCGTATCATAGGATGCATTCTGTTTACGCCGATTACCCTTTCCTTGTTAGCTAGGTTGTTATTGGGCTCGCGATGTAGCAGTAATTTGGAAAGCTCTACTCTCCATTAAATCAGCTTCTTGTCTCATGGGAGGCTGAATAATGAATTGATCCCCAGACTCGACTGTTTGTTTCATACGGTTGCGTCCATCTTGTTGAAGCTTGTTGATGAAGGCTCTCAGCTCTTCTTGTCCCTGAGCCAAGTTTTAGATAAGAGCCTTATGGCCTGCCATCTAGCCTACCATCTGCCCCATCATCTAGATCTTCATTATGGTTACCTCAGTTTGTAGCTTCCTCAACTGGTCATCCTTATTGTCCTCAGGATTCTTCATGTGCATGCCCCTATTGAGGAGTGCTTTCACTTCTTCTTGCCCCTTGGACAAGTTCAGGAACATTTCTTGAAGCTGAGCATTTTGAGTTTGAATGTCCTTGATGGTCTGTTCTAGAGTCATCTCTTGAAACAAATAGTAAGCAGACGAGAAACCCGTGTGAGGAATACCTGTCATGATGTGATGCATGGTATGTGGATGCATGTTTTCAAGGATCTCGCGGGGTAAACACAAGAAGATGTTAGAAGTTGAATTTTGATCAACAACTTTGATTGGAGAAATTTGTATATGTGGATGTATTTCCACAAGAATCAAGCTCATCATGTCAAGTGGGTCATAGCCTTTGACTCAAGTTGTCGTGCTTTGGTCTTTGACGACATTTGGTTAGAGGAGAATAAATCCTCTTACCCCTTGATAGATGTCTGGTTCGACATGACCCTGCATCATAGGACCTTGAGATTCTTGAAATGGTTATTGAAAAATGCTATGGTATGATGTCATGATATTATGTACAAGTATGAAAAGCAAGCAATTCATTTTGTACAAATAGTCATATACACACAAAGCAGACAATTCCTTAGGTTTAGGCTTGCATGGGGTTTGTAGGTAAGTATCCTCTTGAAGTTTAGTTGGCTCAACCTGTCCTAGAAAGTGATCGGGTTCTTGGGGATCTCAATATCACTGATCTTTCTTCATCGGGCATTGTTTCAGCACAAGCCTCTTTATTAGCGACCAAAATATCCTGATAGTTCGATCTCAATGAGCATAGTATCGAGTATCAACCAACTTTGGACTGCACCAAAGCCGACTACCTCACTACTTCCTAATGGCCAAGTTGTTCAATTAAGGTTCTAAGGCCAGTTAGTGTTTTGTGACACCACACAGCCGCCCCATATTCTCCTTGACTATTCAAGGGCTACCGGTACCAACAAATGTGTCACACTAACATAGCTATTGCTTTGACCATGTCGGTATACCCCACACAGTTTCCATAATTTATTGCAACTTTCCTAAAAGGTGCCCCATGTCCGGGTAGAGGATTAAAACAAACCCAAACAAGGAACCATAATGTAAAGCAAGAAAGTCAAACAAAGAAAGCAAGTAAAGGTGATCTAGCCCTAAGGTAACCCCACTTTTAGATAGGTCCCTAGCAGAGTCTCCAGTTCTATAATATGATGGAGGAACTGATCTGGGTGTTTTGCGTTTGATCGCAATTGTTGTGGATAGCAAGAGTCTCCATCGACTTTTTCTTTTATCCAATAAGGAAAGGTTGAAAAGAACAGGAAAGACCTTTCAAGATTATTTCTTGAGTTCTGGAGGTAGGTTATGAAAAGGGAATGTGTTAGCACCCTTTTCATCCGTAGTTTTCTACGGGCTCTTAGTTGCCTGCTAGATCACTTGATTTTGTTTAGAAACATGCTTGTGGTGTGGGTTTGAAAGTATTTTGAAAATGTCTTTGTAATGATTCTCGTTTCTATAAGAATGCGTACAAAGTGTTGGTTTTGAAAATAGTTCAAAGAGGTTTTTGTGGAATGTGTTTTGAAAGTGATTTTGAAAAGTGCCTTTGTAATAATTCTCGTCTCTATAAGAATGCGTACAAAGAGCCTTGACTTTTAAAAATGTTTCAATTTGAAAGTGTTGGTGTAAAAATGATTTTTGTTGTGAGCAAGCAAGCAACTATGAGCGTCCTACCTACTCAAATGGTCTAATGTTCTTTTCCTCCTCCTTTAGATGCTGATATCTTACCATTGATTTGGTAAGAAGCCCCATCATTGGATGTGAAGGGACGGGTGTGGGTCGTTTGTATAGTCATAGAAGATAGCCTATGAGACGTTTTAGCAATTTTTATTTAGGGACTAGATCGTTTACCAAAGGAAACATCAAGGGTCGTCAAGGGACTACGATCTTTTATCGAGGGTCTTTGCTAAAATGCCCATATTTGAGGGACATGACTATTTTCCGAGGCAACAAGTGAGATTACCCTAGAAGTGCATGTGTGCAAAGTGTGTTTGATTGCATGCATTTTGTCTTTGAATTTTAGGTTGTCTACTTGTTGGTTTTATCTTTCCATACATCCTAATTACTAACATTTGCATAAAACAATAAAAATGCAAAAAATGAATATCCTACACTATTACAACCATATTTAATAGCAAGAAAATATAAAGACAAAACAAAATAATAGAAGGGAAAATAAGTTTTTCGATCCAGGAAGAATGCATCCTTCGATTCTACCCTTTCCTGCCTTCTTTTGATTTAGGCCTAGCAGCCAGCGTGAGATGGACCCTTCAATTCAACTTTCTTGCTGCTGCTTTCGATTGGGCCTGGAAGTCAGTATGGACAAGTAACCTTCGATTCACCCTTCTCGGTGCTTCTTTTAATTAAGGCCTGGAAGTCAATGTGAACACCCTTTGTTTCTCCCTTCTTACTCATTCATCTAGACTGTAAAGCAATATGGGCCTGCAAAGCAGCATGAGTGCACATCCTCCATTCACTCCCTCTTTGTCTTTCGTTTGGGACTGTGAAGCAGTAAGAGGGGCGAAGCCTAAGGATTCGTTTCACACAAGACTTTTTCTTTCATTTAGGGTTTGTACATGTTAGCTTTAACGTATACTTGGACAAGAAAAAAGCATGTAATCGAAAGTATAGAAATAAAAAGTGAACAAATGTTATTTACATGTTATGTTTGAAACGAAAAGCTTAAGGTTAAGAGGACTTACCTTGCTTGACGCTGGATTGTAGGTGTTGGTTCTTGAGCTGCTGCCCTAGGTGCTCCTGGATTCAAAGGAAAGAAACAAGTGAAATGTTTCTTTGACTGGATTTGAAGGTGAAGAAGAGTGGGGTTATGTTTGTTGTTTCTGGATTCAAAGGAAAAGAACAGGTGTAGTGTTCCTTATGCTAGATTCGAAAGAAAGAAATAAAGCATGGGGTTTCTCCTGGATTCGAAAGGGAAAAGAAACAGGTGTTGTGTTTCTAGTGTTGGATTCGAAAGGGACAGAAAAAAAGGTATGGTCTTTTGATTCTGGGTTGAGAATGTGTTGAGTGTTTGATGATTTTCACACAATCAAGGTTTCTCCAGTTATCAAAAGCCTCTGGATATGTTATCCATCCCCTTAGACATGTTATGGAGCTTCTTATTTATAGGTGAAGTTGGCTGAGGTTTAGGAGGGAAAACAAAAGAATTTGAACAAATTGGGTATATTTTTTTGTAGCTTTCGAGGGGCAATATTTGTATGCCAAATTGGTGCAAATACAAGAGCAGTGTAGCAGGACTGTTGTGCAGCAGTTTTGGAGCGTTATGGCCAGTGCAGCAGGTCTGAACTTGGTAGTAAGCATCTTTAAATATTTCATATCCTTAGATTTAACTTCATGGGTCCAACCTTCGACCAGAAACTCTCTTCAGACATCACTGTTTGCTTCCGCCCGCAGTGTGTCCTTCGAATGGATCATATGTGTATCTTTGAAAGGTCCAAATATGTGTCCTTCAATTGGACCATATGCATCATTTATATGCATCATTTGCAATTCTTCGAATGGGCCACCGAGACATGTCTTTCAAATGGGACACCCAGACATGTCTTTTGAATGGGACACCCAGATATGTCTTTTGAATAGGGCACCCATTCTATGCCATAGTATAGGAACTATGTGTGATCGAAATAGACTGTTTACAAAGGAAATATTTCCCATTCGAAGCTAGCGTCAAAATTGGCCAATGCTTTGTGGGCGCTAGCATGAAGGGAAACCATTGCCTTGTGAATTGGGAGCAAGCATAAAGAAGGCACTTGTCTTCTGAATTGAAGGAGGCCAGTCGGAAATCACCAACTTCTGAATCGAAGGATATCAACAGGAGGCTTTTCCCCTTTGGAACAGAGGACATCAACAGAAGGATTTTCCTCTTTGAATCGAAGTAGGCTACAGGAGGCTCTTTGCCTTGTTCCTGCTGGCCTGGTGGGAGCCTCTTGCTTTGAAGCATGCAAGAAGGAAGTTATTGCTTAATCGAAGGTTGTATGCAGCTAGCCATTACTTTGTGAATCAAAGCAAGCATGGAGGGAATTATTTGTCCAATCAAAACAGGCATGCAAGCATTAAATGTCCAATTGAAGCAGGCATGCAAGCAACCATTGCATTGTGAACCATGTGAGGCCAATGGTGCAATCGAAGCGTGCATGCATGAAGCCATTTGTCCAATCAAAGCTTACCTGCAGAAGGTCACTACCTTGTGACTCCAAGCAAGCATATAAGAGACTATCGCTCAAATGAAGGTTTGCATGAAGAGCCAAGGTCCAATCGAAGGTTGCATGTAGGAAGCTCTTGCTTTGTGAATCGAAGCCAGCGTGTCAGAGGCCAATGCTCAATCGAAGGATGAAAGCCAAGCTTGTATCGAAAGAGGCCAAAAGTCTAATCGAAGGATGTGAAATTGAAGCAGGCATGCTCTTTTTTCGATTTGATGTTTGAAAGCCCAATTGTACTTGTGCAAATTTGAACCTTTGAAAATCCTTGTGGGGAAATGTCTTGAGAAATGAAAGGGCAAATTTTTGGGTACAACACCAAGAATATAATGAAGAAGTTTGGGATGAAAAATTCCAGTCACAAAAGAACCCCTGCTCCCAAACATCTGAAGTTAACTAAAGATGGAAAAGGAGTAAGTGTAGATCAAAGTCTTTACATAAGTATGATAGACAACCTTCTATATCTCACATATAGCAGACCAAACGTTGCCTTTGTTGTAGGAGTGTGTGCAAGATATCAAGTTGATCCTAAAGTTATCCATGCCAACCATGTGAAGAGAATTATTAAATATGTGAGTGGGACAAGTGACTATGTTATGCTATACTCCCATGGATCTAATTCTGCCTTAACTGGTTTTTGTGATGCTGATTGGGCAGAAAGTGATGATGATAGAAAAAGTACATCAAGAGGATGCTTCTTTCTGGGAAATAATCTCTTATCTTGGTTTAGTAAGAAAAAAAATTGTGTGTCTCTGTCCACTTCAGAGGTTGAGTATATTGCTGAAGGAAGCAGTTGTTCTCAATTGGTTTGGATAAAACAAATGTTAACAGAATACAATATTAAACAAGATGTCATGACATTATTCTGTGGAAATTTAAGTACCATTAACATATCAAAGAATCCTAGTCAACACAGCATGACCAAATATATTGATATCTATCATCACTTCATAAGAGAGCTTGTTGAAGAAAAGATTGTTGTCTTAGAACATGTAGCCACTGAATTGCAATTGGCTGACATTTTCACTAAGGCTTTGGATGTTAATCAGTTTGAGAACTTAAGAGGAAAATTAAGGATTTGCCTATATGAGGGTTTGTAGCAATTAAAGGCGTGTGGGAATATCATTAAAGTGATATTATATTATTTGTGTTTCCAACAAATAAAATTTCGAAAGCAATCATTGCAGGACTGCCTCAAAGTGTTTCCCACATGCTACGAAATAACATCCCTCTACTTTCACAAACTTTTCATTCTCCTCTACAGAAAAAGAACCCTAGTCATTCTTCATCCTTTTGCTCAAAAATCTTCAAAGATGTCTCAACATCATACATCGTCTTCTTCAAAATATGCCAATGAGAATCTCTCCCTTGACAGAGTACTTGATGTTACTCCTCTAACAACCACCCCACCTCTTGATAAGAAGGTCAAGAAACCTAGATCATCACCTGCAAAGAAACCCAAAGATGATAAAGGTAACTCTTCTACTGCTACTGGCAATAGGACAGAAGAAGACATTGTTAATGTTGATAGAAGCATTAGAAGGCTAGTAGACAGAGTGTTAAATGAAGGCTTTGTTGCTCCTGGGATTTCTACCCCTCTTTCTCATATGCCTCCTCCTGCTGACAAAAGAAATGATCCTAAAAGTGCTGCTACTGGATCGTCCACCTTCAAGAAAGATCCTACTGAAAGCAAACTTGTGAAGCTTGCTACCTCTGCTCTAAAAGAAGTGGAAGAAGAAAATGTTGAACAAGATACTGAGGAAAATGTTGAACAAGATGCTACCGCCTCTAAGGATTCAGAAGGTCAAAATGTTGCGGTTAGCAAGAGTCGCCACCGACTTTTCTTTTATCCAAAAGAAAAGGTGAAAAAGCACAGGAAAGACCTTTGAGATTATTTCTTGAGTTCCGGGGGTAGATTATGAAAAGGGAAGGTACTAGCCCCCTTTTCATCCATGGTTTTCCATGGACTCTTACTTACTTGCTAGATCACTTGCTTTTTGTTTGAAAATTGTGCTTGGTGTGGTTTTTGAAAGTATTTTGTAAAGAGGACATTGTTTAGGCAATCTTTGTAATGATTCTCGTTCGTAAGAATGTATACAAAGATTTCAGAAGTTCTGATGCCACTGGAAGAACTTAGTCTCCCTCTCCATGCTAGTCAGAACATCTGCAACTTAGTCATTTCTCAACAGAACACAAGATGCACATATTACAGTTATGGCAGGTTTCATAATGTTTCAGAAACAAGAGATATCAGAACTATGAATCAGAAGCAAGCATGAATTTGCTAATCCTAATTTCCTTAAGAAGTTATGAACTAATTTTACTCCCTACTTAGGCATACAAATACGTGAAACCTCAGAATACGTACAACATCAGAATCATGATGTCTACATTGTATTTTTGAACATGCAAATCTGATAATGCCTAAGTAATATGATGAGAGTCAGCAGAAGCTTACCTTGCAACTGGAAAATACTCTATGAGTTGGAGTCTGGTTCTAAACCCTAGTGATATTCTGAACAGCTTCTTCACGTACTCAGCAGGCTGGAAGCTTTCAACTTGGGCAATGAATGATTAGAAAAATTCTGGAACAACCATGGGGGCAAAGTTCTGAATTCCTTGAGGTGGATATTGATGGAGAATATGTTACAGTCAGAACACAAAAGTTAGGATGGTTTCTAAATGTATATCAGAAACTGTATGGATGGTTTTGGTCAAGAAATACTTGAGGAAGAAAAAAATGGAGTTTTAATGCAAGAACCAAAAGTTAACAGGTTTTTGTATTTTGTATTTGCATTTTTGGACTCTTGGAATTTTAGCAGGAATTCAAAGCTTTTTCTTTCTCAAAAATTCGACCTCTTTACAGTTGCCAATGGCTTTCAATTTATGGGCAAGGATATTTTAGCTTGTAGAGATCAAGGGTACAACCATCATATGCTAGGCGTTGACTTGTTCTTGAAGCAAGTTCAAATATGTATGGTGGTTAGCAGTTTCTTAGCCGTGCCTAAGCTGGATTCGTGAGTGGGAATTAAGGAAAAGTAACCTCAAAAGCAAAAGCAACGCATGGGCCCAACCTACTCTTGTGCAAAAGTTGATTTTTGTAAGACAGTGATGGTACTTCTATGCCACACGTGGGGAAGTCCTTTGGATGAAGACCCAAAAGTGGTTGTGAGCATTTAACGATGATGAGATTTATCCAAACAAAAATCCTGCAATGTGATATTCTGCATCATTGCTTAATTCTGGATCAGAACTTCAGCTTCAGCGTAACTTAGAATAGACATCTAACTTCTGATCTTTGTATCTCCTTGCTCCAGCATGTTCTGAAAGAGTTCTCAGACTTTCCAGGAAGCTTGCAGCATGCTTTGTAACCTTATTTGAATTACCCTTGCAAACTCTTACTGAACCTTTGTGAAAACTGTCCCAGAAGTTCTGACCAAAATCTGTTTTGAAAGTGTCCAGAATTTGCTGAATGCTTCAGTCTGAGGGACGTGTCTTTGAGGATTTAACTTGAAATCCTAGCATCTCTAGGAGAAGTTGATTTCTGCAATGTTTTAAATTTTATTGAAATGTATAACTTTTGTGCCAGAAGTTCTTCCAGAATCAGCTTGCATCATGGTGATAATCTGATCAGAAGTTCTGAATTTGTCATATTTCTTAAACACTTAGAAAAATTCTAAGTATTTAGAATTTTGACTTTTCCAAAGTAATTTTGACTTTTGAATTTCTTCATGAAACAAACTTCATGCCTTGATGAAATATGATTCTTGGAACTTGATTTTTGATCCAAAAGTCAAAGTTTGACTTTTTAGTGTGCAAATGACCATTTTGCCCTTGTGAATGACTTTCTTGGAAAAAAATTAATTCAAGGCTTAAAATTGGATGGGAACAAACCTGAGGGTCCAGGGTGATCCTTTGAGAAATGAGAGGGTAAATTTTGGGGTACAACAGCTGCCCCTGTTCAATCTTCTTACACTTGAAGAGTTAGATTGGTGATTCTGTCATTCGTGACTCAAAGGTGGAAGATGATTGGACACTAGAGTGCCCATAAATTTTCACTCGGTGATGTGATGGTGGAGGGAATGGGCTTAAAGATGCCATTTGGAGAGGTGATGAAAGGTTGTTTGATATGGGCTTGTAGATGCCATCCAAAAGAGATTGTTGAACTGAATATAAAGGAGAATCTGAATGAGTATCAGAATGGGGTCTGTGTCTAGAGCGTATCTGAACTGTATCTGAAAGCTTGAATCTGAATGAGTATCAGGATGGCATCCGTATCTGGAGCGTATCTGAACTGTATCATAAAGCTGAATCTGAATGAGTATTAGAATGGCGTCTGTGACTAGAGTGTATCTGAACTGTATCTAAAAGCTGAATCTGAATAAGTATCAGAATGGAATCCGTATCTGAAGCGTATCTGAATTGTATCTGAAAGCTGAATTTGAATGAGTATCAGAATGGCATATGTATCTAGAGTGTATTTGAACTGTATCTGAAAGCTGAATCTGAATGAGTATCAGAATGGCGTCCGTGTCTGGAGTGTATCTGAACTGTATCTGAAAGCTAAATCTGAATGAGTATCAGAATGGCGTCCATGTCTGGAGCATATCTGAACTGTATCTGAAAGCTGAATATGAATGAGTATCAGAATAGCATCTGTGTCTTGAGCGTATCTGAACTGTATCTGAAAGCTGAATCTGAATGAGTATCAGAATGGCATCCGTATCTAGAGCATATCTGAACTGTATCTGAAAGCTGAATCTGAATGAGTATCAGAATGGCGTCTGTGTTTGGAGCGTATCTAAACTGTATCTGAAAGCTGAATCTGAATGAGTATCAGAATGGAGTCCGTGTCTGGAGCGTATCTGAATTGTATCTGAAAGCTGAATCTGAATGACTATCAGAATGGAGTCCGTGTCTGGAGCGTATCTGAACTGTATCTGAAAGCTGAATCTGGCGAGTATCAGAATGGCATCTGTATCTGGAGCGTATCTGAATTGTATCTGAAAGTTGAATCTGAATGAGTATCAGAATGGAACCTGTGTCTGGAGCGTATCTGAACTGTATCTGAAAGCTGAATCTGAATGAGTATCAGAATGGCGTCTGTGTCTGAAGCGTATCTGAACTGTATCTGAAAACTTTGAACATTGTTAATGGTAGCTGTTGATTAATCTTATCCTGAAAAAGGTAATATGTTAGCTAATATGCAATGTTATCTTGTATGAAATGCATAGTATAATGCATTCGTATTATCAATGTTTATGATATATGGGTGCGATGTATGCGCATGTGAGCTAATCTGATAAACTGCTATTGGATTGGGGAAAATAGCTCCCTGACTGTTGTTGAGGATATGGAGTAAAAGTCTTCATGTCATGAAGTTGAAGTGCTGATGAATTTCCCCTTAGAGAAATAAACTCTGT
Organism: Vicia faba; assembly: GCA_948472305.1. Taxonomy (NCBI): domain Eukaryota; kingdom Viridiplantae; phylum Streptophyta; class Magnoliopsida; order Fabales; family Fabaceae; genus Vicia; species Vicia faba. The sequence continues at coordinate 750,289,658 of OX451739.1, forward strand.
TGTAAGGGGAATGTCGTGTACTGTTTGAAAAATCCTGCTTGGGAAATTCTGAGAAATTTGGCGACTTCTATAGGGGATTGATAATTAGAAGCTTTGTTTCGCAGGGGATTCAACTGCACACTGTAGGGAAATTTATGGAGATAAACTTAGAGATATTTCTCTATCTCTTAAAGCCCTCAGCGATTATCTTTTATTTTGTTTATTTATAAACAATAATTATGTTCAAATGCGTATGTTCAAAAACAAATAGTTGGACGTTTTTGTAAACAAAACACAAGAGTAAAGGAAAACAGATAATTTTTCACTTTTAAAGGGATATCTTTGTATTGACTTTGAGTAAGTATTTTTGTACAATGAGACAAACATTCTAGTAAGAGAATGTCGTCGTGAAAAATGAAAATTTTGATACAAAGAAAAGATAGCTATGTGCAATAATCCCATGGGGTTCCCATTCTGCTATAGCCTTCGTATCTCTGAGCATCTTGTCTATTTGTTGCCTTGTCCGAAGATGATTGATCAGAACCTCTGAGTTTGTCAGTGGAAGCCAAAGGTTGTCCGTAAGGTGATCCAACAGGACATAGTCATACGCTTTAATTCCCTAACTTTTTCCAAAACCGCCCTTTCGGGTTTTCAGTCCACCGGGAAACCCTTTTTTGCCCAAGTCGCCCTTTCGGGTTTTTAACTTGTCGGGTGTACAGATTTTTTGTTTTATCCCTAATTTTTTCCAGAACCTTTTTGGTTCGTCGAGATGCCCTTGTTTTTCCTAGGTGTGTCAACCTAGCGGGTCTCTTATGCGTAGTATCTTTTGACTATGTCTGTGTTCGCAGGGTGTGGCAGGTCGTCGCCATCCATGGTGGTCAGAATCATTGCTCCACTAGAGAATATGTTTTTGATCATAAATGGTCCTTCATATGTAGGAGTCCATTTTCCCCTGGGGTCACCTTGCGGTAGTATGATACGTTTGATCACCAGATCTCCAACTTGATACACTTGTCGTCTAACCTTTTTGTCGAAAGCCTTGATCATCTGTTTTTGGTACATTTGACCATGACATATAGCAGTAAGTCTTTTCTCATTAATCAAATTTAGTTGATCAAGTCGAGTCTGGATCTAATCTTCTTCATTCAACCCCGCATCCTTCATAATTCTCAGAGAGGGGATCTGGACCTCAATAGGCAAGACAGCTTCCGTGTCGTAAACCAGAGAAAAGGGTGTTTCCCCAGTTGATGTGCAAGTTGTAGTACGATAATCGTGGAGAGTGAATGGTAGCATCTCATGCCAGTCTTTGCATATGACTGTTGTGATCGGTGGAAATAGAACTGACTGTTTAAAGCTGGTTCGTGAAATATCGCGGAAGCAAGAGTCGCCACCGTCTTTTATTTTCTCCAACATGGACAGGACAAAAGCACAACAAAATTCCTTATGAGAACGTTTCTCGGTTCGGGAGGTAGATTTATAGAAAGGGAAGGTGTTAGCACCCTTTCTATCCATGGTTATCCATGGGCTCTTAGATACTTGCTCTTATGTTTTCAAAATGATGTTTGCTTTTCAAATGTGAGTGGGTTTGAAAAAAGTTTCATTGAAAGATTTCTGAATGACTCTTGTATCTATCCTCAAGAGTGTTTGAAAAATTTGTTTTGAAAGCTTTTGAAAGTGTCAGTGTGAAAAGATTTTGGATTTGTTTTTGAAGAGAGCAAGTATCCATGAGTCATCTACCTACCCTAAGGAATTAGGCTGTGTAAAAGTCCTTAAGGTAGTGCCATCCCACCATTGAGAGGTAGGTAGCACCACCGTTGGAGGTGTTCAGGTCAATTCGATTTTAGGGACAATGTGGTCACCGAAGCAACAGTTAGGACACCTTAGAAGCGACCCTAATGTCCTAGATCCTTTTTAATCTAAGGCAACCATTTCGAGGCAACTGTTTCGAGGAAACTGGATCATGGACATAAGAGCGACCGCTAAAACGTCCTATACTTGACGACCACGTTTCGAAGGCAACGAGTGAGGCGTACCCTAGAAGTGGTGTGTGTATTGTGTGTTGTTTTCATGTTATGTTTTATCTTTGATCATGGCATCGTGAGCTACGAGTTGTTTTTAATTACCATACATTCTTTCATGCAATTTAGAAGTTAGGAGTATGGAGAATTAAAAGACGGAAATATAAAAGCTACGCTATTACAAGGCGCGGGTCTATACATCGCCAAAATACAAAGACCCGTTTTTGATAAAAGATGAGGAAAGTAAAAGAAAGTAATCAACCTAATTACTATTACATTCCTTGAACAGTTACATAATAATCAATAAAAAAAATAGGAATAATGTGCGAAAGAATAAAACTGAACGTCCGAGGGTGTTGGGCCCTTGTGAGAAATTAAATTAAATTAAAGCCTAATTAATTATTTAATTAAAGAAAAGAAAATGTGTTTTTATGTTTTTTGGATTTATTATGGAAATAAAGAAAAGAATTTAAAAGTTAGTAAACAAACCTAATTCTAGATTATTTTAATTATTAAAGAAAATGTCAAAGTTGACCTAATTTACTAATTAATTAATTTACATATTTATGTACAAAAATAATAGTAATTAATAATGATAATAATGATTAATAATAATAATTAACTAATAAAAGAGATAAAAGTGTCAAAACCTAATTCTATGTATTTTTATTTATTAAAAAGAGAGATTAAATTTTAAACCTAAATCAACTAAGTTAATTATTAACATTTATCTACAAAAATAGGTTAATGGTAAATTTGATAAATAATTAGAAACAAAACATTTTTGAGTTTCTGATTTTTATTGGAAAATTAATTTTATGGTGAATTAATAAAAATAATTAAAGCAATTAAAAGAATTAGAAAAGAAAAGAAAATAAAATTATGCAAACCAAGGGGGGTGTCAGGCCCAAAGTGGAGGTGTGATTTGAGGAATTCTGGCCCATTAGACAAAGCATGTTTGACTTTCAGGATTGTGTGCACGTTGGTTGACCCAGGCATAGCGTGTTCATCGCCTCCTGGCCTTCAGATTATGGATCAAAGCCACTTGGCAGGCCAACGCGTGAGGCTCATGGTAGGATGTTGGATGAGGCGCTGCACTAGAATGCGTTAGAAAAAAAATTATGAATTATGTGGGGGGACCTGGGAATCGAACCCAGGTCCCTATGCTTGCAAGACACGTCATCCACCATCTGAGCTATGAAACGCATTTGTACATATAATGGACAGTAATTATTAAGTAAGAAAAACAATCATAGTGGTATAAAACCAAAAAAACGCGCCAGATTTAAACCTTCCAACCACATGATGCCACGCCTTCTCCTTCTTCGTTTGCCCTGCAAAATATGAAACAAGTAGCGGGGGTTTTAAACCCCCACAAAGTGAAAGTCTCAAAAATAGCGAATAGCCCTGTGGATCACATAAATTGAGCGCGAGGGTTTGGTTGAATTCGTCTGGCCTTGACGAATTCAACCATAGTCATGACGTGTTCCAATTTTTCCTGAGGCCTAAAGCCCTAATTTTGAGCTTCAGAAACCCTAGGTTTCGTCCATGGTGATCTTGGATTCAGGCAGCGTTAGTTCAATTAAACTATCTCAAAAGCTTCAGAAGGTCCCTAACAACACATACCAATAGAAAAAATGGATTAAAAGCACGTGAAACATGATATACAGATTTGAAAAATAAGGCAAACCGTATGGCTTGTTGTTTTTGATTCTTTGCGTGTTTGGACTGGTTCTTGATGCCAATAGACTCCTGGAGACTCAGGCAAGATGATTGAATCCTTTTTAGGCTTTGAAACACGCTGCAAGTATGAAATCAGTTTCACAAATTTCTTGAGTTTTTTGCAATTTGGTTATGGAATATTAGCAGCTTTCACGTGTGTCCAGCTTTAGGGTTAGCTTATGCCTTTGTATGTGAATGAATTTAGGTCAAAACCTTGGTCCAAAAGTCCATGAATTAATGTTTGCAATCTTTGATTTTTAATCATGAAATTTTCAATCTTTTTCAATGAAAACCTTGCCAAATATGGATGATTTTCCTTGTTTGATTGAGAAACGACTTTGCCAGCTTGCCCTGATCAGATTTGCTCCACCAAAAGATCCAAAACATATCTTTTTTTATTTTCCTATAATTAAAACCAATTAAATGAATTAATATAAATATAAATTCAATTAATTAATTAAAAATAAGAAAATAAATTATTTTGAGCTCAATGGGTCGTGCATAGGCTTTGGGTAATGATTCAAGAAAGAATTTGAGGCCCATTAGCAAAATTGAAGTGTTTTAGGCAAAGTTGACTTTTGAAAATTCCCAAAAATTTCCCAACTTCTCCAATGCATATATTGCTCAATTTTGAAGCTATGAACATGTTCTTAGACATTTTGGAAAGGTCTTGAAGTCCTCTAACCAATGCCTTTGGTCCCATGTCATTTTGATTTACCAATCTCAAGTTATGGTCTTTGACTTAAAGTGCCTTTTTGTGGACTTTTGAAAATGACCTATAATGTTGAAATTGATAACTTTTTGTGAGAGCATTTCTTGGACTTGAAGTGTGAAGATGAGTTGTAGGAAATGTCATCCCCTTCAAGATGAGAATTGGATGGGATTTTTCTGATAAACCATGAAGAAGTTATGCCTTGGTCAATTTGCAGTTGACTTTTCAGCTGTCCAAAAATATCAACTTTTGCCTCTTGAGACTTTTTGAGCCATGTTTGTGGAATCATGATCAAGAATTGATCAAATGATGATTGTGGCTTCAAAATAAGATGTTGACCAAAAATTTTGACTTTTGACTGTCAAATGACCATTTTGCCCCTGCAGTTGACTGTGGAGCAATTAGGGTTTTTGACTGGGCAACTTGATGTTGTGAGTCTTGAACCTTGACATATGGATACTTGACAATGTATATAGGCATATGGGACTTGATTGAACCCTTGAAAACCTCATTTTCTTTGCAAGAACCAAAACCCTAATTTTGACTGTGTTAGGAGGCAATTGGACTGTGCAACCCTTGAGGGATTTTGAAGCTTGATCTGGAGATTGATCTTGGCAAATTTTGAAGGATATGGGAGGGAAAATTTTGGGGTACAACAGTTGCCCCTATTCAATCTTCTTAGACCTGAGGATGTAGATTGGCTGGCGTGCCTTTCGTAATCCGAAGGTGGAAGATGATTGAACACTAGAGTGCCCAGAAATTTGCACTCACATAGTAGAATGTCAGCAGTGTGATGGCGGGAATGGGCTTATAGATGCCATTTGGAGATGTGGTGGATAAGAGGATGGGCTTATAGATGCCATTTGGAGATGTGACAGCACCTTGTCGGGAATGGGCTTATAGATGCCATTTGGAACTGTAGTGGTAGTTGTGGAGATGGGCTTATAGATGCCATCGGGAGGTTGTCGATTGCGTAAGAGATTCCTTAGCGAGAACTTGCGTACCTGAGAAAGAAAGATAATTACCTGGCCTGTTACAGGGGTTGATCTTCAAACTCTTCATGTAGATATGCCCTGGCTGGGTACAGGAATCGAATTTTCAAACTCTTTATGTAGATGTGCCCTGGCCGGACACAGGTATCGAGTCTACAATCAGTTACTCACAGATGTGCCCTGGCTAGATACAGGAATCGAATCTGGAATTAGTCGTCAACAGATACGCCCTGGCTGGATACAGGAATCGGATCTTCAAACTCTTCAGACGTGCCCTGGTTGGATGCAGGAATCGAGTCTGGAAAATAGTCGTCAACAGATACGCCCTGGATGGATACAGGAATCGGATCTTCAAACTCTTCAGACGTGCCCTGGCAGGATACAGGAATCGAGTCCGGAAAATAGTCGTCAACAGATACACCCTGGCAGGATACAGGAATCGGATCTTCAAACTCTTCAGACGTGCCCTGGCAGGATACAGGAATCGAGTCCGGAAAATAGTCGTCAACAGATACGCCCTGGCTGGATACAGGAATCGGATCTTCAAACTCTTCAGACGTGCCCTGGCAGGATACAGGAATCGAGTCCGGAAAATAGTCGTCAACAGATACACCCTGGCAGGATACAGGAATCGGATCTTCAAACTCTTCAGACGTGCCCTGGCAGGATATAGGAATCGAGTCCGGAAAATAGTCGTCAACAGATACACCCTGGCTGGATACAGGAATCGGATCTTCAAACTCTTCAGACGTGCCCTGGCAGGATACAGGAATCGAGTCCGAAAATAGTCGTCAACAGATACACCCTGGCAGGATACAGGAATCGGATCTTCAAACTCTTCAGACGTGCCCTGGCAGGATACAGGAATTGAGTCCGAAAAATAGTCGTCAACAGATACACCCTGGCAGGATACAGGAATCGGATCTTCAAACTCTTCAGACGTGCCCTGGCAGGATACAGGAATCGAGTCCGGAAAATAGTCGTCAACAGATACACCCTGGCAGGATACAGGAATCGGATCTTCAAACTCTTCAGACGTGCCCTGGCAGGATACAGGAATCGAGTCCGGAAATAATCGCTCACAGATATGCCCTGGCTAGATACAGGTATCGAATCTGGAATTGCGACGGTTGATAGTAATTATCTTTGTATTAACCTTTGTCCTGAAAAGACGAAACGTTAGTTGTATGCAATGTTATGATGTATGAGATGCATGATGTCGTGATGTTCTCAAAATAAATGATTCATGATGCATATGTGCATGCTATAATGTGTGAAGATGTGATGTTTATGGATGTATTTTTGTCTTAGGAAAATAAATCCTTGACGAATGCCGGGAGCTTGAATCCTGGGCTGGTGTTGAAGCGTAGAGTTCCTTGTTTCCGCTGGGGATGATGGTTGCAAGAATACCGGTAGGAGAAGATGACTCCATTGGGGAATAAACTTGGCGAATAGATTACTCTGCGGGGAGATACTCTGCAGGGAAAGATACTTCGCTGAGGTTGATGATAACTCCGTTGGGGATACCATTGTTGAACTCTGTTGGAAGAATTTGATGGACTCCGCTGGGGGATAGGAAGACTTCGCCAGGACGATCTTTCCGTGGCTTTTAGCTGAGGATAACCTGGTTATAAGCTCTGGTGGGGGATAACCTTCTAAATAAAGCTGGGGAGGCGCGTTCGTACTCTGCAGGTGATAAGCTTCCAGAATCTACTGGGGATAAGCTTCCTGAATCTACTGGGGAAACTGATTGAACTCTCCTGGGGGAATTTTTCAGTTTGGACTGGGGAATGGCTCCATTGGTTGTTCTGTAATCCACCGGGGAACAATCTTATATCAAGACTGCCGGGGATGCTTGCTAGGAATGTTTGTGTACTCCGCTGGGGAATAGGAAGAACTTCGGGGGATAATCCAACTTCTTTGAGGCTGACTGAGGATAACTCTGCTCGGGGAGAGTGTTGCTGACTTGCTAGGGATATTGTGCCTTTTCGGGCTTATGGGAATCCAACTCTGCTTGGGGAGAGCATTGCTGAGTCTTATCTCACTCGGCGGGGAGTGAAGGTATCTGGATTACATTCTTCAGCCGAACTTACCTTGGTACCTTGGTGGACAAAACAATTAGATTGCTTAGACAACTCATTATTGCCCATGTTTCTGATGTTACCTGTAATTAATCCTTTGTTTTGTATTCAAATATTTATGAGTTAGCAATTAGTGTCAAATGCATATATCACAATTGGACATTGGACGTGCTTTAACAAAACAAAACAGAAAAAGGAAAAAAACAATTGGAAATTGGTCTGAAAAGTGAATTTGTATTGACTTTTGAATTTGCCTGTAAATAGGCGTTTATGTACAAGAGGCCGACGTCCTAGTAAGAGAACGTCGCCGAACAACAGAGTTTATACAATTTTGTACAAAGAAAACAAAACAGCTATGTGAAAAGAGTAATCCCACTGGGTTCCAACTCTGCTATCGCCTTTATATCTTCGAGTGTCTCATCACTTGGCTGCTTAGTTGAAGATGAAGTTGATTGATCGATGCCGTCTGAACTTGATGTTGATACCAGATTCTGGATGCAAGGTAATTCAATGAGACATAGTATTACGCTTTAATCCCTAACTTTTGCCTGGACCGCCCTTTCGGGTTTTCAGTCCACCGGGATACCCATTTTTTCCCAAGCCGCCTTTTCAGGTTTTCGACTTGCCGGGTGTACAGATTTTTTTTCATTTCATCCCTTATTTTTACCCGAACCCTTTTGGTTCGCCGGGAAGCCCTAATTTTTGCCTAGGTATGTCAACCTAGCGGGTCTTTTATCATGCGTAGTATCTTTTTACTATGTCTGCATTGGCGGGGTGAGGAAGGTCGTCACCATCCATAGTGGTTAGAATCATGGCTCCTCCTGAGAACACCTGTTTAACCATAAATGGCCCTTCGTACGTAGGGGTCCATTTGCCCCTGGGATCACTTTGAGGAAGAATGATGCGCTTGATTACCAGGTCCCCAACTTGATACTCTTGTGGTCTGACTTTCTTGTTAAATGCCCTGATCATCCGTTTTTGATACGTTTGACCATGACAAATAGCAGTGAGTCTCTTTTCGTCAATTAGGTTTAACTGATCAAGTCGAGTCTGGATCCAGTCATCTTCGCTCAAGCCTGCATCCTTCATTATCCGGAGAGAGGGTATCTGGACTTCAATGGGCAAGACTGCCTCCATGCCGTAGACCAAGGAAAAGGGGGTTGCCCCGGTTGACGTTCTTGCTGAGGTACGATACCCATGAAGAGCAAACGGTAACATCTCGTGCCAATCTTTATAGGTCACTGTCATCTTCTGCACAATCTTTTTGATATTCTTATTAGCTGCTTCTACAGCCCCATTCATCTTCGGCCGGTAAGGAGAAGAGTTGTGGTGCTGTATCTTGAATTGCTCGCAGAGCTCAGTGATCATCTTGTTGTTAAGATTGGTACCATTGTCCGTAATGATCCTTTCCGGGACGCCGTATCGACAGATCAGGTTGTGCCGAATGAACCGTGCCACGACATTCTTGGTTACAGTGGCATAGGAAGCTGCTTCAACCCACTTTGTGAAGTAATCAATTGCAACCAGGATGAAGCGATGCCCGTTGGATGTTGTAGGTTTAATCTCGTCGATCATATCAATACCCCACATTGCAAAAGGCCAAGGTGCTGTCAAGACGTTCAGAGGAACTGGAGGAACATGCACCTTATCTGCATAAATCTGGCACTTATGACATGTCCGAGAATGTTGGTAACAGTCGGCTTCCATTGTGGACCAGAAATATCCTGCCCGAAGGATTTTCTTTGCCATGGTGTGTCCACTGGAATGTGTTCTGAAGGTACCTTCATGTAGTTCCGCCATGATCCTTTCTGCTTCAGTCTTATCCACACAACGCAGTAAGGTTGAATCATGGTTTCGCTTGTATAGAATGCCGTTGCTGAGGAAGAACTTTGCTGCGAACCTTCTCAGAAACTTCTTGTCGTTGACAGATGCACTCTCGGGGTATTCTTGAGCTTCCAGGTACCTCTTCACCTCATGATACCGGGGCTTTTCAGTTGCCTCTTCAGCCTCAAGATCACAATAATATGCAGGTTCGTCCAACTTCCAGATAATGATCCGGGGAGCCTCGTTATCCCATTTGACTTTGAACATGGAAGACATTGTAGCCAACACGTCCGCCAACTGATTCTCCTCTCTTGGGAAGTGTTCAAAAGTTATCTCTGTGAAATGGGGGATCAATGTCAACACACACTCTTTATAAGGGATAAGGTTTGGGTGTTTCGTATCTCACTCGCCTTTGATCTGATTGATCACGAGAGCGGAATCTCCGAAGACACTCAGAAACTTGATCCTTAGGTCAATCGCAGCTTAAAGACCCATGATGCATGCCTCATACTCCGCCATGTTGTTGGTGCAGTTGAAACATAGCCGGGCAGTGAGTGGAGTATGGGTGCCTTTTAGGGATATGATCACAGTGCCAATATCGTTACCCAAAGCGTTTGAGGCTCCGTCAAAGTGCATAGACCATCGGGATCCTTCCTCAGGTCCTTCATCCGGTACAGGTACTTTGCAATCAATCACTACCATGATGTTCTCGTCTGGAAATTCAAAGTTTATTGACTGGTAGTCGTCCACTGCCTGGTGTGCCAAATGGTCTGCCAATACACTTCCTTTGATTGCCTTCTGAGTCGTGTACTGGATGTCGTATTCTGTCAAGATCATCTGCCATCTTGCTATTCTTCCAGACAGAGTAGGCTTTTCGAATATGTACTTTATTGGATCCATTTTTGAGATTAACAGAGTAGTGTGAGTCAGCATATACTGTCTCAGCCAGCGAGCAGCCCATACCAAAGCGCAGCAAGTTTTCTCGAGCAGTGAATATCGGGTCTCACAGTCGGTAAACTTTTTGCTAAGGTAATAAATGGCATGCTCTTTTCGGCCAGACTCGTCATGCTGCCCCAACACACACCCCATTGAGCTGTCAAGTACTGTCAAATATAGTATTAGAGGTCTCCCTTCAACCTGGGGCATAAGAATGGGTGGTTCTTGGAGATACTCTTTGATTCTGTCGAAAGCGGCCTGACATTCATCATTCCAACGTACTACCTGATCTTTCTTCAGCAGCTTGAAGATTGGTTCACAGGTAGCGGTTAGGTGCGAGATGAATCGAGCAATGTAATTCAAACGTCCTAGGAAGCCTCTGACTTCCTTCTCTGTCTTGGGAACTGGCATCTCTTGTATGGCTTTAACCTTGGCAGGGTCCACTTGAATACCTTTGTCACTTACGACGAAGCCTAGCAAATTTCCAAATCTTACCCCAAATGTGCACTTGTTTGGGTTTAACCTCAGCTTGTACAACTTCAGACGGTCAAACAGCTTCTGTAGGTGGTCAAGGTGTTCCTCCTCAGTTTGAGACCTTGCAATCATATCATCGACGTACACTTCAATCTCATGGTGGATCATGTCATGAAATAAAGCAACCATGGCACGTTGGTAGGTTGCCCCAGCATTTTTCAACCCGAATGGCATGACCTTGTAGCAGAAGGTGCCCCACTGAGTAACAAAGGTAGTATTTTCCATGTCTTCAGGAGCCATCTTGATCTGATTATAGCCTGAAAAGCCGTCCATGAAGGAGAACACCTTGTGCTGAGCAGTGTTGTCAACCAGAACGTCGATGTGAGGCAGAGGGTAGTCATCCTTGGGGCTCGCCCTGTTCAGATCCCTGTAGCCAACACACATTCGGACCTTACCATCTTTCTTAGGTACCGGAACCACATTGGCAACCCACTGAGGGTAAGAATTCACTGCTAGAAACCCGGCATCAAATTGTTTCATAACCTCAGCTTTGATCTTCTCGGACATCTCTGGACGCATACGGCGGACCTTTTGTTTAACCAGAGGGCATTCTTCCTTGGTAGGCAAGTGATGGACCACAATATCGGTATCCAACCCAGGCATGTCTTCGTAGGACCAGGCAAAGATTTCTACATAATCATGCAACATCTGAATCAACCGTTGTTTTACGCTGAGCTCTAGATTGGCACCAATCTTGACTTCCTTTGTGTCTGTCTCAGTACCCAGATTTACCGTTTCCACTGGCTCTTCATATGGATGAATGGCCCTCTCTTCCTGGAGTAACAGTCTTGCAAGCTCACCAGGCACTTCGCAATCATCTTCACCTTCGTCTTCGGCTAAGTTGATCGGATTTTCGAAGTCATAACTGGCAGTAGCAGAGTCGTTACCAGTGAGATCCAGAGTGGATTGAAACCTGTATAAGTGAGTGTGTGTAAATATAGTTGTTTTGCAATATATAAAGAAAGAAAGGGAGCACAAGATTTGAAATGCGAAAAACGTCCAATGTCTTTATTCATGATATATGGAAATGACAAGTAATAAGCCCTCACAAATGAAGCCACGGTGCCCCGGGTAAGACACTGGGCCATAAAGTTTCAATTTATTGTTCATTACAAATTAAAAAACAAAGGAATTCATTACTGAGTAACAAAAGTAACAGGTATGTAGTCTTTTGCAGTCCAATTGTTCAGTCCACCGTTGGTCGTCGGGTAGATCCAGCTATCAAACTTTGATTCCTCCGCATCGCCTTCAATAGCATTCACTCCCGGGTTGGTGATGAACACGGGAGGTCTTCCGATCCCTGCTTTGCGTACAGCCCTCTGAGCCTCTGCAGTGAAACCCAGCCCAAACTTGTCAGTCTTTGGAGTAAAATCAGGGAGCCTGCCCCAGTTAGCACATTCACCTTTTTCAATCACAGCCCGGGCGTCCTTCAAGGAAGCCATCTTCAAAGGAAAGTCTTCTTCAATTACTGTCTCAGCTGACGCCAATGTTAGAGGTACCTCTTAAAAATGTTGAAAGGGGGTTTCAATGAACTCCCCGTCCATCTCTATATACCGGAACGAGTTCAGATGACTAACCATGTATTCTTCCTCCCCCTGCACTGTAACAATCTTCCCTCTGACAGGGTACTTAAGCTTCTGGTGTAGGGTGGAATTCACAGCCCCAGCCTTGTGGATCCAAGGTCGACCCAGCAAACAGGAATAAGATGGACGAATGTCTATCACATAGAACGTTGAATCAAAGACTTGAGAACCAACCCGGATCGGAATATCTACTTCACCGTGTACCATCCTCTTCGACCCGTCAAAGGCTCGGACAATAATGTTGCTAGGCTTCAACTCCAAACCCTCACAATCCAACCTGTCTAAGGCCTTCTTGGGTAATACATTCAACGAAGAACCAGTGTCTACCAACACATGGGCAAGAGTAGTGCCCCTGCATTCAATGGAGACATGCAGGGCATCATTGTGGTTCTTTCCCTTGGCGGTCAGATCAGCATCAGAGAAACCCAACCCATTGTCGGCAGTCAAGTTGGCCACACAATCAGTAAATTGACCAGCCGACGTCTCTTGTGGCACATGGGCCGTCTTTAGGAAAGAAATTAAGGCCTTGTCATGGGCCTCTGAGCACAACAATAGTGACAGCATAGAGATCTTAGAGGGGGTGTGCCCCAGCTGTTCAACGACGTTAAAATCGCTCTTCTTGATGATCCTAAGGATTTCCTCCATCTCTTGCTGGGAGGCTTCAATATTAACAGTCTTTAGTGCCTCCATCCGGGCAGGCACATCAGCAATCCCTTTTCCCCGAGTGTCAGATGACTCGGCAGCAGGGGTAGAAACTTGACCAGGAGGGGAAACAGGTGCATTTGTAGGCGTGATGATAAGAGGTCTTTGGATGACTGGTGGCGCAATGTCAGGCGAGAAGAGCCTTCCACTGCGAGTAACTTTAGCGGAACCAATGATGTTACTGATACCGGTACTAATGTTGAACTCCTGCTTTACTCCAAGCACATACACATCTGCCCCATAGTGCCATGGGACAGCCTTGTCAGATTTATAGGGGAGGGGCCCCGGAACAGTAATGATGATAGGTGCAACAGACATAATTTTAACGGGCTTCCTCGGGGGAGCCTTGGTAGGATTGTTGAAAATGGTGACAACAGATACTTCTTCAGTAGGAACAATAGGAACAACAGTCTTCTTGAACAAAATCTCTTTGCTATCCATCAGGTTTTGGACGCCTGACTTCAGCAACGGACAACCAGCAGGGGAAACAGCACACAGAAGGCAACCCTTGCTACAACCCGGAAATAAACCGGCTAGCAACAGGTTCCTTTTGACAGTCAATAAAGGAGTAGCAACATCATCCACGGAAACTGCATACAGGTCTTCCTCAATAGAATTTACTCCATGCTGGGGCATAGGAGCAGTCACAACGTTGGGCCTTTCGGGCGCCTCAAACTGTATTTCCTTGGTATCGATAAGGTCCTGAACCTTATTTCTTAGGGCCCAGCAATCATCAGTAGAATGCCCCGGGCTATCAGAGTGATAGGCACAGCGGGCGTTGGGATTATACTTCGGAGAGGTTGTGTTTACCACCTTCGGAGCTTCTCTGACGGTTACCAAGTTGGTTGATAGCAGCTGCGGCAAGATCTGCGACAAGGTCATACTAAGCCGAGTATATTTTCTTCTGGGTCTCTCACCCCTTGGTTGGTTAGGTTGCCGAGGAGCGGCAGCAGGCTTTGCAATTACCACCGCGTTGACAGCTTGGCGGCGTTCTGGTTTGTTTTGCCTCCTGGGCCCATACACAGCATTGGCTTCCTTCTTGAAAGGCTTCTTCTCAGAACTTGAGGACGCACCTTTCTGTATCTTCCCTGATTTCATACCAGCTTCTATCCTTTCACCCGTCAGAATGAGATCTGTGAACCCTGCAGAAGAATTACCAATGAGATGGTTGAAGAATGGCCCAGATAGGGTCCCCAAGAACATGTCCACGAGTTCACGATCGTTTAACGGTGGTTGCACCCTGCCAGCCAGGTCCCTCCACTTATGTGCATACTCTTTAAAACCTTCTCCCGATCCTAGCGACATACCCTGGAGTTGGGTACGTGTAGGAGCGAGGTCGGCATTGTACTGATACTGCTTGTAAAAAGCAGTAGCCAAGTCCTCCCAGTTACGAACCTTGGTTCCATCCAGCTGATAGAACCATTCGAGATGAGTCCCTGAAAGACTCTCCTGGAAGAAATGGATCCATAAGTTCTTGTCCACAGTGCATGGTTGGATCTTCCGCACATAAGATCTGAGATGTAGCTTAGGGCAGGACGCCCCGTCATACTTTGCAAAAGATGGTGCTTTGAACTTGTGTGGGATCACCACACCAGAAGATAGACCCAGGTCTCTGAAATCCAACCCAGGCACTTGTTGAATTTCCATGGCATTCACGCGATCCTCTAACTTCTTGTACTTGTCTTCAGCTGGAGGGTACTGCTGTTCATTGAAATCCGTCTCGTTGTCAGAGACCACAGGACTAGGAACCCTTCCCCCCTGGGGACTGCCTTTCCCTACAGAAGAACCAGCTTGATCAACCTCATTCTGCAGTGTGTTACAAAACCTCCGGCCAGTGTTGAATAGTACAGTTCTCTTCTTCTTCTTCTTGACCAGCAGAGCCTTCAATTCCTCTTGACCTTGGGCTAAACTCATGATCAACTCTTGGAACTGGGCGTTTTGAGCCTGGAGGGCCTTGATGGATTGCTCAGTAGATGATTCAGGATTCATGATGGCTGCTGAAATAAACAGCGAAGAATATTAAGCAACCTGAAAAGAAGAGTACATGTGATGCACATGATGAATGGAATGCGTATGATTTATGTTTTCAAAGACAATCGGGATTCAACTTTGTAAACAAAAAGGAACACACTTCATTAGATTTAAACTTTGGAATTTAAATTATTCAACAGATTGCCCTTAGGCGTTACATAAAATGGAAATACTGAAAAGGGAAATAAAAACTGTAAAAGAACATCCAAAGCTCATCAGTGATCCCAGGGTCTCCTCTTCTCAGTACGGATGTAGTCATTCAAAGCCCGCTCGTTCTCCAACTGCTTTGTCAGCTTCTGGATCTTCAATTCCTGCTCGTTGAACTTTTTCCGATAAGAATCCCGTTCTTCTTGTAGTTGCGCCCAAGACCTCTTTAGTGCATCAACATCAGTAGGTATCTGAGGAGGGAGAACAGTTGGAGGAGCCCCATCTCTATCAGGATATTCAAGAATGATGGGTTTGACAGCTTCATATGGCATACCATACTTCTGAGCACGGATGCGGACCCATCTGTAGTAGGATTCCATAGGTAGAGAAGTCTTCGGTCCTAACTCATGTGGGTCAGCTTTGTGAATTCTATCCCAAGCCTTGATGAACCTACGACGCAGCTCGTCACTATCTACTTGGAACTCAAAACTGATGTGAGGCACCAACATCTCAAGAGGCCCTGCTCTTCTGGCTCTTCCAAACTGACGAAGAGCTAGACATGGATTATAAGAGATTCCTCCTTGGGTACCAATCAAAGGAACATTAGGATATTCTCCGCAACGATCAATAACAGCTACCTCATCCAAACCCCTGAAAGTCCAAATGATGTCATTATCAGTGAGAGACATTAACCTATGAGCCCAGCCTCTTCCTTCTTTGTTCTTCAGCACGAACTTAGGGAGGTGCGAAATAAACCACCTCACTAACAAAGGAATACAACACCAAAGAGTTCCTCGTCTTCGGGCAGTACGAGCATAGAGTTGTTGCAGGATATCACCCAAGAGAGTGGGTACAGGGTTCCGAGACATGAAGATCCTTATGGCAGTGATGTTAATGAAGTTATCAGGATTAGGAAACAAGACTAGACCATAGATTAAGAGAGCCAGGATGTCTTCATACGCCCTGAAGTCTAAGTCATTCCAGAAACTGTTAGCTTTACCGATCAGAAACTTGGCCAAGAAACCCTTAACTCTGCTTCTAGTCACCCAGTTGTCCATTACCTCCTTGGTGGTTAAAGGGAGGGTTGCAGCAATCTCCTCAAGCCTAAGAGTCTTTTCCCAACCAGTGAAGGGAGTCTGATCCAAGATAAGGATGCCAAGAAAATCAGAGAACTCTTCCAGGGTAGGGACCAGCTGGAAGTCTTGAAAGGTGAAGCAGTTATACAAGGGATCATAAAACTGGGTCAGGACACTCATCAGTTGTTGGTCCCACTTTGCAGTGACTAAACCGAGAAGAGAACCATGCCTCTGGATGAAGGAAGTGGTGTTTGGAATTCTGCTAACCAATTCTTCAAGCAACTCAGGTGGGTGAACAAAATTGAACCGGATAGTGTTCCCTCGCATAGGCATCATGATGTCCTACAAAACAGAGCAAAGGTGAAATCCTCTTGTCTTTGAAATGGTCAATCCTTATGCAGGATGCATGCAATGTCTATGATGGCATGATGTTATGATAAAGCACACCACAAATATTCACAAAGGCAAACATGATAAGGCACACAAGTCACACAAGACAGCCCTTAGGGTTTAGGCCAGCATGAAGCTCAGGTACTACCCTCTTTCAGTTTGTTGGTTAAGACATGTCCTATCAAAAGTAACCGGGTTATAGAGGATCCCAATATCACTGACTACCCTCAATCGGTCATAACTCCAGCGTCGCAATCTTTTCTTGCGGCCAGAACCATCGCGAGAGTTTAGCCTCAATGGGTGTAGCATACTGCTACTGTTCTATTGGCCAAGTTGGGTCATTTAAGGTTCTAAGGTCGGTTGGTGCTTAATGACTCCTCAGAAGACCCATATTCTCCTCGTTGCAACATAAGGGATATCGGTACAGACCAAGGTGCCACACCAACGTAGCCACTGCTTCACCAGTGTCGGTCTACGCCGGACAGGTCCCTCACAGCTTATGCTACCTAACAAGGTATCCCCCAGATCCGGGTTAGGATCTATGAAACTCCAAGACAAATGCCTGTAATAATAAAGCAAACAAAACAAAGCAATTGAAAACACAAGTATGAGTTATCCTAAGGTACACCTCACTTTAAGTATTCCCCAGCAGAGTCGCCAGTTCTGTGATCGGTGGAAATAGAACTGACTATTTAAAGCTGGTTCGCGAAATGTCGCGGAAGCAAGAGTCGCCACCGTCTTTTATTTTCTCCAACATGGACAGGACAAAAGCACAGCAAAATTCCTTATGAGAACGTTTCTCGGTTCGGGAGGTAGATTTATAGAAAGGGAAGGTGTTAGCACCCTTTCTATCCATGGTTATCCATGGGCTCTTAGATACTTGCTCTTATGTTTTCAAAATGATGTTTGCTTTTCAAATGTGAGTGGGTTTGAAAAAAGTTTCATTGAAAGATTTCTGAATGACTCTTGTATCTGTTCTCAAGAGTGTTTGAAAAATTTGTTTTGAAAGCTTTTGAAAGTGTCAGTGTGAAAAGATTTTGGATTTGTTTTTGAAGAGAGCAAGTATCCATGAGTCATCTACCTACCCTAAGGAATTAGGCTGTGTAAAAGTCCTTAAGGTAGTGCCATCCCACCATTGAGAGGTAGGTAGCACCACCGTTGGAGGTGTTCGGGTCAATTCGATTTTAGGGATAGTGTGGTCACCGAAGCAACAGTTAGGACACCTTAGAAGCGACCCTAATGTCCTAGATCCTTTTTAATCTGAGGCAACCTTTTCGAGGCAACTGTTTCGAGGCAACTGGATCATGGACATAAGAGCGACCGCTAAAACGTCCTATACTTGACGACCACGTTTCCAAGGTAACGAGTGAGGCGTACCCTAGAAGTGGTGTGTGTATTGTGTGTTGTTTTCATATTATGTTTTATCTTTGATCATGGCATCGTGAGCTACGAGTTGTTTTTAATTACCATACATTCTTTCATGCAATTTAGAAGTTAGGAGTGCGGAGAATTAAAAGACGGAAATATAAAAGCTACACTATTACAAGGCGCGGGTCTATACATCGCCAAAATACAAAGACCCGTTTTTGATAAAAGATGCGGAAAGTAAAAGAAAGTAATCAACCTAATTACTATTACATTCCTTGAATAGTTACATAATAATCAATAAAAAAAATAGGAATAATGTGCGAAAGAATAAAACTGAACGTCTGAGGGTGTTGGGCCCTTTTGAGAAATTAAATTAAATCAAAGCCTAATTAATTATTTAATTAAAGAAAAGAAAATGTGTTTTTATGTTTTTTGGATTTATTATGGAAATAAAGAAAAGAATTTAAAAGTTAGTAAACAAACCTAATTCTAGATTATTTTAATTATTAAAGAAAATGTCAAAGTTGACCTAATTTACTAATTAATTAATTTACATATTTATGTACAAAAATAATAGTAATTAATAATGATAATAATGATTAATAATAATAATAATTAATTAATAAAAGAGATAAAAGTGTCAAAACCTAATTCTATGTATTTTTATTTATTAAAAAGAGAGATTAAATTTTAAACCTAAATCAACTAAGTTAATTATTAACATTTATCTACAAAAATAGGTTAATGGTAAATTTGATAAATAATTAGAAATAAAACATTTTTGAGTTTCTGATTTTTATTGGAAAATTAATTTTATGGTGAATTAATAAAAATAATTAAAGCAATTAAAAGAATTAGAAAAGAAAAGAAAATAAAATTATGCAAACCAATGGGGGTGTCAGGCCCAAAGTGGAGGTGTGATTTGAGGAATTCTGGCCCATTAGACAAAGCTTGTTTGACTTTCAGGATTGTGTGCACGTTGGTTGACCCAGGCATAGCGTGTTCATCACCTCCTGGCCTTCAGATTATGGATCAAAGCCACTTGGCAGGCCAACGTGTGAGGCTCATGGTAGGATGTTGGATGAGGCGCTGCACTAGAATGCGTTAGAACAAAAATTATGAATTATGTGGGGGGACCTGGGAATCGAACCCAGGTCCCTATGCTTGCAAGACACGTCCTCCACCATCTGAGCTATGAAACGCATTTGTACATATAATGGATAGTAATTATTAAGTAAGAAAAACAATCATAGTGGTATAAAACCAAAAAAACGCGCCAGATTTAAACCTTCCAACCACATGATGCCACACCTTCTCCTTCTTCGTTTGCCCTGCAAAATATGAAACAAGTAGCGGGGGTTTTAAACCCCCACAAAGTGAAAGTCTCAAAAATAGCGAATAGCCCTGTGGATCACATAAATTGAGCGCGAGGGTTTGGTTGAATTCGTCTGGCCTTGACGAATTCAACCATAGTCATGACGTATTCCAATTTTTCCTGAGGCCTAAAGCCCTAATTTGGAGCTCCAGAAACCCTAGGTTTCGTCCATGGTGATCTTGGATTCAGGCAGCGTTAGTTCAATTAAACTATCTCAAAAGCTTCAGAAGGTCCCTAACAACACATACCGATAGACAAAATGGATTAAAAGCACGTGAAACATGATATGCAGATTTGAAAAATAAGGCAAACCGTATGGCTTGTTGTTTTTGATTCTTTGCGTGTTTGGACTGGTTCTTGATGCCAATAGACTCCTGGAGACTCAGGCAAGATGATTGAATCCTTTTTAGGCTTTGAAATGCGCTGCAAGTATGAAATCAGTTTCACAAATTTCTTGAGTTTTTTGCAATTTGGTTATGGAATATTAGCAGCTTTCACGTGTGTCCAGCTTTAGGGTTAGCTTATGCCTTTGTATGTGAACGAATTTAGGTCAAAACCTTGGCCTAAAAGTCCATGAATTAATGTTTGCAATCTTTGATTTTTAATCATGAAATTTTCAATCTTTTTCAATGAAAACCTTGCCAAATATGGATGATTTTCCTTGTTTGATTGAGAAATGACTTTGCCAGCTTTCCCTGATCAGATTTGCTCCACCAAAAGATCCAAAACATATCTTTTTTAATTTTCCTATAATTAAAACCAATTAAATGAATTAATATAAATATAAATTCAATTAATTAATTAAAAATAAGAAAATAAATTATTTTGAGCTCAATGGGTCGTGCATAGCATTTGGGTAATGATTCAAGAAAGAATTTGAGGCCCATTAGCAAAATTGAAGTGTTTTAGGCAAAGTTGACTTTTGAAAATTCCCAAAAATTTCCCAACTTCTCCAATGCATATCTTGCTCAATTTTGAAGATATGAACATGTTCTTGGACATTTTGGAAAGGTCTTGAAGTCCTCTAACTAATGCCTTTGGTACCATGTCATTTTGATTTACCAATCTCAAGTTATGGTCTTTGACTTAAAGTGCCTTTTTGTGGACTTTTGAAAATGACCTATAATGTTGAAATTGATAACTTTTTGTGAGAGCATTTCTTGGACTTGAAGTGTGAAGATGAGTTGTAGGAAATGTCATCCTCTTAAAGATGAGCATTGGATGGGATTTTTCTGATAAACCATGAAGAAGTTATGCCTTGGTCAATTTGCAGTTGACTTTTCAACTGTCCAGAAATAGCAACTTTTGCCTCTTGAGACTTTTTGAGCCATGTTTGTGGAATCATGATCAAGAATTGATCAAATGATGATTGTGGCTTCAAAATAAGATGTTGACCTAAATTTTTGACTTTTGACTGTCAAATGACCATTTTGCCCCTGCAGTTGACTGTGGAGCAATTAGGGTTGTTGACTGGGCAACTTGATGCTGTGAGTCTTGAACCTTGACATATGGATACTTGACAATGTATATAGGCATATGGGACTTGATTGGACCCTTGAAAACCTCATTTTCTTTGCAAGAACCAAAACCCTAATTTTGACTGTGTTAGGAGGCAATTGGATTGTGCAACCCTTGAGGGATTTTGAAGCTTGATCTGGAGATTGATCTTGGCAAATTTTGAAGGATATGGGAGGGCAAATTTTGGGGTACAACAACTGTCATTTTCTGTATGATCTTTTTAATGTTCTTATTTGCGGCTTCGACAACACCATTCATATTCGGCCGGTAAGGGGAATAATTATGATGTTGGATCTTGAATTGATCGCACAAGGTAGTGATCATAGTATTGTTCAAGTTTTTACCATTGTCTGTAATGATCCTCTCCGGGATACCGCACCGACTGATGAGATTCTGCTTGATGAACCGGGCAACAACATTATTGGTAACAGAACCGAATGAAGCTGCCTCTACCCACTTTGTAAAATAATCAATGGCCACTAAGATGAAGCGGTGTCATTGGAGGCGGTTGGCTTGATTTCCCTAATCACATCAATCCCCCACATAGTAAAGGGCCAAGGAGCCGTCAAGACATTCAGAGGAACCGGAGGTACGTGTACCTTGTCAGCATAAATCTAACACTTGTGGCAAGTTCGAGAGTGTTGATAGCAATTTGCTTCCATGGTAGACCAGTAATAGCCTGTCTGTAGGATTTTCTTTGCCATTGTATACCCACTGGAATGGGTGCCAAAAGTGCCTTCATGTAACTCAGCCATGATCTTTTCATCTTCAACCTTGTCTACGCACCGAAGTAACACAGCGTCATGGTTACATTTGTAAAGGGTGCCATTACTAAGGAAGAACTTAGCAGAGAATCTCCTTAAGAACTTCTTATCATTTACTGAAGCTCTTTCTGGATATTCTTGGGTTTCGAGATACTTCTTGACTTCATGGAACCAAGGCTGGTCCACTACTTCTTCAGTATTAATCTCGTGACAGTGTGCTGGTTCATCCCTTCCTTTAACAGTGATCTGGGGAGCCTCATTATCCCATTTAAGTTTAAACATAGATGACATTGTGGCTAGTGCGTCTGCTAGCTGATTTTCTTCTCGCGGGAAATGTTCAAAGGTAATCTTTTCAAAATGTGGGAGCAATGTCAAAACATGTTCTTTATAAGGGATAAGATTAGGGTGTTTAGTGTCCCACTCCTCTTTGATCTGGCTGATAACCAAAGCTGAATCTCTGAATATATTCAAAGATTTGATCCCCAAGTTTATGGCCGCTTCGAGACCAAAGATGCATTCTTCGTATTCCGCCATGTTATTTGTACAATTGAAGTAGAGTCTTGCAGTAAAGGGAGTATGACATCCTTCTGGAGATATGAGTACCACACCAATACTGTTGTCGAGTGCGTTAGATGCCCCATCAAAAACCAGGGTCCATCAGGATCCTTGTTCAGGTCTATCATATGGCCTGAATTCTTCACAGTTGTTTACCATCATGATGTCTTCATCCGAGAATTCGAACTTCATAGACTAGTAGTCTTCTACAGCTTGGTGAGCAAGGTGATCAGTTAGTACACTTCCCTTTATTGCTTTCTGGGTAGTATATTATATGTCATATTCTGTCAGGATCATCTGCCATCTCGCTATTCTCCCAGAAAGTGCAGGCTTCTCGAAGATGTATTTTACTGGATCCATTTTAGATATCAATAAGGTAGTATGGGTCAGCATATAATGTCTTAGCTGGCGAGCAGTCCATGCCAGAGCGCGACAAGTTTTCTCGAGCAGTGAATATCTTGTTTCACAGTTGGTAAACTTTTTGCTCAGGTAATAAATAGCGTGCTCTTTTCGGCCAGACTCGTCATGCTGCCCCAGCACACACCCCATTGAATTTTCCAAAACTGTCAGATACATGATCAATGGTCTTCCCTCGACTGGTGGCATCAAAACAGGAGGCTCTTGCAGGTATTCTATGATTTTGTCAAAAGCAAATTGGCACTCATCATTCCATTTGACTACCTGGTCTTTCTTCAGCAGTTTGAAGATTGGTTCACAGGTAGCTGTCAGGTGAGAAATGAATCTGGAAATGTAGTTCAAGCGTCCAAAGAATCCTCTGACTTCCTTCTCAGTACGAGGAGAGGGCATCTCTGGTATAGCTTTCACCTTGGCAGGATCTACTTCAATACCTTTATTGCTGACGACAAAGCCTAGGAGTTTACCAGACCTTACTCTAAATCTGCACTTATTTGGGTTCAACCTCAGCTTGTACTTCTTTAGTCTCTCAAACAGTTTTTGTAAATGATCAAGATGCTCTTCTTATGTTTGAGATCTAGCTATCATGTCATCCACATAGACCTCTATTTTATGATGTATCATGTCGTGAAATAGAGCGACCATGGCACGCTGATAGGTTGCCCCAGCATTCTTCAGTCAGAATGGCATCACCTTGTAGCTGAATGTGCCCCACTGTGTGACAAAGGTTGTCTTTTCCATGTCCTCAGGCTCCATTTTGATTTGGTTATAATCTGAGAAACCATCCATGAAGGAAAACACTTTGTGTTGTGTTGTATTATCGACTAGAATGTCAATGTGGGGGAGTGGGAAATCATCCTTAGGGCTGGCCCTACTCAAATCTCGGTAGTCCATGCACATTCGTACCTTGCCGTCCTTTTTGGGCATGAGAACAATATTGGTAACCCATTGCGGATAGGAGGTGACGACCAAGAATCCAAAGTTGGATTGCTTCATGACTTCAGCTTTAATCTTCTCTGACATATCTGGTCGCATTCGACGGACCTTTTGTTTTACTGGTGGGCAATCCTATTTTGTAGGTAGACGATGTACTACGATATCTGCATCAAGTCCTGGCATGTCTTCATACGACCAGGAAAAGACCTCAACATACTTGTGTAGAAACTGAATCAAATGCTCTTTGACACTTGGTTCCAGATTGGCACCCACCTTGACCTCTTTTTTGTCTTCTCCGGTACCTAGGTTGATTGTATCCACTGGTTCCTCGTGGGGCTGAATGGTTCTCTCTTCTTGTAGTAGTTACCTGGAAAGTTCCCCTAGTACTTCAAAATCTTCCTCACCTTCGTCTTTGGCTTGATAGATTAGATTTTTGGAGTCACAAAAGGCCATAGCAGAACTGTTATCCATGGGATCCCGAATGGATGTAGACCTACATTGTGAGTGTGAGTGTATGTAAGGGTATAGCTATCTTTGAAAGAAATGAAAATGTAAAAAAGAAAAACAATGAGCACAAAGTTTGTATGCAAAACGTCCATGATTCATTGATGTCATATGGAAATGAGATAATAACCCTTGCAAATGGACCATTGTGCCTCGGGTAAGACACAAGGTTTTAAGAGTATGAATTGTTTTAATATTACAGATCCAATGAAATGTAAAGACAAATTACTATGGGATAAAAGTGATCGGGACAAAATCTCTAGCCTCCCAGTTGTTGATCCCTCCACTGACAGTTGGAAAAATCCAATCCTCTAGGTTGTAGGTGTCTTCATCATCCTCCAAGGCGCTGACTTGGTGGTTGCTAATATTCAAGGGTGGTCCTCCAGTACGAGCATGACGTACAGCCTTCTGGGCACCTAAAGTGAAACCTAGGCCAAACTTGTAGACTTGTATGGGATATCTGGGAGTTGTCCCCAAATAGTGCACCCACCTTCTTTTATCACTGCCTTGGCATCCTTTAAAGATGACATCTTGAGTGGAGGCCTTGTGATCTTGGGAACTTGAGACACAACCTTGGTCACTGGCACATCTTACGGGACTTCTTCAAAATGTTGGAATTGAGTTTCAATAAATTCACCATATAACTCCACATATCTGAAGGAATTGAGATGGCTGATCATATACTCTTCTTATCCATGAATAATGATAATCTTCCCTTGAATCGAATACTTCAGCATTTGGTGCAACGTAGAAGTAACAGCGCCAGCATTGTGAATCCATGGTCGGCCTAGCAAGCAGGAATATGAAGGGAGGATATCCATTACATAAAAAGTTGAATCAAATGTTTGGATTCCAACCTTTATGGGGATATCACTTCCCCATGCACCATCCTTTTTGAGCCGTCAAAGGCCCTCACTACTATGTTGCTTGGTTTCAATGTCAATCCCTCACAGCCAAGCCTATCAAGAGCCTTTTTAGGCAACACATTCAGAGACGAACCGGTGTCCACCAAAACATGAGCCAAGGTCATGCCCCTGGATTCCACTGAGACATGCAATGCCTCATTATGCTTCCTCCCTCTTGGCGTTAAATCAGCATCTGAAAAACCTAAACCATTATCTGCAGTCAAGCTGGCTATGCAGTCTTGGAACTGATCGGCAGATGTTTCTTGGGGTACATGGGCAGTTTTCAGGAATTTTACCAAGGCCTTTGCATGCGCCTCGGAACATAGTAGTAAAGCCAACATGGAAATTTTAGATGGAGTTTTCCCCAGTTGTTCAACTACATTGTAGTCACTTCTTTTTATGATCTTTAGAATTTCCTCCATCTCTTTCTGGGAGGTCTCAGGGATAGCCAATGATTGTGCCTTCGTTCGGACAAGCTCAATCAGAATACTTTTACCTCGAGTCTTAGTTGAATCGACAATAGGAATGTCAGTAGGAGTGATAACAGGGGTTGTAACAACTTTGTCAGTTAGAGTATTAGCATAGATGATTGTAGGACTGGAAATAACCTTTGGAGGAGCAACAACAACAGGAATGATTACGGGTCCAGAAACAGCTTTTGGGGGAGCAATTTCTGGAGAGAATATCCTTCCGCTTTGGGTAATCTTGCTAGTCCCTGAAATATTACTGATATTGGAGTTAACTTTCTCGAAACTCGAATCTTCAGCAGCTGGCCAATCTTGCTTGACATCGTGGTAGTATACATCCCCTCCATAATTCCATGGTATGGTTTTGTATGACGAATACGGGACTGGTCCAGGCATTGTAATTATCAAAGGGGTTACTTTTGGAACTGATGTAATTCTAACGGGTCTTTTGGTGGAGACCCTGGAAGAATTGGCGGAAATGGTAATGATAGAAACATCATTATAAGAAAAAGCTGGAATTGAGGCCTTCTCGGAAAAAATTTCCTTGTTATCTATTAGGCACTGAATGCCTACTTTCAACAAAGGACAACTGGTTGGTGAGGACAAACAGAAATAACAACCTTCATCACAGCCTGGGAATACACCGATAATCAACAAGTTATTTTTGATAGTCAGGAGTGGGGTCATAAGTTTATCAACTTAAGTAACAAACATATCTTCCTCAATGGCGTTGGTATTATGACCGTGTTTGGGCAAAGGGGCAGAAATGACATTGGGCTTTTCTGGCGCATCGAATTCAATCTCTTTGGCTTCAAGGAGGTCTTTACTTTGTTCTTTAGAGTCCAACAGTTGTTAGTGTCATGGTCGAGGCTCTCAGAATGGTATGCACAACGGGCATTAGGATGATAGTGAGGAGAGGTTGTGTTAGGGTTCTTTGGAGCTTCTTTCAAAGTTACTAGGTTGGATCTTAACAGATGCGGCAATACTTGAGATAGTGTCATGTTAATTCTTGTGAACTGTCTGACTGATCTTTCCATTCTTGGCTGGTTGTTTCTTTGCTGATCAGGCGCATGTTTAGGAATCATAACATCCCCCACCATTGGACGGAGTTCGACCCTATCTTGATTTCTCTGAGGATAAACAGTAACCACTTCTTTCTTTCCGATAAATGGCTTCCTTACAGCAGCAGAGGATGCATCCTTTTTAATCTTTCCACTTTTTATCCCGGCTTTTAACCTTTCTCCGATTAATATCAGTTCAGTAAAACTTGTCGATGAACTTCCAATTAGGTGATTTAAGAAGGGACCAGACAAGGGGTGCCCAAAAACATGTCTACTAATTCTCTTTCAGATAGGGGAGGTTGAACTCTTCCAGCCAAGTCTCTCCATTTTTGCGCATAGTCCTTGAAGCCTTCACTTGAAACCATGGCCATACTCTGGAGGTGAGTACGGGTAGGTGCAAGATCAACATTGTATTGGTATTGTTTGTAAAAGGCTGCAACAAGATCTTCCCAGTTATGAACATTTGCTCTTTCTAACTAATAAAACCAATCAAGTTGAGTTCCAGACAGACTATCTTGGAAGAAATGTACCCACAAGTGTCTTTGTCAGCGGTATGGGGCTGGATTTTCCTCACATAGGACCGGAGATGCATTTTAGGGCATGAAACTCCATCATATTTGGCGAACACACATGCTTAGAATTTTGGAGGAATGACAATTCCCGACACTAAACCCAATTCCTCAAAGTCCAAGCCAGACACTTTTTGGATTTCCATTGCACTCAACCGCTCTTCTAGATGCTTATACTTGTCATCGGCCGGGGGATATTGTTCTTCAGAATAGTCTTCTTCTTCTTCCTCTTCCTCTTCCTCTTCTGATTCTGACGGGACAAATGTTTGTTTGCCTTTCCCATCTTGATTGTCTCTCTCACCAGATGTTGTTGCAAAGTCTAGGGTCCTTCTTGTTTGCACGTGAAATCTTCTTCCCATGTTTAGAACTCTGGTTATCTTCTTCGTCTTCTTTTTCTTCTTCTCAACCAGCAAGGTCTTCAACTCTTCTTGTCCTTTGGCCAGATTTAAGAACAACTGTTGAAACTGGGTATTCTGAGCTTGGAGGTCCTTCACTATTTACTCGAGATCCATCTTGCTGAAATAAATAGTAGAGAGATGAGGAGACTTGTTGCAAGAAACCTGCTTATGTTATGATGAATGATAAATGTGTTTGCAATGATTTCAAGGATTTTAAGATGCAAATTCGTTTTAGACAAAAAGGAAACACACGTTATATTAATAGATTAAAGCTTGAGTACATTAATGCCTTCTTGGGCAAAACAAATACAAGAAACTCTAAGATAGAAAGGTAGTATGCATCCTTTTTGGTGCAATGTAGGCATTAAGAGTCTGCTCCTCATGAAGTAGCCTAGTGAGTTCCAAAACCTTCTTCTCGCTTGTGTAGAATTGGGCTTCAAACGTATCTCGCTTCCCCTTGAGTTGTATCCAATCCCTTTGTAGGTCTTCAAGAGAGGTGGGCATGTCAGGATGTAGGATAGTGTATGGAATATCTCCTTCCATGACAGGCTTAATGATTACCGGGAGAATGGAGGGATAAGGCATCATAAGACTCTGAGCACGAGTTCGTACCCATTTGAGGTAAGGCTCAAGAGGGATGGAATTTGTATGCCCCAAAGTCTTGCTATCTACCTTGTTTAACATCCTCCAAGCTCAGATAAATCTTTGGCGAAGACCTTGATCGTCGTTGTCATAGTCAAATACCAAACCTTGAATTCGTATCTCGTGCTGGCCATCCCTTCAGGTGTAACCAAACTGTCTTAAGGCTAAGCAAGGGTTGTAGGTGATACCTCCCCTAATGCCACGTAAAGGGACATTAGGAAATTCCCCACAACGGTCGACAATAGTAACATTCTCTATGGATCGGGAGCACCAATGAATTTCTGAATGTTTGAGCGTCATCAACCTTTGTGACCACCTTGAACCTTGCTCATTCTTTAATACAGATTAGAGAAGATGTGAAATAAACCATCTTGCCAAGAGAGGAGTGCAACACATAAGAACACCTCTTTTCCTCATTGTGAGAGTGTGAAAAGAGTGTAGGATATCCCCTAGTAATGTAGGCACCGGGTTGCGGGATATGAAGATTTTGACGGTGTTCACATCTATGATTTAGTCAAGATTTGGAAACAAAACAATCCCATATATGAGGAGAGCCACAATTTCCTTAAAGTATTTCAAATCCAAGGAATTCCAACAGTTTTGGGCTTTCTCAAACAAGAACTTTGCTAGGAAACCCTTGACACCACTCCTTATTTCCCAATGAGTTGTGACATCAGATGAGTGCAAGTGTAGAGCTTGAGCAATCTCTTCTGGCTTTGGGTCTCTTTCCATACCATTGAAAGGTAGTTGGTCGAGAATAGGAATCCTCAAGAGTCGGGAGAATTCTTCCAAAGTAAGCATAAGTTAATAGTCGGGAAATGTGAACCAATGGTGTAAAGGATCAAAGAACTGAAAGAGCACCTTCATCATGTCCTCATCTGTGTTGGAGGTGATCAAGTTGAGTAGGTGACCATGTCTCTTAGTGAATGGAGAGTTTTCAGGAATCCTTGAAGCTAGCTCCTTAAGTTGTGGAGGGATCCTTACAAGGTTGACTTGAATAGTTTTCCTGCGAAGAGAATCCATATCCTACAAAACAAGAACAAAGATGAATCCCAAAATCCTTGAAATGGTTAGTGAATGTGTATGATGTTACGATGTTCATGATGTTATGTACAAGTATGTATATACAAACAAAACAAACAAATCCTTAGGTTTAGGCTTGCATGGAGTTTTATAGGTATGTATCCTCTTGAAGTTTAGTTGGCTCAAACCTGTCCTAGTAATAGTAACCGGGTTCTAAGGAGCTCAATATCACTGGTTTGTTTCCTTGGTCATTGTTTCAGCACAAGCCTCTTTAATGGATACCGAAATATCTCAAGAAACCAAACCTCAATGAGTGTAGTATCGAGTATCTACCAACTTCGGACTGCACCAAAACCGGTCATCTCACTACATCCTAAAGGCCAAGTTGGTCAAGTAAAGGTTCTAGAATTTCATTAGTGCTTTATGACATCACTCAGCGGCCCCGTATTCTCTTTGATTAACTCAAAGGCTACTGGTACCTACAAATATGTCGCACTAACATAGATATTTCTTAGACCATGTCGGTATACCCCACACTGTTTCCACAACGTATTGCTACTTACCTATATTGTATCCCAAATCCGGGTAGAGGATTCAAACCTAAATAAAGAACCATAATGTAAATCATACAAGTCAAACAATTCAAGCAAATAAATGTGATCTAACCCTAAGGTAACCCCACTTTTATCAATCCCCAGCAGAGTCGCCAGTTCTGTGATACGGTGGGAGAACTGACTTGGGTGTTTTGCGTTTGATCGCAAGTGTTACGGTTAGCAAGAGTCACCGCCTACTTTTCTTTTATCCAAAAGGAAAGGTGAAAAAGCACAGGAAAGACCTTTGAGATTATTTCTTGAGTTCGGGGGGTAGATTATGAAAAGGGAAGGTACTAGCACCCTTTTCATCCATGGTTTTCCATGGGCTCTTAGTTACTTGCTAGATCACTTGCTTTTTGTTTGAAAATTATGCTTGGTGTGGTTTTTGAAAGTATTTTGTAAAGAGGTCATTATTTAGGCAATCTTTGTAATGATTCTCGTTCGTAAGAATGTATACAAAGATGTTGATCTTTTGAAAATGTTTTCAAGTTTTTTAAGATGTTTTGAAAGTGTAAGTGTTTGTTTGGAAAATAGCAAGGATGTTTTGTTTGAAATTGAGCAAGTAATTAGGAGCATTCTACCTACTCAAAAGTCTTTATTGTTCATTTTCTTTGTAGGATCAAGCGCTTACCATTGAGCTAAAAGCAATTGCTTGTAGCCAAGGTGCTACTCTATTTCCTTATAGAGAATATAACAAGGGGCCTACCTGGCCCACCTAACACACCTGTTTAGGCGCCCATGGGGGATGCTAAGCCCTTCGAATCCCTAAGGTTGGCGCTGGATATTTTAATCCAACAATCTCCCCCCCAGTGTCAGCTGGGGGGATTCGAACCCATGACCTTGCTCTGATACCAATTGAAAATGTGAAAAACACAAGAAGGGGGGGGGGGGGGGGGGGGGGGGGTTGAATTGAAAACTTTAAATCTAAAAGCTCAATGACACAGTATTTTTATCCTGGTTCATTTGATCTCAAACTAATCCAGTCCACCCGTCAAGGTGATTTCTCCTCTCTCCAACGAGGTCTTGATCCACTAATCTCAAAAGATTACAATCACTACTTTAACAACTGTTAAAGTCTTCTTGAGTACAACCAAAATTTGGTTAATCTCAAGGAACACTGATTCAATGCAATTATACAAGATATGTGTTGTTGTGTTTCTAACAAAAACTATTTATCAAAGCTGTGATAAATTACACAGGATTATAGCTTGGAAATATAAAGAATATTGCTTGCAACTTTGAATATGCGTGAGTGGTAATATGGAAAAATAGTTATTAATTTTGAAATTTGACTTTGTTTATATAGGCAGTGGAATGACGTTGATCATAAAGCATATTTAATGTCATTAACACACTTTCCATTTGGAGAAGATCCTGTCTGAAAGAAGCCGTTGGAATTGATGCTGTCTTGAATGATCAGTAACGCTTCAGAATCTTATCTCCTTACTTTCTGATGACGCTTCAGAATATTGATGACTTGGATTAACATGTTCTTGTCTAGAATCAGAGTTTACTTTGTTTAAGTGCAGGTTCTGGTTATCAATCTTCAACGCATGTTCTGATTGCTTCAGGGTGAAGCTCTTATGGCTTATCTTCTGATACTGATATGATCAGAACTTCTGCATACATAAAACATAAATTTTAAGGGCATATTTGTTCTTTGTATTTATTATTTATTCTTTGTATTTGTTATCATCAAAACTCTAACTAAGGGTTGTAGAATCAAACTATGTTCTAACAATCTCCCCCTTTTTTATGATGACAAAAACTAGATTTTTCAATTAAAAATAAAGAATAAAAGGTTTAAGAGAAACTCCCCCTGAGTTGATTACTTCCTTTAAGTTCCTTGAGCATCAGAGTTTAGCTGCATCTTTCATCAGAATTTGTACTTGTTCAAACTTTTCAGAAGATAGAGGTTAAGTAATTCAAAATGTTTGAGATTTCTGTCTTGGTAGACCATTATTGAAAATATCTACTTTCTCCCCCTTTTTGTCAGTTATCAAAAAGGCAATATAATCAGAGCAAAAAATAGTTGAATTATATTAAAAAGCATGATGCAATGATAATTCCAGAACAGAAAAGGTAAAAAATTAAGCGTTACAGATAAACAGATTTAAAACAAAAAAAATCTAAGAAGGAGGAGGAAGACGTGTGAACAAAGCTTCCAGCAAGCTCTTGATCTGAGTATTAGATTCTTCTTGTTTGCCTAAGATGCTTTTAATCTCTTTGTTTGTGTCCTCCTGCTTATCCAACCTTGCATGGATAAGAGAATTTTCTTTCTTCAACTCTTTCAGAGTTTGCATGACTAAGGAAGGTGTTGGAGATTCTTTAGAGGTTGGACGTTTCTCAGAGCATCCTGCGTCTTATTCATAGTGAACCATTTCCTCTGCTTTGATCATCTCTTCTGGAGCAACAGTCAAGGAGAGACTTTTTGATTCTGGTTGAACTTCATCTGAGGGATGATGCTCTGTCCAGGGAGCATTATCCAGAGGGAGAATATCTTTCTTGAGCAGATGGATCAGAACTTGGTCTTCAAAATCCTTTAGCTTAGCACTAAAGTTCTGTTGAACCTGTTCATAACTCTGTTCCTTCAGCTTCAGTGTTTCAGAATTAAGCCAGTTTCTGAATTTTGTCCATATATAATCAGAAGTAGCAGGATTAGTCATCTCTTGACTAGCATACCTCAAAGAATTTATCCATTCCTGTATCCCTGTTTTAAAAATCAACAAACTTGTACCAACATCTGATGTGGTTTCAGTTGGTTTAGGTTTGGGAATGGAAGTTTTGTGAGATATAGAAGCTAGTCTTTTCAACGCAATTGGATCAATGACAAGTCTTACGTTGTCAGCTAGACTGCTAGTGGGTGAAGGAGTGGGAGAGTCGAGTACGATGATTGGACTGGTAGGGGAGTTTGGTGGTGTGGATTCAAGAGAAGAAGGAATTTCTGGAATGTCGTGGATGGTGAGAGGCATGCGAATAGCAAGTGGTTCTGTGATTCCAGGTTTTGGGATTGTATCAGAATCTGAATGAGGTTCTTCAGATTAGTTTGTTGAAACATGGTGAGGTTCTGGTTCATGGATATCAGAAGATTGATTCTCAGAAGGTTGAGCTTCTGGTTGTAGTATTTCAAGTTGAGGTGATTGTGGAGAGTGAGGTTGCGGAATTTCTGGTGTGGTATCAGAGTTTGGATTTTCAGGGAGTTAAGGGTTTGGATTTTGTGGTACGGGAGCTGAAAAGTCTTGGTCAAATGAATCAATATCAAACAGAACTTTGGCAAGTTCTGGTTGGGTTTGTTCAGGATTTAGATCATGAGAAAGAGAATGAGTTTCATTCAGACCTAGAGTTTCTGATGGATCAAACCCTATGTCAAAGTCTTCAAATGTTTGTGGGGTTGGATGTTCTGGTTGAGTAGTTATGGTTTCAGATGTTGATATATTTATTGATTCTAAAACAGGAACAGAGGAAGGATTACCTTTCTTTTTGGCAGCTTCTGGAGTCCTCTGAGATGGTCCTTCTGCTGCAGCTTTCCTCTTCTTGGTCTTCTTCAAAATAACTTCTGGAGCAGCCTGATGCAAGTCCTAGATATTGATTTCTGGTGCAGTACCATCTTCCTTGCAAGCATCCAGATATCTGACTATTATTTCTGGCTTTGAGTCAATATCAGAAAATAGAGGAAAATCATCTAGAGGTATCCTCCTTGAAGTGATGGTTTCATGAGAAGTGATAGAAGGCTCCTTCTTGATATTCTCAATGATTTTCATCTTCTTCAGATTTTTTGCGTTCAGGGGCTTCCCAGCAGTTGCTTCCAGAGTGTTAATTTCTTAGGCTTCAGTCAGATGCTCTATCAGCCTATTCTCTGTCAGAATATCTGATATAAGTCTTCCTAAGGGTATCCAATCCCTTTTGGTTCGTTCATCTTCTCTTGTTTCCTTTACACTAGTTCTAAGCTGATTAAACAGTAAGTGTGGGAGGTTTACCTTAGTCCTCTTGGCAATAAAATAGATCAGAAACTGCTGATCAATGTTTATATAATCAAGAGAGCTGGTTGGCTTCCTGTGGTTGATACACCCCAGAATAATTTTAGCCCAGATTTTGTGGTGTTCCTTCAGATCTCTGATTTTGCTGGAGGGAAGTCCAAGAGTAAATATTTCCCTTGCAATAGAGCCTACATCAGAGCATCTCTCATCCATGTCAATGCATCTGACACCTCCACCATTGTAACCAATAAGCTTTGAAATTAGGTCTTTTGTAATGACAATTTTCTTCCCCATGAAATAAGAGGTAACTTGATGATTTGAAGAATAAGCATGTATCCAGAATTCTTTGACAAGAATTGGAAATGTTGGCCCCAGAAGACGGTCAAAGCATCTGTTCCAACCTTGATCATTAACGTCTTCATACAGATTGAAGTCGTTTTCTTGCAAGCTTTCAAAGTCAATAATCAGTTCTGAAAGAACTTCCAGATTATCAGTGGGAGTGAGTAGCGTTCTGTAAGGTTCTTTGTACTGTTCCATTGAAGCAGATTCCTGAGTACTGATGTTTTGGATGCTTGAAGAAGCCATTGTTCACACAAGATTTGAGGAAGATGAAAGGGGTTTTTGAAAATACGGACTTGAAACGATAGAAAGTATTTAGAGAGTAAAAAGAAGTGAATGTAAAAAGTGAGATTTGAGTTTAAATAGTTTTTCTTGAAAGCGTAAACAGTAAGAGAGAGAAATAATTAGTCATGATTATAAGCATTAATGACAACTGAAATTAGGGGATTAAGAAAGATACTGGAACGGTTACCCATGACGTGTGTCTCAATGCACCCAATCAGCGCTTTTGACCTTTCAGAAAAGTGAACGCGTGTTCAGCCTCATAAAGTAGCTGATGAATGGATGACAACTGTTTGATTATATGAACAACAAGCTTTTATCCTTGAAATGAAACGCTCAGATCTTTATGAATACATTCTGATGCAATCTGTACTTCTAAAACTCTTAAGACAGGTTGATCAGTAGTTCATAGAAGATAACAAAGTTCTGATGGTTAAGATATGTAAATAAAACAATTTATTCTGGGCATAGCTTCATGCTGAGATATTTCAGAATGAAGTTAAATATATCTTCAGAAAGAGGTTTTGTAAAGACATCAGCCCATTGATGGTCTGTGTCAATGAATTTTAAGTTAAGAATCCCTTTCTGAATATAGTCCCTAATAAAATGATGTTTTATTTCTATATGCTAAGCCCTAGAATGCAAAATTGGATTTTTATTGAGACAAATAACAGAAGTATTGTCACAGAGGATAGGAATGTTACTCTCAAATATGTTGAAGTCTTCAAGTTAACTTTTCATCTAGAGAATTTGCGTGCTACATCCAGCTGATTCTATGTATTCAGCTTCTGCTATTGATAGTGTTATTTAGGACTGTCTCTTGCTGGACCATGAGATCAGATTTTCTCCCAGAAACTGGCAGCTTCCATAAGTGCTTTTACGTTCTAATCTGTCTCCAGCGAAGTCAGCATCACAATATCCTACTAAGCTGTAATCATTTGATTTTCTATAAAAACAAACCCAGATTAGCAGTACCTTTCAGATACTTGAAAATTCTCTTAACTGCTGTTAAGTGAGATTCTCTAGGATCTGATTGGAATCTAGCACATAAGCAAACACTAAATAAAATGTCAGGCCATGAAGCCATCAGATAGAGGAGAGAACCAATCATACCTCTGTAGACCTTCTGTTCTACCATTTTACTTACCTCTTCCTTTTCCAGAATGCACGTGGGATGCATTAGAATCTTTGAGGGTTTACATTCTGAGAGATCAAATTTCTTCAGAAGTTCTCTGATATATTTGCTCTGATGAATGTAAGTTCCTTCTGGAGTTTGGTTTATCTGAATGCCCGGAAAGAATTTGAGTTCCCCCATTAAGCTCATCTCAAACTCTGCATGCATACATTTAGCAAACTCTCTTCCTAGAGAGGGTTTAGTAGATCCAAATATAATATCATCAACATAAATATGACATACTAACATGTCATTCTTAACTCTCTTACAGAATAAGGTTGTGTCCACTTTTCCTGTGGTGAATTCCTTTTCTAACAGGAAGTTACTTAGTCTTTCATACCAAGCTCTGGGAGCTTGTTTCAGACCATAGATTGACTTCTTTAGTTTGAAAACATATTCTGGTTTTTTGGAATTCTCAAAACCAGGAGGTTGGTGCACATATACCTCTTAATCTATATAGCCATTTAAGAATGCACTTTTGACATCCATCTGATACAGAGTGATGCCTTTATTAACAGTAAATGATACTAAAAGTCTGATAGATTCTAACCTGGCGACTGGAGCAAAGGTCTCTATATAGTTTATCCCCTCTTGCTGACTATAACCTTGTGCTACCAGTCGTGCTTTGTTTCTGATGACTTCACCTTGCTCGTTCAGTTTGTTTCTAAACACCCACTTTGTACCAATGACGTTGAACCCTTTTGGTTTGGGAACCAGATCCCATACGTCATTTCTGGTGAATTGATTTAGTTCCTCCTGCATTGCTAGAATCCAGTCATTATCTAGAAGTGCTTCATCAATAGTTGTTGGTTCAATCAGAGAGACCAGTCCCATGAGGGATTCTTCAAAGTTTCTGAATGTTGATCTTGTTCTGATTGGATCATCCTTCTTCCCCAATATTGTATCTTCTGGGTGATCAATGCTGCTTCTGGATAGTCTTTTCTGGAGTTGATCAACAGAAAGTGCTGGATTGCTTGCAGTAACTCTTTCTGATGTTGAGGGAGTGTCTTTGTTGAGAACTTCTGATGAGTTGTCTTCAGAACCTGTAAGTTCAACTTCCATACCTGCAAGGAATTCACTCTGCTTTGACTTTTGAGAGTCAAGCTTATCATTAAACCTAACACTGATTAACTCTTCAACAATTTATGTTTCTGTATTGTATACCCTGTACCCTCTTAAGCGTTCAGAGTATCCTAATATAATACAATTTTATGCTTTAGAGTCAAACTTGTTAAAATAATTTTTTGTATTTAGAATAAAGCATGTGCATCCAAATGGATGAAAATAAGAAATGATGGGCTTTTTGTTCTTCCACAATTCATATGGAGTCTTTTCCAGAATAGGTCTTATGGATATTCTATTCTGAATGTAACACGGTGTGTTAATTGCCTCTGCCCAGAAGATCTTAGCAACGTTAGTCTCGTTGATCATGGTTCTGGCTATTTCTTGCAATGTTCTGTTCTTTCGTTCTACAACTCTATTTTGTTGGGGAGTTCTAGGGCAAGAGAAGTCATGCAAGATGCCTTTTTCATTAAAAAATAATTCAAAATTTTTATTTTTAAATTCCCCACCATGATCACTTCTGACTTTGACAATTCTAAGATCCTTTTCATTCTGAACTTAGTTGCAAAAGGTAACAAACACAGAGTGTGACTCGTCCTTGTGTCTTAAGAACTTTACCCATGTCCATCTGCTATAGTCATCTACGATTACTAACCCATACTTCTTGCCACTGACTGAAGCAGTTTTTACTGGTCCAAAAAAGTCAATGTGCAGAAGTTCTAATGGCTTAGAGGTGGAAACAACATTTTTGGATTTGAAAGCAGGTTTTGCAAATTTTCCTTTCTGACATGCTTCACACAGAGCATCTGAATTGAACTTCAAATTAGGAAGTCCTCTGACCAGATTGAGTTTGTTAATCTGAGATATTCTTCTCATACTAACATGCCCCAATCTTCTGTGCCAGACCCATTGCTCATTGTTAACAGAAAGTAGGCATTTTACATTCTGACTCTTTAGTTCATAAAGTTTTATTTTATAAATGTTGTTTTTCCTCTTTCCATTAAATAGGATAGTCCCATCTTTTTGACTAACAGCTTTGCATGAATTTTGATTGAAGATTATATCATAACCATTATCACTTAATTGACTTATGGATAACAGGTTATGCATTAATCCATCAACTAATAATACATTACTTATAAATGGAAGATTTCCATTACCTACTGTTCCAGAGCCAATGATCTTTCCTCTCTGATTACCTCCAAAGCCCACGTAGCCTTCAGGCTTAAGTTCCAGGCTTTGGAACATATGCCTTCTTCCCGTCATGTGTCGTGAGCAGCCAGAGTCCAGGTACCATGATTGGTGTCTTAGCCTTGCTGCTAAAGATATCTGCTACATGTATAATTTTATCCTTAGGTACCCACATTTTCTTGGGTCCTGATTTGTTAGTTTTACCAAAATTTTGATTGAATTTTGGTTTGACAGAATAATCACTGCTTGTGTACTTTATGTCATGTGTGTGCCCATATATAAAATGTGAATTGAGTTGTGTGTGTTTAATAACTAAGTCCATGGCATTTTTTGGTGTAGATACCTTACCTTGATATCCTATCCCTTTTCTGCCATTTTTGCTAACTCCATAGATCATTGAAGCCATCTTGCTTTTGTCTATGTTTTTAGCTAGAAACTTCTGAAAGCTGTGATCATACTCTTTGATGATCTCATCAGCATTGTTGGGAGTTTCAGAGATTATTTCCTTCTGAGAGTTTTGCAAATCATTTTCTAATTTTTAAATTTTTTCTTTTAACTCAGAATTCTCAAATCTGAGACTCTCAGACTTTTCAGAGTCAGAGGCAAGATTCCTTTTCAGGTTCCTGAATTTGACTCTGATTTGCTGATACCTTTCCAGAATTTCATTTAGAATTTCTTCAAGTTCAGCCTTAGTAAAGTTTATGGTAAAGTCAAGAAATACCTCTTCAGTGTCTGATTCTGAGTCTGAACTAGAAGCTTCACTGTCTTCTGATACATTTGCCATGAGAGCTATGTTTGCTCTTTCATCATCTGATTCCGAGTCAACTTTAAATGTGTCAGAATCATCCCATGTAGCCATGAGACTTTTCTTCTTTTCCTTGAAGAACTTCTTTTTAGGATTTTCCTTCTGAAGCTTTGGGCAGTCACTTTTGTAGTGCCCTTGCTCGTTACATTCATAACAAATGATGTCCTTGTTGTTTGGATTTTTGTATCGTGAAGAACCATCAGATATTTTGTGTCCAGAGGAAGACTCAGACTTTCTGTATCTGGAGGAGGATTCATTCTGATTCTCTGAACTTCTGGGATTTCTGAACTTTCTTTGTCTCTGCTTCCACAGTTAGTTCACCCTTCTGGAGAGGATAGACAGATCATCCTCTTCTAATGAGGATCCATCAGAAGTTTCTTCCACATCCTGCAAAACCTTAGAGTCAGATTTTCTGTTAGATTTTAAAGCTAATGGCTTACCTTGCTTTTGAGGCTCATCTTCTTCTAGCTCTATCTAGTGACTTTTAAGGGAGCTAACAAGTTCCTCCAGAGAAATTTTGTTGAGATCTTTGGCTAGCTTAAGTGCTGTGACCATTGGCCTCCATTGTTTGGGCAAGCTTCTGATGATCTTCTTAATGTGATCAGCAGTAGAATACCTTTTGTCAAGAACCTTTAGTCCAACAACAAGAATTTGGAATCTTGAAAACATAGTTTCTATTGATTCACTATCTTCCATCTTGATTGCCTCATACTTCTGAATGAGCGCAAGGGCCTTGGTTTCTTTGACTTGAATGTTGCCTTCATGCGTCATTCTCAGAGAGTCAAACATGTTCTTGGCAGTCTCTCTGTTTGATATTTTCTCATATTCTGAGTATGAAATGGCGCTGAGAAGTATTGTTCTGGCCTTGTGGTGGTTTCTGAATTCACGCTTTTGCTTGTCAAACATCATTTTTTTTGTCTATCTTCTGACCACGTCCATCCACTGGGTGCGTGTATCCATCAGTCACCATGTCCCACAGATCAGCATCATCAGCCACAAAGAAACTCTCAATTCTGTCTTTCCAATAGTCAAAGTTTTCTCCATTAAAGACTGGAGGTTTGCCACTGAATCTGTCCTTGTCAATGCTGATGTTTTGGCTTGGTCCCACCATAGTGTTTTTCTGAAGCTTGGATCTTGTACTGACACAGTTAAGTGTTTAAGCTCAGAACCAGGCGCTCTGATGCCAATTGTAGGATCAAGCGCTTACCACTGAGCTAAAAGCAATTGCTTGTAGCCAAGGTGCTACTCTATTTCCTTATAGAGAATCTAACAAGGGGCCTACCTGGCCCACCTAACACACTTGTGTAGGCGCCCATGGGGGGATGTTAAGCCCTTTGAATCCCTAAGGTTGATGATGGATATTTTAATCCAACATTCTTTTCCTTTGACATTGTTATCTTACCATTGATTTGGTAAGTAACCCTATCTTTGGATGTAAACGGGATGGGCGTGGGTCATCGTATAACCATGATTAGCAATGTTGCAAGGTATCTTAGCATTCTTTTTTTAGGGACTAAAATCATTTGAAAGGAAACTTAGATAGCGTCATCGAGGGACTATGATCTTATATTTTTCTTGTTTTTGCTAAGATACCTTACATGCGTAATATGACCATTTTGTATAAGGAAACCAAGTGAAATAACCCTAGGGGGTGCTTGTGTGCAAGTGTATTGTTTTCATGCTTGGTTTTGTCCTTTATTAGGGTTTCTAATTGATTGGTTTTAGTCTTTCTATACAAACCCTAATCACTAGCAATATATGAAAGTAATAAAAAGTGAGGAAAATAAATATCCTATGATATTACAATCATTAGGGGGATGGGGTGTACAGATTTACAAATGGGGGTTGCAAATAAAATTAAATCCGAAGTTACTATTACAACCATATTGAATGGATAAGAACGTACAAGAAAATATGAAATGGACTTGTTTTGTTTAAGAAAAGAAATAAGTTTTGTTTAAGAAAATATTTTTGATCTTTTTGTTTTAAGAAACCAAATAAAGCATGTAAAATGTAAAATGTTTTTGGTGTTTTTGATTAGTGAAAATAGAAGCGATAGCAAAAAATAGTAAGGAAAAAGAAAATTGAATCAGCGCATTGCTGAACTAAAAGAGATCAGAAGTTCTGACTCTGGCGTGTTGTAAAAACAGAAATCATATTAGTAGAAATAGGTAAAGTCAGAAGTTCTGGGTCCGCTCAGAACAAAGAAGATTTCAGAAGTTTTGATTCCACTGGAAGAACTTAGTCTCCCTCTCCATGCTAGTCAGAACATCTGCAACTTAGTCATTTCTCAACATAACAGAAGATGCGCATATCACAGTTATGGCAGGTTTCATAATGTATCAGAAACAAGAGATATCAGAACTATGAATTAGAAGCAGGCATGAATTTGCTAATCCTAATTTCCTTAAGAAGTTCTGAACTAATTTTACTCCCTACTTAGGCATACAAATACGTGAAACCTCAGAATACGTACAACATCAGAATCATGATGTCTACATTGTATTTTTGAACATGCAAATCTGATAATGTCTAAGTAATATGATGAGAGTCAGGATAAGCTTACCTTGCAGCTGGAAAATACTCTGTGAGCTGGAGTCTGGTTCTGAACCCTGGCGATGTTCTAAACAGCTTCTTCACGTACTCAGCAGGCTGGAAGCTTTCAACTTGGGCAATGAATGATTAGAAAAATTCTAGAACAACCAAGGGGGAAAGTTATGACTTCCTTGAGGTGGATATGGATAGAGAATGTGTTACAGTCTGAACACAGAAGTTAGGATGGTTTCTAAATGTATATCAGAAGTTGTATGGATGGTTTTGGTCAAGAAATACTTGAGGAAGAGAAAATGGAGTTTTAATGCAAGAACCAAAAGTTAACAGGTTTTAGTATTTTGTATTTGTAGTTTTGGACTCTTGGAATTTTAGCAGGGATTCAAGGCTTTTTCTTTCTCAAAAGTTCGACCTCTTTACAGTTGCCAATGGCTTTCAATTTATGGGCAAGGATATTGTAGCTTGTAGAGATCAAGGGTACAACCATCATATGCTAGGCGCTGACTTGTTCTTGAAGCAAGTTCAAATAGGTATGATGGTTAGCAGTTTCTTAGTCGTGCCTAAGCTGGATTCGTAAGCAGGAATTAAGGAAAAGTAACTTCAAAAGCAAAAGCAACGCATAGGCCTAGCCTATTCTTGTTCAAAAGTTGCTTTTTCCAAGACAGTGATGGTACTTCTATGCCACACGTAGGGAAGTTATTTGGATAAAGACCCAAA
Organism: Vicia faba; assembly: GCA_948472305.1. NCBI lineage: Eukaryota > Viridiplantae > Streptophyta > Magnoliopsida > Fabales > Fabaceae > Vicia > Vicia faba. The sequence continues at coordinate 750,331,574 of OX451739.1, forward strand.
AGTGGTTGTGAGCATTAAATGATGATGATATTTATCCAAACAGAAATCCTGCAATGTGAGATTCTGCATCATTTCTTAATTCTGGATCAGAAGTTCAGCTTCAGCGTAACTTAGAATAGACATCTAACTTCTGACCTTTGTATCTCATTGCTTCATCATGTTCTAAAGGAGTTCTCAGACTTTCCAGGAAGCTTGAAACACGCTTTGTAACCTTCTTTGAATTACCCTTGCAAACTCTGACTGAACCTTTATGAAAACTGGCCCAGAAGTTCTGACCAAAATCTATTTTGAAAGTGTCCAGAATTTGCCGAATGATTCAGTTTCAGGGACGTGTCTTTGAGGATTTAACTTGAAATCCTAGCATCTCTAGGAGAAGTTCTGTTCTGCAATGTTTTAGATCTTATTGAAATGTATAAATTTTGTGCCAGAAGTTCTTCCAGAATCAGCTTGCATCATGGTGATAATCTGATCAGAAGTTCTGAATTTGTCATATTTCTTAAACACTTAGAAAAATTCTAAGTATTTAGAACTTTGACTTTTCCAAAGTAATTTTGACTTTTGAATTTCTTGATGAAAGAAAATTCATGCCTTGATGAAATATGATTCTTGTAACTTGATTTTTGATCTAAAATTCAAAGTTTGACTTTTTAGCATGCAAATGACCATTTTGCCCTTGTGAATGACTTTCTTGGAAAATTTGTAATTCAAGGCTTAAAATTGGATGGGAACAAACCTGAGGGTCCAGGGTGATCCTTTGAGAAATGAGAAGGAAAAATTTTGGGTACAACAATAGTCAATATAGAAGAGCTGTCTGACAATGAGCTCATTACTAATGTGGTGCCTGGTATTGCAAGAAGGCTAAAATCCAAGAAAGTAAAGGATGCAAGTGACACACCCCCTTCCAAGACAACCAAGAAGAAAATCATGTATGGACCCCCAAAGCTAGGAAGCAAAGTGGTTCCTCCCTCTAGCAAAAGAAAAACTAGACCTGTTAGCTCCACAGATGATGATGAGGATGTTGTAAAAAGATCCAAATTGTTTTAGTTGAAGAGACTGACTCTGAGTATGATGTCAAGCAAGATGTCTAGGACATCTCTCTTATAAAAAATTATGCAAGTAAGAAACTATCTTTTAGGGTTCCTTATGCCCCACTTGGCAACATCTCCTTCCATTCTGTTGGGAATGTTGAAAAGTGGAATTATGTGTATCAAAGAAGGATTGCCCTGGAGAGAGAACCGGGGGCAGGTGCTTTGGAATGGAAAGAAATCATGGAGCTGATATCTTATGCTAGATTGATGAAAATAGTTACCAGGTTTTCCAATTGCTATGAAACTCTTGTTAAGGAGTTTATTGTTAATATTCCTGTTGATTGTGCTGACCATAAAAGTAAGGAATATAGAAAGGTTTTTGTTAGAGGAAAGTGTGTAGAATTTACTCCTGCCATCATAAATAGATTTCTAGATAGGTCTAAAGATGTCTGTTATGATCTAGAAGTTACAGATAATCAAGTGTGCGGAGCCATCACTGCTAATCAAGTAAGTGAGTGGCCCATGAAAAATAAACTTCCTGTCAGCAAGCTGAGTGTGAAATATGCTATTTTACATACGATTGGAGCTACAAATTGGGTTCCCACTAATCACACTTCAACCATCTCCATTGGATTAGGAAAGTTTATTTATGATGTTGGAAACTAGAAACCTTTTGATTATGGTATCTACATATTTGATCAGACTAGTAAGCATGCAGGAACTTGTGCCATTAAGATGCCAATTAATTTTCCTTCCCTCATCTGTGGAATTATTCTTAATCAGTATCCTATAATTCTAAGTGGAAATGATGTAGTGTGCAAGAGGGAGTCTTCTTTGACCCTTCATTTTAATCTTTTTTCAGGAAAACATGTCTCAAACATTGTTTTGACATCTACACCTACTGAAAAAACCTCCACCAAGGATGACGTGATCAATGAATTAAGAGAAGCCTACAAGGAATTTGATGTTGTGATTAGAGTTAGATCAACAAGTAAGCTAACCTTTGAAAAGATAATCAAGGACCTGCAAAAGAACAACAACCTTGATGATACAATGAATTCTGAAGGTGAAGACTCTAGTGAGGAAGGAATTTCTGGATCAACCAAGTTAACTGGTCTTGATGACAGTCAGACTAATTGATGTTTCTTTAATTGATCCTTTTTTGTTTCATTTTAGCACTTGCATGTGCTTGACATTTGATTTCTATGGTTTGTACCTAAATTACTGATACACTCTAAAATGCATCCTTTTATTTGGCATATTATGACTAAAAAGGGGGAGAGAAAGTGACTGACTCACCACTGACCACTGACTGACATCTGATTGAGGGGGAGCCTCATGTCTCAGAAGATGTTTTGACATCTTCCTTTGCTAATAGCTAACTGCTAATTGAGTTTGTGATTGCTTTGCTTATGCTGCTAATCTGATATTGCTCTAATAATATATTGCTCTGCTCTAATAATATGCTCTGATAATGTTTTAGCCAAAATTTGCCAAAGGGGGAGTTTGTAAGTGTTTGTTGGCAGCAACTTTGGTAAAATAATGTGTTGCTAATATTTTGCTAAATGTATTGACATTTCTAGCAAACTGTTTTGAATGATGTCAAAGCCAGATGTCTTGACATCTTCCTCCTGAACTGATCTCAGCCAACATCAATTTATGTTTTTCTATTTTCTGATTTCCTGCGCTCCATAATTCAAGATTTGTGACTCACAGGCTGCGAAAAATATGGAGGAATACTTTTCAAAAAATGCATGGATTTTATCTTGACCTGTTTTTATGGAAATATTCAAAAGAATTGAATATTTGGTTTTAAGCCCAAGCCCACAGTTGCGCATATATAAGGGCTTGATTCCTTATTCAAACTACAGAAACTTTCAAAGAAGAATACTTTCTTTGTGTCATAGAAGTCTAAGTCTTTTAATTGTCAAACACTCTAGTATTGATTTAAAACTTGTGTTGTTATTTGGGTTGTTAATTGTGTATCATTCATAAGCTTTTGAGCATTGAATGATTGAAGTTTTTAAACTTATTATTTCTGTTGTTTCTTCACTGTAAGTGATTGAAGGGATTTAAGGAGGGCCTCATACCTAGGTGAGTCTTAGGTAGAAGTATAGCACGGATAGTGATTAAGTGATTAGATCGTAAACTGGTTGTTTACTAAGGGTCTATGAATTGATATTATTTAGTAGACTTGTCCCTGGCTTGGTATCCCTCAGAGTAGGTGTTATTGTACACTAAACTGGGTGAACAATCTCTTGTATTTTTTTATGCTTTTGTTATTACTGCTCTTTACTTGTAAACAGATATTTGTGTTGTGACATCTCATTCGACATCACATATCTGATGCTAGAATTTCAAGAACCAATATTTTTTGTAAGCTTAGCCGTGTTACAATCAAAGGAAAGACCTTAGTGATCCCAAATTGGTAATGTATCTTGTGATATTGCTTATATAAAATGAAAAATGTTTCTATAGTTCATGCATTGTCCAAGTATGAGGAAAACACTAACCAATGAGAGATACTTAGTGAGATCATGATTCCGATTAACAATTGATTGTTGATCTATACATGTTTTAAAATCTCACTTTAGTCAATAAAATAGTTTATATTTGTGATATAATATATAGATATTGATGGCATCGATCACGTGTTGTAACCGACAAAAAATACGAGAGTCGTCACCACTATTTTTTGTCCTAAGGACGAGAAAGGAACAGAAAATCCTAATTGTTTCAGAGATTACTAGGTTCGCGAGATAATTAGATAAAGGTAAGGTGTTAGGCACCCTTTACCTCCCTTGTATTCAAGGGAATCCTTTTTAACTTTAAAACTTATGGGGACTATTTCTTTATTTATTCATATTGTAATAAAATAAGGGAAAATTAAGTTTTTTAGATAGTGGACTCATCTTGGTTTTTGAACTGTGTGCCTACGTATCCTCTTGCAAAGAAATCAGATTTCTTCGTAGTTCGAAGTGTTTGGTTTGTGTTTTTTATAGAATTGTGTTAAGTTGCTTTCGAATGGTGTTTGAACTTGTCTGGGTTTGAAAATTGAGTGATGGTATGCGAATTTTTTATATTCAAGTGGAAAGAAACTGGACGATTCTTTATTGAAAATAGTCTTGAGTTTTTATTAGGTTAGTAATAAGAAGTTTTATTGTTGGTTAGCTGTTTTAAGTTTGATTGATTGATAAAGAGTCGATAAATTATGCGGGACGAAGAAATTGATTTGATGTGTTTATGAATTTTTAGAGATTTGATTTTGATTAATTAATTACTAGACGTTAAGTTGACCTACTAATTACTCGAGAATGTAAAATCTTTTTATTTATTCAAATATTGAATTAGTTTGATTTAAAAAGTGTTTAATGAATATACAAGTTAGTGATTATAAGTGATGTGAAAGATTAATAAAAAGACTATGTTTTATACAAACCAAATTAATTCTCCTAAATAAACAATCTAATTAAAATTTATTTTTCCTTTCACGTGTATTAACAAAACTAAGTTAAATAAATTAATCAAAATATTAAATACAAGTAACCTAAGTTAAATAAATTAATCTAAATATTAAATAGAAGTAACCTAATTAAATTAATTAAATATATAAAACCTAAAATGGAATTTTTTTATTAATAACCATGTATTAAAATAATATTTCACAAATAATCGGGTTTCGGAAAAAATTACGCAAATAACCATGTTTCAGATGACTCCCCAAAGGAGGAGCCATCTGAATTAGCGCATGCACCTACACTTTTGCCCTAGGCGCCATCTCACTTGGCGCCTCCCTTGGCTTTTAGCCAAGTGAGATGGCGCATGCTCCTTAAAAGTGAGAGTAGGCGCCATCTCACTTGGCTCCTAGGGCAAAACTAGGGCAAAATGCTGTTTTATAAATAATTTGTCCGTTTCTCTGAAATTTCTCACACTTTCTCGCACTGTATTTTTATTTTGTACTCTGTTATTTGTGTCATGACGTTGCCTATGATTTTTAGCAGAGATGGTTACGTTATCTTCTCCGCCACGAAACCTGCGATGAAAATGAAATTCTGGCACATTCACTCCATGGAGCGTCTGAAGCGGGAGTTGATGCGATGGCTAGATGGAGACATTGTAGAGGGGGAAAAATTCGAAGGATCCAACGAAAACGAATAACAACCTCACATGCGACAGGAAGACCTAATGTGTGTTTGGAGGAAGTCAAAACAGACAGCAATGTAATATTGATGATGCATGGGTCAGATGAAATTGTGTTAACAGTTGTAATTTCCTAGATGGAATATCGTTAATTATTCTTGTACGCGTTTTATTAATTGTAGCAAAATCTGTTAACGGAAAACCCAAATGTTTACAACACAATTAAGAAAAGATTTTATGTATTAAAGTATTTATGTGGTCGAGCCAGACGCCCAATTCGGACAGTTTTTGCGATTGTGTCCGACCTGACGGCATAAACCATACTTTCTTTCCAACCTGTCAAGATCGTCCATTTCTGTTGTGATGCGCTTACTTTTGGGACAACCCTTCTTGCTCCTTCGTATTTGGTCATTGTGCCACACTATTTCGCCGTCGTATGCAGGCCAATAATCTAGTTTTGCTACCAAAGGAAAGTTGTTGTTGTAAACGTTGAGCAACGTTTCAGATTTGTAAATGTTTGACAGAAGTTGCAGCGCGTCTTGATGGGTATGAGCACAAGTGGCAATGACATGAGAGCAAGGCATACGAAATGCTTGAAACCTGCCACAATCGCACCATTGAGAAGGTAGCATGACCCTATATTCTTGTCTTGGCAGGCCTTCATTGTGGTCGATTGTCTCTTTCACAATGAAGTTGTGGCTGTGTCGGTCAAACCGTATAACCATATGAGTGTTGGCTTTAGCACTTTCAACCTTAATGTATTTCATGCATCTTTCACTCCATAGTTGTTCAGATTGCAACACCGCATTCCACATTTCACCTCTTTTGGCAAATAACGCAGCCATCCTAAAATACGTAGATTTTACCAAGGCAGTGATTGGGAGGTTTCGTATGCCTTTGAATACCCCATTCATTGATTCAATAAGATTCGTTGTCATATGCCCCCATCAACTGCATCTACCTCAGCTTGTTCATTCTCCAAAGGATCAACCTCTTGTGTCACCTGAGGCTCTCGCGGCATAACGTACAACTCAATAGAGTCGTACCCATAATTGACATGGCTGGAAAACATATTCTGGAGATCCTCGTCATCTTGAACTTCAACCTTATAAAAAATTACTTGGTTGTTTCCAAAGAAAACTGGATTTTGATAAAATATCTGGGACACCGGGCCTCGTTCAAGTTTGGCCTCCAATATTTTTTTGAAGTACGAGAAATTGGCTTTCCCGTTTAAGAGAAATCGGATGTTGTCTGTGTCTCTAAACAAAAACCCAGCGGTGGGACAAATGTATGTCTCACCGTTGAAATGTGCTTTGACGACAAATTGTGGTGCAGAGGCCATTGCGTAGAATTGTTTTAAGGTTTGAAGGTTGGAATGTTTGAATTTTATGAGTGATTCAAAGGTTGGAATGTTTGAGGTTTATTGATTGTATGAAGGTTTGAATGCTGTAAGGTTTGAAGGTTGGAATGATTGAACTTTATGAGTGATTCGAAAGTTTATATGTTTGATTGTTTGAAGGTTTGAAGGTTTGATTGTAAGAACGTTTGAAGGTTGGAAGGTTTGACAGATTAAGTGAATGAATGTTATGATAAACGTAAGACTAAAAATTTCAATTAAGTAAGGATGAAACCCCCAAGGCTGCCAATAGTGTTACATGCAAGGAATCCCAAAGGCTGTCACGTAGCCTGAGCCTAGCCTGCAACAAAGGACACCTCTTATTCGCCAATTGGGGTGGCGACACCATTCATTTTTGTACTCTTTCGCCAAGTCCAATGGCGCCTCCCTTACTGTCCAATCGTGATACATGCATGCAGATATGTAACCCCCTAGGCTGCCACCTAACATGCGCCTACTCTGCACCTATACTGTATGTTGTAAGTCTCCTCCCATCACCTCCAATGGGCTTATATGCATTCAGGCAAGGAATCCCAAAGGCTGTCACGTAGCCTGAGCCTAGCCTGCAACAAAGGACACCACTTATTCGCCAATTGGGGTGGTGACACCATTCATTTTTGTACTCTTTCGCCAAGTCTAATGGCGCCTCCCTTACTGTCCAATCGTGATACATGCATGCAGATATGTAACCCCCTAGGCTGCCACCTAGCCTGCGCCTACTCTGCACCTATACTGTATGTTGTAAGTCTCCTCCCATCACCTCCAATGGGCTTACATGCATTCAGGCAAGGAATCCCAAAGGCTGTCACGTAGCCTGAGCCTAGCCTGCAACAAAGGACACCACTTATTCGCCAATTGGGGTGGCGACACCATTCATTTTTGTACTCTTTCGCCAAGTCCAATGGCGCCTCCCTTACTGTCCAATCGTGATACATGCATGAAGATATGTAACCCCCTAGGCTGCCACCTAGTCTGCGCCTACTCTGCACCTATACTGCATGTTATAAGTCTCCTCCCATCACCTCCAATGGGCTTACATGCATTCAGGCAAGGAATCCCAAAGGTTGTCACGTAGCCTGAGCCTAGCCTGCAACAAAGGACACCACTTATTCGCCAATTGGGGTGGCGACACCATTCATTTTTGTACTCTTTCGCCAAGTCCAATGGCGTCTCCCTTACTGTCCAATCGTGATACATGCATGCAGATATGTAACCCCCTAGGCTGCCACCTAGCCTGCGCCTACTCTGCACCTATACTGTATGTTGTAAGTCTCCTCCCATCACCTCCAATGGGCTTACATGCATTCAGGCAAGGAATCCCAAAGGTTGTCACGTAGCCTGAGCCTAGCCTGCAACAAAGGACACCACTTATTCGCCAATTGGGGTGGCGACACCATTCATTTTTGTACTCTTTCGCCAAGTCCAATGGCGCCTCCCTTACTGTCCAATCGTGATACATCCTTAGGCTGCCACCTAGCCTGCAAGAGTGACACCTTTCATTTTTTTTACATGCATGCATATATGTAACCCCCTAGGCTGCCACCTAGCCTGCAAGAGTGACACCTTTCATTTTTTGTACATGCATGCATGCATATATGTAACTCCCTAGGCTGCCACCTAGCCTGCAAGAGTGACACTTCACATGCATGCAAGCACCAGCAACCACTATATGAAATTTATTTGCCTATAAATACATACCATATCATACATCTCTCACACCCACACAAGTCTCACTCTCTGCTACGAAATCTTTCATAATCTCTTACACTTTCTAAGTCTTTCATACTCTCTATCTCTTCCTAAGTCTTTCATAATCTCAAGCATTTTAAACAATGGCTCTTCTAACAATGGGCGATACTCACAGAGGCACAAGGGAAAACATTGCCGCATTTGTAAGTTTCTATTTTGGTTATACATTTTTCATACTTCAGATAATGCGTTGTTCGTCTCACTTAATCTTACACATGTTACATTATGAACTCATGACATAAAAAGATTCAGAATCCGTTCTCACAACTACCTGGCTCCCGACCCATTTATCGTACCATATTTGGAATACGCAGGTTTTGGACATGTCATAAAGATCTCCAACTGCATCATTGACTCGAAGTTCATTCTTGCAATGTTGGAAAGGTGGAGACCAGAGACCCATACATTTTACCTACCAATAGGTGAATGTACCATCACGCTAGAGGATGTGTACATGCTACTAGGTCTCCCTTTCGACGGTAAGGCCGTGAACGGGTCGGTTCAACAACCCAACTCTCAGTGTGAAGAACTGTTGGGCAGGGATATGGTAGAAGGTGGTGGTGCGAGAGGTCAGGGAATACTACTCACTGAGCTGAAAAGTCATTATGAAAGTTTGGAATTAAACGAAAATTCCTCCGAGAATGACAGGGTAGTAAAAGTCAGAACTTATCTTATGATACTATTTGGTACCTTTTTATTTCCCGAAAGTACGGGAAATAGTGTAAATTTTATGTATTTACATTTACTAAGAAATTTTGAAAAAACAAGAAAATATAGTTGGGGTTCTGCAGTTTTAGCCCACCTATATAGTTCCTTGTGCAAAAATGCAGTCAAGGAAAAATGTACATTTTATGGATGCGCTTTTTTACTACAAGCCTGGGGTTGGTGGAGGATGGAGTCCTTAAACCCCGTCAACAACAACACTTTCGGTTTCCCGTACGCAACAAAGTAAGTCATCAAGTTATAGCATTTATTACTATTCATCTCTTCCCCAAATATATGCTAAGAATAAAATGTTTTTCATTTCCTTTAGGTACTGCGTGAGGGGTATGGATTACGGCAAGAATCCAAGATTCAATGTCGCACTATACCGCAATCTGTTGGATCACTTAGGCCCGGATGACGTACGTCGTAGCTTTTAACTTTTCTTCATTTAAATTATTTATACATTACTTTTGTGTTAACCTGATTTAAATTTTATCGCAGTTCGTCTGGAGACCATATTTGGGTTTGGACCATGATCCAAACCCGGAGGATGCAGCAACTTGGACCGTGAAGACTGCAATCATTCGGTTCAACATTGTGGAGATGTACCACAGCGACCGTGTGAAGATGCAGTTCGGAATGCATCAAGAGATACTAAGTGATCCAACTTGTTTGTCCCCATGGCATCTTAAAAGGGTCGATGCCCAGTTAGGGGTGTTCAGATCCAATCCGATCCAAAAAAAATCCAAAAACCGAACCAAAAAAACCGAAATTAAAAAAAAAAACGATTTTTTTTGGATGTATTTGGATCACCATGTAGCATAATCGACCGGTTCGGTTCGGTTTATGGTTGGCTTCATGAGAACCGAACCGGTCTAAACCGAACTGGTATTACTTCCATTTACTTGCCATTTATTATTTAAAATAAATTAATATCGAATCATTTATATCCATCCTCCCAAATTAATTATGTTAGCCAACACTAATTTCTCTAGAGAATCTCAATCATTCTTATAATTTCCCTATTCATATTCTAAATTATCTTAAAATTAAATACAATGAATGCTATTCATTGTTGTAACCGCAAGAAATTCAATATCGCAAGCAAGAAATTCAATAATGCTAAATAGACATTCATCTCAATTAGTTTTCTGAATTATACTATCAGTAAGCAAGCTTCTTAATTTGTTTGATTTTATCTTTTTTGTACTTTATAGTTTTGTTCGATCAGATTTTCTAAAGCTATTCAAATTTTTAGCCTTTTGTAAAGCTGTTCTAATTTGTGTTGTTGAAAGCTTATTTAAAATTAATTTACTTAAGTTCTCAATTTTATAACAGTAGCTTACTAAAAATTATTTTCATTAGTTTTCTTATATGAAATCGTTTCATGTTGGTTACTTGGTTATAACAATAACAAATTTTAGTTAGTTTTTCATAATTTCTTCAAGGTCTGTTCTTTGTTAGTTTTTCATATTTTGTTTCATAATTTTTTCATAATATATTTTTATTAGCTTTTTCTACAACTAGTTGTTTATACTTTGTTCTAATTTTAAGTTTGATCTATTTTTACAGGAATGAGCCAAACTGGTCCTATTACTCAATCTGATATTGTTAACAACCTTATTCAGGTATCAAAAATTAATTTTAAGTAGAGATTTTTACCTTTAGAAATGTTGGTTACTGTTACAATGGTGTAATATTATAGTTGATGTTCAAAAATTTATTTTTTCATGTGTATTTTATAGGGTGAAACAACTGAAGCTCCACCTCCATTGGTACAAAGTAATGAAACAAACAATGATGAAGAAAATGCTAATAAGAAAAGAAAGATTGGAGAAGCTTCAAAATTGGTCACATCCAATGATCCTAATGTTGTAGCTGGAGATTCAGGTAACAGAAAACCTATTAAACCTAGATCTTGGACTTGGGAACATTTTACAAAAATAGGATCAAGAGATAAGTGTAATTGGTGTGATGTAACATATGCTGCTGATTCACAAAGAAATGGCACTAGTAATTTGAAACACCATGTGTTGCATCAGTGTAAGAAGTTTCCAAAAGAGTCTCTTGATCCCACTCAACAGACACTTGTTCTTCAACAATTGAAAAAAGAAGATGGGAATGGATCTGGTAGTGTTCTCACTGGTGTTCATTTTGATGCTGAGGCATGTAGGAAAGCTTTAGCTAGGATGATTATTGTTGATGAGTTGCCTTTTAAGTTTGTTGAGGGAGAGGGGTTTCTTCATTTTATGAGTGTTGTGCAACCTAAACTCTCAATTCCTAAAAGGATTACAATTGCTAGAGATTGTTGGGATTTATACACGAGTGAGAAACATAAGTTAAAAAGTGTGCTAAATAAATCAAATCAATGTGTTTGTCTTACAACTGATTGTTGGACATCTGTGCAAAATTTGAGTTATCTTTGTCTCACTGCACATTTCATTGATCATGATTGGAAAATCCATAAAAGGATTCTGAATTTTTGTCCAATTGTGAATCACAAAGGAGTAACCATCGGCAAAAAAATTGAAAAATGTTTGGAGAAATGGCTAATAGGTAATGTTTTCACCATTACGGTTGATAATGCTAGTTCTAACGATGTTTCTATAACTTACTTGAAAAATACAATGAACGATTGGAATTCTCATCCATTGAAAGGGGAACATATGCATGTTCGCTGTTGTGCACATATTCTGAATCTTGTGGTCCAATATGGACTAGAAGACTATCATTCTTCAATTAGTAAGATTAGGAATGCTGTTAGATATGTTCGTGCATCTCCAGGTCGTATGGATAGGTTTAAAACTTGCATTAAAGAAGTTAGGTTACAAGAAAAATCAATTGTTCAGTTGGATGTTTCCACTAGGTGGAATTCCACATATATTATGCTTGAAAGTGCATTGAAGTTTCAAAAGGCATTTAAGAGATTGAGTGAGAAGTGTGCTGATTTTGTGCTGGTGAAAGATGGTATTCCTAATAAAGAGGATTGGGATAATGCAAAATGCTTTGTTAATTTTTTGAAAATATTTTTTGATATCACAAAGAAGGTTTCAGGTAGTACTTTTGTGACCTCTTCTCAATATTTTAATGAACATATTAAGATATTGACTACATTAAACGGGTGGATAGAATTAAAAAGTTCTGACAACTTGCTTGGAATTCTGGCTGAAAATATGAAAGTTAAGTATGATAAATATTGGGGTAAGGTTGAAAAAATGAATATGTTGATCTTTGTTGCTGTTGTGCTTGATCCTCGACATAAGATGCAGTTTGTTAGGTGGGGATTGAACAGGGCATATACAAATGATGTTGTTGTATCTTTGTACAAAAAAACAGAGGAGACATTAAATAAAATATTTGAGAGTTATAGGCTTTTCCTTGGTAACGGTCAAACTGAAAATCTTACACATTCCACTCAAGAAGTGGAATTGGTAGAACTTAAAGCACCAGAGGATGCATTTGGTTTAGAGGTTGAGATGGACGTGAATCTTAATGAGAGCATGCAGAAAAATGAATTGGATTTGTATCTCATGGAGAATTTGGAGAAGAAAGGTCCTGGTATTGATATCTTGAACTGGTGGAAGGTGAATTCTAACAAGTATCCCATTCTTGGTCAAATGGCTAGAGATATATTAACCATGCCTATGTCTACTGTAGCTTCAGAGTCCGCTTTCTCTACCGGAGAAAGAGTGCTTACTTGTTATAGAAGCTCTCTTACGCCAAAAACAATTGAAGCTTTAATTTGTACACAAAATTGGTGTAAATCTTCCCCGGTGTCGGTGGATATTGAAGAGCTTGTGGATGAGTTAGAAAATTTGGAATTAGGTCATTTACTTATAACTTATATTATTTTTTGTTGAGCATTGTTAATCTTTTATATTGAGTAATATTTATCTTTATTTTTGTAGAACTTGCTCCAATCCCTCAATTGAATGAAGGTGTATCTGATATAGACTCTGATTAGCTGTTGATATCCGTATTCTAAAAGAATTGGGTAGAATTGTGAACCTGGAGTGGAGCTATTGCAGGATAATTAGAAAATTTGTTATTTGACTATCAATTATGTTGCATGCTCTGATTTTGAAACTATCAATTATGCTGTCATATATAAAGCAGATCTTCTCTCTATATATAATGCAGTTTGTCATATTATTATTATATATTCTTTGTGATGCAACTTTCGCATGTCCACTGTTATTGATATTTTTCTTGAAGTTTTATTATTATATTCGCTTTAATATAGCTTTGAAATCTTCATTTGTTCACTGTTTTATATATTTGTCATATATTTAATTTATAATACAAATCTCCATATAAGAACTAAGCATATCTCCATATATATTATATATTATAGCCATGTCTATTTCGTTGGGATAGATATTATACATATATTATAATGAAACTTTGCAATAATGACATCAAATAGCCATATGAACATAGCAATTAGATATTGTCTCAGTAGACGTTGGTGGCATAATTGTAACTGGTATTGAAATATATTCTTTTTAAATTTCTAAATAGTGTTGGTTTAAAAACCGAATAAAACCGATTCAACCGAACCGAAGTAAACCGTATAAATTGGATTGGATTAGATTGGATTTTTCTTGTTGTCATCCAAAAACCGAACCAAACCATATGCTTTATATATTTTTGGATCGAATGATATTTTGTCTCAAAACCGATCCAAACCGGACCACGAACACCCCTACGCCCAGTGGGGTCTTACCAACTGGAAAGACTTCGTTCCAGAATGGTGTAAGATGTGGCAGAGGCGTCACCGCTATGTCTTGCAATTCCCGGTTTTCCTTAATCAAGGTAATATGCGACACACAGATCAATATTTGTCTTGGTACAGGTCGGTTAGTAACCCTGAAATGCACGTGTCTCATCCAAGGTACTTGGTAGACCCACGCACACAATGGGCACAACCCTCGTTTCCCCAACAACAAACCCAAAACCCATCAACCTCCCACCAACCCCCAAGAAGAAACAGACCCACAAACACCCAACCACAGTCCCCACCACAACACAATTACACTCAAATGCCACACAATCAACCACAATCACCATCACACTACCAATACCCCGATATGCCTCACACTCAACCACAATACCAATCCCAATACCAGCACACCCGCATACCCCACACACAATTTCAGTCTTCCGTATATCCCAATATGGGCCCTCAACATCCATCCTTAGCCCTGATATGGGAATGTCGGAAGATTACGAACAAACCGACCCATCCTACCATCAACCACAATATCACCAAACCACTCAACATTCTCAATACCAAACACCCCAAGATCCATTTCCTTTCTACCCACCGTACTCAGACGACCAATACTACAGACCCACTATGGAACCCCACCCACCGCCAACACGACCAAACTTTGAGGGTATGGGTAACCGACTGTACCAAAGCGGATCTTCTAGATATGGAGATCTGACTGATTTTATGGATCCGGGCCGCATTGACTTCGTTGGGCCATCGAACTTGCCGCAGCAGGAAACGCGATGACACCCAGCACGAGAAAGACGAGGACGGGGATGCGGAACCGGGGGACATTACCGGGTTCCGGGAGATCACTGATTTATCTGTTTTTTTTCCTGTATTTTTTTATTCGTTTTTTTTTATCTGTTTTTTTTAATCTGTTATTTTAATGTAATACAGTTGGATGTAATTATTTTTTTTAATAAAAAGTCCATTTTATTGATCCTGTATCCAACACGCAACGCACCGGACAAAAAAAAATCACATTTTGCCCTAAAATAACACATAGGCGCCATCTCACTTGGCTTAGGGCATGCCCTAAGCACATAGGCGCCAAGTGAGATGGCGCCTCCCCTTAAAAGATAGGTGCATGCGCCATTTCAGATGGCTCCTCCTTTGAGGAGTCATCTGAAACATGGTTATTTGTGTAATTTTTTCTGAAACGCGGTTATTTGCGAAATATTATTTTAATACATGGTTATTAATAAAAAAAATCCCCTAAAATGGAGTGTAATAGAGAATGAGGGAGTGTACAAAAGATTAGGCCTAAATTTGGCCCCATTTATCTCTACCATCCTAATTAAAATTATTTATGATAGTTTTACAAAAACTAAATAATCATAAAAATATAATAATATTAGTTAAAACAAAAACTAAATAATAAGAAGCTCAAAAAAATATTCTAAGAAATATGATCATGAGAATGCAACATTTTTTTTTTTTGATATAAGTTTAAAAAGATTATTTTAAATTATATTTTATTTTCAAGAATCTTATTTATACATGATTTTTCTATTATTATTTTTATAGTTAAAGAGTGAAAATCTAATATTCTCATAAAAATAAATTCAACTACCATTAACTTCTCACTTTTATTTACAAATTATTATTACTTTTATTTTTCATAATTTTTAAATTAAATAAATTTATAAATATTCATAAAAAGATTTATTTTTATTCAAAAGATATAAATTAGAATATTATTCTAAAAAATATGAATCCAAACCTACGAAAGAGAAACGTAATATAAATTATAATGGCAGTAGAAACCAAACATCTCTCTCTTTTTGAGAGAATATACACAGAAGTTCATATCTGCAAAAACTTTATCTTTCTAACAAAATCAAACAACTCTATCCCTATTTTATTATAAAATCGACATACAACTGCATACAAACAACAATCAAAGTTAATGCGAAGAAAGAGAAATAAGTAATGTTGCCTTTTTTATAGTTGAATTTTAAGTTTTAGAAATTTAAGTGTGATTTATTCAGTTATGTTGATTGAAAAGGTTTGTGATCTGATTCAATCTTTAAAGAACAAGTTTTTTATTACGATTTCATGTTGTTTTGAGATTTTTACAAATTAGTAATCAATGCAAAAGATGGTGATAAGATTTGAATTTAATTCTGTTGTAACTTGGTGAAGTTTTTTCCTGTGAAAACTGTGAAACAATTCTCTTGGCTGAGCTCTGACTTTTTTTCTCCATAAATAATGACAATAATAATGAAAACTTTCTAAAATAGTCTAATAAAAAAATGACTATTTTGATTAATATGTTTATTCAAGATAAAAATGATCTTAAAATTACATGTAAGATGGACAAATTTAGGATATTACATCGTGGACTTACATTAAAAAGAATATTATGTCATTCAAATAATTTTAAAAACTCTTTCCCTAATCATTCAACTTTCTTATGAAACATGCACTTCAAAAACTTCTGTGTTATCTGAATAGATTTTGTTTGAAGACAAACAAAAAGATAAATTTGGTATAGTTGATAATTTCAAAATCACGTTAAATATGTATATATTTATTGACTTATTTTACAAGCAATCAATATAAAAACATGAAAAGTGTTAAAAATACTTGTTTGGACTTTTTAATTATACATTGATCAAAAACTTGTGAAAAAGATTGAAAAACTACCAATTAATAGTCTAAATAGGCCATGCTCACTGTCGTGCTACGTAAGGACAGGCGAGAGAAGACTTCTTGGCTAAGTAACTTCATGGTGAAGGTTTTGTGTGCTAGTTGAATATGGTTGTACACCTAGCAAGTTAGAGTGACTGGAATAGTTGTAGAGTGGGTTGACATTGCTTAAAAGCGCATAAAGTATGCGCACTAGCGAGGATGGGTGATGCGCCTAGCGAGCCTACATTTTCTCAAGCCTATAAATAAGAGTTCTAATTTCAATTCTAAAGGAGTTTTTACCGACAATACACCATCACGAGAATTTAAGATCAACGAGTACATCTTTCTTGAAGATCTGTAATATATATTGCAGAACCTTCTAGCATGTGACGACAATCACAAAATTGTAAAGATCGCGTACCGCACGTCATCCGTTGACAAAGAAAGAAAGATTAAATTCATCAACCATGAGCTGAAGATGGACGCTGATTTACAGACTATGTGAAATACTTTTCCTGTTTAGAATAAAAAATTTCGATCAAGCTGGATGTGACTATTTCGATATCAGTCAATGATATTATCAAGATGTTGCAACGTCCACTTAGATGTTGAAGTGCAATGTTTGATCTATGTTAAAATTCCTTATGTATTGTTTATTTTATTATATCAATGATATTTTGATTTTATAAAGTCGGTGTTTTTCATTTTTTTTTCTTGCAAAGTATTATTCCAAAAATACATAGTCATTTGAATTCGAAAATACATGTTGAAATATTAGTGGTTTTAGTTTAATTAGATCTAAGGGTTGTTATTAGATCTAATAGTGTATATATATCCATTGTAAAACCACTAATATTTCAACAATACATCTCCGAAAAAATATATGATTTAATATATCTTTAATGTGTCTCAGAGATGTATCTTCGAAATCTAAAAATATTTGAATATTTCGCGCGGTGCGCTAAAAAAATATAGAATATATTAAAAAATTATCATAATCTAATAGGCGGAGCTCTATTGATCAAGGTCGAATTACAATTCTCTTTGTTCGCACTAGGGTCTGTCACATCCTTCCTATATGGTGGTGAGTTACACTTCATATTATAGGTCCTAACACTTATTTTCTTCTTTATCAACTTTTTGATTACCTCCTACCTCTAAGAGCTATCTTCAGAGAATTATGACTTCACACATTTTTCACTTAGAACATAAATCTTAATATTGTCTTTCTCCCATTGTAGATTCAATGTTTTTTTTTCTTTCAATGTATCCTTTACCTTGGAAACTATCATCACGGTAAATTTGAAATATGCACAGTTTATCACTTATCGCGTTTAGCATATCATGGAATTCAAAGATGAAATTTCACAATCACATCATAATTCATTTTATCATAAATATCACGTGTATATATATATATATATATATATATATATATATATATATATATATATATATATATATATATATATATATATATATATATATATATATATATATATATATATATATATATATATATATATATATATATATATATATATATATATATATATATATATATATATATATTTCTCCCAGTTTTCATATAAGGATTTTACATAATTTACTCATAGTGTACACATTTCGTTTGTCATAACAAGACATCACTTTATTATAGTTTCAAAAGTTCGTTTTTGGCTGCAAGAATAGTTTTAATATAGTGCATATTTATTCTATGTCTTCCGTGTCATTAAGGTGATAAATTCGAAAGTATAAATATTTTAGATATTTTAATAAAATCATGTTTGTTAGTTTATGTAATTTATCGTTTTATGTTACTGACATAAATATATTCATTCTTTTTATTTTTGACGATTTTAAATTTATATTATAACAATGTATTCTATGAATAAATAGATATTTTTAACAAAAAAAATAATAATTTCACATAGTTTCATAACATGTAATTTGCACTTTTTAGATAATGTAAAGCATACAACACTGTAATAATGTTTATATTTAGAATTTTAAGTTATATTGATGAATTACACTTTTAACTCATTTGTGTTATTCTCATTAGGGCCAAAATTTGGCTTTGCCTTTGAAAATAAGAAATTATGTAACCCACGCTTGCCCTGGATGCGTATATGATACGTTCGTAAGGGTACGAAAATAATGGTTTTAGTATAAAAGATTATTATTCCACATAGATCAATGTCCATTACCATTCTCTACGGACTATTATATTTATCTAAGCCAATGGAAAAAGTTTTTTATTGACAAAAGCGGAAATTAAACTTGTTTTTTAATATGTTACAGTATGTTACAGTGCAAAATCTCTTTTAGAAAATATAATCATTTTTATTTACTTAAAAGTTGTTTTTAGTAGAAAACTTAATTTAAAGGTGTTGTCTGTTTTTGCATGACCGGTATTAGATTTTAAACGTATAAGCACATGTTTTCGCATGTCCGTTTATAATTTTAAAATTATTTTTTTGAAAATTAACTTTTTTTAAATTAATAAAAATGATACTTTCGTAGTTAGGGATGTCAATTTGCATATGTTAATGGAGATTCATGTAGAGATTATCTATTTTAAATATCGAAGTTGAAATTTTTTTCTCACGGAGACGGGGATGGAGGGAAAAGTTCCCCTGATGACATTTTAGAATGGAGATTGGAAAAGTACCATCTGACTCCGAATATATTATTTAACTTTTATATTTTATTTATTATATAATATATAATTATATAATTTTACATACAAAATATTAATGGATTAGAAAATGAAGAGTTATTAGTGAATTATTTTATTTTTATGTTTTGTTTTATAATGTATTGTTTCATTATCTAAGTACCAAACCCTAGAAAAATGCATTCAATACATAGAATGTACACACAGTATTCTCCTTTTATTTTCTCAACCATTTTTGTCTCTTTCATTCATCATCTTCTATATTCTCATCATCATCACAACAACCACTCTCATTTTTTCATTGTGTTTATGGTAATTACTTTTCAAAATCAATTTACTTCTATTAGTAACATGTTTTTCATTCAGTTAATAAATAAGTAGTTATATATTTTCCACTCACACATAATCAACCAATTGCGTTGGATGATAGAAATACTATGGTAGTAAATTAGAGAAAGCATGATAGCAACAAGTTCTATTAATATTTATTATTATTTTTACAGAGAAAATATTAACAACAACTAATGCTTTTGTTTTTTTTCTTATTGATGCAAGATGTATTTTTACTTATAAAAAAAAAGAAAGATGCAAAACATATGTGTTTTTTAAAAAACGGAAAAATAACGAAATAATAGTTTCATAGTTTTGATTGAAAAGTATAAAAAATTTATTAAGATTTGATCTCCGTGAGGATCTGTAGGAATGGAGATGGGGGGAAATATTCCTCCGTGGCGGAGATTGGGGACGAGGATGAAAAATATTATTGGGAGCGGGGCAGGGAATGGGGAAGCATCCTCTGAACATCCTTTGCCCCGTTGACATCCCTATTCGTAGTGTTTAGAATTAATTCTTGAATTGTTCTACAGTAAAGACACAAGTTTCACTCTTTCAAGTTGAAACTGGTATCGTTATGTTTCTGCTTTCACAAACACAATTTTAACATACACAAAAATAATTCTCATTATAAATGTTAATTTATGACTCGTTTGAGTATCATTGGTATGTCGGTTCTCACATTCCAGACTCGACTAATTTAAGTTAGCACGGTGAAATAACTAAACATATATAATTTATTCATGTTCGTATTTGAAATAATAAACACTAAAGTAAACATACACGAACAATAACATTAAAGTAAAAGTAGAAGAGAATAAGAACCTGAATAATAAAAATATAATATAATAATCAACTCCTCCGAAGGGAGACTATAATTCTGAAACATAAATGCTGGAAATAAATTGCAGAAAAACTATGTCGGACATATTAAAGCATCATCAATATAATAACAAACAATAAGCTCCAAAATTTAAATATAAAGTTACAATATTTCCCGATGTGAGAAACAATTGCTTTTACAAAAGTACTTTTTTTTGCTAATACAATAAATTGGGATGATGAAAACAATGCCTAAGGATCCTATTTATAATGTTAAACTTGTACTAGAAGTGTTTTTGATTGTGTGTGAATAGTGGATGGAATGAAAGAAGTGCTGAGACTCGGTTTGCGTTTGAGGGAAAATTTTCTGAATTGATCAGCCATGCAGGGCGTCATGACCATGACGACTCGTCTGTCATCTTATTGTCGACCGTCACCTTGGTGACGACATGGTCATCATCCAACTCAGGCGCTTCTTCTCCATTTTGTTGACTTTGGTGATAGATTGACCTCCTTTAAGGGATGACGATCGTCGTGACAACAAGAGCCCGTCATGACAGCTGAATACTTGCAATTTTCTTCTGTTTTTGTCATTTTCTATTGTTTTATCGCACACAAGCTTCTGACCACTAAGTATTTGAAATAGATGAAGGTAGAGAAAAACACAAGAAATGGGGGTTTGAATTGGATTTTAAGAAACTATTTTCCTTTAGAAAATTATTTGATTGAACTATGAAAAAATATAAAATGCAATAAATATAAAGAGACACATTCAACTATCCAGGTTCACCATTAACTAGGCTACTCCTGCCCACCCTCCTTAAGTGATTTTTCCTTTAACAAAGACTTAATCCACTATAACCAAATTGATTACAATCGCACATGATACTTTTCGGTGACTAACAAACACAATGATCAACAACCATTGACCCCTTGAGAAATCTGACCTACCCGATCTTCTTAATAGGATTTCACAATGACCCACAATCATTGTCATCTCAAATCTTATGATCTTCACTCGATCACTTGAGGAACAACACAATGATACATTCAGTGATCTCTACGAGATATAACGATCATTGACCCTATCAGAAATATGTTCAAACCTGATCTTTCTATGAGGAATTTCTCACAATGACCTTCAGCCAATGATCTCCTAAGATTTATAACCCACCAGATACACTTAGAGATGTTAGTGATCATTGACCCCATAAGGATTATGACTAACTGGTCTCCTTAGAATATGATTTCATCTACGAAGGCTGTAACCACTCGTCTTCTCAAGCTTTCAGATCTTCACTCGATCACTTGAGGAACCACCAACTCTAAACAAGGTTTTTTTTTTGGAGATTACATTAGTGCTTCTTATCAGGTAGATTACTCCTATGTTAAGTACATATTGTTTGAGACAATTTTGAGCAACAACTCTTGTGTACAAATAACTTACATGAAAATTCTTAAGAAATAACACAATTTGAGCAACAAGTATTGTGTTTTACAATCTTTCTACATAGATGAATATAATATAAATTGAATGCAACATCTTGTAGTCTTCTTGTCTTCATCTTCTTCATTGATCAAGATATGAGCAACAACTCCTTGCTTCTTCATAATTCTTCCAAGGTGTATATGATTGATAGTTGAATAACATCTTGTAGAATTCTTCATCTTTATCTTCTTTCTCCATTAAGCAAGATATGAGCAATAATTTCTTGCTTATTCATTTCATCTCTACAACGTTGTAAATATTTGTTATTAAGAACAACAACATTGTTTAGAATTAGACAATGTCTTCTTTTCCAATATCTTTGTCTCTGAATTTGAAGATTTAGTCTTCTTTATATAGTCTCTAGATGAAAAGAGTTGTTGTAAGGATAGAGAAGTCTTTTCTCCTTCCAACGGTTAAATCCCAACGAATATATTCAAGAGATATTTGGAACAATATGAAATGTCACTTTCCTATACCTACTGCTTGCAGTAATGATCTACATCGGTGGGATAACAACTACTATGAATAATACTGTTATTTTACTCTTATCTTCTTGACTAAGTTTCTTGATCTTTATCTTCTAATGATGTACTTTTGATTCTGAAGTATTAAGCTTGGAAGAGATCAATCACTTTGCCTTTGTTCTTGTGATGACTGACTGATGAGTAGTTCAAAAACTGCTTTATTGTTGTAGCGCATAAACACCAGAGTGTCAGAACCAAATCTTGTCTTTAGAATTATGGGCAACAGCCTATCTAAAACACAAATCTTTTCTTCTGATCTAGAACTACTCTTGAAGGCATATTCCTTTTATGATCTGAGAGATGAATGTTGTGTTGAAAATATGTTTCTCTTCAGTTACTTTCAATAGTGGATTCTTGTTTTCAGAATAATCAACAACAGTCTATCTGAATAAAACAAGTCTTGATAGTTCGTGAAAGCTTTTATGATGAAGATATCAAAAGCTTTTCTGATGATAGACATTGAAATCAGATATTACGACAAAATCCTATCTAATTCTCAAGTCTTTGAATTCTTTAGTTTTGATTATTTTCTTCTTGCTTGATTATTTCTGATCTGATGAGTTAATAATAATCTAGAAGATTCTTCTTTGTTGTAGAGTCGTGGTCTTTCAGATACTTGAACATTATCTCCAGCAATATGTTATCTGATGAACAACTTCTTTGAGTGAAAGCTCTTATGATCTACTACATCTTGATCTTGTCTTGATACTTTGATTATCTTATTTTCTTAGTTTCTTATCTGATGTCTGATTTCTGAAGCAACAACTTATATCAGTACATCTGATTTTTCATGTTGAGTTCCTTCTATCTGATCTTGACCTTGTATTGTTTCCTTGATAATCAGCTTTTCTAAGCTGCATATCTGATGTATGATTTCTAAAGCAACAACGTATATCAGTACATATGATTTTTCATTGAGTATCTTCATTCTGATCTCTTGATCTTTGTATTGATTCCATTTTTGATGAAAATTCACCATTCCTTAGAACTGTTGATGGTTCAGTAGAAGTGGTCACAATATTTCTTCTGTTGAGTGCAGTGGTCTTTCTGATAACATTTATCTTCTAATGAATATTACTTCTGTTGAGTAGAGTAGCTTGAGAAGATATCATCCTTTGATCTTGTCTTCGGATGGACTTTGAGATGTTGATTAGATGTGAGTCCATAAGACCTTTCTTCATTTCTTCTGATAGAATACTTTTGATGTTGAATGAAAGTACGTATTCCATGAAATCTCTGAGTCTTCATAATCTTGAATTTGTCTTCAGAACTATGAGTAGCAACTCTTCTAATGAGAAAATCTTGACTTCTGATCTTAGAGAAAAATCTTTTTTCACATATGTTCAGAGTCTTGACTCTGTCTTTAGAATCCAAGCAACAACTCTTCTAATGACTGAATCTTGACTTCTAATCTTATGCATTGTAAGCTTGTTTCTTGTATACTCTTGATTTTTGATCTTGTAGCAGCAACTTATCAGAAACTCTTTCTTCTTAGAAACTCATTGAGATTCTTTTCTTGTCAAACATTCAACATTTCATAGAACTACTGATGTTTCATTAGAAACAGAACTCAATGGTTCTTCTTCTGAGTGGTAATGTGATTCTGATGATATCTTGATTAAGGCTATCCAGAATTCTAATCATGTGTCTGCACACTCATTGAAACCATTAGAACTAAAATTATTCTTCATAAAATATATGCTTGTTGTCATTAAAACTCGGAGATTTAAACATAGATACAAGTCTTGTTCTTACAATAGACATACACTATCGACACAAGACTTCAAAGAGACACTAAAATAACATAAAAGTGCATGCGAATCGAGTAAAAAATTACAATATTTTCTTGAGTTATTAGCATAAAACCTATGAATTTGGATCGATGGTTGGAATTTTTTCCAAAAGCATAAACATGGCAGAAAAATACACAACGAAAGTTAACCCTAAAAAACTTTCTACTTTATTTATATATGATGTACAACTACCGTCTATCGATTGTAATATTATTTTCGATTATGTCTAACTAAATCATTATAAGTTAAATCAAATCATAGATGAGCCTAATGTGAATTTCTTAAACATATTGAAATTATAAAAATAATACTATTAATTTAAAAATTATTTAGTTATTTTTTAATTGCATTTGATTTTATTTGTTAATGTAGTTAAAACACCTATGCTTTAATAGTCTTTTTGTCCCTGTAAGTTAGCATGTTTTTTATTTTAGTTCATAAATATTTTTTTTGGTGGAGTCTCTAACTATTGATTGCCTTTTGGGGTTAGTCCCTGACGTTATACTTATGTTAAAAAATATGATGTGGCTAACGTTGATGATGTGGAATTGTTTTTCCATTTTCCTCTTCTGACACTCTTTTATGATGTGGTCTCGTTTGTTTTCCACCCAAAAATACCCAAAAAAAATTCAAATACCTTTTTTTTACATTTAGTCCCTGCAAATTAGGTTTCAAAATAGGAAAAATAGGAAACTCCGTGAGAGGCGATTACACAAGGAAGACAACGAACGATTTTGTGTGGTACGTGATTGAGGTAGAAGAAGGTATTGTTTGAATGTGGTAGACGATTCAAGAACGTGAGGAAGACGAACGATTCAAGTAAAATATTCTTCAATTAACCAAGTTTTATATTTTTCACAGTTCAAATCATAAGAGTTGGTTCTTTTTGTTGTGTGTTCTTGAAATTTCCAAGGATGAGTTTTAGTTTGAATTTTCATTATGAGGGTAGCTTTGTTAGGGACTATGTAGTATATTACACATGAAGACATGCACATGTAGTAGACATCGATCCTGATAGGTGGAGCTTCTTTGAAGCTATTGGTATTGTGAAAGAGATTATTCAGCTTGATCATTCAGAATATTAGATATGGTGGTATAACAATGGTGTTGACATGTATAGTAGATTGGTTAGTGATAGTGATATTGATGAGGTTTATACACATGTCATTGAAATGAAATGTGTAGTGCACATATATATTGCACATAAAGTTAGAGGCATGGATGAAGTTAATGTTGTAAAAGATGAAGTAAATGATGGTGGTATTAATGTTAAAGAAGATGATGGTATTAATGTTGAAGAAGATGAAGTACGCGATGTTGGAAATAATGTTGAAGAATATGAGCATGAGGATAATGATGATAGTGATTTTGAAGCTGATGGTATATCGTTTGGTGATAGTGAGGATGAAGGGATCTTAGGTTGGATGATGACTTTGATTTAATTGATAAACAAGTTGAGGTCGAGGGAAAAATAAGCAGAGTAAAAATTATAGCAAGGAAGCACAATCTCACTCCAAAGAAATTACCATTTGGTGTTGATAATATAGGTTCATCTAATAGTATGGATAATGAGATAGACATTAACTATGCTAGTGATGCTTGGTAGCAGTGACCCCGATGCTTTAGATGAAGGGAAGGAACCAAAGTATCCTAGGTTTAAGATGGAGGAGTTGGACAAGAATTATAAGTTCAAAGTGGAATTGGAGTTTATATCACTTGATGAATTTAAGGAAGCAATTACTAAATAGAAGGTGTTAAATAGGAGAGAGATAAAGTGTGAAAAATGACAAAGTTAGAGTAACGGTAATTTGCAAGGAAAAATGTGGATTTTTGGCACTTGTAAGTAAAGTTGGAAATAAGCACACATATTGAATGAAAAGATGAGTTGGTACTCACACGTGTGGTAGGATATTGAATAATAGTCCAGCCATTTCCAAGTGGGTAACTAAGACTGTGACGACTAGGATGACATCTTTCGATGGTGTTAAGATTTGTGATATTTTTTCTGAGATTAGGAGTAATTATTTTGTTGGCATAACTATGAACGAGGAATTAAAGGCCAAACAAATTGCAAAAGCTTTGGTTGAACATGATGTAGCCCAACAATACAACATGTTATGGAGATACTCTGCAGAGTCAACGAGGGTAAATTTAGGGAACAATTGCAAGATTAATGTGACAAGGATTGTAGTAGCAATGAAATCGAGGTTTTGAAGTTTTATTTTTGCTTTGAAGAAATTAAGAAGGGGTTCACAACATCTTGCAGACCATTCATTGGAGTTGATGGATGTCATCTTAAGACTAAATATAGAGTGACGCTTCTTATTTTTGTTGGTAGAGATTCAAATGACAAACACTATCCTCTGACTTTTGGTGTTGGTGAAAGTAAAACAAAGAAGTAATGGATGTGGTTCCTTACTTTGCTTTTGGAGAACATTGGTCAAGAAAAAAGGAGAGTTTTCATTTCTGATCAACAAAAGGTATTTTCTCAAACATTTCATTACTGGTATTAACTTTGGATTTCATCTCTATGTTCGTGGGTGCTTTTGGCGAAAAATCACGAGTTTGATTAGCTTGTGAGATTAATTAGAAAATTCTCGAGAGCAATCTGTGTAAATTGAATGTATGAGAAAATGTGTGTTTGCATATTGATTATGCATGGTTGCACAAAGACAAAAACAAAACTTTAATTGAAAAAGAGTTTAAATGAAAGCAATGAAAGAAAAGCTCAATAAATGATATTAAATGATAATGCGTAATAAATGATATTAAATTAAGAATGTTTCATTTAAGGAAACATAAAGACAACTAAAATAAAGGGACACATACCCGTACATGTTCCTCACAAACTATCTTTCTCTTTGGCTTGGGCACTCCACTTCTATAGAGAGATGTATGAATTGTGAACCTCGAATATCATGTAGGAATCGACTGTTTATACTACTCTAAAGATAATTGTCGATAACGGTTAATCCCTAAAATACCGAACACGATTCCTAATACTTAAACATCCATGTTATGACTTGATCTCCCGTGTCTTCAAAGAAATAACTACAAATAAACTAGATGTCATGATGGTAATCGTCCTTCAACATGATTAGAACTCTCCAATCGCCTCCAAGCCCATATGATTCAGTTATAGTAGCATTTTCTCAAGAACTTCCTTGCTTTCCTGATATTTTGACTAATGAAATTATTCTAAGTCCAGGATAACTTGCGACCTTGTCGAATCTAACCATTACGTCGAAAACCCCTTTTCGAGATTTTAGACATGTTTAGAGGAGAGAGTGATCCTAATCTTATGGATTTTTTCTTGAGATTCTTCCAAATTGAGTTCACCATACTTCATTGAACGCTTCTGGGTCGATGTGTTTGGTGATTTGAAGTTCCTTCTCTCGAGATTGCTCAATACTCATCATCTATCAACGTAATTAACTAGTCTTATTTGTTGACCTTCTGACATTCTTTGTTGATTTTCTAGCATTCTCTGTTGATTTTCTCTAGTTATAATTTTCAGGCTAACACTCTGATACTGATATTAATATTGATTTTCATCCCTTATAATGATATTAATTTTGGATTTCATCCTTGATATTGTTATGTATTTTGAAATTGGTACATGTTTGTTTTGAAATTGATACCCATTTATTTGTTTGAAACTGATTTGTAGGGATTGATCTCTATGTTTGAAGAAATATTTGGGAGGGTAGAGAACTGGCTATATATTAGAAATTTATATGCCAATTCCAAGGAACTTATGTGGCATGTTATTGTTATAATTTAAGTCATTTTACTTGACAAGACATGTGGCCAAAAGTTAACATTGAGGAGATGTTACCGCCAAGATACAAAAGAGGATCTAGAAGTCCAAAAAAATTAAGGATGGAACCTGATGAAGACCCTAATAAGGGAATGATGCAAACAAGTTATTGTTGCACTAAATATGGTATACATGGCCATAGTACAAGAAGTTGTACTAGTCTTATGGTTGATCCTAAAGCTTAAAAAAGAAAGGTATTTAATTTTGGCCATACTTTGAATCCTTTATTATTGTTATTGATGTCATATTAGTTTTTTTGAGTTTTATGTGCATAGAAAACTAAATAAAACGGCAACATGAGAAACATCTGGTAATACAACTCAAGAACAACTTCAACCTAATGAATCTAGAGTTATAACCCAAGAACAACCTCAACCTAATGAATCTGAAGCTATAATCCAAGAACAACCTCAAACTTTTGAATCTCAATATGATATTGATTTTGAGTTTTAAATGCTTACTACAAATCTTGCAGCAACATTTAAGGCAACACAACCTCAACCAATTGTGAATGAGTTACATCCTAGACTGCTCAAACTACACCTGTTCCAACTGCTCAAACTACAACTGTTTCAATTGCTCAAACTGCACTTGTTCCAACTGATTAAACTGCACATGTTCCTATTGTTGCACATAATTCTAATATAACTCTTTATGCACATGATTATATTTTGTATGCACCTATTCTAACTGTTGAACATGATGAACCTGTGGTAGCTATTTTTGTAATTCCTATAACTCTTAAACCAATTGAGCTCTTGCAATTATTATATCAAAATGTTTCTCTAACATTTTGATGTTTGTGTTATGCAGAAAAAGAAAATAAAACCAAAAGGTGCAAGGAAATTGGAGTTAAGGAGATGTGATAGAACAAGGGTCATTAAATGAAAAAATCTCAAGGGAGAAAGAAGTAATCCAACACAACCTTTAAATTTGTAGACATTAAACTTCTTAGTGAATTTTCATTATGGATTAGTTATGATGTATTTTGAGACCTTGTTAGGCCTTTTAGCTTTGTAGACATGAATCATCCTATTGATTTAATTAAGATGTATTTTTGTTGTATTTTGAGACATAACACAAAGTTGTATTTTGAGATAAGTTCATATGTCTTTTGCGCTATATGTATTATAGTTATGTAATACATTATCATTTTGTACAAATCTTGATTTTAGTTCATTAAGACACAAGGGTGAAAAAAATCACAAACTTATATGGACGAAAAATCATAAAATTCAAAACTCCTGCTTCATTCAATAATTAACCATTACGTGGACGAAAGTCATAAATTATCCTTGTCAGAGGGACGAAAATCAAACAATTACAAAATCATCATTAAAATAACATTCAACACCATTTATAGTAAGAAATAAACAAACTTCATAAAACAATCAACAAAAACTTAAATAAGTTGGTTTTTTTCCTTTTGTTTTCCAATTTTATATTCATCTTCTCTTTTTTCCTAGACTCAATGTCTTTAATAATGCAACCTAAATCCTTCACAACCTCTGAGAAATTGGAACATCTTGAATTTATGGGTTCACTTGACATTTTGCATTCAAGTTCATCATTCCATACGAACAACTTGCAACTTGACAATGCATACGAATGTTGGACAATAAACAAAATCAGATAAATAATGAAAAAACAACAATGACCATTATCATTAATAGATGAACAATCAACATTGAACATTACCCTCGAATTTGCACATTTCCAATATCTCCTTTTAGGGGTTTTAGTGGAATTTGAAATGTACATCCTAATTAATCTATTGCAACCACATACGAGATTTGAAACGGAGTAGAATTTCCAATTGAAGACGTAGTCATGCTTCACTGTGCAGAAATGGATGACAACCTGTAACAAGACGAATTTGTACAGAGGAAGAAGAAGAAGTTTAATTTAAAATGTCATTCCGACTTTAGATTTAGTCCTCCTTTTTAAAATCAATATACTATATTTTCCGCATCATAAAAGAGTGTCAAAAGAGAAAAATAGAAAAACAATTCCACACCATTAACATTAGACGCATTATTTTTTCAACAAAAATATAACGTCAAAGACTAACCCCAATAGAAAATCTATAGTTAAAAACATCATACAAAACAAAAAAATTTAGAGATTAGAATAAAAAATAAAGAATAAAAAACTATTTAAATAAAAAAAAAAATTTACAAATAAAAGAGAACTAATTGACTATTGATTATTTAAGTAACTTATTTCAATTAATCATATTACATAATACATTAAAATTGAATTGAATTTAAAACAAACAAAACGACATAGAAGCTAACAAAACGACATTACGGTAGAATTCCCCATTCAGCCATTCGCACATCCATATCCTAAAAACGACAACCAACACTTGCTCCCACGCCTTTGTTTCCGCGTTTAACCGCAACAAAACGCAACGCAACGCAACGCAACGCCAGAACCAAAATGGAAGTTTCAGAGAGGAACAGACACCATTACATTCTCTCAGTACTCATCATCCTCTTTGCTTTCATCTTCGACAATGCTCACTGTATCAGGTTCCCGGATCGGGTCGCCCAACCCGCCCGAGACCAAACCGATCCACAGCACCTGCAAACGGCAGTATTCGCTCTCGGAAGTTTCTGGAGATCCGAAGCTGTGTTCGGTTGCTTACCTGGCGTTGTTAGGACCACTGCTGGTTATGCTGGCGGATCTAAACCTAATCCTGAATATCGAAGCTTCGGTGATCACGCTGAATCCGTTCAGGTTCTTGTTTTAGCGAAATGATTCTATTTCTTTAGTGTTATAACTGGCTTAGTTGTTGTTGTAAGTTGTTTTTATAAGTTATTGTGGAGAGATTTGTTGAAATAAGCAGAAAGCGAATTGTGTACCTGTCATAAGTTGATCCTTGGTTCATGAAAAGGCCAGGTTTTATTTAATTATTGATTCAGTAATGGTAACTGTGCAACAAGCCTTGACCAAAATGCAGTGGTCTTGATTATGGAATTCACGTAGACTACTATATATTATTTTGATAACTTTGCTTAACATTCAAATGGTGGTGTTTTTGTTTTTTTATACCATGAACAAGCTAAATTCATCAACATTCAACCATACATCATACGATCCAATATAACTTCGCATGTTTACTGATATAGTGAGTTGAACTTGGGTGATTTTATTGAATTTGCTGCTATGGTTTGGTGATATTATGCAGGTTGAGTATGATCCACGGCTAATTAGTTTTAGTGAACTACTTGATATTTTTTGGTCAAGCCATGATCCCAGGCAGGTGTATGGTCAAGGTCCTGATGTGGGTAATCAGTACAGGTAGGTAGAAGTGTTATGCCAGCTGCACTGCTGCAGTTATTTGTGATATTCTTTCATATTCAATCTGATGCCAAGTGCTAAGAACTGAATTATACTATACTTACAATCGGACAGATCTATTATTTTTGTTAATGGAACTGAAGAATCAAGAATGGCTTCGGTCAGCAAAGAACAGGAGCAAACCAGGTCAAGAAGCAGCATTGTAACTACTCTCATTATGCAACTTGGAACATTTCATCCCGCAGAGCCAGAGCACCAGGTTTGTTATTCCAATAATAATGTTTATTAATATTGATGTCGAAGATAAGCATTTTCTACACATTTGCATAGACCTGGGTATAAGTAACCAACCAATACACTATCACAGTGACATTTAAAAAAATTAAAGATACAAGTATAACAATTTATATTTAATAAAATATTATATTTAATATGCAGAAAAGATACAGTTAAATTTATCCATTTGTGATAACCCAATCGAGTCTTATGTGTTCCTATCTAAATTAATCCATTTGGAGAGCTCAAGGTTGCAGAGTGAGAATATGTTTGTGAAACTAGGTGAGAGCGGGACTTCAATATGTTTCTCAATTTTTTGAGTAAGAATACTTTGAGGACAGTGGGCATCCATGGTCCACAAAAAAATAGGGATTATTCATGCAGCTGTATTGGATATGAATACACTGCCAATTTGACTTAAACATGCATAGATATACTCAATATTTTTTGCCATACTCAATATTTTTTGCCATACTCATAGGCATATCCTGGACCCTGTGTCAGTGAGGGTAGAATAAAAACCCGTGTTCAGTAGGTTCAAATATATAAATATAGAGGGAGCAAAATACAAAAATATAGATTTTACTTGGAATTTAAAAAAAAAATGATGGGGGCACTTCCATACCCTCACATAATGTCGGCCTGCCATTGTTCTTGGTATTGCGTGCAATTTTATTTGGATTCATGATGCATTGCTTGTATTGTCGCTTTTTAGAAAACAAAATCAACCTGTAGGTGTTGTGCATTTGAACACTAGGACTATTACTTCCCATCAGGGATTTTGAGTTCAGCTAGTGCTCATTTTTATTAAAAGAGAAGATATGAAGCATGATGATTAATTAAAAGATTAAAAGCAGAAGCCTTTAGAAATTAGAGAAAAAACTGATATTTTTTAACAGAGGTTAAATTAATTACTTTTGGAAGCATGTCTAAACATATCATAGAATCAACTTTTATCGAGCTTGAACATATTTTGGCCCTATATTCTACATTAATAGATTTGTTTTTGTGTCAAAAAGTGCTTGTCTAAGACAGTTCTCGTCATATTTCTGACTGGCATTGCGTGTTCTGTTCTAAATATGCAGAAATTTGAACTGAAGCAAAATACCTTCCTTCTTCAGTTAATTGGAAACCTGCCAGAAGTGGAGCTCGAGAGCTCAAGCCTGGCAACGAAATTGAATGGATATGTAGCTGAGCTTTGCCCTCCAAATATCCAAAAGCATATTGATGCAAAGATCAACGAGATTATAAAAAAGGGTTGGCCCATTTTAAGGGAATTGTAATTGGCCTTTAGGGGAAGTTGATCATATTCATATTGTCATTCTTTAGCCATCGTGCTCAGTGTATCAATAGGTTTGGTTCAAGAGCTTGTAATGTATCAGTTGCACAGCTCAGAATATCAGGAGAATCAAGCATATGATTTTATCATGGGGATAGTATTGCCATACTATTTTCTTGTAATTATTGTAATTGTGATTGAACTCAGAGTCCCACTCGTCCCATGAGAAAGAAACATTTCTTGTGCTCTCTTAAATTTCATTTCCATTTCCCCATATGAAGATGACATTAGGCCATCCATCAAGGTGAGTAAGAACCAATTAGGTTCATACTTATTATTAGATTATTGTGAGTTCTAGACATTTTTTAAGCATTTATTTATAATATAGCAATTTACTTTACCTAGTTTCTTATTATGTAGAGGAATAAAATTTTAGGCTTTTTTTTTACCTGACTAAAAGTATGAGTCGTTACCACTACTTTTTGTCCTAAGGACGGAAAAGAACAGATAATCCTAATTGTTTAGAGATTCTAAATTCGCGGATTGGTTAGACGAAGGGAAGGTATTAGGCATCCTTCATCTCCCTTGTTCTCAAGGAGCTTTAAATTTTAGGTCGTAGAGTTAATCAAGAATTTTTATTTAAAAGTTGTTGTTTCCATATATTTAAGAAAAGAGTTTAATTTTTTAATAGTGGGAATCGCCTTGGTTTTAACCGTGTGCCTACGTATATTCTTGGGAAGAATCAGAGTTCAATTTCGTAGTTTGTATGTTTGGTTGGTGTTTTTATAGGATTGCATTAAGTTGCTTTCGAATTATCCTTGAACCTTGTCTGAGTTTGAAAAATGAGTGATTGTAGACTTAATTCGCAGTTTTGATTTGAAAGTAGTTCAACAATTCATTTTTAAAATAATCTTGATTTTTGTTAAGTTAGTAAAAAAGTTGTTTGTAATTGGTTAACTATTTTGAATTTGATTTGGTTGATTGATAAAAAATTGATCTTTATTGAAATTAAATCGCGCTAGAGGAAGATATTTTTTTTATAGGGAGTTGATCCTTATTAAAATTAAATTGTGGGGGCGAAGAAATTCATTTGATTTGTCTGTGATTTTTAATGTGTTAATTTGAATAATTAATTGATAAGGCGTTGAGCCAACCAATTGATTATGCGAGAATGTGGAATCCTTTTATTTAAAAAAATCTTGAAGTTAATTAAATTTTTTTAATAATTTTTGACAATATTCACAAATAATCAATTCATCATAATGCAAATAAATCAATTTATACATTTATTTAAAATAATAATAATAATTGATAAATAAATAAAACAAGTGAACTCAAAATCCAATTAAACATTGTCATTATTATATATATATATATATATATATATATATATATATATATATATATATATATATATATATATATATATATATATATATATAAAGAAGAGAAAAATCTAACTCCAAATGTCTATAGAAGGGTCACGTATAAGCAAGG
Source organism: Vicia faba (assembly GCA_948472305.1). Lineage (NCBI taxonomy): Eukaryota > Viridiplantae > Streptophyta > Magnoliopsida > Fabales > Fabaceae > Vicia > Vicia faba. The sequence continues at coordinate 750,365,819 of OX451739.1, forward strand.
TAGTATTTTATGACACTTTCTCAAATTAAATTAACAATTAAACAATATTTAATTATAATAAAGACTAATAATAATAATAATTAAAATTAAAATAATAGAAAGAGCAGAAGGGGTGTGTGAATAGAGGAAGAAAATACATGACCCAAAGCTTAATACCACATAAAACTCTAATCTTCCTAACTACAAGATAAATTAATTAATAAAAAAATCTAAAACCAAAAACATGTTTGAGAAAGAGAAGTCGTCCCCAAATTACTAGTGCTCCTTCCTTCATGTTTTTTTCTTTGATGATTTTTCTGGTTTCATCTTCCTTTCTTTATTGATTTTTAAACTAGTTTTTACTGCAAACAGAAAAAAGAAAAGAAAATAGTAAATCAATAGATGGAAAAAAAAAGTTAGTAAAAATTAATAATGTTGGTAAATCACAAAAATTAACGATGTTAGAATTGTTTTGTAAATTGTTTGATGAAAAATAAAATAAAATGATATGGTTAATTATGAAATTGGTTAGTTGTTAGTATGAAAACGAGATTTAAAAAATATAGACAACCATCAGAAAATATCACCACATGGTTTAAAATGAAAATAAATTAAGAAAAAGATAAAAATAGTGGCCTCATACGAAAATCATTGGCCAAAAATATAATAAAACCGTCAATAATTTTGAAAAAGACACTATTACAAAACGTGTAAACAACAACGCCATAGTCACCACGGTTCTTCCCTACACCGTGGTGACATCTCTAAACTAAGACGCTCCCATTTTATTTTTATTTTTTAATTTAAAATTAATTATATATAACAACGGTTGATGAGCCAACTATGGTGAAATAGTCAAATTGTCATGGGTTCGAACCTCAGCGCCATCATATGTATATTCCATTAATATTAAGGCGCGTATTTTCTTTTTTATTTATTTTTAAATAAAAAAGTTAAAGAGTTATGACTACGGTTGATTCGTTCTACCATTGTGATATTATTTAATTTGTTTTTTTATTTAAAATTTTTAATTATAAATTAAACTCTAGCGCTTCTTTATGAAATTTCATATGAAAGTAATATATCATAACGGTTTCTGGGTTTGGCCGTGGTGGTATCCTTATAATATTATACACTCCTAGTTAGCTTGTCTCTTCAATATCATTTTTTCCGTTGAAAAAAGAAACTAGACGAAACAATACATGATTTCAACCCTAAATCCTAACGTTCATACCGTGAAACAATACACCATTGTTCACCCTAGCTTGTCTCTTCAATATCCATTCTTCATTATTTATTCGTCATTTTTGTCATCATCGTCAAGAAGGTTGACAAGACCATCACGATCGTCATTGTAACACTCGAGGCCGGAAATGGCGAGGAGTGGTTGCACCCCATGTAACACTTGAGGCCTAAGAGGGCAAAGGTGGTCGCCACATCGGAATAAGAGGGATCCCGAGGCTATGCAGGTATGAGACTGCATGGTTGAAGGAAGACTTATAAGGATTAATTGGTACTACCTATACCAACAAGATGCATCTTCTTTTAGGTAGCTCATTCATAAGAACTCCATAGTTAAGCGTGCTTAACTTAGAGCAATTCTAGGATGGGTGACCTTCTGAGAAGTTTCTCGAAAAGCGTGTGAGTGAGGATAAAAACATGCTGAAAAGACCCGTGTTGGTTTGTGGGGTCAGTTGATAATTCTGAAGGCAGTCCAGGGTGTTACAAATGGCATCATAGCCATACCTCTCCCAGTACGATGTGGTTCAAGGACGAACCATGCGGAAGCTGGTGGGCATGTAACACTCGAGACCTAAAAGGACGAGGAGTGGTTGCACCGCATGTAACACCTTAGGCCTAAGAGGGAAAAGGTGGTCGCCACATTGGAATGAGAGGGATCCCGAGGCTATGCAGGTATGAGACTGCATGGTTGAAGGAAGACTTATAAGGATTAATTGGTACTACCTATACCAATAAAATGCATCTTCTTTTCGGTAGCTCATTCATAAGAACTCCACAATTAAGCCTGTTTGACTTGGAGAAATTCTGGGATGGGTGACCTTCTGGGAAGTTTCCCGGAAAGCGTGTGAGTGAGGATAAAGACACTCTAAAAAGACCCGTGTTGGTTTGTGGGGTCAGTCGATAATCCTGAAGGCAGTCCGGGGCGTTACAATCATCATCATCAAGAAGGAAGAGTACAACAACACCGTCGAGAAGGAAGGCGACAACAACACCGCCATTGTTGTAACGAAGGAAGTCATCATCATCAAGAAGGAAGAGTACAACAACACCGTCGAGAAGGAAGACGACAACAACACTGTCGTTGCCGTAACGAAGGAAGATGATTGGAAAAATGGATACGAAAGTCAAAGAAAGCATATGGACAGACGTGAAGGTATTACATACTAATATTTTCATATATTAAATATCACTACCTATAATTTCTAATACATTAATTTAAATGTAGTTGAATTTTGATTTTATCAATGACTCAAAGTTGCAAAAAAATTGGATCTCTTATGCCGGTACTCGTTGGAGGGAATTTAAGTTACAACTCACGGCTGACTAGATTAGGAAGCCTAAGAGCGGTCTTGATCTTCCATGGAACATATATAGTTTTACATAAAAGAAGCAATGAAAGAAGTTTGCGAAGATACGTCATTCTGAGGAATTCAAGGAGGAGAGGAACGACAAATGAGAACTGAGTACCAGACGAGAAATGGTATTTTAATTAATTGTCAGACGGACACTGACTACCAGACGAGAATTAGGTTTTAAATTAATTGTCAGACGGGAGATGACTACCAGACAAGAACTGGGTTTTAAATTGATTGTCAGACGCGAACTGACTACCAGACAAGCACTGGAGTTTGAATGATTGTCAGACGGGAACTGACTACCAGACGAGAATTGGGATTTGAATTAATTTCAGATGGGAACTGACTACCAGACGAGGACTGGGTTTTGAATTAATTGTCAGACGGGAACTGACTACCAGATAAGAATTGGGTTTTGAATTGATTGTTAGACGGGAACTGACTACCAGACGAGAACTGGAATTTGAATTAATTGTCAGACGGGAAATGACTACCAGACAAGAATTGGGTTTTGAATTTATTTTCATATGGGAACTGACTACCAGATGAGAACTGTAATTTGAATTAATTGTCAGACGAGAACTGACTACCAGACGAGAACTAGAGTTTGAATTAATTGTCAAACGGGAACTGACTACCACACGAGAACTAGAATTTGAATAGCAAGCTATTGATTTTCTGGGAATTCGGGAGGAAAATAGACACTGACGAGTGTTTGGAAAAGCTGGCACGAATAAGTGTTTGGAAAACTGATACAGACGAATGTTTGGAAATTGACACGACGATTGTTTAGAAGTTGACACGACGAGTATTGAAAGATGACACGACGAGTGTTTAGAAGTTGACACGAAGAGTGTTTAGAAATTGGCACGACGAGTGTTTGAAGATAACACGACGGGTGTTTGGAAACCAACACGACGAGTGTTAGAAAACTGATACGAACGAGCATTTAAAAAACTGACACAGACGAGTGTTTGGGAAGCTGACACACATTGGTGTTCGGAAGTACAAGATACTAGCACTGTTAGCTGGGTATCGTGATGTAACGAAGGACGTCAGCTGAAGGTTTGGGAGCTATATCCTCTTGTGGGGATGTATTGCTGTCTTTATGTGATTCAGGTATTTTGTGTAAGGTACCCGATCTAGCTTATCCTTCGTATGCATGTTTGAATTTCTCTTGTCGCAAAGATCCATTCTGATGGATCGGCCATGCGTTTTGAGGATGCAATGTTATGCAGTGATAACTATATGAAATACAATGAAATAGACTTCATGGGGATAAGCGAAGGCTCGTTGGGAACCCCTATTCATCATCGGGGATGCCAATACATATCAGCGCTAGAAACTTGCGGTACCAAGGATCATTGGGAATACTGATAAGAATTTGCACTATGGAGCTCATGATACCGAAGATTATTGATGACTCCGCTGAAGATTGAATTGCTGACGAAGCGAGATTTTAGGTAAGCCTATGAACTCTGAATTGTATTGTTGGGGAAGAGATAATCTAGCCTTACTTCCCTACATCCTGAACCGTTGAGAGGATGGTAGGACTAGATATTCCGAAGAACAAATACTGAACACCACGTGGATCTCTTGAATACATGCCCTAAGTTTATGTCATGTTGGGGAATTACCTCTTAAATCACTTGGGGATAAAAAGATGGACATGGACACCTGCGAATGCCTCAGTTTACTCCACTGGGGAAAGTCTATAGGACAATTTTTTGGAGATCACATGCTAAACCACACGAAACCCCTTGACTCCCCCAAGTTTAATCTGTTGTGGAATTGCCTCTTAAGTCACTTGGGGATAAAAAGATGGACATGAACACTTACGAATTCCCCGGTTTAGCTTTGCGAGTGCCCCGGTTTAGCTCTCGGGGATGTGCACTTGTGCGTGCCAAGCCAAACATGATACCAAGGATCACTAGGGATACTGATAAGAATTTGCACTATGGAGCTCATGATACCGAAGTTTATTGATGACTCCATTGGAGATTGAATTGCTGACGAAGCGAGATTTCAGGTACGCCACTGAATTCTGAATTGTACTATTGGGGAAGAGATTATTTGGCCTGACTTCCCTACATCCTGAACCATTGACAGGATGGTAGGACTGAATATGCCGAGGAACGAATACTGAACACCATGTGGATCTCTTGAATACATGCCCCAGGTTCACGCCATGCTGGGGAATTACCTCTTAAATCACTTGGGGATAAAAATATGGACATGGACACCTGCGAATGCCTCAGTTTACTCCATTAGGGAAAGTCTATAGGACAATTTTGCGTAGATCACATGCTGAACCACACGAAACCCCTCGACTCCCCCAAGTTTACTCTGTGGAATTGCCTCTTAAATCACTTGGGGATAAAAAGATGGACATGAACACTTACGAATGCCCTGGTTTAGATTTGCAAGTGCCCCAGTTTAGCTCCCGGGGGATGTGCACTTGTACGTGCTAAGCCAAATGATGACTCCATACTTTTTGAATTCACTTGGGGAATCGGGTCTAAAATTGTCTATAGCAGATGGGAACAAATTTGCGCATTGATCAGGTCGGGTGACCGTTATGATGCTTTTAGCTTGATTGTAATCGTCTTGTACAACGTAATTGGCTTAAGCAGGTTTGCGAGTATGGATGAGGAATGCCCCTGTCTGGAGGATCTCTGAGAGGATTTGTGCTGAATAAAAGACCCGAATATCCGTGGTACAATATGATATGAGGTGGCCTGCCCTAATATCTTGAGTTATGAAATAAACTTCTCTTGATTACAACTTTCTTGGAGAGATTTGTTGAATCTCGATGTAACCACCCTAGGTTGAATGAATTCTAAAAATATTTCTCTACATGATGGACTCTGATTGATGGAACTTGAGATTTATCAACATGATAGCCTCATAATGATTGGAAAAAGCTTGAAGAGATTTATCGACATGATAGCCTCAGATTGACTGAACTCCTACTCAACGAAGTATTCTCATGCTGGTCTTCTTCTACTCAACATATTCACTGAAAAGTATGCCCCCATAATAAGACCATTCTTTAAGATGACTTGCTTTTTGAATGACTTTTGAAACAATTTATCCTTTAGGATAATCAAGTTTTCATTTGATGCTCATCATGCAAGCTTACTTGATTTTAAGCACTCATTCACATGCAGAGAATGTTTTTCTAAGAATGATAATTCTAATGCAAATTATATGTTTGTCTTGAAGTTAAAAAACTTTTATTAAAAAGATGTCGAAGCATCGAGTTTTTCTTGTATGAAAGACAGTAAAAGATGGAGTGGTACCAACTCAAAAGATTTATCAAGCCTCCTAGGAGTCAGATTATCGTACTCTCGTTACAGTGCATTTTTGAATTAACCCATGCTTCAGTTAGGACTTTTAAGGGTTGTAATGTGGCTTGGTTCGCGGTTTTAGAAAAAAGGATTTAAGGCTCCAAATTATTTGGTGCCCACCCATTCTCCATGATGTTCCCCATTCCTAAGTTCAGTTAACCCGGTACAAGCATTCATCTCTCAAAAGAGGAGTTTGCGATGGTTGAGGAACCACAGGGGTTTCTTGGATACGATAGTCACTAACTTTTGATTTCGGTGTTTGATCACACGACCTTGTTCTTTAGAAAAGGATTTTTATTGGCAATACTTTTCTCGACTTTTAGGATTTTCAATTTCTATCTCGTTTTCCCAAATTTTTTCCTGGACAAATTCTTTTGAATTTCAACTTGGAAGTCCAGCAGGGTGCCCTAACTTTTGCCTAATCAACTTGTTTTCAAGTTTCGACTTAGCGGCGCTTTTTCTTTCTTTCTTATTCATACTTTCAATTTCGAACAAGTCATTGATATTTACGTCGGCTTTGATTTGTTGAAAGTGATCGTGATTGTCTGAGTCTTTGGTAGATGAGGGATAGCCATTGTTGTATCGTCATCTGATCTCGGCTTCTAACCCATTGGGATATCATTAATTGATGCACACTCCTGATAAGTGAAAGTTAGCCATTGCAGTTTTGACTTTCCTCAACCTTTTGAAGGATAACCATTGTTGTATCCTTAGATGCGCACTCTGGATGAGTTCTAAACGCTTGATCAGATTAACTGAAATCTACTCGCCTCAGGGTTAAAATAAGGATTTTTTTAAATATAAAAGAAACTCCTACTTAAAAGGCTTGGAGGGGTTAACGAGAGTCTATATCCCTTAATTCTCCGGTGTTTAGGAATTGAAAAAATACCTGTACATCGCCAGCAGGGTTTTATTCAAAAGCATACCGTTTGAGATTCTAGGTAAATTTCTCATTATCCTCCCTCCAGAGTTATTTTGCTTTATTAACAAGAGTTGAGTATTAAAAGCATAGTAAAATAATAAAAATTTAAATGAGTGAATATGAATGAATTAGTTCAAGACACTCATATTTAATGCATTATGATTTAATATTAAAAAACAAACAGTTTCGCATGCAAGAAAGTACTTGTGATACGGTGGAAGAACCTGAAGATGTGAAAAACACAAGAGGGGGGGGGGGGGGGGGGGGGGTTGAATTAAAAACTTGGATCTAAACAGCTTAATGACACTGTATTTTTATCCTGATTCGTTTGATCTCAAACTACTCCAGCCCACCCGTCAAGGTGATTTCGCCTCTCTCCAACGAGGTCTTATTCCACTAATCTCAAAGGATTATAACAGCTACTTTAACAACTGTTAAAGTCTTCTTGAGTACAACCACAATCTGGTTAATCTCAAGGAACTCTTTTACAATATGATTTAAACAAAATATGTTATTGTTTTCTAACAAAAAACAATTTATCACAACTGTGATAAATTACACAGGTTTAGCTTAGAATAAAAAATGAATTTGCTTAAGCTTGAATATGCGTGGATGGTGTTCTTAGCAAATTGTTGTGTGCGTACGTGCGTGCTTCTTTTTGAAAGCTGACTTGTTTATATAGACAATATAATGACATTGTCCATAAAGCAAGTTTAATGTTATTAACACACTTTCCTTTTGGAGAAGATCTTGTCTGAAGAAGGCCGTTAGAATTAATTCTGTCTTGAATGTTCAGTAATGCTTCAGAGTCTTCTTTCCTTAACTGCTGATGACGCTTCAAAATATTGATGACTTGGTTGCTATGTCTTTGTTCAGAATCAGAGTTTATTGTAATTAAGCGCAGGTTCTGGTCATCAATCTTCAGCGTATAATCTGATTGCTTCAGCATGTAATACTTTATAGCTTATCTTCTGATGTTGATCTCATCAGAACTTCTGCATAAATAGAACATATTTTTAAGGAGCATATTTGTTCTTTATATTTATTTATTCTTTGTATTTGTTATCATCAAAACTCTAACCCTGGGTTGTAGAATCAAACTATGTTCTAACAATCTCCCCCTTTTTGATGATGACAAAAACCTGATTTTTCAATTAAAAAAAAAAGAAAAGTTTAGAATTAAGAAGAAAAACTCCCCCTGAGTTGATTACTTCCCTTAAATTCCTTGAGTCTTTGAGCATCAGAGTTTATTGCGTCTTTTATCAGAGTTTTGTACCTGTTCAAGTTTTTCAGAATATAGAGGTTAAGTATAGTTCATAATGTTTGAGACTTCTGTCTCAGTAAACCGTTATTGAAAATATCTTACTTTCTCCCCCTTTTTGTCAGTAATCAAAAAGACTATATAATCAGAGCTAAAAAGTTGATTTATATTAAAAAGAAGAAGCAATGATAAGTAGTTTAGAACATAAGCAATGTAAAACAAATGTTACAGATAAACAGATCTTAAAACAAAAAAGAATCTAAGAGGGAGGAGGAAGGCGTGTGAACAAAGCTTCCAGCAAGCCCTTGATCTGGGTGTTGGTTTCCTCTTGTTTGCTCAAAATGCTCTTGATTTCTTTGTTTGTATCATCCTGTTTATCCAACCTTTCCTGGATAACATCATTTGCTCTCTTCAATTCTTCCAGAGTTTTCCTGTCATAAGAAAAAGCTAGAGAATATTCAGTAACTGGACGCTTCTCAGAGCATTCTGCCACTTGATCATTTTGAACCAATTCCTCTGCTGAGATCATGTCATCTGGAGCAGCAGTCAGAGTAAGATCTTCTGACTCTGGTTGAAATTTGTCCGAGGGACGATGTTCTGACCAGGGAGCATTATCCAGAGGGAGAATCTCTTCCTTGAGCAGTTGGCTCAGAACTTGGTCTTCAAAAACCTTTAGCAAAGCACTGAAATTCTGTTACACCTGATCATAGCTCTGTTCTTGCAGCTTTAATGTTTTAGAACTTAGCCAGTTTCTGAAACTTGTCCATAGATAATCTGAAGCAGCAGGGTTAGTCATATCTAGACTAGCTTGCTTCAAGGAGGTTATCCATTTCTGCATTCTTGTTTCAAACATCAACAGACTTGTACCAACATCTGGTGTGGGTTCAGTTGGTTTTGGGATGGGAATGGTAGTTTTGTGAGATATAGCAGCTAATCGTTCTAATGCAGTTTGATCAATGACAAGTCTTACGTTGTCAGTTGGATTTCTCTTGGGTGATGGAGTGGGAGAGTCTGGTATAATGATTGGACTAGTTGGGGAATTTGGTGGTGTAGATTCCAGAGAAGAAGGAATTTGTGGAATGTCTAGGATGGTGAGGGGAAAACGAATGGCCAGAGGTTCAGTGATTCCTGGAATAGGGATTGTATCTGAATCTGAAGTAGGTACTTCAGATTGGTTAGATTGAACATTGTGAGGTTCTGGTTCACAGGTCTCAGATGGTTGGTTCTCAGAAGTTTGAACTTCTGGTTGTGATTGTTCAGGTTGAGGAGATGGTGGATGAGGGGTATCTTGTTGTGGAGAGAGAGGTAGTGGAATATCTGGTTGTGGAGCTTCTGTTGTGGTTTCAAAATTTGGATTATTAGGGATTAGAGGATTTGGATTTTCTGGTGTGGGAGCTGAAATATCTTGGTCAAAAGAGTCAATGTCTGGCAGAACTTTTGCAAGTTCTGGTTGAGTTGATTCAGTATTTGGATTGATAGGAAGGGAGTGAGTTTCTCTTAGACTTAGAGTTTCTGAGGGATCAAACCCTATGTCAAAATCATCAAAAGTTTGTGGGGTTGGAATTTCTGATTGGGTGGTTATGGGTTCAGATGTTGATATAATTATTGATTCTAAAACAGTAACAGAAGAAGGATTACCTTTCTTTTTAGCAGCTTTTGGAGTCCGCTGGGATGATCCTTCTGCTGTTGCCTTCCTTTTCTTGTTCTTCTTTAAAACAACTTCTGGAGCCGCCTGTTGCAAGTCCTGGATATTTAACCCTGATGCAGTGCCATCTGCCTTGCACGCATCCAAATATCTGACAATCATCTCAGGCTTGGAATCAATCTCAGAGAACATAGGGAAATCATCCAGAGGAATTCTTATGGAAGTGATGGTTGTAAAAGAAGTAACATTGGGTTCCTTCTTGATGTTCTCAATAATTTTCATCTTTTTCAGATTCTTTGCATTCAGTGGCTTCCCAGCAGTAGCTTCTAGAGAGCTAATTTCCTGTGCTTCAGTCAGATGCTCTATCAGCCTATTCTCTGTCAGAATATCTGATATGAGTCTTCCAAGGGGTATCCAGTCCCTTTTGGTACGCTCATCTTCTCTTGTCTCAACACTGGTCCTCAGATGATTAAATAGCAAGTGAGCGAGATTTACCTTAGTCTTCTTGGAGAAGAAGTAGATCAGAAACTGGTGATCAATGTTTATGTAATCAGGAGAGCTGGTTGGCTTCCTGTGGTTGATGCATCCCAGAATTATCTTAGCCCAGATTCTGTGATGATCCTTCAGATCCCTTATCTTGCTGGAGGGAAGACCCAGAGTGAAAATTTCTCTTGAAATTGAAGCAACATCATAACATCTTTCAGCCATGTCTATACACCTGACACCACCACCATTGTAACCTATCAGTCTTGAAATTAGGTCTTCAGTAATGACTATCTTCTTCCCTATGACATACGAAGTAACTTGATAGTTAGAGGAGGAAGCATGGATCCAGAATTCTTTTACAAGAATTGGAAACGTTGGCCCTAGAAGACGGTCAAAATATCTGTTCCATCCTTGAGCATTGACCTCTTCAGAGAGATTAAAACCATTTTCTTGAAGACTTTCAAAATCAACAATCAGTTCTGAAAGAACTTCCAGGTTGTCAATGGGCGTGAGTAGAGTTCTGTATGGTTCTTCGTACTGTTCCATAGAATCAGTTCTCTGAGTACTGGTGTTTGGGACGCTTGAAGAAGCCATGTTCACACAAGAGATTTGAGAAAGATGAAAGGGTTTTGAAAGTACGAACAGAAAACAATTAGAATGAATTGAGAGAGTAAAAGTGAAAGAGTGTAAAGAGTGAAACTTGAGTTTAAATAGATTTTTGAAAACATAAACTGTAAGAGAGAGAAATAATTAGTAATGATTATAAGCATTAATGACAGCTGATTTTAGGGGATTCAGAAAGATATTGGAACGGTTACCCATGACATGTGTCTCAATGCACCCAATCAGCGCTTTTGACCTTTCAGAAAAGTGAACGCGTGTTCAGCCTCAGAAGGTAGCTGATGAATGGATGAAAACTGTTTGCTTACGTGAACATCACACTTCTATCCTTGAAATGAAATGCTCAGATCTTCATGGATAGATTCTGATACAATCTGTGCTTCTAAAATTCTGAAAGCAGGTTGATCAGTAGTTCTCAGAAAAATAACCAAAATTCTGAAGTTTAAGATATGTAAATAAAACAATTTATTCTGGGAAAAACTTCATGCTAAGATGTTTCAGAATGAAGTTAAACCTATCTTCAGAAAGAGGTTTTGTAAAGACATCAGCCCATTGATGGTCTGTGTCAATGAATTTTAAATTAAGAATCCCTTTCTGAATATAGTCCCTAATAAAATGATGTTTTATTTCTATATGCTTAGCCCTAGAATGCAAAATAGGATTTTTACTGAGACAAATAGCAGAAGTATTGTCACAGAGGATAGGGATGTTACTCTCAAATATATTGAAGTCCTCAAGTTGACTTTTCATCTAGAGCATTTGCGTACTACATCCAGCCGCAGCTATGTATTCAGCTTCTGCTGTTGATAGAGCTATTGTGGATTGTCTTTTGCTGGACCATGAGATCAGATTCTCTCCCAGAAACTGGCAGCTTCCAGAAGTGCTTTTACGTTCTACTCTGTCTCCAGCAAAGTCAGCATCACAGTATCCTACTAAGCTGTAATCACTTGATTTTCTATAAAACAAACCCAGATTAGCAGTACCTTTCAGATACTTGAAAATTCACTTAACTGCTGTTAAGTGAGATTCTCTCGGATCTGATTGGAATCTAGCACAAATGTAAACACTGAATAGAATGTCAGGCCTTGAGGCCGTCAGATATAGAAGAGAACCAATCATACCTCTATATACCTTCTATTCTACCTTTTTAGTTACCTCTTATTTTTCCAGAATGCACGTGGGATGCATTGGAATCCTTGATGGCTTACATTCTGAGAGATCAAATTTCTTCAGAAGTTCTCTGACATATTTGCTCTGATGAATGTAAGTTCCTTCTGGAGTTTGATTTATCTGAATGCCCATAAAGAATTTTAGTTCCCCCATTAGGCTCATCTCAAACTCTGCCTGCATATGTTTAGCAAACTCTCTTCCCAGAGAGGTTTTAGTGGATCCAAATATGATGTCATCAACATAAATATGACATACTAAAATTTCATTCTTAACTGTCTTACAGAACAAGGTTGTGTCCACTTTCCCTCTGGTGAATTCCTTTTCTAATAGGAAGTTACTTAGTCTTTCATACTAAGCTCTGGGAGCTTGTTTCAGACCATAGAGTGACTTCTTTAGTTTGAAAAAATATTCTGGATTTTTGGAACTTTCAAAACCAGGGGGTTGGTGCACATATACCTCTTCTTCTATATAACCATTTAAGAATACACTTTTGACATCCATCTGATACAGAGTGATGCCTTTATTAACAACAAATGATATTAAAAGCCTGATAGATTCTAACCTGGCGAATGGAGCAAGGTTTCTATATAGTCTATCCCCTCTTGCTGACTATAACCTTGTGCTACCAGTCGTTCTTTTTTTCTGATGACTTCACCTTGCTCGTTCAGTTTGTTTCTGAACACCCATTTTGTACCAATGACGTTGAATCCTTTTGGTTTGGGAACCAGATCCCATACGTCATTTCTGGTGAATTGATTTAGTTCCTCTTGAATTGCCAGAATCCAGTCATTGTCCAGAAGTGCTTCATCAATTGTTGTTGGTTCAATCAGAGAAACCAGTCCCATGAGAGATTCCTCAGAGTTTCTGAATGTTGATCTTGTTTTGATTGGATCATCCTTCTTTTCTAATATTGTATCTTCTGGGTGATCAATGCTGCTTCTGGATAGTCTTTTCTGGAGTTGATCAACAGAAGGTGTTGGATTGCTTGTAGTGACTCTTTCTGCTATTGAGGGAGTGTCTCTATTTAGAGCCTCTGATGAGTTGTTTTCAGTACCTGTGAGTTCAACTTCCATACCTGCAAGGAATTCATTCTGCTTTGACTTTTGAGAGTCAAGCTTATCATCAAACCTAACACTGATTGACTCTTCAACAATCTGTGTTTCTGTATTGTATACTCTGTACCCTCTTGAGCGTTCAGAGTATCCTAATATAATACACCTTTGTGCTTTAGAGTCAAACTTGTTCAAATAATTTTTTGTATTCAGAATAAAACATGTACATCCAAATGGGTGAAAATAAGAAATGTTGGGCTTTCTGTTCTTCCACAATTCACATGGAGTCTTTTCTAGAATAGGTATTATGGAGATTCTATTATGAATGTAACACGTTGTGTTTATTGCCTTTGCCCAGAAGATCTTAGCAACGTTAGTCTTGTTGATCATGGTTCTGGCCATTTCTTGCAATGTTCTGTTCTTTTTCTACAACTCCATTTTGCCGGGGAGTTCTAGGACAAGAGAAATCATGCAGAATGCCTTTTTCATTAAAGAATAATTCAAAATCTTTATTTTCAAATTCTCCACCATGATCACTTCTGACATTGACGATTCTAAGATCCTTTTCATTCTGAACTTGGTTGCAGAAGGTGACAAACACAGAGTGTGACTCGTCCTTGTGTCTTAAGAACTTTACCCATGTCCATCTGCTATAGTCATCTACGATTACTAACCCATACTTCTGGCAAACGTATCAGAAGACAATGAAGCTTCTGGTTCAGACTTAGAATCAGACACAGAATCTGGCCTTGTGGTGGTTTCTAAATTCACACTTTTGCTGATCAGACATCATTTTCCTGTCTATCTTCTGACCACGTCCATCCACTGGATGCGTGTATCTATCAGTCACCATGTCCCACAGATCAGCATCATGGGCCAGAAAGAAACTCTCAATTCTGTCTTTCCAGTAGTCAAAGTTTTCTCCATCAAAGAATGGAGATTTACCACTGAATCTGTCCCTGTCTTCATTGTTGTCATTGCTGATGTTTTGGCTTGGTCCCACTATAGTGTTTTTCTGATGCTTGGATCTTGTACTGAAACGGTTAAGTGTTTAAGCTCAGAACCAAGCGCTCTGATGCCAATTGAAGATGTGAAAAACACAAGAAGGGGGGGGGGGGGTTGAATTGAAAACTTGGATCTAAAACAGCTTAATGACACAGTATTTTTATCCTGATTCGTTTGATCTCAAACTACTCCAGTCCACCCGTCAAGGTGATTTCGCCTCTCTCCAACGAGGTCTTAATCCACTAATCTCAAAGGATTATAACAGTTACTTTAATAACTGTTAAAGTCTTCTTGAGTATAACCACAATCAGGTTAATCTCAAGGAACTCTTTTACAATATGATTTAAACAAAATGTGTTGTTGTTTTCTAACAAAAAACAGTTTATCACAACTGTGATAAATTACATATGTTTAGCTTAGAATAAAAAATGAATTTGCTTAAGCTTGAATATGCGTGGATGGTGTTCTTAGCAAATTGTTGTGTGCGTACGTGCGTGCTTCTTTTTGAAAGCTGACTTGTTTATATAGACAATATAATGACGTTGTCCATAAAGCAAGTTTAATGTTATTAACACACTTTCCTTTTGGAGAAGATCTTGTCTGAAGAAAGCCGTTAGAATTAATTATGTCTTGAATGTTCAGTAACGCTTCAGAGTCTTCTTTCCTTAAATGCTGATGACGCTTCAGAATATTGATGACTTGGTTGATATGTCTTTGTTCAGAACCAGAGTTTATTGTAATTAAGCGCAGGTTCTGGTCATCAATCTTCAATGTATAATCTGATTGCTTCAACATTAAATACTTTATAGCTTATCTTCTGATGCTGATCTCATTAGAACTTCTGCATAAATAGAACATATTTTTAAGGAGCATATTTGTTCTTTGTATTTATTTATTCTTTTTATTTGTTATCATCAAAACTCTAACCATGGGTTGTAGAATCAAACTATGTTCTAACAGAACCGACTATTATATTGGTTTTGCGCTTGTATTCGCAAATGTTGCTGTAAGCAAGGGTCGCCATCGACTTTTCTTTTATGAAACAAAGGAAAGGGTAAAAAGAACAGAAAATACCTCTCGAGATTATTTATGAGTAAGGGGGTAGATTATGGAAAGGGAAGGTGTTATCACCCTTTCCATCCGTAGTTATCTACGGGCTCTTAGATGCTTAGCTCATTTTGAAATACCTTGTGCTTTGTGTGTTTTGAAAAGTATTTTTGAAAGCGCCTTAGTGCGGTGAACTTTGTAATGTTTCTTGGAATGGTAGAGAACGTATACAAAGTGTTTGAAAATGTTTTTGAAAGAAGTTTTGTGTAAGTGTAAAAATTGTTTAAGCAAGCATCTAACAACTATCTACTTTACTCGAAAGGTTGTTCTTTTCTTCTTTTCCTTTAGACAGTGTTATCCTACTATTAGTGAGTAGGTAGCCCTAGTCGTTGGATGTTTGAGAGACATTCGAAGGGACATTTATACAGTCACAAAGGCAACTGGGCAAGAAACTTTAGTAACTACCTTAGGGTTTTTAAGATTATACCGAGGCAACATCGAGAGGGTTATCAAGGGACTTATGATCTTTAAATCGGAGGGTAGCCACTAAAATATCTCATGTTTCGAGAGATGTGACTGTTTTTCCGAAGGCAACCAAAGTGGGGGTACCCTAGAGGTGCACATGTGCAATTGTGTTGTATTCAGTTATTTTTGTCTTTGCATTAGGTTTGCTAGAGTTTTGTTTTATTCTTGCCATACAATCCTATTAGTCATGAATCTAAATAGTTAATAGTTTGCAGTAATTAAAAGTGCGGAAATATAAATCTAACTATTACAAGGCTTCGGGGAGGGGGATTATTACAAATCCAAAAATGAGGGAAACAAAAGCAGTAAATGTAAAGTCCTAGTCTAATTCTATTACATCCCATAAGCAAGTACATTAACATGAAAATAAAGTAGAAATATCAAACGCACGTGAAATGAGAAAGACGTTTAAACCCTAAAAAGGAAAATCTTTTTGTTTGTTTTTGTTTTATGTAAGAAAATGTTTAATTGGTAATTAATTAAATAATCTAGATCTAAAGAAAAAAATGTTAATTATTAAATAAAATTGAAATTTAAAAAGAAATTAATTCTAAGTTTTTTGTATTTTTGTTATGAATAAAAGAAATTAAATGAATTAAATCCTAGGTCTATTTATTTTTAAATTAAATGAAAGGTTAAAGTTATTATTTAATTAATTTACCAAGCTAATTTAATTTAAAAAAACTAACCTAATATTTTTATGATTTTTTTATTTTAATGTTGTAATGAAATAAAATTGATTAAAAAAGAAATGTTAATTAAAACAAAATAAAGAAAATTGAAATGGGCCTGCAAACAAAATGAAACGGGGGGTGCGCTTCAAGGAAGTATCAGGCCTATCAGCAAGAGGGTCCTGGCACTGCAAAAATGGTTAGGGGGGGGGGTGAGAATAAACAGAAACCCCAGACCCAATGACAAGAGGGCCCAGGCGCCTGTGAGACCTGCAAAACAAAGGTTAGAAAAAATAAAAATAGTTTCTTTCCTGGGTCAAACCCAGGACTTGGCAAAGGAGTTCCCTAAGAATGGTGTCCTATTTTTTTAGCACTGATTATCACATGAAACACGTTAAAACATTCACAATGATTGTTAATAACACAAATATGAATGCAATTGGTATTTACATAGCGTGAATATGCAATTTCAATTTCAAGAAACCTTACCAACCGATGATGCATGGATCTGGTGATCTAGGATGTTGCAAGCCTTGGGAATTGGTGGAATAAGTTCCTAGGAATCTCAGGAATACGACTGAGCAGTTGGTATGGATGGATGATGGCTAAAAAACTCAGTTTCAAATTTCATAACTTTTATGATTTTTTGCAATTTTGTGGAGCTTTGGTAAGGCAATGTATTTTCGTCTCCTTTTGCTCATGCTTTGGTCTTGTATTTATAGAGGGAGAAGAGGTCTAGCAAAGATGGTAAGAATCCACCCATAATGACCCTCTTTCAAACCAAAGTCAAACACATTAAAAAAGTTCCAAAAATGCAAATTCTTGCCCATTTTGAGGTGCAATGCACATGGCCTCCTTTGCACAAAATTTTGGGACCAAAAACAATTCAAACCATCAGTCCATATTGCCATAACCAATATTTACTATTGTATGCAATTTTATTTAGTTTTTATTTGAATAAAACAAAATAAATAGGGATAAAATAGGTAGAAATGGAAAGGAAATGTAGAAATGATTTTAGAGGTCTCTCATAAGGTTAGGAAGATGTTTGAGGTCCAAGAAGTTAGGCCATTGACCTAAAAGTTCAAGTTTTCCTAATGCATAATTCTTGAAATTTCCCAAATTTTCCCAAATTGGGAAAACCATAACTTGCTCAATTTTGATCCAATGATGATGATATTAGACTTTTGGAAAGCCCAAGATATCTAATTCAACCCCTCTTTTTATCAATTTTGCATTTGAAGACTGTATCTTGATGTAAATGGTCTTGGAAAAAAGTGTCTTTTGTTGACTTTCTGAAAATGACCTGTAATGCGTGAGCTTGTATCTTTCAAATGGTGAATTTCTTGTACCTGAGGATAGAAGAGAAGTTGTAGGAAATTAGATTATCTTCAAAATGAGCTTTGTTTGGGGAAAAATGGATGAACTATGTGAAAGTTATGCCTGGTCAAAGTTCAGTTGACTTCTCCTATAGAAACCCTAATTTAGCAATTCTTGACTTTTGATAAGTTAAGAGCATTCCTTGAGGAATCATGATCAACCCTTGATAAAATGATGGATATAACTTCAAAATGTTGATGTTGACCAAAAATCTTGAAGTTTGACTATTTATTAGCCACATTTGACTTTTGACCTAGTACAATTGACTTTCAAACATTTGAGCAATTGACTGAGCAAACTTGTAGTGTAAGGCATGAAATTTGGCATGGACGTTCCTGTGGACATATTAGGGACCATAGAAATCACTTGGAGCCTTTTCAACCCAAACATCTTGGTAAAAAGTGAAACCCTAATTGGAGGTTCATTGCTTAGGAGGAGAATTTGTCTGATCAATTCTTTGGTCAACCTTGAGCAATTGAGGACCTCAATGAGCATGTCTTGAGTAAAAATGGGAGGGAAAATTTTGGTGTACAATAGCTGCCCCTGTTCAATCTTCTTAAACTTGAGGATTTAGATTGGCTTGTCTGCCTTTCATAATCTGAAGGTGGAAGATGATTGAACACTAGAGTGCCCAGAAATTTGCACTCGCATGAAGCAACGCTGTTGGTTGATGATATCGGGGATAGGCTTACAGATGCCATTTGGAGAAGATAATGGAGAGTTGTCAGAGATGGGCTTATAGATGCCATCCAAAGTAACTATTGATAGGAGTATCAGAATGAACCTGCGTCTAGTTTTATCTAAATGAAATGCTGGAAAGAGCCCGTGTCAAGCCGCATCCAGAAATGTATTAGAAGGCAATCGTGTAAGGATGCTTCGAGATGAGCCTGTGTTAGACTACACCTGGAAATGTCTTAGTAGGAACTTGTGTAAGATTTCTTCAGGATGAGCCTGTGTTAGACTACATCTGGAAATGTCATAGTAGGAACTTGTGTAAGATTGCTTTAGGATGAGCCCGTGTGAAGCTGCATCTGAGAGGTTATTAGAGAGAACCCGTGTAAGATTGCTTCAGGAAGGGCCCGTGTAAAGCTGCATTTCAGGAGGAGAAGGAATCCGTGTAAGATTGCTTCAGGATGAGCCAGTGTAAATTTTCATCTGAAAGGTTATCAGAGGGAACCCGTGTAAGATTACTTCAGGAAGAGCCCGTGTAAAGCTGCATTTAAGGAGGAGAAGGAATCCGTGTAAGATTGCTTCAGGATGAGCCCGTGTAAAGCTACATCTGAAAATTGTGATAAGGAATCCGTGTAAGATTGTTTCAGGATGAGCCCGTGTAAAGCTGCATCTAGAGATTATGAGAAGGAACCCATGTAATATTTCTTCAGGATGAGCCCGTGTGAAGCTGCATCTAGAGATCATGAGAAGGAACCCATGTAAGATTACTTCAGGAAGAGCCCGTGTAAAGCTGCATATGGAAATATATTAGAAGGAGCCTGGGTAGGGTTGCTTCATCTGGTCATGTAGATAGTTACCTCGTCTTGTTTCGGGAATTGATCCACAATCAACTATTCGGAAATAGTTGCCCTGTCAGGTTTCAGGAATTAATCTGGAACTGCTTTTATATGTTATTGAGATAGTTGCCCTGTCTGGTTTTGGGCATTAATCCGTGGCCTATTTTTGGCTAGTCACATAGATATTTTCCCCATCTGGTTTCGAGCATTAATCTGTGGCCTACTGTATTTGTTGGTAAACCCGTCCTACTCTGGGAGTTCATACCACTTAGTCGTGTAGATAGTTTCCCCGTCTGGTTTCAGGAATTAATCTTTGAACTGCTATGCATAAGTTGATAGTATTCGTCTGTCTGTGAATTCAACCTGAAAAGGTAAAGGTAATTTCATGCGATGTCATGATGTATGAATTGCATGATGCTCTCAAAATAAATGAGAATGTTATATGCGTTTCAGTTATGCATATGCTATGATGTATTGTAAATGTTGTATGACTGTAATATGTGAGCGCAGCAGTTGCTCTTTGTGGTGTTGTTGTACTAAGATAGGATAAATCCCTGACTGTTGTTGGGGATGAAAAATGTGATTCTTCAATATTTGTTGAAGTTGAATTGCTGGGAGATGAACTTCTGTGGCTAGAGAAATAAACTCTACTAGGGAAAGAAAACTTCGTAGACTGCTTGGGGATTTTTATGGAGCTCTGTTGGGGAACTCAAGAAGTTTATGAACCAAGTCGAAGAAATCTCCAAGATGTTGGGGAGATGATTAAAGCTTTTGATCTATTAAGAAGATGCCGAAATGTCTGAAATTGTTAGGTTATATACTGAAGACATGACATTGACTTTGCGGAAGGACGTGTCTGTCTTCATACCTACTGGGGAATGTATCCTTACTGATGACGAACTCTGCAAAGATAATCCCCTAGGGGTGGTTACTCTGTGGGGATTTTGTGGATGGTTTCAATGTTATACCAACTCCTGGAGTCTTGAGTAAATGTTGATCAGGGTGATAAGCCTTTTACTGATAGACAAGTGACGAGATGATGGGACATAGTCGTACGCTTTAATCCCTAACTTTTTCCTGGATTGTCCTTTAAAATTTTTAGTCCACCGGGATACCCTTTTTTGCCCAAGCCGCCTTTTCAGGTTTTCAACTTGTTGGGTGTACATTTTTATTTATATATCCCTGATTTTTGTCTGAACTCCTTTGGTTCTTCGGGATGCCCTTACTTTTTCCTAGGCCAGCCAACCTAGCAGGTCTTTTTTCATGGGTAGTATTTTCCCGACTATGTTCATGTTCACAGGGTGCAAAAAATTGTCACTGTCCATAGTAGTACGTGTTGTAGCACTGCCAGAAAATATTTTCTTGATCGCACGTGGCCCTTCCTGTTCAATTCCCCAAGTGATTCAGATGGAGGTATGCCTCTGGCTATTCGACGCTTTTGAGGGATTCCTTGAATCTTGACTCGACTTCCCCCAGATCAGTTTAGACACCATGCCACGTCTCTTGATTATGAAAGGCATGTTATTGGAAATGTCTTTCCATCTGAGGTGATTTTGTTTATTGAGAGGATTTTCGTTCAATGAATATTCGTCGTGCGAATTTCTCTGTTGTTGAATAATTAGTTATATGCAAACAGTGGTATTAAAAATGCAAAGCTTATGTCTGTCTTGAAGTTTTTGAAAATTCATTTTTTAGTAAAACAAAATTTGCAAGAATGTGATATCAACTCAGGATTTATAGCAAACCTTACGGGAGTCAGTATACCTTTTTGTAACAATATGCTTTCGAACTAACCCATGCTTCAGCTAGGAATTTTAGGGGTTGTAACGTGGCCTGGTTCACGGTTTAAAAAACAAAGGATAAAGACTCTAAATTTATTTGTACCCAACCCATTCTTCGTGATGTTCTTCAGTCCTATACTCAGTTAATTATGTGCTTAGATCCCAATTAAGTTCTGGAATCTTGGCCCTGATATTCCGGTGATGGTTCGGATATTGAAAGTTTATTTGAGAAGGCATTCATTTTTGTAACCTTTTCTTTTTGCTTAGGATTTGTAGTTGTTGTACCCCAAAATTTTCCCTCTCTCTTTTTTCTCAAGACATTTTATCACAAGGATTTTTAAAAGCTCAAAGTTTGCACAAGTACAAAACAGGCAAAAAAGGACAGAGAATAAAAATTGATTTTTACTAGTTATGATTGGGCATCTAGGCTTCCTTCGATCAATTTTTATTCATCCTTCAATTGGTCATTTGGGCCTCCTTCGATGTAAGCTTTGAATTACATCCTTCGATTGAGCATTTGCCTTCTTTGAGTGAGCTTTGGTCCTCACGCTTCGATTGATCATTTGGGCCTTCTTCGATGCAAGCTTTGATTACATCCTTCGATTGAGCATCTGGTTTCTTTGATCAAGATTTGGTCCATAAGTTTCATTTGGGAATTTGACCTCCTGCAGGTTTTCTTTTATTCACTAAAATAGCCCCTGCATGCAAGCTTCATTCGGAAAATGGCTCCTTCATGCAAGCTTTGATTGCACCATTAGCCCCTCACCTGTTTGCCTTGGATTCACATGTTTTCGATTGGAGGAATGGCTACCTTCCCGTGAATTTCGATTTCATCTTCATGTTTGCTTCAAATACGCCTTCATATTACCTTCAAATCCATACGCAAGTCCTTCAATACGCCATAGTGCTTCATTATGACACACAACTTGGTGGCCCATTCGAAGGACTTGCCATAGTTGGGGAATAATTTTTTTTGCTTACTTTAGAGTCTGGTCGAAGGTTTGGGCTTAAGTGATCAAAAGCAAGAGGACTCAAAATGGCATATTCAACTGAAAAGGGACATTCGAAGAATACACAGTTGGTCCATTCAAAGGACACACAACTGGTGGAAACGAATGTTGCTTTGTTGAGTCTGGTCGAAGGTTATGGGAAGATGAAGGATTCGATTCAAAGGGTCAAGTTGTCCATAGGTCAGGCTACATAGGCCTCCAACTTGTGCCTCACTCCATATTAAATTGTTCTTCAAGCCAACTTGCTCTTGATGGAATCACTATCTTTTTAGAAAGTTTTGGAGCCTTGCGCTTGTCTCTTCTGCACATTTTCCCCCTATAAACTAGGAGCCACCCATCTAAACCATTGATTTTGGTGCTTTTATCTTGGGATTATAAAAAGTTGACACAAGTGGATGTTGGCCTTTCAAAGAAACTATATTTTATTATTTCACAAAGCTACTCATTCCAAATTTTCTCTCTATAAATAGAGAGTTCATTTGCACATCAAAAGGGGGACTGGGAGGCAACAAGAGAAAACGCTGGAAGATTTTGGCTGTGTGGGAAGAACCTTTAAAAAAGTCTCAAACACCATAAAATTCTCAAACACTAAATACACTCTCAAACCCATAATATAAAGAAACACAACACCTGTTTCTTTCCTCTTTTGAATCCAAAAGTGACCACACCCTTTGTTTATGCATCCTTTGAATCCAGCAAAGAAGGAAATTTCACTTGTTTTGCTCTTTCGAATCCAGTGTCAAAGGCCCACTCTTGGTTTTTCCCTTAGAATCCAGAAGCATTTAAGGTAACCACTTCAAGGTCCAACACACGCTCCAACCTCCATCAAGGTAAGTCATTTTTAACGTTGGATCCTTCATTTCCAGCATAGCATGTAAATAAACTTTCTTTTCGTGTCAAACATGTACATACTGTTGTTCTTCTTTTCGTTTCCACCCTTTTTAATATGTTTCATGGTTAACAACCTTATTGGTTTTTGCTCTTTGTACATTTTAAACATGCTTTAAAGACTAACCTGCCCCTAAGGTAATGTTGGCATGGCCTTAGGCCATGTTGCTATTCAAACTCAAATGAAAGAAACAGGAGACAAGAAGTTGAAAATGAAGCCTCTGGCTTCCACACTAACCTTCAGGTTAAACGAAAGAGCCAGACAAAATGCATGCCTACACTGATCCCAGACCCATTTGAAAGGAACTCCCTCACTACTTTCAACCCTCAGTCGAAGGAGGCAAAAAGAAAGATTACATCTTGCACTGGTTCCAGGCCCAGTCGAAAGGCACGACATGCTGACTTCCAGGCCCCAATCGAAAGGCACAACATGCTGACCCCCAGGCCACAGTCGAAAGTCACGCCTTCACCCTTTTCAAGCCAAATCGAAGAGAGTTGGAAAATGCAGAATCAAAGGGTTTGCTTGCCTAAATCGAAAGACCCATTTTTCTTGCTTTTGTTTTATTTCCGCCTTTATATTTTTCATGCAATTCAATATGGTTGTAATAGTGTAAGATTTTATCTTTCTGAATTTTATTACTTTTGTATGATTGCTAGTAAAATAGGGTATGTATGGCAAGATACAATCAACAAGTAGACCACCCTGATCAAAAAGACAAAAATGCATGCAATCAAACACACTTTGCACACGTGCACCTCTAGGGTTAACTCCACTTGTTGCCTTATGAAAAATGGTCATGTTATGCATGTGAGATATCTTAGCAAAAACAATCAAAATACAAGATCATAGTCCCTCGATTACGCTTTGAATGTTGCTTTAAAAATGATCTTAGTCCCTCAAGAGAAATGCTAAGATTAATCAAAACATTTCTATCATGACTATACGATGACCCACGCTCGTCCCTCTTACATCCAAAGATAAGGCTTCTTACCAATCAATGGTAAGATAGCAATATCAAAGGAAGAGATAAATGAACAAAAGAATTTTGAGTAAGGTAGAATGTTCTTAGTTGCTTGCTCACAATCTATTCTAAAAGACAAAACATTTTCCAAATGCACCAACACTTTCCATGAAATATTTTCAAAAAGTCCAACACTTTGTATACATTCTTATAGAGACGAGAATCATTACAAAGTTTGCCTAAACGAAGTCGCTTTTCAAAAATAATTTCAAAACCAACCACAAAGCACACTTTCAAACAAAAGCAATAATCTAGCAAGCAACTAAGAGCCCATAGATAACTATGGATGAAAAGGGTGATAACACCTTCTCTTTTCATAATCTACCCCCCCAAACTCAAGAAAATAATCTCAAAGGTCTTTCTTGTTCTTTTTACCCTTTCCTTTATTTGGATAAAAGAAAAGTCGGTGGCGACTCTTGCTATCTGCTACAATTGCGATCAAATGCAAAACACCTAAGTCAGTTCTCCCACCGTGTTACAGAATTGGTGACTCTGCTGGGGATGACTTAAAAGTGGGGTTACCTTAGGGCTAGATCACCTTTACTTACTTTTCTTTGTTTGACTTGTTTGCTGTATATTATGGTTCTTTGTTTTGGATTTTTTGATCCTCTACCCAGATCTGGGACACCTTTTAGGTAAGTAGCAATAAGTTATGGAAACTGTGCGGGGTATACCGACATGGTCTAAGAAATAGCTACGTCAGTGTGACACATTTGTTGGTACCACTAGCCCTTGAGTAGTCAAGGAGAATACGGGGCCGCTGTGTGGTGTCATGAAGCACTAACTGACTTTAGAACCTTTACTTAAACAACTTGGACTTTAAGAAGTAGTGAGGTAGCCGACTTTGGTGCATTCCAAAGTTGGTTGATACTCGATACTACGCCAATTGAGATCAGACTTTCGGGTTATTTCAGTCGCCATTAAAGAGGCTTGCGCTGAAACAATGCCCGATGAAGAAAGATCAGTGATATTGAGATCCCCTAGAACCCGATTACTATTACTAGGACAAGTTGAGCCAACTAAAATTCAAGAGGGTACTTACCTACAAACTCCATACAAGCCTAAACATAAGGACTTGTCTGCTTTATGTATATGACTATTTGTACATACAACTTACTTACTTTGCATATTTGTACATAGCATCATAACATCATACCATAGAATTTTCAATAACCATTTCAAGGATCTCAAGGGCCTATGATGCAGGGTAACATTGAACCAGACGTCTATCAAAGGGGAAGAGGATTTATTTTCCTCTAACCAAATGTCATCAAGACCAAAGCACGGTATCTTGAGTCAAGGGCTATGACCCACTTGACATGGTGAACTTAATTCTTGTGGAAGGACATCCACCGATACGAAGTTATCCAATCAAAGATGTTGATCAAAATTCACCTTCTAACATCTTCTTGTGTTTACCCCGCAAGATCCTTGAAAACATGCATCCATTTACCATGCATCATATCATGACAGGGTTCTCCCACACAAATTTATGTATCTTCCTAACTGTTTATTTCAGTAAGATGGATATGGAGAAGATGGTGAAGGACTCCAAGCACAAAACATAGTTCTAACAAATGCTCATGAACTTAGCCGAGGGGCAGGAAGATCTGAAAACACTTTTCACCAAAGAGAGCAAGAAGAAGACTAAGAAAAGGACTGTCATCCTGAACGTGGGAAGAAGGTCCAAGGGGCATGCCAACTAGCTCAAAAATAAGATTCTTCTTCTTCTAAAGAAGACAGTCAAGAAGAGGAAGCTAGAAGCATTAGAGCTAACATAACTACTGATGACGAAGACTACTTCGAGGAGCAGTATCCATCGACAGATGAAAAATAAAAACAGCTTGAAGACAGACTAAAAGCTGTGGAGATCCAAGATGTGACTGGTTTGGACTTAGGAGACATGGGTTTGGTCTCTAAGGTGGTCATCCCACCGAAGTTCAAAATACATACCTTCGTCACCTATGATGGGGTATCTTGTCCTAAGATGCATCAGAAGTCTTATGTCCGCAAGATTTAACCATACATAACTGATCAGAAGCTCTGAATCCATTTCTTCCAAGAGAGCTTAGCTGGGACACAACTTGAGTGGTTCTATCAATTGGAGAGTTCCCACATTCACACTTGGGAAGACTTGGTTGCTGCTTTCTACACGCAGTACCAATACAACACTGATCTTGCACCGACTCGTGTGCATTTGCGAAATAAGACCATGCGTTCCAACAAGGGCTTCAAAGAATATGCCCAAAAGTGGAGAAACCTGGCTGGTGGGGTGCAGCCACCCTTAACTGACAGGGAACTAATTGACATATTTATGGGAACTTTGACGGGACCTTTCTTAAATCACCTAATCAGAAGTTCCTCAACCGGGTTCACCGAGATAATATTGATTGGCGAAAGGGTCGAAGCTGACATCAAAAGTGGAAAGATCCAAGGAGCTACACCCTCCGATACTCAAAAATCCATACAATGGGAAGAAAGAGTCTTATGCTGTGTATGGTCAAAAGGGTCATAACAAGAATAACCACGACCAACATATGGGGACAGCCCTGATCTGTAGTCCTGCATCAGTGCGACAACAATAACGGGGAAATCAACAAAGGCAAGAAGAGCCCAAGAGAGAGTTTACCAAGATCAACATTCCACTGTCACAAGCATTGAAACAAATGTTGAGGATGAATCTAATCAAATTAATAGGACCTCATCCAAACCCCAAAAATTCTTCCCCTAACTACAATCCTGATGCAACGTGTGCTTATCATTCCGGCAGTCCCGGGCATGATACTAAAGATTGTTGGGCGCTGAAATACAAGATTCAGAAAATGATTGACACTAAGGTGATTGAGTCCAGTCCTCCTGAGACTCCAAACGTGATCACTACTCCCATGTCAAATCATTGATCGTTCCAGTTCATTTTGAATTTTCAATTGTAATTTATTTTGTTGTTAAAACACTTATCTATTAATGTTAAACTCTGTTTCATTAATGCATTGCATATGTTTGTATTGAATTCATCCATTTGTTTTCACTATATTTAAACTATGCTTTTTACTCTCTTTATGACATTCAACTCTTGCTAAAAGTTATAAGCCTTTAGAAGGAGGATAACGAAAACAATGTCATATTCTCATACAATATGCTTTTGAATAGACCTTGCTGACGATGTACAAATGTTCTTTCAATTCCCAAATAGTGGAGTTATAAGGAAGATAATCCCTAGTCAACCCCTTTGAGACAAAGAAGTAAGAGTTTTCTTTTTCACACAAATTGAAACCTTTAATCAAACCTGGGGCAGGGTAGTCTCTCAGTTAATTCAAATGCGCGTTCAGTCGCAAAATTTCACTTCGTATACAATGAATGACATCAAAAACATTACTTCTGAACCAAAAGATGGCGATGGTTCCCTATTAAATAGGCAGTCATTATCTCTCAAAAGAAAAGCCCACTAAGTCAAAACCTACGAAGGATACTTAAGAAAAACTGGGGCATCCCGTTGACTGTAATCTCAAAAACAAGAACAGTCAGGCAAAATCAGGGATAATAAATCAAAAAGAGGTCATTACAAATCCTCAACATGGAAAATATGGAAAAAATGACTGCCTTCCAACAAACATAACTTGTCTGAACCATCACCAAAATGTCATTTCAGACTCAATTGGAGTTCAAACGCACAATTAACTGAGTTTAGGACTGAAGAACATCACGAAGAATGGGAAGGTACATATACACTTTGAGCTTTTTCCTTTGTTTCTTAAACCATGAACCAAGCCACGCTACAACCCTTCAAAAAGTCCTAATTGAAGCATAGGTTAGTTCGAAAGCATACTGTTACAAAAGGTATCCTGACTTCTGTAAGGCTTACTCCAAATCCTGAGTTGAATTCATATTCTTACAAAAATTCTTTTATCTTGCTAAAATGCATTTTCCAAACTTCAAGACAAGCATAAACTTTGCATTATTTGAATATCGCTGTTTACATATGGCTAATTGTTTGACAGCGGAGAAATTCACACGACGAATATCCAGTGAAAAAAACTCTCTCAGTGAACAAAATCACTTCAAGTAACAAATCTCTTATAAGCAAGGGGGAATGACGTGTCACTGTCCAACATATCTGGGGAAGTCCAGTCAACATTCCAAGAAACCTCTCAAGAAATGTGGTATAACCAGGGGCAGGCCTGTATCTCAATCACTTGGGGCATTGAATGTGAACTCCAACAAAGGGTTACATACGACCAGGCAAACGTTTCCTACCAATGCTACAATACTTGCTACTAGGGCGAGTGACAAGTTTCCATAAAGTCCTTTTCACAGGATGACCCCCAGTCAAGTCCCCATAAAGTTGGATCCAGACAACTCCCAACCATAGTTTCAACCTCTCGACAATCCTCTCCCCAGCTGAGTTGATCTTAAAAGAAGAAGCCTTGTGGATTTCTTCATAAAATAATTCATCTTTCCAGCAAGTCATCAAATATTCTTTTCAACAGGGTTTATTCCCCAACAAAACAATGCACCCTCCAACGGAATCATTCCTATTTAAACAGTTTTCAGTTACTATGAAGCATGGACCCGACCAAATAATAGTTTAACAATTTTCGGTTACTATAAAGCCTGGACCCGACCAGATAATAGTATAACCTCTCTAGATATTGTATAGCCTTGACCCAACCAGATAATGACTTAACTTGTTTTCCCCAGTAGAGTTTGCCTTTACCCCCAACAAGTTACTGTGAAGCCTGGACCCGACCAGATATCAGTTCAACTTCATCCTTTTAAGAAAGTTACTGTGAAGCCTGGACCCGACCAGATATCAGTTCAACTTCATCCTTTTAAGCAAGTTACTGTGAAGCCTGGACCCGACCAGATATCAGTTCAACTTCATTCTTTTAAGCAAGTTACTGTAAAGCCTGGACCCGACCAGATATCAGTTCAACTTCATTCTTTTAAGCAAGTTACTGTAAAGCCTAGACCCGACCAGATATGAGTTCAACTTCATTAATTTAAGCAAGTTATTATAAAGCCTGGGCCCGACCAGATATCAGTTCAACTTCATCCTTTTAAGAAAGTTACTGTAAAGCATGGGCCCAACCAGATATCACTTCAACTTCATTCTTTTAAGCAAGTTACTGTAAAGCCTGAACCCGACCAGATATCAGTTCAACTTCATTCTTTTAAGCAAGTTACTGTGAAGCCTGGACCCGACGAGATATCAGTTCAACTTCATCCTTTCAAGCAAGTTACTGTGAAGCTTGGACTCAACCAGATATCAGTTCAACTTCATCCTTTTAAGCAAGTTACTGTGAAGTCTGGACCCGACCAGATATCAGTTCAACTTCATCCTTTTAAGCAAGTTACTGTGAAGCCTGGACCCGACCAACTATCAGTTCAACTTCATTCTTTTAAGCAAGTTACTATAAAGCTTGGACCAGACCATATATTAGTTCAACTTCATTCTTTTAAGCAAGTTACTGTAAAGCATGGACCTGACCAGTTATCAGTTTAACTTCATTCTTTTAAGAAAGTTACTGTAAAGCTTGGACCCGACCATATATCAGTTCAACTTCATCCTTTTAAGAAAGTTACTGTAAAGCCTGGGCCCGATCAAATATCAGTTTAACTTCATTCTTTTAATCAAGTTACTGTAAATCCTGGACCCGACCAGATATCAGTTCAACTCCATTCTTTTAAGCAAGTTACTGTGAAGCCTGGACCCGACCATATATCAGTTCAACTTCATCCTTTCAAGCAAGTTACTGTGAAGCCTGGACTCGACCAGATATCAGTTCAACTTCATTCTTTCAAGCAAGTTACTGTGAAGCCTGGACTCGACCAGATATCAATTCAACTTCATCCTTTTAAACAAGTTACTGTGAAGCCTGGACCTGACCAGATATCAGTTCAACTTCATCCTTTTAAGCAAGTTACTGGAAGTCTGGACCCGACCAGATATCACTTAAACTTCATCCTTTTAAGCAAGTTACTGTGAAGCCTATACTCGACCAGATATCAGTTCAACTTCATCCTTTCAAGCAAGTTAATGTGAAGCCTGAACCCGACCAGATATCAGTTCAACTTCATCCTTTCAAACAAGTTACTGTGAAAACTAGACCCAACCAGATATCAGTTCAACTTCATCCTTTCAACCAAGTTAATGTGAAGCCTAGACCCGACCAGATATCAATTCAACTTCATCCTTTCAAGCAAGTTACAGTGAAGCCTGGACCCGGCCAGATATCAGTTCAACTTCATCCTTTCAAACAAGTTACTATGAAGCCTGGACCTAACCGAATATTAGTTCAACTTCATCCTTTCAAACAAGTTACTGTGAAGCCTGGACCCGACCAGATATCAGTTCAACTTCATCCTTTCAAACAAGTTACTGTGAATCCTGGACCCGATCAAATATCAGTTCAACTTCATCCTTTCAAACAAGTTACTGCGAAGCCTAGAATCCGACCAAATAACAACCTAACTTCACTCTCCCAAGTAATTTTATGCGAAGCCTGGAATGCGATCAAATAATAGTTAATTTAATCTTCCCCAGTAAGTTACTGTGAAGCCTAGAATTCGACCAGATAACAGTCAACTTCATTATCCTCAACAATTTTGTTGCCAAGCTTGGATTTCGACCAGATAACAGCTGACTTTTGATTCTCTCTAGTCAGGGATAATTCTCCAGTAGAGCAACAGACAACTGAAAGTCCTGAACTCTTTTTCCCCAAGCAGAAATCAACACTCTCCATAGGGTTTTTCTCCTCAAACAACAAAACAGGAATCCCCAGCGGAAGCATTCTAAAAACAAAGATGAAGATACACATACTCTTCATCCCAAACAGTAGTCCAAGATTTAAATTCCCAAAACTCCCCAACATTTGTCAAGGATTTATTTTCCAAGACAAAAATACATTCCAATAACATTTCCTGCATCATATTACATACATGACAAGTACATATGACACAATCTCATTTATTTTGAGAACATCATTGCACCATGTATTTCATACATCATGACATTGCATGCAACTAACTTTTTAACTTTTTAGGAAAGATCAAATCAACAGATGGCCATTATCAACGATCTTCAAAAATTCAGAGATTAATACCTGAAACAAGACAGGACAACTATCTCAAATGACCAACCTTTTCAAGTTCCAGATTAATACCTGTAGCTAGCCAGGAAAACTATCTACATGAAGAGATTGAAGATTAACACCTGTAACAATCCAGGAAAACTATCTTTCTTTCTCAGGTCAGAGATTAACACCTGTAACAAGCCAGGAAAACTATCTTTATTTCTCAGGTCAGAGATTAATACTTGAAACAAGCCAGTGCAATTATCTACACGACCATCTGAAGCAACCCTACCCAGGTTCCTTCCCAATATCCAGATGCAGTTTTACACGGATTCATCATGAACTAATCCTGCCCAGGTTCCTTCTCTTACATTTCCAGATGCAGTTTTACATGGACTCATCATGAAGAAACCCTACCCAGGTTCCTTCTCATTTCTAGATGTAGTTTTACATGGACTCATTCTGAAGCAACCCTACCTAGGTTCCTTCTCATTTCCAGATGAAGTTTTACACGGGCTCATCATGAAGCAACCCTACCCAGGTTCCTTCTCATACATTTCCAGATGAAGTTTCACATGGATTCATCCTGAAGCAGCCCTACCCAGGCTTCCCTCTCATATATCTCCTAAAGTAGCCCTACATAGGCTCATCATAAAGTAATATTACACAAATTCCTTCTAATAAATTTCCAAACACGGCTTAACACGGGTCCCTTCCAGCATATCATTCAGAGTTAATCGATGGCCCGTTTTTGGCTAGTCACATAGATAATTTCCCCATCTAGTTTCAAGCATTAATCTGTGGCCTATTGTATTTGTTGGTAAACCTGTCCTACTTTGGGTGTTCATACCACTTGGTCGTGTAGATAGTTTCCCCGTCTAGTTTCAAGCATTAATCTTTGAACTGCTATGCATAAGTTTATAATATTCATCTGTCTGTGAATTTAACCTTAAAAGGTAAAGGGAGTTTCATGCGATGTCATGATGTATGAATTGCATGATGCTCTCAAAATGAATTAGAATGTTATATGCGTTTCAGTTATGCATATGCTACGATGTATTGTAAATGTTGTATGATTGTAATATGTCAATGTATCAGTTGCTCTTTGTGGTGTCATTGTACTAAGAGAGGATAAATCCCTGACTGCTGCTGGGGATGAAGAATGTGATTCTTCAATATTTGTTGAAGTTGAATTGCTGGGAGATGAAATTCTGTGGCTATAGAAATAAACTCTACTAGGGAAAGAAAACTCCATAAACTACTTGGGAATTTTTATGGAGCTCTGTTGGGGAACCCAAGAAGTTTATGAACCAAGTCGAAGTAATCTCCAAGATGTTGGGGAGATGATTGAAGCTTTTGATCTATTAAGAAGATGCCGAAATGTCTGAAATTGATAGGTTATATACTGAAGACATGACATTAACTTTGCGGGAGGACGTCACTGTCTCCATACTTACTGGGGAATGTATCCTTACCGATGACGAACTCTACAAAGATAGTCCCCTAGGGGTGGTTACTCTGTGGGGATTTTGTGGATGGTTTGAATGTTAACCCAACTCCTGGAGTCTTGAGTAAATGTTGATCAGGGTGATAAGCCTTCTACTGATAGACAAGTGACGAGATGACGAGACATAGTCACACGCTTTAATCCCTAACTTTTTCCTGGATTGTCCTTTCAAATTTTCAGTCCACTGGGATACCCTTTTTTGCCCAAGCCGCCTTTTCAGGTTTTCAACTTGTCGGGTGTACATTTTTATTTATATATCCCTAATTTTTGCCTGAACTCCTTTGGTTCGTCGGGATGCCCTTACTTTTTCCTAGGCCAGTCAACCTAGCGGGTCTTTTTTATGCGTAGTATTTTCCGACTATGTCCACGTTCACAGGGTGTGGAAAATTGTCACTGTCCATAGTAGTACATGTTGTAGCACAGCCAAAAAATGTTTTCTTGATCGCACGTGGCCCTTCCTGTTCAATGCCCCAAGTGATTCAGATGGAGGTCTGCCTCTGGCTATTCGACACTTTTGAGGGATTCCTTGAATCTTGACTCGACTTCCCCCAGATCAGTTTAGACACCATGTCATGTCTCTTGATTATGAAAGGCATGTTATTGGAATTGTCTTTCCATCTGAGGTGTTTTTGTTTATTGAGAGGATTTTCGTTCATTGAATATTCGTCGTGCGAACTTCTCTGTTGTTGAACAATTAGTTATATGCAAACAGTGGTATCAAAAATGAAAAGCTTATGTTTGTCTTGATGTTTTTGAAAATTCATTTTTTAGTAAAACAAAATTTGCAAGAATGTGATATCAAGTCAGGATTTATAGCAAACCTTACCGGAGTCTATATACCTTTTTGTAATAATATGCTTTCAAACTAACCCATGCTTCAGCTAGGACTTTTAGGGGTTGTAATGTGGCCTGGTTCACGGTTTAAGAAACAAAGGATAAAGGCTCAAAATTTATTTGTACCCAACCCATTCTTCGTGATGTTCTTCAGTCTTATACTCAATTAATTGTGTGTTTAGATCCCAATTGAGTTCTGGAATCTTGGCCCTGATATTCTAGTGATGGTTCAGATACTGAAAGTTTATTTGAGAAGGCAGTCATTTTTGTAACCTTTTCTTTTTGTTTAGGATTTGTAGCTGTTGTACCCCAAAATTTTCCCTCTCTTTTTTTTTCTCAAGACATTTTATCACAAGCATTTTTAAAAGCTCAAAGTTTGCACAAGTACAAAACAAACAAAAAAGGGCAGAGCAGAAAAATTAATTTTTACTAGTTTCGATTGGACATCTAGGCTTCCTTCGAGAAAGTTTGATTCATCCTTCGATTGGGAATTTGGGCCTTCTTTGATGTAAGCTTTGATTTACATCCTTCGATTGAGCATTTGCCTTCTTCGGGCGAGCTTTGGTCCTCACGCTTCGATTGAACATTTGGGCCTCCTTCGATGCAAGCTTTGATTTACATCCTTCGATTGAGCATCTGGTTTCTTTGATCAAGCTTTGGTCCATAAGCTTCATTTGGGAATTTTAACTCCTGCAGGTTTGATTTGATTCACTAAAATAGCTCCTGCATGCAAGTTTCATTCGTACAATGGCTCCTGCATGCAAGCTTCGATTGTACCATTGGCCCCTCACCTGTTTACATTGGATTCACAAGTTTCCGATTGGATGAATGGCTACCTTCCAGTGACTTTCGATTTCATCGTCATGTTTTCTTTGAATACGCCTTCATATCACCTTAAAATCCATTTGCAAAACCTTCAATACACCATAGTGCTGCATTATGACACGCACTTGGTGGCCCATTTGAAGGACTTGCCATAGTTAGGGAATAATTGTTTTTGCTTACTTTAGATTATGGTCGAAGGTTTGGTCCTATGTGATCAAAAGCAAGAGGACTCAAAATGTCATATTCAGCTGAAGAGGGACATTCGAAGAACACACAGTTGGTCCATTCGAAGGACACACAACTGGTGGAAACGAATGTTGCTTTGTTGAGTCTGGTCGAAGGTTATGAAAAGATGAAGGATTCGATTCAAAGGGTCAAGTTATCCATAGGTCAGGCTACATAGGCCTCCAACTTGTGCCCCACTCCATATTAAATTGTTCTTCAAGCCAACTCGCTCTTGATGACATCACTACCTTTTTAGAAAGTTTTTGAGCCTTACGCCTGTCTCTTCTGCAAATTTGCCCCCTTTAAACTAGGAGCCACCCATCAAAACTATTGATTTTGGTACTTTTATCTTGGGATTATAAAAAGTTGACACAAGTGGATGTTGGCCTTTCAAAGAAAGTATATTTTATTCTTTCACAAAGCTACTCATTACAAATTTTTCTCTATAAATAGAGAGTTCATTTGCACATCAAAAGGGGGGCTGGGAGGCAACAAGAGAAAACGCTGGCAGATTTTGGCTGTGTGGGAAGAACCTTAAAAAAACTCTCAAACACCATAAAATTCTCAAACACTAAATACACTCTCAAACCCATAATCTAAAGAAACACAACACCTGTTTCTTTCCTATTTCGAATCCAGAAGTGACCACACCCTTTGTTTCTGCATCCTTCGAATCCAGCAAAGAAGGACATTTCACTTGTTTTTCTCTTTCAAATCCAGTGTCAAAGGCCCACCCTTGGTTTTTCCCTTCGAATCCAGAAGCATTCAAGGTAACCACTTCAAGGTACAACACACGCTCCAGCCTCCAGCAAGGTAAGTCATTCTTAACCTTGGATCCTTCATTTCCAACATACCATGTAAATAAACTATCTTTTCATTTGAAACATGTACATACAATTGTTCTTCTTTTCGTTTACACCCTTTTTAATATGTTTCATGGTTAACAACTGTGATACGGTGGCACAACCGACTGTTAATAATGGTTTGCATTTTGTATTTACAAATGTCGCGGTAAGCAAGAGTCGCCATTGACTTTTATTTCATACAACTAAGGAAAAGGGAAAAGAACAGAAAAAACCTTTTTCGAGAATGTTTATGAGTACGAGGGGTAGATTATAGAAAGGGAAGGTGTTAGCACCCTTTCTATCTGCGGTTTTCCACGAGCTCTTAGGTACTTTGCTCATTTTTTAAAATTGCTTGTGTGTGCTTGTTTTGAAAAAAAGTTATACTTCGTGATAACCCTTGTATCAGTCCTCAAGAGTGTGATGGAGTTGTTTTGAAAATTGTTTTGAAAAGTGTTTGTGTGAAAAGTTTTGTTTGAGAAAGTACCTAGGAACTAATCTACCTAGTCGAAAAAGTCTGTTCGTTTTCCTTTAGACAACGCTATCGTATTATTAAGGAATAGGTAGCACCGTCGTTGGAGTTTTAAGGGACATTTGAAGGGACGAATACGATCATAAAAGCAATGTTAGGAAATTTTAGTAATCGTCCTAAAGCCTTAAAGATATTTTTCCGAGGCAGCATCCGATTGGGTAATTTTAGATCTTTTGAGACTAGAGGACAACCACTAACATTCCCTATACTTTATGACTATTTACCGAAGGCAACCGGAGTGGAGTAAACCCTAGGAGTGAGTATGTGAAAATATATTTTTCAGTTATATTTATCTTTGCACAATTAGGGTTTTCTACCGTATTAATTTCAATTCGTCTTTCCATACAATCCTATACATAAATCTAAGTAGTTTATAGTTTGCGAAAATTAAAATGCGAGAAATTGTAGTCCTAGCTATTACATGGCTTTGGGAAGATACATAATTATTTTGACTGAAAATAAAATGCGGAACTAAAATCCTATTTAAATCTATTACAACTCGGAGCAGTTATAAATAATAAAAAAAGAAAATTAAAAGTGCGTGGCAAATTAAATGCGAGAAATAATCAGACAACCTAAAAATATAATTTGAGAAAAATATTTATGTTATTTTTGAGGAAAAATTAGGTTAAGTACAAAGTTAACCCTAATTCTAATTATTTTGAATTATAATAAAAGACATTAAATTACCCTAATTAATCTAATTAATTAATAAAATATTTTTACAAAAAAAAGATTTTTGATGTTTTTTATGATTTTTGATTAAATAAAAAATATGATTTTTTGGTGTTATTAAAAAGGTATAATTAATAAATAAAAAGAATTAAAGAATGAAAAATAGAAAAGGACTCGAGACTGCATAAGCACCCAGGGGGGTGTGTTTCTGATTTTTGTTAGTCCCAATATGGCTGAGCCCAGTTCGCGCCAGATCCTGTGCTAGCACGCTAGGAAGATGCACCATGGTCTCTCCTTGATTGAAATGTTTAATCTGTACTGGCAACGATCTAGTGGCAGGATCAGTGGGGCACATGATGGATGTTTGCTCATGAGGCGCATGGGATGTGCAATTACACATTGAGAAAATAAAGAAAATTCTGGGACCTGGGATCGAACCCAGGTCCTTCCACTCATTCCACGCTTGCCCTGCAATCTGTGCTGTGCTGCTTAGTTATTATGATAATAACATTAAAACATAATATGTGAAACAAAATGGATGAACTGGAAAACACATGCGAAATTCAAATGGGCCAGTGGGGTGGTGTCAAGTCACCGTCTTCTTCCCTGTTCGTCGTTTTAGATCTCATATCTATACCTACGAACAAAACTCCATACCTATACACCTACAAGCTTCAAAAATTCACATGATGCACAATAAATCAATTCTAACTATACCAATCAATTTGTCCTGGTCTCACGAGTATCATGGCATTAGTTTCTTGGCATATTTCACTTATACAGAGAAGCCCCAAAGTGGCTTCTCAAACCCTAGCCATGTCAATCGTCAGTATATTCATTAAAACATCAATTAAACCATTCAAACATGTTGCAAATACGTTAACAATCATAAATGTATCATTCAAACATGCTTAAGATGCAAGAATTAACATAATCGATTTAAAAAAAAGAAGCAAACCGTATGAAGACTGTGGGGCGTTTCTGGGCTTGTGAATGCTTGTAATTGATTGTGTTAGCTCTAAGAGGTGTCCATGAAGCGATGGGAAGCTTTGGAATGGCCCGAATCACCCTCTATATGAGAAAACTAATAACCACTTTTTGCCTAAAAATTCAAGTTTCTTTCTCTACTTTCACGACTGCAAACCCTTGTCTCTTGCCTTGTTTTTGTTCATTATATGTAGTATGAAGAATTAGGGTAACAATTTTGGATCTAATCTTGAGAATTGATGGATAAAATATTTGATCTTTAAGCCATATTCTTTCATTCCAAACTTGACCAAATCATTCCTTTTTTCCCTTGATTCGATTTGGCTTGATTAGGCCAGCTCAAATAGATTTGATCTTCATCAAAATCAGATCATCAAAACAATCTTTGATATTTTTTATTATTTATTTAATTTAATATGATTTTTGATAAATAAAAATCAAAATAAAATAAATAAATAGAGAAAATAAGGTATGGCTGCTGATTTAGGTTGTGGACCATGTATCAAGTGAGGTGCAAGCCTAAAAAGTTAGGCCCATTTGGCAAAAAATGCATTTTTGAGCCCATTTGACTTTTGGCAATTTTCCAAAAATGGTCAACTTTGACAATGCACAACTCTTCCAATTTTAACCCTAGAGAGGTATTCTTGGACTTTTTAGAAAGATTTGGATGTACCTTAAACAACCCTTTTGGTCTCATTTCAAATGAGTCTTCCATGTTCATATAAGAAGCTTTGACCCAAAAGGTGTTTTTGTGGACTTTTCAAAAGGACCTATAATGTAGAAATTCATATCTTTTTATGGGTGCATTTTTTGAACTTGAGGGATGAAGATGGGTTGTAGGAACTTCAAAATTAGCCTTGGATGAGAAATTTCTGATGAAGTATGAGAAAGTTATGCTTGGTCAAAGTTTGGTTGACTTTTCCTATGAAACCCTAATTTAGCAACTTTTGAGTTTTGATGAATTAGGAGCATTCCTTGAGGAATCATGATCAACCCTTGATCAAATGATGAATGTAACTTCAAAATGTTGATGTTGACCAAAAAACTTGAAGTTTTACTATATGTGGGCCACAATTGACTTTTGACCTAATATAGTCGATTCTTAAGCATCTGAGCAGTTGACTGAGCAAACGTTTTGTGCAAAGCTTGACATTTAACATGGAGGGTCTTGAGGACTTATTAAGACCATGGAGAGAATATGAGGCCTTTTGAGCTCACCCCTTCTTGATGAAAGTGGAAACCCTAGTTGGAGGTTCATTGCTTCAGGAGAGAGTTTGTCTGGTCAACTCTTAAGCATCCTTGAGAAAGTTAAGGGTCTTAATGAGCATATATTGAGTAAAATGGGAGGGAAAATTTTGGGGTAGAACAGCTGCCCCTGTTCAATCTTCTTAAACTTGAGGATGTAGATTGGCTTGGTCTGCCTTTCATGATCTGAAGGTGGAAGATGATTGAACACTAAAGTGCCCAGAAATTTACACTCGCATATAGTGCCTTGTGATTGGTGATATCGGGAATGGGCTTGCAAATGCCATTTGGAAGGTGACAAAGAATCATTGGAGATGTGCTTAAAGATGCCATCTAGAGAAGATATCAGTTGCATAAGATATTCCTTTGCGAGAATTCCTATACCTGCCGCTGAGGAGGACTTCACCGAGGAAAGTTGATTTATGTATTGGGATATAGAGTCTAGGAGCTTCGGTTGTCCATTACTCTACTGGGGAATTAATTATTGATTGAGGAGGTGGAAGTGAACTGCATATCTGGTCAGGATCCAGGCTGCACAGTGACTTACTGGGGAAAGGTGAACTTGACCGTAACTGGTCGGGTCTAGGTCTTACGGTGTTGTAAACTGTCATCTAGAGATAAGAGAGAATGAACCTGGATAGTAGGGTTGCTTTAGGATGAGAGCCTGGATAGTAGGCCTGTGAGAAGGAACCTGGATAGTAGGGTTACTTCGGGATAAGATCCTAACTAGTAGGGCTGTGGGAAGAAACCTGGATAGTAAGGTTACTTCAGAATGAGAGCCTGGATAGTAGGGCTGTGAGAAGTAATCTGGATAGTAGGGTTACTTTGGGATGAGAGCCTGGATAGTAGGGCTGTGAGAAGGAACCTGGATAGTAGGGTTACTTAGAAATGAAAGCCTGGATAATAGGGTTGTGAGAAGGAACCTAGATAGTAGGGTTACTTCGGGATGAGAGCCTGGATAGTAGGGCTATGAGAAGGAACCTGGATAGTAGGGTTACTTCGAAATGAAAGCCTGGATAGTAGGGCTGTGAGAAGGAACCTGGATAGTAGGGTTACTTCGGGATGAGAGCCTAGATAGTAGGGCTGTGAGAAGGAACCTGGATAGTAGGGTTACTTCGAGATGAGAGCCTGGCTAGTAGGGTTGTGAGAAGGAACCTGGATAGTAAGGTTACTTTGGGATGAGAGCCTGGATAGTAGGGCTGTAAGAAGGAACCTGGATAGTAGGGTTACTTGGAAATGAAAGCCTAGATAGTAGGGCTGTGAGAAGGAACCTGGATAGTAGGGTTACTTCGGGATGAGAGCCTGGCTAGTAGGGCTGTGAGAAGGAACCTGGATAGTAGGGTTACTTTGAAATGAAAGCCTGGATAGTAGGGCTGTGAGAAGGAACCTGGATAGTAGGGTTACTTCGGGATGAGAGCCTGGCAAGTAGGGCTGTGAGAAGGAACCTGAATAGTAGGGTTACTTCGGGATGAGAGCCTGGATAGTAGGGTTGTGAGAAGGAACCTGGATAGTAGGGTTACTTCGAAATGAAAGCCTGGATAGTAGGGCTGTGAGAAGGAACCTGGATAGTAGGGTTACTTTGAAATGAAATCCTGTATAGTAGCACTGTGAGAAGGAACCTGGATAGTGGGGTTACTTCGAAATGAAAGCCTGGATAGTAGGGCTGTGAGAAGGAACCTGGATAATATGGTTACTTCGGGATGAGAGCCTGGATAGTAGGGCTGTGAGAAGGAACCTGGATAGTAGGGTTACTTCAGGATGAGAGCCTGGCTAGTAAGGTTGTAAGAAGGAACCTGGATAGTAGGGTTACTTCGGGATGAGAGCCTGGATAGTAGGGTTGTGAGAAGGAACCTGGATAGTAGGGTTACTTAGAAATGAAATCCTGGATAGTAGGGCTGTGAGAAGGAACCTGGATAGTAGGGCTACTTCGGGATGTGAGCCTGGATAGTAGGGCTTTGAGAAGGAACCTGGATAGTAGGGTTGCTTCAGGATGAGAGCCTGGATAGTAGGGTTGTGATAAGGAACCTGGATGGTAGGGTTACTTCGAAATGAAAGCCTGGATAGTAGGGTTGTAAGGAGGAACCTGGATAGTAGGGTTACTTCGAGATGAGAGCCTGGATAGTAGGGTTGTGAGAAGGAACCTGAATAGTACGGTTACTTCGAAATGAAAGCTTGGATAGTAGGGTTGTGAGAAGGAACCTGGATAGTAGGGTTACTTCGGGATGCGAGCCTGGATAGTAGGGTTGTGAGAAGGAACTTGGATAGTAGGGTTACTTCGAAATGAAAGCCTGGATAGTAGGTGTGATACGGTGGGAGAATTGACTTGAGGTTTTGCGTTTGTTTTCGCAAATGTTTCGGTTGAGCAAGAGTCGCCACCGACTTTTTATTTTATCCTAAGGAAAGGTTAAAAAGCACAGCAAAAACCTTTGAGAAGTTTCGTGGGTTCGGGGGGTAGATTATGAAAAGGGAAGGTATTAGCACCCTTTTTATCCAAGGTTATCCATGGGCTCTTAGTTACCTATTTAGATCACTTGCCTTGATTTTCAATTGCTTGAAATTGTGGTGTGTGTGTGTGTGTGTTTTGAAAATGTTTTGAAATAGACGCCTTGTCTAGGCAACCATTGTAATGACTCGTGTTTGAGTATATACAAAGGTGTGAATCTTTTCGAAAAGATGTTTCAAATGTTTTTGGAAGTTGTTTTGAAAGTGTTTGTGAAGTGTGGTTTTGAAAAGTACGCAAGTGTTTTTGCAAGTTAGATCAAGTAACTAAGAGTTGTCTACCCCTAAATTTACTCAAAGGTTTTTCTCATGTTTTAACCCTTTTAACAATTTTGTTCCACCATTGTATTTGGTGGACAATATTGCGTTAGGATGTTAACGGGACAGGCGCGAGTCATCGTATGGACCATGAATGCAATGGTGCCAAGTGTCTTTGGCAATTTTGCTTGAAGGGACTTGATCATTTTGATTAGGCAACTTTCGAAAGCGTCATCGAGGGACTATGATCATTTTGAATTGTTTTGTTTTGCCAAAGAAACTCAACGTGCAAGCATGGCCCATTTTGGAAGGCAACAAGCGGGATTACCCTAGGGGTGCAAGTGTGATTGTGTATTGATTTCATGTATTTGTCTTTGTATTAGGTTATCTAGCGTTTAATTTTATGTACATACAAACCCTAGGTCTAACCATGGTATATTTGAAAGCGATAAATTGCGGGAATTTAAAGTCTACGCTATTACAAATAAGTATCCGGGAGTGGGGGTACAAATGTTTACAAATGGGGATGAGACTTATTAGGAGAGTAGTGTCCAAATAAATTTACAACCAAATCGAATTGCGATCTCAAATGTAATATGTATCAATGTACAAAGATAAGCAAATGTGTATTGTATTTGTGTAAGTGCATGTAATTATTTAGAAGTGTGAAAGATGTTTACTTAAGGCAAAATTAGGTATTTATTTGTTTTTTTTGGATATTTTCATGTTTTAGGGCAAACCCTAATTTTGTAAATAAATAGTATTTATTATTTATATCATGTTCAATATTTATTAATTATATACAAAAAATAAATAATAAAAGAAGTATATTGTAAAAAGTAATTTTTGAGGTCAAATATTAATAAAAATGAAAAATGTATTATTTTGTATTTTTATCCTAAATATTCTAATAAATATATAAGTATTTATATTATATATTAACTATACTAAATATATACAAAAAATAAAATATTTATTATTTACCAAAAAAAAGTGTATTTTAAGAAAATGTTTTCAAAAGATAAAATAAAATAATAGCTGAAAATAAATATTATTTTGTATTATTTTTTAGTATTTTAAATAAAAGTAAATGTATTATTTTGCACACATAAGTATAAATAAAGCAAATAAATTCAAAATAAATGCAAAAATGGGTGAAAAAATGTTTTTAATGTTTTTTATATTTTGACAAAAAATAATAAGTCAGAAACAAAAAGAAAAAAGAAAAAATGATAAAAAATAACACACAATGGGACAATGGGGGTGTAAGTGAAAAAATGTGGTGCAAATAGAAAGAACAAGTCAGGCCCAGCCCAAATGAGGCTTCTTCAACCTCCAGCCATTGTTTGAAACAAAGAAAACGCGCGTCCTTGCTCAACCTGCTAACTTCTGATTCCTTGATTTTCAACAAAAACTCACAACATCAAAAGTGTAGAGCATCTTGTCACGATTCTAACCATAT
Source organism: Vicia faba (assembly GCA_948472305.1). Taxonomy (NCBI): domain Eukaryota; kingdom Viridiplantae; phylum Streptophyta; class Magnoliopsida; order Fabales; family Fabaceae; genus Vicia; species Vicia faba. The sequence goes on from OX451739.1 coordinate 750,408,703, forward strand.
AAAGAAGTTGTTCTAACTCTCAGAAATGAGAGAGAATTTCTCCTCCCCCAATTCCTGACCTAACTTTCTTCCTATGTCCAAGTCCAAAATTCTCTTAACACACACAATATAAATGAAAAGTGAGGATATGGGTAGCTTTAGGGCCATGAATAGGACATACTTTGTTCACAAACCTAAGCCTAGATATGCTTGGATAGAGAGATAGAAGTTCAAACTTTTACCTGTTCAGCTTGAATCGTGTACAACAATGGAGGCACTTTCAATGAAGTTTGAGGACTTGTACAACTTGCTTGAGGTCCATGGATACTTCCTCTATGCTTGGCTTGCTTTGAATCTTACTGAATCGAGCTATAGAAGTCAACCTGCACAGATAAAAAATGAAAATGGCACACTTGGCTATGGCTGTTACAGCTTGTATCTAAGGCTTGGGATAGTTTGTATGGATGATGTAGGATGTGTTTGAACTGGTTTGGATGAAAACGCACGAGGGAAATGAACTGGCCAAGTCAAAATGCAGAATGCCCTGTTTCTTGCAGAAAAATGGTGTTTCTGTGAATGAGGGAGTTTTTGGGATGGTTTGGTCGTGTTTCAAGTTAGTTAGGGAGTATGGAAGGTGAGAACAAAGTTGTCTTGAGCCCTGGTTTGCAGCAAGTCAATGTTGGATCCCTTTTGCAAAGTTACTTCAAAGATAAGTAAGGAAGTGTCTATTGACAATGCAGGCCTGTACTACCCTCAATATATGCTGCAAAAATCACTCTTGATCAGTGGAATTTGTTCATGAATCTTGTGCCCAAAGATCTGCTTTGTACTTCTTAGATTGTGAACTTGACATAAAGTGCTTCTTTACAAGAATGGCTAAAATGCTTTTTCCATTTTAAGACTAATCCTTTGTGTAATGACTTAATGAAAAAGATAATGCTAGGACACAAAGGTTTTGCATTAAATTATTGAGTAAGAATAGGATTAGAGGCCTGTAATCTAGCTTGGATCATGCTGAGTTCAAAATGCCAATGTTATGTACATGAGTTTGGCCATGAACAAAATGACTTTTGCCCATCTTGACAAATTCGAATCTCTCCAACCACAAGGGTGTTTGATGAGTTCTTGGACAATTTGGAAAGCTTGGAATGTGTACTACAATCCATCTTTGTAATGCAAGTTGAAATTCCAAGTGGAAGCATGTGAAAAGTGGCCATGAAGTTGGGCAAAAATCCTGCCTAAAATAGGTCAAAAAAATTCTAAGTTAAGAATGTTTTGCACCCCTATTCCAAAAATCATAACTTGAGCTAAAAGCTTCTTTTGAAGAAACTTTGTGAATAAAAGTTGTAGATCTTGCAATGGACTATAACTTTCATGTTTTGAGTTTTGTTTGAATCCAAATACATCTTGATGAAAAAATGGGACAAAGTTAGGAAAAAATTAGGAAATTTCATAACTTAGAAAATTTCTAAGTTATGAAATTTCTTCATTTCAAACCCTAATTTGTAATTTTTGGTTTCTTGATGAACAAGTTTCATAATTTGACATGTCTTGATGAAAAATAAATCTTGGCACTTGATTTTGACCAAAAAGTCAAAGTTTGACTTTTCAGTATACAGTCAAATTTGGATCAGTTGACTGGAAAATTCATCTGTCAATCCTGAGCATTTGGGATCTTTTGAACTTGTTGAGTATGTCAAGACCATGCCATTGAGTCCTTGAGTCCATATGTGAGCTTGGTTTTCCATTGGCCAGGTCAAACAGTCAAAAATTGCCTTTGTGCAGCCAAAACCCTAAAAATGACCATTTTGCCCTTTTGGTGATCTGATCAAATTTCTTGTGGAATTGTGATCCAAACTTGACCAAATGGTTCATATGAGTTTATAATGTTGGTGTGGGTCAAAAATCATGAGGTTTGACTGTCAATTGACCACAATTGACTTTTTCCCCAATACAGCTGATTTCTAGGTCAACTGTCCAATTGACTGGGCAAAGATTGAAATCAAGGCTTGAAACTTGGTATGGATAAACTTGTGAGTCCAACATGAAGCAGTAAAGTTATCTTGGGCATTTTAGGTAAAAACATCTTTGTACAAACTCAAACCCTAATTTGGGTCAACAGTGCAAGGAGGAGTCTTGAGCAGAGCAAACCCTAACTTGATCTTGAGCTCCAAGGGTCTTGTGGTGAGAAAATATTGATGAAATGGGAGGGCAAATTTTGGGGTACAACAGTAGGGTTGTGAGAAGGAACCTGGATAGTAGGGTTAGTTCGGGATGAGAGCCTGGATAGTAGGGCTATGAGAAGGAACTTGGATAGTAGGGTTACTTCGAAATGAAGCTTGGATAATAGGGCTGTGAGAAGGAACCTGGATAGTTAGGTTACTGCGAAATAAAAGCCTGGATAGTAGGGTTGTAAGAAGGAACCTGGATAGTAGGGTTACTTCAAAATTAAAGTGTAGATTAGTTGACCCGTTTGGTTTCAGGAACTGAGTTTCCATTAGTTGTCTGCAGACGTGACCTGTATAACTCCTGGATTTGTTGAAGCTATCATCTTTCCTGAAAAGATATTAGGGTTAATTATATGCGATGCATGAAATGCATGGTGGGATGATGTTCTCAAAACAATTGAGATTATGCTGTATATGATATGCGTTCGCATGTCATGATGTATGTACATGAAATGCTATTGGAGTATGTCTGAGTCTGGGAAAATAAATCCCTGACTGCTGCTGGAGATTTATGAATATTCTGTCAGGAAGAGATTCTGCTTGAGAATAAACTCTGTGGGGAACAAACTTAGAAAGTGAATTTCTGTAGCTAAAGTAGTGAGCTTTGTCGGGGATTGAGCTTCTGCATCCAGAGAAATAAACTGCTGAAATTTACTAACCCACTCGCGATTATGAAATTCGATTGGGGGATATAGCTGTCAGGTTTCTGAATGACCCTGGCTGGGGAGGTTACTTCCTGTTCCGGGAAAGCCGACATAAATTCTTTTGAATACTTTTACTCTGTGGGGAGTGTATGTACTGATGATTATGCTCCAAAGCCGTTTCTGTCCCAGCACCTGCTGGGAAGAGTAACTGTCGGGTTTGACATTTCTTGGTTTTACCCCTGGTTCTTAAGTTATGAGCAATTGTCTTTTCATTTCTTATGTAAATATTTATGAGCAGCAATCATATTCAAATGCATATGTCAACAAAAAATCATTGGACGTTCTTGCAAAATAAAATAGAAAAGGAAAAAACTCAAAATTTCTTGTGAAAATGATTTTGTATTGATTTTTTTTGTTGGCCTGTAATAGGCGTTTTTTGTTCAAGGAGACTGACGCTCTAGTAAGAGAACGCTGCCGTAAAAATAGAATCTATACAATTTTGTATAGAAAGAAAACAACTATATGAAACAATCCCATTGAGTTCTAACTCTGCTATTGACCCTATGTCTTCGAGCGTCTCATCACTTTGCCACTTATCCGAAGTTGATTAGATTGATTGGCACCGTTCGAGCTTGATAGTCGATAATGAGGTCTAATCGCAAGGTGATCCAATGGGACATAGTGATACGCTTTACATCCCTAACTTTTGCCTGGACTGCTCTTTCGGGTTTTCAGTCCACCGGGATACCCTTTGTTTCCCAAGCTGCCTTTTTAGGTTTTCCACTTGCCGGGTGTACATATTTTTTCATTTTCATCCCTTATTTTTGCCGAACCCTTTTGGTTCGCCGGGAAGCCCTTATTTTTGCTTAGGCCAGTTAACCTAGCGGGTCTTTTGATTAGGCGTAGTATCTTTTCACTATGTCTGCATTGACATGGTGAGGAAGGTCGTCACCGTCCATGGTGGTTAGAATCATAGCTCCACCCGAGAAAATGTTCTTAACCACAAATGGCCCTTCGTATGTGGGGGTCCACTTGCCCCTGGGATCACCTTGCGGCATTATGATACGCTTGATCACTAGATCCCCAACTTGATATTCATGACGTCTGACTTTCTTGTTAAAAGCCTTGATCATTCGCTTTTGATACGCCTGACCATGGCATATAGCAGTAAGTCTCTTCTCATCGATTAGATTTAGCTGATCAATTCGAGTTTGGATCTAGTCGTCTTCGTTCAATCCCGCGTCCTTCATAATCCTGAGGTAAGTTATCTAGACTTCAATGGGTAATACTGCCTCCATGCCATATACCAGAGAGTAGGGTGTTGCCCCTGTCAACGTCTGTGCTGAGGTACGGTATCCATGAAGAGAAAATGGTAACATCTCATGCCAGTCTTTGTATGTCACCGTCATCTTCTGTACAATTTTCTTGATGTTCTTGTTATCTGCTTCAACAGAGCCATTCATCTTCGGCCGGTAGGGAGAAGAATTATGATGCTGTATCTTGAATTGTTTATAGAGATCGGTGATCATTGTGTTGTTGAGGTTCGTACCATTGTCAGTAATAATTCTCTCTGGCACACCATATCGACAAATCAGATTATGTTGGATAAACCGCGCCACGACGTTCTTGGTTACTGTAGCAAAAGAGGCTGCCTCAACCCACTTCGTGAAGTAATCAATGGCTACTAGGATGACCGGAGGCTATCAAGACGTTTAATGGGACCGGAGGCACATGCACCTTATCAACGTAGATTTGACACTTGTGACAAGTTCGATAGTGCTGATAACAATCGACTTCCATAGTGGACCAGTAATATCCTGCCCGTAGGATCTTTTTATCCATGGTGTGTCCACTGGAATGGGTTCCGAAGGTGCCTTCATGTAGATCTGTCATGATCCTCTTTGCTTCGCTCTTGTCTACACACCGTAGTAATGTGGAGTCATGATTGCGCTTGTAGAGGATTCCATTACGGAGGAAGAATTTCGCAGGGAACCTTCTCAAAAACTTCTTATCATTGACAGATGCCCCTTTGGGATACTCTTGAGCCTCGAGATACCTTTTGACTTCATGAAACCAGGGCTTGCCTGCCACCTCATCAGTATCAATTTCACAGCAGTGTGCTGGTTCATCCAACATCTCAATGGTGATTTGGGGAGCTTCGTTGTCCCACCTGACTTTGAACATAGAAGACATGGTAGCTAGCACGTCCGCTAACTGATTCTCCTCTCGCGGGAAATATTCAAAAGTTACTTCCTCAAAGTATGGGAGCAATGTCAGTATGAGCTCTTTGTATGGGATGAGATTCATATGTTTTGTATCCCATTCTCCTTTGATCTGACTTATTACCAAGGTTGAATCCCTGAAAACGTCCAAGAACTTGATCCTGAGGTCAATAGCGGCCTTGAGACCCATGATACAAGCTTCATACTCCGCCATGTTGTTAGTGCAGTTGAAACATAGTCGGGCAGTGAAAGGGGTATGACAGCCCTCAGGAGATATGATTACAACACCGATGCCATTACCCAGTGTGTTTGAAGCTCCATCAAAAACCATGGTCCATCGGGATCCCTCTTCGGGTCCTTTATCTAGTCTAGGTTCTTCATAGTCAGTCACCAGCATAATATTTTCATCCGGGAACTCAAAATTCATGGACTGGTAGTCATTCACGGCCTGATGATCCAAATGATCAGCCAACACACTCCCCTTGATTGCTTTCTGGGTTGTATATTGTATATCGTATTAAGTTAATATCATCTGCCATCTTGCTATTCTTCTGGAGAGAGCGGGTTTCTCGAAGATGTATTTGATTGGATCCATCTTAGATATCAAAAACATAGTGTAGGTCATCATATACTGTCTTAGTCGGCAAGCAGCCCATGCCAAAGCGCAGCAAGTTTTCTCGAGCAATGAGTATCTTATCTCACAGTCGGTAAACTTTTTGCTAAGGTAGTATATTGCATTCTCTTTTCGACCAGACTCGTCATGCTTCCCCAGCACACACCCCATTGAATTGTCTAGCACTGTTAAGTACAATATCAAAGGTCTTCCTTCAACCAGAGGCATCAGAATCGACAGTTCTTGTAGGTATTCTTTGATTCTTTCGAAAGTTGTCTGGCATGAAGATGTGGAAAACACAAGAATGGGGGGGGGGGGGGGGGGTTGAATTGAAAACTTTAATTTAAAAACTCAATGACACAATATTTTTATCCTGGTTCGTTTGATCTCAAACTACTCCAGTCCACCCGTCAAGGTGATTTCGCCTCTCTCCAACGAGGTCTTAATTCACTAATCTCAACAAGATTACAAAATCTACTTTAACAACTGTTAAAGTCTTCTTGAGTACAACCACAGTCCGATTAATCTCAAGGAACACTGTTTCAATACAATTATACAAGATGTGTGTTGTTGTTTTTATAACAAAAACTGTTTATCACAACTTTGATAAATTACACAGGATTATAGTCTGGAAATATAAAGAATATTGCTTGCAGCTTTGAGTATGTGTGAGTAGTAATATGGCAAAATCGTTATTGATTTTGAAAGCTAACTTTTTTTATATAGGTAGTGGAATGAAGTTGATCATAAAGCATGTTTAATGTCATTAACATACTTTCCATTTGGAGAAGATCCTGTCTGAAAGAAGCCGTTGGAATTGATGCTGTCTTGAATGATCAGTAACGCTTCAGAATCTTATCTCCTTACTTGCTGACGACGCTTCAGAATATTGATGACTTGGATTGGTATGTTCTTGTTCAGAGTCAGAGTTTACTTTGATTAAGCGTAGGTTCTGGTTATCAATCTTCAGCGCATGTTCTGATTGCTTTAGCGTATAGCTCTTATGGCTTATCTTCTAATGCTGGTATGGCCAAAACTTCTGCATACATAAAACATAATTTTTAAGGTGCATATTTGTTCTTTGTTTTTATTATTTATTCTTTGTATTTGTTATCGTCAAAACTCTAACCAAGGGTTGTAGAATCAAACTATGTTCTAACAATCTCCCCCTTTTTGATGATGACAAAAACTAGATTTTTCAATTAAAAATAAAGAATAAAAGGTTTAAGAGAAACTCCCCCTGAGTTGATTAATTCCTTAAGTTCCTTGAGCATCAGAGTTTAGCTGCATCTTTCATCAGAGTTTGTACCTGTTCAAGCTTTTCAGAAGATAGAGGTTAAGTAATTCAGAATGTTTGAGACTTCTATCTTGGTAAACCGTTATTGAAAATATCTTAATTTCTCCCCCTTTTTGTCAGTGATCAAAAAGGCAATATAATCAGAGAAAAAATAGTTGAATTATATTAAAAAGAATGATGCAATGATAAGTTCCAAAACATAAGTGGAAAAAAAATTAAGCGTTACAGATAAATAGATTTAAAACAAAAAATCTAAGAAGGAGGAGGAAGACGTGTGAACAAAGCTTCCAGCAAGCTCTTGATCTGAGAATTAGACTATTCTTGCTTGCCCAAAATGCTTTTAATCTCTTTGTTTGTGTCCTCCTGCTTATCCAACCTTGCATGTATTAGAGCATTTTCTTTCTTCAACTCTTCCAGAGTTTGCATGACTGAGGAAGGTGGTGGAGATTCTTCAGAGGTTGGGCGTTTCTCAGAGCATTCTGCAGCTTATTCAGAGTGAACCATTTCTTCTACTGTGATCATGTCTTCTGGAGCAACAATCAGGGAGAGAATTTCTGGTTCTGGTTGAACTTCATATGAGGGATGATGCTCTGTCCAGGGAGCATTATCCAGAGAGAGGATATGTTTCTTGAGCAGGTGGCTCAGAACTTGTTCTACAAAAGCCTTCAGCTTAGCACTAAAGTTCTGTTGAACCTGTTCATAACTCTGTTCCTTCAGCTCCAGTGTTTCAGAACTAAGCCATTTTCTGAATTTTGTCCTTATATGATCAGAGGCAGCAAGATTAGTCATCTCTTGACTAGAATACCTCAAAGAATTTATCCATTCCTGTATCCCTGTTTCAAAAATCAACAAACTTGTACCAATATCTGATGTGGTTTCAGTTGGTTTAGGTTTGGGAATGGCAGTTTTGTGAGAGATAACAGCTAGTCTTTCCAGCACAATTGGATCAATGACAAGTCTTACGTTGTTAGCTAGACTGCTAGTGGGTGAAGGAGTGGGAGAGTCAGGTATGATGATTGGACTGGTAGGGGAGTTTGGTAGTGTGGATTCCAGAGATGATGGAATTTCTGGAATGTCGTGGATGGTGAGAGGCATGCGAATGGCAAGTGGTTCTGTGATTCCAGGTATTGGGATTGTATCAAAATCTGAATGAGGTTCTTCAGATTGGTTTTTTGAAACATGGTGAGGTTCTGGTTCATGGATATCAGAAGATTGATTCTCAGAAGGTTGAGCTTTTGGTTGTTGTATTTCAGGTTGAGGTGATTGTGTTTGGAGAATTTCTTGTTGTAGAGAGTGAGGTTACGAAATTTCTGGTGTGGTATCAGAGTGTGGATTTTCAGGGAGTTGAGAATTTGGATTTTTTGGTACGGGAGCTGAAAAGTCTTGGTCAAATGAATCAATATCAGACAGAACTTTGGCAAGTTCTGGTTGGGTTTGTTCAGGATTTGGATTATGAGGAAGGGAGTGAGTTTCATTCAGACCTAGAGTTTCTGATGGATCAAACCGTATGTCAAAGTCTTCAAATGTTTGTGGAGTTGGATGTTCTGGTTGAGTAGTTATGGCTTCAGATGATGATACAATAATTGATTCTGTAACAAAAACAGAGGAAGGATTACCTTTCTTTTTGGTAGCTTTTGGAGTCCTCTGAGATGGTCCTTCTGCTGCAACTTTCCTCTTCTTGGTCTTCTTCAAAACAACTTCTGGAGCAGCCTTGTGTAAGTCCTAGATATTGATTTCTGGTGCAGTACCATCTTCCTTGCAAGCATCCAGATATTTGACTATTATTTCTGGCTTTGAGTCAATATCAGAAAATAGAGGAAAATCATCCAGAGGAATCCTTCTTGAAGTGATGGTTGCATGAGAAGTAATAGTAGGTTCCTTCTTGATATTCTCAATGATTTTCATCTTCTTCAGATTTTTTGCATTCAAGGGCTTCCCAACGGTTGCTTCCAAAGAGCTGAATTCCTGAGCTTCAGTCAAATGCTCTATCAGCCTATTCTCTGTCAGAATATCTGATATGAGTCTTCCTAAGGGTATCCAGTCCCTTTTGGTTTGTTCATCTTCTCTTGTTTCCTTCACACTAGTTCTAATATGATTAAACAGCAAATGTGAGAGGTTTATCTTAGTCCTCTTGGCAATGAAATAGATCAAAAACTGCTAATCAATATTTATATAATCAGGAAATCTAGTTGGCTTCCTGTGGTTGATACACCCCATAATGATTTTAGCCCAGATTCTGTGGTAATCCTTCAGATCTCTGATTTTGCTGGAGGGAAGTCCAAGAGTAAATATTTCCCTTGCAATAGAGCCTACGTCAGAGCATCTCTCAGCCATGTCAATGCATCTGACACCTCCACCACTGTAACCAATGAGCTTTGAAATTAGGTCTTCTGTAATGACAATTTTCTTCCCCATGACATAAGAGGTAACTTGATGATTTGAAGAAGAAGCATGTATCCAGAATTCTTTGACAAGAATTGGAAATGTTGGCCCTAGAAGACGGTCAAAGTATCTGTTCCAACCTTGAGCATTGACGTCTTCATACAGATTGAAGCTGTTTTCTTGCAAGCTTCCAAAGTCAATAACCAGTTCTGAAAGAACTTCCAGATTATCAATGGGAGTGAGTAGCATTCTATAAGGTTCTTCATACTGTTCCATTGAAGCAGATTCCTGAGTACTGATGTTTTGGACGCTTGAAGAAGCCATTGTTCACACAAGATTTGAGGAATATGAGAAGGGGTTTTTTTGAAAATACGAACTTGAAACGATTGAAAGTATTTAGAGAGTAAAAAGAAGTGAATGTAAAAAGTGAGATTTGAGTTTAAATAGTTTTTCTTGAAAGCGTAAATAGTAAGAGAGAGAAATAATTAGTCATGATTATAAGCATTAATGACAGCTGAAATTAGGGGATTCAGAAAGATACTGGAACGGTTACCCATGACGTGTGTCTCAATGCACCCAATCAACACTTTTTAGCTTTCAAAAAAGTGAACGCGTGTTCAGCCTCAGAAAGTAGCTGATGAACGAATGATAACTGTTTGATTATATGAACATTGCACTTCTATCCTTAAAATGAAACGCTCAGATCTTCATGGATAGATTCTGATGCAATCTGTACTTCTAAAACTCTGAAGATAGGTTGGTCATTAGTTCACAGAAGATAACAAAGTTCTGAAGGTTAAGATATGTAAATAAAACAATTTATTCTGGGCATAGCTTCATGCTGAGATGTTTCAGAATGAAGTTAAACCTATCTTCAGAAAAATGTTTTGTAAAGACATCAGCCCATTGATGGTCTGTGTCAATGAATTTTAAGTTAAGAATCCCTTTCTGAATATAGTCCCTAATAAAATGATGTTTTATTTCTATATGCTTAGCCCTAGAATGCAAAATTGGATTTTCACTGAGACAAATAGCTGAAGTATTGTCACAGAGGATAGGAATGTTACTCTCAAATATGTTGAAGTCTTCAAGTTGACTTTTCATCCAGAGCATTTGTGTGCTACATCCAGCAACTGCTATGTATTCAGCTTCTGCTGTTGATAGTGCTATTATGGACTGCCTCTTGCTAGACCATGAGATCAGATTTCTCCCAGAAATTGGCAGCTTCCAGAAGTGCTTTTATGTTCTACTCTGTCTCCAGCGAAGTCAGAATCACAATATCCTACTAAGCTGTAATCATTTGATTTTCTATAACACAGACCCAGATTAGCAGTACCTTTCAGATACTTAAAAAATCGCTTAACTGCTGTTAAGTGAGATTCTCTAGGATCTGATTGGAATGTAGCACATAAGCAAACACTAAATAAAATGTCAGGCCTTGAAGCTGTCAGATAGAGGAGAGAACCAATCATACCTCTGTAGACCTTCTGTTCTACCTTTTTACTTACCTCTTCCTTTTCCAGAATGCACGTGGGATGCATTGGAATCTTTGAGGGCTTACATTCTGAGAGATCAAATTTCTTCAGAAGTTCTCTGACGTATTTGCTCTGATGAATGTAAGTTCCTTCTGGAGTTTGGTTTATCTGAATGCCCATAAATAATTTGAGTTCCCCCATTAAGCTCATCTCAAACTCTGCCTGCATACATTTAGCAAACTCTCTTCCCAGAGAGGGTTTAGTAGATCCAAATATTATGTCATCAACATAAAGCTGACATACTAACATGTCATTCTTAACTGTCTTACAGAATAAGGTTGTGTCCACTTTCCGTCTGGTGAATTACTTTTCTAACAGGAAGTTAGTTAGTCTTTCATACCAAGCTCTGGGAGCTTGTTTCAGACCATAGAGTGACTTCTTTAGTTTGAAAACATATTCTGGATTTTTGGAATTCTCAAAACCAGGAGGTTGGTGCACATATACCTCTTCATCTATATAGCCATTTAAGAATGCACGATTGACATCCATCTGATACAGAGTGATGCCTTTATTAACAGCAAATGATATTAAAAGTCTGATAGATTCTAACCTGGCGACTGGAGCAAAGGTTTCTATATAGTCTATCCCCTCTTGCAGACTATAACCTTGTGCTACCAGTTGTGCTTTGTTTCTGATGACTTCACCTTCCTCGTTCAGTTTGTTTCTGAACACCCACTTTGTACCAATGACGTTGAATCCTTTTGGTTTGGGAACCAGATCCCTACGTCATTTTTGGTGAATTGATTTAGTTCCTCTTGCATTGTCAGAATCCAGTCATTGTCCAGAAGTGCTTCATTAATAGTTGTTGGTTCAATCAGAGAGACTAGTCCCATGAGGGATTCTTCAGAGTTTCTGAATGTTGATCTTGTTCTGATTGGATCATCCTTCTTTCCCAGTATTGTATCTTCTGGGTGATCAATGCTGCTTCTGGATAGTCTTTTTTGGAGTTGATCAACAGAAAGTGCTGAATTTCTTGCAGTATCTCTTTCTGATGTTGAGGGAGTGTCTCTGTTGAGAACTTCTAATGATTTGTCTTCAGTACCTGAGAGTTCAACTTCCATACCTGGAAAGAATTCATTCTGCTTTGACTTTTGAGAGTCAAGCTTATCATCAAACCTAACACTGATTGACTCTTCAAAAATCTGTGTTTCTGTGTTGTATACTCTGTACCCTCTTGAGCGTTCATAGTATCCTAACATAATACACTTTTGTGCTTTAGAGTCAAACTTGTTCAAATAATTTTTTGTATTCAAAATAAAGCATGTGCATCCAAATGGATGAAAATAAGAAATGTTGGGCTTTCTGTTCTTCCACAATTCATATGGAGTCTTTTCCAGAATAGGTCTTATAGAGATTCTATTCTGAATGTAACACGCTGTGTTAATTGCCTCTTCCCAGAAGATCTTAACAACGTTAGTCTCGTTGATCATGGTTCTGGCCATTTCTCGCAATGTTCTGTTCTTTCGTTCTATAACTCCATTTTGTTGGGGAGTTCTAGGACAAGAGAAATCATGCATAATTCCTTTTTCATTAAAGAATTATTCAAAATCTTTATTTTCAAATTCTCCACCATGATCACTTCTGACATTGACGATTCTAAGATCCTTTTCATTCTGAACTTGGTTGCAGAAGGTAACAAACACAGATTGTGACTCGTCCTTGTGTCTTAAGAACTTTACCCATGTCCATATGCTATAGTCATCTAGGATTACTAACCCATACTTCTTGCCACTGACTGAAGCAGTTTTTACTGGTCCAAATAAGTCAATGTGCAGAAGTTCTAATGGCTTAGAGGTGGAAACAACATTTTTGGATTTGAAAGCAGGTTTTGCATACTTGCCTTTCTAACATGCTTCACACAGAGCATCTGAATTGAACTTCAAGTTAGGAAGTCCTCTGACCAGATTGAGTTTGTTAATATGAGATATTCTTCTCATACTAACATGTCCCAATCTTCTGTGCCAGATCCATTGCTCGTTGTTAACAGAAAGTAGACATTTTACATTCTGACTCTTTAGTTCAGAAAATTTTATTTTATAAATGTTGTTTTTCCTCTTTCCGTTAAATAGGATAGTCCCATATTTCTGACTAACATCTTTGCATGAATTTTGATTGAAGATTATATCATAACCATTATCACTTAATTGACTTATGGATAACAGGTTATGCATTAATCCATCAACTAATAATACATTACTTATAGAGGGAATATTTCCATTACCTACTGTTCCAGATCCAATGATCTTTCCTCTCTAATTGCCTCCAAAGCCCACGTAGCCTCCAGGCTTATGTTCCAGGGTTTGAAACATATGCCTTCTTCCCGTCATGTGTCGTGAGCAGCCAGAATCCAGGTACCATGATTGGTGTCTTAGCCTTGCTGCTAAAGATATCTGCTACTTGTATAATTTTATCCTTAGGTACCCACATTTTCTTGGGTCCTGATTTGTTAGTTTTACCAAAATTCTGATTAAATTTTGGTTTGACAGAATAATCACTACTTGTCCATGGTTTGGCATTTTTTAGTGTAGATACCTTAACTTGATATCCTATCCCTTTTCTGCCATTTCTGCTAACTCCATAGATCATTGAAGCCATCTTACTTCTGTCTATGTTTTTATCTAGAAACTTTTGAAAGCTGTGATCATACTCTTTGATGATCTCATCAGCATTGCTGGGAGTTTCAGAGATTGTTTCCTTCTGAGAGTTTTGTAAATCATTTTCTAATTTTGAAATTTTTTCTTTTAACTCAGAATTCTCTAATCTGATACTCTCAGTCTTTTCAGAGCCGGAGGCAAGATTCCTTTTCAGGTTCCTGAATTTTACTCTGATTTGCTGATACCTTTCCAGAATTTCATTTTTGCTTTCTTCAAGTTCAACCTTAGTAAAATTTAGGGTAAAATCAGGAAATACCTCTTATGTGTCTGATTCTGAGTCTGAACCAGAAGCTTCACTGTATTCTGATATGTTTTCCATGAGAGCTATGTTTTCTCTTTCATAATCTGATTCTGAGTCAACTTCAGATGTGTCAGAATCATCCCATGTAGCCATGAGGCTTTTCTTGTTTTCCTTGAAGAACTTCTTTTTAGGCTTTTCCTTCTGAAGCTTTGGGCAGTCACTTTTGTAGTTCCCTTGCTCGTTACATTCATAGTAGATGATGTCCTTGTTGTTTGGCTTTCTGTATCCTGAAGAACCATCAGATCTTCTGTGTCCAGAGGAAGACTCAGACTTTCTGTATCTGGAGTAGGATTCATTCTGATTCTCTGATCTTCTGGGATTTCTGAACTTTCTTTGTCTCTGCTTCCAATGTTGGTTCACCCTTCTGGAGAGGATTGACAGTTCATCCTCTTCTGATGAGGATCCATCAGAAGTTTCTTCCACAACCTGCAAAACCTTTGAGGCTCATCTTCTTCTAGCTCTATCTCGTGACTTCTGAGGGAGCTAACAAGTTCCTCCAGAGAAATTTTGTTGAGATCTTTGGCTAGCTTAAGTGCTGTGACCATTGGCCTTCATTGTTTAGGAAAGCTTCTGATGATCTTCTTAACGTGATCAACAGTAGAATACCCTTTGTCAAGAACCTTTAGTCCAGCAACAAGAATTTGGAATCTTGAAAACATAGTTTCTATTGATTCACTATCTTCCATATTGAATGCCTCATACTTCTGAATGAGCGCAAGGGCCTTGGTTTCTTTGACTTGAATGTTGCCTTCATGCGTCATTTTCAGAGAGTCAAACATGTTCTTGGCAGTATCTCTGTTTGATATTTTTTCATATTCTGAGTATGAGATGGCGCTGAGAAGTATTGTTCTGGCCTTGGGGTGGTTTCTGAATTCACGCTTTTGCTGATCAAACATCATTTTTCTATCTATCTTCTGACCACGTCCATCCACTAGGTGCGTGTATCCATCAGTCACCATGTCCCACAGATCAGCATCATGAGCCAGAAAGAAACTCTCAATTCTGTCTTTCCAGTAGTCAAAGTTTTCTCCATTAAAGACTGGAGGTTTTCCACTGAATCTGTCCTTGTCTTCATGGTTGTCATTGCTGATGTTTTGGCTTGGTCCCACCATAGTGTTTTTCTGAAGCCTGGATCTTGTACTGACACGGTTAAGTGTTTAAGCTCAGAACCAGGCGCTCTGATGCCAATTGAAGATGTGAAAAACACAAGAAGGGGGGGGGGGGGTTGAATTGAAAACTTTAATTTAAAAACTCAATGACACAATATTTTTATCCTGGTTCGTTTGATCTCAAACTACTCCAGTCCACCCGTCAAGGTGATTTCGCCTCTCTCCAACGAGGTTTTAATTCACTAATCTCAACAAGATAACAAAAACTACTTTAACAACTGTTAAAGTCTTCTTGAGTACAACCACAGTCCGGTTAATCTCAAGGAACATTGTTTCAATACAATTATACAAGATGTGTGTTGTTGTTTTTCTAGCAAAAACTGTTTATCACAACCGTGATAAATTACATAGGATTATAGCTTGGAAATATAAAGAATATTGCTTGCAGCTTTAAGTATGCGTGAGTAGTAATATGGCAAAATAGTTATTGATTTTGAAAGCTAACTTTGTTTATATAGGCAGTGGAATGACGTTGATCATAAAGCATGTTTAGTGTCATTAACACACTTTCCATTTGGAGAAGATCCTATCTGAAAGAAGCCGTTGGAATTGATGTTATCTTGAATGATCAGTAACGCTTCAGAATCTTATCTCCTTACTTGCTGATGACGCTTCAGAATATTGATGACTTGGATTAGTATGTTCTTGTTCAGAGTCAGAGTTTACTTTGATTAAGCACAGGTTCTGGTCATCAATATTCAGCGCATGTTCTGATTGCTTCAGCGTATAGCTCTTATGGCTTATCTTCTGATGCTGATATGGTCATAACTTCTGCATACATAAAACATAATTTTTAAGGTGCATATTTGTTCTTTGTTTTTATTATTTATTCTTTGTATTTGTTATCATTAAAACTCTAACCAAGGGTTGTAGAATCAAACTATGTTCTAACATGACATTCGTCATTCCACTTTACCACTTGATCTTTCTTCAGAAGCTTGAAGATGGGCTCACAAGTAGCAGTCAGATGTGAAATGAACCTGGCGATGTAATTCAAGCTTCCCAAGAAACCTCTAACTTCATTTTCTGTATGAGGAGCTGGAATTTCTTGTATGGCCTTTACCTTTGTAGGGTCTACTTGGATGCCTTTGTCGCTGACAATTAAACCCAGAAGTTTACCAGACCTTACCCCGAAGGTGCACTTGTTCGTATTCAACCTCAGCTTGTATATCTTCAACCTATCGAATAACTTTTATAGATGATCAAGGTGCTCTTCCTCAGTTTGAGACCTGACTATCATGTCATCAACATAAATTTCGATCTCATGATGAATCATATCGTGGAACAAAACGACCATGGCACACTGATAAGTTGCCCCAACATTCTTCAACCCGAAAGGCATCACCTTGTAATAGAAGGTGCCCCACTGTGTGATGAAGGTTGTCTTCTCCATGTATTCAGGAGACATCTTGATCTGATTGTATCCAGAGAAACCATCCATGAAGGAGAAGATCTTGTGCTGCGCGGTGTTGTCAACCAGAATATCAATGTGAGGAAGTGGGAAGTCATCCTTGGGGCTTGCCCTGTTCAGATCTCTATAATCCACACACATCCGTACCTTACTGTCCTTCTTAGGTACCTGAACAACGTTAGCCACCCACTGTGGATAAGAGGTGACAACTAAGAACCCTGCGTCGAACTGCTTCATGACCTCTGCCTTGATTTTCGCTAACATTTCAGGGCGCATACGACTGACTTTCTGTTTAACCGGAGGTCAGTCTTCTTTGGTTGGCAGACGATGAACCACAATATCAGTGTCTAAACCTGGCATGTCTTCATATGACCAGGCGAATATCTCAACATAGTCGTGCAACATTTGTATCAACCGCTGTTTGACCTTAACTTCCAAATTTGCACCAATCTTGACCTCTTTTCTGTCTATCTCCGTGCCCAGGTTTATCGTCTCAATCGGCTCTTCATGAGGCTGTATAACCCTTTATTCCTATTGTAATAGTCTAGCAAGTTATCCAGTTAACTCACAATCATCCTCACCTTCGTCTTCGGCTTGGTTGATCATATTTTCAAAGTCATAACAGACATTAGCAGAGCTATTATCAATGGGATCCAGAGTGGATATGGATCTGCAGTGCGATACGTGAGTGTGTGTAAGAGCATAGTTGTTTTGATAACCAAACAAGAAAAACAGAGAGCGCAAAATTTGTATGCAAGGAACATCCAATGTTTTATTGATGAAATGAAAAATAATAGCCCTCACAAACAAATCCAATGTGCCTCAGGCAAGGCGCAAGGCTGTAGAGTTTTAAATTGTTTATTACAAATCTCAAAACAGGTAAGATAATTACTGCAGAATAAAAGAAACTGGTATAAAGTCCCTAGCTGTCCAGTTACTCGGTCCACTGTTGGTAGTTAGGTAGATCCAACTGTTAATGTCTGAGTCTTCCTCGCTGTCTTCAATGACATTAATTCCCCAATTGATGATGCGTAGGGGAGGTCCTCCAGCCCGAGCGCGTCGAACAACCCTTTGAGCTCCTGAAGTAAAGCCCAAACCAAACTTGTCAGTTTTGTGAGTAAAATCAGGGAGTTGTCCCCAATTGGTATACCCACCTTCTTAAACCACCGCTCTGGCGTCTTTGAGAGAAGCCATCTTTAGAGGAGGTTTGTTGGTAGTAGTTTCAGCCGATGCCAAGATCTGGGGAACCTCTTCAAAGTTCTGGCAAGGAGTATCTATGAATTCCCCGTCCATCTCTATGTACCTGAAGGAATTAAGGTGGCTCACCATATACTCCTCCTCACCACGCACAGTGACAATCTTCCCTTTTATTGGATACTTCAACATTTAGTGCAGTGTAGAAGTAACTGCCCCAGCTTCATGGATCCAAGGATGACCCAACAAACAAGAGTATGATGGCCGGATGTCCATTACATAGAAGGTGTACTCAAAAGTCTGGGAACCCACTTTGACAGGGATGTCCACTTCCCCATGCACCATTCTCTTTGACCCATCAAAATCCCTCACCACAATGTTACTAGGCTTTAAGGTCAAGCCCTCACAGACCAACCGATCCAATGCCTTCTTTGGCAGAAAATTCAGAGAGGACCCAATATCTACCAACACATGAGCCATTGTGGTGCCCCTGCATTCAACCGAGACATGCAGAGCATCATTATGCTTCCTCCCCTTCAGTGTCAAGTCTACATCTGAAAAACCCAGCCTATTGTCAGCAGTCAGGCTGACCACACAGTCTTTGAATTGATCACTTAAGGTCTCTTGCGGCACATGAGCAGTCTTGAGGAATGCAATCAAAGCCTTCGCATGGGCCTCGGAGCACAACAACAGGGACAACATGGATATCTTGGAGGGGGTATGCCTCAGCTGCTCGACCACATTGTAGTCGCTCTTTTTGATTATTTTCAGTATTTCCTCTATCTCTTGCTTAGAGGCTTCCACGATAATTTTTCTAGGCGCCTCCGTCCGGGAAGGCTCACCTATAACTTCTTTTCCTCAAATCCCAGATGACTCGACGGTGGGAGTGTTAATTGGAGTAAGAACAGGAGTAGTAGTTGATGTACCAACAAGAGTAGCAGATGGAATAACAACAGGCCTATTGACAGTCTTCGGGGAAATATCGGGAGAGAAAACCCTTCCACTTCAGGTAACCTTGCTGGTCCCGATAATGTTACTGACATTAGGATCAACCTCTTCATTTTACAGATCTTGTTTGATGCCATGATGGTACACATCGACGCCATAATGCCAGGGGACAACTTTGTCTGAGGCATACGGAACAGGACCAGGAACGGTGATTATTAGCGGAGCGAATCTTGGAACAAATGTAATCCTTACTGGTCTTCTCGAGGAGACCTTAGAAGGATTGGCGGAAATGGTTATAATAACAACGTCTTCAAATGGAACAATGAGAACCAAAGTTTTCTCGAACAAAATTTCTTTGCTATCCATCAGGCGCTGAACACCTGACTTCAACAAATGGCAACCAAAAGGCAGAAATGAACACATGTGGCAACCTTCACCATAACCCAGAAATAAATCGGCCGACAACAAATTCTTCTTAACCGTCATAAGAGGAGTAGATACTTTATCTACTAAGGTCACAAACAGATCGGTATCCACAACATTAACTCCACGACCGTGCTTAGGCATGGGAGCAGTTATGATGTTGGGCTTTTCCGGAGCATCGAACTCGATCTCCTTGGCTTTGATCAGATCCTGTACCTTATTTTTCAGAGCCCAGTAGTCATTGGTGTCGTGCCCAGGACTCTCAGAATGATAGGCACACCGAGCATTTGGATTATATCGGGGAGATGTGGTATTCTGATTCTTGGGAGCCTCTTTCAAGGTCGCCAAGTTGGATCTCAGCAAATGGGGTAGAACTTCAGCCAACGTCATGTTGATCTGGGTAAACTGCCTTTGTGGTCTTTCCACCCTTTGTTGATTATTGCGTTGTGGAGCAACTGCAGGCCTAGGTGTCATCATGACAATTACTGTCTGACGATGTTCAGCTCTGCTTTGGCCTCTCGGGCTATAGATTGCACTGACTTCCTTCTTACCAGTAAAAGGGTTCTTTACCGAACTCGAAGAGGCATCCTTCTGTATTTACCGCTCCGAATTCTAGCTTCTACTCTCTCTCCAGTTAGAATCAGCTCGGTGAAACCAACTGACGAGCTATCGATCAAATGATTAAAGAACGAATCAGATAGTGTCCTTAAAAACATATCGACCAACTCCCTATCAGACAACGAGGGTTGAATTCTTCTAGCCAAGTCTCTCCATTTCTGGGCATAGTCCTTAAAGCCTTCACTTGCACCCATGGACATACTCTGGAGTTGAGTACGAGTAGGAGCAAGGTCGGCATTGTATTGATACTGCTTATAAAAAGCAGCAACCAGATCTTCCCAATTTCAGACATTGGCTCTCTCTAGTTGGTAGAACCATTCAAGCTATGTCCCTGACAGACTATCTTGAAAGAAGTGAACCCACAAATTTCTATCAGTGGTGTGGGGCTGGATTTTTCTGACGTAGGAACGAAGATGGATTTTGGGGTAAGACACCCCATCGTACTTAGCAAAAATTGAAGCCTTGAACTTCTGCGGGATGACCACTCCCGACACCAATCCCAATTCTTTGAAATCTAACCCAGGTATCCTCTGGACCTCCATAGCAATCAGACGGTCTTCCAACTGCTTGTATCTATCCTCAGTAGGAGGATACTGCTCATCATTATAATCAGTATCATTGTCAGAAACCTAAGGACTGGGGTCCTTTTCCCTTGTCTCTTCTTCTTGATTTTCCCCTTCTTTGGATGAAGAGGTCAGATCAACTTGCTACTTTAACGCCCCCCTGAATCTTCTGCCCATATTCAGAATACCAGCGGCCTTCTTCTTTTTCTTTTTCTCCTTCAGGATGAGGGCCTTTAGATCCTCCTGCCCTTTTGCCAGATTTATGAACATCTGTTGGAATTGGGCATTTTGTGCCTGAAGATCTTTGATGCTTTGTTCAAAAGACATTTCTGCTGAAATAAACAACGAAGAAGATGAGAAGCCTATAATGGTACCTGTATATGCAGTGTTTATGGATGGCATGCGTATGCAATGATTTCAAATACTTTGGGAAATTTAAATTTTCGAACCAAAATGAAACAAAGATTTTATTAGTAGAATTCAAAGTTCAATTGCCCTTTTGATGTTACAATTAAAACAATTCTAAAAAACTAGAAAAATAAAATTTCCCATGGATGCTTCCTCTTTGTGCCGAGATAGACATTAAGGCTTCTTTCCTCATGAAGCTGCTTTGTGAGCTCTAAAACCCTCCTCTCCTGGGTATATAACTGATTCCTGTAAGTATCCCGCTCTTTCTTCAACTGAATCCAATACCTCTGTAGTTCTCCAAGATTGGTGGGCATATCAGGATAGAGAACCGTGTAAGGAATACCCCCTTCAGTAGTGGGTTCCATAATCACTGGTAAAACGGCCATGTAGGGCATCATAAGCTTCTGGGCACGAGCTCGTACCCATTGGAGATAATGTTCCATAGGAATGGAAGCCTTTGGCCCCAAAGCCTTGGCGCCAGATCTATTTACCATGCTCCAAGCTCGTATGAACCTCTGGCGATACCCTTGAACATCATCCTCATAGTTAAATACAATGCCCTCGATAAGTAACTCATGGGGACCATCCCTTCGAGCGTAACCAAATTGTCGTAGAGCTAAACAAGGATTGTAGGTTATGCCTCCTCTGATGCCAGGTAATGGGACATTAGGGTACTCCCCACAGTGGTCAATAATAGCAGTATCTCCCATAGCTCGGGAATACCAGAGAATATCCGTGTGAGTGAGTGACATTATCCTTTGCGACCAACCCAAACCTTCTTCATTCTTCAATACGGACTTAGGGAGGTGAGAAATAAACCACCTTGACAACAATGGCATGCAGCGCATAAAAACCCCTCTTCTCTTCATGGTACGAGTATGGAGAGCATACAGAATATCTCCGAGCAAGGTAGGCACGGGGTTGCGAGAGAGGAAGATCTTGATAGTATTCACATATATGAGAAAGTCTGGATTAGGGAACAATACTAACCCATAGATTAGAAGGGCCAAGACCTCCTCAAAAGCCTGAAAGTCCATATCATCCCAAAACAGTTGGGCTTTGTCTATTAGGAACTTGGCTAGAAAACCCTTGACTCCGCTTCTTGTTTCTCAATTGGATACCACGGTGACCCGTTTCAGATGCAAGGTCGAGGAAATGAATTCTTGGTTAGGAACCTCTTCTAAACCTGTGAAAGGAAACTGTTCAAGAATGGGTATATCCAACAGCTGAGAGAATTCTTCCATGGTAGGCACCAATTGATAATCTGGGAAGGTGAAGTAGTGGTGCTTGGGATCAAAGAACTGAAAGAGTACACTCATCATCTTTTCATCAAAGTTTGAAGTAACCAGGTTGAGAAGTAGACCATGTCTCTTAGTGAACGTAGAAGTTTTAGGAACCCTTGATACTAACTTCTTAAGCTGGGGAGGTATTCTCACAAAGCTGATTCAGATAGTGTTTCTACGAGCGGAAGCCATGATCTGCAAAACAGTACAAAGATAAATTCCCTTGGTCCTTGAAATGATTAGTGTAATAATAATGGATGATATGTTATGATGCATGATGTTATGTTTAAACAGAATAAATCACATACAAGCAAAGCACACAATAGACCTTAGGTTCAAAGGCTTGCATGAGGTTAAAGGTAAGTACCCTCTTGAAATTTAGTTAGTTTCATACCTGTCTTAGAAAAGTAACCGAGTTCTAAAGATTCTCAATATCACTGATCATCCTTTATCGGGCATTGTTTCAGCTCAGGCAATCTTTTCTTGTAGCCTAAATATCCCAAAAGTCTGATCTCAATGAGTGTAACATCGAGTATCAACCAATCCTCAGCTTTATATCGAGGCCGGCTATCTCACTACTTTCTAATGGCCAATTTTGTTCAACTAAGGTTCTAAGGCCCGTTAGTGCTCCACGACACCACGCGGCGGCCCCGTATTCTCCTCATTTCAACACGAAGGATACCAGTACCGACCAAAGTGTCACACCAACACAACCATCACTTAAACTATATCGGTCTATGCCGTACATTCTCCACGATCTATTTCTATTTACCTAAAGAGTGTCCCCAGATCCGGGTGTAGGATCTTCAATAATACCCAAGCAAAAACCCTTAAAGATAAAGCAGGCAAAACAAACAAGAAAGTAATTTTAAAAATGACCTAGATCGTAAGGTGTTCCTCACTTATTAATAAATCCCAAGCAGAGTCGCCAATTCTGTGATAGAGTGGCAGAACCGACTGTTAATACTGGTTTGCGTTTTCGCAAATGTCACGGTAAGCAAGAGTCGCCACTGACATTTATTTCATCCAACTAAGGAAAAGGAAAAATAACAGAAAAAACCTTTTTCGAGAATGTTTCTGAGTACAGGGGGTAGATTATAGAAAGGGAAGGTGTTAGCACCCTTTTTATCCGTGGTTTTCCATGGGCTCTTAGGTACTTTGCTCATTTTTTAAAATTACTTGTGTGTGCTTGTTTTGAAAAAAAGTTATACTTCGTGATAACCCTTGTATCAGTCCTCAAGAGTGTGACAAAGTTGTTTTGAGAATTGTTTTGAAAAGTGTTTGTGTGAAAAGTTTTGTTTGAGCAAGTACCTAGGAACTAATCTACCTACTCAAAAAAGTCTGTTCGTTTTCCTTTAGACAGCGCTATCCTATTATTAAGGAATAGGTAGCACCGTCGTTGGAGTTTTAAGGGACATTTGAAGGGACGAATACGATCACAAAAGCAATGTTAGGAAATTTTAGTAATCGTCCTAAATCCTTAAAGATCTTTTTCAGAGGCAGCATCCGATTGGGTCATTTTAGATCTCTTGAGACTAAAGGACAACCACTAACATTCCCTATACTTTATGACCGTTTACTGAAGGCAACCGGAGTGGAGTAAACCCTAGGAGTGAGTATGTGCAAATGTATTTTTCAGTTATATTTATCTTTGCACAATTAGGGTTTTCTACCATATTAATTTCAATTCGTCTTTCTATACAATCCTATACATACATCTAAGCAGTTTATAGTTTATGGAAATTAAAATGCGAGAAATTAGAGTCCTAGCTATTACATGGCTTTGGGCAGATACATAATTATTTTGATTGAAAATAAAATGCGGAATTAAAATCTTATTTAAATCTATTACAACTCGGAGCAGTTACAAATAATAAAAAAAGAAAATTAAAAGCGCGCGGCAACTTAAATGCGAGAAATAATCAGATGACCTAAAAATCTAATTTGAGAAAATATTTATGTTATTTTTGAGGAAAAATTAGGTTAAGTACAAAGTTAACCCTAATTCTAATTATTTTGAATTATAATAAAAGACATTAAATTACCCTAATTAATCTAATTAATTAATAAAATATTTTTTACAAAAAAAAGATTTTTGATATTTTTTTATGATTTTTGATTAAATAAAAAATATGATTTTTTGGTGTTATTAAAAAGATATAATTAATAAATAAAAAGAATTAAAGAATGAAAAATAAAAAAGGACTTGGGCCTGCATAAGCACCCAGGGGGGTGTGTTTCTGATTTTTGTTAGGCCTAATATGGCTGAGCCCAGTTCGTGCCAGATCCTGTGCTAGCACGCTTGGAAGGTGCACCATGGTCTCTCCTTGATTGGAACGTTGGATCTGTACTGGTAACGATCCAGTGGCTGGATCAGTGGGGCGCATGATGGACGTTTGCTCATGAGGCGCATGGGATCTGCAATTACACGTTGAGAAAATAAAGAAAATGCTGGGACCTGGGATCGAACCTAGGTCCTTCCACTCATTCCATGCTTGCCCTGCCATCTGTGCTACACTTCTTAGTTATTATGATAATAACATTAAAACATCATATGTGAAACAGAATGGATGAGCTGGAAAACACGCGCGAAATTCAAATGGGCCAGTGGGGTGGTGACAAGTCACCATCTTCTTCCCTGTCCGTCGTTTTAGATCTCATATCTATACCTACAGACAAAACTCCATAGCTATACACCTGCAAGCTTAAAAAAATCACATGATGCACAATAAATCAATTCTAACTATACCAATCAATTCATCTTGGTCTCACGAGTATCATGGCATTAGTTTCTTGGCATAATTTCACCTATACAGAGAAGCCCCAAAATGGCTTCTCAAACCCTAGCCATGGCAATCGTCAGTATATTCATCAAAACATAAATTAAACCATTTAAACGTGTTGCAAACACGTTAACAATCACAAATGTATCATTCAGACATGCTTGCAATTTTAAAAAAAGAAGCAAACCGTATGAAGACTGTGGGGAGTTTCTGGGCTTGTGAATGCTTGCAATTGATTGTGTTAGCTCCAAGAGATGTCCATGAAGCGATGTGAAGCTTTGGAATGGCCTGAATCACCCTATATATGAGAAAAAGAATCATCACTTTTTGCCAAAAAATTCAAGTTTCTTTCTCTATTTTCACGAGTGTAAACCCTTGTCTCTTGCCTTGTTTTTGTTCATTATATGTAGTATGAAGAATTAGGGTAACAATTTTGGATCCAATCTTGAGAATTGATGGATAAAATATTTTATCTTTAAGTCATATTATTTCATTCCAAACTTTACCAAATCATGCCTTTTTTGCGTTGATTCGATTTGGCTTGATTAGGCCAGCTCAAATAGATTTGATCTTCATCAAAATCAGATCATCAAAATAATCTTTGATATTTTTTGTTATTTATTTGATTTAATGTGATTTTTAATAAATAAAAATCAAAATAAAATAAATAAATAGAGAAAATAAGGTATGGCTGCTGATTTAGGTCGTGGACCATGTTGGAAGTGAGGTGCAAGCCTAAAAAGTTAGGCCCATTTGGCAAAAATGCATTTTTGAGCCCATTTGACTTTTGGCAATTTTCCAAAAATGGTCAACTTTGACACTACATAACTCTTCTAATTTTAGTCCTAGAGAGGTGTTCTTGGAATTTTTAGAAATATTAGGATGTCCCTTAAACAACCCTTTTGGTCTCATTTCAAATGAGTCTTCCATGTTCATGTAAGAAGCTTTGACCCAAAAGGTG
Source organism: Vicia faba (assembly GCA_948472305.1). Classification (NCBI taxonomy): domain Eukaryota; kingdom Viridiplantae; phylum Streptophyta; class Magnoliopsida; order Fabales; family Fabaceae; genus Vicia; species Vicia faba. Next base: position 750,434,319 of record OX451739.1, read on the forward strand.
TTTTTGTTGACTTTTCAAAAGGACCTATAATATAGAAATTCATATCTTTTTATGGGTGCATTTTTTAAACTTGAGGGATGAATATGGGTTGTAGGAAATTGAATTCCCTTCAAAATGAGACTTGGATGAGAAATTTATGATGAAGTATGAGAAAGTTATGCTTGGTCAAAGTTTAGTTGAGATTTCCTATGAAACCCTAATTTAACAACTTTTGAGTTTTGATGAATTAGGAGCATTCCTTGAGGAATCATGATCAACCCTTCATCAAATGATGAATATAACTTAAAAATGTTGATGTTGACCAAAAATCTTGAAGTTTGACTGTATGTGGGCCACAATTGACTGTTGACCTAATATAGTCGATTCTCAAGCATCTGAGCAGTTGACTGAGCAAACTTCTTGTGCAAAGCTTGAAATTTGACATGGAGGGTCTTGAGGACATATTATGACCATGGAGAGCATATGAGGCCTTTGGATCTCACCCCTTCTTGATGAAAGTGGAAACCCTAGTTGGAGGTTCATTGCTTTAGGAGAGAGTTTATCTAGTCAATTCTTGAGCATCCTTGAGCAAGTTGAGGGTCTTAATGAGCATATATTGAGTAAAATGGGAGGGAAAATTTTTGGGTACAACAAAAACCTTCTTGGTTTTTGCTCTTTGTACATTTTAAACATGCTTTAAAGACTAACCTGGCCCTATGGTATTGTTGGCATGGCCTTAGACCATGTTTATATTCAAACTCAAATGAAAGAAACATGAGACAAGAAGTTGAAAATGAAGTCTATGGCTTCCACACTAACCTTCAGGTCAAACAAAAGAGCCAGACGAAAATCACGCCTGCACTGATCCCAGGCCCATTCGAAAGACACTCCCTAACTGCTTTCAACCCCCAATCGAAGGAGGCAAAAAGAAAGATTACATCTTGCACTGGTTCTAGGCCCAGTCAAAAGGCACGACATGCTGACTTCCAGGCCCCAATCGAAAGGCACAACATGCTGACTCCCAGGCCTCAGTTGAAAGTCATGCCTTCACCCTTTTCAGGCCAAATCGAAGAGAGTCGAAAAATGCAGAATTGAAGGGTTTGCTGCCCTAAATCGAAAGACCCATTTTTCTTGCTTTTGTTTTATTTCCGCCTTTATATTTTTCATGCAATTAAATATGGTTGTAATAGTGTAGCATTTTATCTATTGCATTTTATTACTTTTGTATGATTGCTAGTAAAATAGGGTATGTATGGAAAGATAAAATAACCAAGTAGACCACCCTGATCAAAAAGAAAAAAATGCATGTAATCAAACACACTTTGCACACGTGCACTTCTAGGGTTAACTCCACTTGTTGCCTTATGAAAAATGGTCATGTTATGCATGTGAGACATCTTAGCAAAAACAATAAAAAATACAAGATCATAGTCCATCGATGACGCTTCGAGTGCTTCCTTACAAATAATCTTAGTCCCTCAAGAGAAATGCTAAGATATCTCACAACTTTGCTATCATGACTATACAATGACCCACGCCCGTCCCTTTTACATCCAAAGATAAGGCTTCTTACCAATCAATGGTAAGATAGCAATATCAAAGGAAGAGAGAAATGAACAAAATACTTTTGAGTATGGTAGAATGGTCTTAGTTGCTTTCTCACGATCTATTCTAAAAAAGAAAACATTTTCCAAATGCACCAACACTTTCCATGAAATATTTTCAAAAAGTCCAACACTTTGCATACATTCTTATAGAGACGAGAATCATTACAAAGTTTTCCTAAACGAAGGCGTTTTTCAAAAATACTTTCAATACCCACCACAAAGCACACTTTCAAACAAAAGCAATGATCTAGCAAGAAACTAAGAGCCCATAGATAACTATATATGAAAAGGGTGCTAACACCTTCCCTTTTCATAATCTACCCCCCAAACTCAAGAAAATAATCTTAAAGGTCTTTCCCGTTCTTTTTCACCCTTTACTTTATTTGGATAAAAGAAAAGTCAGTGGCGACTCTTGCTATCCTCTACAATTGTGATCAAATGAAAAACATCCAAGTCAGTTCTCCCACCTTGTTACAGTAGCGACCTCTTTTTTTTAATTTTATTATCCTTACTTTTTACCTGAATTTCTTCTTTTGTGATTACAGTCAGGGGATGCCCCTATTTTTTTTCTTAAGTCTCCTTCATAGGTTTTGACTTAGAGAGATTTTCTTTTGAGAGATAATAACTGCCTATTTTAATGATTATGCAGAACCATCACCATCTTTTGTTTTAGAATGATACCTCTAACATTACTTGTCGTGTACGAGAGGAAAGCTTGCGATTGAGCGCACTATTGAATTAACTGAGAAACTATCCTGCCCCAGGTTATGATTAAAGGTTTCAATTTACGTGAAAAAGAAAGATCTTACTTATTAGGCTCAAAGGGGTTGACTAGGGATTATCTTCCTTATAACTCCACTGTTTAGGATTTGAAATAACGCTTGTACATCATCAGCAAGGTCTGTTCAAAAGCACACTATATGAGATTTTGGTATCATTTTTGTAATCCTCCCTCTAAAGGCTTACAACTTTCAATCGAGAGTCGAATATCACAAAAAGGAAGTAAAAGTATAGTTTCAGTATAGTGAAAATGAATGGATTAATTTAAGACAAACATATGCAATGCATTAATGGAATAACAAAGTTTGACATAAAATAAGTGTTCGAACAATCAAAAGAAATTACAATTTGAGAAATCAAATGAAATAAACGCTCTCAATCTTGGCCATGATTCGGCATGGGAGCATGATCAAGTTGGGAGTCTCAGGAGGGTCAAATTCAATCTCCTTGGCGTCAATCATATTTTGAATCTTGTATTTCAGCGCCCAACAATCGTTAGTATCATGTCCAAGACTGCCAGAATGATATGCATACCTTGCATCAGGATTGTAGTTAGGAGAAGAAGTTTTGGGGTTTGGATGAGGTTCTATCAACGTAATCAGATTCATCCTCAACATGTGTTGCAATTCTTGAGACAACGACATGTTGATTTTGGTAAACTGTCTCTTGGGCTCGTCTTTCCTTCGCCGATTACCCCGTTGTTGTCGCATTGGTGTAGGATTAGAAATCATAACTTCCCCCACAGCTTGTTGATGATCTTTTTAACCATGAACCTTCTGGCCGTACATAGCATTAGCCTCTTTCTTCCCGTTGAAAGGCTTCTTCACAACATTTGAAGACATAACCACCTGATTTTTACCACTTCTGATTCCAACTTCTACTCTTTCACCTGTCAATATCAACTCGGTGAACCCATCCAAAGAGCTTCCGATCAAGTGGTTGAAAAGTGGATCAGACAATGTACCCAAGAACATATCTACCAGCTCTCTATTAGACAGAGGAGGCTGGACTCTTCCTGTAAGATCTCTCCATTTCTGGGCATAATCTTTGAAGCCCTCGCTAGAACCCATAAACATGCTTTGAAGTTGTGTACAGGTTGGAGCGAGGTCATCATTGTATTGATACTGCTTGTAGAAAGCAACATGCAGATCCTCCCAGGTGCGGGCGGATGTTGGTTCCCTCCAGCTGATTAAACCATTCCAATTGAGTCCCCGATAAACTTTCTTAGAAGAAATGCACCCAAAAATTCCTATCAATGGTGTGAGGTTGGATCTTCCTAACATAAGACCTCAGGTGATGTTTAGGACATGAAACCCCGTCATATTTAGCAAACACAGGAACCTTGAACTTTGGTGGGATGACCACTCCAAAAACCATCCCTAATTCTTCAAAATCCAGACCAGGTACCCTTTGAATTTCCATGTGTTGAGACAATCCTCCAGCTGCTTGTATTTGTCATCAGCAGGAGGATATTATTGTTCCATGTAATCAACCTCTTCTTCACTGGTCTATGGGTCGTGGTCTTATTCTTTTGGCTTCTCTTCCTGATTGTCTCCCTCGTTTGACAGAGTTGCGAATTCTAGAGCTCGCTTGGCCGGTCCTCTGAGTCTCCTTCCCATATTCAGGACACCCACTGGATTCTTGGCCTTTTTCTTCTTATCTTTGAGAATGAGAGCCTTCAGGTCCTCTTGTCCCTTAGCCAGAGCCAGGAACATCTGCTGGAATTGAGAATTTTGGGTTTGAAGGTCTTTAATATTCTATTTGAGAGCCATTTCTTTTTGTTGAAATAAACAGCGAAAAGATAAGAAACATGTCCTTGAAATACCTGTAATGATATATGTGCCATGTTTATGCGATGTTTTCAAGGATCTCGCGGGGTAAACACAAGAAAATGTCAGAATCTGACTGCAACTTTGATTGAAGAACTTCGTATCGTTGAACGTCCTTCTACGAGAATCAAGCTCACCATATCGAGTGAGTCATAGCCTCTGACTCAAGTTATTGTGCTTTGATCTTTTGACGGTATTGGCTAGGGGAAATAAATCCCCTTTCCCCTTGCTAGACGTCTGGTTCATCATAACCTGCATCATAGGCCCTAAAGATTCTTGAAATGATTAGCATGGATGTTATGATGCATGATTTATGTTTGAACATTTTAATCACACACAAGCAAAACACACAAGACCTTAGGTTTAGGCTTGCATGGGGTTTATGAGTAAGTACCCTCTTGAAGTTTAGTTGGTTCAACCTGTCTTAGAAAAGTAACCGGGTTATATGGAGTCTCAATATCATTGACCTTTCTTTTAGGCATTGTTTTAGCTCAAGCACCGAAGTATTGTGGCCAAAATATCCCAAAAGTCCAATCTCAATGAGTGTAGCATCGAGTATCAACCAATCTTCGGTCGGAACCAAAGCCGGCTATCTCACTACTTTCTAATGGCTTAGGATGAGTTAATTAAAGGTTCTAAAGGTCAGTTAGATCTTAATGACACTATAAGGAAGCCTAATTGTTGTACCCCAAAATTTTCCCTCTCATTTATCAAGTATTTTCCCACAAGATCTCCTTTGGTTCAAGACTGCACAAGGTTTGATCAGCTCAAGACACCTCCTTAAGCACTGATGACTAAAATTAGGGTTTGAGATTGCAAAAGGATAATTGAATTTTCAATGCCTCATATTACTTTCATGGATCATTATGGACCCCCAAGATTACTCATGTCAAGTTTCAAGCCTTGAATCACATATTTGCTCAGTCAATTGAGCAATTGACCTAAAAATCAGCTGTATTGGGGAAAAAGTTAAATGTGGCCAATTTACAGTCAAACTTCATAATTTTTTATCCACATCAATATTATAAACTCATATGTATCATTTGATCAAGTTAATACCATAATTCCTCAAGAAATTTGATCAAATCATCAAAAGGGCAAAATGGTCAAAATTATGGTTTTTACTGAGAAAGGGCAATTTCTGATTTTTGACCTAGTAAATGGATAATTGGTTTGAGGCATAATATCAAGAGTTCAATTGCATCATTTTTACCTAATGGCATGACTCAAAACATCGTCCAAGATCAGTTGGATTGATAATGGATTTTCAGTCAACTGATCAAAAATCAACTGTATATTGAAAAGTCAAACTTTGACTTTTTTATCAAAATCAAGTGTCAAAGATCACAATTCATCAAAACATGTCAAAATATGAAACTTGTTCATCAAGAAATAGAAAAAGTCAAGATTTCATTTTGAAAAGTCAAAGTTATCAAACTTAGAAATTTTTCTATGGAAAACTTCATGTTTTTTCACAACTTTGAGCCAATTTTTCACCATGATGCAAGATGATTTAAAAGAAACTTTCAACATGAAAGTTTTATATCTCCATGAGATCTACAACATTGCTTTAAACAACTTCTCCTAGAAATGCTTGTATTTCAAGTTATTTATTCATGAAGTCATGGTTTTGAAATTAAACACTTAGTGAAAATTTGCCCTAGTCTAGGCAGGATTTTGACCTAACTTCATGGCAATTTTTCATATAGTTCCAAGGGGAATTTTCAAAAGTGATTCAAAGAAGGATTGTATAGCACACTACAAGCTTTCTAAAATGTCCAAGAACTCCTTGAGATCATTATTGAGCAAGGAGAATCAAAGAGAGAAAGTTAGGGTTTCAAACTAAAATTATAGGTCACTTTGTGATGAACAAAGATTCAAATCTCAAACCTATGCTGCATAATCTCTGATTTACAGGCCTCAAACTTGTTAAGCACTCCATAATTAAATGCTTACACAGCTGTTAGAGGCTTCGACTCAAGCATTCAATGCAATGCCCATGCTTTATGTCCATTCTAGGAAGAAAGTGCACAATGCCATTTTGAAAAAGTAGCTTTACACACAAAACTTGTTCTTGAGCCTTGCAATGGTTTTCTTCTGATCATACACGACCTATAACTCAAAAGAAGTTTGTCTCAAGCCTCATAATCACTCATCCCATGCTTGTACTTCATCTTGGAACCATACTTTCACTTTTTTCAAAATCAAGTAACATAGCAATCAGTCTAGAGCTTGTACTTCTGACCCTCTCAAGCACTCAATCCTTCTCACTAATTATGTACAAGTCCTTGGCAACAAAACAAACACATGCTTAAGCCCCAAAACTCACAAGAACTCGGAACTGTATCACATACCTCCATTCCTCATAACCTGACCAAACGTTTGAAACTCACATCTCCCTCGTGCGTTTTCAAGCCTTTTCGTTCCTAAAGCTTCTAAACATCATTTAGAACTCATCCCACACCCTGTTACAAGACCGTAATATCATTAACACCATCCTCCATTTTCAAAAACATATCTTTGCACTTGGACTTCTCCAGCACGATTCGGCCATCTCCGGTACAAACTAAACACTGCATTAGCTTCCTGGGACCTCAGTGGAGCTGTTCTGATCATCACAACACCTTGAGGAGTGCTCAAAATCAGAATATGATTTCCAGTTTTTAGGTAAGTTTCCTTAACTTGGAACTCTTCATACAAGCATCATTAATGTTTAATTTGTGAATGAAAAATGTAGACATCATTGTCTTGAAGCTAACCATGTCTTTAAATTTCATTTATATTGCTTAAGTAGTTATACTTTTGAATCTGAACATCCTGGAAAAGTTAGGTCAGAATTTGGTACCATTCAAAATTCATGCTCATTTTTGAGAATTAGTTAAGTTATTTACATTTCTGGAATCGTGGTGAAATTTACCACACGTTTCATATTTACATTTTTGCAAATGGATGAGAAATGAACAAGATGAAGGTGGTCTGGCTAGAGGTTGAAGATGAAGTTGTTTTTAGGAAGCAGTTTCTAATATATATTTACGGTTTGACATAAGTTAACGGATGTATCACCACCCCAGTGGTTAAAGCGCGTGCCTGTCACCCTTAGGTCCTGGGTTCAAGCCCTAGCGTGACCTTTTTGCATTGTTTTTTCACTATTTTGACATCTTCTTGTTTTTTTGCAGCGCTTGGGCCAACAGTTTGGACCTGACTTTTTTTCTTACAATACTCCCTGTTTCACTTATTAACCTCCCTGTTTTTATTTATTTTTTATTTTATTTTATTTTTACTATTTTATCTTTTATTATTATTATCATTAACATTATTATTATTATTATTATTATTATTATTATTATTATTATTATTATTTTCATTAATATAAAAAATCCAAAAAATATTTATATTTTATTATTTATATTTATTTAGTTTATTTTTCTTTACAAAGACAAAAGAACAAAAACATTTCCTTTAAATAATTAAATTTGCCCTTTTTGTTTAAATACTTAGATAATAAATTTTAATTATTATCATATTATTTTCTTGTAAATTAAAATCAATTTAGGACTTAGGATCTTTTATTTACTTATTTACTAGTTTAATTAAATTCATAAAAACCCTAAAAAAATACTTTTCTTTAAATTTATTTAATTTACTAACTCAATCTTAATTTTCTTATTTTTAATCAATTATTTTATTTTATACAATTAAGTCAAAAACTTTTTTCATAAAAAAAAACCAAACAAAAAATCATATTTCTTTTTACATTTATATTCTTGTATTTTATTTGTTCATTTTGTACATTTATTCAAATTCAATATGGTTATAATAATTATTTAAATTTAATTTCTTGCAATATTCCCCATTTGTAATTTGTATACCCCCTCCCCTAAATGATGTAATAGCTTAGTATTTTTATTTTCCGCAATTTAAATACAAATGCTAGTAATTGGGGTTTGTATGGAAAGATTAAAATCAATGCTTAGCAAACCCTAATCAAAGACAAATCGAGCATGAAAATCAATACACTTGCACACAAACACCCCTAGGGTAAATCCACTTGGTTGCCTTACAAAAATGGCCATATTATGCATGTGAGGTATCTTAGCAAAAACAAGCAAAATACAAGATCATAGTCCCTCGATGACGCTATCTATGTTGCCTTTCAAAATGATCTTAGTCCCTAAAGAAAAATGCTAAGATATCTTGCAACATTTCTAATCATGGTTATGCGATGACCCACGTCCGTCCCTTTTACATCCAAAGATATGGTTACTTGCCAAGTCAATGGTAAGATAACAACGTCAAAGAAAAAAGGAAATGAACATGAAAGTCTTTTGAGTAGGTAGAATGTTCCTAGTTACTTGCTCAATTTAAAAACCAAAACATCCTTGCTATTTTCAAAACAAACACCAACACTTTCAAGAAACATCTTTCAAAACTTGAAAACATTTTCAAAAGATCAAACACTTTGTATACATTCTTACAAACGAGAATCATTACAAAGTTCGCCTAAACGATGACGCCTTTTCAAATACTTTCAAAAACCCACACAAAGCATATTTTCAAACAAAAGCAAGTGATCTAGAAAGTAACTAAGAGCCCATGGAAAACCATGGATGAAAAGGGTGCTAATACCTTCCCTTTTCATAATCTACCCCCTGAACTCAGGAAAACATCTCAAAGGTCTTTCCTGTGCTTTTTCACCTTTCCTTTTGGATAAAAGAAAAGTCGGTGGCGACTCTTGCTAACCACAACATTTACGATCAAATGTAAAATAACCAAGTCAGTTCTCCCACCGTATCATAGAACTGGCGACTCGGCTAGGGAATTTTTTTAAAGTGGGGTTACCTTAGGTTTAGATCACATTTATTAGCTTTCATTGTTTGACTTGTATGCTTTACATTTTGGTTCTTTGTTTGAGTTTGAATCCTCTACACGAATTTGGGATATCTTATAGTTAAGTAGCAATACATTGTGGAAACTGTGCAGGATATACCGACATGGTCTAAGCAATAGCTACATTAGTGTGACATATTTATGGGTACTGGTAGCCCTTGAGTAGTCAAGGAGAATACGGGGCCGCTGAGTGATATCATGAAGCACTAACTAACTTCTAGAACCTTTACTTGACCAACTTGGCGATTAGGACGTAGTGAGATGACCGGCTTTGGTGCAGTCCAAAGTTGGTAGATACTCGATACTACACTCATTGAGGTCTAGTTTTTTGGGATATTTCGGTCTCCATTAAAGAGGCTTGCGCTGAAACAATGCCCAAGGAAACAAACCAGTGATATTGAACTCCTTAGAACTCGGTTACTATTACTAGGACAGGTTTGAGCCAACTAAACTTCAAGTGGGTACTTACCTATGAGACTCCATGCAAGCCTAAACCTAAGGACTTGTTTGCTTTATTTATATATATATACTTGTACATACCATCATAAACATCATAACATCATACTCATATTCACTAACCATTTCAAGGATCTTGGGATTTATCTTTGTTCTGTTTTGTAGGACATGGATTCTATTCGCAGGAAAACCATTCAAGTCAATCTTGTAAGGATCCCTCCTCAAATTAAAGATCTAGCATCAAGGATTACTGAAAACTCTCCATTTATTGAGATACATGGTCGCCTACTAAACTAGGTTACCTCCAACACTGATGAGGACATGATAAAGGTGCTCTTCCAGTTCTTTGATCCTCTACACCATTGCTTCATATTTCCCGATAATCAACTTGTGCCAACTTTGGAAGAATTATCCCAACTCTTGAGGATTACCATTCTCAATCAACTACCTTTCAACGGTACGGAAAGTGATCCAAAGCCAGAAGAGATTGCTCAAGATCTACACTTGCAACCATCTGATATCACAACTAATTGGGAGACAAGGAGTGGTGTCAAAGGTTTCCTTGCAAAGTTCTTGTTTGAGAAAGCCTAAAACTGTTGTAACTCCTTGGATTTGAAAGCTTTTGAGGAAATTGTGGCTCTCCTTATCTATGGGATGGTTTTGTTTCCAAATCCCGACCAACTCATAGATGTGAACACCGTCAAAATCTTCATGACTCGTAACCTGATGCCTACTTTGCTAGGAGACATCCTACATTCTTTTCACACTCACACCATGAGGAAAAGAGGTATCCTTATGTGTTGTACTCCTCTCTTGGCAAGATGGTTTATTTCACATCTTCCTCAATCTATATTGAAGAACGAGCCAGGTTCAAGGTGGTCATATAGGTTGATCACACTCAAACATTCATACATTCAGACATTCATTGGTGTTCCCAGTCTATAGAGAATGTTACTATTATAGACCGTTATGGAGAATTCCCTAATGTCCCTTTACTTGGCATTAGAGGAGGTATCACCTATAACCCCTGCTTAGCCTTAAGATAGTTTGGTTACGCCTGAAGGGATGGCCCACATGAGATGCTCATTCAAGGTTTGGTATTTGACTACGAGAACGACGATCAAGGTCACTGCCGGAGACTTATCCGAGCTTGGAGGATTTTGAACAAGGTAGATAGCAAGACATTGGGGCATAAGAATTCCATCCCTCTTGAGCCTTACCTCAAATGGGTACGAGCTCGTGCTCAAAGTCTTATATTGCCTTACCCCTCCATTCTCTCGGTTATCATAGAGCCTGTTGTGGAAGGAGATGTTCCATACACTATCCTGCATCCTGACATACCCACTTCTCTTGAAGACTTACAAAGGGATTGGATTCAACTTAAGGGGGAAGGAGACACTTTCGAGGCCCAATTCTACGCTAGTGAGAAGAAGGTTTTAGAACTCACTAAGCAACTTCATGAGGAGCGGAGCTTGAACGCCTACATCACACCAAAGAGGATGCGTACAACTTTTTTATCTTAGAGTTTTTGTATTTCTTTGTAAGCCCAAAAGAGGCATGGTGTACTCAAGCTTTGATTTATTAATATAACATGTGTTCCTTTTTGGTCTAAAGCAAATTTAAATCTCTATTTTCCTTGAAATCATTACATATGCATCTACCATTCATCATAACATAAGCAAGTTTCTTACAACAAGTCTCCTCATCTTTCTACTATTTATTTCAGTAAGATGGATCTCGAGCAGACAGTAAAAGACCTCCAGGCGCAGAATGCTCAGTTTCAACAAATGTGCTTGACTCTAGCCAAAGGACAAGAGGATTTGAAAACTTTGCTGATTGAAGAAAAGAAGAAGAAAGCAACAAAAGCAACCAGTGTTCTGAATCTAGGAAGAAGGTTCCCAGGGGCAGCCAGAAAGATCTTAGACTTCGCAACATCATCTGGTGAAAAAGACAATCAAGAAGGGAAAGGCAAGGAAGCGACTACCCAGCCAGAATCTGAAGAGGAATAAGAAGAGGATTACTCTGAAGAGCAGTATCCCCCGACCGACGACAAATACAAACATCTGGAAGAGCGTCTAAGTGCAATGGAGATTCAGAAAGTTCCCGGGATGGACTTTGAAGAGCCGGGTTTGGTGTCTGGGATTGTTATTCCACCAAAGTTCAAGGCACCCATATTTGCTAAGTACGAAGGGGTTTCGTGTCCCAAGATTCATCCCTGATCTTTTGTGAGGAAGATACAACCTCACACTGTTGACAGAGATTTGTGGGTACACTTATTTCAAGACAGTCTATCCGGGACTCAACTTGATTGGTTCTATCAACTAGAAATAACCAATATTCATAACTGGGAAGATCTTTCCGCTGCTTTCTATAAACAATATTAGTACAATGTAGATCTTGCTCCCACCCACTCAACTCCAGAGTATGGCTATGGTTTCAAGTGAAGGTTTCAAAGGCTACTCTCATAAATGGAGGGACTTAGCAGGAAGAGTCCAGCCTCCCCTGTCCGAAAGAGAATTAGTAGACATCCCTGTCCGGTCCTTTCTTTAATCATCTAATTGGAAGATCCTCAACAAGCTTCACTGAATTAATCTTGACCAGGGAAAGAGTGAAAGCTAGGATTTAGAGTGGGAGGATTCAAAAGGACGCATCCTCTAGTGCCGTGAGAAAACCATTTATCGGGAAGAAATAAGTTGGTGTTGTGTATCCTCAAAGGAATCAAGATAGAACTGAACACCGTCCAATGGTGGGGACTGTCATGATCCCTAAGCCTGCACCTACTCAACAAAGGAGCAATCATCCTAGAATGGAAAGACCAGTAAGACAATTTACCCGGATTAATATGACACTATCTCAATTCCTGCCACATTTGTTGAGATCTAATCTGGTAACTTTGAAGGAAGCTCCGAAGAATCCTAACACAACCTCTCCTCATTACCATCCTAATGCTTGATGTGCTTACCATTCTGAATGCCCAGCCATGATACCAACAACTGTTGGGCTTCAAAAAACAAGGTGCAAGACCTTCTTGAAGCAAAAGAAATTAAATATGATGCTCCTGAGATCCCAAATGTTATCACTGCTCCTATGCCCAAGCATGGCCGTGATGTTAACGCTATCGAAGATGATATGTTTGTTACTGGTGTTGATGAACTTGTTACTCCTCTCCTGACTATCAAGAGGAACCTGTTGAATGCCATTTTATTTCTGGGTTGTGATGAAAGTTGCTACCTCTGTTTATCCCTACCAACTGGCTGTCATTTATTGAAAGCAGGTGTTCAACGCCTAATGGGTGACAAAGAGATTTTGTTTGAAAAAACTCCCTTTCCAACCATTTCTTACAATGATGTTTCAATAGTAACCATTTTTGCCAATCCTTCCAGGGTCCAACAAAAGACCCGTTAGGATTACATCAGTTCCTAAAGTGACTCCACTGATAATTACTATGCCTGGACCAATCCCGTACTCATCAGATAAAACTGTCCCATGGAATTATGGGGGCGGCGTCTACTATCACAGCGTCAAGCAAGATTGGCCGACTGGTGAAGACTCAATTTTTGAGAAGACTGACCCCGAAATCGGTAATATTGCAGAAACCAGCAAGATAACCTAAAGTGGCAGAGTATTCTCTCCCGAGATTGCTCTTCAGAAGACTATTACCGGTCCTATGATCATCTATGTTGTTGTTCCTATTGACACTACTACTACAATCCCTATGGTTACCCTTACTGACACTCCTACCACCGAGTCGACCGAGACTCGGGGAAAAGGAATTCTGGTTGAGCCTGCCCGGATGAAGGCGCAATCAGTATCTATCCCTGAGGCCTCCCAAAAGGAGATGGAAGAAATTCTAAAAATTATAAAGAGAAGCGACTACAACATAGTCAAACAGCTAGGGAAGACTCCGTTAAAGATTTCCATGCTGGCTTTATTGTTATGCTCTGAGGCTCATGCAAAGGCCTTGGTGAAATTTCTTAAAACTGCCCATGTACCAGAAGAAACCTCTGCTGATCAGTTCCATGACTGCATGGCCAGTTTAACCGCTGACAATGGTTTAGGATTTTCTGATGTTGACTTAACACCTAGAGGGAGAAAGCACAACGAGGAATTGCATGTCTCTTTCGAATACAGAGGCATAACTTTGGACCATGTTTTGGTTGATATCGGTTCGTCTTTGATTGTGCTGCCTTAGAAGGATCTTGATAGACTCGACTGTGAAGGTTTAACCTTAAAACCCAGCAACATAGTGGTAAGGGCCTTCGACGGTTCAAAGAGAATGGTGCATGGGGAGGTGGACATCCCCATAAAAGTTAGAACTCAAACCTTTTATTCAACTTTTTACATGATGGACATCTGCCCTTTCTATGCCTTCTTATTAGGCCGACCATGGATTCACAATGCTGGTGCCGTCACCTCTACATTACATCAAATGCTGAAATACCCGACCAAGGGGACAATCATTACTGTCCATAGAGAAGAGGAATATATGGTCAGTCACTTAAACTCCTTCAGATACATGGAATTGGATGGTGAATTCATTGAAACTCCATTTCAGCATTTCGAGGAAGTCCCACAAACCGTGGCAGCAACCAAGGTTGTTTCCCAAGTCCCAAAGATTACAAGACCTCCGCTAAAGATGTCTTCTCTGAAAGATGCCAAGGCAGTGATCAAAGAAGGTGGGTGTACTATTTGGGGCCAACTCCCAGATATCCCTTACAAATCTGACAAATTCGGTTTGGGTTTCACTTCAGGAGCCCAGAAAGTTGTACGTCATGCTCGTTCCGGGGGACCACCTTTAAAGATCAACAACGACAGAGTCAATGCAGTGGAGGATGATGATGAGGATAGCTATGACCTAGAGGAATGGATTTTCCCAACTGTCAACGAAGGACTCAACAACTACGAAGCTAAAGACTTTGTCCCAATTAATTTTATCCAACAATAATTGTCTTTAAATTTTTGTCGGACCTGTAATGATTAAACAATTCAGACTTTTAAAACCTTGTGTCTTACCCGAGGCACAACAGTCCATTTGTAAGGGTTGTTACCTCATTTTCATATGTCATCAATGAATCATGGACGTTTTTGCATATAAACTTTGTGCTCTTTATCTTTATTTTTTACATTTTTATTTCTTTTAAAGATATCTATACTCTTACACACACTCACATTCAAAATGCAGATCTACATCCATTCGGGATCCTATGCGTAACGATTCTGCTATGGCCTTATGTGACTGAAAATATAATCTACCAAGCCGAAGACGAAGGTGAGGAAGACTGTGAAGTTCCAAGGGAACTTTCCAGGTTACTATAAAAAGAAGAAAGGACCATACAACCCCACGAAGAACCAGTGGACACAGTTAACCTAGGTACCGAAGAGGATAAGAAAGAAGTCAAGGTGAGTGCCAACCTGGAACTTAGTGTCAAGAAGCGTCTGATTCAGTTGCTACATGATTATGTTGAGGTCTTTGCCTGGTCGTATAAAGATATGCCAGGACTTGATGCTGATATCATGGTCCATCGTCTACCGACAAAAGAAGATTGCCCTCCAGTAAAACAGAAAGTCCGTCACATGCGTCCAAACATGTCAGAAAAGATCAAGGCATGAAAAAATTAGATGTCGGATTCTTAGTCGTTACCTCCTATCCAAAATGGGTCGCCAATGTTGTTCCAGTTCCTAAAAAGGACGACAAGGTACGAATGTGTGTGGATTACCGAGATTTGAATAGGGCAAGCCCTAAATATGATTTCCCACTTCCTCACATTGATATTCTGGTTGACAATACCGCACAACATAAAGTGTTCTCATTTATGGATGGTTTCTCAGGCTACAATCAAATCAAAATGGCACCTGAGGACATGGAAAAAACAACCTTTGTCACACAGTGGGGCACATTCTGTTATAAGGTTATGCCATTCGGGTTGAAGAACGCTGGGGCAACCTATCAGCGTGCCATGGTAGCTTTATTTCATGACATGATCCATCACGAAATAGAGGTCTATGTGGATGACATGATAGCCGAATCTCAAACTGAAGAGGAACATCTTGACCATTTGCAGAAACTATTTGAGAGACTAAAGAAATACAAGCTGAGGTTGAACCCGAATAAATGCACATTTGGGGTGAGGTATAGTAAACTCCTAGGCTTTGTCGTCAGCAGTAAAGGTATCAAAGTGGATCCTGCCAAGGTGAAAGCAATATAAGAAATGCCTGCTCCTCGTATTGAGAAGGAATTCAGAGGATTCTTAGGACGACTAAACTACATTTCCCGATTCATTTCTCACTTAACAGCTACTTGTGAGCCAATCTTCAAATTACTGAAGAAAGACCAAGTAGTCAAATGGAATGATGAATGCCAAGCTTCCTTTGAAAATATCAAAGAGTACCTACAAGAGCCTCCTGTTTTGATGCTACCAGTCGAGGGAAGACCCTTGATCATGTATCTAACTGTCTTAGAAAATTCAATGAGGTGTGTGTTGGGGCAGCATGACGAGTCTGGTCGAAAAGAGCATTCTATTTATTACCCGAGCAAAAAGTTTACCGACTGTGAAACCAGATATTCACTACTGGAGAAAACTTTCTACGCTCTGGCATGGGCTGCTCACTGGCTAAGACAGTATATGCTGACCCATACTACCTTATTGATATCCAAGATGGATCCAATAAAATACATATTTGAGAAGCCTTCCCTCTCTGGGAGAATAGCAAAATGGCAGTTGATCCTGGCAGAATACGACATTCAATACACTACCCAAAAAGCAATAAAGGGCAGTGTGCTAGCCGATCACCTTGCTCATTAAGCTGTGGATGACTATCAGTACATGAAGTTCGAATTCTCGGATGAAGACATCATGATGGTAAACAACTGTGAGGAACTCAGACCATATGACAGACCTGAACAAGGTTCCTGATGGACCTTGGTTTTTGATGGGGCGTCCAACGCACTCGACAACGACATAGGTGCTGTAATCATATCCCCTGAAGGATGTCATACCCCCTTTACCGCAAGACTTTTCTTCAACTATACAAATAACATGGCAGAATACGAAGCATGTATTTTTGGTCTCAAAGCTGCTATAGATTTGGGTATCAAGTCCTTAAGTGTATTAGGAGATTCTGCCTTAGTTATCAGCCAAACCAAAGGAGAATTGGACACTAAACAACCTAACCTCATCCCCTAAAAAGAACATGTGTTGACATTAATCCTATATTTCGAGGAAATTACCTTTGAGCATTTTACACGAGAGGAAAATTGTGATCAGTGGGAATGAGAACTGACTGTTTTGGAATGCTGGTTCGCGTTTGCGTTTGTTTTCGCAAAATGTCGCGGTAAGCAAGAGTCGCCACCGTCTTTTATTTTATCCAACAAGGAAAGGACAAAAGCACATAAAAATTCCTTTTCGAGATGTTTCTCGGGTTCGGGAGGTAGATTATAGAAAAGGAAGGTGTTAGCACCCTTTCTATCCGTGGTTATCCATGGGCTCTTAGGTACTTGCTCACTATGTTTTCAAAAAGTTTTTCTTTTCTTGTGTTTGTGGGTTTTGAAAAGAGTTTTGTTTGAAAACTTCGATTTAACTCTTGTTTCCATCCTCAACAGTGTATGAAGTGTTGTTGAAAACTTTTTTTTGAAAAGTGTAAGTGCGAAAAATTTGTCTTGTTTTGAAAGAGCAAGTACCTGAGAACCTCTACCTACTCAAAAGGGAATTAAACCGTGCAAATGTCCTTTAGACAGTGCTATCCCACTATTGAGGAGTAGGTAGCACTGTCGTTGGAGTTTTCGGGTCAATTCGATTTAAGGGACGTGTGACCACTAAAGCAATGTTAGGACGCCTTAGCGGTAACCCTAATTTCTTAGATCACTTTTATCCGAGGCAACCGTTTCGAGGCAACTTTGATCTCTAGACAGGAGGGCGACCCCTAAAACATCCTATACTCAATGACCATGTTCGAGGCAACCAAGTGAGGCGTACCTTAGGAGTGGCATGTGCAAGTGTGTCAATTTTCAGTTATGTTATCTTTACATGTCATGGTGAGCTACGATTGATTTTAATTTAAGATAGATCTTGTCATGCATAGCCTAGTTATCATACATTTAGCAGTTAGTGGTTGCGGAAAATAAAACTAAGCTATTACAAGGCGTCGGGTATTTACATCGCCAAAAACAACCCTTGAAATTAAAATGCGGAAAGTAAAATAAAGCGATAAATAATTAAAGTCCTAATTAAAAGCTATTACATTCCGGGAAACAGATACAATATTATGATAAAATGGATCGCGTGCGGGAAATTAAATCGGATGCGAGTTTTTTGGGTTTTGACCCTTTTTTTATTAAAGAAAGGATTTTTGTTTATTTTTGAATTTAAGAATTAAGTCTAAATTAAAAAATGGAATTAATTAATTAAAAGAAAATATTTTTGAGTTTTTTATTTTTAAGGAAATAAATTAAAAAATGGTTAAAAGTTATTAAAAAAACCCTAATTCTACATTAATTTTATTTTATTGCAAAAATGTTAAAATTATGCCTAATTTAAAAAACTAAGTCAATTAAATTATTTATTTACAAAAATAATGAAATTAATAAAAATAATATTTTTTTTATGTTTTCTGATTTTTATTAGGAAAAATAAATTATTTGGTTAATTAAGTAATAATGATAATAATTAATAAAAAAACAATTAAATAAAAATATAAAAGAGGAAAAAAAGAAATAAACCCAGGGGGGTGTTGGGCCCAAGAGGAGGTGAGATCTGCATTTTGAGAAGCCCAAAACATCCAGGCCCTGTTGACTTTCTGAATTGTCTACACGCTTGTTGACTGGAGATTATGATATTCCTTCAATCATGACCATTGGATCTAGGTTTGGAAACATCTGGCGCACTGAGATTTGAGGTGTATGGTGGACCTCCTTTTGAAATCTGCACATGAACACCTGAGGAAGAAAAATAACAAGGTTTTGGGGGACCTGGGATTCGAACCCAGGTCCCAATACTCATTGGCCAGCGTCCCAACCACTCAACCACCTGCATCTTTTATTATTGGAATAACCACTGAATATAATATATGCAAACGAATAAATATGCTATAAACAAAAAATAAAGCGCGCATTTTTCAAACACACGAATCAGATGATCACACATCACCATCTTCAACCTTGGTCCTGCATAAAAGAGAATCAGATAGCGGGGGTTTTTAACCTCCACTACCTCCCTGCACAAAAAATAGCGAATAGACACAACAAAAAGAAATATTTCGTGAGGTGTGTGTTCCAATCGTCTTGGTCTCACGAATTCAACCATGTATCCCATTGGTTCCAATTTTTCCTGGATTGGAAAGCCCTATTTGAAAGCTTGAAAACCCTAGAAATTCAATCATGGCATCTCTCGGTTTAGGGCACTATGGTTCAATTCAGTCATTCCATTAGCTTTGTATAATCTCTAGCAATGCAAATCAATCACAAAAACATGTCAAATATGCATGAATTAAGAGATACAGTTTTGAATTATAAGTGTAAACCGTGAGATGGTATGTCGCGATTTCTTGAGCTTTGGTGCTTGAATTTGATTGCAAATCACTCCTGGTATCTCCTGCAATGTGTTTGGATGGACAAGGCACCTTGAATTGGTCTAGATTGCAAGAACAAGTTTTAACTTTTCTTGAAATTTCTTGAATTTGATATGGCCGTTTCTGCAGCTTTTTCTCGTGAATTAGGTTATGCTTGGCTTGCTTGCATATAAGGGAATCAGTTTAGGTCAAAATTTGGACCCATACCCATGTGCATTGAAGATTGAATCTTTGATTGATAAATCAAATATTCTTGATTTTCCATGATTGAACAAGTTGCCAAAATTGGATATTTTTGAATCTTTTAGCTTGTGCACGAATTGGTCAGCATATTTGGATCATATTTGGTTCACAAATAGGTTTAAGAATCAAATCTTTTATTTTCTTATAATTTAAATTAATTAAATGAATTAATATGTATTAAAAATCCATTTAATCAATAAATTTAAGAAAATAAATCCAATTTAACTTGATGGGTCGTGCATAGGTCATGGGTGAAGTTTCAAAAAGAGATTTGAGGCCCATTAGCAAAAAGAAGGTGTTTTGAGCAAAGTTGACTTTTGCAAATTCATGAAAATTGCCCAACTTCTCCAATGCATAACTTGCTCAATTTTGATCATATGATCATGTTCTTGGACATTTTGGAAAGCCCTTGAAGTCCTCTAACCAATGCTTTTGGTCCCATGTCATTTGAGTTTACCAATATCAAGTTGTGGCCTTTGACTCAAAGTGTACTTTTGTTGACTTTTGAAATTGACCTATAATGTAAAAATTTGCAACTTTTTGTGAGGCCATTTCTTGATCATGGGGTGTGAAGATGGATTGTAGGAAATTGCATCCTCTTCAAAATGAGCTTTGGATGGGATTTTTCTGATAAACCATGAAAGAGTTATGCCCTTGTCAAAGTACAGTTGACTTTTCTGTTGTCCAAAAATAGTAACTTTTGCATCTTGATGATTTTTGAGCTATTCTTGTGGGATCATGATCAAGACTTGATCAAATGATGATTGTGAACTCAAAATAAGATGTTGACCAAGAATTCTGACTTTTGACTGCAAAATGACCATTTTGCCCTTGCAGTTGACTGTAGATCAAATGGGGCTTTTGACTGTGCAAATTGGCACTGTAAGTCTTGAAACTTGGCATATAGGTGCTTGAGAATGTATATAGGCCTATGAGACTTGGTTGAACCATTGAGAACCCCAACTTCCTTGAAAGAACCAAAACCCTAATTTTGAATTGACTGCCTTAGGAGGGGATTGGACTGTACAACCCTTGAGCCATTTTGAGCAATTTAAAGATCATTCTTGACAAATCTTGAGGAATATGGGATGGAAAATTTTGGGGTACAACAGTTGCCCCTGTTCAATCTTCTTAAACCTGAGGAGGTAGATTGGCTTGCGTGCCTTTCGTGATCTGAAGGTGGAAGATGATTGAACACTAAAGTGCCCAGAAATTTGCACTCGCATGGTGTAGTATCAGCAATGTGATGTCGGGAATGGGCTTACAGATTCCATTTGGAGATTGTCGGTAGAAGGATGGGCTTATAGATGCCATCTGGAGATTGTTTGTTTGTAAGTTGAAAGAAGGAACTTGTGTAGGGTTGCCTGATGATGAGTCAGTGTAAAACTGCATCTGAAAGAGAGAAGGAACCGGTGTAGGGTTGCTTCATGATGGTCAAGTAGATAATTGTCCTGTCTGGTTTCAGGTATTAATCTCTGACCTGAGAAAGAAAAATAGTTTTCCTGGCTTGTTACAGGTATTAATTTTCTATCTCTTCATGTAGATGGTTTTCCTGGCTGGTTTCAAGTATTAACCTACAATCAGTCGTCCACAGATATTTTCCTGGCTTGTTACAGGTATTAATCTGGAACTTGAAAAGGTTGGTCGAGGAGATAGTTGTCCTGGCTGGTTACAGTTATTGATCTCTGACCTAAGAAAGAAAGATAGTTTTCCTGGCTTATTACAGGTATTAACTTTCAATCTCTTTGTGTAGGTGGTTTTCCTGGCTGGTTTCAGGTATTAACCTACAATCGGTCGTCCACAGAATTTTCCTGGCTTGTTACAGGTGTTAATCTGGAACTTGAAAAGATTGGCCGATGAGACAGTTGTCCTGGCTGGTTACAGGTATTGATCTCCGACCTGAGAAAGAAAGATGGTGTTCTTGGCTTGTTACAGGTATTGATCTTCAATCTCTTCATGTAGATAACTTTCCTGGCTTGTTACAGGTATTAATCTATAATCAGTCGTCCACAGATATTTTCCTGGATTGCTACAGGTATTCATCTGGAACTTAAAAAGGTTGATGGTAGCCGTCTTTGGATTGACCTTTTCCTGAAAAAGGTAAAATGTTAGCTGTATGCAATGTTATGATGTATGAAATGCATGATGTCATGATGTTCTCAAAATAAATGAGATCGTGTCGTATGCACTTTATCATGTATGTAAATAGGAGGTATGAAATGTGAAATGTTTATGAATGGATTTTCGTCTGGGAAAATAAATCCTTGACAAATGCCAGGGAGCTTGTTAAATCCTGGGCTGATGTTGAAGAGTATGGTTGAATTCTTCGTTTCCACTGGGGATGATGCACGAAGATGGTTGTAAGAATAAACCTGTAGGAGAAGATGACTCCGTTGGGGAATAAACCTGGCGAAGAGATTACTCTGCGGGGAATTACTCTGTGGGAAGAGATGCTTCGTTGAGATTTTAATGATAAACTCCGCTGGGGATTCCGTTGATAAGCTTTGTTAGGGGATTTTGATGATGAACTCCGTTGGGGATAGAAAGAACTTCGCTGGGGATGATCTTTCAGTTGCAACTTACTGAGGATAACCCAATTAGACTCTGGTGGGGATAACCTCTGAATTTAGCTGAGGAGATGCATTTGTATTCTGCAGGGGACAAGCTTCCAGAATCTATTGGGGAAGATGATTCAACTCTGGCGGGGAAGCTTTTTTAGACTGCGCTGGGAAATGGCTCCACTGGGGGTATCTTGTATTCCGCCGGGGAACATTCTTATATTTCGTTGAGGGATATTAAGACTTCCAGGGATACTCTTATGCTTGCTGGCGAATATCCTTATACTCCGCTGGGGAATATTAAGACCTTCTGGGAATACCGAACCCTTTTAGGGCTGATGGTAGACCAACTCTGCTTGGGGAGAGTATGGTTGATTCATTCATGATTGTAGGTCTCAGTGGGGAGAGCTTCCCTTACTGTCTTATTCTGCGGGGAGTGAAGGTATTTTGGTCATATTCTTCAGCTGAACCTACCTTGGTACCTTGGTGGATAGAGCAACTAGACCTCTCAGACAATTCTTATTGCCCCTACTTCTGATATCACCCGTAATTAGTCCTTTGTTTCGTATGCAAATATTTATGAGAAGCAATTAATGTCAAATGCATATATCAAAAATGAGCATTGGACGTTCTTTGCAAAACAAAATAGATAAAGGAAAAAACAATTTGCAATTTGTCTGAAAAATGAGCTTGTATTGATTTTGAAGTTTGCCTGAAAATAGGCGTTTTTGTACAAGAGGCTGACGTCCTAGTAAGAGAACGCCGCTGAGCAAATAGAATTTATACAATTTGTGAAAAGAAAACAAAACAACTATGTGAATAATCCAACTGGGTTCCAACTCTGCTATCGCCTTTATATCTTCAAGCATCTCATCACTTTGCTGCTTGGTTGGAGATGAATCTGATTGATGGGTGCCGTCCGAGCCTGATAGTTGATACCAAAGTCTGCATGCAGGGTGATCCAATGAGACATAGTGTTACGCTTATCCCTAACTTTTGCCTGGACCGCCCTTTCGGGTTTTCAGTCCACCGGGATACCCATTTTTGCCCAAGCCGCCTTTTCAGGTTTTCGACTTGCCGGGTGTACAGATTTTTATATTTTCATCCCTTATTTTTGCCCGAACCCTTTTGGTTCACCGGGAAGCCCTTATTTTTGCCTAGGCCAGTCAACCTAGCGGGTCTTTAATTATGCGTAGTATCTTTTTACTATGTCTGCATTGGCGGGGTGAGGAAGGTCGTCACCATCCATGGTGGTTAGGATCATTGCTCCTCCTGAGAAGATGTTCTTAACCATAAATGGCCCTTCGTACGTAGGGGTCCATTTGCCCCTGGGATCACCTTGAGGTAGAATGATGCGCTTGATTACCAGGTCCCCGACTTGATACTCTTGTCGTCTGACTTTCTTGTTAAATGCCTTGATCATCCGTTTTTGGTACGTCTGACCATGACAAATAGCAGTGAGTCTCTTTTCGTCGATTAGGTTTAGTTGATCAAGCCGGGTCTGGATCCAGTCGTCTTCGCTTAGACCCGCATCCTTCATGATCCGGAGAGAGGGTATCTGAACTTCAATGGGCAGGACTGCCTCCATGCCGTATACCAAGGAGTAGGGTGTTGCCCCTGTTGACGTCCGTGCCGAGGTTCGGTACCCATGAAGAGCAAATGGTAACATCTCGTGCCAATATTTGTAGGTCACTGTCATCTTCTGCACAATCTTCTTAATGTTCTTATTAGCCGCTTCTACAGCCCCATTCATCTTTGGCCGGTAGGGAGAAGAGTTGTGGTGTTGTATCTTGAATTGCTCGTAGAGTTCAGTGATCATCTTGTTGTTAAGATTGGTACCATTATCTGTAATGATCCTCTCTGGTACACCGTATCGATAGATCAGGTTGTGCCGAATGAACCGTGCCACGACGTTCTTGGTTACAGTGGCAAAGGAAGCTGCTTCAACCCACTTTGTAAAGTAATCAATTGCTACCAGGATGAAGCAATGACCGTTGGATGCCGTAGGTCTGATCTCGCCGATCATATCAATACCCCACATTGCAAAAGGCCAAGGTGCTGTCAAGACGTTCAAAGGAACTGGAGGAATGTGCACTTTATCAGCATAGACTTGGCACTTGTGACATGTCCGAGAATGCTGATAACAATCGGCTTCCATTGTGGACCAGTAATATCCTGCCCGAAGGATTTTCTTTGCCATTGTATGTCCGCTGGAATGAGTTCCAAAGGTACCTTCATGCAGCTCTGCCATGATCCTTTCTGCTTCAATTTTATCCACGCAACGCAGTAAGGTTGAATCATGGTTACGTTTGTAAAGAATGTCATTGCTGATGAAGAACTTTGCCGCGAACCTTCTCAGAAACTTCTTGTCATTAACAGACGCGCCCTCGGGGTATTCTTGAGCTTCAAGGTACCTCTTTACTTCATGATACCAAGGTTTTTCTGTTACCTCTTCGGTCTCAAGATCACAGTAATGTGCAGGTTCATCCAATTTCCAAATAATGATCCGGGGAGCCTCGTTGTCCCATTTGACTTTGAACATAGAAGACATTGTAGCTAGTGCGTCTGCTAACTGATTCTCCTCTCTTGGGAAGTGTTCAAAGGTTATTTCCTCGAAGTGGGGAAGCAACGTCAACACATACTCCTTGTAAGGAATAAGATTTGGGTGTTTCGTATCCCACTCGCCTTTGATCTGACTGATCACGAGAGTGGAATCTCCGAAGACACTCAGAAACTTAATCCTTAGGTTAATTGCAGCTCGAAGACCCATGATGCATGCTTCATACTCCGCCATGTTGTTGGTGCAGTTGAAACATAGTCGGGCGGTGAGGGGAGTATGAGAGCCTTTAGGAGATATGATCACAACGCCAATTCCATTACCCAAAGCGTTTGAAGCTCCATCAAATTGCATAGACCATCGGGATCCTTTCTCGGGTCCTTCATCCGATCCAGGTATCTCGCAATCAGTTACTACCATGATATTCTCGTCCGGGAATTCAAAGTTCATAGACTGGTAATCATACATTGCCTGATGTGCCAAATGGTCTGCCAATACACTTCCCTTGATTGGTTTTTGAGTCGTGTATTGGATGTCATATTCGGTCAAGATCATCTACCATCTTGCTATTCTTCCGGACAAGGCAGGCTTTTCGAAGATATACTTGATTGGATCCATCTTTGAAATCAACAGAGTAGTGTGAGTCAACATATACTGTCTTAGCCGGCGAGCAGCCCATGCCAAAGCGCAACAAGTTTTCTCGAGCAGTGAGTATCGGGTCTCACAGTCAGTAAACTTTTTGCTAAGGTAATAAATAACATGCTCTTTTCGGCCAGACTCGTCATGCTGACCCAGCACACATCCCATTGAGTTGTCAAGTACTGTCAAGTATAATATTAGAGGTCTCCCTTCAACCGGTGGCATAAGAATGGGTGGATCTTGGAGATACTCTTTGATTCTTTCGAAAGCATCCTGACATTCATCGTTCCAACGTACTACTCGATCCTTCTTCAGTAGCTTGAAAATTGGTTCACAAGTAGCAGTTAGGTGCGAGATGAATCGGGCAATGTAGTTCAACCGTCCTAGAAAGCCTCTGACTTCTTTCTCAGTCTTGGGAGCTGACATCTCTTGTATGGCTTTCACTTTGGCAGGGTCCACTTGAATACCTTTGTCGCTCACGATGAAGCCTAGCAATTTTCCAGATCTCACCCCGAAGGTGCACTTGTTCGGGTTTAATCTCAGCTTGTACAACTTCAACCGGTCAAACAGCTTCTGTAAATGGTCAAGGTGTTCCTCCTCAGTTTGGGACCTTGCAATCATATCGTCGAGGTATACTTCAATCTCATGATGGATCATATCATGAAACAAAGCAACCATGGCACGCTGATATGTTGCCCCAGCATTCTTCAACCCAAAAGGCATGACCTTGTAGCAAAAGGTACCCCACTGAGTAACAAAAGTGGTCTTCTCCATGTCTTCGGGAGCTATCTTTATCTAATTATAACTGGAGAAGCCGTCCATGAAGGAGAATACCTTATGCTGAGCAGTGTTGTCAACCAGAACGTCGATGTGAGGCAGAGGGAAGTCATCCTTAGGGCTCACCCTGTTCAAATCCCTGTAGTCAACACACATTCAGACCTTACCATCTTTCTTCGGCACTGGAACCACATTGGCAACCCACTGAGGGTAAGAAGTTACTTCTAGAAAACCGGCGTCAAATTGTTTCATAACCTCAACTTTGATTTTCTCGGACATCTCTGGACGCATACGGCGAACCTTCTGTTTTACCGGAGGGCATTCTTCCTTAGTAGGCAGGCGATGAACCACAATGTCAGTATCCAACCCAGGCATATCTTCGTAAGACCAGGCAAAGATTTCCATGTAGTCGTGCAACATCTGAATCAACCGTTGTTTCACACTAAGCTCCAGATTTGCACCGATCTTGACTTCCTTTTTGTCTGTCTCAGTACCCAGATTCACTGTTTCCACTAGCTCTTCATGTGGCCGAATGGCCCTCTCTTCCTGGAGTAACAGTCTTGCCAGTTCTCCAGGCACTTCGCAATCATCTTCACCTTCGTCTTCGGCTAAGTTGATCGGATTTTCGAAGTCATAACTGGCAGTAGCAGAGTCGTTACCAGTGAGATCCAGAGTGGATTGGGACCTGTATATGTGAGTGTGTGTAAATAGATGTTTCGCAATATATAATAAATAAAGACAAGGAGCGCAAGATTTGAAATGCAAAAAACGTCCAATGCTTTTATTAATGATATATGAAAATGGCACACAAAAGCCCTCACAAATGAAGCCACGGTGCCCCGGGTAATACACCGGGCCATAAAGTTTCACAATATTGTCTGTTACAAGTTCAAAACAAAAGAGTTCATTACTGAGTAACAAAAGTAATAGGGACGAAGTCCTTTGCTGTCCAGTTGTTTGGTCCGCCGTTGGTCGTAGGGTATATCCAGCTGTCGAATTCAGACTCCTCCACGTCATCTTCGATGGCATTTACTCCCGAGTTGTTGATGAACACATGAGGTCTTCCAATCCTTGCACTACAAATAGCCCTTTGAGCTTCTGCAGTGAAACCCAAACCAAACTTGTTAGTCTTCTGAGTGAAATCAGGAAGTCGGCCCCAGTTTGCATACTCAGCCTTCTCAATAACAGCCCGGGCATGCTTTAGGGAAGCCATCTTCAAAGGAGAATCTTCAACCACAGTCTCAGCTGATGCCAGTGTCTGAGGAACCTCTTCAATGTGTTGAAATGGGGTCTCAATGAACTCCCCGTCCATCTCTATGTACCGGAACGAGTTGAGGTGGATGACCATGTACTCTTCCTCCCCCTGAACTGTCACGATCTTCCCTCTGACCGGGTATTTCAGCTTCTGATGGAGTGTGGAGGTCACAGCTCCAACTTTATGGATCCATGGACGACCCAGCAAACAAGAATAGGACGGTCGAATGTCCATCACGTAGAATGTAGAATCGAAGACCTGGGAACCAATTCTAATTGGAATATCAACCTCACCATGCACCATCCTTTTAGACCCATCAAAGGCCCGGACAACAATGTTACTTGGCTTTAGCTCCAGCCCTTCATAATCCAACCTGTCTAGAGCTTTCTTGGGCAAGACGTTCAATGAGGAACCAGTGTCAACCAACACGTGTGCAAGAGTAGTTCCCATGCATTCAATGGAGACATGCAAGGCATCGTTATGGTTCTTCCCTTTAGCAGTCAGATCAGCGTCGGAGAAACCCAAACCATTATCAGCAGTTAAGTTGGCCACACAATCGGTAAACTGATCAGCTGATGTCTCTTGTGGCACGTGGGCCTGTTGGCTGAAGATTTTGATAATGTTATTTAGAAGCTAAAAGAATTAAATGTTCTGATCGAAATAGAATTAAACGCCAAATTTCGAAGTTGCAGAAGCAGTGTTTCGAATAAGTGTGTCAAAGCTTGAAGCTTCGAACGGCAATTATGGGAACATGTCCAGAGGAGTCTCGAAACAACAGCGAGGCTATGTTTGGGAAAAGCGTTCGAAACGGAGAAACACCAAAGCATGTTAAATTCAAATGGAAGCGGGACTTTCAAAGTTTGAAAGTTATGTGTTGGAGCATTTGGGGACACGTGGAAAGATGAAAGAAGCATTGTCCTGCATGTTCGAAACGTGGCATAATCCCATAGCAAGACCGTTAGGGTCGAATTAGTATAAATAGGAGTCTTAATGTTAGGATTTCCGTGTGTCATATCTATTATACAAAATACTCAATAACATTCAAACTACCACATGGCAAGGGAAACGAATGCAAGAGAAATGTATGTATGATAGCACCATGTATTTCTAATTTAGTGAAAACCTTTTTTACCATTTCCAGTACTTCCTTTATTCCTTTATTCCTTTTGTCAAACAACATTTACAAGTTTTCTTATTCACAGCCCTTTTTTTACTTCGAAATCTCTTCCTCAAAATCTTACACTTTAATGTTATCTTTATGTTTCGAGCGTTTTATATTTCTGAAAACCATCATATTTTCCATACCTTTACGCTTAAGCCTTGTTCTTCGAACGCATACTTTTACTTAAAATCATTTATAGATTTCTCACATTAAACGTTTCTCCTTCTTTTAAAACTTTTATGTTCCAGAAACCCTTTATGTTAACCGTTTTTGTAAGTCGAAACCATTTACTTCAATTTCATGCAGTCTTATATGTCTTTACAATTCAGCATTACAACTAGCATCTATTCGTGTAACTTAGTTTTTATACACATTTTGACTACATTTTAGAGAGAGATCGAAATAAGCCAAACACTTATACAATATTGACCATGAATATCTGTTCGATTGTAAGAGTAACTTTAATATCCAAGGAGTCCTAGGATCAATCTAGTCGATCCTGTGAGTTACCAGAGGGATTGAATAACAGTAAGAAAGATTATTCGATAGTTTGGAAGACTAGCGGTTGTTTACCTGAAATCACTGGAAATAAATTGGCACACCTGGTGGGACCAATAATTGGATATCAGAATTAAGGATTGTCGAGACGTAACCATTACAAAAACGTTGGAACCTAAGAAGTTTGCTGTTTTATGAACCTGAGAAGTGGTAAGATAACCAACAGCAACCAACCTTTATCCAGAAGAAAACGTTTGGACAAAATGTCTAATTCAGACAATCAACAAGGGGACCAAGGCGGCCCACATGCAACAGGCACTAACGCGTCCATTTCGAGCAGAACATCTAATGCAATCCCTTCGAATGCACAGTCTGTTGCATCTTCAACCAGTAACATAGCCACCAATGGAATAAGTGGCATATCAACTAATAGTTCGATCTTAGGAAATACTGGAACTACGGGCTACCCTGGGGGATTCGTTCCACCACCAGGGACACAATCCCACTTCGCCACCCCATTAACTAGACCACCCAGTTTCGATGGAAATAGGATCAGAAATTCCGCTTATGGAATGCCAACATCTTTTATGGCAGGTTTACACAATTCCACATCAAATTCATCTCCCCAACTAGGGTCTGGGTCTGGTGCGAATCAGTTTATGACAAATAACCAAGGGTCAGTGGGTTATAGCACATTGCCTATCCTAACCACAGATAACCAGTTGGCTTTTAGGCAATTGATGGATGACAGTAACCATAATATGATAGGGGTATTAGCGCAAACCATGCAGGAAATATTTGCCCCAATAGTGCAGAATGTGACCGTGACGAACAGGGAAAACGCTGATAATATGAGTCGAATAGCAGATTTTTTTGCTCCTACAGAAAGGCGTAGGCAGAATCAGGCGGGATTTCGAACAAACATGCCTGTTATAGAACAAATTGCTAACGACCCAATTTATAGACCACCCAGAGAAGAAGTTAACTTAGGGGCCAGGGCACCAAGATTAGAAGCCCCAATAATCCCGGCTCCACAAAGGGAAGTTATGGAACCAGGGGCAAGGATCGAAAGGCCAGAAGCCCCAGAATTTTGAGAAGAACAACCTAGGGGAGTTGTTTTGGTTGGTCGAAATCAAGATGCCGATGCCGTCGTTCATAGGATTCGAAACGATAACATCCTGGCAGAAAACAACCTAACCACCATGATAGAGAGGATCATGGCCCAGAATGGCCTCAACACAGGAATGAGGAGGCCAAATTACGCTTCTCCTATATTGGATTGTATAATGCATACTGATTTACCAAGGGGATATAAAGTCCCTAAATTTACAAAGTTCGCTGGGGATACCAATGAGTTAACAGTCGAACACATAGCGAGATATCTAACCGAAGCGGGAGATATAGCCAATAATGAAGATCTCAGGATCAAATACTTCCCAAGTTCTTTGACAAAAAACGCCTTCACATGGTTTACCACTTTACCCCCTGGGTCCATTGACACTTGGACTCTCTTAGAGAGATTATTCCATGAACAATTTTACATGGGACAATCGAAAATAAGTTTGAAGGAATTGGCGAGTGTTAAGAGAAAATTCACCGAACCCATAGATGATTATTTGAATAGATTTAGGCTGTTGAAATCCAGATGTTACACAGTAGTGCCTGAACATGAGTTAGTCGAAATGGCCGCTGGCGGTTTGGATTATTCTATTCGAAAGAAACTAGACACTCAGTATTTGAGGGATATGGCTCAGTTAGCCGATAGGGTTCGACAGGTCAAAAGACTAAAGGCCGAAAAAGCCAGAGTCTTTAAGAATAGCAAGAAAGAAAGGATTTCCTATGTTGGGACTGAGGAAGTAGAAGAATATCCTGAATTCGAATTCGAAGAGGTCGAAATCGACCTCGCTGAGTTAAAACAGGCCCCGCCTTACTCCTGCAAAATGTTAGTCCCCACAAAAGGGAAAGATATTGTTGAAAATGAGAAAAGTGACAAATTTCCAAAGAAGGTTTATACCTTCGACGTCACCAAATGCAACGAAATTTTTGACTTGCTTGTCAAGGATGGCCAACTAATTGTGCCATCAAATGTCAAAATACCTCCTTTGGATCAGAGAAAGAAGAGGGGATTTTGCAAATATCATAGTTTCCTGGGCCACAAGACCTCACAATGTTTTCTTTTCAGGGACTTGATTCAAAACACGATCAAAGATGGCAGACTAAAGTTTGCTGATAAGGTGAAGATGAAAGTGGACGAAGATCCTTTGGACGTCGCAGACACCAACTACTCCGAGCCCGCATGCATTGGAGAAGTCAACATGGTGGAGACTGATCGAAGCGACGCCCTAACAGAAGAAAAGGATACTGAAGTTGAGAACTGGGTGATGGTCGAAGTCAGCGAGGAGGTCACTGAAGACATCCAGAATACGCCAGAGACTCCGATTGCTGCACCTGTAGCTGTTGCAGGAGAAACCCAGGCTACTGAAGGCCAAGGGAATAAAAACAAAGGATTAACACAAGTCACTGAAGGCTTGAGGCTGGAATTGGAGAAAGTCCAAATCACGCAGCCAATTCCCCCTCAGAAGGAAATATGGGACACTCTAGGGGAACCCAGTGGAAAATTTGACTATCTGGTCAAATATTCCGCCCCTGAGAGTTCGAAGGTCCAGATTGAAGATATAAAGCCCACAGGATGGGGTGATGATGAAGCTAAAAAGGGGGATGTGGAAATAAATATGGTAGACATGGAAAGGCCTCGCTCTGAGATGGAGGAAGTGAAAAAATACTTAGAAAAAGAAAAGTACAGAATGGGGGATAATCACACTGGAGATGCTAGTCTCAAAGATTATCTCATGACATGCCACAAAGGGGATTCAGGCATGATATTATGCCCAAGGTGCAGCATCCTCTGCAACCAAAGAATTGCTGCGAATTTCGAAAGGGTACAGAGGGCTCGAACTGGCAACAATTGGCGCCAGGATAACCAGCTTTTTAGGTGTTATCCCAAGGCTGGAGAGAGTCTGTTGGAGTTTGTTTTTCGCTGCTACAAAGGGGTAACCAAGTGCTTGATTTGCCCAAGGTGTTCTGCTGTGTATGACCAAAGCATGGCCAGGGCCTTCGAAACGATTCCCTTCGCCCCTTGCTGGAACCATCAAGAAACTGCCCAGATGGGCCCACGTTTCGACAGTAGATACAAACAGCGAAGGCCTGATAGCCCTCACCCCAAATCCGCTCGAAGAGTGACTTTCAAACTCCCTGCTGAAGTGCCAACCGATAGATGGCTACAAGTCAGAAACGACAAAGGCAAAGATAGATGGAGGAGTGCTGAACGAAATGCACGCCATGCTGTGATATATAGGAGGCAATTCAACACACAAAAAAGGGAGGAAGTGAGATTAGAGAATTATAAAGGAAGGAACCCCATGTCAAGATCCCAGTGGCGCAGACAACAAAGGATTCGAAAGGCTGAGAGAGAAGCTGTGGCAAACAAAGGGGATACTTCAACGAAAATACAAGGTGAATCTAGCACCAACAAACCAAAAAATCAAACTGAAGATAAACCTCCAGTCAATAGGAGGCTCTTCTCTGAAAAACAATGCAATGAACCAAAGGAATACACTCCAGGCCCGGAAGAGGACGAAGATATGATAACAGATAACTTCGAATCAGAGGGGGAGTCTTCATTCAACTTGAACTGTAACGTGGTGTCTGTGCTTCCCTGCGAATTTGGGTAGGAAACCGAAATCAATGAATATGAGGAGGAAGACACCATGAATTTAATGAAACATAGGCCCGTGTGCTACTACGTGATGGACAATGGGGCTGTTGAGGAACAAAATGCGTTCTTCGAACGTCCAGAACCTGCAATGAAGAATCATCTCAAGCCACTTTTCATTCGGGCGAAAGTGGGTGTCCATGGTGTGAACAAAGTTCTAGTGGATGGGGGTGCTGCAGTCAATTTGATACCCCATTTCATGCTAAAAAGATTAGAGATCCGCGAAGGAGATATCAAACCCCATAATATGGTTTTGTCCAATTATGAGGGAAAAGTGGGCAAAACACTGGGAGTGGTCCAGTTGGAATTGACAATAGGCTCAAGTTGCAGGCCCACCATGTTTATGGTGATCGAAGCCAAGGCCAACTATAACCTGCTGCTGGGAAGAGAGTGGATCCATGGTGTGGGGGCAGTTCCTTCGTCAATGCATCAGCGACTAGTTCTGTGGAGAGATGATGGAATCGTGGAAAACATCGAAGCAGACCAGAGTTACTTTATGTCAACTGTCAATTTGGTTGACAAAAGGGACTATGATAAAAATCTGGCAAAGATTGCTCCATGTGTTCCAAACGATGAGATGAACGAAACTAGAAACGCCCACTACTACATGACACTTCGTCATGACGACCTTTACTGGGATAGAACAATAATCAGTGAAGAAGAGGAAGTCGAAAGCACTATACAAAAACGACCAACAGGCTGGGACTTCGACAACCTTAGCCATGACTGAGTCTACCTTTTTCGAAAGGATTTCGGCCTATATGGCTGAGAACAAATCAAAAGCCGCCTTAGAGGCTGAAATAAACAAATCAACTATAAAGACGAATGAAGTCAGTAGGGAGGATTCGAAATGCCCACCCTTCAAAGAGTCTGAGATGGATCAAAGGTTGGATGCCATCTATGATAAAGAACCCTTAGGCTTCGAAAGGGACCCCATAAACTCAGGTGTCAAAATGTTGGCACAAGATCCGCTCGAAGAAGTCAACTTAGGGGATGAAAAAATGAAAAGAGTAACTTACATAAGTGCTAAACTTAGCCCAGGCCTCAAGAAGAAAGTGATCGAAGTCCTTAAGGAAAACAAAGATTGTTTCGCATGGGATTATGATGAGATGCCTGGTTTAAAGAGGGAGTTGGTCGAACACAGACTGCCAATCAAAGATGGCAAGAGGCCCATCAAACAAACTCCCAGGAGATTCGCACCAGCGGTCCTCACAAAAATTAAAGCTGAGATCGAAAGGTTGTTGCGCTGCAAATTCATCAGAACAACAAGGTACGTTGAATGGTTAGCAAACATAGTACCTGTTATTAAGAAAAATGGTTCTTTAAGAATTTGCATAGATTTTAGGGATTTAAACACTGCAACCCCTAACGATGAATATTCCATGCCCGTGGCAGAAATGCTAGTAGATTATGCTGCAGGGTTCGAATACTTGAGTATGTTAGATGGATACTCTGGGTATAACCAGATTTTCATTGCTGAAGAAGATGTTGCAAAAATAGCATTTCGTTGCCCAGGAGCCTTAGGCACCTACGAATGGCTGGTGATGCCTTTTGGTTTAAAAAATGCTGGGGCAACTTATCAAAGGGCGATGAATTCAATTTTTCATGATTTCATCGAAACCTTCATGCAGGTGTATATTGACGATATAGTCATCAAATCTGTATCTGCAGAAGCACATTTGCATCATTTAAGCCAATCATTCGAACGAATGAGAAAGCATGGCTTAAAGATGAATCCCCTTAAATGTGCATTTTTTGTGCAGGCTGGAGACTTTCTTGGTTTTGTGGTCCACAAGAAAGGAATCGAAATCAACCAGAACAAGACCAAAGCCATAATGGAGACGAAAGCACCTGCGTCAAAAAGGGAGTTGCAATCTTTGCTAGGGAAAATTAACTTCCTCAGAAGATTCATCTCGAACCTGAGTGGAAGAACCCAAGCTTTCTCTCTGTTACTTCGTCTGAAGCAAGGTCAAGCCTTCGAATGGAACGAAGCTCACCAGGAGGCGTTTGACAAAATAAAAGAATATCTTTCCCAGCCTCCTCTTTTGTCTCCACCATCATGAGGGAAGCCCATGAGATTGTACATATCTGCCTCTGAAGTTAGTATAGGTAGTGTGCTAGCACAAGAGGATAACAATGGCGTCGAAAGAGCCATATACTATTGAAGTAGAGTGCTAAATGATGCAGAGACCAGATATAGCAATTTAGAAAAGCTATGTCTCTGTTTGTATTTCTCTTGTATGAAACTCAAGTATTATATAAAACCTGTTGATGTTTATGTTTCATCTCACTTCGATGTCATTAAACATATGCTTTCAAAACCAATAATGCATAGTAGAGTTGGCAAGTGGGATTTAGCCGTAACAGAATATTCATTGACTTTCATGCCTTTAAAAGCTATGAAAGGTCAAGTGATTTCTGATTTCATTGTGGATCATTCGTTGGTTGAGCAGACAAGCATGAGCTACGTCGAAATGCAACCATGGAAATTGTACTTCGATGGTTCAACCCACAGGAATGGAAGTGGTGTTGGAGTCCTTCTAATTTCTCCTGAAGGAATTCCAACAAAATTCAAGTATAAATTAGATGGTCCTCGTTGTTCGAACAACGAAGCTGAATATGAAGCGCTCATTGTTGGACTTGAAGCTTTGTTGGAATTGGGGGCAACCAGAGTCGAAATTAAAGGAGACTCTGAATTGGTGGTCAAACAAATCACGAAGGAATACAAGTGCATATTGGAAAATTTAATGGTATACTTCGTCATAGTCAATAGGCTATTAAGGAAATTTGAATACATGGATATTCAACACATACCAAGAATAGAGAACCAAGAAGCAAATGACCTAGCGCAGTTGGCTTCAGGTTATAAAGTATCTACCAAGAATTTTAAGGATTTGGTCGAATTAAGGGGAAGAGTTATGGCTACTAGATTCACACCATCAGATCTGGAGAGTATGAGATTGGGATATGCTGAGAAATAGGGATTCGAAATACTAGCCATAGATACTTTGTCAGATGCAGACTGGCGAAGTCCATTGAAGAGTTATTTAGCAGACCCAACTCTATAGGTGGATAGAAAAACAAAATATAGAGCATTGTCATATCTCCTCATGGGGAACGAATTATTCAAAAAGACCCAAGAGGGTGTATTATTGAAATGCCTAGGAGAGAGTGAGGCATATTTAGCATTGTCTGAAGTCCATAATGGGGCATGTGGGGCACACCAAGCAGGCCATAAAATGAAATGGTTGCTATTTCGATACGGTTTGTATTGGCCTAACATGCTCAAAGATTGCATAGACTTTGCTAATGGATGTGAGGAGTGTCAGAAACATGCAAGAATTCAACATGCCCCTGCAAGCGAGTTGCATTCGATCATCAAACCATGGCCATTTAGAGGATGGGCATTGGATTTGATAGGAGAAATAAATCCTGCTTCGTCCAAAGGACAGAAATATATCTTGGTGGGAGTAGATTATTTTACCAAATGGATCGAAGCTATACCTCTGGTAGTTGCTGATCAAGAGGCAATTATCGAATTCATACAAAAGCACATTATCTATAGGTTTGGATTGCCAGAAAGCATAACTACAGACCAAGGCTCTGTATTTACTGGTAGAAAGATGCAAGGATTTGCCCAAGAAATGGGGTTTAGATTGCTAACATCAACACCATATTATGCTCAAGCAAACGGACAAGTCGAAGCAGCAAATAAAATAATAATAGGATTAATCAAGAAGCATATTGGCAAGAGGCCAAGAAATTGGCACAAAACTCTGGACCAAGTGTTATGGGCTTGTAGAACATCTCCTAAGGAAGCTACTAACACCATGCCTTTCCAACTTACATTTGGGCATGATGCAGTGTTACCAGTAGAAATTCATCTGCAATCAGTTCAAATTCAGAGACAAAACGAAATCCCAGCTGCATTATATTGGGAAATGATGATGAATGAATTAGTTGAGTTGGACGAAATTAGATTACATGCGTTGGAAATTTTGATGAGGCAAAAAGAAAGAGTGGCCAGAACATACAATAAAAGGGTGAAGAAAAAAGTATTCATTATTAATGACTTGGTTTGGAGAGTCATATTGCCTATGGATAAGAAGAATAAAGCGTTAGGTAAATGGTCACCTCATTGGGAAGGACCTTTTCGAATATTAAAAGTGTTCTCAAACAATGCATACGATGTCGAAGAACTCTTGGATGATAAACGTGTCCTAAAGATTAATGGGAAATATCTAAAGAAATATAAGCCAAGCCTGCGGGAGATTCGAATAGTAACAACGTAAGCAAAATATTATAAAAAGCCAAGATGGCAAGATAGAATGCCAAAATGGCGTTGTTCGAATATTACATGTAAGAAACCAAAGTTATAGTCAGATAAACATCAAAATCTAGAAATAAGCATTGTTTTTCAATCGATTAAAGGTGCTTCGAAATGTTTCAAGTTTCTGCTGAGCAAACCGCCTGGCACTTGCCAAGGTCGCCACTTCTCCTTTAAGTTGTTCTGCAGTCTCCATTTCTGCAAGCCCCTGGTTGAGAAGCTCTTCGAATTGGTTACCTGCAGGATTAGTTTCGAAGGCTAGTTGTTGTTCCTTAGCCTCCTTAACTTTCTGCTGAAGCTCCAGAATCTGCCTTTCCCAAATAAGAATGGACTCAGCTCGAGCCTCATATTCAGTTTTCGCCTGCTTCAGATGCATAGCTTGATCCTCAGCTTCCTGAGAAAGTTTCGAAGCTTGTTCATAAGCGGCATCCATGGCAATGCGTTTCTCGTGAACTTTCTTGGCAGCATATTCGTCTTGGAGAAGGTAGCCAGTTACGTTGTCCAGCAAATTCTGAAGATCAAACAAGAGAGTACTAACTGGAAAGGAGCAGGTGGAAAGATTGACCTTTGTGAGCAGCTCCTTCATAGTATAGCAAGCAGTACTATCTTGCTTAAGTACTTTGAATATATCCACATTGAGAATAGTTCTCCTAATTTTGTTAAGAAGAACAACTCTTTCATCTGTGGGAAGAGGATAACTGGTTGAACTTGTGCCAGCCCTAGCGAGTGGGACGTCCCTCTGAGCCAACTTTGCCTTCATGTACCCAATGGGGTCATTTCGCCTCAGAAGTGCCAGTTCCTCGTCAGTCATTCGAGACAGAGAGGATTGGGGGAATTCCACGCGTAGGGGAACCACGTTTGTTTCAACCTCTAGGGTTTCGTTGATTGCACCACCATCCCCTTCATTTGCTTCGTGCTCTTGGTCTTCTTCATCCTCGTCCAAATCTACCACTTCGATACCATCCCTTTCGCCGCTATTTGCGTTAGATTCCGTCCCAGCAGTTGAACCGTCATTGACATTTTCCTCGTCATTGGCACTTTCCCCCTCAAATTCTTCGTCTGCAGATTCTTCGGCTCCTTGCCTAGAGTCAGCTGTCTCTTCTTCAGTCTGAGTGTCCTTTGGGTCCTCTTGAAGAGTTTCAAGAGGGGACTTTTGAAGAGAAGCCCTTTGTAAATCCTCTGCAGACGTTTGAAGTATTGTTTCGTTCACCTCTTTCGGAGAAATGGAGGTACCTTGATCCTCCTGCTGATCAGAAGTTCCAGCCACAACCGCCACATTGGAAGAACCTTTGTTTTGGACCAAGTTGCTGGAATCCCCTTGAGGAGAGGAGTTGAGCGGAGCGGCAGCTCCGGATGGTGAGGTCGAAATGGTGGAAGTGGGATTCAAAATGTTCTGCAAGGAACAACAAAATGTTAAAGAAAAAACATTCACCAAGGTAATAAGAAGATTAGTGTTGGAAACAATTTTTAGAAGTTCGATTTACCTGTGGACCCTCAGAGGAGAGGTTACTAGCTATACGTTCCAACGGTGGGTTGGAGGTCGAAGGTGGATTTTTGGATTTAGGTAAGGGAGCAGCATCCCTGGAATCGAGTCCAGAGACACTAGTCGGAACAGTGCTTTTAGGAGTATCTTTCTTTAGCTTCTTCTTCGAAGCAGTATTTGAGTTTCCTCCAGCCTTGGGGTCTTCCCCAGTAGTGCTTAATTTCCGCTTCTTGGGAGTAGTAGGAGGAAGCTTGTTGGTCTGAAAGAATTTTAACGAAAAGTTAGATATAAATCACAAAGCTTGAGTGAATTCGAAATGTCAAGGCTAAGTGATTACCGTTGGAATTGGAGCACTTGTTGTTGTTGGCGTTATTGTGGTTGTTGTAGTTGCAGCAGTAGTAGTTGTTTCGGGTGGATTAGCTTTTTCGGTAGTTTCGATGGAGGTTTGAGAGGCACTCCCTTCCTTCGATTTCGAGGCAGCTGTCTTTATCCTGATAGCTGAAAATCAAAACAATTAAAGCAAAGGTTAAAGATATGGAAAATAAAAGACATTTGGGATTTTTCCCAAGCATTCGCACCTGTGCCTTGATCAGATTTAATTGACATGGCAGAAAGGTCGTATCGAAGGTGTCCTGGGAAATCATGAAGCCAGTATCGAGCCCATGTCACAGTCTCAGATGGCTTTGGTTTCCTCTGAATATATTTGAACATCTCTTTGCAAGTAAACCACCATGGATATGGGGGAAACCAAGCCAAAGCCAGTTCTGAGGTAGGTAATCTGGGAAATTTAGGTGGATGCATTTCGAATACCAACCTATACCTATCCTCAGGTGACAGCCCTGAAGGAAGTTTTAGCTTAGAAACTTTTTGTTTAAATTTTTCCTTCAAGGTCTCAGCTGCTTGATGCACAGTGGAATCCAAGCGCGTGGGGTCGTAAGTGGTTTCAAAATAATTTTGAAAAGCTTTAATCTCTTTGGCATGAGTAAACATACCTTTCTTTGCTGGTACCTGCACATCGAAAGCATCAATTAGTTTCTGTCGAATCGTAAGAGTATCGAACATGCAAGTTTGATAAAACTTAATCCACCACTCCAGAAATCCTTTGGCTGCAAGATGGGTAGGTTCGAAGGCTATCAGTTCAAATTGGGCAAAGCCTTGATATTGTTCTTGCTGGATCTTGGCTTCCCTTGCATTGAAAGTTCGGCCAGAAGTGATGGCGCTCTCAGTTTGGAACAAAGGTTCAGGAATCAGTTGGCATAAGCCAAACTGCCTCGAAACGAAGTTTGGTTGGTAGGCAAAGAGAAGAATTTGGTTCTTGGCTGGGGTTATCCTTGAAGAGATGAGTCTAGGTAGCAAGAAAGCTCTCCATACATCCTGAATCTCCTTACTCTTGATGGATTCTGAGAGAGCCATGGTGAACCAAGAAGGTCCATGAGCCCTCGAAGAAAAAGGCGCCATGCTCTCTTCGAACTTGTGCCTTTTGGAGAATATCATGATGTACTTTGAGAATTGAACCTTGAAGTCATCTTTGTCATCATTAGGAGTTAGTCTTCGAAGCCTAGTGCCTTCGACTATCCTATCACTTATTTCAGAATCTTGCTCATCAATGGTATTGGCGGTTGATAAGGAAGGTTCAAACATGGCGTTTAGCCATAATTGGAGTAACCAAAATGGGCCAGCCAATAAAATGTTTTTGGAGGTGTGGGATTTGAGGCTCGAAACAGCTGACCTCAGGCTCTCATAGAGGTCAACTAAGAGTAATTCACTTAGGCACACTTTTCGATTTTCATGTAAATCCCTGGCTAGAGGAATGAACCTGCTAGCTACCTGCAGGGATCTACTGCAGAAAACGTATCTAGACAGCCACAGGGTTAAAAAAGCAATGTGCTCTACGTCAGACACATTGTCCCCTTCAGCATGATAATGGCTGATAAATTTGGAAAAGCTGGCTAACTTGACTTCGAAGTCAATTATGCTTGAGTGCTCTTCGTTGTCAGGAACGTAAGTTTCTCCCACTGGCGACAGCCCAGTAATGGCTGCTATATCGAAGAAGGTGGGGGTGATCATTCCACCTGGGAGATGGAAAGTGTTGTAGGTACTGTCCCAGAAATAAAGGGACGCGAATAGCAGAGGATGGCTGTAGGTAAATCCAGGTTTCGATAGCTTAATCAGGTTATAAATGCCTAATTCTTCCCATTGCTGGGATTTCTTGGCTTCTACCTTTGTGAACCAATTTTGATAAGCGATATCAGAAGTAGGGCAAGATCGAAATGGCTTAAAATTGCTTTTTACATAATCCAAAACAAAGGGGGTCCTTGGGAGGAACGGTTGGGGTTTCTACGGTATTTGAACTAAGAGATTCTACTGCCCTAGGGGCATCCATTTTGTTGGATAAGGGTTTGAAGCTATAACAAACGGGAAAAATTGTCCTGGTGGGTAGGAATGAGTACCTGTGACGCGTACATCATTTCCTTTTCTTTGAAAATCATTTGAGGAGCAAGAGCAGATTGGCCTTGAATGGTGATGATTTTACTCTCCATAGTAGCTCCTGTAGTTTTTCCTTTCTTCTTGGAGACTTTCTTGAGTTGGGATGAAGTAGAAGAAGACATTTTTTGGAAGCTTAGATTGTTTTGTGAGAGAAGGAGGGTAAAAAAATTCAGAGTATGA
Organism: Vicia faba; assembly: GCA_948472305.1. Lineage (NCBI taxonomy): Eukaryota > Viridiplantae > Streptophyta > Magnoliopsida > Fabales > Fabaceae > Vicia > Vicia faba. Next base: position 750,475,359 of record OX451739.1, read on the forward strand.
AAGGTTTAGAGTGTGAAAAGAAAAGAAGAAGATTAAGTTGACGTTTTATAATTGGGAAGTTTAAGCATCCACCGAATAGAAGTATGATACGTGGAGATCATGGGTTGGTATGATGAAGAGGTGGCGTGAAAATTAGCATAGGTAATAGGCGTGATTAAAAAAGATAATCATTACTTATAACTGCACCACGCTGTGAAGTGACTCCGGGCGGTTAAGGAATCCAAAAGGTGTTATGATTGATGTGACTGGAGTCAAAGACATTAAATGTTACGATGATTCGAAAGTCCTATCAAAATCTTGTGTAAATATTTAAAATAGGTATTTCTCAAAGAAATCGAAATACATATTTTAAAGGGGCAATTTGTTGGCTGAAGATTTTGATAATGTTATTTAGAAGCTAAAAGAATTAAATGTTCTGATCGAAATAGAATTAAACGCCAAATTTCGAAGTTGCAAAAGCAGTGTTTCGAATAAGTGTGTCAAAGCTTGAAGCTTCGAACGACAATTATGGGAACATGTCCAGAGGAGTCTCGAAACAACAGCGAGGCTATGTTTGGGAAAAGCATTCGAAACGGAGAAACACCAAAGCATGTTAAATTCAAATGGAAGCGGGACTTTCAAAGTTTGAAAGTTATGTGTTGGAGCATTTGGGGACACGTGGAAAGATGAAAGAAGCATTGTCCTGCATGTTCAAAACGTGGCATAATCCCATAGCAAGACCGTTAGGGTCGAATTAGTATAAATAGGAGTCTTAATGTTAGGATTTCCGTGTGTCATATCTATTATACAAAATACTCAATAACATTCAAACTACCACATGGCAAGGGAAACGAATGCAAGAGAAATGTATGTATGATAGCACCATGTATTTCTAATTTAGTGAAAACCTTTTTTACCATTTCCAGTACTTCCTTTATTCCTTTATTCCTTTTGTCAAACAACATTTACAAGTTTTCTTATTCACAGCCCTTTTTTTACTTCGAAATCTCTTCCTCAAAATCTTACACTTTAATGTTATCTTTATGTTTCGAGCGTTTTATATTTCTGAAAACCATCATATTTTCCATACCTTTACGCTTAAGCCTTGTTCTTCGAACGCATACTTTTACTTAAAATCATTTATAGATTTCTCACATTAAACGTTTCTCCTTCTTTTAAAACTTTTATGTTCCAGAAACCCTTTATGTTAACCGTTTTTGTAAGTCGAAACCATTTACTTCAATTTCATGCAGTCTTATATGTCTTTACAATTCAGCATTACAACTAGCATCTATTCGTGTAACTTAGTTTTTATACACATTTTGACTACATTTTAGAGAGAGATCGAAATAAGCCAAACACTTATACAATATTGACCATGAATATCTGTTCGATTGTAAGAGTAACTTTAATATCCAAGGAGTCCTAGGATCAATCTAGTCGATCCTGTGAGTTACCAGAGGGATTGAATAACAGTAAGAAAGATTATTCGATAGTTTGGAAGACTAGCGGTTGTTTACCAGAAATCACTGGAAACAGGGCCGTCTTCAGGAAGGTAATCAGAGCCTTGGCATGGGCCTCTGAACACAACAACAGTGATAACATAGAAATCTTGGATGGGGTTTGCCCCAGTTGCTCAACTACATTATAATCACTCTTCTTAATAATCTTCAGAATCTCTTCCATCTCCTGTTTGGAAGCTTCAACATTGGTGGTCTTTGGTGCCTCCGTTTGGGCAGGCATATCAGCGGCGATCCCTTTACCCCGAGCGTCAGATGACTCAGCGACAGGAGTAGAACTAAGAACTTGATCAGGAATGGCATTAGGCACACTTGCAGGAGTGATGACAATAGGTCTTCGGACAGTTGGTGGCGCAATATCGGGTGAGAACAGTCTACCACTGCGAGTGACTTTAGCAGGCCCGGTAATGTTGCTGACGCCGGTATTAGTATCAAACTCTTGCTTAACTCCAAGAACATAAACATCTGCCCCATAGTGCCAAGGGACAGCTTTGTCAGAGGTATAGGGAATAGGCCTCGGAACAGTGATGATTATGGGTGCAATCTTCTGAACAGGCGTAATTCTGACAGGCTTCCTCGAGGGAGCTTTGGGAGAATTGTTGAAAATGGTAACTATGGAAACTTCTTCAATAGGGGTGGCAGGAACAACAATCTTCTCAAACAGGATTTCCTTATTATCCATCAGGTTTTGGATGCCTGACTTTAAAGATGGGCAACCAGTAGGAGAAATAGAACACAAATGGCAACCTTCACTACATCCCGGAAATAAACCGGCTAGAAACAGGTTCCTCTTGACGGTCATCAGCGGGGTGACAATATCATCCACAGAGGCTACAAACAAGTCTTCCTCTACAACATTTACTCCATGTTTGGGCATGGGAGCAGTCACAACATTAGGCCTCTCGGGCACCTCGAACTCAATTTCCTTTGCATCGATTAGGTCCTGAACCTTATTCTTCAAAGCTCAACAATCATCCGTATTATGCCCCGGGATGTCAGAGTGATAAGCGCAGCGGGCGTTAGGATTGTACTTTGGGGATGTTGTGTTTGAAATCTCCGGAGCTTCTTTTAGAGTCACCAGATTGGTCGTCAGTAACTGCGGCAATATCTGGGATAAGGTCATGCTGAGACGAGTGAACTTCCTTCGAGGTCTCTCACCCCTTTGTTGGTTTTGATGCTGAGGAGCACCAGCAGGTTTTGAAATAACCACCGCGTTGACAGCTTGGCGGTGTTCAGATCTATTCTATCTCCTTGAACCATAGACAGCACTAGATTATTTCTTGAACAACTTCTTCTTAGTGCTCGATGAGGCACCCTTCTGTATCTTCCCGGACTTGATACCAGCTTCAATCCTCTCACCAGTCAAGATAAGGTCTGTAAACCCGGCTGAAGAGTTTCCAATCAAATGGTTAAAGAACGGACTAGACAGGGTCCCCAGAAACATATCAACAAGTTCACGATCAGTTAAAGGTGGCTGCACCCTTCTGGCAAGGTCTCTCCACTTTTGAGCATACTCTTTAAATCCTTCACCCGTCCCTATTGACATACCCTGGAGCTGGGTACGCGTAGGAGTGAGGTCGGAATTATATTGATACTGCTTATAGAACGCAGTAGCCAAATCCTCCCAGTTACGGATACTGGCTCCATCCAGCTGATAGAACCACTCCAGTCGAGTCCCTAAAAGACTATCTTGAAAGAAATGGATCCACAAATTCTTATCAGTTGTGTAAGGCTGGATCTTTCTTACATATGACTGGAGGTGCAGCTTTGGGCAGGAAGCTCCGTCATATTTGGCAAAGGCAGGTGCCTTAAACTTATGGGGAATCACCACCCCAGAGGATAAACCTAGGTCTCCAAAGTCCAGCCCGGGCACGTTCTGTATCTCCATATCGCTCAAGCGGTCCTCCAACTGTTTGTACCTATCCTCAGTAGGAGGGTACTGTTCTTCATCATAATCTGTCTCGTTGTCGGAGACCACGGGGCTAGGAACCCTTCTCTCTTGTGGACTGTCTTACCCTACAGATGAGGTGGTCAGATCAACCTCATTCTGCAGTCCATTTCCAAACCTGCATCCAGTGTTGAACAAGACGGTCCTCTTCTTCTTCTTCTTCCTCTCCTTCAGAATCAGGGTCTTCAAATCCTGTTGACCCTTGGCTAGGCTCATAACCAACTCTTGGAACCGGGCATTCTGGGCCTGGAGGGCCTTGATAGCTTGCTCAGTGGAAGGTTCAATAGACATGATGATTGCTGAAATAAACAACAAAGAAGATAAGTGACCTGTAAAAGGGTACCTGTTTATGCAGTGCATGCGATGAAATGCGTATGATTTATGTTTTCAAAGACAATCGGGATTCAAATTTGTAGACAAGAAAGGAAACACACTTTATTATATTTAACTTCGGAATTTAAATTTTCAACAAATTGCCCTTAGGCGTTACAAGAATGGAAATACTGAAAAGTAAATGAAACCATAAAAGAAATCCTCAAAGGTCCATCAGTGTTCCCATGGCCTCTTCTTCTCAGTGCGGATATAATCATTCAAGATCCGCTCGTTCTCCAATTGCTTAGTCAGCTTCTGGATCTTATGTTCTTGTTCGTTGAACCTTTCCCGATAAGAATCCCATTCTTCCTGCAGTTGCGCCCAAGACCTCTTAAGTGTGCCAACATCAGTGGCCGTATGAGGATGGAGAATAGTTGGAGGAACCCCGTCTTTATCAACAACTTCAAGAGTAATAGGCCTGACAGCTTCGTATGGCATACCTAACTTCTGGGCACGGATATGGACCCATCTGAAATATGACTCCATTGGCAGAGAAGTTTTTGGTCCCAACTCAAGTGGGTCAGATTTGTGAACTCTATCCCAAGCCCCGATGAATCTACGACGCAGCTCGTCGCTATCTACCTGAAAATCAAAGACGATATCAGGTATCAACATCTCATGAGGCCCTTCTCTTCTGGCTCTTCCAAACTGGCAGAGAGCTAAACGTGGGTTATAAGAGATTCCTCCACGGGTTCCGATCAATGGAACATTAGGATACTCTCCACAACGATCAATGACGGCCACCTCATCTAAGCCTCTGAGAGTCCAAATAATGTCACTATCAGTAAGAGACATTATCCTATGAGCCCAGCCCTTTCCTTCTTTGTTCTTCAGTACGGACTTAGGGAGGTGCGAAATAAACCACCTCGATAATAAAGGAGCACAGCACATTAAAGTTCCCCATTTTCAGGCAGTACGAGTATAGAGCTGATGAAGGATATCACCCAAGAGAGTGGGTACAGGGTTCCGAGAGATGAAGATCCTTATGGCATTAACATCAACAAAGGTGTCAGGATTTGGAAACAATACCAGACCATAGATTAAGAGAGCCAGAATGTCCTCGTACGCTTTGAAGTCTAAGTCATTCCAGAAACAATTAGCTTTGCCAACCAGAAATTTAGCCAAAAAACCCTTAACTCCACTTCTAGTCTCCCAGTTAGCCATTACCTCCTATTTGGTCAAGTGAAGGGCTGCAACAATCTCTTCAGGCCTGAGAGTCTTTTCCCAACCAGTAAATGGAGTCTGCTCCAAAATAGAGATACCAAGCAACTCAGAGAATTCTTCCAGGGTAGGGACCGGCTGGAAGTCTTGAAAGGTGAAGCAATGGTATAGCGGATCATAAAACTGGACTAGGACACTCATCATTTGTTGGTCCCACTTTGAGGTGACTAAAACGAGAAGAGAACCATGCCTCCTGATAAAGGAAGTAGTGTTTGGAATCCTATCAACCAATTCTTTAAGCAAAGTAGGTGGTTGAACAAAGTTGAGCTGGATAGTATTCCTACGCATGGGCATCATGATGTCTTACAAAACAGAGCAAAGATGAAACCTTCTTGTCTTTTAAATGGGTTAGTCCTTATGCAATATGTATGCAATGTTATAATGTTATGATGTCATGGTAAAGGCACACCACAAGTATTCATAAAAGGCAAACATAGTAAAGGCACACAAGTCACACAAAAGAGCCCTTAGATCTCAGGCTGGCATGAAGTTTAGGTACTACCCTCTTTCAGTTTCAGTTGGTTAAGACCTGTCCTAAAAATAGTAACCGGGTTCTAGAGGATCTCAATATCACTGACTACCCTCAATCGGTCATAATTCCATTTTGGCAACCTTTTCTTGCGGCCGGAACCATTACGAGAGTTTAGTCTCAATGAGTGTAGCATACTGCTACTGTTCTATGGCCAAGTTGGTCAATTTAAGGTTCTAAGGTCAGTTGGTGCTTAATGACTCCTCAGAAGACCCATATTCTCCTCGTTCCAACACAAGGGATATCGGTACAGACCAAGGTGTCACACCAACATAGCTACTGCTTCATCCGTGTCGGTCTACGCCGGACAGATCCCTCATAGTTTATTGCTACTTACCTAAAAAAGGGTACCCCCAGATCCGGGTTAGGATCTATAAAACTCCGATACAAGCCCACAAAGTTTAAAGCATACAAAGCATATAATTGAAAACATAGGTGATCTAATCCTAAGGTACACCTCACTTTTTAAAATCCCCAGCAGAGTCGCCAGTTCTGTGATCGGTGGGAATGAGAACTGACTGTTTTGGAATGCTGGTTCGCGTTTGCGTTTGTTTTTGCAAAATGTCGCGGTAAGCAAGAGTCGCCACCGTCTTTTATTTTATCCAACAAGGAAAGGACAAAAGCACAGAAAAATTCCTTTTTGAGATGTTTCTCGGGTTCGGGAGGTAGATTATAGAAAGGGAAGGTGTTAGCACCCTTTCTATCCGTGGTTATCCACGGGCTCTTAGGTACTTTCTCACTATGTTTTCAAAAAGTTTTGTTTTTCTTGTGTTTGTGGGTTTTGAAAAGAGTTTTGTTTGAAAACTTCGATTTAACTCTTGTTTCCGTCCTCAAGAGTGTATGAAGTGTTGTTGAAAACTTTTTTTTGAAAAGTGTAAGTGCGGAAAATTTGTCTTGTTTTGAAAGAGCAAGTACCTGAGAACCTCTACCTACTCAAAAGGGAATTAAACTGTGCAAATGTCCTTTAGACAGTGCTATCCCACTATTGAGGAGTAGGTAGCACCGTCGTTGGAGTTTTCGGGTCAATTCGATTTAAGGGACGTGTGACCACTAAAGCAATGTTAGGACGCCTTAGAGGTAACCCTAATGTCTTAGATCACTTTTATCTGAGGCAACCGTTTCGAGGCAACTTTGATCTCTAGACAGGAGGGCAACCCCTAAAACATCCTATACTCAATGACCACGTTCGAGGCAACCAAGTGAGGCGTACCTTAGGAGTGGCATGTGCAAGTGTGTCAATTTTCAGTTATGTTATCTTTACATGTCATGGTGAGCTACGGTTGATTTTAATTTAAGATAGATCTTGTCATGCATAGCCTAGTTAGCATACATCTAGCAGTTAGTGGTTGCGGAAAATAAAACTAAGCTATTACAAGGCGTCGGGTATTTACATCGCCAAAAACAACCCTTGAAATTAAAATGTGGAAAGTAAAATAAAGCGATAAATAATTAAAGTCCTAATTAAAAGCTATTACATTATGGGAAATAGATACAATAATATGATAAAATGGATCGCGTGCGGGAAATTAAATCGGATGCGAGTTTTTTGGGTTTTGACCCTTTTTTTATTAAAGAAAAGATTTTTGTTTATTTTTGAATTTAAGAATTAAGTCTAAATTAAAAAATGGAATTAATTAATTAAAAGAAAATATTTTTGAGTTTTTTATTTTTAAGGAAATAAATTAAAAAATGGTTAAAAGTTATTAAAAAAACCCTAATTCTACATTAATTTTATTTTATTGCAAAAATGTTAAAATTATGCCTAATTTAAAAAACTAAGTCAATTAAATTATTTATTTACAAAAATAATGAAATTAATAAAAATAATATTTTTTTATGTTTTCTGATTTTTATTAGGAAAAATAAATTATTTGGTTAATTAAGTAATAATGATAATAATTAATAAAAAAAACAATTAAATAAAAATATAAAAGAGGAAAAAAAGAAATAAACCCAGGGGGGTGTTGGGCCCAAGAGGAGGTGAGATCTGCATTTTGAGAAACCCAAAACATCCAGGCCCTGTTGACTTTCTGAATTGTCTACACGCTTGTTGACTGGAGATTATGATAGTCCTTCAATCATGACCATTGGATCTAGGTTTGGAAACATCTGGCACACTGAGATTTGAGGTGTATGGTGGACCTCCTTTTGAAATCTGCACATGAACACCTGAGGAAGAAAAATAACAAGGTTTTGGGGGACCTGGGATTTGATCCCAGGTCCCAATACTCATTGGCCAGCGTCCCAACCACTCAACCACCTGCATATTTTGTTATTGGAATAGCCACTGAATATAATATATGCAAACGAATAAATATGCTGTAAACAAAAAATAAAGCGCACGTTTTTCAAACACACGAATCAGATGATCACACGTCACCATCTTCAACCTTGGTCCTGCATAAAAGAGAATCAGATAGTGGGGGTTTTTAACCTCCACTACCTCCCTGCACAAAAAATAGCGAATAGACACAGAGAAAAAAGAAATATTTCGCGAGGTGTGTGTTCCAATCGTCTTGGTCTCACGAATTCAACCATGTATCCCATTGGTTCCAATTTTTCCTGGATTGGAAAGCCCTATTTGAAAGCTTGAAAACCCTAGAAATTCAATCATGGCATCTCTCGGTTTAGGGCACTATGGTTCAATTCAGTCATTCCATTAGCTTTGTATAATCTCTAGCAATGCAAATCAATCACAAAAACATGTCAAATGCGCATGAATTAAGAGATACAGTTTTGAATTATAAGTGCAAACCGTGAGATGGTATGTCACGATTTCTTGAGCTTTGGTGCTTGAATTTGATTGCAAATCACTCCTGGTATCTCCTGCAATGTGTTTGGATGGACAAGGCACCTTGAATTGGTCTAGATTGCAAGAACAAGTTTTAACTTTTCTTGAAATTTCTTGAATTTGATATGGCCGTTTCTGCAGCTTTTTCTCGTGAATTAGGTTATGCTTGGCTTGCTTGCATATAAGGGAATCGGTTTAGGTCAAAATTTGGACCCATACCCATGTGCATTGAAGATTGAATCTTTGATTGATAAATCAAATATTCTTGATTTTCCATGATTGAACAAGTTGCCAAAATTGGATATTTTTGTATCTTTTAGCTTGTGCACGAATTGGCCAGCATATTTGGATCATATTTGGTTCACAAATAGGTTTAAGAATCAAATCTTTTATTTTCTTATAATTTAAATTAATTAAATGAATTAATATGTATTAAAAATCCATTTAATCAATAAATTTAAGAAAATAAATCCAATTTAACTTGATGGATCGTGCATAGGTCATGGGTGAAGTTTCAAAAAGAGATTTGAGGCCCATTAGCAAAAAGAAGGTGTTTTGAGCAAAGTTGACTTTTGCAAATTCATGAAAATTGCCCAACTTCTCCAATGCATAACTTGCTCAATTTTGATCATATGATCATGTTCTTGGACATTTTGGAAAGCCCTTGAAGTCCTCTAACCAATGCTTTCGGTCCCATGTCATTTGGGTTTACCAATATCAAGTTATGGCCTTTGACTCAAAGTGTACTTTTGTTGACTTTTGAAATTGACCTATAATGTAAAAATTTGTAACTTTTTGTGAGGCCATTTCTTGATCTTGGGGTGTGAAGATGGATTGTAGGAAATTGCATCCTCTTCAAAATGAGCTTTGGATGGGATTTTTCTGATAAACTATGAAAGAGTTATGCCCTTGTCAAAGTACAATTGACTTTTCTGTTGTCCAAAAATAGTAACTTTTACATCTTGATGATTTTTGAGCTATTCTTGTGGGATCATGATCAAGACTTGATCAAATGATGATTGTGAACTCAAAATAATATGTTGACCAAGAATTCTGACTTTTGAATGCAAAATGACCATTTTGCCCTTGTAGTTGACTATAGATCAAATGGGGCTTTTGACTGTGCAAACTGGCACTGTGAGTCTTGAAACTTGGCATATAGGTGCTTGAGAATGTATATAGGCCTATGAGACTTGGTTGAACCATTGAGAACCCAAACTTCCTTGAAAGAACCAAAACCCTAATTTTGAATTGACTGCCATAGGAGGGGATTTGATTGTACAACCCTTGAGCCATTTTGAGCAATTTGAAGATCATTCTTGACAAATCTTGAGGAATATGGGAGGGAAAATTTTGGGGTACAACAAAAATCAACTAGCGGACGCGCTAGCCACAATGTCTTCCATGTTTAAACTCAAGCGAGGTAACGAGGCTCCCCAGATCACCATTGAACGGATGGATGAACCAGCTTATTGTCACGAGATCAATACTGAAGAAGTAGTGGACCAGCCTTGGTTCCATGAAGTCAAGAGGTACCTCGAGGTTCAAGAGTATCCGGAAGGAGCTTCATTTAATGATAAGAAGTTATTAAGGAGATTCTCTGCTAAGTTCTTCATCAGTAATGGCATCCTCTACAAATGCAACCACGACTCTGTATTGCTTCGTTGCGTAGACAAGGTTGAGGCAGAAAAGATCATGGCTGATCTACATGAAGGCACTTTTGGCACCCATTCCAGTGGGCATACGATGGCTAAGAAGATCCTACGGGCAGAGTATTACTGGTCTACCATGGAAGCAAATTGCTATCAACATTCACGAACCTGTCATAAGTGTCAGATCTATGCTGACAAAATGTATGTACCTCCAGTTCCTCTGAATGTCCTGACTGCTCCCTAGCCATTCGCAATGTGGCGCATCGATATAATTGGAGAAATCAAACCTATAACTTCCAATGGACACCGCTTCATCTTGGTGGCCATTGACTATTTCACGAAGTGGGTTGAGGCAACTTCCTTCGCTTCCATTACCAAGAATGTCGTGGCCCGGTTCATCAAATAGAATCTCATCAGTCGGTACGGCATCCCAGAGAGAATCATCATAGACAATGGTACGAATCTCAACAATACTATGATCACCGTACTGTGTGTGCAATTCAAGATCCAGCACCATAATTCTTCCCCTTACCGGCCAAAGATGAATGGCGCTGTCGAATCTGCAAATAAGAACATCAAAAATATCATACAAAAACTGACAGTAACCTACAAGGACTGGCATGAGATGCTACCATTCGCTCTTCACGGTTACCGTACCACGATACACACATCGATCGGGGCAACACCTTACTCTCTGGTATACAATATGGAAGCTATCTTGCCTATTGAGGTCCAGATCCATTCTCTGAGGATCATGAAGGATGCAGGGTTGAATGAAGATGATTGGATCCAAACTCGACTTGATCAACTGAACTTGATTGATGAGAAAAGGCTTACTGTTGTCTATCATGGTCAAACGTATCAAAAACAGATGATCAAGGCTTTCAACAAAAAGGTCAGACGCCAAGTGTATCAAGTCGGGGATCTGGTGATCAAGCGCATCATACTGCCACAGGGTGATCCCTGGGGCAAATGGACTCCTACATATGAAGGACCGTTTGTGATTAAAAGCATATTCTCTGGTGGAGTAATGATCTTAACCACTATGGATGGCGACGACCTGCTGCACCCTGTGAACGCGGACATAGTCAAAAGATACTACACATAAGAGACCCGCTAGGTTGACACACCTAGGAAAAACAAGGGCAACCCGGCAAACCAAAAAGGTTCGGGCAAAAATTAGGGATAAAAAAAAAAAAATTGTACACCCGGTAAGTTGAAAACCCGAAAGGGCGACTTGGGCAAAAAGGTGTATCTCGGTGGACTGAAAACCCGAAAGGACGGTCCAGGAAAAAGTTAGGGAATTAAAGCGTATGACTATGTCTCGTTGGACCACCTTACTGATAACCTTTAGCTTCGACTGAAAAACTCAGCGGTTCTGATTAATCCAATCAACTTCCGACAGGGCAGCAAGTGGACAAGACGCCCAAAGACATGAAGGTTATAGCAAACTGGGAACCCCATGGGATTATTGCACATAGCTATCTTTTCTTTGTATTAAATATTCATTTTTTACGACGACATTCCCTTACTATAATGTTCGTATCATTGGACAAAAAATACTTATTCAAGTTAATACAAAGATACCCCTTTGAAAGTGAAAAACTATCTGTATTTTCTTTATTCTCGTGTTTTGTTTACAAAAACGTCCAATGATTTATTTTGAATATATGCATTTGAACGTAACTACTGTTTACAAATGAACAAAAAGGAACAGAAAATAAAGAGACAATCACTAATGGCTTTAAGAAATAGGATAATATCTTTAAACTATAAAATCCCCACAGTGTGCAGCTTAATGATATCAAGCTCTCTCACATCCCTGACGGAACAAAACTTCCAGTTATCACTCCCCAATAGAAGTCACCCAATTTCTTAGGATTCCCCAACAGGATTTCACAAGCAATACACGGTGTTTCCATTACAACAAAATTTATTTCTCTAACAAATAGAAGCTCATCAACTCATCATACACTCTTTCAAATATAGTTCAGATACGCTCTAGATACGAACGCCATTCTGATACCCATTCAGATTCAGCTTTCAGATGCAGTTTAGATACGCTCCAGATACGGATGCCATTCTGATATTCAGATTCAGCTTTCAGATACAGTTCAGACACGCTCCAGATACGGATGCCATTCTGATACTCATTCAGTTTCAGCTTTCAGATACAGTTCAAATACACTCTAGATACGGATGCCATTCTGATACTCATTCAAGTTTCAGCTTTCATATACGATTCAAACACAATCCATTTATGGATATTGTTCTGGTACACAACCCAACACATCCACTATTTTAGTATAAATCAAGCAGAGATTTATTCTGACACTTCTTCCATTCCTGCCAACAATCATTTTTAGATGGAATCTGTAAGCCCATCTCCAACAACTTTCCATCATCTCTCCAAATGGCATCTTTAAGCCCATTCCTTACACCATCAACCACCACATCACCGAGTGCAAATTTCTGGGCACTCTAGTGTCCAATCATCTTTCACCTTCAAGTCACGAATGGCGGATCCGCCAATCTAACTCTTCAGGTTTAAGAAGATTGAACATGGGAAGATGTTGTACTCCAAAATTTTCCCTCTCATTTATCAAGTATTTTCCCACAAGATCTCCTTTGGTTCAAGACTGCACAAGGTTTGATCAACTCAAGACACCTCCTTAAGCACTGATGACTAAAATTAGGGTTTAAGATTGCACAAGGATAATTGAATTTTCAATGCCTCATATGACTTTAATGGATCATTATGGACCCCCAAGATTACTCATGTCAAGTTTCAAGCCTTGAATCACATTTTGGCTTAGTCAATTGAGTAGTTGACCTAAAAATCAGTTGTATTGGGGAAAAAGTCAACTGTGGCCAATTTATAGTCAAACTTCATAATTTTTGATCCACATCAACATTATCAACTCATATGTATCATTTTATCAACTTTGGACCATAATTCCTCAAGAAATTTGATCAAATCATCAAAAGGGCAAAATTGTCAAAATTAGGGTTTTGACTGAGAAAGGGCAATTTCTTATTTTTGACCTAGTAAATGGATAATTTGTTTAAGTAATAATCTCAAGAGTTAAATTGAATAATTTTGACCTAATGGAATGACTCAAAACATTGTCCAAGCTCAATTGGATTGATAGTGGATTTTCAGTCAATTGATAAAAAATCAACTGTATACTGAAAAGTCAAACTTTGACTTTTTGATCAAAATCAAGTGTCAAAGATCACAATTCATCAAAACATGTCAAAATATGAAACTTGTTCATCAAGAAATCAAAAATTCAAGATTTCATTTAGAAAAGTCAAAGTTTTCAAACTTAGAAATTTTTCTAAGTATGGAAAACTTCATGTTTTTTCACAACTTTGAGCCAATTTTTCAACATGATGCAAGATGATTCAAAAGAAACTTTCAACATGAAAGTTGTAGATATCCATGAGATGTAAAACATTTCTTTACAAAACTTCTCCTAGAAATGCTTGGATTTCAAGTTATTTATTCATGAAGTCATGGTTTTGAAATTAAACACTTGGTGAAATTTTGCCCTAGTTTAGGCAGGATTTTGACCGAACTTCATGGAAACTTTTCATATAGTTACAAGGGGAGTTTTCAAAAGTGATTCAAAGAGGGGTTGTATAGCACATTACATGATTTCTAAAATTCCCAAGAACTCCTTGAGACCATTCTTAAGCAAGGAGAATCGAAGAGAGAAAGTTAGGATTTCAAACTAATATTATAGGTCACTTTGTGATGAACAAAGATTCAAATCTCAAACCTATGTTGCATAATATCTGCTTTACAGGTCTCAAACTTGTTAAGCACTCCATAATTAAATGCTTGCACAACTGTTAAAGGCTTCAACTCAAACATTCAATGCAATGCCCATGCTTTATGTCCATTTTAGGAAGAAAGTGCACAATGCCATTTTGAAAAAGTAACTTTATACACAAAACTTATTCTTGAGCCTTGCAATGGTTTTCTTCTGATCATACACGACCTATAACTCAAAAGAAGTTTGTCTCAAGCCTCACAATCACTCATCCCATGCTTGTACTTCATCTTGGAACCATACTTTCACTTTTCTTCAAAATCAAGTAACATAGCAATCAGTCTAGAGCTTGTACTTCTTACCCTCTCAAGCACTCAAACCTTCTCATTACTTATGTACAAGTCCTTGAAAACAAAACACACGCATGCTTAAGCCCCAAAACTCCCAAGAACTCAGAACTGCATCACATACCTCCATTCTTGCATAACCTGACCAAAAGTTTGAAACTCACATCTCCCTCGTGCGTTTTCAAGCCTTTTTGTTCCTAAAGCTTCTAAACATCATTTAGAACTCATCCCACACCCTGTTATAAGACTGTAACACCATTAACACCATCCTCCATTTTCAAAAACAGAGCTTTTCACTTGGACTTCTCCAGCACAAATCAGCCATCTCCAGTACAAACTAAACATTGCATTAGCTTCCTGGGACCTCAGTGGAGCTGTTTTGATCATCACAACACCTTGAGGAGTGCTCAAACTCAGAATACGATTTCCAGTTTTGAGGTAAGTTTCCTTAACTTGGAACTCTTCATACAAGCATCATTAATGTTTAATTTGTGAATGACAAATGTAGACATCATTGTCCTGAAGCTAACCATGTCTTTAGATTTAATTTATATTGCTTAAGTAGTTAGAATTTTGAATCTAAACATCCTGGAAAAGTTAGGCCAGAATTTGGTACCACTCAAAATTCATGCTCATTTTTGAGAATTAATTTAAGTTATTTACATTTCTGGAATCGTGGTGAAATTTGCCACAAGTTTCATGTTTACATTTTTGCAAATGGATGAGAAATGAACAAGATGCAGGTGGTCTGGCTAGAGGTTGAAGATGAAGTTGTTTTCAGGAAGCAGTTTCTAATATATATTTACGGTTTGACATAAGTTAACGGATGTATCACCACCCCAGTGGTTAAAGCGCGTGCCTGTCACCCTTAGGTCCTGGGTTCAAGCCCCATCGTGACCTTTTTGCATTTTTTCCCCACTTTTTTGACATCTTCTTGTTTTTTTGCAGCGCTTGGGCCAACAGTTTGGGCCTGACTTTTTTTCTTACAATACTCCCTGTTTCACTTATTAACCTCCCCGTTCTTATTTATTTTTTATTTTATTTTATTTTTACTATTTTATCTTTTATTATTATTATCATTAACATTACTATTATTATTATTATTATTATTATTATTATTATTATTATTATTATTATTATTATTATTATTATTATTATTATTATTATTATTATTATTTTCATTAATATAAAAAATCCCAAAAATATTTATATTTTATTATTTATATTTATTTAGTTTATTTTTCTTTACAAAGACAAAAGAACAAAAACATTTCATTTAAATAATTAAATTTTCCCTTTTTGTTTAAATACTTAGATAATAAATTTTAATTATTATTATATTATTTTCTTGTAAATTAAAATCAATTTAGGACTTAGGACCTTTTATTCACTTATTTACTAGTTTAATTAAATTCACAAAAACCCTAAAAAATACTTTTCTTTTAAATTTATTTATTTTACTAACTCAATCTTAATTTTATTATTTTTAATCAATTATTTTATTTTATACAATTAAGTCAAAAACCCTTTTCATAAAAAAAACCAAACAAAAAATCATATTTTTTTTACATTTACATTATTGTATTTTATTTGTTCATTTTGTACATTTATTCAAATTCAATATGGTTGTAATGATTATTTAGATTTGATTTCTTGTAATATTCCCCATTTGTAATTTGTATACCCCCTCCCCTAAATGATGTAATAGTTTAGTATTTTTATTTTCCGCAATTTAAATACAAATGCTAGTAATTGGGGTTTGTATGGAAAGATTAAAATCAATGCTTAGCAAATCCTAATCAAAGACAAATCCAGCATGAAAATCAATACACTTGCACACAAACACCCCTAGGGTAAATCCACTTGGTTTCCTTACAAAAATGGCCATATTATGCATGTGAGGTATCTTAGCAAAAACAAGCAAAATACAAGATCATAGTCCCTCGATGACGCTATCTATGTTGCCTTTCAAAATGATCTTAGTCCCTAAAGAAAAATGCTAAGATATCTTGCAACATTACTAATCATGGTTATGCGATGACCCACACACGTCCCTTTTAAATTAAAAGATAGGGTTACTTGCCAAGTCAATGGTAAGATAACAACGTCAAGGGAAAACAGAAATGAACATGAAATACTTTTGTGTAGGTAGAATGTTCCCAGTTACTTGCTCAATTTAAAAACCAAAACATCCTTGTTATTTTCAAAACAAACACCAACACTTTCAAAAAAAATCTTTCAAAACTTGAAAACATTTTCAAAAGATCAAACACTTTGTATACATTCTTACGAACGAGAATCATTACAAAGTTCGCCAAACGGTAACGCCTTTTCAAATACTTTCAAAAAACCACACAAAGCATATTTTTAAACAAAAGCAAATGATCTAGTAAGTAACTAAGAGCCCATGGAAAATCATGGATGTAAAGGGTGCTAATGCCTTCCCTTTTCATAATCTACCCCACAAACTCAAGAAAACATCTCAAAGGTCTTTCCTGTGCTTTTTCACCTTTCCTTTTGGATAAAAGAAAAGTCGATGGCGACTCTTGCTAACCGCAACATTTGCGATCAAACGCAAATAACCAAGTCAGTTCTCCCACCATATCACACTAATGTTATCCTTGACCGACTCAAGGAACATTAGTACAAGCCAGAGTATCACATTAACGTAGCTATCACTTCATACATATCGGTCTATGCTGTACAACCTCCGTGAATTATTGCTACTTACCTAAAAAGGTGCCCCAGATCCAGGTGTAGGATCTTTTAGTAACAACCCAAACAAGCCCTCAAAAGTAAAGCATACAAAACACACAAAGTAAAACAAATTTAGAATGATCTAACTATAAGGTAACCCCACTTTTTATAAGTCTCCCCAGCAGAGTCGCCAGTTCTGTGATACGGTGGCAGAACCGACTTTTATACTGGTTTTGAGTTTGTATTCACAAATGTTGTAATAAGAAAGAGTCGCCACTGAATTTTCTTGTATACAACAAAGGAAAGGGTGAAAAGAACAGAAAAAGACCTTTCGAGATTATTTCTGAGTAAGGGGGTAGATTATGGAAAGGGAAGGTGTTAACACCCTTTCCATCTGTAGTTATCTATGGGCTCTTAGATGCTTAGTTCATTTTGAAATACCTTGTGCTTTGTGTGTCTTGAAAAGTATTTTTGAAATCGCCTTAGTGCGGCGAACTTTGTAATGTTTCTCAGAATGGTAGAGAACATATACAAAGTGTTTGAAAATGTTTTTGAAAGAAGTTTTATGTAAGTGTAAAAATTGTTTGAGCAAGCATCTAACAACTATCTACTTTACTCGAAAGGTTGTTCTATTCCTCTTTTCCTTTAGACAATGCTATCCTACTATTAGTGAGTAGGTAGACCTAGTCTTTGGATATTTGAGGGATATTCGAAGGGACATTTATACAGACACAAAGGCAACTAGGCAAGAAACTTTAGTAACTACCCTAGGATTTTTAATATCATACCGAGGCAACATCGAGAGGGTCATCGAGGTACTTATGATCTTTAAACCAGAGGGTAGCCCCTAAAATCTCTCACGTTTCGAGAGATGTGACTGTTTTTCCGAAGGCAACCAAAGTGGGGGTACCCTAGAGGTGCACATGTGAAATTGTGTTGTATTCAATTATTTTTGTCTTTGCATTAAGTTTGCTAGCATTTTGTTTTATTCTTGCCATACAATCCTATTAGTCATGTATCTAAACATTTAATAGTTTGCAGTAATTAAAAGTACGAAAATATAAATCTAACTATTACAAGGCTTCGGGGAGGGGGATGATTACAAGTCCAAAAATGAGGGAAATAAAAGTAGTAAATGTAAAGTACTAGTTTAATTCTATTACATCCCATAAGCAAGTACATTAATATGAAAATAAAGTAGAAGCATCAAATGCGCGCGAAATGGAAAAGACATCTAAACCCTAAAAAGGAAAATCTTTTTGTTTGTTTTTGTTTTATGTAAGAAAATGTTTTAATTGGTAATTAATTAAATAATCTAGATCTAAAGAAAAAATTTTAATTATTAAATAAAATTGAAATTTAAAAAGAAATTAATTCTAAGTTTTTTGTATTTTTGTTATGAATAAAAGAAATTAAATAAATTAAATCCTAGGTCTATTTATTTTTAAATTAAATGAAAGGTTAAAGTTATTATTTAATTAATTTACCAAGTTAATTTAATTTAAAAAAAGACTAACCTAATATTTTTATGATTTTTTGATTTTAATATTGTAATGAAATAAAATTGATTAAAAAAGAAATGTTAATTAAAACAAAATAAAGAAAATTGAAATGAGCATGCAAACAAAATGAAATGGGGGGGGGGGGTGCGCTTCAAGGAAGTGTCATGCCTATCAACAAGAGGGCCCAGACGCTACAAAAATGGTTGGGGGGTGAGAATAAACAAAAACCCCAGGCCCAATGACAAGAGGGCCCAGGCGCCCGTGGGTTCTACAAAACAAAGATTAGAAAAAATAAAAATAGTTTCTTGCCTGGGTCGAACCTAGGACCTGGAAAAGGAGGGCCCTAAGAATGGTGTCCTATTATTTTAGCATTGATTGTCACATGAAACACGTTAAAACATTCACAATGATTATTAATAACACAAATATGGATGCAATAGGTATTTATATGGTGTGAATATGCAATTTCGATTTCAAGAAACCTTACCAACTAGTGATGTGTGGATCCGGTGATCTAGAATGTTGCAAGCCTTGGTAATGGGTGGAATAAGTTCATAGGAATCTCAGGAATACAATTGAGCAATTGGTATGGATGGGTGATGGCTGAAAAACTCAGTTTCGAATTTCACAACTTTTATGATTTTTTTGCAATTTTGTGGAGCTTTGGTAATGCAATGTATTTTCATCCCCTTTTTATCATGCCTTGGTCTTGTATTTATAGAGGAAGAATAGGGCTAGCAAAGATGGTAAGAATCCACCCATAATGACCCTCTTTCAAACCAAAATCAAACAGATTAAAAAAGTTCCAAAAATGAAAATTCTTGCCCATTTTGAGGTGCAATGCACCTGGCCTCCTTTGCACGAAATTTTGGGCCCAAAGATGATTCAAACCATCAACCCATATTGCCATAACCAATATTTACTATTTTATGCAATTTTATTTAGTTTTTATTTGAATAAAACAAAAATAAATATGGATAAAATAGGTAGAAATGGCAAGGCAATGTAGAAATGATTTTAGAGGTCTCTCATAAGGTTAGGAAGATGTTTGAAGTCCAAGAAGTTAGGCCATTGACCTAAGAGTTCAAGTTTACCCAATGCACAATTCTTGAAATTTCCCAAATTTTCCTAACTTGGGAAAATCATAACTTGCTCAATATTTATCCAATGATGATGATCTTAGACTTTTTGGAAAGCCCAAGATGTCTATTTCAATCCCTCTTTTCATAAACTTTGCATTTGAAGACTTTATCTTGATGTAAATAGTCTTGGAAAAAAGTGTCTTTTGACTACTTTCTGAAATTGACCTGTAATGTGTGAGCTTGTATCTTTCAAATGGTGCATTTCTTGAACCTGAGTATAAAAAATAAGTTATAGGGAATCATATTCTATTCAAAATGAGCTTTGGTTGGGGAAAATGGATGAAGTATGTGAAAGTTATGCCTAGTCAAAGTTCAGTTGACTTCTCCTATAGAAACCCTAATTTAGCAATTCTTGACTTTTGATAAATTAAGAGAATTCCTTGAGGAATCATGATCCTTGATCAAATGATGGATATCACTTCAAAATGTTGATGTTGACCAAAAATCTTGAAGTTTGACTATTTATTGGCCATAATTGACTTTTCACTTAGTACAATTGACTTTCAAATGTTTGAGCAATTGACCGAGCAAACTTGTAATGTAAGGCATGAAATTTGGCATGGACATTCCTAAGGACATATTAGGGACCATATGAATCACTTGGATCCTTTTCAACCTAAACATCTTGGTAAAAAGTGAAAACCTAATTGGAGGGTCATTGCTTAGGAGGAGAATTTGTCTGATCAATTCTTTGGTCAACCTTGAGCAATTGAGGACCTCAATGAGCATGTCTTGAGTAAAAATGGGAGGGAAAATTTTGGGGTACAACAGTATTGAACAAAACAAGAAATATTACAAATGAGAATACAAATGAAAGTAGAAATCACTGTGTTGAGGAGACTTCTCTGGGCTTATTGCTTTAGAAGGTTCTCTTTGTGGTCTTGACACCTATTTAGGCGGAGGGTTTCTGGTTACCAACATGTTTCCTCCTTGAAAGGATAAGTACTTACTATTGTACTTTAGCTTTGTAAGCATTGTAATCCTCAGTCGAGTGTCCTGCTGAACCGGTGTGGTACCCGCATTGTACATTGGGGTTATACCCAAGTGGAAATGGCTGCAGTAGAGGCTTCAGAAATTTGGGAACTACCAAGGAGTTTTGAATCAGACATGGCAGAATTTGACTGTAGGTCATAGGAATTGGATATAAAGGAGCATTCCTTCTTTCCAAATTATTTCGAGGTTTGTGCTGATTCTGATGATTTTGTTGTTGCAGAGCATACTGCTGTTGTGGCAAGAAAGACTGTTGTTGAGCCACCCAGGGTTGAGAATCCTTATCAATAATAATAGCACTAGTTTCACCTTCTTCATTCTTGACAAAGTCAGAATAAGGTTTCTCGCTCTAGCCAATGTTGTTATTGTTAGTGCTAGGGGTACCCTAGATCTTACCAGCCTTGATACAAGTATCGACACGTTCCCCAATAATAACCATATCAAAGAAAAAGGCGGAAATATTGCTAATCATAGGTAGAAGGTAAGTACCTTGCAGAGTGCCCATGAACAAATCAGTTAACTTATGATCCAAGAGGAGATGTTGAACCCTTACATCTAATCCTCGCCACCTCTGGGCGTACTCTTTGAAGGATTCTTTAGACTTCTGTGACATATTCTGAAGTTGGGCATAACTAGGAGCCATAACCGTGTTTTATTAATAGTGTTTCAAGAAAGAATCAAAAAGCTCTACCCAAATACTAACATGAGACCTCTCAAACCGCATATACCATTCCAATGGTTCCCCTGTAAGAATATCATGAAAGAAGTGCATGAGTAATGGTTCATTCTCAACATGAGCGACCATCTTGCAGCAATAAGAATGGAGATGAGTCTCTGGGAAAGTGGTGTCTGAGTATTTATCAAAGCCGAGAACCTTGAACTTCGGAGGAATAAAAATCCCAAGAATAAAACACATAGCAGTGGCGTTGAATTCAGATTTCTTAGAAACTTCTATAGCTTTGAGACGCTCCTCGAGAGCACGACACATCTTAGTTGTTTCAGTGAGGTTAGTAGTGAGATCACCTCGGGAATCATCAAGATCAATGACATCGTAATGGTCGTCAACCAACTTATTTTGAGTTTTAGGAGAAATGACAATAGTAGCAGCCTTGGGAAATCCATTAGGAGGATCGGGGAACCCATTAGAAGTGGGAGGAGAGACTTCTGTAATCTTAGTGACATTCTGAAGAAGCTTTTCCTGTCCCTGAACAACAACTTGGAGAGTCTAGAGAAGTTGATGCATCCTGGCACCCATAGTATCCATGTCCTGACAGAGAGCATTCTGATTTTGTTCAAAGAGATCCATAAGTCTTCGTTGATCGACACGAGTGCAGTACGAATGTAGAGAGGTTGTTATCGTTGATTCTGAACTTAGAATGAAAAGAAGGGCCCCAATAAGCTTCTCATATAAACAATGAAATGCATGATATTATGAGTGCATGTGTCATCCTTCATTTCCAAAGAACTCAAAGACTAGTCAATCCATAAATATCCTTTTAGCGATATTTCTCTTGGAAAGCTTAATTGGAGGGCACTTGTCTTTGGAATTCCATAGAAATGGGATGTATATACATAATGGTAAATGATGTTATGGTATGCAACATTAAAGGGACCAAGGCTCCATGGAATTGGGATAACCACTATACTGTTTTTGAACATGCCACATATCTCAGGATCAAGGGTCCAGAACATAACCCAAAAGAACCTCATAAACATCTGATTTGGAACTCGGAAAATAAATTTGAGGACCATATAGTCACCTATAGAACATACAGTCACCATCTAAATAAATAGTCACCATCAAAATAAGTCACCAATGGCACCTGTAAAGTTTATCCCCTCCCCACTCACAGGTAAAGACTAGGTCAAGGTAAGACAATGGTAACTCAAAATCACGAGTTCACTTGAGAATACTATCATTATACACCTACGTGATAATGATAGTACCTCATTAAAACCTCATCCAAGAATGGACGACACAACCGTCTAGAGTAATCTACATCCCCTATCCATCGCCTTCCACTCTATTCCTAGTGTTCCTATTGTTTGTCACTTGGTCTGGGTATTGGGCCTTTTACCTCATAGTAACACCCACCCAACAAGAAGCAAATCCAATACAACAGTAGTGTATGGAAAACAGTAAAATGAAATTCATACATATGCTCATTTAATCATGTATGGATGAATAAACTGAAAGCATAAAAATAAACACCCAAAGAAAAGAAAATAAAAGCTAGGAGCGACTCCGGGATGGACTAACATTTGGTCGACCTATCCCCAGTGAAGTCGCCAACTGAAACAACCAGATGAAAATCATCAGACAATGAATTCACCATCGAACGTCTTTTATCCCATATGAAGGAAAAGGAGAACATCGAGAAAACCTGAGAAGGGAGAAGTCACAGTCTTGCAACAGAGAGATCGGGTAAGGGAGTCTGTTACGCGAGGGGAAGGTATTAGCACCCCACACACCTGTAGTACTCTATGGTATCCACTCTTGTTATCTATATTATGGGTGTGTCTAATCTATGCTTATTGCACTACTGAGTAATAATACATGCAAAAGAAAAGGGAAAATAATGTAGGGAAAATAAAGTTGTGCTCGCTTGGGCCCTATCCCAATGCCTACGTATCCTTTTTGAGGAATCAGAGTTACCGTAGTTCGGCTCACATGTATTTGTTTGTCTTAGGTTTTTTATGAATAATATTAATTCCACCTTCTGCTGCAACTCGACCTTTGAAGACTCGCATGTTGGCACATAAGTAAATTAACATGTCCTTACGTGAAAATGGTTTTGATCTACGCGCTCAAGGCAAGATGCCACGCTTGATTGGTTTGTGTTTTGTTACCTTGAAAAAAGGTTTGAGTATGACTAAGATCTTTTATGATTTGCTAAAAAAACAAAGTTTTAGTTTTAAATGCAAATGCAAAGGGGGGAGAAAGGAGTCTATGGAGACTAGCCTATTTCTAATCATAATGTTATCATACAATGGTTATCCTAAGGTTTGGATTAACAAAAGGGAATTGTCTACCTAATGTTAGCATGCATGGTTTGTAACCTAAGGTCTAACTTGCATCCGAAAGGAACAAGCACATCATAAGGGAACATGGTATAGAAAGTAGGTCAGCAAACAAGCTCAAAAGAGCACACACATAAAATGCTAAAGAAAAGAAGCTACATGCTTTAGTCAAGGGGAGCGGATCACCCGAGACAAACAAGTAGGAGTGAAATATAAAAGAAGAGAAATGCTTTAGCTAAGGGGAGCAGATCACCTGAAGCAAACAAGCGGGAATAAGATGTAAAACAAAAATTTGATGTCCAAAGCAACTGAACACCTAACCAAGATATAGAAGACCGAGGTAAGCGAAAAAAGGCAATATGAACAATCATAGAATGTCAGCATCGACTAATGCAAACTCCTGACAAAGTGTGGGGGTATGATTGCAAAACCCTTTTCCATTTGACGATTCGATAACAAGAGTAGGCACAACTCTGAAGCATCATGGTGTGTCATGAGCTAAGGATGACACAGACGAAATTACGGAGGTTGATTATAAACCCCTTCCCGCTCGCCTCCTTTTGAGGAATTATTATCTGTAACATATGCGAGCATAAATGTAAACACACGTGCAGAATACCTACTTCAAAGGTATGTTTTAAACAAACACGGATAGTATACAGAAAGTGGTGCCTGCTACAGGACTTTAAACAACAACTTTGAGTGCACGCTCTTTATTTCCTACTTCTCATGATATCTAGAAAGCAATAATGAAATGCGATAAAGTGAGGAAAAATATAAAAGTAGTAGCGACGAATACCAAAAGGAAGCGGATCGTTGAAAGCGGACGAAAGCAATGGAGAAGCAGGTAGTACGCGTCGAGCAAGCTTCACCAAGAAACAAAAAAGTTAGAAACAATATTCGACTAAGATAAAAGCAAACGCGTGTTGCGAATGCAATGTGTAATCAGAAGTTCCTGCATATAGTATCATATAATATCACATGCATTTGACAACATATAATATGATATGAATTTCTTAGGACGACGAGAAATAAGGCGTGTCGCATCAGAAGCGAGCATAAGCCGTATGCTTCGATCGCATAACAACTTGTTATGTTACATGATCGAAAGCACCAAAATGTACCTTGCACAATGAAAAAACACGTCAAAAATAACGAGGCACAACAGTATGAAAATATGAATAAAAACTAAAAGAAAGAAGTATTTTTTTTTAGTTTTTTATATGAGGAAAATTCTATCAAAAAATAAAGAATTAAATTCTAAAATTGACTAAAGAGTTCTAACAAGTTTTATTGATTTTTACAATTTTATTATAACAAAAATATAGAAAAATTACAAGAAAGTCCTAAAACAATTAGAAAGAGTCAAGGGGGGTGAAAGTTGAAATCCATAGGGTTTTAGCCTAGTAATCCAGACGCTGATCCAAGCAGAAGATAGGCCCTTAGGCCCAACATATGGGTCCATAAACAAATTTTTGTATCAACATCCAATTACCAACAAAAAGGCTATGTTGGGCTCTAGGAGAACATGCCATGTGAGGCCCAAATGGATTTGGCCCAACCTCCATCATTCTATCACCATTTTCAGCAATATTTTTTTTAATATTGAATAAAAAACTTAAGAAAAATTAAAATAGAAAAGGGTATGAAACGATGCGTTTGGAAAGAGATAGGGTTTTATCTTGTGTCTGTTCAGCTTCCTGAGACAACACAAAATTTCCTATTCTCTCCCGCGAGACTCAACAGTGCCGTATCTCCACCGTCGATCAACTCTGTTCATCCTCTAATCGGTTTGTTCTCCGCCATTTCTATTTCACACATCCGCTTCCAACTCATCATTCGAGTTGCTTCAATCTATGTCTCGGCTTCTACTCTGAATCGATTCAAAAATGGAACCTAAAGGCTTCAAGGAGGGAGAATGCTACTAGAGAAATATCTTAAGATTCCCATTCAAGCTTCATCCCCGAATTAAAGAAGATGCAAAAAAAGTGAAAGAGATTGAAATCACACTGTTGTACCCCAAAATTTGCCCTCTCTTTTCTCAAAACACTTCTCACAAAGATCTTCAATATCTCAAGATTGCACAAGTGTTGACTAGGTCAAATTACCTCCTAAACACTGATGCCTCAAATTAGGGTTTTGATTTTCACAGGGAAAATTGGACTTCTATTGCTTCAAATGACTTTCATGGTTCATTATAGACCTCCAAGAACACTCATTCCAAGTTTCAAGTTTTGGATCAAAATTTTGCTCAGTCAATTAATCAGATGATTGAAAGTCAACTGTATTGGGTAAAAAGTCAACTGTGGTCAACTTACAGTCAAACTTCAAGATTTTTGACCAATATAAATATTTTGAAGTCATATTCATCAATTGATCAAGTTTGGACACAATTCTTCAAGAAAAGTGTTCAAATCACCAAAGTGGCAAAATGGTCAAAATTAGAGTTTTGATTGAGAATGACTGATTTTGGACTTTTGACCTAATACATGACTTATTGGTTTGAAACATGATATCAATGTTTTAAGCACATTATCTTGACCTAGTGTCATGATTCAAATCATTCCTCAAGATCAAACAATTGATAGAGGAAATTTGGTCAACAGATGAAAAAGTCAACTGATACACCAAAAGTCAAACTTTGATTTTTTGGTCAACATTGAATCTCAAAGATCAAAATTCATCAAGACATTCAAAAATATGAAGCTTGATCATCAAGAAATCAAGAAATCAAGAAAGTCAAAAGTCAATTTAAAAAGTCAAAATTTTCAAGACTTAGAAATTTTTCTGTGTTTTTATACATGATAATTTCACAACTTCATGCCAACTTTTCACCAAGATGCAAGATGATTCAAAGGAAACTTTCAACATGAGAGTTATAGATATTGATGAGATATACAACTTTTTATTATAGGGATTATATCCAAAAAATGCTTAGATTTTGAGTTATAGGCCCATGAAGTCATGCACTTTTTCTTAAACACTTAGTGAAATTTTGACCTAGTTTAGGCAGATTTTTGTCCCAACTTCTTGGCCATTTTTCACATAGTTCCAATTGGGTTTTGAAAAAGTGAAAAAGATAAAATTTTTAGAGGATGTTTCAAGCTTTTCAAAATGTCAAAGAACTTAAAGATATCATTTTTGAGCTAAGAGAATCGAAGAGAAGAAGTTGGACATCCATTCTTGAATTACAAGTCATTTTGATGATGAGCACACGACCAAAACCCCAACCAAACCTACAATATCTCTATTTTCAGGTTATGTTCTCTCCAAATATATGCATAATCAAGCAATTATACAAACCCTAAGTGTATTACACAAAGATTTGAAGCTTTGTCCAAGTCTTGATACCATTTATTGGTTAGAAATGCAAAAGCAACATTTCCATTTGCATAAAGCTTCACTTTTACAATAACTCTCTTCTTTCAAGCTTGAAATCTATTCTAAAGATCACAACAAATCTCTCAATATCATAAGCAATCCACAAGATTCTATAAAGCATGGCTAAGCTCCTTGATTCACTCATTTCTTCATCATGAAGCAACTTGTCTTTATGTATTTGAAAAATCCATAATATGTGATTCTGATCATCTCAAGTCCTAAAACCTTTCTCTATAAATAGATACATCATTTACAAACCAAGGACACAAACTCACAAGCCTGAAAACCCTCCTAAAGTCCCTCAAGCCAGAAATTTCCTCAAAACACCATTTTTCTGTAGATTTTGACCTTACAACTCCATCTCACAATTCACTCATGTGTTCTTCCCCAAAATCAATCACAAAGCATCTCTATATCATTTAGAACCTAACCAAACACTTTTTACACGACTTTAACATCTCCATCACCATCATCCATTTTCAAAATTAGCAACCTGCACATTGACTTCTCAAGGACATTACAGCCACTCTCAGTTCAAGCTAAGTATTGCATTAGCTTCCTAGAGGTTAATGGAAGCTAACCAGATTATTACAACATCTTGGGGATTGCTCAAAATTAAAACATGATCTCCATCTGTAAGGTGAGTTTTCTGAACTTCTATCTCTTCATACAAGCATCAGTTGTCTCTGATTTGTGAAGATAAAATGTAGACATCATAGCCCTGAAGCTAACCATGCCCTTAGATTTCATTTATATTTCTTGAGTAATGTGAATTTTGAGTTTCAATTTTCTAAAAAAATTAGGTCAGATTTGGTACTAAGTAAAATTCGTGCTCATCTTTGATCCATTGTTTAAGTTGTTTACATATTCAGAATCATTGTGAAATTTCTAACAAGTTTGATGTTTACCATTTCTGAAATGGTTAAGAGATGAGCAAGATAAGATTTTCAAAAATCTGATACAAGGGATGGAGCGAGGAAGAAGATGAAGTTTCCTTTAAAACTCAGTTTATTTTATTCTTTATTAGTTGTTGTTTCTATAACGGATTAAACAGCCACCCCAGTGGCAAGAAGCGCGTGCATAAGGCATTACCCTATAAGGTCCTGGGTTCGAACCCCGGGGATCTTTTGTTTTGTTTTCTAACATTTTCTTTGTTTCATTTTTTAGCCATCAACGCTTGGGCCTCCCTCCATTGGGACATTTTCTCTTTTACTCAGCAACACCCCCTTATCACTATATAACATGCAGGCCCATTATTATTTTTTATTTCTTTTTCAGACTTTAAACAAAAAAGACTTGGGCCTAGTAAACCAAACAGTTTTACTTGTTTACCCCCTAAATCATTTTCAAACTCCCTGACTTACTCTTTTTATTTTATTATCTTCTCTTTATTTTATTTTTTATTATTTTTTTCTTATTAAAAAATACAAAAAAAAATATTTTTTCTATTAAATACTTAGACTAATTTTCTACTTCCATTTTATTTTTATTAAACAAAAAAACCCTAAAAAATAAGTTCTTTCTTAACTTAATTAAAATAAATCTAAAATTAGGTTTTTACTTTTATTTTCCCTTTTTAATTAAATAAACTTAGACTTTAATTAATTAATTTCTTTTTAAATTAATTAGCTTAAAACCTTTTCATACAAAAAACTCAAACAAAAACAATTTTCTTTTCTTTTTACATTATCTTTATATTTTTGTATATTTTTATTATTATTCATTATTCAATATGGTTGTAATAGTAATTAGGTTTTAATTTCTTTCATCCCCCATTTGTAATTTGTATCTCCATCCCCTAAGTATTGTAATAGCGTAGGACTTTTAACTTTCACAATTTATCGCTTTCAATATTATTGTTAGTAACTAGGGTTTGTATGGCAAGACTTAAAATCAATAATAGACAATCCTAATTCAATACAAAATACATGAAAATAAAACACTTTTCACACATGCACCTCTAGGGTTACCCACACTTGTTGTCTCGGATTTAAACAGTCATGTCCCACGAATGTGGGATACTTAAGCAAAAATCTCTCGAATACAAGATCGTAATCCCTCGATGACCCTTCAATGTTGCCTTCGGTAAATGATCTTAGACCCTTACAACAAATTGCTAAGGTATCCTACAATGTTGCTTTTTATGACTGTACGATGACTCACGCCTGTCCCTTCATATCCAATGATATGGTTTCTTGCTAACCAATGGTAAGATAACACCATCTAAAGGAGGAGGAAAAGAATAAAGACTTCCTTTTGCGTAGGTAGAATGTTCGTACTTGCTTGCTCATAAACATTTCAAAATAAAACATCTTTCAACACACCAACACTTTTAATGAAATATTTTCAAAAGTCAACACTTTGTATACATTCTTATAGAGACAGACTCATTACAAAGTTTGCCTAAACAAAAGGCGTTTTTCAAAAATACTTTCAAAACAAACATAAACAGATTTTATAAAGCATTTCAAAAGGTATTTCCTGTTATTTTCACCCTTTCCTTTATTGGATAAAATAAAAGTCGGTGGCGACTCTTGCTATCCGCAAAAATTGCGATAAAATGAAAAACACCCAAGTCAGTTCTCCCACCGTAGTACAAAACTGGAGACTCTTCTGGGGATGAACTTAAAAGTGGGGTTACCTTAGAGACTAAATCACATTTAAATGCTTCCATTATTTGAATTACTTGCTTTACTCTTAAAAAGGTGTTTGGGTTTTGTATAGATCCTCTACCCAGATATGGGGGCATTATTAGGTAAGTAGCACTAAATTGTGGAGACTATACAACATAGACTGATATGGTTGAAACAATGGCTAAGTTAGTGTGACATATTTGTTGGTACCGGTATCCTTTGTGTTAAATCAAGGAGAATATGGGGCCGCTGTGTGGTGTCATGAAGATTGGTCATTAGGAAGTAATGAGATAGACAACTTTGGTGCAAATCTGAAGATTGGTTGATACTCGATGCTGCACTCATTGAGATCGGACTTTCAGGATATTTTGGCTGCAAGAAAAGATTGATTGTGCTAAAACAATGTCTGATGAAGAAAGATCAGTGATATTGAGATTCCCTAGAACCCCATTACTTTTTAGGACATGTTGAACAAACTAAACTCCAAGAGGGTACTTTCCTCTCAAACCCATGCAAGCCTAAACCTAAGGTCCTTGTGTGCTTTGTTTGTGATTATTTGTTCATGACATCATAAACATCATAACATCATAAGCATCCTCACTAACCATTTCAAGGATTTAGAAATTTATCTTGTTCTGTTTTATAGGACATGGCTTCCACTCGTAGAAATACCATCAGAGTCAACTTCGTGAAACTGCCTCCTCAAATTCAAGAGTTAGCATCAAGGATGCCTAAAGATTCTCCCTTCACCAAGAAATATGGTTAACTTCTCAACTTGGCTACCTCAAGCTTTCAAGAAGAGATGATGTGTGTGCTTTTTCCAGTTCTTTGATCCTATGCATCATTTCTTCACATTCCCCGACTATCAATTGGTGCCTACATTGGAAGAATTCTCTCAAATGCTAGGAGTGCATGTGCTTGATCAAATACCATTCACCAAACTCTGAAGCCTGAATTTATTACCAAAGCCTTACATCTGAAGAGATCCGACATTATGGAAAATTGGGAAACAAGGAGTGGAGTTAAAGTTTTTCTAGCCAAGTTTTTGTTGGAGAAGGCTCGATTGTTTTGGGAAGATATAGATTTTCAAGCTTTTGAAGATGTCTTGGCCCTTATAATCTATGGTTTGGTTCTATTCCCCAATCCAGACCAACTCATAGTTGTGAATACCGTCAAGGTTTTTCTCTCTTGTAATCCTGTGCCTATGCTACTTGGAGACATCCTAAATTGTTTTCACACTCACACTATGAAGAAGAGAGGGACTCTTTTGTGTTGTATTCCATTGCTGTCTAGGTGGTTTATTTCTCACCTACCCCGATCAACATTGAAGAATGAAAAAGGCTTGACATGGTCTCAAATGATGATGTCGCTCTTACACTCGGATATTTATTGGTGTTCCCGATCTTTGGAGGATATTACCATCATTGACAGTTGTGGGGAGTTCCCTAATGTTATACTCTTGGGAATTAGGGGAGGTATTACCTATAACCCTTCTCTTGCATTATGATAGTTTGGGTATGCGTGAAGAGATGATCCCCATGATACGCTCATGCAAGGCTTAGTATTTGATTACGAAGGCGACGTCCAAGGCTATCGTCAAAGGTTGGTACGAGCTTGGAGAATGCTAAACAAGGTGGATAGTAAGACTTTGGGGCATAAAAATTCTATCCCTCTTGAGCCTTACCTCAAGTGGGTACGAACTCGTGCTTAAACACTCATGATGCCTTACCCATCCATCCTACCTGTGATTATGGAACCCGTTGCTGAGGGAGACACCCCTTACACTCTTCTTCATCCTGACATGCCTACCAACTTCAAGGAATTGCAAAGATCGTGGATTCAACTCAAAGGGGAACAAGACACCTTTGAAGAACAATTTTACGCAAGCGAGAAGAAGGAATTGGAGCTCACAAGGCAACTTCATGAAGAGCGAAGTTTGAATGCCTTCATTGCACCAAAGAGGATGCACCCATGGAAAGCTTGAGTCTTTCTTGTTTTAGGAGTTTTTTTGGTATCATTTTTGAAACCTTTTTGTTTCTTCCATTGTAAGCCCGAGAGGCATTTGTAATTCCCTAATTTATTAATGCAATTAATGTTTGTTGTCTTTTCTTCATCTAGCAAATTTAAATTTTAAAAAGATGGTCATATCATAAGCAGGTTTTTTGACACATGTTTCCTAATCTTTTTACTGTTTATTTCAGTATAAGATGGGTCTCGAGAAAACTTTCAAGGACTTGCAGACTCAACACTCTCAATTCCAAGAGACTCTGCTCAACTTAGCAAAGGGGAAGCAAGAAATGATGGCTCTTCTTGTTATGAAGAAGAAGAAAAAGAAAAAATTTGTAACCAACATGTGGAAGAGTTTTAAAGGGCCCGCCAGAGAATTCCAAGTTGAAGATAATTCCTCCGAAGAGGATGAAAATCAAGATGAATATGCTAGGAGCACCCATGCTGGGGGTGGAAACAATCAAATCTCTGAAGACGAGGATTTTTCTGATGAGAAATACCCACCGGCCGACGACAAATATAAGCAACTAGAAGATAGACTGAAAGCTGTGGAGATCCAAGTTATGCTTGACTTGGACTTTGAGGACTTAGGTTTGGTACCTGGGGTAGTCATTCCCTACAAATTCAAGATCCCAGTCTTTGCCAAGTATGATGGAGTTTCATTTCTGAAGCTTCATTTAAGATCTTATGTCCGTAAGATCCAACTGCACACCGCCGATAGGAAACTATGGGTGCACTTTTTCCAAGAGAGTCTATCTGGGACGCAGTTGGAGTGGTTTTACCAATTGAAAGGAACAAACATCCATACTTGGGAGGATTTGGCCGCTGCATTTTACCGCCAATATCAATATAATGCTGATCTTGTGCTAACTCGTGTGCAATTGCAAGGCATGACCATGGGTTCAAATGAGGGCTTCAAAGAATGCGCCCAAAAGTGGAGAGACTTGGATGGCAGGGTGAAACCACATTTAACTGATATAGAATTAGTAGATATGTTTATGGGGACATTGACTGGACCATTCTTCAACTTGCTGATTGGGAGTTCGTCATTCGAATTTACTGAATTGATCTTAACTAGTGAGAGGATTGAAATCGGGATTAAAAGTAGGAAGATACCTATGGCCTCCACCTCCAATGATGTGAAAAAACCATTTACTAGTAAAAAAGAGACTAATGTTATGTATGGATCAAGAAGTCGTGCAAAGAATGACCGTCATCATTCAGTAGGGGCAGTCTTGATCTCCAATCCAACTCCAACTCAACGTCCGCGTCAACAAAATAATCAACAAAGACCGGATGTCCAAAGAAGACAATTTACTAGAATCAATATGCAACTATCTCAAGCTCTGTAACACCTATTAAAAGCTGATTTGGTTACCTTGCGAGATCCCCCTTCCAACCTTAACACTGCTTCTCCAAAGTATAACCCCAATGCCAAATGTGCTTACCATTCAAATAGCCCTGAACATGATTCCAATGATTGTTGGGCATTAAAGAACAAAATCTAAGACCTAATTGATAACAAGACAATTGAATTCTACCCTCCACCAACTCCAAATGTGATCACCGCACCCATGCCAAATCATGGTAAGGGTGTCAATGCTATTGAAGATGCTTTTTTTGTTGCCTCTGTCAATGACTTGACCACTCCTTTGAAGAATGTTAAAGAGAATTTATTGAAAGCGAGGTATTCCCTGGATGCCTTGAAGACTGTTGCTATTGTTCTGTATAAATTAATGGTTGTGAATGACTGAAGAGAGGTGTCCAACACCTAATGGATAGCCATGAGATTCTATTTTAAAGATCTCCATCTGTGAAAAGTTTGACCCAAAGTGTATCTCAAGAATTTAAAGACGTGTCCATCATTACTATCTCAAAAAAACCTATTAGGATCACCTCCAAAGGTCCTATTAGAATTCCCGTTGAACCAAGAATAGCTCTACTAGTTATCACCACACCGGGGCCAGTTCCCTACTCTTCTGATAAGGCTGTACCCTAGAATTATGGGGCAGAAGTGTATTATCATGGTATCGAACTAGATTCCTGGATTGATGAAGATGAAACTACTGACATTTCAAACATTGTTGGATCAAGTAAAGTTATTAAGGACGTGGAGGATCTTCTCTCCATATATTTCACCGTCGACAACCACTACTACACCCATTCATTTTACTGCTGTTAAACCTGTTGGTGATACACGAGGAAAGGAAAAATGACTGAGGCTTCCAGGACAGAGGCGCCCACAAAAGATATTACTATTGAGGACCCATCTACCCCAGAGATGGAGGAGATTTTAAAAATTATCAGAAAAAGTGACTATAAGATAGTGGAACAGTTGGGGAAAACACCCTCGAAGATTTCCATGTTGTCTTTGTTGCTATGTTATGAGGCACATGCTCAAGCCCTGATAAGATTCTTGAAAAATGCACATGTCCCACAAGAAACTATGGCCGACCAATTTGAAAACTGTGTAGCAAGCTTGACTGCCAACAACGGTTTAGGGTTCTCTGATGCAAATTTGACCCCGATGGGGAAGAATCACAACAAAGCTCTCCACATTTCCATAGAATGCAAGGGCACCACCCTGGCACATGTATTAGTGGATACTGGATCTTCTCTCAATGTTTTACCAAAAGGGGCTCTAGATAGGTTGGACTGTGAAGGTTTGGTACTAAAGCCTAATGACATTGCGGTGAGATATTTTGATGGATCAAAGAGGATGGTCCATGGAGAAGTCGATCTCCCTATCAAAGTTGGGTCTCAAGTCTTCAACTCAACATTCTACATGATGGATATCCGTCTCGCTTATTCATGCCTTCTTGGACGCCCATGGATCCATGAGGTAGGTGAGGTGACTTCCACACTATATAAAAAATTTGAAATATCCAGTCAAGGGGAAAATTGTCTCTGTGTGCGGAGAAGAAGATTTTATGATCAATCATCTGAATTCATTTAACTATGTTGAAATGGTTGGCGAGTTCGTTGAAACTCCTTGTCAAGCCTTTGAGGTGGTCTCTCCCATGGTTGTTGTTGCCAAGGACACTCCTGATACTCCCAAAGATGCTAAAGATACACCGATGATGACCTCTCTCAAAGATGCTCGTGCTTTTGTTAAAGACGGAGGCTGCACCATTTGGGGATAACTCCCTGATATCCCTTTAAAGTCAGACAAATTCGGGTTGGGCTTCCCTTTCAAGGCTCAAAAGGAGGTTCGATGTGCTCGTGCAGGGAAACCACCTCTCCGCATTAGTAACCATGAGGTTAATTCTCTTGAAGACTCTGATGTTGATTGTGACTGGGACGACTGGATCTACCCAACTGCTGATGGAGGACTCAACAACTGGCAGACCAAAGACTTTATTCCAATCTCCTTCAACCAGGAGTAATTTCCATTTCCTATTTTTTTATTAATTTGAGAAATTTGTCTGTAATTTCCATTTAAACAATGACTTTAAACCATGTGTCTTTCCCGAGGCACAATGGTCCATTTGTTAAGGGTTTGCCATTTTCATATGCCATATGCTCATTTTAATGAAACAATGGACTATTTTGCATTTAAATTTTGCAATCTTTGTATTTCTTTTAATTTTATTACATTTTAAAATAGCCAGGTGATATTACATGCTGCTGTAACCCAAAATTTTCCCTCTCATTTCTCAATAAAATCTCTTACAAGATCTCCATTGATTCAAGACTATACAAGGTTTGATCAGCTCAAGACACTTCCTTAGCACTGTTGACTCAAATTAGGATTTGAGTTTTCACAAGGTAAAATGGACTTTTAATGCCCCATATGACTTTCATGGATCATTTTGGACCCTCAAGATTGCCCATGTCAAGTTTCAAGTCTTAGATCACATTTTTGCTCAGTCAATTGATCAGTTGACCTAAAATCAACTATATTTGGGGAAAAATCAACTGTGGTCAATTTATAGTCAAACTTCATAATTTTTGATCCATATCAACATCATGAACTAATATATGTCATTTGATCAGATCATCAAAAGGGCAAAATGGTCAAAATTAGGGTTTTGACTAAGAAGGTGCAATCTTTGATTTTTGACCTAGCAAATGATTTATTGGTTTAAGTTATGATATCAAGGATTCAAATGTTTCATTTTGACCTAATGGCATGGCTCAAAACATTTCTCAAGATCAATTGATTGATAGTTGAATTTCAGTAAACTTATGAAAAGTCAACTATACATTGAAAAGTCAAACTTTGACTTTTTGATCAAAATCAAGTTTCAAAGATTAAAATTCATCAAGACATGTCAAAATATGAAACTTGTTCATCAAGAAATCAAAAATTCAAGATTCCATTTTGAAAAGTCAAAATTTCCAAGACTTAGAATTTTTGCAAGTGTTGAAAATTCATGTTTTTTTCATAACTTTGTGCCAAATTTACACCATGATGCAAGATGATTCAAAGGAAACTTCCAACATTAAAGTTGTAGATCTCAATGAGATCTAAAACATGGTAGGGCAGAACTTTTCCTATAAATGCTTATATTTCAAGTTATGATTTTGTGAAGACATGTTCAAGAAACTTGAAAAACTTAGTGAAATTTTGCCCTAGTTTCGGCAGGATTTTGACCTAACTTCATGGAAAAATTTTACCTAGTTCCAAAATGAACCTTCAAAAATGTCCAACATAGAGATTGTAGAGGATGTTACAAGCTTTCCAAAATATCCAAGAACTCATTGAGATCATATTTTATCTAAGAGAATCGAATCCATGAAGTTAGGATTTCATTCTTGTATTACAAGTCAATTTTGTAATGAACACTTGATCCAATCTTCAAGCATGCTGTACAAATCCTACTTTGTAGGCTTATAACCTGCATTTCACTCCATAATTAAATGTCTACATAGTTGTTAGAAGCTTTAATCCAAGCATTCAATGCATTGCCCATGCTTAATACCATTTTAGGATGAAAGGCAACATTGCCATTTTGGAAAAGTGGCTTTTTTTGCACAATGTCAATTCTTGAGCCTCTCACTTGTTCCCTCTGATCACACTTCATCTACAAAGTCATAAGCAATGTGATAAAAGTGATTCAACCACTTTACATTGTTGGTACAAACCTTGAAACTTGATTTTCTCACTTTTCTTTAAAATCAAGCAATCTAGCCATAAGCCTATAACTGAGAAATCTGTTTTGCAAAAGTCCTCTAACCTTTTTCATATAACTATACAAGGCTATTGCAAGCCAAGACACGGTTTCAAGCATCCTCAAACTCTCCAAAACACCCTTACTTCACAGAACAACCCAAACTTGACAATTTTGAGCCAAAACTCCCGAACTCCATTTCCACTCGTGCGTTTTGATTCTTAATCATCCAAGCACCTTACATACATCATACACAAGTGATCCAAGTCCATGTTTCAAGACTATAACCCCTCCATCACTATCCACCATTTTCAAAACTGAAGCTTGCAACATGACTTGAGTTGGAAGTTTCAACCATCCTCAAAGCAAAGTAGGAGTTGGAATACATTCAAGAAGGTCCAGGCAAGCTACAGAAATTACCAGGCCATCTTAAAGGTTGCTCAAACTCCATACACGACTCCAGCTGCAATAGGTAAATTTTCAAACTTCTATCTCTTCATACAAGCATCATTTGATTCTGATTTGTGAAGATAAAATGTAGATATCATTGCCCTGAAACTGTACATGTCCATAGATTTCATTTATATTGATTGAGCTTAGGGAATTTTAGGTTTGAATCTCTGAAAAAAGTTAGGTCATAATTTGGTACTTTTGTAAATTCTCATTCATCTTTGATTTAAAGCATATGATATTTATATGGTTGGATTCGTATGGAAAAATGGAGCAACTTTCATGTTTGCATCTTTAATGGATGTACAGCCACCCCGACGGCAAAGGTAGCGCGCGTGTATGGTAAGGGTCATGGATTCAAGTCCCAGCGCTACCTTTTGTTTTAATTTTCAACACTTTCCTTCTTTTTGCCAGCCATAAGCGCGCCTGGGCTTAGTCAGTGGGCCTTCCATTTTTTGCTGCACCATTCCCCTATTTTACTTATTCTAGCAGGCCCTTTTGTTTTTTTATTATATTTTTTCCTTTGCGGACAAAAACATCATTTGGGCCCAAACTCAAACAAGACTGTTTTTTTATAATAAACTCCTAAGTTTAATTTCACACCTCCCCGACTTTTTCTTTATATTTTATTTTTATTTTTATTTTCTTTATTATTTTCATTATTATTATTATTATTATTATTATTATTATTATTATTATTATTATTGATAAAAATCCAAAAATATTTTTATTTATTATTTACACATTTTTATTTTTATTTTCTTTATAAAACAAGATAGAAAAACAAAAAAAAATTTGTCTTAACAAATTTAATTTCTTTTTCTAAAGAAATTAATAATTAGATTTAGGTTTAATTATTTTTCTTTTAAATTAAAATTAACTTAGAATTTAGGTTTCTTTTAATTAATTAATTTCCATATTATTTTTATTAAACTTAAAACCTTTTCATAAAAAACCCTAAAAATGCTTTCTAACTCAATTTCTTTTCTTAATTAGTTTAGGTTTAATTTTATTTTAATGAATCATTTTCCTTAATTAGGTCAAAACTAAACCCTTTCACCAAAACCAAACAAAAATCATTTCCTTTTCCTTTTATCTTCTTGTACATTATATTTTCAATTCTTGTACATTATTCAATATGGTTGTAATAGATAATTAGGTTTAATTTTCTTGCAATCCACATTTGTAAATTTATATACCCCCTCCCCTAATGATGTAATAGCATAGTAATTTTACTTTCCGCAATTTATCGCTTTCATATAAATGTTAGTAATTAGGGTTTGTATGGCAAGACTAAAATCAATAATTAGTAAACCCTAATTCAAGATAAATAATGCATGAAAATCAAACTCACTTGCACACTTGCACCCTTAGAATAATTCCACTTTGTTGCCTTACAAAAATGGCCATGTTATACATGTGGGATGTCTTAGCAAAAACAAATAAAAAATACAAGATCATAGTCCCTCGATGACACTACAAATGTTGCCTTTCAAAATGATCTTAGTCCCTCAAATAGAAATGCTAAGATATCTCACAACATTACTATCATGACTATACGATGACCTACGCCCGTCCCTTTACATCCAAAGATAAGGCTTCTTACCAAATCAATGGTAAGATAACAATATCAAAGGAAGGAAGAAATAAACAAAGACTTTTGAGTAGGTAGATTGTTCCTAGTTTCTTGCTCATTTTTCAAATCAAATATCCTTGCTCATTTTCAAAACAAACACCAAACACTTTCAAAAGCAAACTTTCAAAACATAAAATATTTTCAAAAGTCCAACACTTTGTATACGTTCTTACGAATGAGAACTATTACAAAGTTTGCCTAAACAAAGCCGCCTTTTCAAAATACTTTCAAAACCACCACAAAGCATATTTTCAAACAAAAGCAAGTGATCTAGCAAGCAACTAAGAGCCCGTAGATAACTATGGATGAAAAGGATGCTAACACCTTCCTTTTTCATAATCTAACCTCCAAACTCAAGAAATAATATCAAAGGTCTTTCCTCTTCTTTTCAGCCTTTCCTTTTGGATAAAAGAAAATTCGATGGCGACTCTTGCTAACCGCAACATTTGCAATCAAACGTAAAACATCCCAAGTCAGTTCTTCCACCGTATCACAAAACTGGAGACTCTGCTAGGGAAGACTTAAAAGTGGGGTTACCTTAGGGCTAGATCACCTTTATTTGCTTTCATTGTTTGACTTGATTGCTTTACATTTTTGTGCCTTGTTTGGGCTTGTTTTAATCCTCTACCCGGATTTGGTATACCTTATAGGTAAGTAGCAATACATTGTAGAAACTGTACGGGGTATACCAACATGGTCTAAGCAATAGCTACGTTAGTGTGACACATTAGTGAGTATCAGTAGCCCTTAAATAGTCAAGGAGAATATGGGGCTGCTGTGTGGTGTCATGAAGCACTAATTGACTTTAGAACCTTTACTTGACCAACTTGGCCATTAGGAAGTAGTGAGATAGCCGGATTTGGTGCAGTCCGAAGTTGGTTGATACTCGATACTACGCTCATTGAGATCGGACTTCTCGGGATATTTTGGTCGTTGTGAAAGAGGCTTGCGCTGAAACCATGCCCGACAAGAAAGATCAGTGATATTGAGATCCCTTAAAATCCGGTTACTATTTCTAGGACAGGTTTGAGCCAACTAAACTTCATGAGGGTACTTACCTATAAGACTCCATGCAAGCCTAAACCTATGGACTTGTTTGCCTTGTTTGTATATGCTTATTTGTACATAACATCATAAACATCATAACATCATACTCATTCTCACTAACTATTTCAAGGATTATTGGGATTTATCTTTGTTCTATTTTGTAGGACATGGCTTATATCCGCAAAAATACTATTCAAGTCAACCTCATAAGGATTCCTTCTCAACTCAAAGAGTTAGTATCAAGGGTCCCTAAAAACTCTTCATTCACCGAAAGACATGGTCCCCTCCTAAACTTGGTTACCTCTAGCCTTATGACAGTTTGTTTATGCCCGAAGGGATGGTCCGCATGATATGCTCATCCAAGGAGTGGTATTTGACTACGAGAGCAACGATCAAGGCTATCGTCAGAGGTTTATACGAGCTTGGAGGATTGTAATCAAAGTGGATAGCAAGACGCTGGGACATAATAATTCCATTCCTCTTGAGCCTTACCTTAGGTGGGTATGAACTCGTGCTCAGAAACTTGTGATGCCTTATCCCTCCATCTTACCAGCAATCATGGAACCTGTGGTTGAATGAGATGTCCCATACACCACCCTCCACCCCGACCTGCCTACTTCTCTTGAAGACTTACAAAAGGGTTGGATTCAGCTAAAGGAAGAACGATATACCTTTGAAGCTCAATTCTACGCTAGTGAGAAGAGAGTCTTGGAGCTTACAAAGCAACTACATGAAGAGCAAAGCGTGAACGCCTACCTTGCTCCGAGGAGGATGCGTTCGGTCTTTTTATCTTAGAGATTTATTTTGTAAGCCCAAGAGACATGCTGTAGTCATTTTGAACTAATTTGACATTTGTTCATGCTTTGCCTATAAAAATTTAAATTTCATAAATCCTTGAAATCATTTTCATACACATCTTCCATGCATCATAACATAACAAGTTTTCCATGATAGGTTTCCTTATCTTTCTGCTGTTTATTTCAGCAAGATGGATCTAGAGAAAACTGTGAAGGAACTTCAAATACAAAACTCTCAATTCCAATAGACGCTACTGGCCCTAGCCAAGGGGCAACAAGATATGATGGCATTGCTGGAAGCTAAAAAGAAACCCAAGAAGAAAGCTCTGGTCAACATGGGTAGAAGGTTCAAAGAGTCGGTCCGTCAGATTCCGATAGTGGAAGACTCATCTGAGGAAGACGAGAATCAGATTGGAGAAGCTAGGAGTACCCAGGCTGGGTGCATTAATGATCGAGTGTCTGAGGATGATGATTATTTTGACGAGCAGTATCCTCCTGCCGATGTCAAGTACAGGCAGTTAGAAGATAGATTGAAGACTGTTGAGATCCAAGCCGCCCCAGTTTAGATTTTGATGATTTAGGTTTGATATCTGGGGTTGTCATTCCCCACAAATTTAAGATACCAGTCTTTGCAAAAT
The DNA here is from genome assembly GCA_948472305.1 of Vicia faba. Lineage (NCBI taxonomy): Eukaryota > Viridiplantae > Streptophyta > Magnoliopsida > Fabales > Fabaceae > Vicia > Vicia faba. The sequence goes on from OX451739.1 coordinate 750,516,552, forward strand.
AAGATGGGGTTTCCTGTCCAAAACTTCACTTGAAATCTTATGTGCGCAAGATACATCAGCACACTGCTAATAATAAACTCTAGGTTCACTTTTTTCAAGAAAGCTTGGCCAGAACACAACTAGAGTGGTTCTACGAGTTGGATGGTTCCAATTTCAATACATTGGAAGACTTAGCTACCGCTTTATACCACCAATACCAGTATAATACCGACTTGGCGCCGACAAGCGTTCAGTTGCAAGACATGACAATGGGGAAGAATGAAGGATTCAAAGAATACGCCCAAAAATGGAGAGACCTTTCCAGTAGGGTTCAACCATCTTTGACTGATAGGGAGCACATTGACATGTTTATGGGCACTTTATCTGGTCCATTCTTAACTTATTGGTTGGATGTTCTTCTTCCGTTTTCACCGAGCTGATCTTCACCGGTGAAAGAGTTGAAAGCGGCATCAAAAGCGGGAAGATTCCCATGGCATCTGCCTCCACTTCCAATCGTGTAAAGAAACCTTTTGCCGCAAATAAAGAAATCAATGCTATGTATGGGGCAAGGGCCCATACCAAGAAGGATGACTGTTAGTCTGTTAATGCTGTCCTAATCTCCAATCCAACTCCTGCTCAAAGACCATATGCTAATCACCAATAGTTTGAAACTTCGAGAATACAACTCATAAGGATAAGAATGTCAATACCCCAAGCCTTACGAAACTTGCTAAAGGCTAATTTGGGGACATTCTGCGATCCCCCGGCCAATCCAGATACCTCTTCACCAAAGTATAATCTGAACGCCAAATGTGCATACCAGTCAAGTAGTCCCGGGCATGAGACTGACCAATGCTGGGCACTGAAAAACAAAATTCAAGACTTGATCGATAACAATACCATTGGATTTGATCCTCTTCCAACTCCAAATGTAATCACCGCACCTATGCCAAACCATGGCAAGGGTGTCAATGCTATTGAAGATACAATTTTTATTTCCTCCGTCAAAGACTTGACTACTCCATTGAACGTCATAAAAAAGAATCTGTTAAAAGTCGGGATTTTCCCTGGCTGTGTGAAGGAATGTGTTTGCTGTACCAAACAACTCAATGGATGCGAAGGGCTGAAGGAAGGCATTCAACGCCTAATGGATAACCACGAAGTCCTATTTGAGAAGACTCCACTTTCTAAAATTTTGACTAATAAATGTGAAGATCTCTCCATTATAACCATCTCAAACAAGCCTCTTAGGATCTCCTCCAAGGGTCCTATTATGATTTCAAACGAACCAACTGTTGCTCCCCTAATAATTACCAATCCCGGAACAATTCCCTACTCTTCTAACAAAGCAGTGCCATGGAACTATGGTGTTGAGGTGTTTTACCATGGGATAAAACAAGACGCCTAGATTGAAGAAGTCAAAGCTGATGATGTTGGTAACATAACTGGCTCAAGTAAGGTAACCCGAACTGGGAGAATCTTTTCACCTAACATCTCACCACCAGTTGTTACGAAGGCACCTGTCTGCATCACTGCTGCTAGGCCAAGTACTGATACAAGAGGGAAAGAGAAGGTTGTTGAGCCTATTGAGATGGAAATACCCATAAAGGGCATTGCTGATGGAGAACCTTCCGCTCGTGAAATGGATGAGATCTTAAAAATCATAAAAGGAGCGATTTCAATATTGTGGAGCAGTTGGGGCAAACCCCTTCCAAGATTTCTATGTTATCTTTACTACTCTGTTCTGATGCTCATGCTCAGGCGTTAATCAAATTCTTGAAGAAGGCTCATGTCCCTCATGAAACCACAATTGACCAGTTTGAAAATTGCGTGGCAAGCTTGATGGTCGATAATGGTTTGGGGTTATCAGATGCGAATCTGACACCGCCTGGGAAAAACCATAACAAAGCTCTACATGTTTCTGTCGAATGAAAGGGGACTACCTTAGCGCACGTTCTGGTCGACATTGGCTCTTCTTTAGACGTGATACCCAAGGGGGCGTTAGACTGTTTAGACTGTGAAGGTTTAGTCTTGAAACCAAGTGATGTCATTGTGAGGGCTTTTGAAGGGTCAAAAAGGACAGTTCATGGAGAGGTGGATCTCCCGATCAAGGTGGGCTCACAAATTTTCAACTCTACCTTTTACATTATGGATATCCGTCCTGCCTACTCTTGTTTTTTGGGTCGCCCTTGGATCCATGGAGCTGGGGCAGTAACCTCAACTCTTCATCAAAAACTCAAGTATTCGGTCAAAGGAAGAATTGTCACTGTCTGTGGTGAGGAGGAGTTCATGGTAAGCCACCTCAACTCTTTCAAATACGTGGAGATGGATGGAGAGTTTATAGAGATCCCATGCCAAGCCTTTGAGGTTGTGCCACCAATGGTTTCCGCTGCCAAATGTTCCTCTGATGTGTCCAAAGCTGTTAAGGTCGCGCCAAAGATGGTTTCGTTAAAAGATGCTCGTGCTGCAGTTGAAAAAAGAAGCTGTGATACTTGGGGGCAACTCCTCGAGATCCCATTCAAAGCAGATATATTTAGTTTGGGTTTCACCGTCAAGGCTCAGAAGGAAGTGAGGCGCGCTCGTGCAGGGAAGTCTCCTCTCCGTATTGGAAGCCACGAAGTTAATGCTGTAGGTGATTCTGATGATGAATGTGCATTTGAAGATTGGGTGTATCCTACTATGACAGAACTCAACAATTGGAAAGCAAAGGACTTAGTCCCCATCTCCTCCATTGAGGAGTAATCACTCGTTTATTGCTTTTTATCAATTCAAGAACATTTTGTCTATAATATTAAACAATGACTTTTAAGCCATGTGCCTGGCCTGGGGCACTATGGTCCATTTGTCAAGGGTTTTATTTATGTTCATGTTATTATATGATCATTCAATACAAACCATTGGACTCTTTTGCATTCAAATTTTTGTTCTCATTGTCTTTCTTTTTCTTCAAATACATTTTTTAAAATAGCCATGTATCTTACATACACACATACATACTCTTGCAGGTCCTCATCCACTCTGGATCTCATTGCCAATGACTATACTATTGCCGACTATGACTTCGAATGTTCAATTAACCAAGCCGAAGACGAAGGAGAGGAAGATTGTGAAATACCGGGAGAACTAGCCAGACTTCTATTACAAGAGGAAAAAGCTATTCATCCGCACGAAGAGTCAGTTGAAGTCATCAATCTGGGTACTGAGACAGACAAGAAAGAAGTCAAGATCGACACTAACCTGGAAAGCAGTGTCAAAAGCAGATTGGTTCAGATGTTGCATGATTATGTGGAAGTGTTTGCTTGGTCATATGAAGATATGCCAGGGTTGGATACCAACATTGTAGTTCATCGTCTGCCGACAAAAGAAGATTGTCCTCCTATCAAACAAAAAGTTCATCGCATGAGGCCTGACATGTTTGAAGAGATAAAAGCTGAAGTGATGAAACAATTTGATGCAAGATTCCTAGCTGTGACATCTTATCCCCAATGGGTTTCAAATGTGGTGCCAGTGCCAAAGAAAGATGGGAAAGTTCATATGTGCATAGATTATAGGGATCTGAATAGGGCAAGCCCCAAGGATGATTTCCCTCTACCATACATTGATGTTTTGGTCGATAACACTGTTCAGCATAAAGTCTTCTCTTTCATGGATGGTTTCTCCGGCTATAATCAAATTAGGATGGCTCTCGAAGACATGGAGAAGACAACTTTCGTTACACAATGGGGAAACTTTTGCTACAAGGTCATGCCGTTCGGATTGAAGAATGCAGGGGCAACATATCAAAGGGATATGGTAGCTTTATTTCATGATATGATTTATCATGAAATAGAGGTATATATGGATGATATGATTTCTAGGTCACAAACTGAAGAGGAACATCTCGATCATCTGTACAAGCTATTTGAAAGGTTGAAAAATTATAAGTTGAGGTTAAACCCTAACAAGTGCACATTTGGAGTACGATCTGGAAAGATTCTAGGTTTTGTTGTTAGTAGTAAAGGCATTGAAGTCGATCCTGCCAAGGTAAAGGCCATCAAAGAAATGCTAGTCCCCCACTCTGAAAAGGAAGTTAGAGGATTATTGGGTCGTATCAATTACATCGCCTACTTCATATCTCATTTGACTGATACTTGTGTGCCAATCTTTAAACTCTTGAAGAAAGACCAGGTAGACAGATGGAATGATGAATGCCAAGCTGCCTTCGACAAAATCAAAGAATATATGCAAGAACCTCCTATTCTCATGACTCTAGTTGAAGGAAGACCCTTGATCATGTACTTGACAGTACTAGAGAACTCTATGGGGTTTGTTTTGGGCCAACATGACGAGTCTGGCCGAAAAGAGCATGTTATTTATTACCTGAGCAAAAAGTTTACCGACTGTGAAACCAGATATTCACTGCTTGAGAAAACTTGATGTGCCCTGGCATTAGCTGCTCGCCGGCTAAGACAGTATATGTTGACTCATACCACTTTGTTGATTTCTAAAATGGAACCTGTTGTACCCCAAAAGTTTCCCTCTCATCTTACTTAACACATGCTCATTGAGATCCTTAACTTGCTCAAGGATGCCCAAGAGTTGACCAGACAAACTCTCTCCTAAACCAATGAACCTCCAACTAGGGTTACCATTTTAATCAATATGGGTGAGCTCCAAAGGCCTCATATGCTCTCCATAGTCCTAATATGTTCTCAAGACCATCGATGTCAAGTTTCATGCCTTTCACAATAAGTTTGCTCAGTCAACTGCTCAGATGCTTGAAAATCAACTATATTAGGTCAAAAGTCAATTGTGGCCCACATACAGTCAAACTTCAAGATTTTTGGTCAACATAAACACTTTGAAGTGATATCCATCATTTGATCAAGGTTTTATCATGATTCCTCAAGGAATTCTCCTAATTCATCAAAACTCAAAAGTTGCTAAATTAGGGTTTCTCAGGAAAAGTCAACCAAACTTTGACCAAGCATAACTTTTTCCTACTTTATCAGAAATTTCTAATCCAAGGCTCATTTTGAATAGAATCCAAGTCCCTACAACTCATATTCATCCCTCAAGTTCAAGAAACGCACTCATGAAAAGATATAAATTCATACATTATAGGTCCTTTTCAAAAGTCAACAAAAACATCTTTTGGGTCAAAGCTTCTTACATGAACATGGAGGATCCAATTGATATGAAACAAAATGGGTTGTTTAGGGGACATCCTAGGCTTTCTAAAAAGTCCAAGAACACCCCCTTAGGGTAAAAATTGAAGGAGATATGCATTGTCAAAGTTGGCCATTTTTGGAAAATTGTCAAAAGTCAACAATACCCAAAATTGCATTTTTTGTCAAATGGGCCTAACTTTTTATGCTTGCATCTTACTTCTAACATGGTCCACGACCCAAACACTTTCCCACATATTATTGGATTTATTTATTTAATTTATTTTGATTTTAATCATTTAAAAATCAAACTAAATCAAATAAATGATATAAATTAGTAAAGATTTGTTTTTGATCTGATTTTGAATAGAATCACAATCCAATTATGGTCAAACAAAATCAAATCGTGCAAAGGGTGATTGGGATGAGAATGGCATGATTTGGATTGATTTAGAATGAAATAATGCAAAGAGGAAATCAAATCCAATCTTCACAATTTGCCAAGATATGATCACTTTTTATTGACCTAATTCAGTCTAATATATAGAGAGAACAATTCCCAAGCACAAGGAGGAGGTTTGCACGCATAAAACAGCCAAGAGAACTTTCCACTTTTTGCAAAAAAGTCTTAAGTCGAATTCCATCTTAAAGCCATCTTCAAGGAGATTCAAGGTTGGCAATACATTCCTGGACGCTTACAGAAACTTTTCCAACCATTTGCACGCATTGAGGCATCCAGAATCGACCTACACACACATCACGGTTTGCCATTATTCTTGATTTTTGTTTTGATTATTTGCGCATGGTTAACGTTTTTTAAGCATACATTCATGTTTGTGTTGTCATTTGGAACGTATTGGCATGATTAATTATAAGTTTTGATGCATATAGGGACAATTGCCATTATTGTTTACGCTTGCATTTTAGGGCTTTGTGATACAGGTAGAATCAGGGAAAAATATGGGCATCATCATGCTCACGAGATCAAGCTTGATTGATTGGTATACTTGGATTTCATTTATCTTGTTTGTTTGAGATTTTTTGAGATGAACAAGTTTTAGTTACAGGCATTGAACTATAAGTAATAGCCTTTACCTAATACGACGATGCTGAGGAAGAAAAAGACTACGTGGCAATGACCCATTGGACCATTTGAATATTAGCGCATTTTTTCTGGGCACTATGCGTGCTTTCATTATATATTATTTCGTGTATTGATATTAACAAAATGCCAACTGGCCCAGTGGCGTGCAGGAAGGCTGTTAAGGCGCTATAAGTGAGAGGTCAAGGGTTCGACCCCTGCCTCCAACATTTGTTATTTTTTCTTCAAATCCCTTGCAGGTTTCATGCGCTTCAGCACCCAGCGTCCACCATACACCTCATATCTCACCCTTGGGATCCATCATCACATGATTGAAGGCACACCATGAACCATAAGAAGGAAGCCTCACTGGATCTCACGCTGGGCATTTGGGCCATCATCCTGGGCCTTTTCAAAATTTGGCAACGCACCTCCCAGATCACTCAACAACATCAGGACCAATTTTAATTCTCTTTTAATTTATTTTATTTAATTATTTGTCTTAATTGTTTTTTTTTTACAAAATCATTTTTTTTATTAAATCATAAAATTACAAAATCACAAAAAGCATTAGGATTAGTTTTTTTTATAAAATATTTAATTGCATTAATTAATTAGGTTAATTAGGTTAACTTAAATACTTTTTTCCATAATTAAAATTAAATAGAAGTTAGGTAAATTTGCAAAGTTAATTATTTTTTTCTCATAAAAAAAATATCTTTACTTTATTCACCAATTAATTGTTTCTGAATTTAATTCCCCGTTTAATTTACTCTCGCGCGTATTTATTTCATTATTTTTACCATTAATATAATTGCTCTGAGTTTGTAATAGTTAATTAGGTTTACTATTTCGCATTTACTATTTTCCCCGGTTTTTTGATTATGTAATCCCCCTCCCTAAAGCCTTGTAATAGCTAGGGTTTTAATTTCTCTCACTTTACTTTCCGCAATTATAAAGTGCCTAATAGGCTTGTATGGAAAGAAATAATGTTTAAAATGGTAGATAACCCTAATTGTGCGAAGATAAGATTAATTGAAATCAAACACTTGCACATGCTCACTCATAGGGTTTTGCCTCACTTGGTTGCCTCGGAAATAATGGTCGTCTCCCTCGAACGTAGGGATACCTTAGCAATGACCCGCAGTTCAAAGTCGTCATAAAGATCATAGTCCCTCATTGTCCCTCGAGTTGCCTACGAGAAATGATCTTATGACGATAGTCCCTTCGAAATGCTAAGGTATCCTTACTTGTTGCCTTCAGTGACCATTCCGTCCCTTCGAATGTCCCTTAAAACTCCAATGATAGGGCTACCTACTCCTTAATAGTAGGATAGCGATGTCTAAAGGAAACGAGAACGAACAATCTTTTTTCGAGTAGGTAGAATATCTTAAGTACTTGCTCAAATAAACTCTTTCCCACAAACACTTTCAAAACAGTTTCAAAAACCACTTCGTCACGCTCTTGAGGACCGATACAAGAGTTATCACGAAGTTAAACAAAACTTTTTGCAAAACACACACAAGAAATTTCAAAAACGAGCAAGTACATAAGAGCTAGTGGAAAACCACAGATAGAAAGGATGCTAACACCTTCCCTTTCTATAATCTACCCCCCGTACACAGAAACATCTCGAAAAAAGGTTTTTTCTGTTCTTTTTTCCTTTTCCTTTGTTGGATGAAATAAAAGTCGATGGAGACTCTTGCTTACCGCATATTTGCGAATACAAAACGCAAACCAATATAATAGTCGGTTCTGCCATTGTATCACAGAACCAATCAAGTACATCTTCGAGAAACCTGCTCTTTCTGGATGGATAGCTAGGTGGAAAATTATCTTGACTGAGTACGACATTCAATACACAATGCAAAAGGCCATCAAAGAAAGTGTATTCGCAGATCATTTGGCCCATAAAGCTGTTGATGATTATCAGTCTATGAACTTTGACTTCCTAGATGAGAATATCATGCTAGTAACCGACTGAGCGAAACCTGGACCGTATGACGGACCTGAACAAGAGTCTTGATGGACTATTGTCTTCGATGGGGCTTCCAACGCCTTGGGTAACCGAATTGGTGCTATGATCATCTCCCCTGAAGGTTGCCACACTCCTTTCACTTCCAAATTATGATTCGATTGCACAAACAATATGGATGAGTACGAAGCATGCATTTTGGGTCTGAAGGCTGCCATCGGTTTGAGGATCAACAATTTGAATGTGTTTGGGGATTCCTCTTTAGTGATTAGCCAAGTAAAAGGATATTGGGACACTAAGCACCCTAATCTCATCCCTTACAAGGGACTTGTGCTATCCCTGATTCCTTACTTCTAAGAGATCACCTTTGAACACTTCCCTAAGGAAGAAAATCAGTTAGTCGATGCCTTGGCAACCATGTCTTCTATGTTCAAGGTCATATGGGACAACGAAGCTCCTATGATTACAATTGAGAGATTCTACGAACCTGCACACTACTATGAGCTTGACACTGATACAGAAAAGCCTTGGTACCATGAGATAAAGAGATACCTTGAAGCACTCCCGAGGGAGCCTCCATCAATGAGAGAAAGTTCTTACGAATATTTTCAGCCAAATTCTTCCTAAGTAACAAAATTTTGTACAAGCGCAACCATGATTCTACTCTACTCCGATGTGTGGACAAGAAGGAGGCAGAGGAAATTATGGAAGACATGCATGATGGTCTCTTTGGGACTCACTATAGAAGACATAGCATGGCAACAAAGATCCTGAGAGCTGGTTACTATTGGTCAACAATGGAGACTGATTGCCATCAACATTCAAGGACTTGCCATAAATTCCAAATCTATGCTGAAAAGGTCCATGTGCCTCATATCCCTCTGAACGTCATGACCGCTCCATAGCCATTTGCAATGTGGGGCATTGACATGATTGGAGAGATCAAGCCCACTGCTTCCAATGGACATCGCTTCATTCTGGTTGCTATTGATTATTTCACCAAATGGGTCGAAGCCGCCTCTTTTGCCTCAGTCACAAAGAACGTGGTAGCCAGATTCATCAAACATAACCTCATCTTCCGCTATGGTATCCCCAAAAGGATCATCACCAACAATGATACTAACCTCAACAATGCTATGATTACCAAACTTTACACTCAGTTCAAAATCAAGCATCATAATTCTTCTTCATATAGACCTAAAATTAATGGCGCAGTCGAAGCGGCCAACAAAAATATTAAGAAGATTATGTAGAAGATGGTAGTGACCTACAAGGATTCACATGAAATGTCACTGTTTGCTCTTCATGGCTACCATACGTCAGCTAGAACATCAACTGGGGCAACTCCTTTTTCTTTAGTCTATGGCATGGAAGCTATTTTTCCAGTGGAAGTTTAGATTCCCTCAATAAGTATTATGAATGAGGCAGGCCTAGGCGAAGACGAGTGAATTCAGACAAGATTTGATCAGTTGACCTTGACCGATGAGAAGCGACTGGCTGTTGTTTGTCATGGTCAGACATACCAAAAATGCATGATTAAGGCTTTCAACAAAAAGATCAAGCCTCGAGTATATTAAGATGGTGACCTGGTGATAAAGCGCATCATTCTTCCACAAGGCAACCCCATGGGAAAATGGACTCCCACCTATGAAGGACCATTTGTTGTCAAGAGAGTGTTCTTTGGCGGTGCCATGATGCTGACCACCATGGATGGTAAAGACTTCCCACATCCTATAAATGCAGACATAGTTAAAAAATACTACACATAAGAGACCCGCTAGGTTGACACACCTAGGAAAAATAAGGGCATCCCGACAAACCAAAAGGTTTGGGAAAAATTAGGGATATATGCAAAAGATAGTACACCCAGTAAGTTGAAAACCCGAAAGGGCGACTTAGGCAAAAATGGGTATCCTGGTGGGCTGAAAACCCAAAAGGGCGATCCAGGAAAAAGTTAAGGATTGAAAGCGTATGACTATGTCCTGTGGAATCACCATTGTCGACTTTATTACCATGGTCTGAGTTCAAACGGTCCAAGATCAATCCAATCAACTTTTATTAACAGCAAGGGGAATTTTAAGACATTGGGGCAATAGTAGAGTTGGAATGCAATGAGATCATTTCCACATGGCTATTTGTTTTGTTTACAATTTTTGTTTTCCTTTCAACGATTTCCTCTTACTAGGATCTCTGTCTCTTTGTACACAAACGCCTATTCATGGGAAAAATATCAATACAAATATACTTTGAAGTGCAAACATTCTGATTTTTGTTTTAAGTGCAAAAATGTCCAATGACTAAAATTGAACGAACATATGCATGTGAACATAATTAAAACTATTTGGAACATGTGTCCTGCTAAGCAACAGAAAACATCTATTTAATGTATATGGAATATCCCCGCAGAGTTATTTCATTAGCATTATCCCCATAAGGACGGTTACAATAAACCAATCCTCAACAAAGTTACCCACAAAGTCTCTTTGCATAGGTTGATCTCCAGCCAAAGTCTCAATCTCTTGACAGCTCTCTCCCCAGCTAAGTTGATCCTACAGGAAGAAGAACTCACCTCGTCAGTAGTTCATCGAGTATTCATCAACATGGTTTATTTCCCCAACAAATAACATATAACATACAACAATCAACGAACAGCAAAATTCCCTCGGCATAGTCTATCTTCCCCAGCTGAGTCTGTCTTCCCCGACTGAGTCTATACTCTCCAGTTTGAGTTTGCCTTTGAGACTATTACAAATCATAGGGCCACAACCCCTAATCCCCAATAAAGTCATCAACAAAACCTTTACTATCTCCACAAGATACTATAAAGCCTGGACCCGACCAGATATTAGTACAAATTTCAAGCTACTATGAAGCCTGAATCCGACCAGATAATAATCAACTTCTCAAGTCACGATAGAGGCTAGACCCGACCAGATGATAGTGTAACCTTTCAAATACTATGAATCCTGGACCCTACCAGATAATAGTTAACTTCTCAAGACGCTATAAAACCTGGACCCGACCAAATAATAGTTTAACTCTTCGAGATATTGAAGAACCTAGACTCAACCAGACAAGGGTTTAACTTCTTTTCCCCAGTAGAGTTTGCCTCTACCCCAACAAGTTACTGTGAAGCCTGGATCCGATTAGATATCAGTTTTTCAACTTCATCTTTTCATGAAAGTTATTGTGAAGCCTGGATCTGACCAGATAGCAATTCCCCTCAGAAGTTTGTTGTGAAACCTGGAATCCGACCAGATAACAACTAAGTTCCAAACAAGTTATTGTAAAGCCTGGACCCGACCAGATATCAGTTCAACTATATCTCTTCATACAAGTTTATTGTGAAGCCTAGACCCGACCAGATAGAAATTAACTTCACCCACTTCAAAATCTGTGAAGCCTGGGCCCGACCAGATATCAGTTTAACTTCGTCTATTCAAGCAAGTTATTATGAAGCTTGGAGTTTGACCAGATAACAACTAGCTACAATCCCTAGCAAGACACTATGAAGCCTGGACCCGACCAAACAATAGTATAACTTTTCAAAAAAAAACTATAAAGCCTGGACTCGACTAGATGGTAGTTACCACTTCAAGAAATCTGCGAAGCCTGGATCCGACCAGATAACTGTTTAATTTCAAGAGATCTTCTGCAAAGCCTGGAATCCGACTAGATAACAAATAATTTATTATTCCCTAGTAAGTTACCGTGAAGCCTGAACCTGACCAGATAGTAGTTGACTTCCTCATCCTCAGCAAAATGTTGTGAATCTTGGACCCGACCAAATAACAGCTAACATTCAAGAGATATTCCCCGGCTGAAGCATTCTGTCAATAAAGTTTGAAGATATGTATACTCTTCATTCCCAATAGAAATCCGGGATTGAGCTTTCCAGAACTCCTCAGAAATAGTCAGGGATTTATTTTCCCGGAAGAACGTGCATCCCACATTCATACATCATAGCATATACATACAAAACACATTTAGCATAATCTCATTCATCTCGTGAACATCATGCATACATCTGCATTTAACTAACCTCTTTTTCCCACAGGTAAAACATCAAGTTTTAGTATAAATCGACCAAAGATTTTTTCTGATACTTCTTCCAGTATTTACCATCATTCCTCCAAATGGAATCTATAACCCATTCCCAATACATCTTCGAGTGCAAATTTCCGGGCACTCTAGTGTTCAATCATCTTCCACTTTCAAGTCACGAATGGCAGATCCAACAATCTAACTCTTCAGGTTTAAGAAGATTGAACAGGGGAAGCTGTTATACCCCAAAATTTTCCCTCTCATTTCTCAAGAAAATCTCTCACAAGATCTCCATTGATTCAAGACTATACAAGGTTTGATCAGCTCAAGACACTTCCTCAACACTGTTGACTCAAATTAGGGTTTGAGTTTGCACAAGGGAAAATGGAATTTTAATTCCCCATATGATTTTCATGGATCATTTTTTACCCTCAAGATTTCCCATGTCAAGTTTCAAGTCTTAGATCACATTTTTGCTCAGTCAATTGATCAGTTGACCTAAAATCAAATATATTGGGGAAAAAGTCAACTGTGATCAATTTACAGTCAAACTTCATAATTTTTAATCCTTATCAACACCATGAATTCATATATGTCATTTGATCAATTTTGGATCACAATTCCTCAATAAATTTGATCAGATCATCAAAAGGGCAAAATGGTCAAATTTAGGGTTTTGACTGAGAAGGTGCAATCTTTGATTTTTGACCTAGCAAATGATTTATTGGTTTAATTTATGATCTCAAGGATTAAAATTTTTCATTTTGACCTAATGGAATGGCTCAAAACATTTCTCAATATCAATTGATTGATAGTTGAATTTCAGTCAACTGATGAAAAGTCAACTGTACACTGAAAAGTCAAACTTTGACTTTTTGATCAAAATCAAGTTTCAAAGATTACAATTCATCAAGACATGTAAAAATATGAAACTTGTTCATCAAGAAATCAAAAAGTCAAGATTCCATTTTGAAAAGTCAACATTTCCAAGACTTAGAATTTTTCCAAGTGTTGAAAATTCATATTTTTTTCATAACTTTGTGCCAAATTTACACCATGATGCAAGATGATTCAAAGGAAACTTCCAACATGAAAGTTATAGATCTCAATGAGATCTAAAACATGGTAGGGAAGAACTTTTCCTATAAATGCTTATATTTCAAGTTAAGATTTTGTGAAGACATGTTCATGAAACTTGAAAAACCTAGTGAAATTTTGCCGTAGTTTAGGCAGGATTTTGACCTAACTTCATGGCAAGTTTTCACCTAGTTTAAAGATGAATCTTAAAAAATGTCCAACATATAGATTGTCGAGGATGTTGCAAGATTTCCAAAATGTCCAAGAACTCATTGAGATCATATTTGAGCTAAGAGAATCGAAGCCATGAAGTTAAGGTTTCATTCTAGTATTACAAGTCAATTTTGTGATGAACAATTGATCCAATCTTCAAGCATGCTGTACAAATCCTACTTTGAAGGCTTCTAACTTGCATTTCACTCCATAATTAAATGTCTACACAGCTGTTATAAGCTTTAATCCAAGCATTCAATGCATTGCCCATGCTTAATACCATTTTAGGAAGAAAGGCAACATTGCTATTTTAGAAAAGTGGCTTTTTTTGCACAAAGTCAATTCTTGAGCCTCTCACTTGTTCCCTTTGATCACACTTCATCTACAAAGTCATAAGCAATGTGATAAAAATGATTCGACCACTCTACATTGTTGGTACAAACCTTGAAACTTAATTTTCTCACTTTTCTTCAAAATCAAGAAATCTAGCCATAACCCTATAACTGAGAAATATGTTGTGCAAAAGTCCTCTAACCTTTTTCATATAACTATACAAGTCTATTTCAAGCTAAGACACGATTTCAAGCATCCTCAAACTCTCCAAAACACCCTTGCTGCATAGAACTGCCCAAACTTGACAGTTTTGAGCTAAAACTCCCCATCTCCATTTCCACTCATGCGTTTTGATTCTTAATCATCCAAACACCTTATATACATCATACACAAGTGATCTAAGTCCCTGTTTCAAGACTGTAACCCCTCCATCACTATCCACCATTTTCAAAACTGAAGCTTGCAACTTGACTTGAGTTGGGAGTTTTAACCATCCTCAAAGAAAAGTAGGAGTTGGAATACATTCAAGAAGGTCCAGGCAAGCTACAGAAATCATCAGGCCATCTCAAAGGTTGCTCAAACTCCATACACGACTCCAGCTGCAAGAGGTAAATTTTCAAACTTCTATCTCTTCATATAAGCGTCATTTGATTCTGATTTGTGAAGATAAAATGTAGATATCATTGCCCTGAAACTGTACATGTCCATATATTTCATTTATATTGATTGAGCTTAGAGAATTTTAGGTTTGAATAAATGAAAAAAGTTAGGTCAGAATTTGGTACTTTTAGAAATTCTCATTCATCTTTTATTTATAGCTTATGATATTTATATGGTTGGATTCGTATGAAAAAATGGAGCAACTTTCATGTTTGCATCTTTCATTTTTGTTGAGAAATGAGCAAGTTACAGGAACCATGGCTGAAGGTTGAAGATGAAGTCATTTTCAGGACTTGACTTGTGTTATGTATTTATTGTTTTGTTTATGTTAACTGATGTACAGCCACCCTTGTGGCAAAAATAGTGCGCGTGTATGGTAAGGGTCATGGGTTCAAGTCTCGGCGCTAGCTTTTGTTTTAATTTTCAACTCTTTCCTTATTTTTGCTAGCCACAATCGCGCCTGGGCTTAGTCAGTGGGCCTTCCATTTTTTGCTGCACCATCCCCCCATTTTACTTATTCCAGCAGGCCCTTTTGTTTTTTTAATTATATTTTTCCTTTGCTGACAAAAACATCATTTGGGCCCAAACTCAAACAAGACTATTTTTTCTAATAAACTCCTAAGTTTAATTTCACACTTCCCCGACTTTTTCTTTATATTTTATTTTTATTTTTATTTTCTTTATTATTTTCATTATTATTATTATTATTATTATTATTATTATTATTATTATTATTATTATTATTATTATTATTCTTATTGATAAAAATCCAAAAATATTTTTATTTATTATTTACGCATTTTTATTTTTATTTTCTTTATAAAACAAGATAAAAAGACCAAAAAAAAACATTTTCTTAACAAATTTAATTTCTTTTTCTTAATCAATTAATAATTAAATTTAGGTTTAATTATTTTTCTTTTAAATTAAAATTAACTTAGAATTTAGGTTTCTTTTAATTAATTAATTTCTATACTATTTTTATTAAACTTAAAACCTTTTCATAAAAAATCCTAAAAATGCTTTCTAACTCAATTTCTTTTCTTAACTAGTTTAGGTTTAATTTTATTTTAATTAATCATTTTCCTTAATTAGGTCAAAACTAAACCCTTTCACAAAAACCAAACAAAAATCATTTCCTTTTCCTTTTATCTTCTTGTACATTATATTTTCAATTCTTGTACATTATTCAATATGGTTGTAATAGATAATTAGGTTTAATTTTCTTGTAATCCCCATTTGTAAATTTGTATACCCCATCCCCTAATAATGTAATAGCGTAGTAATTTTACTTTCTGCAATTTATCGCTTTCATATAAATGTTAGTAATTAGGGTTTGTATGGAAAGACTAAAATCAACAACTAGTAAACCCTAATTCAAGATAAACAATGCATGAATATCAAACACACTTGCACACTTGCACCCTTAGGGTAATTCCACTTTGTTGCCTTACAAAAATGGCCATGTTATGCACGTGGGATGTCTTAGCAAAAAAAATCAAAAATACAAGATCATAGTCCCTCGATGACGCTACAAATGTTTCCTTTAAAAATGATCTTAGTCCCTCAAATAGAAATGCTAAGATATCTCACAACATTTCTATCATGACTATACGATGACCCACTACCGTCCCTTTACATCCAAAGATAAGGCTTCTTACCAAATCAATGGTAAGATAACAATATCAAAGGAAGGAGGAAATAAACAAAGACTTTTGAGTAGTTTGATTGTTTCTAGCTGATTGCCGACTTTTCAAATTAAACATCCTCGCTCGTTTTTAAAACAAACACCAAACTTTCAAAACATAAAATATTTTCAAAAGTCCAATGCTTTGTATACGTTCTTACAAATGATAACTATTACAAAGTTTGCCTAAACAAAGGTGCCTTTTCAAAAATCTTTCAAAACCACCACAAAACACATTTTCAAACAAAAGCAAGTGATCTAGCAAGCAACTAAGAGCCCATAGATAACTATGGATGAAAAGGGTGCTAACGCCTTCCCTTTTCATAATCTACCCCCCGAACTCAAGAAATAATCTCAAAGGTCTTTCCTGTTCTTTTCATCCTTTCCTTTTGGATAAAAGAAAAGTCGGTGGCGACTCTTGATAACCTCAATATTTATGACCAAACGCAAAACATCCCAAGGTAGTTCTTCCACCATATCAAACATGCACACACACACACACACACACACACATTTGCAGATCCACATCCACTCTGGATCTCACTAACAACGATTCTATTATTACCATCTATGACTTTGAAAATTCAATCTACCAAGCCGAAGGCGAAGGTGAAGAAGATTTTGAAATACCTGGGGAACTCGCCAGATTCCTGAGTCAAGAGGAAAATGCCATTCAACCGCACGAAGAACTTGTCGAAGTAATAAACCTAGGTACTGAGGTAGACAAGAAAGAAGTCAAGACCGACGCCAATTTGGAAGACACCGTTAATAAAAGATTGGTCCAGATATTGCACAACTATGTTGAGGTGTTCGCTTGGTCATATGAAGACATGCCGGGACTTGATATTGATATCGTAGTTCATCAACTGCCAATGAAAGAAGTTTGTCCTCCAGTCAAGTAAAAGGTTCAACGCATGTGGCCAGATGTGTCAGAGAAAATAAAAGCTGAGGTAATGAAATAGTTCAATGCAGTTTTCCTAGCAGTGACGTCATATCCGTAGTAGGTTGCAAATGTGGTCCCGGTACCAAAGTAAGATGGAAAAGTCCGTATGTGCGTAGACTATAGGGATTTGAATAGGGCAAACCCCAAATACGATTTCCCATTACCATACATCGACGTCTTGGTTGATAATACTGCTTAACACAAAGTCTTCTCCTTCATGTATGGCTTCTTCGGTTAAAACCAGATCAAAATGGCACCCGAAGACATAGAGAAAACCACTTTTGTCACAGTGGGGCACCTACTGTTATAAGGTCATGCCTTTTGGTTTGAAGAATGCAGGCGCAACCTATCAACGAGCTATGGTAGCTCTATTTCATGACATGATCCATCATGAGATAAAATGATACGTTGATGATATGATTGCAAGGTTGCAAACTGAGGAAGAACACCTTGATCATTTACACAAGTCATTTGAAAGGTTGAAGAAATAAAAGTTGAGGTTGAATCCCAACAAGTGCACCTTCGAGGTGAGGTATGGAAAACTCCTAGGGTTTTTCATCAGTGGGAAAGGTATTGAGGTCGATCCTGCAAAAGTTAAAGCCATACAAGAAATTCCATCTCCCTGTATCAAGAAGGAAGTCAGAGGCTTCTTAGGTCGACTCAACTACATTGCCCGATTCATCTCTCACTTAACTTCTACTTGTGAGCCAGTCTTCAAAATCCTAAAGAAAGATCAAGTAGTCAGATGGAATGACGAATGCCAAATAACTTTTGACAAGATCAAGGAGTATTTACAAGAACCTCCAATCCTAATGCCTCCAGTTGAAGGAAGACCTCAGATTATGTACTTGACTGTATTAGAGAATTCAATGGGTGTGCATGTTGGGACAACATGATGAGTCTGGCCGAAAAGAGCATGCAATATACTATCTTAGCTAAAAGTTTAACGACTGTGAAACTAGATATTCAATGCTCGAGAAAACTTCTTGTGCTTTGGCATGGGTTGCTCGCCGGCTAAGACAATATATGTTTACTCACACCACTTTATTAATTTCTAAGATGGATCCCATCAAGTATATCTTCGAGAAGCCAACTCTCTCCAGACGAATATCCAGATGGAAAATGATTTTGACTGAATATGATATCCAGTACACTACACAAAATCACTCAAGGGAAGTGTGATGGCGGATCATTTGGCCCATTAAGCTGTTGATGATTACCAATCCATGAACTTTGAATTCCCATATGAGAATATCATGCTGATAATCGACTGTGAAAATCTTGGACCATATGACGGACCTGAACAAGGATCCTGATGGACCATGGTTTTTGATGGAGCTTCCAATGCTTTGGGTAATGGAATTGGTGTTGTGATCATTTCTCCCGAAGGTTTCCATACACCTTTCACTGCCAGGCTTTACTTCGACTGTACAAACAACATGGCTGAGTATGAGGCATGCATCTTGGGTCTAAAGGCTGCTATTGACTTAAGAATCAAGTCCTTAAATGTATACGGAGATTCGGCCTTGGTAATTAGTCAAGTCAAAAGAGAATGGGATACAAAACATCTGAATCTAATCCTTTACAAAGAGCTTGTTCTAACCTTGATTCTGTACTTTGAAGAGGTCACCTTCGAGCATATCCCGAGGGAAGAAAATCAGTTGGCAGATGCCTTAGCAACTATGTCGTCTATGTTCAAGGTCAATTGGGACAACGAAGCTCCCAGAATTACTATCGAAAGATTTGACGAACCTGCGCACTGTCATGAGATCGACACTGATGAAGAGAAGCCTTGGTACCATGAGGTGAAGAGGTACCATGAAACACAAGAGTATCCTGAGGGAGCCTCGATCAATGACAAAAATTCCTATGGAGGTTCTCAGCCAAATTCTTCATAAGCAACATGATCCTATACAAGCGCAACCATGATTCAATTCTACTCCGCTGTGTAGACAAGAAGGAGGCAGAGAAGATCATGTAAGACATGCATGAGGGTATCTTCGGAACTCACTCTAGTGGACACACTATGGCCAAGAAGATTATGAGGGCTGGTTACTATTGGTCGACTATGGAAATTGATTGTCACCGCCACTCGAGGACTTTCCATAAGTGTCAAATCTATGCCGACAAGGTTCATGTACCTCCAATACCTTTAAACATCATGACCGCTCCATGGTCATTTGCAATGTGTGGAATTGACATGATTGGGGAAATCAAGCCCACTGCCTCTAATAGACATCGTTCCATCCTCTTCGCCATTGATTACTTCACCAAATGGGTCGAAGCTGATTCATTTGCCTTAGTGAGCAAGAACATTGTAGCCCGGTTTATCAAGTATAACCTCATCTATCGATATAGCATCCCTGAAAGGATCATCACTAACAACGGAACCAAACTCAACAATGCCATGATTACTGAACTCTGCATGCAGTTCAAAATCAAGCATTACAACTCTTCCCCATACAGACCTAAGATGAATGGCATGATGGAAGCTACTAATAAGAACATAAAGAAGATCGTGCAAAAGATGGTGGTGACCTATAAAGACTGACATGAGATGCTACCATTCTCTATTCATGGCTATCGTACCTCGGCACAAACATCAAATGGGGAAATCCCATTCTCTTTAGTTTATGGCATGGAAGTTGTCCTGCATGTCAAAGTTCAAATTCCTTCACTGAGGATTATGAAAGAAGCAGACTTAGGAGAAGATGAATATATTCGGACAAGATAGGACTAGTTGAACTTGATTGACGAGAAGAGACTGGTTGTTGTTTGTCATGGTCAAATGTATCAAAAGCGTATGATGAAGACATTCAATAAGAAGATAAAACCTCGAGTATACCAGGCTGGCGATTGGTAATAAAGCATATCATTTTACCACAAGGTGATCCTTGGGGAAAATGGACTCCCACTTACGAAGGGTCATTTATTGTCAAGAAAGTATTCTCTGGTGGTGCTATGATGTTAACCACTATGGATGATGAAGATTTCCCACATCATGTGAACACGGACATAGTCAAAAAATACTACGCATAAGAATGACCCGCTAGGTTGACACACCTAGGCAAAAAAGGCCATCCCGGCAAACCATAAAGGTTTGGGAAAAAATTAGGGATATATACAAAATATTATACAGCCGGCAAGTCAAAAACCTGAAAAGGCGGCTTGGGAAAAAAAGGGTATCCTGGTGGACTGAAAACCTGAAAGGGAGGTCCAGGAAAAAGTTAAGGATTAAAGCGTACGACTATGTCCCGTCGGATCACTAACAGTCAACTTTATTACCAAGATCAAAAGTTCAAATGATACGAGATTAATTCAATCAACTTCTTTCGACAACAAGGGATGATGTTCGAGGACATAGGGGCAATAGCGGAGTTGGAAACCAATGAGATAACTTCCACATGGCTATACAATTTTTGTTTTCACTTTGTACTCTTTTCATTTTTTGACGACTTCCTGTTACTAGGATTTCTGTCTCCCTGTACTAAAACGCCTATTTATAGGAAAAATATCAATACAAATACACTTTGAAGTGCATACTTTTTGTTTTTATATTTTGATTGAAAAAATGTCCAATGACTAAAATTGAATGAACATATGCATATGAACATTGATTAACTGTTAACAAACATACGAACAAGAACAATAATAAGCATTTATTTAAGGATTTGGGATATCCCCACAGAGTAACTTCAATAGGATTATCCCCACAAAGTGAAGTCATACATTCTCCATCCAGAGTTCCAATCAACATATCTCTAGGAAATTCTCTTCCCCAGCCAAGTTTGGTCTTCCAAAGCTGGGAAAGAAATATTGCAAAAGTTCTTCCCCAAACGAATTCATTTCCCTAGTAAGGCCTTCAGAATACTTTCCTCAGCAGGGTTTACTCCTCCAAATACTACACATCAACTGACAGAACCCCTCTTCTCTAATAAAGTTGATACTATCCCCATAAAGTTACTGTAAAGCCTGGAATCCGACCAGATAATAGTTAACTTTACCCCCTCAGACAAACTGGAAGTATAAAGAACTGAATTCCCCAGTAGAGCAATGGATAACTAAAGTTCCTGAACTCTATTCCCCAAGCAGAAATCAACATTCCCTGAAGAGTTTCCTCAAACAGTAAACAAGAATTCCCAGTGGAAGTACTCTAGACAAGGTTGAAGATACATATATTCTTCACCCCTAGCAGTAGTTAGGGATTTATTTTCCCAGACAAAGATTGTAACACCCCATTTCTACCCAACGAGTTAAATAACATCAGAGTTATAAAAATTTCCAACAAACAAATGGAATGCTACACTTTCAACTTAAAACTACGACATTTAATCAGCTATAGTTTAGATGCATAACACATGAATTTCGGATGAACCGATAACAACCTGCTTAAACTTTAAAAATAAAAACAACTTTCATTACTACGCAGCGGATTCACAAAATTCAGCTGAAAACACCATAACATCTTATCCAACTCAAAACAATTCTAAGAAAACAAGTCTTTTAATGAAAAAAACATAAAAATTTCAGCAACATAATGAAAATCAACAATAAGGAAAACATGCGTTCATCCCCCTCGATTGCTACGTATCAGAGCGACAACACCGACTCGAACTAACGAGGGTAACAACTAACCTTCTTGATTACCTACACGTTACCAACAGAGGTCAACATTCAAACAGAAGGGGTGAGATATCGAACCATATAATTGGATATACAATAAATAATATATTAGTATTAGATCATACAATTTACCACTTCACAGCTTTTTATCAACATTCAACATAATTAATTTATCCACACGACAACTCAGAATGCAACATGAAATGCGACTCGTTTTTATGCACATGCATGTGGTACCAATGGAGCAGAACTCCCAACTTAGAAATCTGCCAATAAATAGAGGCATCAACAAGGCATAAGCCTTCAACTTTATATTTGCCAATCCAGGCCAACTTGACGAGCATCAACTCTAACATGATATGCTATGTGTGCATTAACGACATGAATGTAATAACAACAACAACAACAATAATTCAACTTAATTCAACATTGTCCATAAGCCTGTAACTTAATATTTTGTCCATAAATAGAGGCAATGAAATCACCTGCAAATTCACATTTTTCAACAAAACTGTCACCCAACAAATCAACCAAAAATTACTACAATAAACCGCATAGTTATTCGGACTATTTTGGCTAAAATCGGTTAATGAATTATCGGCAAAAAAATTCTATTAATTCTACTTTATAAATCCTACAAAATTATTTATTAAAGATATTAAATCATTATTATTAAATATTTTGTATTGTAAACCGGAACGCAGTAGCTACAGTATTGCAAGTAATTTCCTCTAATTACTACTTCAAAATTCTCTACAGTAAGCAAGCTAATACTCCAAGTGCCTTTAAATACTACTACATTCTATCCCTATGCATTGCAAATTAAGTCTCCTAAATACCATTTCCTTATTACGCTACAGTAGAAAAACAATGTGTTACCAATGCTACTTCAATCTATGCTACAGTAGCAAGCAAGTTAATACTCCAAGTGTTACTTCCACAAATATTGCTACATCAAGCATATTTTCATTGCTACTTCATCCGATTCGCTACAGTAAGCAAGACAATCCTCCTAAGTAATACTTTATATATATCGCTACAGCAAGCATATGCCTTTAAGTACTAATTCATTTCAATATTGCGCTACAGTATTGTAAAATAATTACTTCTTAAATTTTCGCTACAACATACAGCCAAAACAATTCCTTCTATATACCACTTCTTTCTTACGCTACAGGAACAAGGGAAGCTATGGTATTTTTGCAAGAAAAATACTAATGTACTTAAATATATGTATTATCTAATTATATTGGGTCCTAAATCATCTCTCAATTTCATCAATATACCAATTTTAAACACAATTAGAAATAATTTTCATAACCCAAATTCACATATTATTAATTATACACCCTATTATAGAGTCAGAACCTCACCCTTACCTTGGATTAAGAGCAGCTCTAAGAGACTTCAACCGAATTTTTGGGGAATTTGGCACTAGAAGCAATTTTCCTATTTTTCTTCTTCTCCTCTCACAGACCCTATTTTTCCTCTTGTTCTTCTCTTCCTGATACAAAACTCTCTCCTATTCTTCTAATTCTAATTTTAATAAAATATATTATTATATTAATCCAAATAAATCCAATTGGGCCTAAACGCTACACCCCACTACTACTACACAACACCACCAATTAAGCCCAATATCATATTTAAGCTTAATAATAAAATAACACTTTAACTTAATTCCACCAAATTAAATCCGATTAATTATTATTCCAACTTAATAAAATAATTCCGACTTCGACGATAAAAATTTGAATTAACAAAAAAAAATTCAAAAATATTTAATTAAACAAATAATTAAATATCAGGGCGTTACAACTCTCTCCCACTTAGAATATTTTCGTCCTCGAAAATAAAAGTTTACCTGGTTCAAATAACTCGGGATAGGAGTCTCGCATCTTTCTCTCCAACTCCCAGGTCATGCTCTCACCAGCAACACCTAACCAGACAACCTTCACTAATGCAATCTCTTTTCCTCTTAGAATCTTTATCTCGCGATCTGCGATTCTCACAGGCATCGTCTCCATCATGAGATTATCCCGTACTTGCACATCGTCCATCTAAATCACATGAGACAGATCGGGAATATACTTTCGGAGTTGTGACACATGAAACACATCATGCAAATTCGAAAGATTAGGCGGTAAAGCCACTCTATAAGCAACATTTCCCACTCTTTCCGAAATCTGATACGGACCAATAAAACAAGGAGTGAGCTTCTTAGACTTCAGAGCTCGCCCAACACCAGTCACATGTGTGACTCTTAAAAACACATGATCACCAACTTGGAATTCCAAATCTTTCCTTCTCTTGTCATGGTAACTTTTCTGTCTACTTTGTGAAGCTTTCATCTTTTCTCGAATCAACTTCACTTTCTCAGTAGTCTCTTGAACAATCTCAGGTCCAAGTACTACACTTTCACCATATTCATGCCAACATAATGGAGTTCTACATCTTCGACCATATAACACCTCAAAAGGTGCCATCTCAATACTAGAATGGTAATTGTTATTGTAAGTGAACTCAATCAATGGAAGATAAGTATCCCACGAACCTCCCTGCTCAAGAACACATGCTCTCAACAGATCCTCCAATGACTGAATAGTCCTCTCGATCTGACCATCCTTCTGAAGATGATACGCTGAACTTAACCTCAATTTAGACCCCAACGCCTCTTGCAAACTTTTCCAGAAATCAGAAGTAAACCTCGGATCCCTGTCCGACACAATACACAAAGGAACACCATGCAACTTCACAATTACACTGGTGTAAATCTCAGCCAACTTCAAAATCGGATATGTGATGTTAATAGGTATAAAGTGTGCCTACTTCGTAAGCCTATTAACAATCACCCAAATCGAATCATGTCCTCTCAAGGTACTAGGTAATCCCGTTACAAAATCCATTGAAATGCTATACCATTTCTATTCTGGAATCTCTAACGGTTTCATCAACCCTGCTGGCTTTTGATGTTCAACTTTCGAATTTTGATAAGTCAAACATGCATACACAAACCGAGCCACATCGCTCTTTATTCCAGGCCACCAAAACAAATTCTTCAAATCTTGATACATCTTTGTAGCTCCTGGATGAATACTCAACTTGTTTCTATGACTCTCTTCAAGAATCACTTTCTTCATCTCCGCATCATCAGGAATACAAATCCGATTACGAAATCTCAATATACCTTGTGCATCCAACTTAAAATCGTTGTTCTCAGACTGATCAATCCCAACCATCGAATATACCAACTTCACATCTAACTTCTGAGCTTCCCTGATACTATCCAGAAACTCATTATTAATCTTTAACATTCCCAACATAACACTTTGTGGTGTCACTTCACAAACCAAACTCAAATCTAGGAATTTCTCAATCAACTCCAACTCCTTAACCATCATTGCCTACACGTGCAAAGTCTTTCGACTTAAAACATCAGCTACAACATTAGCTTTTCCTGGATGATAATTCAAACTGAAATCACAATACTTCAACAATTCTAACCACCTTCGCTGCCTCATATTCAACTCTTTCTGATCAAAAATATACTTCAAACTCGTATGGTCACTAAACACTTCAAATCTATAACCATAAAGATAATGCCTCCGGATTTTCAACACAAATACAACTGCATCTAATTCTAAATCATGCGTAGGATAATTCTTTTCATGAGTCCTCAATTGCCTCGACGCATAAGCAACCACCTTACTATTCTGCATGAGCACACCACCTAACCCTATCAGACAAGCATCACAATACACAACAAAAGGCTCTCCTGGATTAGGCAAAGTCAAAACTGGAGCCGGTGTCAATCTCTTCTTCAACTCGGTAAAACTTTCTTCACATCGAGTATCCCACACAAAAGATTTACCCTTACAGGTCAACTTAGTCAATGGAAGTGACAACTTTGAAAAACCTTCAATAAACCGTCTATAGTAACCGGATAATCCCAAGAAGCTTCTAATCTCAGTAACCGACTTCGGAGCTTCCCATTGCAACACATCATCGACTTTAGAAGCATCCACAACAATGCCACCACCAGAAATGGCATGGCCAAGGAAACTAACCTCTTGTAACCAGAATTCACACTTGGATAACTTCTCATACAACTTCTTCTCTTTCAAAACATGCAATACAACTCTGAGGTGCTCTTCATGTTCTTCTTCCGATTTAGAGCAAATCAGAATGTCATCAATGAATACCACCACAAACTGATCCAAATAAGTATGAAAGATACAATTCATGTACTCCATGAATACTCCCGGCGCATTGGTCACACCGAAAGGCATCACCGAATACTCGTAGTTTCCATACCGAGTTCTGAACACGGTCTTCTGAATATCATCTTCTTTCACTCTAATCTGGTGATATCCTGACCTCAAATCAATCTTAGAAAACACACTTGCACCCACAAATTGATCCATCAAGTCATCAATTCTCGGTAGCGGGTACTTGTTCTTAATCGTCACTTTATTCAGTGTCTATAATCAATACAAAGTCTCATACTTCCATCTCTTTTATTTACTAACAACACAGGCGCTCCCCACGGCAACACACTTGGTCTTACAAAATTCTTCTCAAGCAACTCTTCTAACTGCTTCTTTAATTCAGACAATTCAGATGCAGACATCGTGTACGGTGCCATAGAAACAGGTTTGGTACCAGGTACAAGATCAATCACAAATTCAACTTCCCTTTGTGGCGGTACACCAGGAATTTCATTCGGAAACACTTCAGGGAATTCGCGCACCACCTGTAACTCATCAATTCTAAATTGGTTCTCCATTGATAATGACGCCATCAATGAGAACATCTGCGCTTCGTCTGGCATCAGTTGCTGCAACTGTTTACCAGTCAACAAACCGACTCCTTCCTCTTCAGAATTATAAAACCTCACAGACTTGTCATAGCAATTGATATGAACATAGTTATACTCTAACCAGTTCATACCCAAGATCACATTCAATCCTCTTAATGGAAAACAAATCAAGTCAACAACAAAGTCTTTGCCGAAGATCGACAAAGGGCAATTCAGACACACACGAGAAGTAGTCACCGATCCCTTAGCCAGAATCTCGACGACCATTTCTCCATTCATGGAAGACAACATAAGACCCAATCTTTCAACACAATCAGTGGCAATAAAACAATGAGTAGCATCGGTATCAATAATAGTAATTAAAGGCGTACTATTAATGAAACATGTACCTCTGATGAGTCTGTCCTCACTAGATGACGGAGTCCCATCCATAGCAAACACCTTTCCACTAGTTTGCGCCTTCTTTGGTTTTCGACACTTACTACCAATGTGTCCTTCTTCACCACAGTTGAAACAAATCATCTCTTTATGCTTGCATTCAGATACAACATGTCCAGTCTTACCACAACCGAAACACCTTTTCACCTCTGCAATACACACATTACTCTTATGACCAGGTTTTCCATATTTGAAGCACACCACACTAGGAGGAGCATCTCCCCCACTAGTCCTTTGACTCTGAGCAACTTTCTGTTTACCTTTACCAACTGGGGCATCATAAGGCTTACCACAGTTCTATTGGTGCTTACCCCTCTTCTCATTGATAATCTTATAGTGAGCATTATTATCTTCTTCATAAATCCTACAACTATCAATCAAATTAGCAAAGACACGAATCTTCTGGTATCCAATTGCCTTCTTGATCTCAGGGTGCAACCCGTTCTCAAACTTGATGCACTTCAAAAACTCAGCATCTGCCTCACTATAATGTGGATAAAACTTAGCCAACTCAGAAAACTTTGCAGCATACTTAACAACCGACATACTCCCTTGCTTCAGGTCAAGAAACTCAATTTCCTTCTTACCACGAACGTCTTTAGGAAAATACTTCCTCATAAATTCCCTATGAAACACAGTCCAAGTGACATTCTCACCTGCAGCTTCCAATCATTGACAAGTCTCTAACCACCAGTCATCAACCTCGTCCGCTAGCATATGAGTACCATAACGAACCTTTTGCGCTGGAGTGCAGTCCATCACACGAAAGATTCTCTCAATCTCCTTCAGCCAATCCAACGCTCCGCCAGGATCATACTTACCCTTGAAGGTAGGCAGACTCCCTTTGGAAAGTCTCCAAACTGCGAGATCCAGCATTCTCGTCAGCATTCGGTTGATTCTGCATAGCCTGAGCCATCGCTTGTAGAGCAGCAGCAAGTGCTGCATCATTCCTTCCAGCCATCTCAACTTATCTCTACAACATAACCAACAATTAGAATTCAGATTAACAATACTCAATTGTTAGACAAAACTACGACTCAACAACTTGACCGGAAGGACCGAACTGCTCTGATACCACTAATGTAACACCCCATTTCTACCCAACGAGTTAAATAAAATCAGAGTTATAAAAATTTCCAACAAACAAATGGAATGCTACAATTTCAACTTAAAACTACGACATTCAATCAGCTATAATTCAGATACATAACACATGAATTTAGGATGAACGGATAACAACCTTCTTAAACTTTAAAAATAAAAACAACTTTCATTACTACGCAGTGGATTCACAAAATTCAGCTAAAAACACCATAACATCTTATCCAACTCAAAACAATTCTAAGACAACAAGTCTTTTAATGAAAACAACTTAAAAAATTGAGTAACATAATGAAAATCAACAATAAGGAAAACATGTGTTCATCCCCCTGAGTGCTACGTATTTGAGCGACAACACTGTCTCGAACTAACGAGGGTAACAACTAACCTTCTTGATTACCAGCACGTTACCAACAGAGGGAAACACTCAAACAGAAGGAGTGAGATATCGAACCATATAATCGGATATAAAATAAATAATATATTAGTATTAGATCATACAATTTACCACTTCACAACTTTTTATCAACATTCAACATAATTAATTCATCCACACGACAACTCAGAATGCAACATGAAATGCGAATCGTTTTTATGCACATGCATGTGGTACCAATGGAACAGAACTCCCAACATAGAAATCTGCCAATAAATAGAGGCATCAACAAGGCATAAGCCTTTAACTTTATATTTGCCAATCCAGGCCAACTTGACGAGCATCAGCTCTAACATGATATGCTATGTGTGCATTAACGACATGAACGTAATAACAACAACAACAACAATAATTCAACTTAATTCAACATTGGCCATAAGCCTGCAACTTAATATTTTTCCCATAAATGGAGGCAATGAAATCACCTACAAATTCACATTATTCAACAAAAATGTTACCCAACAGATCAACCAAAAATTACTACAATAAACCGCATAATTATTCGGACTATTTTGGCTAAAATCGGTTAATTAATTATCAGCCAAAAATTCTATTAATTCTACTTTATAAATCCTACAAAATTATTTATTAAAGATATTAAATCATTATTATTAAATATTTTGTATTGTAAACCGGAACGTAGTAGCTACAATATTGCAAGCAATTTCCTCTAATTACTACTTCAAAATTCTCTACAGTAAGCAAGCTAATACTCCGAGTGCCTTTAAACACTACTACATTCTATCGCTATGCATTGAAAATTAAGTCTCCTAAATACCATTTCCTTATTGCGCTACAGTAGCAAAACAATGTGTTACCAATGCTACTTCAATCTATGCTACAGTAGAAAACAGGTTAATACTCCAAGTGTTACTTCCACAAATATTGCTATAGCAAGCATATGCCTTTCATTGCTACTTCATTGGATTCGCTACATTAAGCAAGACAATCCTCCTAAGTACTACTTTATATATCACTACAGTAAGCATATGCCTTTAAGTACTAATTCATTTCAATATTGTGCTACAGTATTGTAAAATAATTACTTCTTAAATTTTCGCTACAGCATACAGCCAAAACAATTCCTTCTATATACCACTTCATTTCAATACAATGA
The DNA here is from genome assembly GCA_948472305.1 of Vicia faba. NCBI lineage: Eukaryota > Viridiplantae > Streptophyta > Magnoliopsida > Fabales > Fabaceae > Vicia > Vicia faba. The sequence continues at coordinate 750,546,225 of OX451739.1, forward strand.
TTTATCCTGATTCCGTTCTGGTGGACCCTTTCTCTGGTTCAGTTAAATCGCTCCTAAGATTAATACTGATTCGTTATCCAGTTAAAGAAAATTTCATACCTCTACTAGTTCAATTTAAATCGATTAATGATTTATCCTGATTCCGTTCCAGGGGACCCTTTCTCTGGTTCAGTTAAATCGCTCCTAAGATTTATACTGATTCATTATCCAGTTAAAGACAATTTCAGACCTCTACTGGTTCAGTTTAAATCAGTCAATGATTTATCTTGATTCCGTTCCGGTGGACCCTTTCTCTAGTTCAGTTAAATCGCTCCTAATATTTATACTGATTCGTTATCCAATTAAAGACAATTTAAGACCTTTACTGGTTCAGTTTAAATTGATCAATGATTTATCCTAATTCCGTTTTGGTGGACCCTTTCTCTGGTTTAGTTAAATCACTCCTAAGATTAATACTGATTCGATATCCCGTTAAAGACAATTTCAGACCTCTACTGGTTCAGTTTAAATCGAACAATGATTTATCCTAATTCTATTCCGGTGGACCTTTCTCTGGTCTAGTTAAATCACTCCTAAGATTTATACTGATTCGTTATCCAATTAAAGATAATTTCAGACCTCTACTTGTTCAGTTTAAATCGACCAATGATTTATCCTGATTCCATTCTTGTGAACCCTTTCTCTGTTTCAGTTAAGTCGCTCCTAAGACTTATGCTGATTCATTATCCAATTAAATATTATTACATACATCTGTTGTTTCAGTATAAATCGACCAAAGATTTATTCTGATATTTCTTCTAATCTCTATCAACAGTCACTTTGGATGGCATCTATAATCCCATCTCTGATAACTCTTCATTACTTCTTCAAATGGCATCTTCAAGTCCATTCCCAACATAATCAACCAACAATACTACTTTGTGCACAAACGAGTGCAAATTTCTGGGCACTTTAATGTTCAATCATCTTCCACCTTTAAGTTACGAAAAGCGAACACACCAATATATCTTTTAAGGTTTAAGAAGATTGAACAGGGGAAGTTGTTGTACCCCATGTGATACGGTGGTAGAACCGACTGTTTTTACTGGTTTGCATTTTGCATTTTTGTTTGCAAAATGTCGCGGTAAGCAAGAGTTGCCACCGACTTTTATTTTATCCAATCAGGAAAAGGAAAAAGAAAAGAAAAACCTTTTTTCGAGATATTCTGAGTACGAGGGGTAGATTATAGAAACGAAAGGTGTTAGCACCCTTTCTATCCGTAGTTATCTACGGGCTCTTAGGTACTTGCTCATTTTTCAAATTACTTGTGTGTATTTGTCTTGAAAATGTTTTTACTTCGTGATAACCCTTGTATCAGTCCTCAAGGGTGTGGCGAAGTTGTTTTGAAAACTATTTTTGAAAAGTGTTTGTGTGAAAAGTTTTATTTTGAGCAAGTACCTACTAGCATCTACCTACTCGAAAGAAGATCGTTTCTGTTCTATTTCCTTTAGACAACGTTATCCCACTATTAAGGAGTAGGTAGCACCGCCGTTGGAGTTTGTAAGGGACATTTAAAAAGGACAAATACAATCACTAAAGCAATAGTTGGAAAACTTTAGTATTAACCCTAGAGTCTTAAATCTTTTCGAGGCAATGTTTCCGAGGTAACATTTCTGAGGCAACATTCAAATGGGACACTTGATCTTTTAGACAGGAGGGCGACCACTAAAATTTCCTATGCTTAATGACTGTTTACCAAAGGAAACCGAATTGAGGTAAACCCTATGAGTGAATATGTGTGAGTGATTTGTTTCAGTTATTTTAATCTTTGCACATTAGGGTTTTCTAACTGTTTTAATTTTCCATGCATTCTTGCCATACAATCCTATTAGCCATGCATCTAGACAGTTAAAGATTGCGGAAATTAAAAGTGCGAGGAAGTAAAACCTAGATATTACAAGGCTTCGGGGAGGGGGATTAATTACATAACCAAAAATCGGGGACTTAAAGCAAGAAATAAAACCCTAATTTAAACTATTACAAACCCTGAACAGTTACAAAATAATGGAAAAAAATAATTAACAAGCGCGTGGCAAATTAAATACGAGGACGGTAATTAACAACTTAAAACCCTAATTGAGAGAAAGAAATTTTTGTGGATTTTCATTCTAGAAAACAATTAAATCACAAATTAATTAAACCTAATTTATAATTGTTTTTAATTATGAAAGAAGTTAATTAACCTAATTCACTAATTAAATTAAAAAAGTATTTTATGAGAAAAATAATTTTTGTATATTTTTTGAGAAAGATTAATTAAATTATGTACAAATAAAATCCTAAGTCTAATTATTTTTAAATTATGAAACAAAATAATTAAAGAAAAGAAATTAAAGAAAAATAGTAGAAATAACCAAATGGGCCTGCTGTTAGCAAATCTGGGGGTGTATACTAAACTTCTGAAACCCAAAAGGATAGCCCAGAGTCTGGCGCCTGATTCAATGAGACCATCTTCTGGGGACTCATGGTGGACTTGTGTATGCTGGCATTGGATCTGGCTGGAGATGGATCCAGAGGATGAGATCAGAGGGCGCGTGATGATCCTCAGAAGGTGAGGTGTGCTGGATCTGGTGAATCCAGAGGATGAGATCAGGGGGTGCTTGATGATCCTCAAAAGGTGAGGTGTGCTGGATCTGGCTGGAGATGGATCCAGAGGATGAGATCAGAGAGCGCTTGATGACCCTCAGAAGGTGAGGTGTGCTGGATCCAGCTGGAGATGGATCTAGAGGATGAGATCAGAGGGCATGTGATGATCCTCAGAAGGTGAGGTGTGCTGGATCTGGCTGGAGATGGATCCAGAGGATGAGATCAGAGGGCGTGTGATGATCCTCAGAAGGTGAGGTGTGCTGGATCTGGTGAAAATAATGGAGAAAATGCCAAAAGCTCACGCCTGTGATCGAACCCAGGACATGAGCTTCATACTTCCTTCCTCTGACCAACTGCGCTGCACTAGTTAATTGTTAACATAATGAATACAAAACATAATATAAGAAAAATAAAAGAAGCTTCTTCCAAACGCGCAAAATTCAAATGGGCGAATGGTTGGCTGAAACGCATTGTCTTCTTCCCTTTCTCCGTCGCCTTAGGCCTGTAACTTTTACCTACAAACATTTGTTTGTAGGTATAACCCTGTTACATTAAAAAATATCACACACGTAATATAAATTCCAATGGAAACCATGGATCAACTGGGTGTAAAGTTATGATCACCATGGTATCCATCATTAGGCCTAATTTTGCTTAAATCACAAAACCCCAAATTAGAGCACGAAACCCTAGCAATGGCAAAAGCTTATTCCTGCACTGTAACTTAAATCAAACTATCCAGAAACATTTCAAACATGATGATGAACACAAATATATGGGCAAAATACATTTGTAATGCGTAAATCATAGAAATCGAATTTGAGTTCTTAGTGCAAACTGTGGTGCTCTTGGGGACGATTTCTGGATGCTTTGAGGCTTGCAAATGATGTTATTAGTTTCCTGGGATGTCCAGGAATCGGTTGCTAGGCTTGAAACTCCTTAAGGATGGCTCTAAGATGGATTTTTATCTCCCACTTTTGTCCAAACTTTTGAGTTTCTTTCTTGCCGTTTCACACCTCCAATCCTCCTTCTCTTGATCTTGAATTGTTATGCCCTTATGGTAGACTGAATTAGGTCAACAAATTTGTATCAAATCTTTGAGAATTATGAAAATTGGATTTGATTTGCTTCATGTATGATCTCTTTCCAAACTTTCTTCAATCCAATCTTTTTCAACCCTAATGAACCTTGCACAATTGGCTGGCATGCTAGCTGTACATGGACTCAAAATGTGCATAAAAATCTCAAGATTTGATTTGTTTTCATTTTTTTACCATTTAGTTTGATTTATTTTGATTTATATGAATAAAAAGTCAAAATAAATGATAAAAATAATAAAATAATAGGTGAATGAGCTCAGGGATCGTGGGTCGTATTAGAAACATGTTTCAAGCAAGAAAACACGGGCCCCTTTGGAAAAAATGCAAGTTTGATCAATGTTGACCTTTTGAAAATCTCCAAACATTGCCAACTTTGACAATGCACAACTCTCTCAATTTTGACCCTAGGAGGATGTTCTTGGACTTCTTAGAAATCTTAGGATGTCCCCTAAGCAACCCTTTTAGTCTCATCTCAATTGAGTCTTCCATGTTCATGTATGAAGCTTTGACCCAAAAGGTGCTTTTGTTGACTTTTCAAAAGGACCTATAATGTCAAAATTCATATCTTTTTATGAGTGCATATGTTGAACTTGTGAGCTGAAGATGAGTTGTAGGGAATTGTATCCTCTTCAAAATGATCTTTGGATGGAAAATGTTTGATAAAGCATGTGGAAGTTATGCTTGGTCAAAGTTGGGTTAACTTTTCCCGAGAATCCCTAATTTAGCAACTTTTGGGTTTTGATGAATTTGGAGCATTCCTTGGGGAATCATGATCAACCATTGATCAAATGATGGATAATAACTTCAAAATGTTGATGTTGACCAAAAATCTTGAGGTTTGACTGTATGTGAGCCACAATTGACTTTTGACCTAGTACAGTCGATTCTCAAGCATCTGAGTAGTTGATTGAGCAAACTTCTTATGCAAGGCATGAAACTTGACATGGATGATCTTGAGAACATATTAGGACAATGGTGAGCATTTGGGATCCTTTGGACTCAAGCATCTTGATGAAAAATGAAACCCTAATTTGAGGTATACTACCTTAGGAGAGAGTTGGTCTAGTCAACTCTTGGACTTCCTTGAGCAACTTGGGGACCTCAATTGACATGTATTGAGTAAAATGAGAGGGAAAATTTTGGGGTACAACACCCCAAAATTTTCCCCTTCTTTTCTCAAGACACTTCTCACAAATATCTTCAATAGCTCAAGATTGCACAAGTGTTGACTTGGTCAAATCACCTCCTAAACATTGACGCCTCAAATTAAGGTTTTGATTTTCACATGGACAATTGGACTTCTATTGCTTAAAATGACATTCATGGTTCATTATAGACCTCCAAGAACACTCATACCAAGTTTCAAGTTTTGGATCACAATTTTGCTCAATCAATTGATCAAATGATTGAAAGTCAGATGTATTGGGTAAAAAGTCAACTGTGGTCAAATTACAGTCAAACTTTAATATTTTTGACCAATATCAACATTTTTAAGTCATATTCATCAATTGATCAAGTTTGGATCACAATTCTTCAAGAAAAGTGTTCAAATCATCAAAGGGGCAAAATGGTCAAAATTAGGGTTTTAATTGAGAATGACTGATTTTGGAATTTTGACCTAATACATGACTTATTGGTTTGAAACATGGTCTCAAGGATTCAATCACATTATCTTAACCTAATGTCATTATTCAAATAATTCCTCAAGATCAAACAATTGATAGATTAAATTTGGTCAACTGATGAAAAAGTAAAATAATACACCAAAAGTCAAACTTTGATTTTTTGGTCAACATTGAGTCTCAAAGATCAAAATTCATAAAGGAATTCAAAAATATGAAGCTTGATCATCAAGAAATCAATAAAGTCAATAGTCAATTTGAAAAGTCAAAATTAGAAAATTTTCTAAGTGTTTTGTACATGATAATTTCACTGCTTCGTGCCAATTTTTTACCAAGATGCAAGATGATTCAAAGGAAACTTTCAGCATGAGAGTTATATATCTTGATGAGATCTACAACTTTGTATTAGAGGGCTCATATCCAAGAAATTATTATATTTTAAGTTATAGGCCCATGAAATCATGCACTTTTTCTTAAACACTTAGTGAAATTTTGACCTAGTTTAGGCAGATTTTTGTCCCAACTTCTTGGCCATTTTTCACATAGTTCCAATTGGATTTTGAAAAAGTGGAAAACATTAAAGTTTTATAGTATGTTTCAATATTTTCAAAATGTCCAAGAACTTGAAGAGATCATTTTTTATCTAAGAAAATCGAAGAGAAGAAGTTGGGCATCCATTCTTGAATTACAAGTCATTTTGATGATGAACACACAACCAAAACCCCAACCAAAGCTACAAGATCTCTATTTTAAGGCTATGTTCTCTCCAAATCTATGAATAATCAAGCAATTACACAAACCCTAAGTGTATCACACAAATATTTGAAGCTTTGTCCAAGTCTTGATACCATTTATGGTTAGAAATGCAAAAACAACATTTCCATTTGCATAAAGCTTCACTTTTCTAACAACTCTATTATTTCAAGCTTGAAATATATTCTAAAGATCACAACAAATCTCTAAATATAAGAAGTAATCCACAAAAGTCTACAAAGCATGGCTAAGCTCCTTGACTCACTCATTTCTTCATCATGAAGCAACTCGTCTTTATGCATTTGAAAAATCCATAACATGTGATTCTGATAATCTTAAGTCCTAAAAAATTTCCTTTTAAATAAAGACATCATTTACAAACCAAGGACACGAATTCACAAGCCTGAAAATCCTCCTAAACTCCCTCAAGCCAGAAATTTCCTCAAAACACCATTTTATGCGAATTTTGACCTTACACCTCCAGCTCACAATTCACTCGTGCGTTCTTCCTCAAAATCAATCACATAGCATCTCTATATCATTTAGAACCTAACCAAACACCTGTTACACGACTGTAACACCTCCATCACCATCCTCCATTTTCAAAATCAGCAACCTGCACATTGACTTCTCTAGGACATTACATCCACTCTCAGTCTAAGCTAAGTATTGCATTAGCTTCATAGAGGTTAAAGGAAGCTAACCAAATCATTACAACATCTTGGGGATTGCTCAAACTCAAAACACGATCTCCATCTGCAAGGTGAGTTTTCTGAACTTTTATCTCTTCATATAAGCATCATTTGTCTCTGATTTGTGAAGATAAAATGTAGACATCATAGCCCTGAAGCTAACCATGCCCTTAGATTTCATTTGTATTGCTTGAGTAATGTGAATTTGAGTTTGAATTTCCTAAAAAAGTTAGGTCAGATTTGGTACTAAGTAAAATCCGTGCTCATCTTTGATCCATTGTTTAAGTTGTTTACATATTCAGAATAATTGTGAAATTTCTAACAAGTTTGATGTTTACCATTTCTGTAATGGTTGAGAGATGAGCAAGATATGATTTTCAAAAATCTGATACAGAGGATGGCGCGAGGAAGAAGATGAAGTTTCCTTTAGAACTCAGTTTATTTTATATTTATTAGTTGTTTTTTCTATAACAAGTGAAACAGCCACCCCAGTGGCAAGAAGCACGCACGTAAGGCATTACCCTATAAGGTCCTGGATTCGAACCCCAGGGACCTTTCGTTTTGTTTTCTAACATTTTATTTGTTTCATTTTTAGCCATCAACGCTTGGGCCTCCCTCCATTGGGCCATTTTCTCTTTTACTCAATGTAGTACCCCAAAATTTGCCCTCTCATATTTTCCAAGGTTTTCTCTTACATGGGTGGTCACAAACATTTGATTAAAGAAAAATAAATATTTTAAAGATAAAGAAGGAGTCTTTGATTGGCATAGGGGCAAGGTTCCTTCGATTGGAATATGGACAGGAGTCTTCGATTGGCCTTGGGAAAAGGTCTTTCGATTGGCATTTTAACAAGGTCCTTCGATTGGCATCTGAACAGGATGTCTTTCGATTGGCATATGGATAAGGAGATTCGATTGGGCATCTAAAACCCTTCAATCAGGCACTGGACCCCCTTTGACCAAGCTTGGTTCACCAGGGGCTTCTACTGTGCATTAGCTACTTAAGGCTTGCCTTTAATCCACAAGGCAGAGGCTTCCTCAGACTTGTCTTGGATTCATAAGGGAAAAGGTTTCTTCTATAATTACCTTCAATGCACAAGGAAAATACTTCCTCTGTGCTTACTTTCAATGCACAAGGCCAAGACCCCTCAACACAGTTTTTGCACTATGACACCCAATATGACCCATTCGAAAGAGTATCCCAAAGGCCCATTCGAAGGACACATTGGTGGCTCATTCTAAGGAGGCAACAAAAGACTATTTGAAAGACACTAAAAAAGTCCATCCGAAGGAGGCCATCAGAGCCATTCGAAGAAGGCCATCAGAGCCATTCGAAGAAGGCCATCAGAGCCATTCGAAGGAGATCATTCGAAAGTCAAATGTCCATATACATTCAAAATTCAAAAAAAGGACAAGATCCCACATGTTTGGCCAATGTTGCAAATTCTCAGTCATGGCTTTCAAACACATAATCAAGGTTGTTTAAACCTTTAACTTCTTGTCCCATATACCCCCTCTATATAAAGAGATCACAAGTGTTGCATCACACACATGGGAGATTGCCTAGAAAAAGAGAATACTCACACCACTATAGACAGGATTAAAATTCTGACTAGTTTTCTTTGCAGGCACCCTCAATCCAGACGAAGACTATATTTGTGAGATTCCCAAGAATTTGTTCCAAGCCAAGCCATGCTCAGATCGAAGCATCTCTAGTTGGTAAGGACTTACCCAAATCGAAACTGCATTCCTAAGCCTTTTAAATACCTATTATTGGTATATATGTGCTGCTAATACCATTTACGTTTATATGAGCATATCATACACAATATAACATGTAGGAATAAAATCATGCCATCGAAAGGCATGACATGATCTGCCTTTGGAAACTCATGGCATAGCCCATTTCAAGTTAAAATAAGCTTAGGCCTGAGGGCAGAAGATTCGAATTAGGGAGAAGGACCTGGGTTCAATACCTAGGTCCTGCATCTTTAATTTTTGCCAGCATTTACCTTGCAGGTTCAATTTGAAGAACAACTTCCTCCTTGGATCAAAAAAGGCATCATCCCTCCTGGATCAAAAATCCAATCTCCTTCATAGAATCGAAGGACAACATCCCTCTGGATCGAAAAGTCCGTTCTCCCTCTGGATCGAAAGATCCATTCTCCCTCTGGGTCGAAAAGTCCGTTCTCCTTGTAATCGAAGGAATCTCTTTTTCTTTTTGTATTTTATTCTTTGTTTCATTTCTTTATTGACTCTTTTTCTATTCAACTTGACATTAAATCAAAGAAATCACAAAAATTAGGCTTAGACATTTTAATTAAATAATTAATTTCTTAGTTAATTGATTAATTTATTTAAACCATTTTCTTAACTTAAAACAAATTAAAATTTAGGACTTAATTCAGATTTAATTTTCTTTTCATAATAAAAAAACAACCAAAAAGATTTTTATTTCTTAGGATATTGTTAGACGTTATTTTCAATTTCACGCGCGTTTATTTAATTCCATATTTTTACTATTGATGTACCTGCCCACTAGATGTAATAGATTAAAACTAGGACATTTACTTCTTTATCCCCCTCATTCTTGAACAGTGTAAATCCCCTCCCCAAAGCATTGTAATAGCGTAGATTTAAATTCCTGCACTTTAATATTCTGCAATATATATTAACTGCTATTAATTAGGCGTGTATGATAAGACTAATAGTCAAACGCTAGCAAACCTAACAAAAAGATAAATAACTGAACTGAACACAATTGAACACAAGCACCTCTAGGGTATCCCACTTTGGTTGCCTTTAAGAAATAAAACAGTCATGAGGCAGGAACGCTTTAGCAAAGACCCATAAATCAAAAAGATCATAGTCCCTCGATGACCCTAAGTTGCCTTTCGGTAAATGATCTAGTCCCTAAAAGAAAATTACTAAAGCGTCTCCACAAGTTGCCTTCGTGACTGTAAAATGTCCCTTCGATTGTCCCTCAAACATCCGACAAAAAATCTACCTACTCGTTAATAGTAGGATAACATTGCCTAAAGGAAAAGAGGAAAAGAACGACCCTTTTCGAGTAATAAAGTGGATAGATGTTAGAAGTTTTCTCAAACATTTTGCACTTACACAAAAAACTACTTTTGAAAGACAATTTCAAAACACTTTGTATACTTTCTCTACTATCCCAAGAAACATTACAAAGTTCACCGTACTAAGGCGTTTTCAAAACATTTTCAAACACAAAGCACAAAAGTATTTTAAAAATGAGCAAACCTCTAAGAGCCCTTGGAAAACCACAGATGGAAAAGGTGCTAACACCTTCCCTTTCCATAATCTACCTCCCTTACCCAGAAAACTCTTGAAAAGGTCTTTTTCTGTTCTTTTCACCCTTTCCTTTGTTGGATAAAAGAAAACATGGTGGCGACTCTTGCTTACCGCAACATTTGCAAACACAAACGTAAAATGAATATTAAACAGTCGGTTCTGCCACCGTATCACAGAACTGGCGACTATGCTGGGGATAATAAAAAGTGGGGTTACCTTAGAGTTAGTTCATTATTTATCTGCATTGTGTGCTTTAATTGCTTTACTTTTGAGGGCTTTGTTTGGTTTACTATAGATCCTACACCTGATCTGGGGAACCTTTTAGGTAAGTAGCAATAGATCATGGAAATTATGCGGAGTATACTGACACGGTTGAAGCGATAGCTATATTGATGTGACACTTTGGTTGGTATCGGTAGCCCTTAAGTAATCAAGGAGAATACGGGGCCGCTGTGTGGTGTCATAAAGCATCAACTAACCTTAGAATTTTTAATTGACCAACTTGGCTATTAGGACGTAGTGAGATAGCCGTCTTTGGCGTATCCCCAAAGTCGGTTGATACTCGATGCTACACTCATTGAGATCCGACTCCCGAGTTATGTTTGGTGGCAAGTCAGTTGTCTATCAGAATGAAACTTGTGGGAAGGATCGGTGAAATTGAGATCCCTTAGAACCCAGTTACTATTTATAGGATAGGTTGAACCAATCAAAACTTCAAGAGGGTATTACCTTAAAATCCATGCAAGCCTTAAACCTAAGGTCTTTGTGTGATTTGCTTGTGCTTGCCATATCTGTGATTTCTTAGCATAACCATGACATCATAACATAGCATATCATAATAACCATTTCAAGGATTTTCTAGGGCTTATCTTTGTCTTGTCTTGTAGGACATGACATCTGTTGTACCCCAATTTCCCCCCCTAAGATCCCTTCATCCTACCATGTTGTTTCAATCACCACAAAATCACATTAGGACTTTTGGTTCCTCTCCCTATCTTTAACCTTGCTCTTTGAGGAGTTACCAAGCACATTGACTTTTTTTCTTTGGTGATCATGGATATTTTGCTTTTATTTTCTCTCTAAATTAACAAATACAATCTTGGTTTGTCTTAATTGTTAATAATGTAGGTAAAGGCAATGAGGTTTAGCAAGTTGCATCATGGGTTCATGAGTTTATTTCCATGCCCTAGTCAAAAGCTTGAGAGATCCAAACCTCACCATTGAAGTTGTTTTGAAGTTGGTATGGAAGTTGTTTTGATGGCCATGAGTCCTCATCATCATCCTCAACAAATTCTATTCACAAAGGAAGAATATTGGCACAAAAAGTTTGTTCAAACATGGCAAAGTTCCACCAAGCATTCCCTTGATCTAGAGGCTAGGGTTTTGGACTTCAGAGGGGCATATCTTGCTCATATTTTTGTATTTTTGAGTGATTCCAAAAGCATTCTTCTCTCCAAAGAGTTACCAATAAATCACTTCAAAAGTTCCAAGGAGTTTTCATGTGGAAGGAACTTGGTGAAGAGGAAAGATTACAAGTCATCTAGCTGAATCCCCAATTTTCCATATGTGACTTCAAATGGTCATAACTTGGTCAATGTTTATCACCTTGAGCCCATTATTTTTTCATTATGATCCTAAGGATGTGTACTTCATGCCTTATTTTATGTTCAAAGTAAGAAAATGGATGGAAGTTGCCTTAAGAATGCAAGAGATTATAGGTCATTTCATGATTTTTGGCCAACTTCAACAAGTCATAACTTGCTCAATTTTTTTAGATTTTGAGTGGTTCAAATTGCAAAATGTCATTAAATAGGTCTACTTCATTCCATCTTTTTTGGTCAAGAGCAAATTCTAAGTGGAAGGCCATGTTTGGATGCAAGAGATTATAGGTCATTTTTAAAGAAGAATTTGAAATATTTCTAAGTATGGAAAATCAACTCTTTTTCTTCAACTTTGACTCCATGTAGTTTTCAGCTCAAGCATCTATTTGGTTCCATTCTTTTTCCATTGCAAAGCTTGTTACCTCATCTTTCCAAAGCATCAAGAATTTTTCCCTAAGACCCCCTGAGGTGGAAATGTCATTGGTTTGAACTTGGTAACATGAAACTGAAGTTTCACCATAAGTCAGAATTTGAAATCCATGTTTTGGCCTTTGAACATCAAATTAACACGCGTTTGTGGTCTAGACATGTTTAACCAAGTTGCCAAAGTGGATTAGAGCCTTGAAACGCAAGGATTTGATGAGTTTTGATGCAAATCAGATCACACTTTGCTCGTGCATCAGGTTCACACAATTTCCCTCCAATTTGCATCATTCCACACGCTTGAGCATTTCATTTGATTCCCTATAAATAGAGGGTCACCCCCATTTAATTTCCCAAGCTTAGATAGCCAGAATCACCCTGCCAAACTTGCTTCACAACTCAGAATTCAGCTACTTAGAATCCTATTCTCAAGCCTTTTTTAATCCTTTTTTCTCATCAATTCACCTTCCTTGATCTTCCCTGAAGCTAACCATATAATCACATTCAATAATCGTGCCCTATATTGCTCCATAGAAGTCCATTTTCAGAGCTCTGCAACTCCACTTCAATAGGTAGATTCCTTCATCAATTATTCAAAAATTTGGTATCGTTGTGTTGCTCTCATTGCCCTGGTTCTAGTCGCAACACTTACTTTTATCTGGAAGCACGTTTTGACCATGAATTTTCAAATCCCTTTTCCAAACTTTGTTTCCAAATTGCTTGAGTTACAGTTTATATAAATTGGGCGCGAAGGTGTGGTTGTCTTCGTCTTGAAGAGACGAAGAGAATGGCATAGGTCTGAGCTTCTGATTTTACAGTTTGAGAGACCTGTAATTCGTGAGGATGGAGGTTGAAGATGATCAACGTGTCACCTTCTAACCAATGAAAGCGTGACATTTGTTATTTTCAAAATTTTGTTTTATTTAATGATCCTGTACGTTATTCAGTAAAGACCATGATATGCACAGCGCGCCAGATCCTTTGGATTTGATTACTAACGCGTTTTGAATCTTATCTAATGGTCCACATCTTTTTCTTTTATTTTCTTTTTCTGATTTTTATATTTTAATTGTTTTAAATTTCAAAAAATCATAGAAAATTCATTTTTAGTCCAAAAAATCTAAAAAAATTATGAAAAATATTTTTGATTATTCTCTTTCTGATTTTTATTTTTCAACAATTTAATTTTGTGTTTTGATATTTTTTATGAATTTTACACTTATTTTATTTGTTTAAAATGTTTAAAAATACTTTTACACATTTTTAAATTCTGAAAAAAATTATGGAATGATCCAATGATATTGTGACAAATATTGGTGACCTTATTTTATTTTTGTTTCTGACTTTACTATTTTTTACCTATTTTTGTTTATTTTACCCATTTATTTTAATTTTTAAAAATAGTTTCTGACTTTTAAAAATTCCCAAAAATTTTGTAAAATTACTTGGCCTCTTTTCAGATTTTTCTATGATCTTATTTTTCATTTCTTGATTAATTTGAATATAATTGGCATTTTCTTCATTAATTTCCATTAAAAAAACATTTTTAAACCTTTTTAATATACATATTAATTATATTATTATTTTGTGAATATTTCCTGGCTGTCTTGGGTTGATTTTTAGGTCATGGCTTTATTAACATCATTGGATCCATGGTGTTGAGTTTAACTCCACAAAAAATGGATGAATGATTTTAATAATAGTTTGATTAAATGTTAATTCAAATGTGGTTTTTCTTTTTACCCTAAATTCCCTTCATCTCATCCCATTCTCATTGCACTAAATGTTGTTGGAGCATGATCTCTATATCATGTCTCAAAATAAATGGTGCATAGATTGCTATTGACCGATCTCAAAATAGGTGCGACTTCTATATAAGTCCACTTACGATTGCTTAACATATCGCTAAATTTTGTCCCGATTCGAATAAATGATCATTCATGGCCCAAACTTATGATTGCAATCCCAAGTATGTTAATTTGATCTCTTTGATCCAATAACCTTGAGATTCATTGTGTGGAGGCTTTGGTTTTGCCAATCCTCTAATGGATCTACAACACCTTTGGTCAATGCGGATCACTTAAACATCGTTGATCATTAGATGGTACTTGTGAGAATTCCAAATGGATGATATACTTGACAAAAAGCAAATGCAACTTGTTGTGTGGAGGCTTTGGTTCTACCAATCCTCTAATGAGTTCCAAATGCAAGTTTCAAGATGGTCATCCAACTAACCACTAATTATTGACTTATTTATCTTTTGCTTTTGTTCTTTTATGCTTTATGCACTATTTATTTTTAGCATTTTACATTTCATGCCATTTTTATCTTTGCTCATTTGAGCATTTATTTTCTTGTCATTTTTACTTTGCTCACTTGAGCTTTTCTTTTTCCTTTTTCTAAGATACTTAATAATCAACTTAAACCCTAAAAAACTCTTAATGGTACTTGGACTATTTGGTTACTATCCTTGGCATGATGGAGCAGTGGACTTTTTCTTGGACTTATGATTAGAAACCTTGGCCTATCTTGGAGACCTTGTGATCTTATCTAATTATTTTGTCTGGAGTTCTTGAGGTTTACCTCAAGACATTGGGTTGCTTGTTTGTTTTTGTGTGTAGGTTTTTGTGATTGCATCCTTTGATTGTAATATGGAATTCACCCGTATACAGCCGTTACTCCACCCAATTTTTGTGAAGACTTAATACACTTGAAGTTTGGTTCTCTCAAGAGGTCTAGTATCTCTGCTTGCTTGGCTTTAATACAAAGAATGGGAATTCTATCTTGACTCATAATGTCAAGTTTTGGCTTCTTGTTAGTTAGATGGTCCTTATCCTTAGCTTTTACCTTATGCTTTAGGATAGCCTCTTTTTCTCCTCCCATCTTCTTTAATTTCAAAAATCTTCTCCCTCCTTTTGAAAACCCTTCTTGTTTTGAAACTTCAAAACTTTCATAATAAACTTGGACTTAGGTCCATGTATTTTCAAAATCTTTTCATAAGGTTAGATTCTTTTCCACTTTGGCTTTTACCTTTAAACTTTTCTCAAAAGGTTAGACTCTTGTCAATCCTTGTAGTGATACAAACAACTATACTTCTACAATATATAGTGAAGTGAGATATTTTCCACTTGGGTGTTGAGTGAGGCATTGTTGATTTTAAAATCCAAGCCATATCCTCCACTTTGAGATGATGCAAATTCTCCTTTCTCATGATTGTGGGTAGTAAGTATGTTTTCCACACGGACAATGATGATGATGTCTTATCTCATAAAATTAACCAACACACTTGTGTTTTAAATTTTAAAAGAGGAACTACGTGTACCTTGATCCCCTATTGCACGAAAGGTGGTACGTAGGCACTAAAGGTTCACAACCGTGGCGGATGCAAAAATCATAAAAAATTCTTCTTTTCTCACCTCCACTATCCATTTTATATACAGCACATTTTTATAGCCAAAATATACAGATTCTACAAAGAGGTTCCTGCGAAGTACCGTAGATGTTTAGGGTGCTAATACCTTCCCTTTGCATAACCAACTCCCTTATTTTGAATCTTTCCCCCTATTTTTGGGTTATTCGCTCTTTTCCCATTCCTTTGGAAACAATAAAGCGCGGTGGCGATTTTTATTTTAATTTGTATAAAGTCTAGTCAATCCAATGGCTTAGTCTTGAACATTTCTACCGCTACAGAAAAATAGCGACTTCACAGGGGAAATATTGACCTCTTGTTGGTCCATCCCTAAGTGGGTTAAGCCTATCTTTATTTATATCTGTATATGTGCTATTGTTGTTTATGTGTTATATTTTTTATATATGTTTGTCTGGATCTTCCTGGTTTTCAGGGTGCTTGGTGATTACTCATAATTCCTATACCCGAACTTGGGCAAACTTTAAGGTAGGACGGGTGGTATAGTCATGTTAGCTTTGAGGGAGTAATCCCAAAAAAGGAGGCATGAGATCCCCCACTCAGTGAAGGCCCCTTTGACTTTAGTGTCGTTTACCGAGTAATCGGGAAGACGTACTGCTTTCGACCTGGGAGCCTGCTGAAACTGAGGACCGTAGAATACCAAACCCATCTTGGCCTTTTAGGTGTAGTGCGAAAGCTAAGACGGAGTAATCCGGAAATAGTTGCCACGTGATACTACGCTCGGACGAGTCTTTCTTGAGAATATTACTAATTACCGAGTTAATCGGGAAGTTGGTAATATCCGAAGGAAGGATGTAGACTCTGGGAACCTCTAGAACCTTGTTCGGCAAGTGATAACTTTTTAGACCAACACCTTATGGGTAGTACCTTCGACCTCATGCTCGTGACGTTGAACCTATGAGCCCTATATGTGTGATCTTGTGTGTGATTGCTGCATCATGCATCCATGCATTCATAAAGCATCTTTTGAACAAAACAATATTTCAAGGGATTTAAAGGTTGACTATTTGTGAATATCTCAGGTATTGTTAACCATGGATTCTGGAAAGAGAAAGACCGAGAAATACAGTTTCAAGGATCCCAAGATAGATGGGTTGATCAGTCTAATTCCCGAGATCGAGTGTTCTGCAGAATTTCGGAAGAAGTATGGATCCATTATTCCTCTCATGAAGTTGAAGATGAATGAGGGTATTCTCTCGACCTTGTTCCAGTTCTATGATCTGGTGTATCACTGCTTTACTTTTCCCGATTATCAGTTAATGCCTACACTGGAGGAGTATTCTTATCTATTGGATTTACCCGTTACTGACCGTGTTCCTTTTACTGGTTTGGAGGGTGAGCCAAAACCACATGAGATTGCTACTTTGATTCATCTGGGGAAGTATGAGGTGGAAGCCCATATGACTACCAAAGGAGGGATTAGAGGATTACCAGCTCAGTTCTTATTGGAGAAAGCTCGCTACTTTTCCAGAATGAAGAGTACAGTTGCTTTTGAGGCCATCTTTGCTTTACTTGCTTATGGATTATTCTTATTTCCTAATGTGGAAAAGTTTGTCGACATTAATGCTATCAGGATTTTCATGATTGGAAACCCAGCTCCTACACTGTTGGGTGATACTTATTACTTTGTTCATCTTCAGAGTTCTTATCATAGGGGAATGATTATCTGTTGCACGCCTTTGTTGTACCGGTGGTTCATCTCTCATATGCCTCAGTCTGATGCTTTTTGGGATGTCAAGAAGGAACCTCGTTGGGCTCCTAAGATCATGACACTTACTCACTCGGATATTGATTGGTATCATCGAGCTTATCAGGATATAGAGATTATTGACAGTTGTGGTAGCTTCCCCAATGTACCTCTTCTTGGTACAAAGGGAGGAATTAACTATAACCCTGTTTTTGCATGGCGACAACTTGGTTATCTGATGAGGGATAAACCGAATAGCATTTATTTGAGTAGTTTCTTTCTGAAGGAAGGAGAAGACCACAGGGAAGCTAGGGAGCAGATTGCGAAGGCCTGGCGTCACATTTATAAGAAAAGTAGGAAAGATTTGGGACGTAGGGGTGATGTTTCTTTGGAGCCATATCTTCAGTGGGTCCGATCGAGAGCCATCCAGTTGAAGATGTCGTATACTCGGGAGACACCCATGCCTGATCTGTTTGTGAAGACCACTCCTCCTTTATTATATGATCTAGAAGAGTTGCAGCTTGCTTTAGTTAGGATGCAATAGGAAAGAGATGCTTGGAAGAACAAGTTCTAGACTTTAGAGAGTTCCTACAAAGCAAACTTGAAGGAGAAAGATGATTTGATCGAGATCCTTGAGAGTCGAGCAGTAGAGTCTATGGAGAGGTAAGGGGATTTATTTTCTCCTAAACCTCAAACAGGTGTTGATTGCTCATTTCCTGATCCAAATCATTGGAAGGAGATTGCCATCAGACAGGTGGAAGAAAACCAGAGGTTGAGAGCTCAGATTGCTAGGCTCACAGGGAAGCGCCAGCGTACAAATTGATCTCCATCAGTTCCTTTTCTCAGGATTTTAGATTGTATTTTCATCTTGTACTTGGGATCATTGAAACTTGTAATCCATTTTGAAGTTATTATAATAAAAAATTTCAGTATTACAAAAGCTTTATTACTTTGATGTTTGCAATATGTCTATAAATCTTAAATCCCTTGAAATATTAAACAAAGAAGTAAAAATAATCATATGCATTGCATATCATGCATCATATTGCACATATTTCTTGCATTTACTATGCATATCCAGGTGCCTTAGCCAGCTTTTTACTTCGTTCAGCTAGCTGACTCATCACTACAACACTCGGGCTAACTTCAAAAAGAAGATGGACAACTTAGAACAGGAGAATCGCGATCTGCACAAAGAAGTTTCTGCTTTGAAGGCCGGTTTGCCCAATTTGACTACTCTGATGGAAGCTCTGGTGGTTGCTCAGAATCAGCCACCCAGTGTTCAACCTCAACCAACAAGGGAAAATGCTAAAGTTCTTATTGTTCCTGTATTCGCTACTCCGACTGTTATTCAAAACCGCATGCCTCAGGGTTATCCGTGGGGAATGCCAGAGAATTTTGCACCTGAAGGTTTCAATTTGGGCCCCCAAGATGCTCCAATGGTTCCAAATGTTGTTACTCTAGCACCTACCGTGGTGCATATTGTTCCTGTTGCACCTCCTTCTGTGAATTGGGTTCCGTTTGTTAATGAAAATGTGTGTCGTCCTTTCCCTCCGCCGAGTGAAGACTTGGGTCTTTATGAAAGAATGGATGATTTCCAAGAGCAGTTTGATAGAATGCAAAGAGAGATGAAGGCTCTTAGGGGAAAATAATTATTTGGGCAGAATGTGAATGAGCTGTGTTTGGTCCCGAATGTCAAAGTGCCTGCTAAGGTCAAGGTCCCGAAGTTTGAGAAGTACAAGGGCAACACTTTCCCTCGTGCTCAATTGGTGATGTATGTAAGGAGAATGTCTACCCACACCGATGATCAGCGTCTGGTGATTCACTTTTTCCAGGATAGTCTGACCGGTGCAGCGTTGAAATGGTACATGAGTTTAGACAGCGCCAACATCCATTCCTTTAATGATTTGGGAGAAGCATTTATAAAACAATACAAGTACAATGTGGACATGGCGCCTGACCGTGACCAGCTTAGGGCCATGGTTCAGAAAGACCGAGAATCGTTCAAAGAGTATGCGCAGAGATGGTGCGAAGTGGCTGCACAAGTAATTCCTCCTATGGAGGAGAAGGAAATGACTAAAATTTTTATGAAGACGCTAAGCGCTTTCTACTACGAAAGAATGGTAGCAAGTGCCCCAAGTGATTTTACATAGATGGTAGGAATGGGTGTCCGCCTAGAAGAGGCAGTAAGAGAAGGCCGTTTGACAAAGGGTGAAGGATCCGGAGGTGTGAAAAAGCCAGCTTATGGGTTTACAAAGAAGAAAGAGGGGGATACCAATGCTCTTATACATGAAAGGAGGGTAAACGCTCCTAGAAGGAATTATCAGCATCACCAGTAAGTTGCTTCAGTGACTCCTGTCGTGAATGCCGCTCCAACTACCGTTGCTTATCAAAGACAGTCCCGTCAGGGAAACCAAGGGAATAATCAGAGAAGGGAGAACTACGACCCTATTCCCATGAGTTATGTAGAGCTACTACCAGCATTGATTCATAAGAAGTTGGTCCAGACACAACCACCTCCAGCAATACCATCACCATTGCCTTGGTATTTCAAAGCGGACCAGACGTGTGCCTTTCATCAGGGAGCACCAGGGCATAGTGTTGAAAATTGTTATCCTTTGAAGACTGAAGTGAAAAGGTTGGTGAAGTCTGGAATTCTATCTTTCAAAGACATGGGACCTAATGTAAAAGAAAATCCTCTACCCAAGCACGGGGGAGTGAATGCTGTGAATATGGTGACCGGTTGTCCAGGTGACTTCCGGATTTTTGACATTAATCTGGTTAGAGGGGATTTGGTGAAGATGCATACAGACTTCTGTGAATTTAGTTATTATATGCATGACCATGCCGGTTGTGCTATTTGTAGTATAAACATACAGGGTTGCGAGAAGATAAAGGCTGATTTACAGGAGATGATGGTTGAAGGTCTAATTCATATAATCAGGCCTAGGGCAGAATATGAAGAGAAAGTTAATATGGTTTCTGGATGTCCGGGTGAATTCAAAATTTTTGATGTGGAGCATTTGAATGAAGATCTCGTACAGTTGCATGCTACCTTCTGCCGTACTGTTGGTCAGGTGCAACACCAATATGGATCTTGCATAGTTTGTTGTCGATACCCCCGAGGATGTTCTATTGTGAGAGAGGGTGTTCAATTTCTGTTAGAAAATGGAACTATCAAGATCACATGTCAGAGAGATGATTATCACGAGATTGATATGGTTGAAGTTTTTTTGATGGGAGAAGAGTCAGAAGAAGAATATGCCTCCGCGGATGAGTATTTCTCTTCAGACGAAGATTTGTTTGCCGGAAATGGTCTTTTGAGGGCTGATTGTATCGAGGAAGGTGTAAATGTCATTTTACCTTGTTTTGGTGCACCCGCTCACCTTGAGGTGGAGTTCCATAGCAAACCAGCTATTACCCTATTGGTAATTAGTCTGCCAGGACCTATTCCCTATAAATCAGATAAGGCTGTGCCTTATAAATACAACGCTACAATCTTGGAAAATGGGGTGGAAGTTCCCATCCAGCCAATTCTAGATGTTGGAAATATAGCTGATAATAACAGGGTGATCCGTAGTGGTCGTGTGTTTGCACTGATTATTCGAAGAGATGTTGTTGCTGGAAAGAAAATTGCTGAGAACGATGAGCCTAAGAAGGCTGCAGGAGAGACTAGTGGAGCTACATTGGAGAAAGAAGTGGATGATATCTTGAAGATAATTAAAATGAGCGACTACAAGATTGTGGACCAGCTATTGCAGACTCCTTCAAAGATATCCATCTTAGCTTTATTGATGAATTCCTCCGCTCATAGAGAATCACTGATGAGAGTACTAGACCAAGCTTTCGTAGAGAATGACATGCCGTTAGATCAATTCAGCAGCGTAATTGGAAACATTACGTCATGTAACAACTTAAGTTTCTGCGATGATGAGTTACCAGATGAAGGGATAAATCACAACCTGGCCCTTCACATATCTATGAATTGCAAGAATTACTCGCTATCCAATGTGCTAATTGATAACGGATCCGCGTTGAATGTTATACCGAGAAGTACTCTCATGAAGTTAAAGTATCAGGGAACACATATGCGCCCGAGTGGCATCATTGTGAAGGCTTTCGATGGGTCGAGGAAATCTGTCATCGGTGAAGCGGACTTGCCCATCCATATAGGACCACACTTGTTCTTGATAACTTTCCAGGTAATGGACATTATTCCCGTGTATAGTTGTTTGCTAAGACGGTCATGGATACACGAAGCAGGGGCTGTCACTTCAACTCTACATCAGAAGCTAAAATTTGTGCGTGAAGGGAAGGTAGTGATTATATATGGGGAGCAGGCGTTGTTGATATCCCATTTATCCTCTTTCAGTATTGTAGAAGCGGATGAGAATGCTGTTGGAACCCAGTTTCAAGCCCTATCCATTGACAACATAAGGAAGAATGAGAATTATGTGGTTTCGCTGAAGGATGCGTGGTAGGTGGTGCACAATGGTCATAATGCAGTGTGGGGACGACTTGTGGATCCACCTGTGAACAAAAACTGAGCTGGTTTGGGTTTCTCTTCAAGGAATGGCAAAGGCGGAAGTTTGAAGTCAAAGTCTTCTGTGAACAGTTATCAGGATATTTTCCGCAGTGGAGGCTACCTCCATCTGATTGGTTCTGGAATTAATGATATTGAAGAGGATGAAGCAAAGCAGGAAGTACCGAATTATGTGACGCATGGAGTCCGAGTTTAGAATTGGGTCACCATTGATATTCCTTCTTGCATACATATTTCAAAGTAATTTTTTTTGCTAATCTGTTTCTTTCTTTTGAAAAGCTTTCACTCTGCCCAAGGTGGAAGTATTAATGTTGTAGGGCTTATCTGTTTGCTATAATTGTTAAGATCATTAATAAAAGTTGTCTTTGCTTCCAAAATTATGTCTTTTATTTTCTGCCTTTTTCTTGGGAAATGGTAATAATAAAAAAAACCCTTTGAAAATAAATAACAACTGAAAATTAATCTGCATGATCACTTGTTATATGTGTCAGTTTCTAAAAAAAATCATAAATCATATGTGCAGATTAATTAAAAAACCTGTTGAGTACAATGACCATGCACCCTCTCCCAATTTTGATTGTCCTGTGTTTGGGGCTGAAGAAGAAGATTATGATGAGATTCTAGAAGAGGTCTCACGGTTGCTTGAGCACGAGGAAAATACCATTCAGCTATATAAGGAGCCTTTGGAAGTGGTTAATTTGGGTTCAGAAGAAGATCCGAAGGAAGTTATGATTGGAGCATCGTTGCATCCTGATGTAAAGAGCGGGTTGATTGAACTGTTGAAAGAGTATGTGGATATTTTTTCTTGGTCTTATCAAGATATTCCTGGTCTAGATATAGACATTGTCGAGCATCGTTTGTCATTGAAGCCAGAGTGTCCGCCAGTTAAAGAAAAGTTGAGAAGAACTCACCTGGATATGGCAGTAAAGATCAAAGAAGAGGTCCTAAAGCAGATTAATGTTGGTTTTCTTGTGACGTCTGTGTATCCTCAGTGGATTGCCAATATTGTCCCAGTACAGAAAAAAGACGAAAAAGTCTGCATGTGCATAGATTACAGAGATCTAAATAAATCTAGTCCAAAAGATGATTTTCCATTGCTTCACATTGACATGTTAGTGGATAGCACAACAAAATTCAAGGTATTCTCGTTCATGGACGGATTTTCCGGGTATAATCAAATAAGAATGGCTCCAGAGGACATGGAAAAAACAACTTTTTTCACACCCTGGGAAATATTCTGTTACAGAGTGATGTCCTTCGGGTTGAAGAACGCTGGTGCAATGTACCAGAGGGCTATGACAACCCTATTCCATGATCTGATGCACAAAGAAATCGAAGTATATGTTGATGATATGATTGCCAAATCCTAAACTGAAGAAGGGCATATAAAAGATCTGTTGAAGTTGTTTCGGCATTTGAGGAAGTATCGTCTCCGCCTGAATCCAAATAAATGTACCTTCGGAGTTAGATCGGAGAAATTGTTGGGTTTTATTGTTAGCTAGAAAGGAATTGAAGTTGACCCTGATAAAGTCAAAGCAATTCAAGAAATGCCAACACCAAGAACTGAAAAGCAAGTCAGGGGTTTCCTCGGGCGTTTGAATTATATCTCCAGATTTATTTCCCACATGACTGCAAACGTGTGAACTGATCTTTAAGTTGTTAAAGAAAGATCAAGGTTGTGCGTGGATAGATGACTTCCAAAGGGCATTTGAAAGTATTAAAAAATATCTGCTTGAACCTCCTTTCTTGCTCCCTCCCATAGAAAGAAGATTGTTGATTATGTATCTAATAGTGTTAGATAAATCCATGGGTTGTATTCTAGGACAACAGGATGAAACGGGAAAGAAAGAGTTCGCCATTTATTATCTCAGCAAAAAGTTCACTAATTGTGAGTCGCGGTATTCCACACTAGAAAAACGTGTTGTGCTTTGGCCTGGGCGGCAAAGCGTTTGCGGCAGTATATGTTGAATCATACTACTTGGTTGATCTCCAAAATGGATCCAATCAAGTATATTTTTGAAAAGCCTGCTCTTACGGGGAGAATTGCCCCCTGGCAGATGTTGTTATCTGAATATGATATTGAATACCGCACTCAAAAGGCTATCAAAAGTAGTGTGTTGGCAGATTACCTTGCTCATCAGCCGATGGAAGATCATTAGTCTGCAGAATATGAATTCCCCGATGAAGATGTGATGTTCTTGAAAGTGAAAGATTGTGATGAACCATTGCCTGAGGAGGGCCCCGACCCTGAATCTCGTTAGAGTATGGTATTTGATGGAGCTGTGAATGCTTATGGTAAAGTAATTGGTGTTGTGATTGTTACTCCTCATGGATCGCACATTCCTTTTACTGCGAGGTTAACATTTGATTGCACTAATAATATGGCGGAATATGAGGCTTGCATCATGGGTCTTGAAGAAGCTATTGATCTCAGAATCAAGATTCTAGATGTTTATGGAGATTCAGGCTTGGTAATAAATCAGATTAAAGGAGAATCGGACACTCGTCACCCTGGCTTGATCCCTTACAAAGATTATGCTAGAAGATTACTACCCTTCTTCAATAAAGTTGAATTCCATCACATTCCTAGGGATGAAAATCAAATGGCAGATGCTCTGGCAACTTTGGCTTCCATGTACCAAGTAAATGCTTGGAATGATCTACCCCGAATTAAAGTTCGACGGCTAGATAGGCCCGCTCATGTGTTTGCGATAGAGGAGGTAGCAGATGAAAAACCTTGGTATTATGATATCAAGCATTTTCTTCAGACTCAGTAATACCTGTTTGGTGTGTCAAAGAAAGATAGAAAGACACTGAGAAGATTGGCAGGCAGTTTCTTCCTCAATGAAAATGTGTTATACAAGAGGAATTTTGACATGGTCTTGCTCAGATACGTGGATAGACACGAAGCAGACATGTTGATGCATGAGATCCATCAAGGTTCATTTGGCACTCATGCTAATGGACATTCAATGGCTAAAAGGATGCTAAGGGTAGGTTATTATTGGTTGACAATGGAATCTGATTGTTACAAATTTGCAAAGAAGTGCCATAAATGCCAGATTTACGCAGATAAGATCCATGTACCTCCGACACTTCTCAATGTGATTTCCTCCCCGTGGCATTTCTCCATGTGGGGTATTGACATGACTGGTATGGTAGAACCTAAAGCTTCGAATGGACACCGTTTCATCTTGGTAGCAATTGACTACTTTACCAAATGGGTAGAGGCTGCTTCATATGCCAACGTTACTAAGCAGGTGGTTGTGTGCTTCATTAAGAATAACCTTATATGTCGGTATGGTGTGCCGAACAGAATCATCACTGACAATGCTCGAATTTGAACAACAAGATGATGACTGAACTGTGTGAAGAATTCAAGATTGTCCATCATAATTCATCTTCATACAGGCCAAAGATGAATGGGGTTGTTGAAGCTGCTAATAAGAATATCAAGAAGATCATCCAGAAAATGGTTGTCACTTATAAGGATTGGCATTAAATGCTCCCTTTTGCTCTTCATGGATATCGAACATTTGTTCGCACTTCAACAGGAGCAACCTCGTTTTCTCTAGTGTATGGAATGGAAGTTGTACTCCCTGTCGAGGTAGAGATTCCCTCATTGCGTGTGATAATGGAAGCAGAATTGACAGAGGCTGAATGGATTCAGAACAGATTTGACCAATTGAATTTGAATGAAGAGAAGAGAATGACAACTTTATGTCATGGGCAGTTATATTAGAAAAGAATGAAGAAAGCATTTGACAAAAAGGTCAAACCTCGTGAATTCAAAGAAGGCGACCTCGTGCTCAGGAAGATCATGCCTTTCAACACTGATTCTAGGGGCAAGTGGACTCCCAATTTTGAAGGCCCGTATGTTGTCAATAAAGCCTTCTCTGGTGGTGCATTAATTCTTGAAACTATGGATGGCGAGGAGTTCCCACATCCCATGAATGCTGACGCAGTCAAAAAATATTTTGCCTAAAGAAATAAAAGAATAGCTCGCTAAGTTGAAAACCCGAAAGGGCGGCTTAGGAAAAAAAGAGCGTCTCGGTAGGCCAAAAACCCGAAAGGGCGGTCTAGGCAAAAATTAGAGACATAAACAGAATAAATTTCCCGCTAAGTTGAAAACCCGCAAGGGCAGCTTAGGCAAAAGTTAGGGACTTTCTTGGAAAGTAACTACGTCAGATGAAACTTGATCGTTGAAGCAACAATCTTCTCAGATCCTCACCATACTTCAACAAAAGCTGCTGCTCATGATTTCAAAAGTTGTTAGGGGTATGATACGGTGGCAGAACCGACTATTTTGAAAATGCTGGTTTGCATTTTGCGTTTTGTATTCGCAAAATGTCGCGGTAAGCAATAGTCGCCACCAACTTTTATTTTATCCAACCGGAAAGGAAAAAAAGCACAGAAAAATCCTTTTTCGAGATTTTGAGTACGGGGGGTAGATCATAGAAAGGGAAGGTATTAGCACTCTTTCTATCCATGGTTTTCCATTGGCTCTTAGGTACTTGCTCATCTTTTTAAAATTTCTTGTGTGTGCTTGTTTTGAAAAGTTTTGGTCTTACTTCGTTTTAACCCTTGTTTCTATCCTCAAGAGTGTTACGAAGTTGTTTTGAAAACTTTGTTTGAAAAGTGTTTGGTGTGAAAAAGGTTGATTTTGAGAAAGTACCTACTAGCATCTACCTACTCGAAAAAGGATCATTTCTATTCTCGTTTCCTTTAGACAATGCTATCCTTCTATTGAGAAATAGGTAGCACCGTCGTTGGAATTTTAAGGGTCAATTCGTAAGGGACGTACGATCACTAAAGAAATGTTAGGACGTCTTAGTAATAACCCTAAAGTCTTAAGATCATATTTGAGGCAACATTTCCGAGGCGACGTTTCAAAGGCAACATTTCCGAACGGGACTTTTTTATCTTTGTTAGACATGAGGGTAACCACTAAGACACCCTATACTTAATGATCGTTTACCGAAGGCAACCTAAGTGAGAGTATACCCTAAGAGTGCACATGTGCGAGTGATTTGATTTCAATTATTATCTTTGCACATTAGGGTTTTCTAGCCGTTTTAAATTATCATGCAATCTTTGTCATACAATCCTATTAACATACATCTAAACAGTTAATATTTGCGAGAATTAAAATGCAAGAAAATAAACCTACCCTATTACATGGCTTCGGGGTAGGGATTAATTATATAGCCAAAAAAACCCGTAAAAGACGATAAATAAAGAAAGTCTTAATTTAAACTATTACATATCGTGGACAGTTACATTAATATTTCCAAAAATAATAAGCGCGCGTGATGAATTGAAAACGAGAGATTTAGGGTTTTGACCCCAACTACCTAATTGTAATTTAAAATAAAAAATCATTTTTTTTATCGTTTTTGTGCTATTTGTGAAAATAAAGTTTGATTGAATACATAAAAAAAACCTAATTACTAAATAATTTTAGTTAAGAAAAATAATTAAATTAACCTATTTTTTTTGTATTTTTTTATTTTAAGAAAGAAATAAAAATTAAATCAAAAGCTAACTCTAATTTTTCTAATTGATTTCAATTATAAGAAACAAAAAGTTAGAATTATCCTAAATTAAATTAAACTAACATTAAATTAAATTTGATAAAATAAAACCTAATTCTAATTTTTTTGTGAAACTCTTGATTTTATGATACTATGAGAAAAGAAATAAATTTTGTTAAAAATATTTAAGCAAATCAAATTAAATAAAAGAAAAAAATAGAAAAGAGAAAGATTGGGCCTGGTTGCTGTTTAGCAAAGAGGGGGTGCAGTTTGCAAATCTGAGCCCAATAAGCTCCTGGCATGTTTGACCTTTCACAATCCCATGGGCATGCTTGACTCAGGCGTATGGTGGACCTTCAAGGAATTCACCTTGGATCTGGCCAGGAATTCATCATATGGTTGATGTTGAGAGTACACGGAATACGCTTGGGGCTGGGAAGCACTGGATTGACCTGAAACTATTGAGAAAATAATAAAATGCACACGCTTGGGATCGAACCCAGGACGTGTGCATCAAAGACCAACAACTTTACCATCTGCCCTAGCTTGTTTAGTTGTAACAATAATGCAATAAATAGAATATAACATAAACAATGTTCCATGCTTCCCAAAATGCGCGAAATTCAAACTGACCATCCACAATCTGCCACGCCATTGTCTCCTTCATTGCTTTCATCGTTTTAGATAAAAGGCTTTTACCTACGGGCACTAAGCGTAGGTATAACTCTTGTTCATTCCAAAATCTTGTATGTGTATGATAAATGACAACCAATGGTGCCAATCAACTCGTTGCAACCTCACGAGCATCATGGTACCATTATCCATGCCTAATTGTTCCTGTACAAGAAACCCCTAAAAACAAAGCAAGAACCCTAGCCATGGCATTTTCATGATCAGTCAGTAAAAATGCAATTGGATATAATCAATAGCTTGCAAACAAATCAAGGATTATCAATATATCAATTAATCATGCTAAATGTACCAGAATCAATGTAATCGAATTCAAGAAAAGAGCCAAACCGTATGAACCTTACAGCGTGATTCTGAGTGTGGGGAAACTTGCTAGCGATTGAATCTCGATCCTGGGGAGTCCAGCAATTGATTGGTATGACTAGTATGCCTTGAGGTGATCTGTAACGTGGAAATTGGTTTGCAACTTTTTCTTGAATTTTTGAAATTTTCTTTATCCCTTTGCACGCCTCTAGCCTATTCTTTTTGGTCTGCACTTGTTCCTTATGTATACTAGAGTGTATTAGGGTTGCAACTTTGTATTAAATCTCTACCAATTATGAATATTGATTCATGATTCAATCCTTGCACCAAATCTTTCCAAATCAAGCAAATCCAATCTTTTTGTGTCCATGTGAACCTTGCACGATTTGATCTTGTCTCTAGCTGTATAGTGAACCGAAACATGCACAAAATCTCAAGATTTAATTAGTTTTTGATATTTTCATTATTTTATATTGATTTTATTTGATTTAAATGAAATAAAATCAAAATAAATAACAAAAATAAAATAATGACAAGTGGAAGAGCTCATGGGTCGTGGGTCACATTAAAGACTCATTTCAAGCATAAAAAGTTGGGCCCATTTAGCAAAAATTGCAATTTGGGACACATTTGACTTTTGTCAATTTTGCAAAAAGGGTCAACTTGGCCAATGCATAACTTTCTCAATTTTGACCCTAGAGATGTGTTCTTGGACTTTTTAGAAAGATTAAGATGTCCTATAATCAACCCTTTTTGTTTCCTCTTAATTGAGTCTTCCATGTTCATGTATGAAGCTTTGACCCAAAAGGTGTTTTTGTTGACTTTTCAAAATGACCTATAATGTCCAAATTCATATCTTCTTGTGAGTGCATATTTTGAACTTGGGAGATGAATATGAATTGTAGGGAATTACATCCTCTTCCAAATGAGATTTGGATGGGTCATTTTGGATAAAGTATGAGAAAGTTATGCTTGGTCAAAGTTGAGTTGACTTTTCCTGCAAAACCCTAATTTAGCAACTTTTGGGTTTTGATGAATTGTAAGCAATCCTTGAGGAATCATGATAAACCTTTGATCAAATGATGAATAATACTTCAAAATGAGAATTTTGACCAAAAATCTTGAAGTTTGACTGTATGTGGGCCACATATGACTTTTGCCCTAACATAGTCGATTTTCAGGCCTTTGAGTAATTGACTGAGCAAACTTTCTCTACAAGGCTTCAAACTTGACACAGATGATCTTGAGAACATATTAGGACAATGTTGAGAATTTGGGACCCTTTGGATTCAAACATCTTGATGCAAAATGAAACCCTAATTTGAGATAGACTGCCTTAGGAGAGAGTTTGTCTGGTCAACTCTTGGACTTCCTTGAGCAATTTGAAGACCTCACTCGAAATGTATTGAGAAAAATGGGAGGGAAAATTTTGTGGTACAACAGCTGCCCTTGTTCAATCTTCTTAAACCTGAGGATGTAGATTGGCTTGTCTGCCTTTCGTGATTTGAAGGTTGAAGATGATTGAACACTAGAGTGCCCAGAAATTTGCACTCGTATGAAGTGGTACTTGTCTTGTGATATCGGGAATGGGCTTATAGATGCCATTCGGAAGTCAATGAAGGAAGATGGGCTTAAAGATGCCATCCGAAGAAGTGTCGATCGCATAAGAGATTCCTTTGCGAGAACCCGTATACCTGTTGTCGAGGAGGACTACGCTAGGGAATGATGTTCTTTGTCTTGGGAGAAATAGAATTTTAGGAGCTTCATTTATCCGTTACTCTATTGGGGAATCATCTCTTAGTCTAGGAGGTGAAAATGAACTGCTATCTGGTCGTGCTCCAGGTTTTTTAGTGATTTTTTGAGGAAAATAAGACCGACTGCCATCTGGTCGTGCTCCAGGTTTTACAGCGACTTACTGGGGAGATGAGATTAGGCTTGCTATCTAGTCGTCTTCCAGACTTTTCAATTTCTCAATTCTTATCTGGTTGTGCTCCAGGCTTCATAAGGAATTAGGCGGTTATCCGGTCGCACCCGGGCTTCAACTTAAATTTAAGGCATACTAATATCTGGTCAATTTCCGGGCTTCATAGTAATTGGCCGAGTAAACTGCTATTTAGTCAAATTCCAAGCTTCGTAGTACCTTATACTGTTATTTGGTCGTGTCCCAGGCTTCAGTGTCCTTTGCCGTTATCTAGTCGTATGCCAGGCTTCATGGTATCTTGTATTGCTATCTGGTCAATTTCCAGGCTTCACAATAACTTGCTAAGGGTTAAGCTTTTTTCTGGTCGATTTCCGAGCTTCAAAGCTTGAACTGGAATAGAAATCTTAGTATCGATTTGACTGAACCAGAGAAAACTTGTCAGAACTTGATTGCATCTTTCCCTGAAAGGTAAATAGTTAGTCGTATGTAATGTCATGATGTATGAAATGTATTGAGTAATGATGTTCTCAAAATAAATGAGATTGTGTTGTATGATGCATATGCGTATGCCATGATGTATGGATATGTAATGTTTTTTTGTGATATTCCCCGGATGGGGAGAATAAATCCTGGACTGTTGTTGGAGAGTACAAGGAGTTGAGTTCTTCGTTCTCGCTGGGGATAATGACCGGAGAAAATTAGCTGGAGACTTGCGTCCGTTCTGCTCGAGAATAATCCACCGGGAGAGGCTCTTTTTGAGAATAACCTTGTGGGAGAATGACTCTGTGGGGGAGAGAGATACTCTGTTGGACGATCTGCTGATTTGGAGAAATAAACTCCGCTGGCGGTGAACTTCTATTGCTGGTGATAGATAAACTCTTCTTGGGGAGAATTTTTCCGATTATGAACCTCAGCTGGGGAGAGCTAACACCACTGTCTTTGGACACTTCCTACTCTGCGGGGAGTGTATGTACCTTTATTCATATTCTTAAGCGGGCTCTATCCCTGTACCCGGTGGGTAGAGCAACTGTAAGGTTTGGACACTTCTTGTTTTCCCCTGTTCCTGGAATTACAAATAATTGTCTTTTGTTTCTTATGTAAATATTTATGAGCAGAAATTATTTTCAAATGCATATATAAAAAATGAATCATTGGACGTTCTTGCAAAACAAAACAGAAAAAGAAAAACAATTTGGAATTTCTTGTGAAAATGAATTGTATTGATTTTGAAGTTGTCCTGTAATAGGCGTTTTGTATAAGAGGCTGACATCCTAGTAAGAGAATGCTGCCGAAGGATAGCAATTGTACAGTTTGTGATAAGGAAAGAAAAACAGCTATATGAAACAATCCCACTGGGTTCTAACTCTGCTATTGCCTTTATATCTTCGAGCGTCTCATCACTTTGCTACTTGGTATGAGGTAGATCATATTGATTGGCGTCGTCCGAGCTTGATAGTCGATACCGAAGTCTGGTTGCAAGATGATACAATGAGACATAGTGTTACGCTTCAATCCCTAATTTTTGCCTGAACCGCCCTTTCGGGTTTTCAGTCCACCGGGATACCCTTTTTTTTTCCAAGCCTCCTTTTCAGGTTTTCTACTTGCCGGGTGTACAGTTTTTTTTCATTTTCATCCCTTACTTTTGCCCGAACCCTTTTGGTTCACCGGGAAGCCCTTATTTTTGCCTAGGCCAGTCAACCTAGCGGGTCTTTGATTAGGCGTAGTATTTTTTCACTATGTCTGCATTGACGGGGTGAGGGAGGTCGTCACCATCCATGGTGGTTAGAATCATAGCTCCTCCCGAGAAAATGTTCTTAAACACAAATGACCCTTGGTATGTGGGGGTCCATTTGCCCCTGGGATCACCTTGCGGTGGTATGATGCGTTTGATCACCAGATCTCCGACTTGATATTCTTGGCGTCTGACTTTCTTGTTAAAAGCCTTGATCATTCGCTTTTGATACTTTTGACCATGACAAATAGCAGTAAGTCTCTTTTCATCAATTAAATTCAGCTGATCAAGCCGGGTTTGGATCCAATCGTCTTTGCTCAAACTTGCATCCTTCATAATCTCGAGAGAGGGTATCTGGACTTTGATGGGTAGGACTGCCTCCATACCATACACCAGAGTAGGGTGTTGCCCCTGTCGACGTCCGTGTTAAGGTGTGGTACCCATGAAGAGCGAATGGTAACATCTCGTGCTAGTATTTGTACGTCACCGTCATCTTCTGCACAATCTTCTTGATGTTCTTGTTAGCCGCTTCAACAACCCCATTCATCTTCGGCCGGTAGGGAAAAGAGTTGTGATGCTGAATCTTGAACTATTTGCAGAGCTCGGTGATCATTGTATTGTTGATATTTGTACCAATGTCAGTAACGATCCTCTCTGGTACACCATATCGACAGATCAGATTGTGTCGGATAAACCGCGCCACGATGTTCTTGGTTACTGTAGCAAAGGAAGTTGCCTCAACCCACTTCGTGAAATAATCAATAGCTACTAGAATGAAATGATGCTTGTTGGATGCAGTAGGTCTGATCTCACCAATCATGTCGATGCCCCACATTGCAAAAGGCCAAGGAGCTATCAAAAGATTCAGAGGAACCGGAGGTACATGCACCTTATCAGAGGAACAGGTCCGAGAGTGCTGATAATAATCAGCTTCCATAGTGGACCAATAATATCCAGCCCGTAGGATTTTCTTTGCCATGGTATGTCCACTGGAATGAATTCTGAAGGTACCTTCATATAGATCTGCCATGATCCTTTCTGCCTCGCTTTTGTCCATACATCGCAGTAAGGTTGAATCATGGTTACGCTTATAAATGAACCCATTACTGATGAAGAACTTCGCAGAAAACCTTCTCAAGAACTTCTTATCATTAACAGATGCACCCTCGGGGTACTCTTGAGCCTCAAGATACCTCTTTACCTCGTGGAACCAGGGTTTATCTGCTACCTTTTCTGTCTCAATGTCACAGCAATGTGCGGGTTCGTCCAACCTTTCAATGGTGATCTGGGGAGCTTCATTGTCCCACCTGACTTTGAACATAGAAGACATGGTAGCTAGCGCGTCCGCTAACTGATTCTCCTCTCTTGGGAAGTGTTCAAAGGTTATCTCCTTAAAGTGCGGGAGCAACGTCAGTACACACTCTTTGTAAGGAATAAGATTTGGTTGCTTCGTATCCCACTCGCCTTTGATCTGACTAATCACTAGAGAAGAATCTCCGAATACACTCAAGAACTTAATCCTTAGGTCAATAGCAGCTCGAAGACCCAGGATACATGCTTCATACTCCGCCATATTGTTGGTGCAGTTAAAACATAATCAGGCGGTGAATGGAGTATGACAGCCCTCAAGAGATATGATCACAGCGCCAATGCCATTACCCAACGCGTTTGATGCTCCATCAAAATACATAGACCATCGGGATCCTTCCTCAGGTCCTTCATCCGGTCCAGGTTCTTCACAGTCGGTCACCAACATGATGTTCTCATCCGGCAACTCGAAATTCATGGACTGATAGTCATCCACGGCCTGATGCGCCAAATGATCCACCAACACACTCCCCTTGATTGCCTTTTGGGTTGTGTATTGGATATCATACTCAGTTAAGATCATCTGCCATCTTGCTATTCTTCTGGACAAGGCAGACTTTTCGAAGATATACTTAATTGGATTCATCTTTGATATCAATAAGGTGGTGTGAGTTAGCATATACTGTCTTAGCCGGCGAGCAGCCCATGCCAAAGCGCATCAAGTTTTCTCGAGAAATTAGTATCGGGTCTCACAGTCGGTAAACTTTTTGCTAAGGTAGTAAATGGCGTGCTCTTTTCGGCCAGACTCGTCATGCTGCCCCAGCACGCACCCCATTGAATTGTCCAGTACTGTCAAGTATAAGATCAAAGGTCTTCCTTCAACTGGAGGCATCAGAATAGATGGCTCTTGGAGGTATTTCTTGATTCTTTCGAACGCGGTCTGACATTCATCATTCTATTCTACCACTTGATCTTTCTTCAGCAGCTTGAAGATTGGCTCACAAGTAGCGGTAAGGTGTGAAATGAACCCGGAGATGTAATTCAGACGTCCCAAAAAGCCTCTAACTTCCTTTTCTGTGCGAGGAGTCGGCATCTCCTGTATGGATTTTACCTTGGAAGGGTCCACCTGAATACCCTTATCACTGACGACGAAACCCAGCAGCTTACCAGACCTTACCCCGAAGGTGCACTTGTTCGGGTTCAACCTCAGCTTGTATGTCTTCAACCTGTCGAACAGTTTCTGGAGATGGTCAAGGTGCTCTTCCTCAGTCTGGGACCTTTCTATCATGTCATCAACATAAACCTCAATCTCATGGTGAATCATGTTGTGGAACAAAGCGACCATGGCGCGCTGATAAGTTTCCCCAACATTCTTCAACCCGAAAGGCATTACCTTATAACAGAAGGTGCCCTACTTTGTAACGAAGGTTGTCTTCTCCATGTCTTCAGGAACCATCTTAATCTGGTTGTAGCCTGAAAAACCATCCATAAAGGAGAAGATCTTATGTTGTGCGGTGTTGTTGACCAGAACATCGATGTGAGGAAGTGGGAAATCATCCTTGGGGCTTGCCCTGTTCAAATCTCTATAGTCCCCACACATCCGCACCTTACCATCTTTCTTAGGCACCGGAACAACGTTGGCAACCCACTGCGGATAAGAAGTGACAGCTAAAAATCCCGTGTCGAACTGTTTCATGACCGCAACTTTGATTTTCTCAGACATCTCAGGGCGCATACGGCAAACTTTCTTCTTTACTGGAGGACAGTCTTCTTTGGTTGGTAGGCGGTGTACCACACTATCAGTGTCCAAACCAGGCATGTCTTCATAGGACCATGAAAAGATCTCAACATAGTCGTGTAGCATCTGTATCAATCGTTGCTTGACACTAGGTTCCATATTTGCACCTATCTTAACTTCTTTCCTGTCTTCCTCTGTACCCAAATTCACCGATTCAACTGGATCTTTATGAGGTTGTATGCCCCTTCCTTCCTGTAGTAACAGTCCAGCAAGTTCTCCAAGCACCTCATAATCATCCTCTCCTTCATCCTCAGCTTGGTTGATCGGATTTTTGAAGTCATAACTGAAAGTAGCAGAGTTGTTATCAATGGGATCCAGAGTGGATATGGATCTGCATTATGATACGTGAGTGTGTGTAAGAGAATAACTGTTTTTGATAATGTGAGACACAGAAAAAAGAAAAACAAGGAGCGCAAAATTTGTAATGCAAGAAACGTCCAATGTTTTATTAATGATATATGAAATGAAAAATAATAAGCCCTCACAAGCAAAGCCAAGGTGCCTCAGGCAAGGCACTGGGCCGTAAAGTTTTAAACTGTCTATTACAACTCTTAAAACAAAAGTCAATTACTGTGGAATAAAAGAAACAGGTATGAAGTCCTTCGCCGTCCAGTTGTTTAGTCCACCATTGGTTGTAGGGTAGATCTAGTTGTTGATATCTGAATCTTCTTCCCCATCTCCAATCGCATTAACTTCCTGATTGCTGATATGTAGAGGAGGTCTTCCAATCCGCGCGCTTCTAACAGCCCTTTGAGCCCCTGTAGTAAAGCCCAAACCAAATTTGTCAGTTTTGTGAGTAAAATCAGGGAGCCGACCCCAATTGGCACACCCACCTTCTTCAACTACAGCCCTGGAATCCTTGAGAGACGCCATCTTCATCGGAGGCTTGTTGGTAGCAACTTCAGTTGACGCCAAAGTCTGAGGGACCTCCTCAAAGTTCTGACAAGCGGTTTCGATGAACTCCCCATCCATCTCCATGTAGCGGAAGGAATTGAGATGACTCCCCATATACTCCTCTTCACCTTGTACCGTGACAATCTTCCCCTTTACCGGATATTTCAACATTTGGTGGAGCGTGGAAGTCACTGCCCCAGCCTTATGAATCCAAGGGCGACCCAGCAAGCAAGAATATGATGGTATGATATCCATCACATAAAAGGTGGATGCAAAAGTCTGAGAACCAACTTTAACAGGGATGTCCACCTCCCCGTGCACCATCCTTTTTGACCCGTCGAAAGCCCTGACCACAATATTGCTCGGATTTAGAATCAAACCTTCACAGTCCAGACGGTCTAACGCTTTCTTTGGCAAAACATTCAATGAGGACCCGGTATCCACCAGTACATGGGCCATGGTATAGCCCATGCACTCGATCGAGACGTGCAGAGCATCATTATGATTTCTCCCCTTAGCGGTCAGATCTGCATCTGAGAAACCCAACCCATTGTCAGCAGTCAGACTAGCTACGCAATCTTTGAATTGATCAGCCGAAGTTTCCTGCGGCACATGTGCAGTTTTGAGGAATGCAATTAAAGCCTTTGCATGGGCTTCAGAACACAACAACAAGGACAACATGGAGAATTTTGACGGGGTCTGCCCCAGCTGCTCGACTATGTTGTAGTCGCTCTTCTTGATAATCTTCAGTATTTCCTCTATCTCCTGTTTCGAGGTTTCTATAATGATCTTCTTAGGTGCCTCCGTCCGGGCAGTCTCACTTGTGCTTTCTTTGCCCCGAGTAGACGACTCGGAAACAGGGGTGATAACTGGAATATGAACTGGGATAGTAGCTGATGTACTAGCAAATGGAATGATAACAGGTTTATGGACAGTCAGAGGGGAGATCTCGGGAGAAAAGAGTCTTCCGCTTCTGGTGACCTTGCTGGCCCCGACAATATTGCTGACATCAACATCAGCTTCCTCACTTTTTAAGTCTTGTTTAACTCCATGGTAATACACATCAGCCCCCTAGTACCAAGGGACAACCTTATCCGAAGTGTATGGGATAGGAACTGGGACAGTAATTATTAACGGAGCAATTCTTGGAACGGGTGTAATCCTAACAGGTTTTCTTGAGGAAACCTTGGAAGGATTGGCAGAAATGGTTATGATGACAACATCTTCAATTGGAACTAACGGAATCATATAATTTTCAAACAAGATCTCTTTATTATCCATCAGGCGTTGAACACCTGATTTCAATAAGTGGCAACCAGCAGGCAGAATTGAACACATGTGGCAACCTTCACCACAACCCGGAAATAAACCGGCCAACAACAAATTCTTCTTAACCGTCATCAAAGGAGTAAAAACTTCTTCCACAGAGGTCACAAATAAATCATTATCCACAACATTTACTCCATGACTATGTTTGTGCATGGGAGCAGTTATGACATTGGGTTTCTCCGGAGCGTCAAACTCAATCTCTTTGGCTTCGATCAAGTCTTGCACTTTGTTTTTCAAGGCCCAACTGTTGTTTGTATCATGACCTGGACTTTCAGAGTGATAGGCGCAGCGGACATTCGGGTTATAATGAGGAGAAGTGGTGTTGGGGTTCTTCGGGGCTTCCCTCGGAGTTACCAGATTGGTCTTCAATAATTGTGGTAGAATTTGAGTCAGGGTCATATTGAGACGAGTGAACTGCCTTTGTGGTCTTTCCACCCTTTGTTGATTTTTGCATTGTGGAGAAACTTTGGATCTTGATATCACTACCGCATTTACTACTTGACGGTGTTCAGGTCTGCTTTGGCCCCTCGCGCTGTAGAATGCACTAGCTTCTTTCTTACTAGTGAAAGGCTTCTTTACTGCACTTGATTAAGTATCCTTCTGTATTTTACCACTTCGAATGCCAACTTCTACTCTCTCTCTCTCCAGTCAGAATCAACTCAGTAAACCCAGATGACGAACTGCCGATCACATGATTGAAAAATGGACCAGATAGCGTCCCTAGAAACATGTCAACCAACTCCCTGTCAGATAAAGGGGGTTGGACTCTTCCAGCCAAGTCTCTCCATTTTTGAGCATAGTCCTTAAAACCTTCACTTGCACCCATAGGCATACCCTGAATCTAAGTACGAGTGGGAGCAAGGTCAGCATTATACTGATACTGCCTGTAAAAAGCAGCAGCAATGTCTTCCCAGTTCCGGACATTGGCTCCTTCCAACTGATAAAACCATTCAAGTTGAGTCCCTGACAGACTATCTTGAAAGAAATGTACCCACAAATTTTTATCAGCAGTGTGGGGTTGGATTTTCCTGACATACGAGCGGAGATGCAGTTTTTGACAGAATACTCCATCGTATTTGGCAAAAACCGGAGCTTTGAACTTATGAGGGATCACCACTCCTGATACCAATCCTAGTTCTCCAAAATCCAAACCAGGGATATTCTGAATCTCCATAGCACTCAGACGGTCTTCTAGTTGCTTGTACCTATCCTCACCAGGAGGATATTGCTCCTCATCATGATTCGTATCATTGTCAGAAACTGCAGGACTATGGTCTTTTATCCTTTCTTGGTTCTCCCCATCCCTGGATGAGGAGGTCAGATCAGCTGATTGCCTTATCCTTTCTCCGAATCCTCTACCCATGTTTAGAATACCAACCTTCTTCTTTTTCTTCTTCTCTTTCAGAATCACGGTCTTCAAATCTTCTTGCCCTTTAGCCAGACTTAAGAACATCTGTTGAAATTGGCCGTTTTGTGCCTGAAGATCTTTGATGGCTTGATCAGAAGACATTTTTGCTGAAATAAACAGCGAAGAAGATGAGAAACCTGTAATGGTGTGCATGATAACGGGATGCGCATGTAATGATTTCAAAGACTTTGGGAGATTTAAATTTGCAAACCAAAAATAAACAAACTTTATTAGATTAACTTGTAAAAAGGTTCAACAATGCCTTTAAGGCGTTACAAAGAAAAAAATGGAAAACAAATCTAAAACTAGAAAAGCAAAATCAAAAATCCCATGGACGCTTCCTCTTTGTGCTGACGTAGTCATTGATTACTCTTTCTTCCTCGAGCTGCCTGGTGAGCTTTAAAATCTTCCTTTCTTGCTCATGGTACTTTTCCCGATAAGTATCCCTTTCCTCTTTCAGCTGAATCCAAGACCTTTGCAACGCCCCAGGATCAGTGGGCATGTAAGGATGAAGATCTGTGTAAGGAACACCTTCTTCATTAGTGGGCTCCACAATCACTGGCAATACGGCTTCATAGGGCATCCCAAGCTTCTGGGCTCCAGCTCGGACCCACTGGAGATAAGGCTGCATAGGGAGGGAAGTCCTTGGTCCCAACTCTTGGGGGTCAGATCTGTTCACCATGCCCCAAGCTCGTATAAACCTTCGGCGGTGCTCGTCAACGTTCTCCTTGTAGTCAAATGCAAAATTCTCAAGAAGCAACTCATGGGGACCATCTTTCCGAGCACGACCAAATTGTCGCAAAGCTAGACAAGGGTTATAGGTTATTCCCCCTCTGATTCCAAGCAACGGGACATTAGGGTATCCCCCACGACAATCAATAACAGCAGTGTCCTTCATAGCCCGGGAACACCAAAGGATGTCTGTATGGGCAAGTGACATTATTCTGTAGGACCAACCCAAACCTTCTTCGTTCTTCAGCACAGACTTAGGGAGGTGCGAAGTAAACCACCTCGACATCAACGTCATGTAACACATAAGAGTCCCTCTTCTTCGCACAGTACGAGTGTAGAGGGAATGCAAGATATCACCCAGCATGGTAGGCACAAGATTGCGGGAAAGGAAAATCTTGCCA
The DNA here is from genome assembly GCA_948472305.1 of Vicia faba. NCBI lineage: Eukaryota > Viridiplantae > Streptophyta > Magnoliopsida > Fabales > Fabaceae > Vicia > Vicia faba. The sequence continues at coordinate 750,586,065 of OX451739.1, forward strand.
ACGTGTACATCTATAAAGGAATTCGGGTTCGGGAAGAGAACCAAACCATAGATCAAGAGAGCCAAGATATCTTCAAAAGCTTGAAAATACAAACTATCCTAGAATAGATGAGCCTGGTCTATCAGAAACTTGGCTAAGAAACCTTCGACCCTGATTCGTGTTTCCTAGTTGGATACTACATCAACCCATTTCAGATGCAGAGCTGAGGCGATGTCTTCTGGTATAGGAGTCTCTTCCATACCTGTGAAGGGTACCTTCTCAAGGATGGATATGCCTAATAAGTGAGAGAACTCTTCCAAAGTGGGAACTAGCTGGTAATCTGGAAAGGTGAAGCAATGATGCACATGATCGAAGAACTGGAAAAGTACACTCATCATCTGCTCATCAAGCTTTGAGGTAACCAGGCTAAGAAGCTGACCATGTCTCTTAATGAACATAAAAGTCTCAGAAACTCTCGAGGCTAACTCTTTAAGTTGAGCAGGTATTTGCACAAAGTTAACTCGGATGGTATTTCTGTGCACGGAAGCCATAATCTGCAAAATAGAACAAAGATGAATTCCCTTGGTCTTTGAAATTGTTAGTATAATGAAGTATGAATGCCATGTTATGATGCATGATGTCATGATAAAAACAACAGGTATAGCAGATAACAGGCATGACAAAGGCAAACAAGTCACAAAAAATCCCTTAAGTTTAAGGCTTGCATGAGGTCAAAGGTATTACCCTCTTGAATTTCAGTTGGTTTCAACCTGTCCTAGCAAAAGTAACTGGGTTCTAGAGGTTCTCAATATCACTGACCATCCTCCATCGGTCATGGTTTCAGCTCACGCAATCTTTTCTTGCGGCCGGAACTATCTCGAGAGTATGGTCTCAATGAGTGTAGCATCGAGTATCAACCAGTTCTAAGCTTTACACCGAGGCTGGCTATCTCACTACTTTCTAATGGCCAAGTTGGTTGATTAAAGGTTCTAAGGTCAGTTGATGCTTAACGAAACACGTAGCGGCCCCGTATTCTCCTTGTTTCTCCACAAGGGATACCGATACCAACCGATGTGCCACATCAACATAGCTACTACTTCAACTGTATCGGTCTATGCCATACAATTCCCTCACAGTTTATTGCTACTTACCTAAAAGGTGTCCCTAGATCTGGGTTAGGATCTATAGTAACTCCCAAACAACCCTTAAAAGTAAAGCAACCAAAACAAACAAGAGAAGCAATTATGATGAACTAGATCCTAAGGTATACCCCACTTGTATTTCCCTAGCAGAGTCACCAGTTTTGTGATACGGTGGCAGAACCGACTGTTTTGAAAATGCTGGTTTGTGTTTTGCATTTTGTATTCACAAAATGTCGCGGTAAGCAAGATTCGCCACCGACTTTTATTTTATCCAACCGGAAAGGAAAAAAGCACAAAAAAAAATCCTTTTTCAAGATTTTGTGTACGGGGGGTAGATTATAGAAAGGGAAGGTATTAACACCCTTTCTATCAATGGTTTTCCATGGGCTCTTGGGTACTTGCTCATCTTTTTGAAATTGCTTGTGTGTGCTTGTTTTGAAAAGTTTTGGTCTTACTTCGATTTAACCCTTGTTTCTGTCCTCAAGAGTGTTACGAAGTTGTTTTGAAAACTTTGTTTGAAAAGTGTTTGGTGTGAAAAAGTTTGATTTTGAGCAAGTACCTACTAGCATCTACCTACTCGAAAAAGGATCGTTTCTATTCTCGTTTCCTTTAGACAATGCTATCCTACTATTGAGAAATAGGTAGCACCGTCGTTGGAATTGTAAGGGTCAATTCGTAAGGGACGTACGATCACTAAGCAATGTTAGGACGTCTTAGTAATAACCCTAAAGTCTTAAGATCATATTTGAGGCAACATTTCTGAGGCGATGTTTCCGAGGCAACGTTTCCGAACGGGACTTTTTTATATTTTTTAGACAGGATGGAAACCACTAAGACACCCTATACTTAATGATCGTTTACCAAAGGCAACCGAAGTGAAAGTATACCCTAAGAGTGCGCATGTGTGAGTGATTTGATTTCAATTATTATCTTTGCACATTAGCGTTTTCTAGACGTTTTAAATTATCATGCAATCTTTATCATACAATCCTATTAACGTACATCTAAACAGTTATTATTTGCGAGAATTAAAATGAGAGAAAATAAACCTACGCTATTACAAGGCTTCGGGGTAGGGATTAATTACATAGCCAAAAAAACCCGTAAAAGACGCTAAATAAAGAAAGTCTTAATTTAAACTATTACATATCGTGGACAGTTACATTAATATTGCCAAAAATAATAAGCGCGCGTGACGAATTGAAAACGAGAGATTTAGGGTTTTGACCCCAACTACCTAATTGTAATGTAAAAGAAAAAATCATTTTTTTGTCGTTTTTGTGCTATTTGTGAAAATAAAGTTTGACTGAATAAATAAATAAAAAACCTAATTACTAATTAATTTTAGTTAAGAAAAATAATTAAATTAACCTATTTTTTTTTTGTATTTTTTATTTTGAGAAAGAAATAAAAATTAAATCAAAAGCTAACTCTAATTTTTCTAATTGATTTCAATTATAAGAAGAAAAAAGTTAGAATTATCCTAAATTAAATTAAACTAACATTAAATTAAATTTGATAAAATAAAACCTTATTCTAATTTTTTTTGTGAAACTCTTGATTTTATGATTTTATGAAAAAAGAAATTAATTTTGTTAAAAATATTTAAGCAAATAAAATTAAATAAAAGAAAAAAAATAGAAAAGAGAAAGAATGGGCCTGGTTGCTATTTAGCAAAGAGGGGGTGCAGTTTGCAAATCTGAGCCGAATAAGCTCCTGGCCTGTTTGACCTTTCACAATCCCATGGGCATTCTTGACTCAGGCGTATGGTGGACCTTCAAGGGATGCACCTTGGATCTAGCCAGGAATTTATCATATGGCTGATGTTGAGAGTATAGGGAATACGCTTGGGGGCTGAGAAGCACTGGTTTGACCTGAAACTATTGAGAAAATAATAAAATGCACACACCTGGGATCGAACCCAGGACATGTGCATCAAAGACCAACAACTTTACCATCTGCGCTAGCTTGTTTAGTTGTAACAATAATGCAATAAATATAATATAACATAAACAATGTGCCACGCTTCCCAAAACGCGCAAAATTCAAACTGACCATCCACAACCTGCCACACCATTGTCTCCTTCATTGCTTCCGTCGTTTTAGATAAAAGGCTTTTACCTACGGACACCAAGTGTAGGTATAACCCTTGTTCATTCCAAAATCCTGTATGTGTATGATAAATGACAACCAATGGTACAAATCAACTCGTTGCAACCTCACGAGCATCATGGTACCATTACCATGCCTAATTGTTCCTGTACAAGAAACCCCTAAAAACAAAGCAAGAACCCTAGCCATGGCATTTTCATGTTCAGTCAGTAAAAACGCAATTGGATTTAATCAATAGCTTGCAAACAACTCAAGGATTATGAATATATCAATTAATCATGCTAAATGTACAAGAATCAATGTAATCGAATTCAAGAAAAGAGCCAAATCGTATGAACCTTACAGCGTGGTTTCGAGTGTGGGGAAGCTTGCTAGCGATTGAATCTCGATCTTGGGGAGTCTAGTAATCGATTGGTATGACTAGTATGCCTTAAGGTGATCTGTAGCGTGGAAATTGGTCTGCAACTTTTTCTTGAATTTTTGAAATTTGCTTTCTCCCTTTGCACGCCTCTAGCCTCTTCTTTTTGGTCTGCACTTTTTCCTTATGTATACTAGAGTGTATTAGGGTTGCAACTTTGTATCAAATCTCTACCAATTATGAATATTGATTTATGATTCAATCCTTGCACCAAATCTTTCCAAATCAAGAAAATCCAATCTTTTTATGTCCATGTGAATCTTGCACAATTTGAACTTGTCTCCAACTGTATAGTGAACCTAAACATGCACAAAATCTCAAGATTTAATTAGTTTTTGATATTTTCATTATTTTATATTGATTTTATTTGATTTAAATGAAATAAAATCAAAATAAATAACAAAAATAAAAGAATGACAAGTGGAAGAGCTCATGGGTCGTGGGTCACATTACAGACTCAGTGCAAGCATAAAAAGTTGGGCCCATTTAGCAAAAATTGCAATTTGGGACACATTTGACTTTTGGCAATTTTGCAAAGAGGGTCAACTTGGCCAATGCATAACTTTCTCAATTTTGACCCTAGATATGTGTTCTTGGACTTTTTAGAAAGCTTAAGATGTCCTCTAAGCAACCCTTTTGGTCTCATCTAAATTGAGTCTTCCATGTTCATGTATGAAGCTTTGACCCAAAAGGTGTTTTTGTTGACTTTTCAAAATGACCTATAATGTCCAAATTCATATCTTCTTGTGAATGCATATTTTGAACTTGGGAGCTGAAGATGAATTTTAGGGAATTACACCCTCTTAAAAATGAGCTTTGGATGGGTCATTTTTGATAAAGTATGAGAAAGTTATGCTTGGTCAAAGTTGAGTTGACTTTTCCTACAAAACCCTAATTTAGCAACTTTTGGGTTTTGATGAATTGTAAGAAATCCTTGCGGAATCATGATAAAAATTTGATCAAATGATGAATAATACTTAAAAATGAGAATGTTGACCAAAAATCTTGAAGTTTGACTGTATGTGGGCCACAGTTGACTTTTGCCCTGGCACAGTCGATTTTCAGGCCTTTGAGCAATTGACTGAGCAAACTTTCTCTGCAAGGCTTGAAACTTGACATGGATGATATTGAGAACATATTAGGACAATGGTGAGAATTTGGGACCCTTTGGATTCAAACATCTTGATGCAAAATGAAACCCTAATTTGAGATAGACTGCCTTAGGAGAGAGTTTGTCTGGTCAACTCTTGGACTTCCTTGAGCAATTTGAAGACCTCACTTGAAATGTATTGAGAAATATGGGAGGGAAAATTTTGGGGTACAACAGGGGGGATAGTGGTCATTGTATCTCAATGTATCTTTTCCATTATGTATTACCATTTCCTAAACTTTGTAATCATCCATGGAGTCTCGCCATTCGCAGACTACCATTCTATTAATGAAATTCGAGATTTTGCCTAACTTTTTGTGTTCTTATTTGTATTTAGCTTACAAAGACATCATTTATTACTGATAATAACTGTTAAAGCAAAAGGATTAAAAAACAAAATTAACTTTTCAAAAAGAAGAGAGATCTTCACAAATTCAATTTACTTTGGAATTTGTGATGAAATAATGACAACAAGAATGGTGGTCCCAAGAATGAACAAACTCCAGTTTTTTTAAGAATATTTACTCCCTTCATGAAAGTTTTCTCCAGGGAGGTAGGCTTGAATCCCCAATGAGGTTTGGTGGTGTCGGCGTCAGTCTGCTTTATTTGAGGCTGGTCTTGCAATCTCCAGTAGGCATGTTGCTTTTGGAAAACTGTTTTCTCCGATAAAACCGGAAGAAAGATGTTCTATCCCGATATTTATATGATTTGGCTACATCCGGATTTTGTTTATCCTCAGTAAAGTTAAGGCAGGCAATAGGTTTGGTTTTCGCAGTTTCTTTTACCTTTCTTAGGTTGATCTTTCTGGTTGAAGTTTAGCCCGATGTTGTTAGTACCTGAGGCGGTTTTGTTTGTTTGTACTGATCATATATCCTTTTACCAGCATATACACGATATCACTCATACATTCATACATATATCATGTATTTCTAAAAATCATTGTTCATTGATATAATGTTCTGACCTTTCCTGCAACGCTCTTTGCTTAGTTGAATTTGGTTTTCCCTCTTGAGTTTATTTCTCAAAGCATGAATCTGCATTGGCCGTCTTGCCCAGTTTATTTCCGAATTGGATTTATGGTTTTCTGAAAACTTTGAGTTTTGGTTTGTGCATTTATTTTGCACATGAAGACTTTATCTTCTCAGCAGCAATATTATGGCATGTCCCCGGGAAGTCATATTGTTATTCCCAGAAAGTCATTTCTCTTTGCAATTCCCCTAGACAATAAGTGGAAGTATCTTTATTTGAGACAGATTACGTATTACAATTTCCAGAAAGATTTCCTTGGTTGAAGAAGAAATTGAGGCCCGTTCTTGGCAAAACACCAGAATCTTGGGGAAACTTGATATATTTTCTCTTGCTACCTTCAGTGAATGTTGGTAGTACATCGGTAGTGAATGTCGGTGTTTCTTATCTTTTTGCTATCTTCAGTGAACGTTGATAGTTCATTATCAGTGGACGGCGGTGATATGATATCTTTTCTCTTTCTACCTTCAGTGAATGTTGGTAGTACATCGGCAGTGAATGTCAGTGTTTCTTATCTTTTTGCTATCTTCAATGAACGTTGATAGTTCATCGTCAGTGAACGACGATGATATGATATCTTTTCTATTGCTACCTTCAGTGAAAGTTGGTAGTACATCGGCAGTGAACGTCAGTGTTTCTTATCTTTTTTCTATCTTCAATGAACGTTGATAGTTTATCGCCAGTGAATGGCGGTGATATGATATTTTTCTCTTGCTACCTTCAGTGGACATTGGTAGTACATCGGCAGTGAACGTCGGTGTTTCTTATCTTTTTTTCTATCTTCAGTGAACGTTGATAGTTCATCGTCAGTGAATGGCAGTGATATGATATCTTTTCTCTTGCTACCTTCAGTGAACGTTGGTAGTACATCGGCAGTGAACGTCGGTGTTTCTTATCTTTTTGCTATCTTCAATGAACGTTGATAGTTCATCGTCAGTGAACGGCGGTGATATGATATCTTTTCTCTTGCTACCTTCAGTGAATGTTGGTAGTACATCGGCAGTGAACGTTGGTGTTTCTTATCTTTTTGCTATCTTCAGTGAACATTGATATTTCATTGTCAGTGAACAGCAGTGATATGATATATTTTCTCTTGCTACCTTTAGTGAATGTTGGTAGTACATCGGCAGTGAACGTTGGTAGTACATCGGCAGTGAACGTCAATGCTTGTTTTCCTCCTCTCTGATTCTTTTCGTGTGGTTTACCAGTGATTTATTTTCCTGGTGGGATTGTTTTTTTTTTTGTTTCTACATTTCATGTTGCATCCCCAATGCTACTTTGCGTCTCTTTTGTTCCATTCATATACATAAATGTTTGCATGGCATCTTAGGGCCAAAAACAGGGTTTGTTTTATATTTAAGTGTCTTCAATCACGTCGACACGAAGATTTTTAACCTTCGTATCTCCGGATAGAAGAAACTTAAATAAGGGTAGCTGTTGTACCCAAATTTTCCCCCCTAAGATCCCTTCATCATACCATATTGTTTCAATCACCATAAAATCACATTAGGGCTTTTGGTTCCTCTTCCTATCTTTAACCTTGCTCTTTGAGGAGTTACCAAGCACCTTGACTTGTTTTATTTGGTGATCATGGATATTTTGCTTTGATTTTCTCCCTAAATTAACAAATACAATCTTGGCTTGTATTACTTGTTAATAATGTAGGTAAAGGAAACGAGGTTTAGCAAGTTGCATCATGGGTTCATGAGTTTATTTCCATGCCCTAGTCAAAAGCTTGAGAGATCCAAACCTCACCATTGAAGTTGTTTTGAAGTTGGTATGGAATTAGTTTTTATGGCCATGAGTCCTCATCATCATCCTAAACAAATTCTATTCACAAAGGAAGAATATTGGCACAAAAAGTTTGTTCAAACTTGGCAAAGTTCCACCAAGCATTCTCTTGATCTAGAGGCTAGGGTTTTGGACTTCATAGGGGCATATCTTGCTCATCTTTTGGTATTTTTGAGTGATTCCAAAAGCATTCTTCTCTCCAAAAAGTTACCAATAAATCACTTTAAAAGTTCCAAGGAGTTTTCATGTGGAAGGAACTTGGTGAAGGGGAAAGATTACAAGTCATCCAGATGAGTCCCCAATTTTCCATATGTGACTTCAAATGGTCATAACTTGGTCAATTTTTATCACCTTGAGCCCATTATTTTTTCATGATGATCCTAAGGATGTGTACTTCATGCCTTCTTTTATGTGCAAAGTAAGAAAATGGATGGAAGTTGCCTTAAGAATGCAAGAGATTATAGGTCATTTCATAATTTTTGGCCAACTTCAACAAGTCATAACTTGCTCAATTTTTGGATATTTTGAGTGGTTAAAATTGAAAAATGTCATTCAAGAGGTCTACTTCATTCCATCTCTTTTAGTCAAGAGCAAATTCTAAGTGGAAGGCCATGTTTGGATGGAAGAGATTATAGGTCATTTTTAAAGAAGAATTTGAAATATTTCTAAGTATGGAAAGTCAACTCTTTTTCTTCAACTTTGACTCCATGTAGTTTCCAGCTCAAGAATCCATTTGGTTCCATTCTTTTTCCATTGCAAAGCTTGTTACCTCATCTTTCCAAAACATCAAGAATTTTGCCCTAAGACCCCCTAAGGTGGAAATGCCATTGGTTTGAACTTGGTAACTTGGAACTGAAGTTTCACCATAAGTCAGAATTTAAAATCCATGTTTTGGCCTTTAAACATCAAATTAACACGCGTTTGTGATCTAAACATGTTTAACCAAGTTGCCAAAGTGGATTAGAGCCTTGAAACGCAAGGATTTGTTGAGTTTTGATGCAAATCAGATCACACTTTGCTCATGCATCAGGTTCACACGATTTCCCTCCAATTTGCATCATTCCACAAGCTTGAGCATTTCATTTGATTCCCTATAAATATAGGGTCATCCCCCATTCAATTTCCCAAGCTTAGATAGCTAGAATCACCCTGCCAAACTTGCTTCACAACTCAGAATTCAGCTACTTCGAATCCTATTCTCAAGCCTTTTTTAATCCTTTTTTTCATCAATTCACCTTCCTTGATCTTCCCTGAAGCTAACCTTATTATCACATTCAAGAATCGTGCCCTATATTGCTCCATAGAAGTCCAGTTTCAGAGCTCTGCAACTCAACTTCAATAGGTAGATTCCTTCCTTAATTCTTCAAAACTTTGGTATCATTGTGTTGCTCTCATTGCCCTGGTTCTAGTCGCAACACTTACTTTTATCTGGAAGCACGTTTTGACCATGAATTTTCAAATCCCTTTTCAAAACTTTCTTTCCAAATTGCTTGAGTTACAGTTTATATAAATTGGGCGCGAAGGTGTGGTTGTCTTCGTCTTGAAGAGACGAAGCGAATGGCATAGGTCTGAGCTTATGATTTTACAGTTTGAGAGACCTGCAATTCGTGAGGCTGGAGGTTGAAGATGACCAACGTGTCTCCTTCTAACCAATGAAAGCGTGACATTTGTTATTTTCAAAATTCTCCTTTATTTAATGATCATGTACGTTATTCAGTAAAGACCATGATATGCACAGCGCGCCAGATCCTTTGGATTTGATTACTAATGCATTTTGACTCTCATCCAATGGTCCACATATTTTTCTTTTATTTTATTTTTTTGATTTTTATATTTTAATTGTTTTAAATTTCAAAAAATCATAGAAAATTCATTTTTAGTCCAAAAAATCTAAAAAAATTATGAAAAATATTTTTGATTATTCTCTTTCTGATCTTTTTTTTCCATAATTTAATTTTGTGTTTTGATATTTTTTATGAATTTTACACTTATTTGATTTGTTTAAAATGTTTAAAAATACTTTTACACATTTTTAAAATCTGAAAAAATTATGGAATGATCCAATGATATTGTGACAAATATTGGTGACCTTATTTTATTTTTATTTCTGACTTTACTATTTTTTACCTATTTTTGTTTATTTTACCCATTTATTTTAATTTTTAAAAATAGTTTCTAACTTTTAAAAATTCCCAAAAATTTTGTAAAATTATTTGGCCTCTTTTCTGATTTTTCTATGGTCTTATTTTTCATTTCTTGATTAATTTGAATATAATTGGCATTTTCTTCCTTATTTTCCATTTTTTTAAAAACATTTTTAAACCTTTTTAATGTACATATTAATTATATTATTATTTTGTGAATATTTTCTGGCTGTCTTGGGTTGATTTTTAGGTCATGACTTTATTAATATCATTGGATCCATGGTGTTGAGTTTCTCCACAAAAAATGGCTGAATAATTTTAATAATAGTTTGATTAAATGTTAATTCAAATGTGGTTTTTATTTTTACCCTAAATTCCCTTCATCTCATCCCCTTCTCATTGCACTAAATGTTGTTGGAGCATGATCTCTATATCATGTCTCAAAACAAATGGTGCATAGATTGCTATTGACCGGCCTCAAAATTGGTGCGACTTCTATATAAGTCCACTTACGATTGCTTAACATAGCGCTAAATTTTGTTCCGATTCGAATAAATGATCATTCGTGGTCCAAACTTATGATTGCAAGCCCAAGTATTTTAATTTGATCTCTTTGATCCAATAACTTTGAGATTCATTGTGTGGAGGCTTTGGTTCTGCCAATCCTCAAATGAATCTACAACACCTTTGGTCAACGCGGATCACTTAAACATCGTTGGTCATTATATGGTACTTGTGAGAATTCCAAACGAATGATATACTTGACAAAAAGCAAATGCAACTTGTTGTGTGGAGGCTTTGGTTCTACCAATCCTCTAATGAGTTCCAAATGTAAGTTTCAAGATGGTCATCCAACTAACCACTAATTATTGACTTGTTTATCTTTTGCTTTTGTTCTTTTATGCTTTATGCACTATTTATTTTTAGCATTTTACATTTCATGCCATTTTCATCTTTGCTCATTTGAGCATTTATTTTCTTGTCATTTTTACTTTGCTCACTTGAGATTTTATTTTTCCTTTTTCTAAGATACTTAATAATCAACTTAAACCCTAAAAAACTCTTAATGGTACTTGGACTATTTGGTTACTGTCCTTGGCATGATGGAGAAGTGGACTTTTTCTTGGACTTAGGATTAGAAACCTTGGCCTATCTTGGAGACCTTGTGATCTTATCTGATTATTTTGTCTGGAGTTCTTGAGGTTTACCTCAAGACATTAGGTTGCTTGTTTGTTTTTGTGTGCATGTTTTTGTGATTGCATCCTTTGATTGTAATCTGGAATTCACTCGTATACAGCCGTTACTCTGCCCAATTTTTGTGAAGACTTAATACACTTGAAGTTTGGTTCTCTCAAGAGGTCTAATATCTCTACTTTCTTGGATTCAATCCAAAGAATGGGAATTCTATCTTGACTCATAATGTCAAGTTTTTGCTTCTTGTTGGTTAGATGGTCCTTATCCTTAGCTTTTACCTTATGCTTTAGGATAGCCTCTTCTTCTCCTCCCATCTTCTTTAATTTCAAAAATCTTTTCCCTCCTTTTGAAAACCCTTCTTGTTTTGAAACTTAAACACTTTCATAATAAACTTGGACTTAGGTCCATGCATTTTCAAAATATTTTCATAGATAAACTTCAATCAATTTAATAAATACTTTGACATTTTTTGTGAGAAGACTAAAAGTCAACCAATCTCATTTCAAACCATTTTGCCACTTTGGCTTTTACCTTTAAACTTTTCTCAAAAGGTTAGACTCTTGTCAATCCTTGTAGTGATGCAAACAACTATACTTGTACGATATGTAGTGAAGTGGGATATTTTCCACTTGGGTGTTGAGTGAGGCATTGTTGATTTTAAAATCCAAGCCATATCCTCCACTTTGAGATGATGCAAATTCTTCTTTCTCATGATTGTGGGTAGTAAGTATGTTTTCCACACGAACAATGACGATGATGTCTTATCTCATAAAATTAACCAACACACTTGTGTTTTAAATTTTTAAAAGAGGAACTACGTGTACCCTGATCCCCTATTGCATGAAAGGTGGTACATAGGCACTAAAGGTTCGCAACTGCGGGTTGTGAAAAAATCATAAAAAATACTTCTTTTCTCACCTCCACTATCCATTTTATATACAACACATTTTTATAGCCAAAATATACAGATTTTACAAAGAGGTTCCTGTGGAGTACCGTAGATGTTTAGGGTGCTAATACCTTCCCTTTTCATAACCAACCCCTTACCTTGAATCTTTCCTCCTATTTTTGGGTTATTCACTCTTTTCCCATTCCTTTGGAAATAAGAGAGCGCGGTGGCGATTTTTATTTTGATTTGTATAAAGTCTAGTCAATCCAATGGCTCAGTCTTGAACATTTATACCGCTACAGCATCCACTCGCAGGAATACTATACAAGTCAACCTCGTAAGGGTACCTCCTCAACTCAAGGACTTGGCATCAAGGGTCCTTAAATATCTTCATTCACTGAAAGGAATGGTCGACTTCTCAACTTAGTCACCTCAAACCCTGATGAAGAAATGATTAAAGTTCTCATTCAGTTCTTTGACCCGCTACATCACTGCTTCACTTTTCCTGATTACCAGTTAGTGCCTACTTTGGAGGAGTTTTCTCAGTTATTGGGGGGTACCTATCCTTAATCAGTTACCATTCAACGGTATGGAAAGAGACCTAAAGCCTGAAGAGATTGCTCAAGCTCTGTCTTTACAACGGGCAGATGTAGTGGCAAATTGGGAAACTAGAAGAGGCATCAAGGGATTTCTAGCTAAGTTTCTGTTTGAGAAAGCTCGCCATTTTTGGGATACCCTGGATTTACAAGCTTTTGAAGAAGTGTTGGATCTTCTCATCTATGGGATGGTGTTATTTCCTAATCTGGACCAACTCATATATATGAATGTGGTCAAGGTTTTTCTGTCTCATAATTCGGTGCCTACTTTACTTGGAGATATTCTACACTCTCTGCATACTCGCACTTTAAAGAGAAGAGGGACCCTTCTGTGTTGCACTCTTCTATTGGCTAGGTGGTTTATTTCGCACCTACCTCGGCCTATTTTGAAGAATGAGTAGGGTATGAGATGGTCTCATAGGCTCATGTCCCTCACACATTCAAATATTCATTGGTGTTCTCAATCCTTGGAGAATGTTACCATCATTAATCATTATGGGGGAATTCCCTAATGTCCCTATCTTAGGCATTAGGGGAGGAATCACTTATAATCCCTGTTTGGCGTTACGATAGTTTGGTTATGCTAGAAGGGATGGTCCTCATGATGCACTCGTCCAAGGAATCATCTTTGACTATGAGAATGATGCTCAGAGTTATCGTAAGAGGTTCATTCGAGCTTACGGCATGGTAAACAAAGTTGATAGCAAGACACTGGGGCACAAGAATTACATCCCTCTTGAGCCTTACCTCAGATGGGTGTAAGCCCATGCTCAATGTCTTATGATGCCTTACCCCTCTGTCTTACTTGTGATTATGGAGCCAATTGCTGAGGGAGACACTCCTTACATTGTTCTTCATCCTGACATGCCAACTGATTTCGAGGAGCTACAAAAATCCTGGATCCAACTCAAAGAAGAACGAGATACCTTTAAAACCCAATTCTATGCCAGTGAGAATAAGGTTTTAGAGCTCACCAGGTTACTTCACGAAGAGAAGAGTATAAATGCTTACATTGCACCAAAGAGGATGCGCCCGTGGGAAGCTTGAATCTTTCTTTAGAGAGTTTATTTTTGCTTTATTACTTCCTTTGTAAGCCCAAAAGGTATCCTTGTGACCGTTAAAACTTCTTAATGCAATTAAAGTTTGTTCTCTTTCTGTTTAAGAAAATTTAAGTCTTAGAAATCCTTGAAATCATTGCATACATATATCATACATATCATTGCATAACCAGGTTTCAAAGAAGGTTGCTCATCTTCTTCGCTGTTTATTTCAGCAAGTAAAGAAATGGATTTTGAATAAAACATCAAAGATCTCCAGGCATAAAACACCCAATTCCAGCAAATGATCGCGACTCTAGCTAAAGGGAAAGAAGATCTGAAGGCTCTCATACTGAAGGACAAAAAGAAGAAGCCAAAGAAGACAACTGGGTTAGTGAATCTGGGAAGAAGGATCAGAGGACTAGTGAGGAGAGCGTCAGAACTAGAAACTTCATCAAAAGAATGAGACAATCAGGAAGGGGAGACAAGAGAGGAAGACCTCATCCCGGAGGGATCTGATGATGAATCTGATTATGATGAGGAGCAGTATCCTCCTACTGATGATAAATACAAAAAGCTGGACGATCATCTGAATGCAATAGAAATCCAGAAAGTATATGGTACTGGATTTTGAGGAGTTGGGCTTGGTTTCTGAGGTTGTCATCCCGCAGAAGTTCAAGGTTCCGGTGTTTTCTAAATATGATGGAGTCTCATGTCCCAAGATGCATCTCTGATCTTATGTGAGGAAGATTCAACCCCACACTTCCGACAAGGATTTATGGGTCCACTTCTTCCAAGACAATCTATTTGGGACTCAGCTAGAGTGGTTCTATCAGTTGTAGGGGACCAATACTCGTAACTGGGAAGACCTAGATGCTGCCTTCTACAAGAAATATCAGTATAATGCAGACCTTGCTCCCACTCGTACACAACTCCAAAGTATGTCTATGGGTTCGAGCAAGGGTTTTAAAGACTATGCCAAGAAGTGGAGAGACCTAGCAGGAAGAGTCCAACCCCCTCTATCTGATAGGGAGTTGGTGGATATGTTCTTGGGTACTCTATCTGGTCCATTTTTCAACCATTTGATTGGAAGCTCCTCAGCTGGTTACCGAGCTGATCCTAATTGGAGAAAGAGTGGAAGCTGGTATTAGAAGTGGCAAGATTCAAAGAGAGGCCTCTTCAAACGTAGGAAAGAGACCTTTTATGGGAAAGAAAGAGGTCAATGCTGTTTACAGTTAAAGGAATCAGTGCAGAACCGAGCGTCGTCCAATGGTAGGGGCTGTTATGATACCCAAGCCTGCAGTTGCTTAACAACGAAATAATCAACCCAGAGCAGAAAGACCTATAAGACAATTCACCTGGATAAATATGACTTTGTCTCAAGTGTTGCCCCATCTGCTGAAATCCAATCTAGTTACCTTGAGGGAAGCTCCCAAGAATCCCAACACCGCATCTCCATGCTACAACCCAAATGCTCGTTGTGCTTACCACTCAGAAAGTCCAGGTCATGATACAAACGACTATTGGTATTTGAAAAACAAGGTGCAAGACCTGATCGAGGCGAAGGAGATTGAATTTGATGCTCTTGAGATTCCCAATGTTATAACTGCTCCCATGCCCAAGCACGGTCGTGGTGTTAATGTCGTCGATGATGATACGTTCATTACTTCTGTTGAGGAACGTGTTACTCCTCTCATGACCGTTAAGTGGAATTTGTTGCAAGCCGATTTATTTCCGGGTTGTGGTGAAAATTTCCATTTGTGTTCATCTCTACCGACTGGTTGTTGTTTGTTGAAAGCAGGTGTCCAGCGCCTGATGGATGATAAAGAGATCTTATTTGAGAAGACTCCCATCACAACTGTTTCTTGTAAGG
Organism: Vicia faba; assembly: GCA_948472305.1. Lineage (NCBI taxonomy): Eukaryota > Viridiplantae > Streptophyta > Magnoliopsida > Fabales > Fabaceae > Vicia > Vicia faba. The sequence goes on from OX451739.1 coordinate 750,601,416, forward strand.
ATGTTTCAATTATAACCATTTCCACAAATCCTCCCAGGGTCTCCACCAAAAGACCCGTCAGGATTACATCTACTCCGAAGTTGGCTCCTCTGATCATTACTATGCCAGGGCCAATACCATACTACTTGGACAAGGTTGTTCCCTGGGACTATGGGGCTTACGTCTATTACCATGGCATCAAGCAAGACCTGTTGGCTACTGAAAACCAAGTCTCTAAAATACTGATCCCGACATTGGCAACATCGTTACTATTCCTGTAATAATTCTTATTGTTGTTCCTGCTGATACTACCACCGCAATTCCTTTGGTTACCCCTGTTGCCACCCCTATCACCGAGTCGGCCGAGACTCGGGGCAAATACATATTGATTGAGCCTATCCAGACGAAGGCGCATTCAAAATCTATTCCAAAGGCTTCCAAGAAGGAAATGGAAGAAATCTTGAAGATAATAAAAAAGAGCGACTACAATGTGAACGAACAGCTGGGGCAGACCCCTTCCAATATTTCAATTTTAGCCCTACTATTATGCTCTGGAGCTCATGCAAAGGATTTGGTGAAATTTATCAAGACCGCCCATGTGCCACAAGAAACCTTCGCTGACCAAATTGAAGATTGTATGGCCAGTTTGACGGCTGATAACAGTTTGGATTTTTCTGATGCTGATCGGACACCCATAGGAAGAAAACACAATGATGCGCTGCATGTATCCATCGAATGCAGGGGCACTACTTTGGCCCATGTTCTAGTAGATACTGGTTCATCATTGAATGTGCTGCCTAAGAAGGCTCTGGACAGATTAGACTGCGAAGGTTTGACTCTGAAGCCCAACAACATTGTGGTGAGGGCTTTCGATGGTTCAAAAAGAATGGTGCATGGGGAGGTGGATATCCCCATCAAAGTTGGTTCTCAGACCTTTGACTCCACCTTCTACGTGATGGATATCAGACCATCTTATTCTTGTTTGTTGGGCCGCCCTTGGATCAATGGGGCAGGAGCTGTCACGTCCAATCTGCATCAGATGATGAAGTAACTGGTGAAAGGAAAGATTGTCACGATACATGGTGAAGAGCAATACATGATAAGCCACCTGAACTCTTTCAGGTATGTGGAAGTGGATGGAGATTTCATCGAGACTCCTTTCCAGAACTTTGAAGAGGTTCCCCAGACCATGGCTGCAACTAAGACTGTTACCAATCCGCCGGAGACCAACAAACCTCCCTTGAAAGTGGCTTCTCTCAAGGACGCCAAAGAAATTATTGAAGAATGGGCTTAAAGGGCTGTTCGTCATGCTCGTGCTGGAGGACCTCCCCTACGCATCAGCAACCATGTGGTCAATGCTTTAGAAGACAGTGATGGTGACTATAACATGGATAGCTGGATCTTCCCTACTACCAACGGTGGACCCAGTAGCTGGACAGCAAAAGACATTGTACCAATTAATTTTATTCAAAAGTAATTGTCTTTTTGTTTTTGGATATGTAATAATTAAACAATATAAACTCTATGGCCATATATCTTACCCGGGGCACAATGGTTTATTTGTGAGGGTTATCATGTTTTAATCGCATATGTCATTAATAAAGCATTGGACATTTTGCATACAAATTTTGCGCTCTCTGGTTTTCTTTTCTACTTTTTACTTTGTTAATACAGCTATGCTCTTACACACACTCACGTATCAAACTGTAGATCCATATCCACTCTAGATCCTTGATAACAGTTCTACTATTGCCGGTTATGACTTTTAAAATCCGATCAACCAAGCCGAGGACAAAGGTGAGGAAGATTGTGAGGTACCCGGAGAACTCGCCAGACTGTTACATCAGGAAGACAGGGCTATTCAGCCTCATGAAGAGTCAGTTGAGACAGTGAACTTGGGCATAGAAAAGACGTCAAGATAGGTGCAAATTTGGAGCTTAGAGTCAAACAGCGGTTGATTCAGATGTTACATGATTATGTGGAGATATTTTCCTGGTCATACAAAGACATGCCAGGACTTGACACTGATATTGTGGTTTATCGCATGCCGACTAAAGAAGATTCCCTCCAGTAAAGCAGAAGGTTCGTCATATGCGCACTGAAATGTCGGAGAAGATCAAAGCAGAAGTTATGAAACAATTCAACACTGGGTTCCTAGTTATTACCTCTTATCCCCAATAGGTTGCTAACGTAGTCCTGGTGCCTAAAAAGGACATCAAAGTACGGATGTGTGTGGACTATAGAGATTTGAACAGGGAAATCCCCAAGGATGACTTCCCGCTTCCCCACACTGGTGTTCTAGTTGACAACACCGCACAACATAAAGTCTTTTCCTTTATGGATGGTTACTCCGACTACAATCAGATCAAGATGGCACCCTAAGACATGGAGAAGACAACCTTCGTCACACAATGGGGCACTTTTTGTTACAAAGTGATTCCATTTGGCTTGAAGAATGCTGGGGCAACCTATCAGCGAGCTATGGTAGCTTTGTTCCATGATATGATTCACCGTGAGATAGAGGTATATGTTGATGACATGATAGCCATATCTCAAACGGAAGAAGAGCATATTGATCACTTGCAAAAGTTGTTCGATAGGATGAAGACGTACAAGTTGAGATTAAATCCGAACAAATGCACCTTCGAGGTAAAGTATGGTAAACTCCTAGGTTTCATTTTCAGCGACAAGGGTATTCAGGTAGACCCTACAAAGGTAAAATCTATACAAGAGATGCAGGCTCCTTGCACTGAGAAGGAAGTTAGAGGTTTCTTGGGACGCCTAAACTAAATTGCCAGGTTCATTTCCCATCTAACTGCTACTTGTGAGCCAATCTTCAAACTCCTGAAGAAAGATCAAGTGGTAAAGTGGAATGACGAATTCCAGACTGCATTTGACATAATCAAAGAATACCTACAAGAGCCTCCAACTCTGATGCCTCCGATCGAAGGAAGACCTTTGATAATGTACTTAACAGTGTTAGATAATTTAATGGGGTGTGTTCCGGGGCAGCGTTGTACCCCAATTTTCCCCCCTAAGATCCCTTCATCATACCATGTTTATTCAATCACAACAAGATCACATTAGGGATTTTGGTTCTCCTCCCTATCTTTAGCTTTGCTCTTTGAGGAATCACCAAGCACCTTGACTTATTTTATTTTATGATCATGAATATCTTGTCTTGATTTTTCTTTTTATTAGTAAAATTCAATGTTGGTTTGTCTTACTTGTTAATAGTGTAGGTAAAGGCAACGAAGCTTAGCAAGTTGCTCCATGGGTTCATGAGTTTTTTTCCATGCCCTAGTCAATAAAGCTTGCGAAGTCCAAACCTCATCATTGAAGTTGTTTTGGAAGGGATGGAATGGCAAGGTTATTTTGGTTCACTACATTTCCAAGTTATCAAGATTGATTCAAAAGTGCAAGGGATTGATTGAAGAAGTTGTCATGGTTGGATAAGGACTTGTTCCCATTGGTCACAAGTGCATATTTTTCTAAATTCTCAAGATATGGAAGTGGTTTTGGTGGCTATGAATTCTCATTATCATCCTCAATAACTTCTATTTACAAATCAAGAGTGTTGTTACAAGAAGGTGGTTCAAAATTGTCAAGGTTCCTCAAAGCATTTTCTTGATCTATGAGCTAGGGTTTTGAACTTCAAAGAAGTATATCTTGCTCATATTTTGGTATTTTTGAGTGATTGAAAAGACATCCTTCTCTTCAAATAGATATTAATAAATCACTTCAAAAGTTTCAAGGAGTTTTCATGTGAAAGAAACTTGATGGTGAAGAAAGATTACAACTCCTCTAGATGAACCCCCAATTTCTCATAAGTAACTTCAAATGATCATAACTTGGTCAATTTTTATCACCTTGGGCCCACTATTTTTCCATAATGATCTTGAGGATGTGAAATGTATTCCTTATTTTATGTGCAAAGTTAGAAAATGGATAGAAGATGCCCTAAGGATACAAAAGATTATAGGTAATTTCATGATTTTTTGACAACTTCAACAATTCATAACTCTCTCAATTTTTGGATATTTTGTATGGTTCAAGTTTAAAAGTGTCATTTAAAAGGTCTATTTCATACCATCTTCTTTGGTCAAGAGCAAATTCCAAGTGGAAGGCCATGTTTGGATGCCAAACATTATATGTCACTTTTGAAGAAAAATTTGAAATATTTCTAAGTATGGAAAGTCAACCTTTTTTCTCCAACTTTGACTCAATGCAACTTTCATCTCAAGCATCCATTTGATTTCATTCTTTTTCCATTGCAAAGCTTGTATCATCAACTTTCTGAAGCATCAAGAATCATGCCCTAAGACCCCTTAAGCTGAGAATGCCATTGATTTGAACTTGGTAACTTGAAACTGAAGTTTCTTTAAAAGTTAGAATTTGAAATCATTGATTTAGCTTCTAAACACTTTGTTTCTGCGCGTTTTTGCCTCTAAACATGTTTAGTGAACTTCCAGAAGTGATTAGCACAACAAAACGCGCGTTTTGGATGAGTTTTGATCAAATTAGAAGTCACACTTTTCTTGTTTGATACTTCACATGATTTCCCTCCAAACTTTATCATTTCACACGCTTGGACATTCCATTTGATTACCTATAAATAGAGTGTCATCCCTCATTCATTTTCTCAAGCTTGGATAGCCAGAATCACCCTGCCAAACTTGTTCTCATAAAATCAATTAACATACTTATGTTTTAAAATATATTAAAAGAGGAACTATGTGTATCCTGATCCCATATTGCAAGAAAGGTGGTACGTAGGCACTAAAGGTTCGCAACCGCGGCGGGTGCAAAAATTATAAAATATATTTATTTTCTCACCTCCACCATCCATTTTTATATAACATTTTATAGCCAAAATATACATATTTACAAAGAGGTTCCTATGGAGTACCGTAGATGTTTAGGGTTCTAATACCTTCCCTTTGCATAACCAACCACGTTACCTTGAATCTTTCCCCCTCTTTTTGGGTTACTCTCTCTTTTCCCATTCCTTTGGAAACAATAAAGCATCGTGGCGATTTTTATTTTGATTTGTATAAGTCTAGTCAATCCAATGGCTTAGTCTTAAACATTTCTACCGCTACAAGAAGCATGATGATTCTGGTCAAAAAGAGCATGCAACATACTACCTTAGAAAAAAGTTTACCGAATGTGAAACAAGATACTCATTATTCGAGAAAAGATATTGTGCTTTGGCATGGGCTTCTCTCTGACTAAGACAGTATATGTTGACTCACACTACCTTGTTTATATCTAAGATAGATCCGATCAAGTACATCTTCGAGAAGCCCGCTCTCTCTGGAAGGATAGAAAGATGGCAAATGATCTTGACCGAATACGACATTCAATACACGACCCAGAAAGCAAACAAGGGAAGTGTATTAGCTAATCATTTGGCTCATCAGGCCGTGGATGACTACCAATCCATGAACTTTGAATTCCCGGATGAGAATATTATGTTAGTGACTGACTGTGAAGAACCTGGACTGGATGAAGGACCTAAGAAAGGATCCTGATGGGCTATGGTTTTTGATGGAGCCTCCAATGCACTCAGCAATGGCATTGGTGTTGTAATCATATCTCTCAAGGGTTGTCATACTCCTTTCACTGCCAGATTATGTTTCAATTGTACCAACAATATGGTGGAGTATGAAGCATGCATCATGGGTTTCAAAGATGCTATTGACCTGAGGATCAATTTCTTGAGTATATTCAGGGATTCAACCTTGGTAATAAGTCAAATCAAAGGGGAGTGGGACACGAAGCACCCTAATCTCATCCCTTACAAAGAACATGTGTTGACATTACTTCCACACTTTGAAAAATTCACCTTTGAACATTTTCCACGGGAAGAGAATCAGTTGGCGAACGCGCTAGCTACTATGTCATCTATGTTTAAAGTCAAGTGGGAAAACGAAGCTCCTTAGGTCGCTATTGAGAGATTAGATGAACCAGCATACTGTTATGAGATTGATATTGAAGGGGTAACAGAAAAACCTTGGTTTCATGAAGTGAAAAGGTATCTCGATGCTCAAGAATATCCTGAGGGGACATCTGTCAATGATAAGAAGTTTTTGAGAAGGTTCTCCGCAAGTTCTTCCTCAGTAATGGAATCCTCTACAAGTGCAACCACGAATCTACTTTACTTTGGTGTGTAGACAAGAGTGAAGTAGAGAGGATTATGGAAGATTTACACTAAGGTACCTTTGGCACCCATTCTAGTGGACACACCATGGCTAAAAAGATCCTACGGGAAGGATATTACTGGTCCACTATGGAAGCAGACTGTTATCAGCATTCCCAAACTTGTCACAAATGCCAGATTTATGCTGATAAGGTACATGTACCTTCGGTTCCCTTGAATGTCTTGACGGCACCCTGGACCGTTGCAATGTGGGGCATTGACATGATCGGAGAGATTAGACCTACCGCTTCCAATGGACATCACTTCATCCTAGAGGCCATTGATTACTTCATGAAGTGGGTTGAGGCTGCCACTTTTACTACTGTTAGCAAGAATGTTATGGAGCGGTTTATCAAGCATAACATTATTTGTCGGTATGGTGTCCTAGAGAGAATAATCACAGATAATGGCACAAATCTCAACAATACAGTGATCACCGAACTCTATAAGCAATTCAAGATCCAACATCATAACTCTTCTCCCTACTGGCCGAAGATGAATGACACTGTTGAGGCTGCTAATAAGAACATTAAGAAAATCGTACAGAAGATGAAGGTGACATACAAAGACTGGCATGATATGTTACCATTTTCTCTTCATGGCTACCGCTCCTCAGCACGTACGTCAACAAGGGAAACACCTTACTCTTTGGCGTATGGTATGGAGGCAGTCCTACCTATCGAGGTCCAAATCCCTTCTTTGAGAATCATGAAGGTTGCAGGTTTGAACGAAGATGATTGGATCCAGACTCGACTTGACCAACTGAATCTGGTTGATGAGAAAAGGTTAACGGCTATTTGTCACGGTCAGATGTACCAGAAGCGTATGATTAAGGCTTTCAACAAAAAGGTCAGACGACGGGTATATCAAGTGGGTGATCTAGTAATCAAACGCATCATACTGCCACAAGGTGATCCCAGGGGAAAGTGGACTCCCACATATGAAGGGCCATTTGTAATTAAAAGAATATTTTCCGGTGGAGCCATGATTCTAACCATCATGGATGTGATGACCTTCTTCACCCTGTGAATGCAGACATAGTGAAAAGATACTACGCATGAATAAAGACCCGCTAGGTTGACTGGCCTAGGAAAAAATAAGGGCATCCCAGTGAACCAAAAGGGTTCGGGCAAAAGTTAGAGATAAAATACAAAAAAAAAATCTGTACACCCGGCAAGTCAAAAACCTGAAAAGGCGGCTTGGGAAAAAAAGGGTATCCCGGTGGACTGAAAACCCGAAGGGGCGGTCCAGGAAAAAGTTAGGGATTTGAAGCGTACAACTATGTCCCATTGAATCATCTTATAACCGGACTTCTATATTAATTATCAAGCTCAAACGGTATCGATCAATCCAATCAGCTTCAGACATGTAGCAAAGTGATGAGACGCTCAAGGACATAGGGGCAATAGTAGAATTGAAGCTCAATGGGATTATTACACATAGTTGTTTTCTCTTTGTACACTAGTTTGTATAGTTTTCATTTTCACGGTGGCGTTCTCCTACTAGAACGTCAGTCTCTTTGTACAAAAATGTCTGTTATCGGCAAACTTCAAAATCAATGCAAGTCATTTATTTGAATGTATAAAACTATTTGTTTTCCATTTTTCTGTTTTGTTGTGCAAAAACGTCCAGTGATTATTTTTTACATATGCATTTGAATATGATTATTGTTCCCAAATACTTGCATAAGAAATAGAAAGGCAGTTACTAATGACTTTAAGAAATGGGGAAAAGTCTCAAAAAGCAATTTGTAGTCCCAACAGTTACTCTTTCCAACAGGTACAGGAGCAGAGACGTCTTGGGACAAAGTCACCACTACATCCTTAGCATACGACCCAGTGACGTCTATGTTCCCCACAGAGTAGAAACAAACAAGGTTCTGATCTCTTCTTCCCCAAGCAGGAATCACCTCCTCCAGCAAAAGCTCCCTCAAAGAACTGAAATCTGTACTCCCCAGCTGAGTTTTATAATCTCGAACAGTTTATAAAGCCTTATACCCGATAGAGTTTATTTCTCTAACTGTGGAAGTTTATTCCACAACAACGTTTATTTCTCTACATCGGTAGAATATTTCGACAAAACATCATCTCTCTCCACAGAGTCCTTCTTAAGCAGGAGTCAAGGATCCCCGACAGAATATGTTAGAACAAAGTTTGAATCTACTACCCTATATTTAAGTTTTGATGATAACAAAGTGAAAAGATATAGTATTTATAAGTTTCATGTATGAACTATCTGCTGCCTAAAATTATTATGTTCTGACTTGCAGATACTCTGATTGAAATAAGCAAGATCACATCTATTCAGCATCAGAACTTGATTTCAGACACCAGCATCAGAAGTTGCTATATCAGAATCAGATGATCAACTCACGTACATGCTGAAGCCTGATGAACGAGACTGCGCTCAACACTCTGATAAAGAATCACAATAGTTCATCAGCAGCGAAGCAGAGTCAGAATGAGCCAAGCCAGAACTTGCATTAAGTAAGCAACGGTACTGTGCATTGAAAGCAAATTAATTCCAACGGCCTCATTCCAGACAAGATCTGCTCAATAAGGAAAGCTTGTTATTAGCATTGAATCAAGAATACTGCATCCAACGTTCATCATCTCAGTGCTATATAAACAAGGCTTTGAAGATTGAAATGGTTAATGCTCTCAAAATCTCTACACGCACAAAAGCTAAACCATAATCTTCGTTTTCTCAGTTTCGCTAAACCACACACTCTGATATTCTATTACTGTTTAGCAATCTAGTTTCTAAGCTTCAATTTGTTTATACATCACAGTTGTGATACAGTTTTGTAGAAAACATCCACACACATAGTTTTATCTCTTTGTAAGAAAGTGTTACCTTGACAAACCGGGTTGTGGTTTGAATCAAGAAGGCTTTAGCAGTTGTTAAAGCAGTCTGTAATATTCAGTTGAATATAGTGGATTAAGACCTCGTTGGAGAGAGGCGAAATCACCTTGACGGGTGGACTGGAGTAGTTTGAGATCAAACGAACCAGGATAAAAATATCTTGTTTATTGCATTAGATTTCAGTTTACAATTAAACCCCCCCTTCTTGTGTTTTTCACCACTTCAATTGGCATCAGAGCGCCTGGTTCTGAGCTAAAACACTTAACCGTGTCAGTACAAGATCCAGCGTCAGAAAAACACAATGGCAGGAAACAATTCTCACATCAGCAATGACAACAATGAGGACAGAGACAGATTCAGTGGCAAACCTCCAGTCTTTGATGGAGAAAACTTTGATTACTGGAAAGACAGAATTGAAAGCTTCTTTCTGGCACATGATGCTGATCTGTGGGATATGGTGACAGATGGATACACGCACCCTGTGAATGCAAGTGGTCAGAAGATTGATAGAAAAACAATGTCTGATCAACAAAAGCGTGACTTCAAGAATCACCACAAGGCCAGAACCATCCTCCTCAGTGCCATCTCCTATACTGAGTATGAAAAGATCTCCAACAGAGACACAACAAAGAATATTTTTGATTCTCTCAGAATGACGCATGAGGGCAACGTTCAGGTCAAAGAAACAAAAGCTCTGGCGCTCATTCAGAAGTATGAGGCGTTCAAAATGGAAGAATCTGAATCCATTGAAACTATGTTCTCTAGATTCCAGATTCTGGTAGCTGGTCTCAAAGTTCTGGACAAAGGATACTCTATTGCTGACCATGTCAAGAAAATCGTCAGAAGTTTACCCAAGCAGTGGAGGCCTATGGTTACTGCTCTGAAGCTAGCTAAAGATCTCAACAAAATCACTCTGGAGGAACTTATCAGCTCCCTCAGAAGTCATGAGATAGAGCTAGAAGCTGATGAGCCTCAGAAGCAAGGTAAGCCTTTAGCATTAAAATCTAACAGAAAATTTGAGTCTAAAGTTTTGCAGGCAGTTGAAGAAACATCTGATGGATCCTCATCAGAAGAAGACGAACTTTCCCTTCTCTCCAGAAGAGTAAATCAACTGTGGAAGCAAAGACAAAGGAAGTTCAGGAATCCCAGAAGATCTGATCAGAACGAGTCCTCTTCCAGATACAGAAGGACAGATTCTTCCTCTGGATACAGAAGATCTGAAGGCTCCTCCAGTAGCAAAAAGCCAAACACCAAAGACATCATCTGCTATGAGTGCAATGAGCAAGGACACTACAAGAGTGACTGCCCAAAGCTTCAGAGGGAAAAGCCCAAAAAGAAGTTTGGAAGAGAGAAGAAGAAAAGTCTCATGGCTACATGGGATGACTCTGACTCGTCTGAAGCTGACTCAGAATCAGATGATGAAAGGGCAAACATAGCTCTCATGGCTAACATTTCAGAAGATAGTGAAGCTTCTGAATCAGACTCAGAATCAGACACTGAAGAGGTATTTCCTAACTTTGCTGTTAACTTTACAAAGGCTGAACTTGCTGAAAGACTTAATGAGATTCTGGAACGTTATCAACAAATTAGAGCTAAATTCAGAGACCTGAAAAGGAATCTTGAATCCGACTCTAATAAGACTGAGAGTCTCAAATTGGAAAATTCTGAGCTGAGAAATAAGATTTCAAAATTAGAAAACACTTTACAAAACTCTCAGAAGGAACCAATTTCTGAAACTCCCAGCAACGCTGATGAGATCATCAAGGAGTATGATCACAGTTTCCAGAAGTTCCTAGCTAAAAGCATAGATAGAAGCAGAATGGCTTCAATGATCTATGGGGTTAGCAGAAACGGCAGGAAAGGAATAGGATACCAAGGTAAGGTTCCTACACCAAAGAATGTCATGGACTTAACCATTAAACACACTCCTCTGAATTCACACTTTGTGTATGGTCACACACATGATATCAAGTATACTAGCAGTAAGCACTCTGTGAAACCAAAATTCAACCAGAGTTTTGGTAAAACTAACAAATCAGGACCCAAGAAAGTCTGGGTACCTAAGGATAAAATAATACATGTTGCAGATATCTTTAGCAGCAAGTCAGAAACACCAGTCATGGTACCTGGACTCTGGCTGCTCACGACACATGACGGGAAGAAGGCATATGTTCCAAAGCCTGGAACATAAGCCTGGAGGCCACGTTGGCTTTGGAGGCAATCAGAGGGGAAAGATAATTGGCTCTGGAACTGTAGGTAATGGAAATCTTCCTTCTATTAATAATGTTCTGCTAGTAGATGGATTGATGCATAATCTGTTATCCATAAGTCAATTAAGTGATAACGGTTATGATATAATCTTTAATCAAAAATCATGTAAAGCTGTTAGTCAGAAAGATGGGACTATCCTGTTTAATGGTAAGAGGAAAAACAACATTTACAAAATCAAACTTTCTGAACTAAAGAGTCAGAATGTAAAATGTCTTCTGTCTGTTAACAACGAGCAGTGGATCTGGCACAGAAGATTGGGGCATGTTAGTATGAGAAGAATATCTCAGATTAACAAACTCAATCTGGTCAGAGGACTTCCTAATTTGAAGTTCAATCCAGATGCTCTGTGTGAAGCATGTCAGAAAGGCAAATTTGCTAAACCTTCTTTTAAATCCAAAAATGTTGTTTCTACCTCTAAGCCATTAGAACTTCTGCATATTGACTTATTTGGACCAGTTAAAACTGCTTCAATCAGTGGTAAGAAGTATGGGTTAGTAATCGTAGATGACTATAGCAGATGGACATGTGTAAAGTTCTTAAGACACAAGGACGAGTCACACTCTGTGTTTGTTACCTTCTGTAACCAAGTTCAGAATGAAAAGGATCTTAGAATCGTTAAAGTCAGAAGTGATCATGGTGGAGAATTTGAAAATAAAGATTTTGAGTCATTCTTTAATGACAGAGGCATTCTGCATGATTTCTCTTGTCCTAGAACTCCCCAACAAAATGGAGTTGTAGAACGAAAGAACAGAACATTGCAAGAAATGGCCAGAACCATGATCAACGAGACAAACGTTGCTAAGATCTTCTGGGCAGAGGCAATAAACACAGCGTGCTACATTCAGAATAGAATCTCAATAAGACCTATTCTGGAAAAGACTCCATATGAATTGTGGAAGAACAGAAAGCCCAACATTTCATATTTTCATCCATTTGGATGTACTTGCTTTATATTAAATACAAAGAATTATTTGAACAAGTTTGACTCTAAAGCACAAAAGTGTATTATGTTAGGATACTCTGAACGCTCAAGAGGGTACAGAGTATACAATACAGAAACACAGATTGTGGAAGAATCAATCAGTGTTCGTTTTGATGACAAGCTTGACTCTGAAAAGTCAAAGCAGAATGAAGTTTTTGCAGGTATAGAAATTGAATTTGCAGGTTCTGGAGACAAGTCATCAGAAGCTCTCAACACAGACATTCCTTCATCGTCTGAAAGGAGCACTGCTAGAAATCCTACAACAGCTGCTGATCAACCTCAGAAGAGATTACCCAGAAGCAGCTTGGATCACCCAGAAGAGACTATCCTAGGAAGAAAGGAAGATCCAATCAGAACAAGAGCAAGCTTCAGAAACTCTGAAGAAACACTTATGGGACTGGTGTCTCTGATTGAACCTTCTTCAATTGATGAAGCACTTCTGGATAATGACTGGATTCTGGCAATGCAAGAAGAGCTGAATCAATTCACCAGAAACGACGTATGGGATCTCGTTCCCAGACCAAAAGGATTCAACGTCATTGGAACAAGATGGGTGTTCAGAAACAAGCTAAATGAACAAGGTGAAGTCATCAGAAACAAGGCACGACTGGTTGCACAAGGTTATAGTCAGCAAGAGGGGATAGACTATACAGAAACCTTTGCCCCAGTCGCCAGGTTAGAATCTATCAGACTTTTAATTTCATTTGCTGTTAATAGAGGCATCACTCTGTATCAGATGGATGTCAAAAGTGCATTCTTAAATGGTTATATAGAAGAAGAAGTTTATGTACACCAACCCCTAGGTTTTGAAAATACAAAACATCCAGAACATGTTTTCAAACTAAAGAAGTCACTGTATGGTCTGAAACAAGCTCCCAGAGCTTGGTATGAAAGGCTAAGTAACTTTCTGCTGGAAAATGAATTCACCAGAGGGAAAGTGGACACTACTCTATTCTGTAAATCAGTTAAGAGTGACATCTTAGTCTGTCAAATTTATGTTGATGATATTATTTTTGGTTCTACTAATCCTTCTCTTGGAAGAAAATTTGCTAAGTGTATGCAGGCAGAATTTGAGATGAGCCTCATGGGGGAACTGAAATTCTTTCTAGGAATTCAGATCAATCAAACTCCAGAAGGAACTTACATTCATCAGAGCAAATACATCAGAGATCTTCTGAAGAAATTTGACCTCTCAGAATGTAAGCCATCAAAGATTCCAATGCATCCCACGTGCATTCTGGAAAGAGAAGAGGTAAGCAAAAATGTAGAACAGAAAGTCTACAGAGGTATGATTGGCTCTCTCCTCTATCTGACGGCTTCAAGACCTGACATATTATTCAGTGTTTGTATCTATGCTAGATTCCAATCAGATCCTAGAGAATCTCACTTAACAGCTGTTAAGCGAATTTTCAAGTATCTGAAAGGTACTACTAATCTGGGTTTGTTTTATAGAAAATCTAGTGATTACAGTTTAGTAGGCTACTGTGATGCTGATTTTGCTGGAGACAGAGTGGAACGTAAAAGTACTTCTGGAAGCTGCCAGTTTCTGGGAGAAAATCTGATTTCTTGGTCCAGCAAAAGGCAATCAACAATTGCTCTGTCAACAGCAGAAGCTGAGTACATAGCAGCAGCAGGATGTAGCACACAAATGCTCTGGATGAAAAGTCAGCTTGAAGACTTCCAGATTTTTGAGAGTAACATTCCTATACTTTGTGATAATACTTCTGCTATTTGCTTAAGTAAGAATCCCATTTTACATTCTAGAGCTAAGCATATAGAAATAAAACATCACTTCATTAGGGACTATATTCAGAAAGGTATTTTGAACTTAAAATTTATAGATACAGACCATCAATGGGCTGATATCTTTACTAAACCCCTTTCAGAAGATAGGTTTAATTTCATTCTAAAACATCTCAGCGTGAAAGTGTGCCCAGAGTGAAAATGTTTTAATTCCATATATTTACCTTCAGAATGTAATTAGTTTACTGTGAACTTCTGATCAATCTCCTTTCAGAAAGATAGAACATGCAGATTGTATCAGATGCAAGTCTAAAGATCTGTGAGTCTAAAGCTCAAAGATAGACGTGCTGATCACTACATCAAACAAGTGTCATCCAATCATCAGCATATCTCTGAAGCAGAACGCGTGCACGCTTCTGAGAAGGCAAAGCGCTGATTGGGTGCATTGAGACACATGTCTGGTAACCGTTTTTAAGTATCTTTCTCAAATCCCCCAAAATCAGCAAGCATTTAATGAAAAGTAATCATGCTTTTAAATGGCAATCATGATTTTTCTCTCTCTTAAAAACATTTATCTTTTCAAAATAGTTTTGAAAACTCTATTTAAGCACATTAATCTCTCATTCTTATTCTTTACGCTTTCTCACTAATACTCAAGCATTTTCTGCATATTTCTGTGTTCATCTCTTGCAACCTATTTTCCTCAGTTTATTCTCAAAAACCTTTTAGCATGAACATGGCAACCTCCAGCAGCGTTTCTGCAGGTACTCAGAAGAAAGCATCATCTGAGCAATATCAAGTGCCACTCAGAACTCTCCTCACTCCGGTGAAGAATCTTGAAGTGCTTTCTGAATTAATCATTGACTTTGAAAGCTTGAAGGAGAACGGTTTTGACCTAACTGAAGAAGTTAGGGCTCAAAAGTGGGAAAGGTATTTCGATAGGTTGGTTGGACCAACATTCCCAATGCTGGTCAAGGAATTTTGGATTCACGCCAAGGCTTCAACACATCTAGTCACCTCCTTTGTTATGGGGAAGAAGATTGTGATTACTGAAGATCTCATTGCAAGGCTAATCGGTCAGAGTGGTGGTGGCGTCCGTTGTGTGGACATGGCTGAAAGATGTGCTGATATAGGTGTGGTAGCTAACAGGATTTTCACTCTTGGGATGCCCAGCAGCAAGATTAAAGATCTGAAGGATCATTGCAGAGTGTGGGCTAAGATTATTCTGGGGTGATTCAACCACAGGAAACCAACCAGTTCTCCTGATTACATAAATGTGGATCAGCAGTTTCTGATCTACTTTATTGATCAGAAGATAAAGATCAATCTGGCTCACTTCCTGTTCAACCACCTCAGAACAAGTGTGAAAGAAACAAGGGAAGAAGAAAGAACCAAGAGGGATTGGATACCTTTTGGAAGGTTGATATCAGATATTCTGACAGAGAATAGGCTGATTGAGCATCTGATAGAAGCTCAAGAGCTAAGCATTATTGAACCAACAATTGGGAAACCTCTGAACGCAAAGAACCTGAAAAAGATGAAGCTGATAGAGAATATTCAGAAGGAACCCAGAGCTACTCCCCTTGCTGATATCTCCAGCAGAAGAGTGCCTCTGAGTGATTTTCCGTTATTTTCTGAAATTGAATCCAAACCAGAGGTGATTCTCAGGTACCTGGATGCGTGCAAGGCAGATGGTACAGATCCAAAGCTGAATATCAGAGATCTGCATCAACCTCAACCAGAAGTGACTCTGAAGAAGACCAAGAAGAGGAAGGCGCCATCAGAAGGATCATCTCAGCAGACTCCCAAGAAAAGAGGTAATTCATCTGCTGCCCCTGTTTTAAATTCTTCTACTATTCCAGCATCTATCCCTCCTCAAACCTCTCATAGAATCTCAATCCTCATCCCTACCATAGATGAAACTGTACAAGAAGAAGACCCTTCTGAGGCATTAAAACTCAGAAGACACAGAACCAAACACCCCAAACAACCAACAATTTCAACAACATCAGCACTTAACCAAGTGCTGTCTGATATTGATCAACATACCTCTGATCAACCAAACTCTGAACCACAAAATGTTCCTCCTCCACAACCAGAACAACAGCAATCTGCTGACGAACCACAACAACAATAACCACTCTCAGAAGAACCTTTGATCCCTGAGCAATCAGAGATTCCAACTCCCTCTCCCCAACCAGAAATTAATCCACCATCACCACAAACAGAGTTTCACCACTCTGAAACTCCTTCTCCTCACCAATCTGAACCTCATTCACCTCAACCATCACCGCTGGCAATCCAACTGCCATGTGGAACAACTGTTATCATGCCCCAGTTACCATCCTCATCAGAATCGACACCACCAAATACTCCCAAAACACCACCCACTCCAATCGAAATATCTGACTCTGATACTCCTTCTCCAAAACAAACAGCTTCTCAGAAAACCTCTGAAAACCCCAGCAGGACCTTCATAGACTTAACCAGTCTTGACCGTCTTGCTGATCTGAAACACAAAATTGCCATCCCAAAACCAAAGCAACCAGATGTTGGCTCTGGTATTATGAATTTTGAAACAGGTGTGCTGCAATGGATTGCTTCCTTGAAGCAAGTCTGTCCTGGAATGATTGACCCAACTGCTTCTGATCAGCTCTGGTCACAATTCAGACTTTGGGTACGTGCTGAAGCCCTCAAGTTGCAGGATATCAACTATGAGCAGGCACAACAAAATTTCAGCAAGCTTCTGAATGAAGTTGGAAGTCAGCTCCTGAAAGAAGACATGCTCCCTCTGGACAGTGAACCTTGGTCTGAGAAACAGCAAGCTGCAAAGGTGCAATCATCAGAAGAAGACAATACCATGCAAGCTGAAGAAAGTCAAGAAGAGGATGTTGCTGAAAGTTCTCAGAAGCCTCCTGTTTCTGACGCTTCTCAAGCTGCCTTGGACAGGCAGACTCTGGAAGAACTAAGGCTGAATGACATGCGTCTGCAGCAGCGGATGGATGAAAGCGATCAGAAGATGAAAGAGAGAATGGATGTGCAGGACAGCAAGATTGACACTGTTGTCAGCATGGTGCATAAGCAGAATGAGACTGCTGAAAAGATCCAAGCCATGCTGGAGAACCTGTTCACACGCTTGCCTCCTCAACCTTAGTCTCTTTTTTATGCATGACCTTTTTCATGTTTTCCTTGAATATGTTTTGTAATATTTTCTTGTTTTGATTCTGAACTATCTTAATATGATTAGTTTTTCTGATCTTAATTGTTTTAGCACATCACCAACACTTTTTGATTGCTGACAAAAAGGGGGAGAACAAGAATGATATTTTAATCAATAACGGCTGACTAGACAGAAATTCTCAAACATTCTAACTCTATTACTTGAAATGTTTTTCTGTTTTGCTTAAAGTCTACAGGCACAAGGAAGCTCCTGGACACTCTGAAGACTAGAAGCTCTGATCACTATGAAGTTCTGATCCAAAGCAAAGCTCTGAAGCTCTGCTCTGACATAAAGCTTCTGATAAGTCAAAGACTCTGATACTCTGATGTTCAAAGAAAGGCAAAAAGATCTGATCCTGAAGAAACACGTATAATCAAAGGGAAATAATAAACTCAGGGGGAGTATCTCCTTACTCCTTATTCTTTTGCTTCTTATTCTGATACATATTCCAGATACCTTTTCACGTTATTTTCTTTTAAAATATCTAGTTTTTGTCATCATCAAAAAGGGGGAGATTGTTAGAACAAAGTTTGAATCTACTACCCTATATTTAAGTTTTGATGATAACAAAGTGAAAAGATATAGTATTTATAAGTTTCATGTATGAACTATCTGCTGCCTAAAATTATTATGTTCTGACTTGCAGATACTCTGATTGAAATAAGCAAGATCACATCTATTCAGCATCAGAACTTGATTTCAGACACCAGCATCAGAAGTTGCTATATCAGAATCAGATGATCAACTCACGTACATGCTGAAGCCTGATGAACGAGACTGCGCTCAACACTCTGATAAAGAATCACAATAGTTCATCAGCAGCGAAGCAGAGTCAGAATGAGCCAAGCCAGAACTTGCATTAAGTAAGCAACGGTACTGTGCATTGAAAGCAAATTAATTCCAACGGCCTCATTCCAGACAAGATCTGCTCAATAAGGAAAGCTTGTTATTAGCATTGAATCAAGAATATTGCATCCAACGTTCATCATCTCAGTGCTATATAAACAAGGCTTTGAAGATTGAAATGGTTAATGCTCTCAAAATCTCTACACGCACAAAAGCTAAACCATAATCTTCGTTTTCTCAGTTTCGCTAAACCACACACTCTGATATTCTATTACTGTTTAGCAATCTAGTTTCTAAGCTTCAATTTGTGTATACATCACAGTTGTGATACAGTTTTGTAGAAAACATCCACACACATAGTTTTATCTCTTTGTAAGAAAGTGTTACCTTGACAAACCGGGTTGTGGTTTGAATCAAGAAGGCTTTAGCAGTTGTTAAAGCAGTCTGTAATATTCAGTTGAATATAGTGGATTAAGACCTCGTTGGAGAGAGGCGAAATCACCTTGACGGGTGGACTGGAGTAGTTTGAGATCAAACGAACCAGGATAAAAATATCTTGTTTATTGCATTAGATTTCAGTTTACAATTCAACCCCCCCCCCCTTCTTGTGTTTTTCACCACTTCAGAATACTCTCAAACGGAAAGAGGAAATCCCTGGTGAATCGTCTCCATTCATCATCCCCAGTGGAAATGAAGGATTCAGCTTCCCAATACTCTTCAACAGCAGTCATGGATTTACTTTCCCCGACTAAGAAATATCGCCACAGCATCCCATATTCATACATCATGGCATGCGCATACACATTGCATATAGCATAATCTCATTTAGTTTGAGACCATCATCACAATGCATTTCATACGTCATGGCATTGCATACGAATAACTCTTTACTGTTTCAGGAAATATCAAATCAACATACATCGTTGACTACTTACATGACCCGAAAATCTTCTCAAAGGCTACGTCGAAAGGCTACTTCAGCATTTTCCAAAAAAAATGTTCTCAAGATTTTCCTCTGGTTCAGTTAGATCAATACTTAGATCTTCCTGATTTCTATTCCAATTGAAGATAATTCAAGACCTTCTCTGCTTCAGTTAAATTGACACTAAGTTTTTCCTAATTTCTATTCCAGTTGAAGACGACTCAAGAATTTTCTCTGGTTCAGTTAGATCGATACTAAGATTTTTCTGATTCCCATTCCAGTTAAAGTTAATTCAAGACCTTCTCTGGTTCAGTTAGATTGATACTAAAATCTCTATGATTTCTATTCCAGTTGAAGATAATCCAAGACTTTTCTCTGGTTCAGTAAATCGACCATAAGATTTTCTGATTCTTATCCAGTCAAAGATAAATCAAGACCTCTGCTAGTTCAGTTCAAATCGACCATTGATTTATTACTGATTCTTTTCCGGTAGATACTTTCTCTGGTTCAGTTAAATCGACCCTAAGATTTTCTGATTCTTATCCAGTTAAAGATACTATAAAGCTTGGAGTCCGACCAGATAGGAGTTTATTAATTACTATAAAGCCTGGACCCGACCAAATGATAGTGTAACCTATGACACCAAAGCCTAGACTCGACCAGATAACGGTATACCTCAGATTCAAGTTGAAGCCTGGACCCGACCAAATAACAACTTAATTTCTTTAAATCGCTGAAGCCTGGATACGAACAGATAACAATTTAACGTCTACAATTACTGCAAAGCCTGGAACCGACCAGATCGCAGTTAATTTCATATTCCCCAATAAGTTGCTGTGAATCCTGGAATACGACCAGATAGCAGCCAGTCTTATTGTCCTCAACAAGTCTCCGTGAATCCTGGATCCCGACCAGATAACAGCTTGCTTTCAAGAGATAACTCCCTAATAGAGTAATGGACAACCGAAGTTCCTAGACTCTTTTCCTCATAAAGTTATCCTCAAGCAGGAGAGCAACTGAAACCCATATTCCCCAGCGAATTCCTCCTCAAACACAAGGAACAGGAACCACCAAAGGGACCATGTGTGAAATCAGCATCTACTTTGGATGGCATCTTTAAGCCCATCTCCGACGACTGTTTGTCATCTTATCCAAATGGCATCTGTAAGACCATTCCCGCCGTCATCAATAATCAGTGTTACTTCATGTGAGTGCAAATTTCTGGGCACTCTAGTGTTCAATCATCTTCCACCTTCAGATCACGAAAGACAAACAAGCCAATCTACATCTTCAGGTTTAAGAAGATTGAATAGGGGCGGTTGTTGTACCCCAAAATTTTCCCTATCATGTTTTCCAAGGTTTTCTCTTACATGGGTGGTCACAAACATTTGATTAAAGAAAAATAAAGATTTTGAAGATAAAGAAGGAGTCTTCGTTTGGCATTGGGGCAAGGTGCCTTCGATTGGCATATGGACAAGAGTCTTCGATTGGCCTTGGGACAAGGTCTTTAGATTGGCATTTTAACAAGGTCATTTGATTGGCATCTGAACAGGATGTATTTCGATTGACATTTGGACAAGGAGATTCGATTGGACATCTAAAACCCTTCGATTAGGCATTGGACCCCCTTTGACCTATCTTGGTTCACCAGGGGCTTCGAATGTGCATTAGCTACTTCAGGATTGCCTTCGATCCACAAGGCAGAGGCTTTCTCAGACTTGTCTTGGATTCACGAGGGCAAAGGTTTCTTCTATAATTACCTTCAATGCACAAGGCAAAGACTTTCTCTGTGTTTTCTTTCAATGCACAGGGCCAAGACCCCTCAACACAGTTTTTTCACTATGACACCCAATATGACCCCTTCGAAAGAGTATCCCAAAGTCCTATTCGAAGGACACGCATTGGTGGCTCATTTAAAGGAGGCAACAAAAGACTATTCGAAAGACACTCAAAAAGTCCATTCGAAGGAGGCCATCAGAGCCATTCGAAGGAGGCCATCAGAGCCATTTGAAGGAGAGAATTCGAAAGTCAAATGTCCACATACATTCAAAATTCAAAAAAAAGGATAAGATCCCATGTGTTTGGCCAATGTTACAAATTCCCATTCATGGCTTTCAAACACATAATCAAGGTTGTTTAAACCTTTTCCTTCTTGTCCCCTCTACCCCCTCTATATAAAGAGATCACAAGTGTTACATCACATACAGGGGAGATTGCCTAGAAAAAGAGAATACTCACACCACCATAGAGAGAATCAAAATTCTGACTAGTTTTCTTTGCAGGCACCCTCAATCCAGATGAAGGTTATATTTGTGAGATTCCCAAGAATCTGTTCCAAGCCAAGCCACGCTTAGATCGAAGCATCTCCAGTTGGTAAGGACTTACCCAAATTGAAACTGCATTTCTAAGCCTTTTAAATACATATTATTGGAATATATGTGTTGCTAATACCATTTATGTTTATATGAGCGTATCATATACAAGATAACATGCAGGAATAAAATCACGCCATCGAAAGGCATGACATGATCTGCCTTTCGAAACTCATGGCATAACTCGTTTCAAGTCAAAATAAGCTTAGGCCTCAGGACAGAAGATTTGAATTAGGGAGAAGGACTTGGGTTTGATACCCAGGTCCTGCATCTTTATTTTTTTCCAACATTTGCCTTGCAGGTTCAATTTGAAGAACAACTCCCTCCTTGAATCAAAAAAGGCAACATCCCTCCTGGATCAAAAATCCTATCTCCTTCACAGAATCGAAGGACAACATCCCTCTGGATGGAAAAGTCCATTCTCCCTCTGGATCGAAAGATCCATTCTCCCCCTGGGTCGAAAAGTCCATTCTCCTTGCAATCGAAGGAATCCCTTTTTATTTTTGTATTTTATTCTTTGTTTCATTTCTTTATTGACTCTTTTTCTATTCAACTTGACATTAAATCAAAGAAATCACAAAAATTAGGCTTAGACATTTTAATTAAATAATTAATTTCTTAATTAATTAATTAATTAATTTTAACCATTTTCTTAACTTAAGACAAATTAGAATTTAGGACTTAATTTAGATTTAATTTTCTTTTCATAATAAAAAACAACTAAAAAGATTTTTATTTCTTAGGATATTGTTAGACGTTATTTTCAATTTCACATGCATTTATTTAATTCTATATTTTTACTATTGATGTACCTGCCCACTGGATGTAATAGGTTAAAACTAGGACATTTACTGCTTTATCCCCTTCATTCTTGAACAATGTAAATCCCCTCCCTAAAGCACTGTAATAGCGTAGATTTAAATTCCTGCACTTTAATATTCTGCAATATATATTAACTGCTAGTAATTATGCGTGTATGATAAGACTAATAATCAAACGCTAGCAAACTTAACAAAAAGATAAATAACTGAACTGAACACAATTGCACACAAGCACCTATAGGGTATCCCACTTTGGTTGCCTTTAAGAAATAAAACAGTCATGAGGCAGGAACGCTTTAGCACAGACCCATAAATCAAAAAGATCATAGTCCCTTGATGACCCTTACAGTTGCCTTTCGATAAATGATCTAGTCCCTAAAAGAAAATTTTTAAAGCGTCTCCACAAGTTGCCTTCGTGACTGTAAAACGTCCCTTCGATTGTCCCTCAAACATCCGACGATAAAGCTACCTACTCGCTAATAGTAGGATAGCATTGCCTAAAGGAAAAGAGGAAAAGAACGACCCTTTTTGAGTAATAAAGTAGATAGTTGTTAGAAGTTTGCTCAAATATTTTGCCCTTACACAAAAAAACTACTTTTCAAAAACAATTTCAAAACACTTTGTATACTTTCTCTACTATCCCAAGAAACATTACAAAGTTCGCCGTAATAAGGCGTTTTCAAAACATTTTCAAACACAAAGCACAAAGGTATTTTAAAAATGAGCAAACCTCTAAGAGCCCGTGGAAAACCACTGATGGAAAGGGTGCTAACACCTTCCCTTTCCATAATCTACCCCCATTACTCAGAAAACTCTCGAAAAGGTCTTTTTCTGTTCTTTTCACCCTTTCCTTTGTTGGATAAAAGAAAAGAAGGCGGAGACTCTTGCTTACCGCAACATTTGCAAACACAAAAGCAAAACTAGTATTAAACAGTCAGTTCTGCCACCGTATGACACTCAGCAACACCCCCTGATCACTATATAACACACATGCCCATTATTATTTTTTATTTCTTTTTCTGACTTCAAACAAAAAAGACATGGGCCTAGTAAACCAAATCGTTTTACTTATTTACCCCCTAAATAATTTTCAAACCCACTGACTTACTATTTTTATTTTATTATTTTATTTTATTTTCCTCTCTTTATTTTATTTTTTATTATTTATATTCTTATTAAAAATACAAAAAAAAAATATTTCTCTATTAAATACTTAGACTAATTTTCTACTTCCATTTTATTTTTATTAAACAAAAAACCCTAAAAAATATGTTATTTCTTAATTTAATTAAAATAAATCTAGAATTAGGTTTTTACTTTTAGTTTCCCTTTTTAATTAAATAAAATTAGACTTTAATTAATTAATATCTTTTTAAACTAATTAGGTTAAAACTTTTTCATACAAAAAACTCAAACAAAAACAATTTTCTTTTCTTTTTACATTATCTTTACATTTTTGTATATTTTTATTGTTATTCATAATTCAATATGGTTGTAATAGTAATTAGGTTTTAATTGCTTTCATCCCCCATTTGTAATTTGTATCCCCATCCCCTAAGTATTGTAATAGCGTAGGACTTTTAATTTCCGCAATTTATCGCTTTCAATATTATTGTTAGTAACTAGGGTTTGGATGGCAAGACTTAAAATCAATACTAGACAACCCTAATTCAAGACAAAATACATGAAAATAAAACACTTTGCACACATGCACCTTTAGGGTAACCCACACTTATTGTCTCATATTTAAACAGTCATGTCCCTCGAACGTGGGATACTTTAGCAAAAAAATCACTAATACAAGATCGTAGTCCCTCGATGACCCTTCAGTGTTGCCTTCGGTAAATGATCTTAGACCCTTACAACAAATTGTTAAGGTATCCTACAATGTTGCTTTCTATGACTGTACGATGACCACGCCTGTCCCTTCACATCCAATGATATGGTTTCTTGCTAACCAATGGTAAGATAACACTATCTAAAGGAGGAGGAAAATAACAAAGACTTCCTTTTGAGTAGGTAGAACGTTTGTAGTTGCTTGCTCAAAAACATTTCAAAATAAAACATCTTTCAACACACCAATACTTTCAATAAAATATTTTCAAAAGTCAACACTTTGTATACATTCTTAATGAGACGAAAATCATTACAAAGTTTACCTAAACAAAAGGCACTTTTCAAAAATACTTTCAAAACAAACACAAACACATTTTACAAGCATTTCAAAGTGAGCTAGCAACTAAGAGCTCGTAGATAACTACGGATAAAAAGGATGCTAATACCTTCCTTTTCCATAACCTACCTCCTGAACTCAAGAAAATTTTCAAAAGGTCTTTCTTGTTCTTTTCACCCTCTCCTTTATTGGATAAAAGAAAAGTCGGTGGCGACTCTTGCTATCCGTAACAATTGCGATAAAACGTAAAACACCCAAGTCAGTTCTCCCACCGTATTACACATACCTACCGGAGAAAGTCCGGAGCCTGATTCATGTTGTTGATGAGAAGAGAATTCCGACGTTAAATCCAAGTACCACTTTAATCTCATGCTTATTTGATTTCATTCTTCATCTATTCTTCTTTTTCTTTTCGTATTGTTGCGATTTTATGCAATCTGAAAATTGTTGCATGATGTGATGATGATTGACGGTTGAATCGTGATGATGTTGTTGATGCAGCATTGATGGTGAAGATTGATGATGGTGATTGTTGAGAAAGGTTGGTAAACAATGATGCAGAATATTGAACAGAGGCTGTAGTGGTGATGAATATTTGGTTAAAGTGAAGAGGTGATGATGAAGATGTATGTGGTGTAAAGTTTGTAGCGAGAAAATTGAAGGGAGTTTCAGAGAGAGTTGAAGGGAACTGAGAATTTGAGATTGGTTAGTCTTTTTGATAGTTTCTGTGATTTTTGTGAATGAATTAAGCTCAAAGAGAGAGATCGAGGATATTTTTCTGGTGATTCTCTAGGATTTGAAGAATATGCAAAGTGGATTGAAGGTGAGGATTTTTGTGTTGAATTAATAATCGTATTTCTTTGAGTTTGTGAATAATTCTATCTGTGAAAATAATGATTAAGAATGGTGAAATTTCATGAATAATAATCGTATCTCTAATCCTCTACTGAAAAATGATTCTCTCCCTTTTGCAAAAGTATCCCTTTCTGTTATATCAGTTGGAGTCGGTTATCACCATCCTGAATCTGAGCCATTGAGTTTTTAGTTTGTTATGGAATTATAGGGCCAAGACTGATTCAGATGAAAGTTAGTTATCTGCTTCCCAATTCTGTTATATATGTTAGAGTTAGTTATAGAATTAGTTAGAGGGTTAGAAAATTGTTAGGATATGAGCTGGTAATGGGAGTTTCAGTTGGAAATCAGTTAGATGTTAGTTATGAGCTGGCCTATAGAGGTTTGTTGTAACACCCCAATTCTACCCGGCAATTATATAAATAAATCAGAGTTATAAAATCATTCATGCAAATGAATTGGGATGCCACAAATTCATCATTAAAAACTCATTGCATTCATCGTGGATACATATAACTTTAAAACTTCGAATGAACCATCAACATAGTAATTTAATTGAATAATTCAATAATTTAACATCTATGCAGCGGAATTCTTAATAACATCTTTATCATCATTACAGAAACTTCAAAGAAGCACAATTTTAATAATAATTATCTTAAAGTTCAACAACTGAATAATCAACAATCAAAAGCAACAATCATTCATCCCCCCGAGTGTTACATATCAGAGCCATGACATCGACTCGAACTACTGAAGGTATACGGCCTTCACTCTCGATTACCTGCACGTTACCAACATAAGGGAAACATTCAAACAGAAGGGGTGAGATATCTAACAATATAATAAAGCGTATGATAATTAATATATTGAATTAGACCACATAAAATCACCATTTCTCATCATACAATCAACACAAATTGCAATGGAAATACCAACAATAATCCATATTCGTCACATCAATTTACAACTTCTTTATGAAATCATATAATGCGACTCAAGACTATGCAAATGCATGTGGTACCATTGGAGCAGAACTCCCATCTTAAAAATCTTCCAATAAATAGAAGCATCAACAAGGCATAAGCCTTCATCTTAATATTTGCCAATACAAGCCATCTTAACGAGCATAAGCTCCATCTTGAAATGCAATGTATGTGACACAATTATGAATGTAATGACAACACCATAATTATCAACATCTCAACACAACATCATCGTTGGCCAAAAGCCTACATCTTAAAGTTACCAATTATTAAAGGCATCTCAACATCTTTCATCAACATCATTTATCATTGTAATTCATCAAACATCACTTATACAGCATAATTCATCAAACATCATTTATACATCATAATTCATCAAACAAAATCTAATTAACATCATCTCATCAGCAACTCAGTCGTACAGTAATACAATTGTGACCCATCAATCTCACAACGTTGGCCATATGCCTACAACATGATATCACCTATGACTAATTAATCAACTAAGGATTACTTCTAAATTACTAAACCCCTACATATTACAATTCTGTAATACTACATCATTATTATCATTAATCCCACTATTACAAACTAAACAGTAATCTATAATCATCTCCCCCTCATCATTCTTCACAAAAATCAACATAACGATCCATACGGGAACTAATCTGATTCCTAACTTGGATACTGGGATTATCCTTCCTATTCTTCATTTTAATCCTTAAGAATTAAGTTCATCGTGTTAGCTATTCAACGCTTCAAACGGCACCTCAAATAGAGTCCGAAAACTCAAGTTACAGCCTTCTCAAACTGATTCTGCCAAAAACCAGACAACATGACGCCTCGGGTCGACGCGTACTGAAATGAACACGCTACATGAGTCGATGCATCCTCTCTTGTATCGACTCATACTGAGTCTGCAACACTGCATGTATCGACACATGCTCTTACGTATCGACTCATCCTGAGTCTGAAAGCCCTCATGTATCGACGCGGGACTCCTTCGTGTCGACTCATCCTGAGTCTAAAGACCTTCTTGTATCGACACATAACACTTGGGGTCGACACATACTACTCTTTTAAGGATATTTTATATGATTTCTATGCGTTTTCACTACGGGTTCCATACTTTAAGCCCTAAAAACATCCTCTAATCATTCATAAATAATCACCAACTATAATTATCCTATAATTCTACATCAAATATACAGCATCGGGACATCGTTATTCATCTTTCAATCATCAATTTACATCATACAACATCATATATAATTCAATCATGAACAAAACAACATTTCACCTCTAACCCCACATACCAATTATCATGAACTCTATTATAGAGTCAGAACTCCACCCTTACCTTGGATTGAAGGTTGCTCTATAACTTTTCCGGTTGAATTTCCGTTCAGCCTCTTTCCTCCTTTCCAACAGCTTTCACGTTCTTTCTCCAACCCTTAATCTTCCTCTTACTTCTTCTTCTTTTCTCCTTATTCTAACAATACAATAAAATAATAACCCTATTATTCTCTTTATGCCTTAATGGGCTTAAAACTCCTACACCCCCTTATTACTATATCTCTTCTTTAGAACAAGTCCACATCAAATAATATTATCATTCTAATATTATTTCACCACTTAATAAAATAAATCCAACTAATCACAACACAACTTCACAAATATTCCAAAAATAATTTAATTAAATAATTAATTAAATTACGGGCGTTACAACTCTCTTCCACTTAGAATATTTTCGTCCTCGAAAATTTACCTTAATCAAACAACTCATGATAGGAGTCTCGCATCTTGCTCTCCAACTCCCAAGTCATGATTTCTCCGGAAGCTCCTAGCCAAAACACTTTAACCAAAGCAATTTCCTTGCCCCTCAGAGTCTTAGTTTCACGATCCGCGATCCGTACAGGCATCGTCTCCACTGTAAGGTTATCCCGTACTTGCACATCATCCATATGAATCACATGAGATGGATCTGAAATATACTTCCGGAGTTGCGACACATGAAACACATCATGCAAATTCGAAATATTAGGAGGTAATGCCAATCTATAAGAAACATTCCCAACTCTATCAGAAATCTGATATCGTCCAATAAAATGAGAAGGGAGCTTCTTAGACTTCAATGCTCGCCCAACACCAGTTACAGGTGTAACTCTCAAAAACACATGGTCACCCGCTTGAAATTATAGATCTTTCATTCGCTTGTCATGATAACTCTTCTGTCTACTTTGGGAAGCTTTCATCTTTTCTCGAATCAACTTCACCTTCTCAGTAGTCTCACGAACAAGTTCAGGTCCAAGTACTACACTTTCATCAGATTCATGCCAACATAAAGGAGTTCTACATCTTCTACCATACAACGCTTCAAAAGGTGCCATCCCAATACTGGAATGGTAACTATTATTATAAGTGAACTCTATCAAAGAAAGGTAAGTATCCCACGAACCTCCCTGCTCAAGAACACATGCCCTCAACAAGTCTTCCAACGATTGAATAGTCCGTTCAGTCTGACCATCTGTCTGAGGATGATACGCTGAACTCAACCTCAACTTAGAACCCAACGCTTCTTGCAACCTCTTCCAAAAATCAGAAGTAAATCTTGGATCTCTATCTGACACAATGCACAAAGGAACACCATGCAGCTTCACAATCACACTAGTGTAAATCTCAGCCAACTTCGACACTGGAAAACTGATGTTAATAGGAATAAAATGAGCCGACTTCGTAAGCCTATCAACAATCACCAAAATTGAATCATGTCCTCTTATAGTATTAGGTAACCCCATCACAAAGTCCATTGAAATGCTATCCCATTTCCATTCTGGAACTTCTAACGGTTGCATCAACCCTGCAGGCTTCTGATGTTCAACTTTCGACTTCTGACAAGTTAAACATGCATACACAAACCGAGCCAAATCACTCTTCATTCCAGGCCACCAAAATAAACATTTCAAATCTCGATACATCTTCATAGCTCCTGGATGAATACTCAACTTACTTCTATGACTCTCTTCAAGTATCACTTTCTTCATCTCAGCATCATCAGGAATACAAATGCGGTTACAAAATCTCAGCACACCTTGCACATCTAGCTTAAAATCATTATCCTTAGACTGATCGATCCCAACCATCGAATCCACCAGTTTCACATCCAACTTCTGAGCTTCTCTGATACTGTCTAGAAATTCATTATTAATCTTCAACATACCCAACATAACACTTCACGGAGTCACCTCACAAACTAAGCTCATATCTCTGAACTATTCAATTAATTCCAACTCTTTAACCATCATTGCCGACATATGTAAAGTCTTTTGACTCAACGCATTAGCTACCACATTCGCTTTTCCTGGATGATAATTCAAACCGAAATCATAATCCTTTAACAATTCCAACCATCTTCGTTGCCTCATATTCAACTCCTTCTGATCAAATAAATACTTCAAACTCTTATGGTCACTAAACGCTTCGAATCTAGAACCATAAAGATAATGCCTCCAAATCTTCAACACAAAAACAACTGCAGCAAGCTCTAAATCATGCGTAGGATAGTTCTTCTCATGAGTCCTTAACTGCCTTGACGCATAAGCACACCTCCTAAACCCATCTTAGAAGCATCACAATACACCACAAACGGCTCTCATGTATTAGGCAACACCAAAATCGGAGCCGACGTCAACCTCTTCTTTAATTTTGTAAAACTTTCTTCGCACTGAACATCCCACACAAAAGCTCAACCTTTACAAGTCAACTTAGTCAACGGAAGTGCCAACTTAGAAAAACCTTCGATAAACCTTCTATAGTAACCAGCTAATCCCAAAAAGCTTCTAATTTCAATAGCTGACCTCGGAGTTTCCCATTGCAACATAGCATCAATCTTCGATGGATCTACAACAATGCCACTACCTGAGATCACATGACCAAGAAAACTAACCTCTTTTAACCAGAATTCACACTTGGACAGCTTTGCATACAACTTCTTCTCTTTAAAAACTTGCAATACTACTCTTAAGTGTTATGCATGCTCTTCTTCTGACTTAGAGTAAATCAAAATATCATCAATGAACACCACTACGAACCGATCCAAATAAGTATGAAAGATACGATTCATATATTCCATGAATACTCTCGGCGCATTAGTAACACCGAAAGGCATCACCAAATATTCATAATGTCCATAACGCATTCTGAAAGCCGTCTTCTGGATATCTTCATCCTTCACCTTAATCTGATGGTAACCCGACCTCAAATCAATCTTACTAAACACACGAGCATCCACCAATTGGTCCATCAAGTCATCTATTCTTGGAAGCGGATACTTGTCATTAATCGTCACTTTATTCAACTGTCTATAATCAACACAAAGCCTCATTCTTTCATATTTATTCTTTACTAACAACACTGGAGCTCCCCACGGCGATACACTTGGTCTTACAAACTTCTTTTCAAGTAACTCTTCCAATTGCTTCTTTAACTCTGAAAATTCAGATGCAGACATTATGTATGGTGCCATAGACACAGGTCTGGTACCAGGTACAAGATCAATAGCAAATTCAACTTCTCTCTCTGGCGGTACATCAGGAATTTCATCAGGGAAAACTTCAGGAAATTCACACACCACCTGCAATTCCTCAATTATAGCTTGAGTCTCTACAGATAGAGATGCCATCAATGAGAACATATGTGCTTCTTCTTGCATCAACTTCCTCAACTGCTTAGCAGACAACAGACTATCTTCCTCTTCTTCAGGAGTAGAAAACCTCACAGACTTGTCATAATACTTAATATGAACACAATTATGCTCTAACCAGTTCATACCCAAAATCACATTCAACCCTCTTAATGGTAAACAAACCAAATCAACAACAAAGTCTCTGTTGAAGATCGACAAGGGACACTTTAAACACACAAAAGAAGTAGTCACCGACCCCTTGGATGGAGTATCGAAGACCATTTCTCCATTCAAAGAAGACAACATAAGACCCAATCTTTCAACACAATCAACAACAATAAAATAATGAGTAGCACTGGTATCAATAATAGTAATTAAAGGAATACTATTAATGAAACATGTACCTCTAATAAGTATGTCCTCAACAACTGTCTGATCCTCAACCAAAGCGAACACCTTACCACTTGTCTGAGCCCTCTTCGGTTTCTGACACTGACTGCCAATGTGCCCTTCTTCACTACAATTGAAACAAATCACATCCTTATGCTTGCACTCAGATACAACATGTCCGTTCTTACCACAACGGAAACACCTCTTTATTTCAGTAGTACACGCATTACTCTTATGCCCAGATTTCCCACATTTAAAACAAACCACACCAGCAGGAGCATCTCCCCCACTAGTCCTCTGACCCTGAGCAACTTTTTGTTTACCTTTACCAGCTGGGGTATCATAAGGCTTACCATGGTTCTGTTGGTACTTACCCCTCTTCTCATTGATGATCTTGTAATGAGCATTATTATACTCTTCATAAATCCTGCAACTATCAACCAAATCAGCAAAGACACGGATCTTCTAGTATCCAACTGCCTTCTTGATCTCTAGGTGCAACATGTTCTTAAACTTGATACACTTCGAAAACTCAGCATCTGCCTTAGCATAGTGCAGATAAAACTTAGCCAACTTAGCAAACTTGGCAGCATACTCAACAATTGACATATTCCCTTGCTTCAGCTCAAGGAATTCAATTTCCTTCTTACCACGAACATCTTCAGGAAATTACTTCCTCAGAAATTCCCTACGAAACATAGCCCAAGTGACATTCTCACCTGCATTTTCCAATCTCTGACAAATCTCTAGCCACCAGTCATCATCCTCGACTGCTAGCATATGAGTACCATAACGAACCTTTTGCACTGGAGTGTAGTCCATCACACAGAAGATTCTCTCAATCTCTTTCAACCACTCCAATGCTCCATCAGGATCATACTTTCCCTTGAACGTAGGAGGATTCTCTCTCTAGAAAGTCGCCAAACTACGAGATCCAACATTCCCGACAACATTTAGCTGATTCTCCATCGCATGATCCATTGCTTCTAAAGCAGTAGCAAGTGCAACATCATTCCTTCCATCCATCTCAACTTATCACTACAAGATAAACAACGGTTAGAACTCAAATTAACAATACTCGATTGTTAGACAAATACAACTCGACAACAAGGTCGGACCAACCTTTTGCTCGGATACCAACTTTGTAACACCCTAATTCTACCCGGCAATTATATAAATAAATCAGAGTTATAAAATCATTCATGCAAACGAATCGGGATGCAACAAATTCATCATTAAAAACTCATTGCATTCATCGAGGATATATAACACTTTAAAACTTCAGATGAACCATCAGCATAGTAATTTAATTGAATAATTCAACAATTTAAAATCTACGCAGCAAAATTCTTAATAACATCTTTATCATCGTTACAGCAACTTCAAAGCAACACAATTTTAATAATAATCATCTTAAAGTTCAACAACTGAATAATCAACAATCAAAAGCAACAAGCGTTCATCCCCCCGAGTGTTACATATCAGAGCAATGGCACCGACTCAAACTACTGAAGGTATACGACCTTCACTCTCGATTACCTGCACGTTACCAACATAAGGGCAACATTCAAACATAAGGGGTGAGATATATAACAATATAATAAAGCGTATGATAATTAATATATTGAATTAGA
This sequence comes from Vicia faba, assembly GCA_948472305.1. Lineage (NCBI taxonomy): Eukaryota > Viridiplantae > Streptophyta > Magnoliopsida > Fabales > Fabaceae > Vicia > Vicia faba. The sequence goes on from OX451739.1 coordinate 750,634,358, forward strand.
CCATATAAAATCACCACTTCTCATCATACAATCAACACAAATTGCAACGGAAATACCAACAATAATCCACATTAGTCACATCAATTCACAACTTCTTTATGCAATCATATAATGCGACTCAAGACTATGCAAATGCATATGGTACCATTGGAGCGGAACTCCCATCTTAAAAATCTTCCAATAAATAGAGGCATCAACAAGGCCTAAGCCTTCATATTAATATTTGCCAATACAAGCCATCTTAACGAGCATAAGCTCCATCTTGAAATGTAATGTATGCGACACAATCATGAATTTAATGTCAACACCATAATTATCAACATCTCAACACAACATCATCGTTGGCCAAAAGCCTACATCTTAAAAGCTGCCAATTATTAAAGGCATTTCAACATCTTTCATCAACATCGTTCATCAACATCATTTATCACCGTTATTCATCAAACATCATTTATACATCATAATTCATGAAACATCATTTATACATCATAATTCATCAAACAAAATCTCATTAACACCATCTCATAAGTAACTCAGCCATACAGTAATACAACAGTGACTCATCAATCTCGCAACGTTGGCCATAGGCCGACAACATGATATCTCCTATGACTAATTAAACAACTAAGGCTTACTTATAAATTACTAAACCCCTACATATTAATATTATGTAATACTACATCATTATCATCATTAATCCCACTGTTACAAACTAAAGAGTAATTTATAATCATCTCTTCCTCATCATTCTTCAGAAAAATCAACATAACGATCCACACGGGAACTAATCTGATTCCTAACTTGGATACTAGGATTATCTTTCCTATTCTTCATTTTAATCCTTAAGAATGAAGTTCATCGCGTTAGCTATTCAATGCTTCAAATGGCACATCAAACAGAGTCTGAAAACTCAAGTTATAGCCTTCCCAAACTGATTCTGCCAAAAACCAAACAACATGGATCAACGCATAACGCCTTGGGTCGACGCGTACTGAACTGAACACGCTACATGAGTCGATGCATCCTCTCTTGTATCGACTCATACTGAGTCTACAACACTGCATGTATCGACACATGCTCTTACGTATCGACTCATCCTGAGTCTGAAAGCCCTCATGTATCGATGCAGGACTCCTTCATGTCGACTCATCCTGAGTCTAAAGACCTTCTTGTATCGACACATAACGCTTGGGGTCGACACATACTGCTCTGCTAAGGATATTTTCTGTGATTTCTCTATGTTTTCACTACGGGTTCCATACTTTAAGCCCTAAAAACATCCTCTAATCATAGATAATCACCAACTATAATTATCCTATAATTCTACATCAAATATACAACATCGGGACATCGTTATTCATCTTTCAATCATCAATTTCCATCATACAACATCATATATAATTCAATCATGAACAAAACAACATTTCACCTCTAACCCAACATACCAATTATCCTGAACCCTATTATAGAGACAGAACCCCACCCTTACCTTGGATTGAAGGTTGCTCTATAACTTTTCCGGTTGAATTTCCGTTCAGCCTCTTTCCACCTTTCCAACAACTTTCACGTTTTTTCTTCAACCCTTTATCTTCCTCTTACTGCTTCTTCTTTTCTCCTTATTCTAACAATACAATAAAAGAATAACCCTATTATTCTCTTTATGCCTTAATGGGCTTAAAACTCCTACACCCCCTTATTACTACATCTCTTCTTTAGAACAAGCCCGCATCAAATAATATTATCATTCTAATATTATTTCACCACTTCGTAAAATAAATCCAACTAATCACAACACAACTTCACAAATATTCCAAAAATAATTTAATTAAATAATTAATTAAATTACGGGCATTACATTTGTTAGTTACAAATATTTGGAATTCTGTTATGGTTGGTTAGGCGGTTAGGTTAGTTTGAAGGTTGGTTAGTGATGATTGAAACTGGTTTTTCTGTTAGCTTGTTTATTAGTTTAGTGAATTGTTTCTGTTAGTTATTTATTTTCCACGTTTTTTTTTCGAAATGAGATGCGGGTGAACCAAAAATGAAGCTGGCTTGGTTTTGACTTTATACTTTTTGAATATTTTTCTGAACTGGATAATGGATGCAGAGGTGGAAATTTTTTTTTTGATTGTCTTCTGTGAACAGGGCATCAATTCTGATTGTTTCTTGATAAAAATATGGTTTATGCAGGTTTGTGGATGGTGTATATATGCAGTAAATTGGCCAAGTTTGAAGGGAGATCTTTAACATTCATGGTTCTTTGGCATAAGCTCGGGATTTAGACTTAATATCATGCATTTGAATCTTTGTAAAATTTCCTTGTAGCTTTGTAATGAATGATGATGGATTGTATAAATTTCGGACTTAGGAGTTGAGATTAAGTCTTAAATATCCCTCTTTATTATGTAATCCTTTCAAAATATTGTGAATGAATTTATTTGGAACTTGAATGGATGAAGAAAGTAGAATAATCAAATGACATGTTAGTGTTTGAATCAACACTTGAGTGAATCTTAGCAAACATGGATACACCTTTATTAAATGCTTGATCTTGAACGAACCATGAAAATGTCCTGATAAAATTCACTTGATCTTGACATGAATTATATTGGATGGGACTTGGATGATGTCAAAGTTTGAATTGGTCTTGTGTATTTAGTTTTAAATGAAAATGGATGAATTTTGTTTGATACAAACCACTATTGCAATTAGTCTTTAATCAAGTAAACTTTGAATGTTGATGAATGACTCGAGTCTTGAAACTTGCGGGCCAAGAAAGACGCATGAGTGAACCTTCCATATTAAGCAAACTTGAATTAATTATTGAAAAATAATATGCTTAAGAACTTGGATCCAATCAATTAATTTTGAACACAAATTTGAATTTATGGAATCACTTGAATCAACTTCAAACCCAAATCATTTTGGACCCTTAACTTTGATCACTAATCCAAGTCATCATGTGTTACATGCCACAATCAAATGAAAGAATGAACATGTCTTGAACAAATTTAATCCACAAGTTCACCCTTTACGCCACAACTTGCACTTGTATTTCAAACCAACATAACAATAACGCCTAGAGAAATCCCTGAAGATAAGAACTAAGACTAGAAGCATATCAGGGATGAAAACCTCAAATCCAGTATTCAATTGATGAACCATAAACAAGTTTAAGCAAAGGACCTAAGACCTAATTCCACCAACTATACTCAAAGAGGAAATTGATGAACTAAGCTTAATTGCTGCATAATCCTTCAAACCACATAGAAGCCTTAGCTTCCAACCATGATTGCCGAAGAAACCAGTCGATTCAACCTTGAATAAAGATGAGAGCCTAAAAGAATATAGAAATTGCAAATGATGATGCATGGTTTATTGTATGACATGATGGAGGATACTGCAAATGATTATGAGAAGTGCAAGATGTGTAAGCAAGATAAATGATGCATGACGTGCAAAATGACCTAATGGAAGGACAGTGCATACGAAGAGAACAAAATGCATAAGCCAGATGATCCTTGTTAAAGGGTAGGACAAATTTTGGGTATTACAGATGTTCATGTTGTTGTTTTTTATTTTGAACATAGATGTCACAAAGAGAAGATATGTCACAAAGAAAAGAGATGTCACAAAGAAAAGATATGTCACAAATAGAAGAAACCCTATTGAGTTCTTCATCAGATTATAGCGAAGAAACTGAAACAAATGAGTGTTGTGCGAATGAAACTCAAATAGATGATACTCAATCAAAAAGATCACAAAGAGGTGTCTTAATGATTCCTCAATTCACATTAGTCCGCAACTTATCATCAGGTGAAAAAACTCCAATCGAGTTTGATTCGTACTACAGAGTAGTTGATTGTGAACACTACTCTACTTTTAAGAGTAATGTTGCGTTCCTTGGACGGAGCAAAGTAAGTATATTGATAGATGATTGGAAAAAATAGATGCGAAAGTCAAAGAAAGGATATAGACAGACGTTAAGGTATTACATACTAATATTTTCATATATTAAATATCACTACCTATAATTTCTAATACATTGATTTAAATGTAGTTGAATTTTGAGTTTACCGATGACTCAAAGTTTCAAAAAAGGTGGATCTCTTATGCCAATACTCATTGGAAGGGATTTAAGTCACAACTCACGGATGACTACATTAGGAAGCCTAAGAGCGGTCTTAATCTTCCATGGAAAATATATAGTTTTACATCAAAGAAGCAATGGAAGAAGTTTGCAAAGATACATCGTCCTTAGGAATTCAAGGTTAGTACTAGTCTTATATAACCAATAATGTTATACAAGTGAGTTATAGATACTAATCATATATATTATTCATTATGTTATAATAACAACAACTTAAAAGCGAAGTAGGAATACAAAACAAGGCAAAGAACATGTACCCCCATAGATTATCTCATGGGGGGGGGGGGGGGGGGGGGGGGGGGGTTACAAGAAACTTGAGAAAAGAATAATACTTGAAAAACAACCACAAACAGGAGATGATGAAATCCCATCCCTACCGTCGAGACATGAAAAATGGAAGAGGGCTCGATTAAGACCAAATGGGGAGTACACCTCTGAGGCAACAAGATTAGTTGTCGAGAAAATTGTAAGTATGATTTATTTTGCTTATGTTATTTGTTATTTAAATGTATTGGTAATAATATATGTAAGTTGTTCATGTTTTGTAGGATAATTTTGTTGAGGCGGATCGTGAAGGCACATTTGTTCCAAAAGCACGACATGACATATTAGTAGAAGCAATCGGAATATAGGAGAATGGTGGGCGTGTCCGTGGTGTTGGAGAAGGTGTTGGCTTGAGGTTATTCTTTGGGTCTCAAAGAAAAAGTACCGAAAGTTCAGAATTAAATGCACAAAAACAAAAGATTGAGAATGTTGAGAAGCAATTAGAAGAATAAAAGAGGCTGTTTGAAGAGGGGAGGGAAAAAAGGGAGAAATATGTGCAAAGGTTTCAAGAGTTATATTCGGTATGTGCTTTACTTGAGATTTTAGTGTTTTTATCGAAAATGTATGATATATATATATATATATATATATATATATATATATATATATATATATATATATATATATATATATATATATATATATATATATATATATATATATATATATATATATATATATATATATATATATATATATATATATATATATATATATATATATATATATATATATATATATATATATTATGCTTATTTTTGTTCTAACTAAATACTATGATGTAGAGATTAAGTGAAAACTTCGAACAACGTACAAATAAAGATCAAAGTTATGTTGATGGTGATGATAATTATTGTACCCCAAAATTTTCCCTCTCATTTTACTCAATACATACTCCTAGAGATCCTCAATTTGCTCAAGTTTGCCCAAGAGTTGACCAGACAAACTCTCTCCTAAGGCAGTGTGTCTCAAATTAGGGTTTCCATTTTCATTAAGATAGGTGGACTCCAAAGACCTCATATGATTTCCATGGTCCTAATATGTTCTCAATACCCTCCATGTCAAATTTCAAGCACTGCACAAGAAGTTTGCTCAGTCAACTGCTCAGATGCTTGAGAATCGACCGTATTAGGTCAAAAGTCAATTGTGGCCCACATACAGTTAAACTTCAAGATTTTTGGTCAACATCCACACTTTGAAGTGACTCTCATCATTTGATCAAGGGTTGATCATGATTCTTCAAGGAATGCCCTAAATTCATCAAAACTTAAAAGTTGCTAAATTAGGGTTTCTCAAGAAAAGTCAACCAAATGTTGACCAAGCATAACTTCCTCATACTTTATCAGAAATTTTCCATCCAATTCTCATTTTGAAGAGGATGCAATTCCCTACAACTCATCTTCATCCCACAAGTTCAAAATATTCACTCATAAAAAGATATGAATTTCTACATTATAGGTCCTTTTGAAAAGTCAACAAAAACACCTTTGGGGTTAAAGCTTCTTACATGAACATGGAAGACCCAATTGAGATGAAACCAAAAGGGTTGTTTATGGGACATCCTAAGCTTTCGAAAAAGTCCAAGAACACCCTCTTAGGATTAAAATTGAGGGAGATATTTATTGTCAAAATTGACCAATTTTTGGAAATGTGCATGAAGTCAATATTGATTAAAATGACTTTTTTTTCCAAATGGGCCCATTTTTTCTTGTTTGAAACTTGTTCCTAAGATGGCCCACGACCCCTGAGCTTATCCACCTATCATTTTATTATTTTTATTATTTATTTTGATTTTTTATCCATTTAAATCAAAATAAATCAATTTAAATAGTAGAATAATCAAATAAAATCAAAGATTTGATTTTATGAGCATACTATGAGTCCATGAACAGCTAGCAAATCAAAAAATTCGTGCAAGAGCTAATTGATTGGAAAATATCTTAATTTGGTCTATTTTGGAAACAAATCATACAAGGCAAAGAATGAAATCAAATCTCCATAATTTGCAAAGATATGATCAGTTTTTGTTGACCTAAATCATTCTATCATATATACCTAACATCTCTAAAGCATAAAAAAGGTTTGGGGTCGTGAAAACAAGAAAAGAAGTTGCAAATTTTGGAAGAAAAAGTGCAGACCGTATTCTCTTCCATAGGCAGTTTCAAGTAATTCCAAATCCAGCAATCTATTCCTGGATGTGTTCTGAAGCTATTCCAATCATCCTCAAGGCAAAAAACATCAAGAAACATGACTTACAGACCCACGATTTGCACATACCATCTTGAACTTGATTTTACAATTTACGCATGATTAATCACTTTTAAGCATAGAATTGTGTTTGTATCATCATTTGGGATGTTTTGGTTTAATTAATTTTGCGTTTTGATGCATATATTGATGATCACCATTGTTAGGGTTTGTTTGCCATTTTAGGGTTTATTTATACAGGTTAAATTGGGCCAAGAAAAGAACACCTTGATGCTCGTGAGATCAAAACGAATTGATCTATACAGCTAGAATTAATTTATCACGCGTCTTGTGAATTTTTTAAACTTGCAGGGTTATAGCTATGGAGTTTTGTCTGTAGGTAAAAGTAATTGGTCTAAAACGAAGGACAGGGAAGAGGATGATAATATGGCTAACTATTATTGGTCCATTTGAATAATGACGCGCGCGTTTGGGAAAGACCACTTTATTTCCTTTATATTTTATTTATGTTATTATATTTACAACTATCTATGTTATTATGTTTCCAGGCGTCTATCATACATCCAACCATCCAGCCATTGGATTCATCATCAATCCAGATCCAATGCCCAACGCTCAAGTCATACCATGGACCATCCGAAAGAGTATCACACTGGATCTAGCATGTTAACTGGACTAAGCAAGGAATGGGCCTAACAAATTCAGTGCTACACCCCCTGAATTGTTCAACAATACAGGCCCAATTTGTTTTCTTTTATTTCCTTTATTTTAATTAGTTGATTAATTATTTCCCTTTACAAAAATAACACAAAAATCATTTTTTTTATTAAATCAAAAATCACAAAAACATCAAAAATCATTTTTTTTATAAAATATTTTATTTCTTTAATTAATTAGATTAATTTAATTTAGGGCAATTTAATCCTTTTTTCATAATTTAAATCAATTAGAATTAGGGTTAATTTGTACATAACCTAATTTTTTCTCAAAAACTAACCTAAATATTTTTCAATTGGATTTTTTAGGTTTCCTAATTCATCCTCGCATTTAATTCGCCACGCAAACTTTTTAATTTCATTTTTATTATTATTGTAACTGCTCCGAGTTTGTAATAGTAATTAGGGTTTTAAATTCCGCATCTTTATTTTCAGTCAAAATAATTATGTATCTGCAAAAGCCCTGTAATAGCTAGGACTTTTAAATTTATCGCTTTTAATTTCTACAAACTATAAATTGCTTAGATGTATGTTAATAGGATTGTATGGAAAGACTAACTGAAAATTAACCCGGTAGAAAACCCTAATTATGGAAAGATAATTAACTGAAAAAACACACATGCACATGCTCACTCCTAGGTTTTGCCTCACTTGGTTGCCTCGGAAAACAATGGTCATGTCCCTCGAACATAGGGATATCTTAGCAAAGACCCTCGGTATAAAAGTCATCATAAAAGATCATGGTCCCTTATTGTCCCTCGAGTTGCCTCCGAGAAGTGATCTGGTCCCTCGATGTTGCCTACAAATATATGATGACGGTCCCTTCGAAATGCTAAGGTATCCTTACATGTTGCCTTCAATGACCATAATGTCCCTTTCGAATGTCCCTTGAAAATCCAACAACGGTGCTACCTATTCCTTAATAATAGGATATCGTTGTCTAAAGGAAAACGAACAGCCTTTTTCGAGTAGGTAGAAAATCTTAAGTACTTTCTCAAAACAATAAAAACTCTTTTACACAAACACTTTCAAAATAGTTTTCAAAAACAACTTTGTCACACTCTTGAGGGCAGATACAAGGGTTACCACAAAGTTAAACAAAAACTTTTCAAAGCACACACAAACAATTTCAAAATGAGCAAGTACCTAAGAGCCCATGGAAAACCATGGATAGAAAGGGTGTTAACACCTTTCCTTTCTATAATCTACCCCTCGTACTCAGAAACATCTTGAAAAAGGTTTTTTCTGTTCTTTTTCCTTTTCCTGATTGGATAAAATAAAAGTCGGTGGCGACTCTTGCTTACCGCGACATTTGCGAACAAAAAATGCAAAACCAGTATTAACAGTCGGTTCTGCCACCGTGTCACAATAATCATGATCATGATCAACTCCAAGTAGAAGTGTTGTACGTCGTGCTTCTATAAAAGGAAGTAATTATTCAGCCTCTTCCCCCCTCCAGCCAACCGCAATGAGTTATTGGATCCTAACTCAAATGAAATCACCACATTATACTTGAACATTGCGGTGGTGAATGATGTGCAACCTCTCCCGCTAGAACATTGTCCATATATGGATTTATTCTATTACAATCCTGAATATGTAATGGATTTTCTCAGTGGATGTAAGTGTATGGACGTAGGGATATTGCAAGTTTGGTGCACGTAAGTATATAGTTGAATATACACATTATCATTTTTTGTATTTCCTCAATTAATTTATTCATGTTCTTTAACCATTTAGGTACATTCATCGTGTTTGTATAGAGTTGAATAAATTGAGTATTTATTGAATCTTGGATCCGCTTTTTATTCTATGGACGTATAATGAACCAAAATACATTTAAGAGTACTTGAAAAAAAGGTTAAATGAGGGAGAAAAATAATGTTACTTCGCACCATTTCTCTGTTCGTAAGTATATTTTTGTAATTGATGTTTATGTATTCTATATTTAGTTTTGCTTTAGAAAGTACTAATAATATATGCTCATGTTTATTCAGTGGTTATTATCAATTGGTCATAATATCATTTAAGACGAATACAATAATTATATTGTGTTCCTTGCATGATCCACTCAACAAGAAAATGAAAGAGATTATTAATTCGTAAGTGTATGTTTAATTAATTTTCTTTGATATTGTAAGTAGTTTAGCATGTAATATGTTTAATTCATATTCAATGTATAATATTGTGGAGCAAGTGAATATGATGAACAATGTTAGAAGAAAGCCCTCATGGATCTCTCCTAAAGTAACTGGCCTGATTACCTGTTTTTTCATTTACATTCATGTGTGGTTACATTCATTTGTAGACGAGGAAACAACCCAAGACATACGAGTGTGGGTATTATGTCATGAAACACATGTTAAACATTGTCCTTGTTGGCATTGTTGATTCATGGGATAAGGTATATATGTCATAATATTTTTACATATATTAATATATATAAGCTGACATATATTTTAAACACTTTTTTCTCTTTCTTATGTAAATGTTTAACGACGTAACCCCATTCCCTATTGAGGACTTTATCAATCTTCATAAACGTTAAACATATACCTATAATATGCTTAAGGGTCCTGCAATTTGATTTATTGAGATGTGCTAATGACTTAATAATTTATGTATATGATGATGTTAATATTACATTTGACTTAAGCGTATTGTCTTTGATGTAAATATTAATCTTGGATTTTGATGCATAATGTTAGCTGCTTTTTATGCTCTTTCTGCATGGTTAACAAAAATACGGGTTGCTGTATTGGTTTTTTATCTGAAAGATTTAAGTTAATTTCGTAGGTCGAGCAGATTTTATCTGGAGCAAGGTTTTATATCTCCAGTCGTACATTAGTTACTAAATTGGATCCTTGACAAAATTTAGGAAACTTTATATTGGTTGTTCCAAGATTTAAGGAGATTTTGTTGCACAACAGATACAACTCTTAACTTATGGATCAAGAAACTTCTAGACTCAGAATATCGAATCCCATTGATTAAAGAAGTGTATTATGTAGGTGTATGTCACCCTTGTCTCGTTCGATACATGTGGTAGACTTAGTTTTATCACTCATAAGTATTTAGGAAATGAGTAAAGTATTGTTCTTAGAGGAATCTTTTAAGAAATTCTATGTATTGTTCTTGTTCAAGAGTTTTGGCTAAGTATTGGAATGGAAATATGGTCTTCTTGTTGAGTTATACTTATTGTAGTCACTGGGATTGGGATTGTTAGATATCATTACGCTGATTTAGGAAGTGACATGGTAATTTCTCATATTTAGGGAGGACCTGGGTAGAAGTTGGATTGGGTAGGGATTATACGAGAAATTGTAAACAATGGAGTTTAGCTTTGAACTAATACTTCTTATAGTAGACTTCCTTCCTGGCTTGGTAGCCCCCATAGTAGGTGATGTTGCACCTAACTGAGTTAGAAACTCTATGTGTTGTTTATCATTCTACAGTTTAAGTTTTTATATGCGTTTAACTTGATGAATCTATTCATGATGTCATATCAGACGTTGTAGCATTTGTCTTGACATTGTTCTGATGTTGGAATTTTAGTATTTCCATGTGTTGCATGTACCAGAAAAATTTCAATTGGTATCAGAGCAGGCACCCTGGTCCATTGGGTGAGCTTCAGGGAGTAATTTTTCTAGGTACTAGTGTTCCTTGTGGAAGACTAGAATGATTGTATTTTGGTTATCATTGGACAATAGATTTTAAAGAATTATCGAGATAAGAGAATCCTAGTTCTGAAGAGATTGAAGATTAGAGCATGAATTGTCTCTATGTAACTTTGAAGTTGTCTGTTTTGAAATCAATGAAATTGATAAGTTTCTTTTTCATACTTATCATCTCTGATGGCTAAAGATACTTGGAAATTCTCAAGTTCACTCATAAAGGCACATCTTAGTGTTTGATCAAGAAGAAGATAAGCCGGTCTCCTTCAAGAGATTTTACATGGAAGTTACAACTATTGAAGAAAAACAAGAGCATGGATTTTGTTTCCAACTCTGTAGAAACTTATTTTGAATTTCTGATGAATGGTTTCTTACTTCTTTTGTTTCCCTTTGCAGGAAATCCAATCAGGAGTTGAAGAGATTTGACAATATATCGTGACCTCCTGTCATAACATCTGTGTTGACTTCAACAATTTTGTGATGCTAAAAGAAAGGTTGTAATTGGTGTATAGATCAATGTCTAAAGCATTCATTGGAGTGTTTAAACCTTGGACCTTTGTGGAGCATGGTTCCTTACTTATCTCAAGAACAATTGTATGGGCTTTTTATATCTAGTTGGACTGGAAGATGGACTTCTTATGAAGATTTATTAACTGAAGATTTATCTCATAGTGAGCTAGAAGATTGTTTCTATGATTTGTATCTAGAATCAAAGGAGTTTTTCAATTGTGAAGAAATAGGAGGTGATTTATTTCTGATGTTATTTCTTAAGATAATGAAGAAGTATTTACTATCTAGGTTTTTGCAAGGTAAAGTGACTCTATTTATTCCTAGAGCTTGATGTCTTGATCGAGTTTGTAAGGATAATCCAGATCAATTGGAGGAGTTTCTTCAAGTGAAGATATCATTGGAAGGATTTTGGTTTTCAAGCTATGATTAGCAAAGGGAAAACTCAAAGTGACAAATGATTGTTTTATCAAAAGGAAAGCTGAGTTAAGGATGCCATAACATTATGTAGGACATCAACTTACTCATGCTACATATGGATACTTGCACTGAAGATTCCTCTTCTGTGATGAGTTGATTTTAACAGTTTTGGGTTATTATCTCAAAGGTCAAGTTAAGTGTTGTTTAACCAAGAAGTGGTTAATACTCAGGGAAGGTGATTATTTCCTTATCTCTCATACCTTTCTTAGGTATCCAACTAAGACGATTGGCATTTTGACACTAATTGTTCCAAACACTTAACTGCGGTAAAAGTGTTCCTGGTGGTTTGTTTAAGTCTCATTCTAATCAAATATTACTTTGTGGATGATGCTAAAAGGGAAGTTTAAGGACACTGAATTACTTAAGAATTCAGGATGGGTTCTCTAAGTTTTGGTAATTGTCTTTTCTTCTTACTTAAGGTTTGATGACTATGTTATCAAATTCTGAAGGTATATGCCATCAAGGAAGAATGTTCTATCACTAATGGGGTGTATGAAGTTCCTCTGAGGATTTAAGAACAATTGTTATTTATTGAATCTCATAGGTATTTAGTTTTTTATCCTTTTACTCGGTGTTCAATAAAGAAGAAGTCAAGGTGTCACACCTGAAGGTGCAACATTAAACAGTTGCAAAAGCTCTAGAACTTGTTATATGGATCGAATTGGTTCAATGCAGGGTGAAGGTCATTGTGGATAGAGGATATATATGGTTTACTTTTGTGAATCTATTATCTATAAAGTCTTCAAAGGATATTATCTACTCCTTTTATGAGAACGAGGTATGTTTCTGAGATACTTTATTGAGAAAAGTACTTTTAGTGATGAGTAACTGCATGATCAAGATCAGTGATGTGTTCATTAAGAAAGTTACTGATGTTCAACCAGATGTTGGAACATCATCACAACAGTTTGTTACTCTAGTGTGTGGAAGATTTTAAAGGGCCAGAAGGTACTGAATAAGGAAGCTATCAAGAAAGCATTTAAGGGGAAGTTCATTATTTGGATTTTGTTGTGCTCTGTGATCATCAGATGTTTCAGATATGGAATATTGACTGATTGTGAGTCTTGGGGGTAAAAAGATTTTTGCCAAGTCTGAAGAAGATTGTATTATTGGAGGATATTATGATCATCTAGATTAGAATTAATTGAATTCTGGTATATCTTGAAGATTAAGTATTTTACTGAAAGAATATGTTTTCCATATTGGGGATGTTACTAAAAGAGTGTAATGTCAAACTGGATGTCATGACATTGTAGTGTGAAATTCTATTGCAATCAAGGTACAAGGATTTATTTTGCTTGCAGAACAAAGTTATTGGTTTTGTCATCTTTGTTCCAGTATTCTTGCTACAGGTTTATATTGACACTCCTATACTTGGTATGGTTTAAAAGATCTACTAGTATTTTCATTATAACTTGAGGTGCAAGTTACATTGTGAATATGAGGGGTAATTTTGGAATTACACTACTGAAGAATTATTAGACTAATTGTTTGGACGGTCTACGAAATATATTCTTTTTCTTAGTGGAGTGTGCAATCTCAGAAGAATCGTTTTCAACGGCATTGTAAATGTCATTTCAAATGTTGTAACATTTTTCAAGGAGTCAAAGCTTGGAAAGAGAGAAAGCTGAAGAATAACGTGTATATCTCATATAGTGAGTGGTTCAATGTTACTAAGGGTTATCTTCCTCCATTAAAGCTTTTATTAATTGGAAGGGTTGTTACAAGCAAGGTTTTGTTACAACCTAATTAAACTTCCTTATATTTAAAGACCTTACATCCTCACCATCCTCACAAGCTACATTTCTACAGTGGTTGGTGCAAAAGAAAACTCTTCTGCTATAAGTCAAGAAGGAAGTGGGTTTTGGTTTTGAAAGTAGTGTTTAACACTGTAAAAATTGTTGTAACATCCACTGAAACATCCAGGACAGGGAAAATGTAACACCCTATTTCCCCAACAGTAAGTTTAATAAAAATAAGAGTAAAATAAAACTCCAAAATAGGATGTCACATTGTTCAACATATTCAAACTTTGCTCAATTAAGATAAAACAAATACATAACACATATCTCAGATGAACCGATAACATTTCAACATAGTCTTCACACTTCAACTTTATTAATGCAGTGGAAACAAATTCATAAATTGTTTTCAACATCTTCAACTCGTCGCAAAATAACATTTTTAATCAAATAAAATAGAATGTATATTACTCCCACAATAATCAAAAATAAAAACATTAATTAAATAAAACAAGCAAACATTCATCCCCCCGGTGTTACGTATCAGAGCAATGACACCAACTTAAAATAAGAAGAGCAACCTCTTCTAGACTTCGCGACTTCACGCTACTCTTGGTTATCTGCATGTTACCCACGTAAAGGAAACATTAAAACAGTAAGGGTGAGATATAATGACAATATAATAAGTCATATAATCATGAGTAAACAACAGGCATGCAAGATTTAAAGTTCGACAATTATTAGTCACACCACTCCAACAAGTACCTAATTCAACAATTCAACAAATGCAGCGCAACTGACTCTGATGCAAGATGCATGTGGTACCATCAGGGCATAAGCCCTCTCCCAACAAATTGCCATATAGGCCAGAGCATAAGCCCTCAAAAATTGCCACTACAGGCCAGGGCATAAGCCCTTAACATTTCCTAATACAAGCCAGGGCATAAGCCCTCAACATTTTCCAATACACACCAGGGCATAAGCCCTCAACATTTTCCAATACACTCCAGGTGTAATACGATAGGAGAACTCACTTGGGATGTTTTGCATTTGATCGCAATTGTTGCGGATAGCAAGAGTCTCCACCGACTTTTCTTTTATCCAATAAGGAAAGGGTGAAAAGAACAGGAAAGAACTTTGAGCTTATTTTCTTGAGTTCGGGGGGTAGATTATGAAAAGGGAAGGTGTTAGCACCCTTTTCATCCATAGTTATCTATGGGATCTTAGTTGCTTTCTAGATCATTCCTTTTGTTTGAAAGTATGCTTTGTGGTGGGTTTTGAAAGTATTTTTGAAAAGCGCCTTCGTTTAGGAAAACTTTGTAATGATTCTCGTCTCTATAAGAATGTATACAAAGTGTTGAACTTTTGAAAATATTTCAATGGAAAGTGTTGGTGTATTTGAAAAAGTGTTTCTATTTTTAAGATGAGCAAACAACTAGGAACATTCTACCTTATTCAAAATTCTTTTGTTCATTCCTCTCTTCCTTTGATATTTCTATCTTACCATTGATTAGTAAGAAGCCTTATCTTTGGATGTAAAAGGGACGGGCATGGGTCATTGTATAGTCATGATAGCAATGTTGTGAGATATCTTAGCATTTATTTTGAGGGACTAAGATCATTTGTAAGGAAACATTTGAAGCGTCATCGAGGGACTATGATCTTGTATTTTTGATTGTTTTTGCTAAGACGTCTCACATGCATAACATGACTATTTTTCATAAGGAAACAAGTGGAGTTAACCCTAGAGGTGCATGTGTGTAAAGTGTGTTTGATTGCATGCATTCTTATATTTTTGATTAGGGTGGTCTACTTGTTGATTTTATCTTGCCATACATGTCCTATTTTACTAGCAAGCATACAAAAGTAATAAAATGCAGAAAGATAAAATCCTACGCTATTACAACTATATTGAAGTGCGTGAAAAGATAAAGGAAAAAATAAGATAAAACAAGAAAAATGAGGGCCTTTCGATTGGGGCAGAAAACCCTTCGACTCTGCATTTTCTGGATTTCTTCGATTGGGCCTGAAAAGGGGTGAAGGCATGACTTTCGGTTGTGGCCTAGAGGCCAACATGTTGTGTCTTTTGATTGGGGCATGGAGGCCAGCATGTTGTGTCTTTTGTTTGGGGCCTGGAGGCCAGCATGTTGTGCCTTTCGATTGGTATCTGGAGGACAGCATGTTGTGCCTTCTGGCTTCCTCTTTCGTTTGGCTTGAAGGTTAGTATGGAAGCCAGAGGCTTTGTTTCTAACTTTCTGTCCCCTGTTTCTTTCATTTGAGTTTGAATAGCAACATGGCCCAAGGCCATTCCAACATCACCTTAAGGCTAGATTAGTGCTTAAATCATGTTTGAATGTACAAAGAGGAAAAGCCCAGAAGATCGTTAACCATGACACACATTAAAAGAGTGGAAATAAAAAGAAGAAAATAGTATGTACATGTTTGAAATGAAAAGAAAAATTATTTACATGCTATGTTGGAAACGAAGGGTCGAAGGTTAAGAATGACTTACCTTGCTGGAGGCTGGAGCGTGTGCTAGACATTGGAGTGGTTGCCTTGAATGCCTCTGGATTCGAAGGAAAAGACCAAGGGAGAGCCTTTGACACTGGATTTGAAAGAGCAAAACAAGTGAAATGTCCTTCTTTGTTGGATTCGAAGGATAGTAATATGTAAGGATTTTTTTTCATATTTGAGAGGGACAAGTGCTTGGATTCTGGGTTTGGATTTTCAAAAGTGTTTTAGTGTTTGAGAATTTTATGGTGTGTAAGAATTTTGAAGATATGTTCCCCTCTTCTTCTTCCTCTCTCCTTTTTGATGTGCAAATGAACTCTCTATTTAAAGAGGAAAATTTTTGAAATGTTTGGGAGTAAAAATAATAAAATAAAGGCTCAGTTGAAAAGTAAGCATCCACTTGTGTCATGATAGCAAGATGAATGGTTCAGATGGATTGCTTCCTTAGAAGGAAAACAGGCGCAAGGCTCAAGAAAAACTTTTTCTAAAAGTAATATTATACTATTAAGGGAAAGTGGTCTTGGACAGAAAATGGATAAAAGCCTATTTCAACTTGCATAAGCAATTAAATATAGAGTGAGTCATAGGTTTGAGGGCTGAAAAGGGGAAACACGTAGCCTAGCCTATGGGTCTAATGTTCAACTTGATCTTTTGAATCAAATCCTACATCTTTCTACACCTTTCGACCAGACTAGAACAACATTCGTTCCCACCAGTTACGTGTCCTTCAAATGGACCAATTGTGTGTTCTTCGAATGTCCCTCTTCAACTGAATATGCCATTTTGAGTCCTCTTTCTTTTGATCACTTAGGCCCAAACCTTCGAACAGACTCCAAAGTAAGCAAAAACAATTATTCCCCAACTATGGCAAGTCCTTCGAATAGGCCACCAAGTTGTGTTTCATAATGCAGCACTATAGCGTATTGAAGGGTTTGTAATGGATTCGAAGGTGATATGAAGGCGCATTCGAAGAAAACATGAAGATGAAATCAAAAGTCATAGGAAGGTAGCCATTCATCCAACCGAAAAATTGTGATTCCAAGGCAAACAGGTGAGGGGCCAATGGTGTAATCGAAGCTTGCAGGCAGGAGCCGTTGTCCAAATGAAGTTTGCACGCAGGAGCTATTTTAGTGCATCAAAGAAAACATGCAGGAGGTTAAATGTCCAAATGAAACTTATGGACCAAATCTTGATCAAAGAAGCCAGCTGCTCAATCGAAGGATGTAAATCAAAGCTTGCATCAAAGGAGGCCCAAATGTTCAACCGAAGCGTGAGGACCAGAGCTCGCTCGAATAAGGAAAATATTCAATCGAAGGATGTAAATCAAAGCTTACATCGAAGGAGGCCTAAATGCCCAACCGAAACTAGTATGAATCGAAGCAAGCTTGTTCTTTCTTCAATTTTGTCAAGAAAAATCAATTTTTCTGCTTTGCCCTTTTTTTGTTTGTTTTGTACTTGTACAAATTTGAGCTTTTTGAAAATCCTTGTGATAAAATGTCTTGAGAAAAGAGAGGGAAAATTTTGGGGTACAAAAGTTGCCCCTGTTCAATCTTCTTAAACCTAAAGAGCAAGTATGGCACGTTGCCATTCGTAGCTTGAAGGTAGAAGATGATTGAACACTAGAGTGCCTAGAAATTTGCACTCGCATGAAATAGCACTGATAGTTGATGATGTAGGGAATGGGCTTACAGATGCCATTTGGAGAGATCATGGAGAGTCATCGGAGATGGGCTTAAGGATTCCATCTAGAGTGATTTTTGGCAGAAATTAGACTAAGTCTAAATTTTACTTCAACATTGATCGAGTTAAACTGAACCAGCATAGGTATTGGATATTCCTCAATTTATGATGGGCCTGTGTAGGGCTGCTTTAGGAGACATATGAGGGGGAAGCCTAGGTAGGGCTTCTTAAATATGAATCCATGTGAAGCTTCATCTGTGTAAGATTACTTCACGATGAGCCCGTGTGAAGCTGCATCTGGTCACATAGGTAGTGGCTCTGTCTTACTTCAGAAATTAGTCTTGGACCTGTTGAAAATTGTTGATGATAGCTATCTGTTGATTGATTTTTCCTGACAAGGTAAAGGGTTAGCTGTATGCTATGTCATGATTTATGAAATGCATTATGTAATGATGTTCTGAAAAATGAGGTTGTGTTGTATGCATATATCATGTATGTTATATGGTGTATGAATGTGATGCGTTTATTACAGTCCGTCTTTGTCTAGGAAAATAAAACCTTGGCAACATGTTGGGGAATCTTGGGAGGCTGAATCCCTAACTGTTCTTGGAGAATAGACGTATCTTCAACTTTGTTTAGAATATTTATGTTGGGAATTCCCGTTCTGTTGTTTAAGGAGAAACTCCGTTGGGGAATATTGGCTTGTTTAAGAAGACTCTATGGAGAGTGTTGATCTCTGTTTGAGGAAAAGAGTTTAGGAGTCTTAGCTACTCGTTGCTCTACTGGGGAGTTATTCCTGACTGGAGAGAATCAAAAGTTAGTTGTTATCTGGTTGAAATCCAAGTTTGGCAGCAAATTGTTGAGGATAATGAAGTTGACTGTTATCTGGTCGTATTCCAGGCTTCGCAATGACTTATTGGGGATGATTGAATTAACTGTTATCTGGT
Source organism: Vicia faba (assembly GCA_948472305.1). Taxonomy (NCBI): domain Eukaryota; kingdom Viridiplantae; phylum Streptophyta; class Magnoliopsida; order Fabales; family Fabaceae; genus Vicia; species Vicia faba. The sequence continues at coordinate 750,653,297 of OX451739.1, forward strand.
CGGATTCTGGGCTTCGCAGGAAATTACTTGGGAGAGTGAAAATAGGCTGTTATCTATTCGAAATCGAGGCTTGGCAATAACTTACTCGAAAGGATGAAGTTGAACTGATATTTGGTCGGGTCCAGGCTTCACGGCAACTTACTGAAGTTAACTGTTATCTGGTCAGTTTCCAGGCTTCATATTAACTTACCGAATTTGATTGTTATCTGGTCGGATTCCAGGCTTCATAATAAATTTCTGAGAGAAATGAAGTCAATTATTATCTGGTCGAATTCCAGGCTTCACAACAACTTACTGAAGTTAACTGTTATCTGGTCGGTTTCCAGGCTTCATAGTAGCTTACTGAATCTGACTGTTATCTGGTCAGATTCCAGGCTTCATAACAAATTCTAAACTTGATTGTTATCTGGTCGGTTTCCAGGCTTCACAACAAATTTATGAGAGAATGAAGTTAATTGTTATCTGGTCGAATTCCAGGCTTCACAACAAACTTATTGAAGTTAACTTTTATCTGGTCGGTTTCCAGGCTTCACAATAACTTACTGAATTTGATGAAGTTGACCTGATATCTGGTCGGGTCCAGGCTTCACAGTAACTTGCAGGGAGAAATGAAATTAAACTGATATCTAGTCGGGTCCAGGCTTCACAGTAACTTGTTAGGGGTAGAGGAAAACTCTACTGGGGAAAAGAAGTTAAACATTTGCTTGGTCGAACTTTAGTCTTCGCAATATCTCGAGAAATTAGACTATTATCTGGTTGGGTCCAGGCTTCATAGTATCTTGAGAAGTTAAACTATTATCTAGTCGGGTCCAGGCTTCATAGTAACTAAAAGTTGTTTGAATAGGAAGTGATTTTGTTGAGGAGTGAAATGTTTTTGTTGGGGAATAAACCTTGTTTGAAGAGATTATTTGATGACATGCTGCCAAGGTGAATTCTTATCTGAAGAAATCCACACGGCTTCTTCTTTTAAGATCAACTTGGTTAGGGAAAGGGTTGTCGAGAGATTGAAACTTTGACCGAGGTTTTCATAGATCCAACTTTGTAGGCAACTCTGTTGGGGCAAAGGTTTATTGTAGCAGGCTCTGTGGGGATAATGCTAATGAGATAACTCTATGGGGATATTTCCACAAAATTAAAGAGATGCCCGTTGCTGCTTGGCGGCATATATTTTCTAAACAGTTTAATTATGTTCATATGCATATGTTCATTCAATTTTAGTCATTGGACGTCTTTGCACTCAAGACAAAAAACAAAAAGTTTGTACTTAAAAGTATATTTGTATTGATGTTCTACCCATGAATAAGCGTTTTTGTACAAAGAGACAAAGATCCTAGTAAGAGGAAATCGTCGAAAGGATAACAAAATTGAAAACAAAAACAAAAAAAACATGTGGAAATGATCTCACTATGTTCCAACTCTACTATTTCCCCCAATGTCTTCGAACGTCCCTTTCCATTGACAGAAGTTGATTGGATTGATCTTGGACCGTTTGAACCCGAACCTTAGTAATAAATTCGATTGTGGTGATTCTATGGGACATAGTTATACAATTTTAATCCTTAACTTTTTCCTGGACCATTCTTTCGGGTTTTCAGCCCACCAGGATACCCATTTTTGCCCAAGTCGTCCTTTCGGGTTTTCGACTTGCCGGGTGTAAAATCTTTTGCATATATCCCTAATTTTTGCCCAAACCTTTGGTTTTCCGGGATGCCCTTATCTTACCTAGGGGTGTCAACCTAGCGGGTCTCTTATGCGTAGTATTTTTTAACTATGTCTACATTCACCGGATGTGGGAAATCTTCCCCGTCCATAGTAGTCAGCATCATGGCACCACCCGAGAAAACTTTCTTGACAATAAATGGTCCTTCGTAAGTGGGAGTCCATTTTCCCCTGGGGTCTCCTTGTGGAAGAATGACGTGCTTTATTACCAAGTTACCAGCTTGATATACTCAAGGCCTGATATTTTATTGAAAGCTTTAATCATACGTTTTTGGTACATCTGACCATGACAAACAGCAACCAGTCGCTTTTCATCGATCAAGTTCAACTGATCCAATCTTGTCTGAATCCATTTGTCTTCGCCTAGGCCTGCTTCATTCATAACCCTTAGTGAGGGAATCTGAACTTCCACTGGCAGGACAACTTCCATGCCATAGACCAAAGAAAAATGAGTTGCCCCAGTCGATGTCTGAGATGAAGTACCATAGCCATGAAGAGCAAACGGTAACATCTCATGTTAGTCTTTGTAGGTTACTACCACCTTCTGCACAATCTTCTTAATGTTTTTGTTGGTTGCTTCCACTGCGCCATTCATTTTAGGTCTATAAGGAGAAGAATTGTGATGCTTGATTTTGAACTGGGTGAAAAGTTCTGTAATTCATAGCATTGTTGAGATTGGTTCCATTGTTAGTGATGATCCTTTCGGGAATACCAGCCCGACAGATAAGGTTATACTTGATAAATCTAGCTACAACATTCTTTGTGAATGAGGAAAATGAGGCAGCTTCAACCCATTTGATAAAATAATCGATAGCGACAAGGATGAAGCGATGTCCATTGGAAGCAATAGGTTTAATCTCTCCAATCATGTCAATTCCCCACATTACGAACGACCATGGAGCAGTTATGACATTTAGAGGAATAGGAGACACGTGGACTTTGTCAGCATAGATTTGGCACTTGTGGCAAGTCCTTGAGTGGTGATGGCAATCAGTCTCCATTGTTGACCAATAGTAACTAGCTCTCAGGATTTTCTTGGCCATAGTATGTCCAATAGAGTGAGTCCCAAAGACACCATCATGCATGTCTTCCATAATTTCCTCTGCTTCCTTCTTGTCCACACATCGGAGTAGAGTAGAATCATGGTTGCGTTTGTACAGGATTCCATTGCTTAAGAAGAATTTGGCTGAGAATCTTCGTAAGAACTTTTTATCATTGATGGATGCTCCTTCGGGATACTCTTTTGCTTCAAGGTATCTCTTCACCTCATGGTACCATGGCTTCTCGGCGTCAGTGTCAAGCTCATAGTAGTGCGCAGGTTCGTCGAATCTCTCAATTGTAATCATAGGAGCTTTGTTGTCTTATTTGACCTTGAACATAGAAGACATTATGGCCAAAGCATCAACTAACTTATTTTCTTCTCTAGGGAAGTGTTCAAAGGTGATTTCTTCGAAGTAAGGAATCAGAGATAACACAAGCTCTTTTCAAGGGATAAGATTAGGGTGCTTGGTATCCCAATCTCCATTTACTTGGCTAATCACCAAAGCGGAGTCTCTGAATACATTCAAATGCTTGATCCTTAGATCAATGGCAGCCTTCAGACCCAAAATGCATGCCTCATGTTCAGCCATGTTATTTGTACAATTGAAGCACAGTCTAGCAGTGAAAGGGGTGTGGCAACCCTCAGGAGAAACTATCACAACACCAATTCCGTTACCCAAAGCGTTAGAAGCCCCATCGAAGAACATAGTCCATCGGGATCCTTGTTCAGGTCTGTCATACGGTCCAGGTTTCGCGCAGTCGGTTACTAACATGATATTCTCATCCGGGAAGTCAAAGTTCATATACTGATAATTATCAACATCTTGATGGGATAAATGATCTGCCAATACACTTCCTTTGATAGCCTTTTGGGTTGTATATTGGATATCGTACTCAGCCAAGATCATTTGCCATCTAGCTATTCGTCCAGACAGAGCGGGTTTCTCGAAGATGTAATTGATAGGGTCCATATTAGAAATCAATAGAGTTGTATGAGTCAACATGTACTGTCTTAGCCGGCGAGCCGCCCATTCCAGAGCGCAACAAGTTTTCTCGAGCAGTGAATATCTGGTTTCACAGTCGGTAAACTTTTTGCTCAGGTAATAAATTGCATGCTCTTTTTGGGCAGACTCGTCATGTTGGCCCAACACACACCCCATAAAATTCTCTAGCATAATCAAGTACATGATCAAGGGTCTTCCTTCAACTGGAGGTATGAGGATAGGAGGTTCTTGCATATATTCCTTGATTTTGTCAAAGGAAGCTTGGCATTTGTCATTCCATCTGACCACTTGTTCTTTCTTCAAGAGTTTGAAGATTGGCTCACAAGTAGCAGTTAAGTGAGATATGAAGCGGGCGGTGTAGTTAAGACGACCCAATAATCCTCTAACCTCCTATTCATAATGGGGAACTAGAATTTCTTGAATGGCTTTTACCTTTTCAGCATCGACTTCGATGCCTTTACCACTGATAACAAAACCAAGAAGCTTTCCAAATCGTACTCCGAATGTGCACTTATTAGGGTTCAACCTCAACGTGTAATTTTTCAGCCTCTCAAATAGCTTGTATAAATGGTTGATATGTTCTTCCTGAGTTTGTGACCTTGCAATCATATAATCCACATATACCTCTATTTCATGATGGATCATATCATGAAACAAAGCTACCATGGCCCTTTGATATGTTTCCTCTACATTCTTCAATCTGAATGGTATAACCTTGTAACAAAAGATACCCCATTGTGTAACAAAGGTGGTCTTCTCCATCTCTTCAGGAGCCATCTTAATTTTATTATAGCTAGAGAAACCATCAATGAAAGAGAAGACTCTATGTTGAGTGGTGTTATCGACCAAGACATCAATATGAGGTAGAGGGAAGTCATCCCTGGGGCTTGCCCTATTCAGATCCCTATAATATACGCACATACGAACTTTTCCATCTTTCTTTGGCACTGGAACCACATTTGCAACCCATTGAGGATAAGATGACACAGTTAGGAATCCTGCATCAAATTGTTTCATCACTTGGGCTTTTATTTTCTCAGACATGTCAGGCCGCATACGGCAGACTTTTTGCTTGACAGGAGGACAATCTTCCTTTGTTGGCAGACGATGAACTACAATGTCGGTATCCAACCCTGGCATATCTTCATACAACCAAGAAAACACTTCCATATAGTCATGTAACATCTGAACCAATCTGTTTTTAACACTGCTTCCTAGGTTGGCGCCGATCTTGACCTCTTTCTTGTCTGTCTCGGTACCTAGGTTGATGACTTCAACTGATTCTTCATGCGGCTGAATAGCTTTTTGCTCTTGCATTAGAAACCTGGCTAGTTCTCCCGGTATTTTACAATCTTCCTCGCCTTCGTCTTCGACTTAGTTAATTGGATGTTCGAAATCATAGCTGGCAATAGTAGAGTCATTGGCAATGAGATCCGGAGTGGACGAGGATCTGCAAGAGTGTGTGTGTGTGTGTGTGTGTGTGTGTGTGCGTGTAAGATACATGGCTATTTTGAAGAACACATTAAAGAAAAAGAAAGATAATGAGCACTAAAATTTGAATGCAAAAAGTTCCAATGGTTTATATTGAATGATCATATGATAAAATGAACACAAATAAAACCCTTAACAAAATGGACCATAGTGCCCTGGGCTAGGCATACGGCTTAAAAGTCATTGTTTAATATTACAGATAAAAGGTTCTTGGAAAGCAATAAACACGTAATTACTCCTCAGTGAAAGAGATGGGGATGAAGTCCTTTGCGTGCCAATTGTTGATCTCTGTTGTAGTAGGGTATATCCACTCTTCGAAAGCACATTCATCATCGGAATCCTCCACATTGTTTACTTCATGATTTCCAATACGGAGAGAGGGATTTCCAACACGATCGCGCCTAACCTCTTTCTGAGCCTTAATAGTGAAACCCAACCCACATTTATCTTCTTTGAATGGGATCTCAGGGAGTTTCCCCCGGGTAGCACAACTTCCATTTTCGACTGCGGCACAAGCATCCTTAAATGAAACCATCCTTGGCACGAGTTTATTAGCTTTGGGCGTGTCGAAAGAAATTTTGGCAGTAGCAACCAAAGGTGGAACAACCTCAAAATCCTGGCACAAGGTTTCTATAAATTCTCCATCCATCTCCACATATTTGAAAGAATTGAGATGTCTTACCATGAATTCCCCCTCACCACAAATAGTGGCGATCCTCCCCTTGACTGGGTATTTTAGCTTTTGGTGAAGCGTAGATGTTACCGCCCCTGCTCCATGGATCCAACGGCGATCCAGAAAACAAGAGTAAGCAGGACGAATGTCCATGATGTAGAAAGTAGAGTTGAAAATATGTGAGCCCACTTTGATCGGGAGATCCACCTCTCCATGAACCGTCCTTTTGGACAGATCGAAAGCCCTCACAATAATATCACTCGGCTTCAACACCAGTCCTTCATAATCTAACTGGTCCGAAGCACCCTTAGGTAGAACGTTTAAAGAAGAGCCAGTGTCAACCAGAACATGTGATAGGGTAGTCCCCTTACATTCAATAGATACATGTAGAGCTTTATTGTGGTTTCTTCCAAGTGGTGTCAGATCAGCATCCGAAAACCCCAAATCATTATCGATCGTCAAGCTTGCCACATAATTTTCAAACTGGTCAATTGTGGTCTCATGAGGGACATTATCCTTCTTCAAGAATTTGATCAATGCTCGGGCATGAGCATCAGAACAAAGTAGCAAAGATAACATGGAGATCTTGGAAGGGGTTTGCCCCAGTTGTTCCACTATCTTGAAATCACTTCTCCTTATAATCTTTAAGATTTCATCCATTTCTTGAGCCGAAGGTTCCTCAACAGTAATATCTTTTGCGGGCGTCTCTATCTCAGCAGGCTCAATCACTTTCTTCTTACCCCTAATGTCAACACTAGGCTTAGCAGCGATGATGCAGACAAGTGTCGTTGTAGCAGTTGGGGGTGAAATATTGGGCGAAAAGATTCTCCCAAATCTGGTCACTTTACTAGAACCAGTAATATTCCAAATTTCATCAGCTTTGTTTTCTTCAATCCAAGCATCTTGCTTTATTCCATGGTAATACACTTCGGCATCATAGTTCCATGGTACAGATTTGTTGGAAGAATACCAAATTGTCCCAGGGGCAGTGATTATCAGAGGAGAAATAGTTGGTTCATTCGAAATCCTGATAGGACCCTTTGAGGAGATCCTAAGAGGCTTATTTGAAATTGTTATGATGGAGATGTCTTCAATCTTATCGGTCAAACTTTTGACGCACGAAATTCTCTCAAATAGGATTTCATCACTATTCATCAGGCATTGAATGCCTTCTTTCAGCCATTTTCATCCATTAACTTGTTTGGCGTAGCAATCACAATCTTTCAAACATTTTAGGGAAAACCCCTGCTCTCAGCAAATTCTCTTTGACAACAATTAATGGAGTAGTTAGATCTTCGACGGAAGGAACCAAAATAGTGTCTTCAATTGCATTGACACCTTTGCCATGGTTTGGCATTAGTGCCGTTATCACATTGGGAACTGTAGGTGGATCAAATTCGATTGTCTTGTTGTCGATTAGATCTTTAATTTTGTTCTTCAGCGCCCAACATTGATCGGTCTCATGCCCGGGTCTATTTGAATGATATGCACACTTGGTATTTGGATTGTATTTAGGTGAGGAAGTGTTTGGATTGGACGGAGGATCGTGCAGCATCACCAAGTTAGCCTTTAGCAGGTGTTGTAAGGCTTGGGATAGCGACATGCCTATCCTTGTGAATTGTCTCCGTGGAGCCTCAAATCGTCGATGATTAGAAGATTGTCTTTGAATAGGAGTAGGGTTGGAAATCAGAACAACATTAACGGACGGACGATTATCCTTCTTGGTACGGGCCTTTTCCCCATACACAACATTAGATTCTTTCTTCCCAATGAAGGGTTTCTTTACGGGGTTGGAGGTGGAAGCATACGCCATAGGGATTTTCCCGCTCTTGATACCACTTTCGACCCTTTCACCGGTCAAGATCAGCTCGGTGAAACAGGACAAAGAACACCCAACCAATAAGTTGAAAAACGGACCAGATAACGTGCCCATAAACATATCAATATGTTCCCTATCAGTTAATGGTGCTTGGACCCTACTGGCAAGATCCCTCAACTTTTTGGCGTACTCTTTGAACCCCTCGTCTTTACCCATTGTCATGTCTTGCAATTGAACTCTAGTCGGCAACAGGTCGGCATTGTATTGGTATTGGTGATAGAAAGAAGTGGCCAAGTATTTCTAGGTATGGATACAGGAACCCTCCAATTGGTAAAACCACTCTAGTTGAGTCTCAGCCAAGCTTTCTTGAAAGAAGTGGACCCCGAGTTTCTTGTCGGTGGTGTGCGGTTGTATTTTGCGCACATAAGACTTCAGATGAAGCTTTGGGCAGGAAACACCATCATATTTAACAAAGAATGGTATCTTGAATTTGTGGGAAATGACAACCCCAGATATTAAACCCAAATCATCGAATCCAATCCAGGGTTGGCTTGAATCTCAATGGCCTTCAATTTATCCTCTAGCTGCTTGTACTTAACATCGGTAGGAGGATACTACTCGTCAAAATAGTCTTCATCATCAGACACTTGATCATTGATACAACCAGCCTGGGTAATCCTTGCTTCTCCAATTTGATTTTTGTCTTCCTCATACAAATCCTCAACTACCAGTATCTGGCGGATCGACTCTCTGAATCTTTTACCCATGTTGACTAGGGCTTTCCTCTTTGGTTTCTTTTTGGATGTCAGCAATGTCATCAACTCTTGTTGTCCCTTGGCCAGGGTCAACAGGGTCTCTTGAAACTGGGAGTTTTGTGCTTGCAGATCTTTCACTATTTTCTTGATATCCATCTTACTAAAATAAATAGCAGAAAGATAAGGAGACCTATTATGGAAAACCTGTTATGTTATGATGCATGAAAAATGCGCATGCAAATGATTTCAAGGATTTATGAAATTTAAATTTGTCTAAACAAAGAATGAACAAACGTCAATTTTCATTAATCAGTTTAAAATGGTTACAACATGCTTCTTGGGCTTACAAAATACATTCCTAAGACAAAAAGGTTAAACGCATCCTCTTTGGTGCTAGGTAGGCGTTCAAGCTCTGTTCTTCATGAAGTTGCTTTGTAAGATCCAAAACCCTTTTCTCGCTCGAGTAGAACTGAGCTTCGAAGGTGTCTCGCTCTTCCTTTAGCTAAATCCAACTCTTTTGCAAGTCTTCAAGAGAAGTAGGAATGTCGGGATAGAGGACAATGTACGGGACATCTTCTTCAGCCACAGGCTCCACGATAACTGGTAGGATGGAGGGGTAAGGCATCACAAGCCTCTGAGCATGAGCACGTACCCACCTAAGGTAAGGCTCAAGGGGAATAGAATTCTTGTGTCCCAGTTTCTTACTATGCACTTTATTTACCATCCTCCAAGCTCGTACAAACCTCTGACAGTAGCCTTGGTCGTCGCTTTCGTAATCGAACACCACTCCTTGGATGAGCATATCATGAGGACCATCTCTTCAGGCATACCCAAACTGTCGCAAAGCTAACTAAGGGTTGTAAGTGATACCTCCCTTAATATTTTTAGCTTTCCAACGGTTCAAACGGTGTGTCAAACGGATACCCGAGGCGAAAGTTATGATTTTTCAAAGTTTCCAAAAATTCGGTCAGCTTCACCGGTAACCGGTTACCCTGTAATGGTAACCGGTTACTGCACGAGACAGTAACTCTGTGTTTCAAAAATTCTCAGTGGTAATCGGTTACCCAGTTATGGTAATCGGTTACTGCATATTACAATAGACAATTTTTTTAAAATCACATAGTGGTAACCGGTTACCCATATATGGTAACCGATTACCCAACGCAAACAGACCCAAAAACCAGAACTTTATGCTACGAAATTCCATTCTCTTAATCCAAAAACCACTTTTAGGAATAATCAAACACATCAATTATTGTAAAACATCAATACATATAATAAACTACAAATCCAACACAAACAACACATCAGTTTCATCAATTACAAGCAATTTCAACAAACAATCTAACAATTAATCTACATCCAAAACCTAACATTCAACCTTTATCTACCCACAATTATACCAACTATTAGAGAGTTAGAACCCCACTCTTACCTTGAATTGGTGATGATTTTTTATTCCTACAGATAAATCTTCTTGCCCTAACTTCCTAGTGCTCTTCTCCTCTTCTCACTTCTATGCTTCTCTTTTGTTTTTCATGTTCTGACTATATTCTCTCTATTCTCACCTATTATAATCCAATAATAATATAACTATCCCAAATAAATTATTATTATAAAATAATAATAATAATCCTAATATTATAATAATAATAATAATAATAGTAATAATTCATATTATACTACACACCCACATGTCTCTACACATTTAGCGATACACCCCTATAACCTCAACTCCCATTATTCTAATGCATCTAGTCCTTAACAAAGGTATCACACTACATCATAAAATCCACCAATTCATGTAAATACACTACACCACCTTATTATTTAACTAAAAATAATTCTAATTAAATCTGGGTGTTACAACTCTCCCCCACTTAGATTATTTTCGTCCTCGAAAATTCACTTGATACTAACAACTCTGGATACGACCCCCCGTATTCTTCTTTCCAACTCTCATGTCATCCTTAACAACCTTTCGAATATTACTATCTAACATTCCATATCGCCAACCACAATAATCCAACAAGATTCATTGTTACTGGGAAGTTATGAACACATTGGCGCATCACACATTTGGTCCTATCACCCTAGGACACAAAATCTATCACTTCATTACACATCAATGTCATCGTAAGCACATAAATATAACTATAATATCGATAATGTTGACACATATATAAATATCACAATTTTATGACTCACTAATCGACCATGCAAATTAATACATTCTAGTGACATGTCAATAACAGGAATAATATACAACCCTTCACCCGTTACTTCCATTCTGCAATTCCCACTGATTTGTATCATTCCCTCAGGCCTTCAATGTTTAACCCTAAACTCCTAACAAGTCAAATACACATAACAAACCACGCCATATCACGCTTCAATTGCACCATTCTAATTCATCTACTTTAAAGTCATTGTCCTCATTTTGATTTTCATCCACTATCAGATCTACAAGTTTCACATGTATCTTCAGAATCTCTTTAGTAACCACCAGAAAATCACTATTCACTTTTCGACATCTTCAACCTTCCACCTTGCGGCATTAGCTCGCATATCAGCTCAAGTCTTTGAACTGCTTAATAAATTCCAACTCTTTCATAGCCACTTTCCATTAGGTTCACGTGAACTAGTGAACGACTATCCTCTTGATAGGATGTCAATCACTTTACTCACTATCAAGCTAGTAAGACAAGTTTATCCCATCCAATACAATCCCATCTACTATCAACAAGAGATTAAGGATGATCAGTTCCTTAATTTTTCAATAGGTAGCTGATAACCATAACGGTGGCATAAATCATTGTTACCCAACTATAATAGCATCTTTCACCTTGTACTCAAAGTTACCTAAGCATAATGTCCAACAATCTCCCCAGGCATTACAAACGTCTTCCTCAATTACTTCTTTTCAATCTCATCAATGAGACATAACGCTCAAAAATTCATTTCATAGTCTCCCATACCCGCACGACGTATAACATAATTGGTAAGCATTCTCCAATACAGGAGCTACTACTACACCAAGAATAATCCAAATTATTTCGCTCCTAATAAAGTCTTCATCCAAGTAAAGGACTTTAACAACATCAATAAATCCCCAGCCCTTCCTTAAAATCTCATAACTTCGAGGATCCATATGTTTTTCACATTTGAATCTCATTCCAATCGCAATCTCAATGATACCATCCCCACATCCCGGTTGGTGATAGAAACTCCTAAATCCTCTTTAACACATGTTAATCCTTTGACATCCTAAATATGATTCCAATTCCTCTTGAATTTATTTTTCCTCTAGCATTATTCCTCTCAAAAGCCATCGTCATTCTAATTATTCTTAATCGGCATAAGTTACATCTATATGCACTTATCTAATCCATTCACATCCTTCCTAACATCTCATTCCCTTAACTCATTCATTCATAACATATATCACTTGACCTTGTCTCAAACCCACTGCAATGATAACCAGTTAAGCTCAACAAGCTCCTAATCTCCGTAACCAACTTCAGAGCCTCTCAACACAGGCCTCTATTTACTTTGAATAGATCCCACAAGTACTTTCATTCAAAATAGTATGTTCAAGAAAATTTACCTTTCTAAATCATGGTCTACATCTTGACATCCTAACATCCATTTTCTTTCCTTTCGTCACCACAATTTGAATAACGACCTTCAACGTTTCCTTTTTCTGACTCAAACTAAATCAAAATGCCCTTAATAACTAATGCAACAACCGATCCAATTATTCAAAATAACTTCACAGAGTTCTAAAAGTCGTCCTCTAATCATCCTCATATCTCCTTTGAATCTGAAAGTAACTCAATCCTTAGTTTGATTATACTGAAGGCATAATCGCCTACTAGTTGATTCATCAATCCGTCATTCTTTCTAAGTGGACGTTTAATTTTGATCACCACCTTAGCACCTTCCGGTAATCTACACACAAGATCGTACTACCTTATTTCCTCCAAACCAATAACATTGGAGCTTCTTAAGTGATACACTAGGTCTCACAAATTCCTTTCAACAAACCTTCTAATCATTTATTCAACTCTGCTAATTCAGACGCTGACATCTTGTATGGTTCCATAAAAACAATTCTAATACAGAAGACAAGATCAAAAGTAAAACTCCACCTCCCATTCCACATCACCACTTGACAAATAAATCACTTCCAGTTGTTGGAACCATTTTTAAAACAAATTTCATCACGTTATCTTTCTAGTGCTTCAAACGGAACTCAAACCGGACATCCGAAACTCAAGTTATGAATTTTTGAAGTTCTGTCGATTTTCATCCTAGGGTACTCGGGTACCCATATATGGTAACCGGGGTACTGGCGGAACAGAAGCAATTTTTTGTCATTTTATGTGTATAAAGCCTATTCCAACATATATTCAAAACCCCATTCTTCTCATAACTCGAGAGACGCATTACTTTCTTTAAAATTCAGTTTTCAAAAACACCAAAACTCCAATTCTTTCCACAAAACCACCCAAAATGTTATTCTTCTTATAACTCATAAGACATATTACGTTTCCAAAACCTCAATTTTCAAAACATCAAAACTCCTATTCTTCTCACAAGATTACTAGTATCTTTGAGTTCCGACTCTGACTCGTAATTCACAATCACTCAAAAGCATCAACAACACCCGACAACTACTTACCTGACTCCAACAACAACATTTACAGTACATCATCACTGTATCAATATTCAAAATGTAAATATCATACACAATGGTAACTCAATACTGATAGCTTCACGATCAACCGACATTTGCTAAAACATCACAATAACCCGAGCTTCATCTTCCAAGAGCTATCCTATTTGCTTAGCTAATAACCTCAGGGGATCATCAAGAAATTACACACCTCTTGTATATCACTAGTCGTAACATTGCTCTATATCCTCTGAGAAGCAACCTTTAACAATTCTCTTTTTCCTTCAGAGGCGACTCTACTTGACTAACAAATAACAACCTTGAATTCGTACAACCTTCGGGCATGAAAATCTGCATTGACTCGCCAAAACACTTCGTAATCACTTGGTTTAATTCCAGATAGTTTACCCCAAGGCTAACATCAAGTTACTCCAATATTTCGCTTTAACAACAAGTCACAATTATCCCTAGGAGAACATCAAGACTCACCCATAATGGGAACTTCATTAGCTATAACATCACCCTCCACTTCTAGAAATGCGAACAACACGAGTACTTGATCATTCCCCTTACAAACACTTCTACTGACCGATAGACTTAAATCCTGAATTCGTACTTCCTTTAAATTCGGAAAAAAACACGGCTCCGTCAATCTTTGCACTTATATGATTCACAGCATAATGAACCATCCCAGAGAAGCACGAGCTTCTCCGCCACTTGCTTCAATCCCACTCCTGTAAACAAGGGATTAGAACAACAAGAAAGTACCAACAGTGTTTCACACACATAATTCGTACTAAGGAACAAAATAAGGACAATATTCCACTGTTACACTACAGACTCAACAACTTGGTCGGACGGACCGACCTGCTTTGATACCAATTATAACACCCTATTTCCCCAACGGTAAGTTTAATAAAAATCAAAGTAAAATAAAACTTCAAAATAGGATGTCACATCATTCAACATATTCAAACTTTACTCAATTAAGATAAAACAGATACATAACACATATCTCAGATGAACCGACAACATTTCAACATAGTCTTCACACTTCAACTTTATTAATGCAGTAGAAACAAATTCATAAATTGTTTTCAACATTTTCAACTCATTGCAAAACAACACTTTTAATAAAATAAAATAGAATTTATAGTACTCCTATAATAATCCAAAATAAAAACATCAATTAAATAAAACAATCAAATGCTCATTCCCTCGGTGTTACGTATCAGAGCAATGACACCAACTCAAAATAAGAATAGCAACCTCTTTTATACTCTGTGACTTCGCACTACTCTTGATTATCTGCATGTTACCCACGTAGAGGAAATATTCAAACAGTAAGGGTGAGATATCATGACAATATAATAAGTCATATAATCGTGAGTAAACAACAGGTATATCATGCAAGATTTCAAGTTCAACAATTATTAGTTACATCACTCCAACAAGTTCATAATTCAACAATTCAACAAATGCAGCACAACTGACTCTGATGCAATATGCATGTGGTACCATCAGGAAATAAACCATCTCCAAACAAATTTCCATATAGTCCAGGGCATAAGCCCTCGACAATTTCCACTACAGGTTAGGGCATAAGCCCTCAACATATGCTAATACAGGCTAGGGCATAAGCCCTCAACATTTGCCAATGCAGGCCAGGGCATAAGCCCTCAATGATGCATGAAATACGACATGCTACAAACACAATTATGCAATCCCAAGCATACCATCAACATCAAGCCAATTTTTAGGCCAACATCACCTTCTTAGTACTGCAACATCACATGTAAATTCTTTGCACATCATGGATACGACAAAGACACAGCTTATCACGACATTTAGTGTCATAACTCATCCAACATACACATTCATCGCAATTGTTCCGACAAAATATTATGCCACTATTATAAAAATTAATTTCATATTATAGAAAATATTTTAACTTTCCAACAATTCAAATGGTGCGTCAAACAGACACCTGGGGCGAAAGTTATGGTTTTTCAAAGTTTCCAAAAATTATGTCAGCTTCAGCGGTAACCGGTTACCCTGTAATGGTAACCGATTACTGCACAAGACAATAACTCTGTGTTTCAAAAATTCTCAGCGGTAACCGGTTACCTAGTTATGGTAACCGGTTACTGTGTATTACAGTAGCCAATTTTTCTAAAATCACACAATGGTAACTGGTTACCCATATATGGTAACCGATTACCCAACGCAAACAGATCCAAAAACCAGAATTTTCTGCTACGAAAT
The DNA here is from genome assembly GCA_948472305.1 of Vicia faba. Lineage (NCBI taxonomy): Eukaryota > Viridiplantae > Streptophyta > Magnoliopsida > Fabales > Fabaceae > Vicia > Vicia faba. The sequence goes on from OX451739.1 coordinate 750,668,742, forward strand.
TCCACTCTCTTCATCCAAAAACCACTTTTTAGGAATAATCAAACACATCATTTATTGTGAAACATCACTACATATCATAAACCACAAATCCAACACAAACAACACATCAATTTCATCAATTACAAGCAATTTCAACAAACAATTTAACAATTAAGCTACACCCAAAACCTAACATTCAACCTTCATCTACCCACAATTATACCACCTATTAGAGAGTTAGAACCTAACCCTTACCTTGGATTGGTGATGATTCTTGATTCTGAAATATTTCTTTTGGATATATTTCAGTTAATTTTGTAGGTCAAGAAGATTTTATCTAGAATAAGGTTTTATATCTCCAATTGTATATTAGTTACTAAATTGGATCCTTGAGACAATTTAGGAAAGTTCGTATTGGTGGTTCCAAAATTTAAGGAGATTTTGCTGCACAACAGATACAACTCTCAACTTGTGGATCAAGAAACTTCTGGACTAAGAATATCGAAGCCCATGGATTGAAGAGGTGTATTTAAAGAAAAGACTTAAACCTAAAGTGCCAAATTTTATCTTTCAACAATTGTAAAATCAGGAGAAGAAAATAGTCTTAGATTTTGAGAGTCTCTTGTGTATTGTGCAGGTGTATGTCACCCTTGTATCGTTCGATACATGTGGTAGACTTAGTTTTCTAACTCAGAAACCTTTAGGCAATGAGTTGAGTATTATTCTTGGAGGAAGCTTTTAAGAAACTCTAAGTATTGTGCTTGGTCAAGAGTCTTGGCTAAGTATTGTAATGGAAGTATGGTCTTTTTGTTGAGTTATACTTATTTCAGTCATTGGGATTGAGACTGTTAGATATCACTTTGGTGATTTAGGAAGTGAGATGGAGATTTCTCATATTTAGGGTGGACCTAGGTAGAAGTTGTATTGGGTATGGATTGAGCGAGAAGTTATAAACGGGGGAGTTTAGCTTTGAATGAATACTTCTGATAGTAGACTTCTTTCCTGGCTTGGTAGTATCTAGAGTAGGTGATGTTGCATCGAACTGAGTTAACAAATCTATGTGTTATTTATCATTTTGCAGTTTAAGTTTTTGTATGTCTTTAACTTGATGAATTTGTTCATGATGTCATATCAGATGTGGTAGCATCTGTCTTGACATTGTTTTGATGTTGGAATTTTAGTTTTTCCATGTGTTGGTTGTACCAGAAAATTTTCAACAAAAGCATCTGAAGATGCATCTCTGGACCTTCCACTAATTCTTGAATAAATGGTGTTTACGTTGATGCATCTTCGAACTTACCTTTTACGTATATGGAGATGCATCTCCAGATTAAATTTTGACAAAATAGGATGTCTCTTAAGTTTTCTATGAGGAATGCCTTAAAAATGTGCGTCTGAGATGCATCTCTGAGCACTAAGGGTATTTGTGACTTTTCACGGTAGTTAGAAAATATACATAAGAGAGGAAAGAACAACCCCCTATTGATTATCCAATGTGATAATGTCGATTATTTCTGGGCTACCAAAGACTAATGTGGATAGAGGAATATTGAATTTCATTTTAAAAGTTGTTTGTGGCTTGATGCTCTATTTCAACTCGGTTATTTTTTTTAGATATGATTTTTCCCAATCTCTTAAACTTCTTCAAAGTTCTTTTTGTCAAAATATCTTGGATTTTATAATTTGAAGTGTTTTTGAAACTCAAATTCAATAACCTAATCGGGATAAATCTGTGAGCAAACGCAATGAATATAATATTTCATTAAATCAAATGAATATATGCAAAACACCAATTAGGAGTATACAAGACTCAACCATATCTGTAATTCATTATGGTTTGAATGTATGAGTTGAGTTTGAGTTGATTCTTAAAAAATATGGACAAACTTATGTGACAAGACAATGACACAATCAAAATAAGACGAGTTCAAGTTACCTCTTAGATTACCCGTCTTGTCCCAAATGAAATTGAAGACAATTGTATATTTTTAGTATTATTTGATTTTGTAATACATAATGCAAACATTTAATTTATTTGTAAGACAATGTTGTAATACATAATGCAAACATTTTGTTTGTTGATTAATTTGTAAGATAACGAATCTTTACAACAAAGTATCGAAATTACAAGTTAACTAATTTAGATGTAAAATGTTGTTTTGTCTTATGATTAAAAACCATTGTTGATTAATTCTTTAAAAAAATACATGTTTTATATGAGTGACTAGTCTTAGGACTAACTTGGTCATGTCTTTATCGTATTATCCTTATTAGACTTGTATCTCATCATATTTGTGTAGAATTATGGTCAAACTTAGGTCTATAGAGTTGACCCGATCTAATGTTAGGAAAGGGTTGGGGTTACATACAATCCAACCTAATTCGCTTTTTGTATACCCCTGACACAAACAAAATCATGGACAGGCAAGCAGACTAATTTCATATTGATTCAACCATTCACACTTTGAATTCAACAAATGTTCTAAGACTAATCAAATTTGAACATATAACAGGAGCATATCCGACTAATGTAATTTTTAACTCGATCAATCCCTATATACTATGCTATCAAAATATTGAGAATATGGGTCTCACATCATCACAATTTTAAATATGCATGTTTGCAAAACAAACAAACCCATTACGGTGATTTGATAGACAATTATACTTAATATATATCATACTTTTTAAAATTGTGGCACTTTAAAACATGTTAATAGTGATGTCCCAACATCATAACACAATATCAAGATAGATGTTACAATATCTGTTGACAGACATAACTAATACATCAAATTGTAAATTATGCAGAAATAAATTGCAGAATGATAAAGAACACAGTCAATTGTTAATTCAATTCGGTGGAACATCACCTATTCTGAGGAAAATCAATCACTATAATAGTATTAGTCCAAATCCTAAACAATCTCAATTTATAACTTATCACCTATACCACAATCACGTCGGTGATAAAAACCAGTCACAAACCAGTGACTAGAACCAAAACTAGAAAATTACACTTCCTATAAACAATACTTAGTTTGCTTAAAAACTTTAAACTAAGAACAACAACTTGACTCACAATCAACTCCTTTCTTAAAAGCTTATTAGTGATTGACAAGCAACAATGAACAATCAGTCTACCACAATGTATCGAAAGATACAAGGGTGACACACAAAACACACAAGAGACTCTCAAAACCTAAGACTCTAAACTTCCACTTATTTTTACAAAATTCTGAAAGCAAAATTATATTAGGTTTATGTTTCTATTTAAATACAGCTCAGTAGTCCATGAGCTTCTAAATCTTCACCCAAATATTTCTTGATCCACAAGTTGATGGTTTCACTAATTATGCAAAAAAATCTCCTTAAATCTTGGAACAAAACATCAAGTTTCCTAAATTGTCTCAACATCCAATTTTAGAAACCTATGTACAACTGAAGATCAAATCAATTTTTCCATATTAAATCTTCTCGACATGAGGAATTAATTGAGATATATCCAAAAGGAATATCACAGAATCAAATCAAATATGTCAAGAATAATTGCAGCCTGTACTGATGTTCTGGCACAACATGTCAGAACATTTGTCTTCAATGTAGACTGACTAACATGTTAGGATATCTCACACAATATCTTGTTGTGAACCATGTTTTAGGAATATATACAAAAGATTGTACACCCGGAAAGTCGAAAACCTGAAAGGGAGATTTGGGCAAAATGGATATCCTGGTGGACTGAAAACCTGAAAGGGCGGTCCAGGCAAAAGTTAAGGATTAAAGCGTACGACTATGTTCCGTTGGATCACTACAACCAGCTTTATTACCAAGGTCAAAAGTTCCAATGGTACAAGATCAATTCAATCAATTTATTTCGACGACAAGGGATGATGTTCGAAGACATAGGGACAATAGCGGAGTTGGAAACCAATAAGATCACTTTCACATGGCTATACAATTTTTGTTTTCACTTTGTATTCTTTTCATTTTTCGACGACTTCCTCTTACTAGGGTTTCAGTCTCCCTGTACAAAAACGTCTGTTTTTAGGCAAATTATCAATACAAATATACTTTGAAGTGCAAACTTTTTATTTTTTTTTGTTTTAAGTGAAAAAATGTCCAATAACTAAAATTGAATGAACATATGCATATGAACATGATTAACTGTTAACAAATGTATATGCAAGAACAGTAATAAGCATTTACTTAAGAATTTGGGATATCCCCACAAGAGTCACTTCAACGAGATTATCCCCATAGAGTGAATTCATACATTCTCCATCTAAAGTTCCAATCGACATATTCCCTGGAAATTCTCTTCCCCAACCAAGTTTGGACTTCTAAAACTGAAAGAGAAAACCTTGCAAAATTCTTCCCCAGTAAGGTCATCAGAATTCCTTCCTCAATAGGGTTTATTTCCCCAATGGACTACAACCTCCCCAGTTTGAGTATATTCCTCAGACCACTCACTGGTAAAGTTGATACTATCCCAAGAAAGTTTCTGAAAAGCCTGGGACCCGACCAGATATCAGTTAACTTGATCCTCTCCAGACGATCAAAAGTCTAATCATCTCTTTTATCCCCAATCAGGGTATGTGAGAATTAAGATCCCCCGGTAGAGCAATAGACTACCAAGATTCCTAAATTCTCCTCCCCAAATAGAGATCAACATTCCATGAAGATTTTCCTCAAAACAACAAACATGATTTCCCAGTGGAAGCACTCTAAACAAGGTCGAAGATACACATACTCTTCATCTCCAGCAGTAGTTCAGGATTTAGCTTCCCAGAAACTCCCCAACAGTAGTCAGGGATTTATTTTCCCAAAAGAAGATACATTTCAATAACATTACACATTCATACATCATGACATATGCATACAAAACATATAGCACAATCTCATTTATTTTGAGAACATCATTACGCAATGCATGCATCTTCATGCAACTGATTCTTTACCTATCTCAGGAAAGATCAATCAAAAGACATCAAAATTATTTGTTGGCTCAGATTAAGTTCTGATACCTCATTTAGTAGACCTTTCTCCGGCTCAGATTAAGTTCTGATACTTCGTTCGGTTAAAGACATCGAGATTATCTTTTGGTTCAGATTAAGTTATGATACCTCCTTCAATAGACCTTTCTCTGGCTCAAATTAAGCTCTGATACTTCATTCGGTTAAAACATCAAGATTATTTGCTGGCTCAGATTAAGTTCTGATACCTCCTTCACTAGACCTTTCTCTAGCTCGGATTAAGTTTTGATACTTCGTTCAATTAAAGATATCAAGATTATCTGCTGGCTCAGATCAAGTTCTAATACCTCCTTCAGTAGACCTTTCTCTGGCTCAGATTAAGTTCTAATACCTCCTTCAGTAGACCTTTCTCTGGCTCAGATTAAGTTTTGGTACTTTGTTCGGTTAAAGATATCAAGATTATCTGCTGGCTAAGATTAAGTTCTGATACCTCCTTCAGTAGACCTTTCTTCAGCTCAGATTAAGTTCTAATACTTCGTTCGGTTAAAGATATCAAGATTATTTGCTGGCTCAGATCAATTTCTGATACCTCCTTCAGTAGACCTTTCTCCGGCTCAGATTAAGTTCTGATACTTCTTCCAGCTAAAGACAAAAACACTTCTCTAGTTCAGTTTTAAATCCCCCAAGATTTATCCTGACACTTCTCCCAATTAAAGCCAAGAAACTATCTTTGGATTGCATCTACAAGCCCATCTCTGACAACTGTTTATTACCTTCACAAATGACATCTTTAAGCTTATTCCCGATACAATTAGCCAACACATCACTTTGTGCATCAACGAGTAATAAATTTATGAGCACTCTAGTATTCAATCATCTTTCACCTTCAAGTTAACGAATGGCGAATATACCAATCTAACTTTTCAGGTTTAAGAAGATTGAATAGGGGCAGCTATTGTGCCCCGAAATTTTCTCTCTCTTTTCTCAAGACATTTCTCACAAAATCTCAAATGGCTCAAGTTTGCACAAAGTGTTGACTAGGTTAAACCACCTCCTTAACACTGATGCCTAAAATTAGGATTTTGATTTTCACAAGGATAATTGGACTTATAATGCCTCAAGTGACTTTCATGTATCATTATATACCTCCAATAATACTCATGTCAAGTTTCAAGTCTTGAATCACAATTTTGCTTAGTCAATTGACCAGATGACTGAAAATCAACTATATCGGGTAAAGGTCAACCTACAGCCAAACTTCATGATTACTGGCCAACATACACATTTTAAGGTCCTATTAATTATTTGATCAAGTATTGATCACAATTCCTCAAGAAAAGCACTCAATTTACCAAAAGGGTAAAATGGTCAAAATTAGGGTTTTGACTGTAAATTGACTAATCTCAAACTTTTGACCTAATACATGATCCAATGGCTTGAAGCACAATATCAAGGATTAAAATACAACATGTTAACCTAATCTCATGGCTCAAATCATCTTTCAAATTCAATGGATTGATAGTTGAATTTTGGGTCAACTGATGAAAAGTCAACTGATACACAAAAAGTCAAACTTTGAGTTTTTGATCAAAATTTGATTTCAAAGATCATAATTTATCAAGACATTCAAAAATATGAAGCTTGATCATCAAGAAATCAATAAAGTCAAAAGTCAATTTGAAAAGTCAAACTTTTCAAGACTTAGAAATATTTTCCAAGTGTTTTTATACATGATAATTACACTACTTCATGCCAATTTTTCACCAAAATGCAAGATGATTCAAAAGAAACTTTAAACATGAAAGTTGTAGATCTTGATGATATCTACAAATTTTTATTAGAGGGCTCATATCCAAAAAATGCTTAGATTTTGAGTTATAAGCTCATGAAGTCATGCACTTTTTCTAAAAAAACACAGTGAAAATTTTACCTAGTTTAGGCAGATTTTTGTCCCAACTTCTTGGCCATTTTTCACATATCTCCAAGATGATTTTGTAAAAATGGTCAACATTAAGGTTGCAAAGGATGTTTCAATCTTTCTAAAATGTCCAAGAAATTTAAGAGATCATGCTTGAGCTAGAAGTTTCGAAGAGATGAAGATGGCCTCATAAACTTGAATTATAGGTCATTTTCTTGAAGAACATTTGATCCAATCTCATAGCCATGCTGCATAATATTACTTTTCAGTCTTCTAACTTGTGTTTCACTCCATAATTAATTAATTACACAACTTATAGAGCCATTATCCAAGCATTTGAGCCATTATCCAAGTTGCATTTCCATTTATGGCATAAAGTTACCATTCCATTCTTGAAAAGTTGCTTTAATCACAAAGTCAACTTGTCTTAAGCTTCTAACTTGTTTGTTCAGCACACACTCAACATACAAAGTCAGATAAACATTTTTAAAGCTTTTAACCACTCTAGATAGCCTTGTACTATGCATTGGGACAATGTGTATCAAGCTTGCTTCAAAAATAAGCCAAAGAGCCATAATATGTGAACTTGTACTTCTGATCACCTCAAGCTCTCAAAACCTTTTCCTATAAATTGGGACACTATTATGCAACCTAGGACACGAAGAAACAAGCATTGAAACTCCCTCAAACTCACTCAAACCATAAATTTCACAAAAACTCCATTTTTACCACAATTCTGCCCAAGAACTTCCATCTCATAAACCACTCGTGTGTTTCTTCTCCAAATCAGTCATAAAGCTTCCTCACATCAAATATAACTCATCCCAATACCTGTTACACAATTGTAACTCCATCTTCGCTATCCTCCATAACCAAAAACAGGGTGCTGCACATTGACTTCTTCAGCACGATTCAGCCATTCTCAATCCAAACTAATCATTGCATTAGCTTCCTAGAGGTTCGAGAAAGCTAACCAGATCATTACAACACCTTGAAAGTTTCTCAAACTTAAAACACGAATTCCATTTCCAAGGTGTGTTTTTTGACTTTTGAACTCTTCATATAGGCATCATCTGGTTTCCATTTGTGAAGATAAAATGTAGACATCATAGCCCTGAAACTAACCATGTCCTTAGAATTCATTTATGTTGCCTGATGTGATACGGTGGGAGAACTGACTATATTTTTGCGTTTGTTTTCGCAAATGTTTCGGTTGAGCAAGAGTCGCCACCGACTTTTTATTTTATCCTAAGGAAAGCTTAAAAAGCACAGCAAAAACCTTTGAGATGTTTTCTTGGGTTCGGGGAGTAGATTATAGAAAGGGAAGGTATTAGCACCCTTTCTATCCATGGTTATCCATGGGCTCTTAGTTACTTTCTTAGATCAACTTGCCTTAATTTTCAATTGTTTGAAATGGTGCTTTGTGTGTGGGTTTGAAAATGTTTTTGAAAAGAGGCCAATGTGGTGGCAACCTTTGTAATGATCCATGTTGGGATATATACAAAGGTGTACGTCTTTTGAAAAAGGTTTTCATTTGTTTTTTTTGAAAGTTTGTTTTGAAGGTGTTGTGAGGTGTGGTTTAAAAATAGGCAAGTGTTTTGTTTTGCAAGTTTGATTCAAGTAATTAAGAGGTTATCTACTCCTAAATTTCTCAAAGATTTCTCCTATGTTTTTAACCCTTTTAACAATTTTGTTCCACCATTGCATTTGGTGGACAATATTATGTTAGGATGTGAAAGGGACAGGCGCGGGTCATCGTTTTAGACCATAATTGCAATGGTGCCAAGTATCTTTGGGCAATTTTTCTTTAAGGGACTTGATCATTTTTAGGAAACTTTCGAAAGCGTCATCGAGGGACTATGATCATTTGAATTGTTTGTTTTTCCCAAAGAGACCTAACATGCAATATGGCCCAATTTTGAAAGGCAACAAGTGGAGGTAACCCTAGGGGTGTTAGTGTGCAAGTGTGTTTTATTGCATACAAGAGTTTTTTTTTCTTTGGATTAGGATTTTCTATTTCATTGATTTTATCTTGCCATACACGTCCTAATTACTAGCAATAAGAAGCAGAAATATAAAATCCTACGCTTTTACAACAATTAGACGATGGGGATACACATTTGTACATGGGGGGTTCAACGAGAAAAATAGACAAAAAAGAAAATAGCCAAAAATAAGATATAGAGAGATAGAGGGAGCCAGCGCGCTGCTGAGAGGTCATCAGAAGTTCTGACTCAGATCCGCTGCCAGATGATCAACCTCTTGGTTAAACTGTATGAGTCAGAACTTCTGACTCTGGCACCTTCAAAATAGAACCCTGTTAGCGGGGAAATCAGAAGTTCTGACCCCCCTGCGCTGCAAGACAGAAGTTTGTTAGTGGAGAAACCAGAAGTTCTGATTCTGCTGGAAAGGCAATAACTCTCAGAGGTTCTGATATCATTGACAGCAAAACAGGCTTCAGATGTGCTAACGTCAAAGTCAGCACTTGGCTTTTCCCTGTACTAATCAGAACATCTGCAATTTTGTTGTTATTCCATAAAACAGGAAACATATTTGGAACAGATCCAGAAAATGTCAAAATGTTTCAGAGGGCAGAACCAACAAGGTCACAGGCAAGTCCTACACTGGCTCAGAACGTTTTGAGGTATGAAAATCCTCAGAATATAAACAGCAACAACATGATATTTACATTATGTTTATTTGAGTATGCACAGCTGATGATGCTTAGCAGCGTGATGAAGGTCAGCAGGTGCTTACCTGGCTGTTGGAAAAGTTTGTGGGTGAAAGCTAGCTTTTGGCTCTGGTGGTGTTCTGGACAGATTCCTTTTTTTGGAAAAAAGGCAGGTGAAGGTGTATGCGTATGTAGGGTCAGAAGTTTGAAAAGAGGTTTTTTTTTTGTTCACACAGAAAACTGGGTATTGGATAAAGTTTGAAGATGAGAAATTCAAAGTTATGAAACAAACTGGAGATTTTGGCAGAGTTTCAGAACACTATTTTGCTAAGGGTTTCTGTTTCTCTCTTAGCAATTTTTCTGTTTCTTGAACGCCCTTTTGCAGTGGACAATGACTCTCTATTTATAGGCAAAGTTCTTGTGGGTGCCTTGAACATTAAAGCGCCAACAGAGTTTGAATTGTTCTTTGACAGAAATTCCTGGGAAGTTGTGATAACAGATAGCCTTCAGCCTAGGCTGCAGCAGCAGGCGTGGATTGGAGAGAAGTGACCTCTTAAGTGGGCGGTGGCGTGTAGACCCATGCCAGAATCTGCATAAAGGCGTTTTCCAAGCCACACGTGAAGGGATTACTTGGATGAATGTTCAGGAGTGGTTGGAAGCATTAATGAGCATTAAATGGTGATAAGACCTATCAACATCAATATTCTGGTAATGGAAACCAACGTTGAATCAGCAGTTCTGTTTCAAAAAGAACAGCGTAAACCATGCTCTGGCCTTGGCTTAGTATGTTTTGGGGATTCTCCTGATTTTCTGATACGTTCCTTGGATTTGCTTCTGGACCTCCTGGGCTTAGAGATTCTGTATCAGTGTAACACCCACTCTTCTGACCTTTTCATCTTCTGATTTCAGCATGTTCTGAAAGAGCCTTCAGACATCCTTGCTTCTTTTGCATTCCTTTAGCAAATTCTGACTGAGCTTGTGTAACTGCTGAAAGAGTCATGTTCTGTCTGAGGCTTACATACTGAACCACATTTACAACTTCTGATTGAGCTGATGTAGCTGCTGAAAAGCCAACTTCTGACTACGCTGAGCCAAGCTTGCAACTTCTGACCGTTTTTATCTGGAATTGGTCCAGAAGTTCTGAAGCGCTGATTTTTCTTAAACACTCATTTTTTTTAAAGAAACATTTCAAGTGTTTAGAATTTAATTTTTTTCTCAAGATAAAAGCGTTGTCTTTAGAGCTTGTGTGATCATCTTGCTCTTGTAAATGGTCTGCTTGGGCAAAAAAGATAACTCAGGACTTGGATTTGTTTCAGAGGGACCTTGAAAATCCAAGATGATTTCCTGAAGAAGGAGAGGGAAAATTTTGGGGTACAACACCTGAGTAGTGATAATTTTGAACTTGAACTTCCTGGAAAATTAGGTCAGAATTTGGTACTATTTAAAATCCGTGCTCATCTTTGATTCATTTCTTAACTTATTTACATTTCTGAAATCATAATGAAATTTCTAACAAGTTTGATGTTCATACTTTTGATAATAGATGAGAAATGAATAAGTTGCAGAAGTTTTGGCTGGCGCGAGGAAGAAGATGAAGTTGGCATCATGAACTTGTTTTATGTTAAGTTTATTGGTTGTTGTTTCTATACCAGATGTATAGGCCACCCCAGTGGTAGAAAGCGCGCGCATAAGGTATTGTTATAGGAGGTCCTGGGTTCGAGCCTGTTGTACCCCAAATTTTGACCTAAGATACCATCTCTCATCTGCATCATTACATTGCAAGCGTTTTGATCTATTGATTTTAAAATTCATAACTTTTTCAAGTCGAGAGCTGTTTATTTTTTTTGAACGCTAAGTTTATTAATTGATCAGACAATGTTTATTAATTATTTATTATCTTAAATTTAAATAATTGGAATTTATTTTCAGTTATTATATAATTTAAAGATTTATAAATAATAAAGTAAATATTTGAAAAGAAGGTTATTAATTGATCAAACGATGTTATTTAATTATTTATTGTTCTAGGTTTAAATAATTGAAATTTTATTTTCAGTTATTATAATTTAGAAGAATTATAAATAATGAAATAATTAATTGAAGGAAAGTTAATTGATCAATGAGGTTTATTTAATTATTTATCATTCTAAATTTAAATAATTGAAACTGGTTTTCAGTTATTATATAATTTAAAGAATTATAAACAATAAATAAACAATTGGAAAAAAGAAAAAGAATTAATTGGTAAATAATAGAATTTTTATTCATCTTTATTCTAATTATTACAATTGTTGTTTAAATACTATTGTACAAAGTATTTATAATGACAATTACATAAAAAGTTTAAAGTAAAATAAAAAAACTATTTTTTCCTAAGTTCTAAATCTTCATCTTCTATCCAATGCTCATTTGATTTTTACCTGCAAAAGAATTAAAGAAAAAAAGTCAGAAATAAATAGATAATTAAACGCAAAAAAAATTAATTTTAGTGTTCATCATTAAAAGCAAACTGCTGGAATCAGTTTTTACCCTTTTTGCAAATCACGGGATTTCTCCCGGTTCACAAAAAGGGATGGATTTTTAATTGATAAAAACGAATGCACAAATTAAAAATATGCACAAATTCATTTTTTTGGTCAAAATTGCACATTTTATTTGAAAACTGCATAATCCAAAAACAATTACACAAATTCATTTTTTATCAAAGCTGCATTGTCAAAGCATAGCAAAACAGCATATGAACATTTTTAACACAAACATTCCAACGTAAACATGCCAAAGTATGGAAGAAAAAAAACATAGGCTCCCATGCAGTAGACAAAGAGAAGCATGCAGTTTAAACCATATATGCAAGCATAATATTTTCCATTCTCATCATTTTCCAGCATTGTGCTTTTTCAGAACAGTAAAGTACATATCATTTTAATGTATCAATTTGTACTTAAGAGAGAGAAGAGAGGAAGAGTGTGTTTTACAGGTTTTGGTTTAGGCAGAAAGGAATAGAAACAAAACTGTAGCAGCATCCCATAAGAAAAAGAAAGCATAGAAAAGAATACCAACAAACTGGATGAAGCAGTAATGTGCAGAGAGAAGGCAGAGATATAGTTTAAATATACAAAACTTGTAGCATAAACAAAGGAGGCCGAACCAACTGTTATAACAACAAACAAAAAACCCTTCAAAAACGAAAAAAAAGAGTTCAACCTATCTTCAAGCCTTCAAAACCCAAAAACTGTCAAAAGACACAAAGTCATTTCTTAAAGTCTCAAAGCAAAACCAGAAAAGCACCAAACTGTCCAGCTTAAGCCTTAAAACCAAAAACCATGGTCTAAAGGACCAAACCTTCCACCTACTGTCCAACCAAAAAAACCAGAACCACATAGCAAAACCAGTTCAAATGCCAATCCTGCAAAACCAGTAAAACCTTGGCCTAAATATCAAAAACCAGTTCAAAGGCCAAACCTGAGTCAAACCAGCATAAACACCATCAAACCTGTAAACCATGTCAAACACAACCTGCAAAACCATTTCAAAGCCTTAAGCCTTGAAACCTCAATCATCACCAAACCTGTTCAGGCCTTACCAAAACCAGCAAATTCACTTAAACATACCAGCCTAACCCTCAGGCCTAAAACCTGTAATAGTCCAGGCCTCACCTGATTCAAACTCAAGGCCACAAAAAGCAAACGCCAACAAAAGCATCCAAACGAAGGCAATGTACAAGGCAACACGAAACCCTCAGAATTTCTCATCATTGGGCTACTAACACAAGGCGACCAGAAAAGAAGAAGAGAGAAAATCAAATGTATTCAGAAGCATTTCCAGCATATCATCATCAAAAATCATCAAGGCAACCAAACCCAACATACAGAAGCGATTAAAGGAGAAGAAGAAAAAGGCATCACAAGGTATACAATCAGAGAGAGGTAGGCAAAGCCCAGGCCAATAGAAGAGGAAGAAAAGATATTGCATAAAAGGTTTTCAAGTCATCATCAAACTTAAGAAATAAAGAAGACAAACCAGGTTACCAAGTAGGCAAAAGCAAAGCTCACAGCGTCACTGCCTTCCCCTCGCCTTGGCCTCCTAGCTCGCCCCTAACCTTCCTCCTCCGTCTCCAAGGGTAACTTTTCTCTTTCTCTTTCTTTCAAAATCCCTTAAATAACATAATAAAACGAAGTCAGAATCAATGGATATAAAAATCATAACATGTAAATTGTAACAAAACCCTAAACGAATTAGGAAACGATTGTACCGTGAATCCGTCGATCTCCATAGCTTTCGTTGGAGGGAAGAGGAAAGCGGAGGATACCGGTGGCCATGGACAGAGGAGAGATTTCAGAAGTGAACGAAGAAGATGAATCACGCGAAGAAGACGAAGACGAACGATGAACGAAGCGGCGCCCCTGTTAAAACCCTAATCCTTTTTCTCTAAACCAAGACATTTGTTTAACCCTAAGAAAACAAATTATGAAATGTAAATGGACTCAACTCGTTTTCCCTGCCTAAGCCCAACGAAACTGCTTAAAACACCCCCTTTTCTGTTTCTGATTAGGCCCCCCTTTGAGACCTTTTAGCCCATGCAACATTTGTTTATTCAACCCTTTTATTTCTAATACACCACTCTTTCTATTTTTACTTTCTATTAGTTTTTTTTAGAATATTATTAGTTTAATTAATTAGTGAGCTTAATAAAATAGAGGTTGTAATTTAATTAAACAATTTTAATAATTGACCAATTTTATTAGTTTAACTTTTAGGATTTAATTTGGTAATTTTAGTATCCCTTTTTTAATTAGACTTAAGTTAGTACCTTCTAAGTTTTAATTCAGTTTAATTATTTAACAATTCTTAAAATAATATTTTATATTAATATTAAAGAGAAACACATAGAAATAAAAAACTTAAAAAAACATTTTCTTTAATTAATATTAAATAAAAATACAAAAATATAGAAAAAATAGAATTTAAGAATTAAAACATGTTACTTTCTTTAATTAATTCCTTTGCTTTAATTAGTATTAAACAAAATACAAAAATGCATGTTCACACCATTTAGTCTATTATTTAATTGTTGCTATTTAATCATTATCCGCATAATTTTCTGTTTAATTATTTCATCGTACTTGTTTATTCCGTTTACGTCTAAATCCAAGGGAAAAACGATTAAATTTGTTGACTTCATGTCCTCAAATCCAATCACGCGAACATTTGCATTTCATTAAAACTTAAGACAATTTTTTTCCCGAATATTCAATCTTTTCAAAATTTATACCTTTTTAAGCCAAAACTTCGACATTAGGTCGTCGTATCTTCAAAAACCCGTCCGTACTCCTTTTCGGCCAAAACAATTTATTTTTTAATCAAACAAACATTTTAATAAAACAGATATTTCAAAAGGTTCCTATAGAGTACTATAGATACATTGGGTGCTAATACCTTCCCATTGTATAACCAACCCCCGAACCATAGATCTCTTTTCAAAAACGCCTTGTATTTTTATTACTTTTAAAAAGTATTATTTTACATTGCATATTTAGGGTTTTATTTCGCTCTTTCCCCTTTTCCCTTGGAAATAATAAAGCGCAGTGGCGACTCTTGCTTTTGTGAGACGAATTAATCAATAATTCGATCTCCGATTTACCCCGCTACATTTTTTTATCGCTACAGAATTGGCGACTCTGCTGGGGACAGATTGACCTCTTGCTGGTCCATCCCTAAGTGGGTTAAGCCTAGTTTGTTTTATCTGTTTTATCATTATTTGATTGTTTGATTATATGTTTAAATTGGGGTTGTTTGGGTTTTTTTGCAAAGGACGAATCCTATACCTGGATTAAGTTACACTTAAGAATAGGACGGGCGGTACAGTCATGTTAACTTTGAGGGAGTAATCCCGAAGAAGGAGGCATGAGATCCCCCACTCAATGGAAGGCCCTCTTGAACTTAATATTTGTTTACCGAGTAATCGGGAAGACATTATTATTTTCGACCTAGGAGCCTGAGAAATTGAGGACCGTAGAACCCTAACCCATCTTGGCCTTTTTAGGTGTAGCGCAGAGACTATAACGGAGTAATTCGGAAGTAGTTGTCACGCGATGCTACGCTCAGATGAGTTTCTCTTGAGAATATTGCTAATTATCGAGTAACCAAGACGTTGGTAATATCCGAAGGAGGAATGTAGACTCTGGGAACTTTTAGAACCTTGTCTTACAGGTGTGATTGAACCATTAGTACATACCTTTGGGTGGGCTTTACCCTCGACTCCATGCTGAAACGTTGAACCTTTAAACCCCATGTTTATGAACTTGTGTGTAACTGTTGCATTATCATTCATTCATGCATTCATCAACATTTTTGTAAAAAACTTGTTTTTCAAGGAACTTGGGAATGATTTTTGCAGACAGCTGAGGTACTATTATTATGGAATTTGGAAGGAGAAACACTCGAAGTTTTAGTTTTAAGGAGCCCAAGATTGAAGAACTGAAGAGTTTGATTCCTAAGATCAAGAACCCGACGGATTTTCAGAAAAAGTATGGGTCCATTATACCTCTCATGAAGCGCAAGATGAAAGAAGGCATCCTTAATACGTTGGTCCAATTTTACGATCCTTTGTACTGATGCTTCACTTTTCTGGATTACCAGTTGATGCCCACCTTAGAAGAATACTCCTACATATTTGGTTTGCCGATCACCGACTGTGTTCCTTTTTCTGGGTTAGAAGAGGAACCCAGATCTCACGAGATAGCGACCATCACCCACTTGTAGAAGTCAGAGATAGAGGAGAACATGACTACAAAAGGGGGAATCCGAGGCTTGTCTGCGCAGTTTCTGTTGAGGAAAGCTCGTCATTTCGCTGAGATAAAAGATACTATTGCCTTTGAATACGTCTTTGCTCTACTCGCTTATGGTCTATTCTTGTTCCCTAACGTTGATAAGTTTGTGGATATCAACGCCATCAGAATTTTCTTGATTGGAAATCCGGTCCCTACGCTGCTAGGAGATACCTACTACTCCATTCATCTTCGAAACTCTTATCAAGGAGGGATGATTATTTGTTGTGCACCGTTGTTGTATCAGTGGTATGTTTCTCATCTACCTGGGTCTGATGTTTTCTGGGATCTCGAGAAGGAGCCGCGATGGGCGCCAAAGATTATGGCTCTCACTCATTTCGACATTGATTGGTATAATCGAGTTTACTATGACGTAAAGATCATCGATAGCTGTGGTGCTTTTCCTAACGTGCCCCTTCTTGGTACAAAAGGTGGAATTAATTATAACCCTGTTCTCGCGCGCCGTCAGTTTGGATACCCGATGAGGGACAAGCCGAACAACATCCATGTGAGTGGTTTCTTTCTGCAAGAAGGACAAGATCACCAAGCAGCTAAGAGGGAGATCGAAGGAGCTTGGCGCCACATCCATAGGAAAGGGAGAGATATGTTAGGACATAGAGGTGCCGTTTCTTTGGAGCCTTACCTGCAATGGGTCCGTGCTAGGGCTTGTACTCTCAAGATGCCCTATAAACCTGAGAAACCTTTATTCCCTACCGTTGCATCATCATCTGTTGATATCCCTATCGAGAATATGGGAGAATACCAAGGAAATCTGGCTAGGATGAGGTCCGAGAGAGATGCTTGGAAAGAAAAGTATAATATGTCTGAATATGAGAATTGGGTCCTGGCTCGACAACTAAAGGAAAAGGAGGATTTGATATTTATTCAAGACGGCTGGTTCATTGATCATGATGAGAAGCTTCGTCAAAAGGATGCTTTACTGAAGAAGTATGCTAGTGAAAGGAAGAGAAAGAAGGAAGGTTCGGTAAGCGTTGCTATCGTTCCTAAGCCACAAAAGGAAATCATTGATCGACTGGTAGCTGAAAAGAAAGAGATGGAAGACTTTTATGAAGAGAAGATCAGGAAGCTCCAGTTACAGTTGGTATTTGGTCCTTCATCTGATGATTCTGAGTGATCTTTAGCTTTTAGTTTTATTTTACTAATGTTATTTTGTAAAACTTTGTAAAAGGGCTTCATGTTCCAAAGTTGTAATTTACTGCTTTTATTATGGACTTCATGTCCCAAAGTTGTAATTTATTGCTTTATTATGGGCTTCATGTTCCAAAGTTGTATGTTGTACCCCAAAATTTGCCCTCCCATTTTCTCAACATTTCTCATCACAAAGCCCTTGAAGATCAAGGTCCAGTTAAGGTTTCATCTGCTCAAAACTTCTCCTTGCACTGCTGACCCAAATTAGGGTTTGTGTTTGCACAAAGATGTTTTGACCTAAAATGCCTAAGATGACTTTCATGCTTCATATTGGACTCCCAAGTTTATCCTCATAAAGTTTCAAGTTTTGATTCCAAGTTTTGCCCAGTCAATTGGACAGTTGACCTAGAAATCAACTGTATTAGGGAAAAAGTCAACTGTGGCCAATTGACAGTCAAACCTCATGAAAATTGACCCACATCAACATTATGAATTCATATGGACCATTTGATCAAGTTTGGATCACAATTCCATAAGAAATTTGATCAGATCACCAAAAGGGCAAAATGGTCATTTTTAGGGTTTTGACTGAACAAAGGCAATTTTTGACTGTTTGACCTAGCCAATGGCAAACCAAGCTCACATATGGACTCAAGGACCCCATGGAATTATCTTGACATGCTCAACAAACTCAAAAGATCCCAAGTACACAAAATTGACAGTTGAATTTCCCAGTCAGTTGATCAATTTTGACTGTACACTGAAAAGTCAAACTTTGACTTTTTGGTCAAAATCAGGGGTCAAGATTCATTTTTCATCAAAACATGCCAAATCATGAAACTTGTTCATCAAGAAATCACAAAATGCAAATTAGGGTTAGAAATTAGAATTTTTCATAACTTAGAATTTTTCTAAGTTATGAAAAACCCTAATTTTTCCCCAACTTTGCCCCACTTTCTCACCAAGATCCATTTGGATTCAAACAAAAGTCAAAACATGAAAGTTATAGCTTGTTGCATAATCTACAACTTTGATTCACAAAGTTTTCCCATTTGAGGCTTGTATCTCAAGTTACAAATTTTTTAATAAGGGCACTAAACCATTCTTAACTTAGTGAAATTTTAACCTATTTTGACAAGGTTTTCTACCCAACTTCAAGGCCATTTTCCATACACTTCCACTTGGAATTTCAATTTTCATTTCAAAGATGGATTGTATTACACATTCCAAGCTTTCCAAAATGTCCAAGAACTTCTCAAACAACCTCATAACTTGAGAGAATCGAATTTCACAATATGGCAAAAACTCACTTTTGAATTGATCATGAACATGTTCATAACTTAGGCCATTTTCAAGTCAGCATAGTTTGTGCTAAATTACAGGTCCTAAAACCCTTTGACACTCAATAATTCAATGCAAAACTTTTGTGCCAAGACCATGTTTTGTGTGTTCAAGCATTGCCTAGAGGATTAATCCTAAAATAGATAAAGCATTTCTTTCATTTTTGCAAAAGGTAGCTTTATGTCCAATTGAAAATCCAAGCAGTACAAATGAGATCTAATTGACACAAGATTATGAGCAAAACACTCTGATCAAGGAGAGATTATGCAGCTCATTAGGGGGCCTCTACTGACCTAGAACACAACTTGGGCATTTGTTGCTTAAAGTGTAAGTAACTTGGCATATTGTAACACAACTCTCATATCAGCTTACAAACACAAAAGCAAACTTGTAAAACACATCCAGGACATCAAGACCAAGCTAGTACACGACCCTAACATCCCTCATACACCTCAAATCCCAGAATCACCTTCAAACTGCAAAAACAGGGCCAAGCCTGCAGTTTGAGTGCCATCTTCCATTTCTCTCAAGCTCTCTTGCCCAAACCAGTTCACACACATTCCCTAGCATCTATGCAAGCTAACCATGACTTGAAACACGACCTGTAACTCCTCTAACAAGTTCCACCATTTTCATTTTTCCATTTTGCAGTTGAAGTTCTACAACTCATTTCAAGGTGTCTCAAGGCAAAGTAAATATTGGAACAGCATCACCACACCTCAAGGAAGCTATACCAACCATTATCTTACACTGAAAGCTCCCCCATTGCCAGATAGAACTTCAACTGAACATGTATTTTGGTGAACTTCTATCTCTCTTATTAGGCATCATTAGCTCTAAGTTTGTGAATAAGCAATGTTTTACTCATGCCACTGAACCTGTACATGCTTTTACTTTTCATTTCTTTTGCTTGAGCTGTGAGAATTTGAGGTTTGAAAATGGCAGAAAACTTAGGTTAGGATTTGGGATTGTTAAAATTCTCTCTCATTTATGAGAGTTAGGAGATGTTCTTTATATATTTGGAATCGTGGTTCCATGCTTAACATTTTTTATGTTGAAAGTTTGTGCAAAAGATCAAAGAATCAGGATGTTTGGATGGAAGAACAGGGCGCCCGTTTTTTTGAATATTGTTGTTCAGAGGTTGAAGAAAGGTCTTCATGGGCTGGGCTTATGTTGACTTTCCTTTTTACACCATACAATTGCTTCTGAACCCCCTGAGCCCATTTGCTTTATTTTTAATGTTTTTTGACTTTTTCTTTTTTTAATTGACTCATTTATTTTTTCTCAGCATATTAAAAATATAAAAATATTTTTTCTCATCATTTTTGAATTTATTAGGTATTTATTTGATTTTTTTTCTTTTAGCTTGTACATAAATAAATAAATTTATACTTTTTGTTTAAAATACTAAAATAGTACAAATATATTTTTATACACTTTTATCTTATTTTTACCTCCTGAAAATATTTTATAGAAAAAAATACTTTTTTTATTAAATATTAAATATTATTAATTAATATATATAATACATATTTTGTAAATAATATAAATAAATATGTATATATTAATACACTTAGGATAAAATACCAAAATATACATATTTTTATTTTTATTAATATTTAATGCTAAAAAAATACATTTTTACAAATATACTTCATTTTTCTTTTATTCTTTGTATATAAATAGAAAATATTATATATATTAAATAATTAATACCCTTTTAATTAAAATTAGGATTTTTTTTGCCCTAAATATAAAAATACTCCAAAATATACTACCTTTTTATCTCTTTTTATTTTTACATAAATAATACTTTTTCATACATATGAAAATTCTTTTACATCTTGCCTATTTATTTCATTTTCCATTTAATTTATGCTTTTGATTATGATGTAAATATTCAAAGAAAATGATGTAATAGCTAGGTTTAATTTCTTGTCTAAATATACCCCATTTGAAACATTGTACCCCCCTCCCCATATTATTGTGTTGTAATAGTGTAGGAATTTAAATTTCTCACTTTAATGCTTTCTAAACATACCATGCTAGAATTAGGGTTTGTATGCTAATAAAACGAACAAAATAGTTTGACCTAATTTCAAGATAAATAAGCATGAAAATGGACAACACATTTCACACTTGCACCCCTAGGGTATTCCACTTTGTTGCCTTCAAATAATTGGGCCATATTGCATGATGAATTTCTTTGGGTAAAATAAACAATCAAATGATCATAGTCCCTCAAAATGTTGCCTAAATGAATGATCAAGTCCCTTTTAAAGAAAAATTGCCCAAAGACATTTAACACTATTGCAATTATGGTCTAAACGATGACCCGTGCCCGTCCCTTTAACCTCCTAATACAAGATTATCCACCAAATGCAATGGTGGAACAAAATTGTCAAAAGGTTTAAAACATAACAAAAATCTTTGAGAAAACTTTAGGGTAGATAACTCTTAAGTACTTGCCAATTTGCAAAGAAAACATTTGCCTGTTTTCAAAAGCCACTTCACAAACACTTTCAAAACCAACTTTCAAAAACCTTGAAACATCTTTTTTTAAAAGACAAAACACCTTTTGTAAAACATTCGAGTAAAGAATTGTTACAAGGGTAGCCTATACAAGGCATCTTTTCAAAACATTTTCAAAACCACACACCAAGCACCATTTCAAACAATTGAAAACCAAGGCAAGTTGATCTAAGCAAGTACCTAAGAGCCCATGGATAACCATGGATAGAAAGGGTGCTAATACCTTCCCTTTCTATAATCTACTCCCCGAACCCAAGAAAAATCTTAAAGGTTTTTGCTGTGCTTTTTAAACCTTTCCTTAGGATAAAATAAAAAGTCGGTGGCGACTCTTGCTCAACCGAAACATTTGCGAAAATAAACGCAAAACTCTAGTCAGTTCTCCCACCGTATCACAGAACTGGCGACTCTGCTGGGGAGAATTTAAAAGTGGAGTAACCTTAGGGCTTAGATCACCCTCTTGCATGATAAATTGTTTGAATTGATTGCTTTACATTTTGGCTCTCTTGTTTGGGTTTGCAATCCTACACCCGGATTTTGGGAAATATTCATAGATAGCAATACGTTGTGGAAACTGTGCGGGGTATACCGACACGGTCGAAGAAATAGCTATATTAGTGCGACATATTTGTGAGTACCGGTAACCCTTGAGTTCAATCAAGGAGAGTACGGGGCCGCTGAGTGATGTCACTAAGCACTAATGACCTAGAACCTTACTTGACCATCTTGGCCTTTTATTAGGGGTAGTGAGATGACCGGCTTTGGTGCAGTCCGAAGTTGGTAGATACTCGATACTACACTCATTGAGGGTTGTTTTCTTGGAATATTTTGGTCGCTAGTTAAGTGGCTAAACCAAAACCATGAACAATGAAAACAATCCAGTGATATTGAGCTCCTTAGAACCCGGTTACTATTTATAGGACAGGTTTTTTAAGCCAACTACACTCAAGAGGGTACTTACCTATGAAACCCCATGCAAGCCTGAAACTAGGGTTTCGTGTGATTTGCTTGTACATATGTTTTGTGCATACATCATAAACATCATAAAGCATCATATGCATTCACTAACCATTTCAAGGGTTTTGGATCTTCATCTTTGTTCTTTGTTTTGTAGGACATGGAAGTTCCTCGCAGAAATACCATTCAAGTCAACCTTGTGAGAATCCCTCCTCAACTCAAGGAGATCACCTCAAGAATCCCGGAAAACTCATCCTTCAGTGAAAGACATGGTAGACTGCTCAGCCTAGTCAACACCAACATTGAAGAAGACATGATGAAAGTGCTATTCCAGTTCTTTGACCCTCTTCACCACTGTTTCACTTTCCCTGATTATCAGTTGGTACCCACTTTGGAGGAGTTTTCTCAACTCCTGAGAATTCCTATCCTTAATCAACTACCCTTCAACGGTACGGAAAAGGAACCAAAGCCGGAAGATGTTGCTCGAGAATTACATCTACAACCATCCGACATCAAGGGGCATTGGGAAACCAGAAGCGGCGTCAAGGGATTCTTAGCAAAATTCTTGTTTGAGAAGGCACAAGAATGTTGGAATTCATTGGACCTACAAGCCTTTGAAGAGATTGTGGCACTCCTTATCTATGGGTTGGTCTTGTTCCCAAATCCTGACCAATTGGTAGATGTCAACGCCGTCAAAATCTTCTTGTCCAGAAATCCAATACCAACATTGCTTGGGGACATCCTTCATTCATTTTACACACGAACAATGAGAAAGAGGGGTGTTCTCATGTGCTGTACTCCTATCCTTGCAAGGTGGTTTATTTCGCACCTTCCACAATCTGTCCTGAAGAATGACCAAGGTTCAAGGTGGTCCCAATGGTTGATGACTCTTACTCATTCTGATGTGCATTGGTGTTCTCGGTCCATAGAAAATGTCATCATTGTCGATCGTTGCGGAGAATTTCCTAATGTTCCTTTACTTGGAATCAGGGGAGGTATCACCTACAACCCTTGCCTAGCTTTGAGGCAATTTGGATATGCACGGAGGGATGGCCCTCATGACATGTTGATTCCTGACCTAGTTTTTGACTTCGACAACGATGTGCAAGGACTTCGCCAAAGATTCATCAGGGCTTGGGGAAAACTCAACAAGGTTGATAGCAAGACTCTGGGACACAAGAACTCCATCCCTCTTGAGCCCTATCTCAAGTGGGTACGAGCCCGAGCCCAAAGTCTAATGATGCCTTATCCTCATGTGCTCCCAGTGATTAAAGAGCCTGTCAATGAAGGAGAGGTCCCCTACACCATCCTACATCCAGACATGCCTACATCGTGGGAGGAAATGCAGAAAAGTTGGATTCAGCTCAAGGAGGAACGAAATACTTTTGAAGCTAGCTTCTACGCCAGTGAAAAGAAGGTTCTAGAGCTTACTCGCGACTCCACGAGCAAGAGACCCTCAACACCTACATCGCACCAAAGAGGATGCGCAATGTCTTTCTGCCTTAAGAAGTTTATTTTGTAATATTTGGCCCATGGGGCATTTATGTACTAACAAATTTCTTCTTATTAATATGACGTGCGTTCTTCTTTGTCTGAAACAATTTTGAATGTTCTAAATCCTTGAATGCACTGCATACATAAGCATACCATTCATCATGTGCATAAGCAGGTCTCACTCCAGGTTTCCTTATCTGTCTGCTGTTTATTTCAGTAGGATGGATCTCGAGCAAACAGTCAAAGACCTACAAGCTCAGAATGCACAGTTCCAGCAACTCTTGATGACCTTGGCTAAGGGTCAGGAGGATATCAAGACTCAATTGGGGAATAAGGACCCAGTGAAAAAGAAGAAAAAGAGGATTGGGGTGGCTACTTTGGGGAGAAGATTTGACGGAGAAGCTCGGAGAGTGCTTGAATTTCCTCCTACTTCTAATGAAGGGACTAGTAAAAGACATGGAGTTGCGGTGCCTTCCGAGTATGATGCGGAGGAAGAAGAGGTTGAAGAGGATGAAGATTATTCTGACCAGCAATACCCTCCAGCTGATGATAAATACAAGGGTTTTGAAGACAGATTGGCCGCCATGGAACTACAAAGAGTACCGGGTTTGGATTTTGAAGACTTGGGCTTGGTCGCCGGGATTGTGATTCCCCCAAAGTTCAAAGTGCCAGTGTTTGTGAGGTATGACGGGCTGTCCTGCCCCAAAATGCATCTCAGGTCCTACGTGAGAAAGATTCAACCCTATACGGCAGATAAAAATCTCTGGATTCATTTCTTTCAAGACAGCCTTTCGAGAGCTCAGTTGGAGTGGTTTTATCAGCTAGAAGGAACCAGTGTCAGAAATTGGGAAGATTTGGCCACCGCTTTCTACAAACAATACCAGTATAATTCTAATCTTGCTCCTACTCGTACCCAACTTTAGGGTATGTCACTAGGAACAAGTGAGGGATTCAAGGAATATGCACAAAAATGGAGGGATTTGGCTGGCAGGGTGCAGCCTCCTTTAACCGACCGTGAACTCGTTGATATGTTTCTTGGGACCCTATCTGGGCCGTTTTTCAATCATCTAATTGCTAAATCTTCCGCGGGGTTTACCGATTTGATCTTAACAGGCGAGAGAATAGAAGCCGGCATCAAGTCAGGAAAGATTCAGAAGGGTGTTGCCGCAAGTGTTGAGAAGAAACCTTTTAAGAAGGAAACAACCGTGGTATATTCTCAGAGAAGAGCAGGGAAGACGGAGCGTCGGCCAACTGTGGGGGCCGTAATGATTCAAAACACTCCAAGCGAGCAGCCTCGCTATAACCAGTCCAGACCAAATCAACAACGAGTGGAACGGCCACAACGGCAGTTCACCCGTATTAATATGACTCCAGCGCAAGTGCTTCCCCATCTGTTGAAGTTGAATCTTGCCACCATCAAGGAGGCACCAAAGAATGTGAATACGTCCTCTCTGCATTATCATCCTAATGCTAAATGCGCCTACCATTCAGACAGTGTTGGGCACGACACCAATGATTGTTGGGCACTCAAGCATAAAATCCAAGACCTGATAGAGGCGAAGGAAGTGGAGTTTGACGCTCCGGAGAAGCCTAATGTGATATCTGCACCCATGCCGAAGCACGGCCGAAATGTCAATGCCATTGAAGAAGATTTGTATGTTGCTGATGTCAGTGATCTGACTACTCCATTGCTAACCATTAAGTTGAATTTGTTGAGGGCCGGGAACTTCCCGGGATGTAAAGAAGACTGCTATTGTTGTTACTCTCTGCTGTTTGATTGTCCGTTACTGAAGAAAGGCATCCAAGGCCTTATGGATAGTCGACAAATTTTGTTCGAAAAAGTTTCTGCTGTTCCAGTTCATACTGAAGATGTCTCAATCATAACCATTCACGCCAATCTTTCCAAGGCCGTCAAAAAGCCTGTTAAGATTACACCAGCTACGAAATCTGTTCCTTTGAAGATAACAATGCCGGGGCCCGTTCCCTATGTTTCTGAGAAGTCGATACCTTGGAACTATGGCGGTGACGTCTACTACCATGGTATCAAACAAATCGAAATAATTGAAGAAAGTTCGGATGATGATGAAGCCGGCATTAGTAACATTGCGGGCACTAGCAAAATCACCAGGAGCGGGAGAATATTTTCTCCAGAGATTGCCCCTCCAAGAGCAATCTTTGGACCCTCGTCAGCCGACACGGTCATCCCTGCACCAATAAAGCTCTTTGCTAGAACTCCTCTGATTGAAGACATTGTTGTCCCTAGTACTGTCTCTCCTACCGCTGCTGACAAAGGTAAAGGAATCCAAGATGAGCCCGTCAAGACGAGGGCTCAACCCTTGGTGATCCCGGAGACCTCCAAGAATGAAATGGACGAGATTTTGAGGATAATCAAAAGAAGTGATTACGATGTGGTGGAACAGTTGGGGCAAACCCCCTCCAAGATCTCCATGCTGGCACTACTACTTTGCTCAGAAGCGCACGCTAAAGCCCTGATAAAATTCCTGAAGGAAGCTCATGTGCCCCAGGAAACCTCTACGGATCAATTTCAGAATTGCGTGGCTAGCCTGACTGCGGACAATGGATTAGGTTTTTCTGATGCCGACCTAACTCCTAAAGGTATAAATCACAATGATGCTTTGCACATTTCAGTCGAGTGTCGAGGAACTACTCTCGCACATGTCTTGGTTGATACTGGTTCGTCGCTGAATGTTTTGCCTAAGAAGGCCTTGGACCGACTAGATTATGAGGGGTTGGATTTGAAGCCGAGCGATATTGTTGTCAGAGCTTTCGATGGTTCGAAGAGAATGGTCCATGGGGAGGTTGAAATTCCCATCAAGATAGGCACTAAGGTGTTTAAATCCACTTTCTATGTGATGGACATCCGTCCGTCATACTCTTGCTTGCTGGGTAGGCCTTGGATACACCATGCTGGGGCAGTCACCTCCTCCTTGCATCAAATGTTGAAGTATCCTGTCAAGGGAAAGATCATTACTGTCCATGGTGAAGAGGAGTACATGATTAGCCACTTGAATTCTTTCCCGTATGTGGAGGTTGAAGGAGAGTTCATTGAGACACCGTTTTAACATTTCGAAGAAGTCCTTCCTGAAATAGCGGTAGCAAAGTTGGCAGCTGAGACACCGAGGCAGATGGCCAGGATGGCATCTCTGGAGGACGCAAGAGCCGCAATCAAAGAAGGGAAGAATTCAGCATGGGGGCAGTTACCTGACATTCCACATAAGACAGACAAATTTGGATTAGGGTTCACGGCCGCAGGCCAGAAAGCTATGCGCCGTGCGAAGATTGAAAGGGCGCCAGTCAAAATTTCTCCCTACGGAATCAACGCTTTGGAGGATGAAGACAAAGAGAGCAACATCGAAGAGTGGATCTATCCAACTGTCAAAGGAGGGTTAGGCAACTGGGAGGCAAAAGACTTTGTCCCCATCACTTTTATTCATCAGTAATTTATCTGTTAAACATTTCTTATTTGGTCTGTAATATTTACTTTCAAACAATCCGTACACTATCTTTTCACCTCCTGCGTTGCCCGGGGCATGTAGGTCCACTTGTAAGGGTTTTGATTATTTTTCATATCCATATGCCATGTTTAATGATTCATTGGATGTTTTTCATTTGATAAACTGCTTATATTCATTTTCTTTCCTTTTGCATTTTTTGTTTAAGGATGGCTATCCCTTACACACACCCACACTCACAAATGCAGGTACCCATCCACTCCGGATTCCATGGGTGATTATTCTGCTATATCTTTCAATAACTCTGAAGATCTGGTCAATCTAGCCGAGTATGAAGATGACGAAGGTTGTGAAGTACCCGGGGAACTAGCCAGACTTCTGCAACAAGAGGAAAGGGCCGTCTTACCACATGAAGAGCCATTGGAAACTGTTAACTTGGGAACCGAGGAGGACCGGAAGGAGGTGCAAGTGGGTGCCAATCTGGAACCGAGTGTCATGGAACGCCTGATACAGTTGTTGAATGAGTATGTTGAAATCTTTGCTTGGTCTTATGAAGACATGCCGGGTTTAGACACAGACATCGTGGTTCACCGTCTCCCCACAAGAGAAGACTGTCCACCGATCAAGCAAAAAGTTCGTCGAATGAGGCCTGATATGTCTGAAAAGATCAAGGCAGAAGTAATGAAGCAATTCGATGCTGGCTTTCTGGCTGTTACGTCCTATCCTCAATGGGTCGCTAACATTGTGCCGGTACCTAAGAAAGATGGCAAAGTCAGGATGTGTGTGGACTACCGGGATTTGAATAGGGCCAGTCCCAAAGATGATTTTCCGCTCCCTCACATTGACATTTTGATCGACAATACAGCTCAGCATAAAGTGTTTTCCTTCATGGATGGATTCTCGGGCTACAATCAAATCAAAATGGCTCCCGAGGATATGGAGAAAACGACTTTTGTCACACAATGGGGCACTTTCTGTTATAAGGTGATGCCGTTCAGGCTGAAGAACGCAGGGGCAACTTATCAACGCGCCATGGTAGCTTTATTTCATGATATGATACATCATGAGATTGAAGTTTATGTAGACGATATGATAGCTCGGTCACAAACAGAGGAAGAGCACCTTGAACATCTGGAGAAGCTGTTTGCCAGGTTAAAAGAATACAAGCTCAGGCTGAACCCAAGTAAATGCATTTTTGGAGTTAGGTCTGGTAAACTCCTGGGATTCATTGTAAGCAACAAAGGCATTGAAGTCGATCCGGAAAAAGTAAAAGCAATACAAGAGATGCCCGCTCCCCGTACTGAGAAGGAAGTTAGAGGATTCTTGGGGCGCTTGAACTATATTGCCAGATTCATCTCACATCTGACTTCTACCTGTGAGCCAATTTTCAAACTCTTGAAGAAAGATCAGGTAGTCGAATGGAACGATGATTGTCAAGCTGCTTTTGATAGAATCAAGGAGTATTTGCTAGAACCTCCTATTCTGATGCCACCCGTCGAAGGAAGACCATTGATCATGTATTTGACCGTCTTGGATAACTCAATGGGGTGTGTTTTGGGCCAGCATGACGAGTCTGGTCGAAAAGAGCATGCTATTTATTACCTTAGCAAAAAGTTTACCGACTGTGAGACTCGCTACTCACTGCTCGAGAAAACTTGCTGCGCTTTGGTATGGGTTGCTCGCCGACTAAGAAAGTATATGTTGACTCATACTACCTTGTTGATTTCCAAAATGGATCCTATCAAGTATATCTTCGAAAAGCCCGCTTTATTTGGAAGGATAGCTAGATGGCAAATGATCTTAACTGAATATGACATCTAGTACACCACCCAAAAAGCTATAAAAGGGAGTGTACTAGCTGACCATCTGGCTCATCAGGCTATCGAAGATTATCAACCCATGAGATTTGATTTCCCGGACGAGGACATCATGAATTTGGACAACATTAAAGGTGACAGACCGTATGACGGACCCGAAAAGGGATCCCGATGGACCCTGTACTTTGATGGTGCTTCAAATGCACTTGGAAATGGTATCGGAGCAATACTCATTTCTCCGGAAGGTTGTCACACACCTTTCACGGCCCGACTTTGCTTCAGCTGCACAAACAACATGGCTGAATACGAAGCTTGCATCTTTGGTCTCAAGGCTGCTATAGACTTGGGGATCAAATCTTTGATCGTATTCGGGGACTCGGCTTTGGTTATCAGTCAAATCAAAGGAGAGTGGGATACCAAGCATCCTAATCTTATCCCATACAAAGAACATGTCCTGACATTGTTGCCTCATTTCGAGCAAATTACCTTCGAGCATTTCCCGCGAGAAGAGAATCAGCTAGCAGATGCTCTAGCCACAATGTCCTCCATGTTTAAACTCAATTGGGATAACGAGGCTCCCCAAATCACCATCGAGCGAATGGATGAACCTGCGCATTGTCACGAGATTAATACCGAAGAAGTAGTGAAACAACCCTGGTTCCATGAAATCAAGAAGTATCTCGAGACCAGAGATTATCCTGAAGGAGCTTCCGTAAATGACAAGAAGTTCTTAAGGAAATTCGCTGCTAAGTTCTTCCTGAGCAACGACATCCTTTACAAACGAAGCCATGATTGTGTATTAATATGATGCATAGACAAAGCTGAAGCGGAGTTGATTATGACTGATATACACAGCGGCACATTTGGCACTCACTTGGGCGGGCATACAATGGCTAAGAAGATCCTGAGGGCATGCTATTACTGGTCTACTATGGAAGCTGACTGCCATCAACATTCCCGTACTTGCCACAAGTGTCAAGTCTATGCTGACAAAGTTCATATCCCTCTGGTTCCTCTCAACGTCCTGACTGCTCCGTGGCCCTTTGTAATGTGGGGTATTAATATGATTGGAGAGATCAAGCCCACGGCTTCCAACGGACATCGCTTCATCCTGGTTGCCATTGACTATTTCACCAAATGGGTCGAAGCAGCTTCCTTCGCCTCTGTGACTAAAAATGTGGTTGCCCGCTTTATCAAGCAAAATCTCATATGTCGGTATGGTGTTCCAGACAGGATCATCACAGACAACGGTACAAATCTGAATAACACGATGATCACTGCATTGTGCGAACAGTTCAAGATTTATCATCACAATTCATCTCCCTATCGGCCGAAGATGAACGGTGCTGTTGAAGCTGCAAACAAAAACATTAAGAAGATCATTCAGAAAATGACAGTCACTTACAAAGACTGGAATGAGATGTTACCGTTTACTCTGCATGGATACCGTACGATGACACGTACTTCAACTGGGGCAACCCCA
This sequence comes from Vicia faba, assembly GCA_948472305.1. Classification (NCBI taxonomy): domain Eukaryota; kingdom Viridiplantae; phylum Streptophyta; class Magnoliopsida; order Fabales; family Fabaceae; genus Vicia; species Vicia faba. Next base: position 750,699,356 of record OX451739.1, read on the forward strand.
TTTTCTTTGGTTTATGGCATGGAAGCTGTTTTGCCTATGGAAGTCAAGATCCCTTCTCTAAGGATTATGAAGGATGCAGGTTTGAATGAAGATGATTGGATGCAGACCCGACTTGATCAACTCAATCTGATCGACGAAAAGCGACTTGCTGCTATATGCCATGGTCAGACGTATCAAAAGCGGATGATCAAGGCCTTCAATAAGAAAGTCAAACGTCAAGTGTATCAAGTCGGAGATCTTGTAATCAAGCGGATTATCTTGCCGCAAAGTGATCCCAGGGGAAAATGGACTCCTACATATGAAGGGCCATTTGTGATCAAGAGCATATTTTCTGGTGGTGCAATGATTCTGACCACCATGGACGGTGACGATTTGCCGCACCCTGCGAACGCAGACATAGTCAAAAGATACTACGCATGAAATAACCCGACAAGCCGAAAACCCGAAAGGGCGGCTTGGGCAAAAATGGGCATCCCGGTGGATCGAAAACCCGAAAGGGCGGTTCAGGCAAAAATTAGGGATAAAAAACAAAAAAATCTGTACACCCGGTAAGTTGAAAACCCGAAAGGGCGTCTTGGGCAAAAAGGGGTTTCCCGGTGGATCGAAAACCCGAAAGGGCGATTCAGGCAAAAGTTAGGGAGTTAAAGCGTATGACTATGTCTCGTCGGATCACTTCAAAGACAATCTCTTCATCAACCAGTTCCAGGCTTCTAATCAATCCAGTCATCGTCAAGCGAAGCATTGAATGGACAGATATTCAGAGTTGTGAAAGCTATAGCAGAATGGAATCCCATGGAATTATTTCACATAGCCATCCTTATTTTGTATAAATCTTTCAAATATTTACGACAAAATCCTCTTACTAGGATGATTGTCTCCTTTGTACAAATATACTCATAGAAATTAAATACAAATACTTTTCCCAGAAATTTGTGTCATTTCCTTTTCTTTTCTCTTGCACTGTTTGTTTTATTTTGAGAAACGTCCAATGTTTTGTTAAATAGGCATATGCATTTGAACATAATCATTTCCTTATGAACCAAGAAAGAGGATTACTGATAAGTCAAGGGTACAATTGGATATCTCGATACCCCTTCAAAGGAAATCCCCAGTAGATTCTGGAAGCTTATCCCCTACGGAGTACGGACGTCTCTACCGAGTTTTATTCAAAGTTATTTCTCACAAGGACTTATAACTGGGTTATCCTCAGCTTATTGTCGCGGAAGATCGCGTTCGCTAAAATTCTTCCTATCCCCAGCGGAGTTCATCAAAGTTCCCCAGCAGTAACTTATCTTTACAATCCCCCAGCCAGAGGTTCCTCAGGAATCCAATTTCCCTCAGAACTTAAGTTTCAATATCCCCAGCGGAGCCAGACTAATGAACCTTCTCCCCACGGAGTTTTAGGAGAGCTAATCTTAAGTTCCCCAGTAAGGTCGCCAGAGACACTTCCCACCGAACTAAATATTCCCAGTCTTGTATCCCCAGCATAAGTCTGCTAGATTGGTGCTCCCTAGTAGAAGTCATCAGGAATTCCCCAGAGGTTTGGTATACAACCCAAGCTCCTTGTTCCCCAGTCACAGCCAAGGAATTATTCTTCCCGGCAGCAGTCAGGATGCTTTTATCTTCAGCCATCCAGGATTCATCTATCCCCAGCAAGACAGCTCATCAGCTTACATGCGCATTCATTACATTCATATCATAAACATTGATATAACATATATTGCATCATACATTTCATGCAACATAATTTTGTGTTTAGCTGACATTTTGTCCTTTTCAGGATAAGAATAAAAAGCTATCCTTAACAGTTTCAGATGCAGTTTTACACGGATTCATCATCAAGCAACCCTACACCGGTTCTTATTCAAACTTCAAGACTTCTGAAAACAGTTTACGGGTTCTCCAAGTAACGAATGTTAACCTATCGCTTGTTCAGTTTCTTCTCCAGACTTCTGAAAACAGTCTATGGATTCTTCCCAACAACGGATGTTAATCTATCACTTGTTCAGACGCAACCTTTGAAAACAGTTTACGGACGCTTCCCAATAATGGATGCTGCTCTATTGCTTATTCAAACTTCAAGACTTCTGAAAACAGTTTACGGGTTCTCCAAGTAACGGATGTTAACCTATCGCTCGTTCAGTTTCTTCTCAAGGCTCCTGAAAACAGTTTATGGATTCTTCCCAACAACGGATGTTAATCTATCAACTTGTTCAGATGCAACTTTCTGAAAACAGTTTACGGACGCTTCCCAACAACGGATGCTGCTCTATTGCTTATTCAACTTCGAGACTTCTGAAAACAGCTTACGGATTCCTCCCAACAACGGATGTCAATCTATTGCTTGTTCAGACCCCCAGTTCAGAGATGGTCCAAAGCTTGGACACATTCCTGATACTCATTCCAGATGGCATCTTTAAGCCCATCCCCGACAAGATTCTGTCGCCCCTCCAAATGGCATCTCTAAGCCCATCTCCAAATGGCATCTCTAAGCCCATTCTCGCATCCATTGCTTTGACGAGTGCAAATTTCCGGGCACTCTAGTGTCCAATCTCCTTTTACCCTCGAGTCACGAAAGGCAAACTTGCCAATCTAACTTTTCGGATTCAAGAAGATTGAACAGGGGCAACTGTTGTACCCCAAAATTTTCCCTCCCATTTTCTCAACATTTCTCATCACAAAGCCCTTGAAGATCAAGGTCCAGTTAAGGTTTCATCTGCTCAAAACTTCTCCTTGCACTGCTGACCCAAATTAGGGTTTGTGTTTGCACAAAGATGTTTTGACCTAAAATGCCTAAGATGACTTTCATGCTTCATATTGGACTCCCAAGTTTATCCTCATCAAGTTTCAAGTTTTGATTCCAAGTTTTGCCCAGTCAATTGGACAGTTGACCTATAAATCAACTGTATTAGGGAAAAAGTCAACTGTGGCCAATTGACAGTCAAACCTCATGAAAATTGACCCACATCAACATTATGAATTCATATGGACCATTTGATCAAGTTTGGATCACAATTCCATAAGAAATTTGATCAGATCACCAAAAGGGCAAAATGGTCATTTTTAGGGTTTTGACTGAACAAAGGAAATTTTTGATTGTTTGACCTAGCCAATGGCAAACCAAGCTCACATATGGACTCAAGGACCCCATGGAATTATCTTGACATGCTCAACAAACTCAAAAGATCCCAAGTACACAAAATTGACAGTTGAATTTCCCAGTCAATTGATCAATTTTGACTGTACACTGAAAAGTCAAACTTTGACTTTTTGGTCAAAATCAGGGGTCAAGATTCATTTTTCATCAAAACATGCCAAATCATGAAAATTGTTCATCAAGAAATCACAAAATGCAAATTAGGGTTAAAAATTAGAATTTTTCATAACTTAGAATTTTTCTAAGTTATGAAAAACCCTAATTTTTCCCCAACTTTGCCCCACTTTCTCACCAAGATCCATTTGGATTCAAACAAAAGTCAAAACATGAAAGTTGTAGCTTGTTGCATAATCTACAACTTTGATTCACAAAGTTTTCCCATTTGAGGCTTGTATCTCATGTTACAAATTTTTGAATAAGGGAACTAAACCATTCTTAACTTAGTGAAATTTTAACCTATTTTGACAAGGTTTTCTACCCAACTTCAAGGCCAGTTTCCATACACTTACACTTGGAATTTCAATTTGCATTTCAAAGATGGATTGTAGTACACATTCCAAGCTTTCCAAAATGTCCAAGAACTTCTCAAACAACCTCATAACTTGAGAGAATCGAATTTCACAATATGGCAAAAACTCACTTTTGAATTGATCATGAACATGTTCATAACTTAGGCCATTTTCAAGTCAGCATAGTTTGTGCTAAATTACAGGTCCTAAAACCCTTTGACACTCAATAATTCAATGCAAAACTTTTGTTCCAAGACCATGTTTTTTGTGTTCAAGCATTGCCTAGAGGATTAATCCCAAAATAGATAAAGCATTTCTTCCATTTTTGCAAAAGGTAGCTTTATGTCCAATTGAAAATCCAAGCAGTACAAATGAGATCTAATTGGCACAAGATTATGAGCAAAACACTCTGATCAAGGAGAGATTATGCAGCTCATTAGGGGGCCTCTACTGACCTAGAACACAACTTGGGCATTTGCTGCTTAAAGTGTAAGTAACTTGGAATATTGTAACACAACTCTCATATCAGCTTACAAACACAAAAGCAAACTTGTAAAACACATCCAGGACATCAAGACCAAGCTAGTACACGACCCTAACATCCATCATACACCTCAAATCCAAGAATCACCTTCAAACTGCAAAAACAGGGCCAGGCCTGCAGTTTGAGTGCCATCTTCCATTTCTCTCAAGCTCTCTTGCCCAAACCAGTTCACACATTCCCTAGCATCTATGCAAGCTAACCATGACTTGAAACACGACCTGTAACTCTTCTAACAAGTTCCACCATTTTCATTTTTCCATTTTGCAATTGAAGTTCTACAGCTCATTTCAAGGTGTCTCAAGGCAAAGTAAATATTGGAACAACATCACCACACCTCAAGGAAGCTATACCAACCATTATCTTGCACTGAAAGCTCCCCCATTGCCAGATAGAACTTCAACTGAACATGTATTTTGGTGAACTTCTATCTCTCTTATTAGGCATCATTAGCTCTAAGTTTGTGAATAAGCAATGTTCTACTCATGCCACTGAACCTGTACATGCTTTTACTTTTCATTTCTTTTGCTTGAGCTGTGAGAATTTAAGGTTTGAAAATGGCAGAAAACTTAGGTTAGGATTTGGGATTGTTAAAATTCTCTCTCATTTCTGAGAGTTAGGAGATGTTCTTTATATATTTGGAATCGTGGTTCCATGCTTAACATTTTTTGTGTTGAAAGTTTGTGCAAAAGATCAAAGAATCAGGATGTTTGGATGGAAGAACAGGGCGCGCGTTTTTTTGAATATTGTTGTTCAGAGGTTGAAGAAAGGTCTTCATGGGCTGGGCTTATGTTGACTTTCCTTTTTACACCATACAATTGCTTCTGAACCCCCTGAGCCCATTTGCTTTATTTTTAATGTTTTTTGACTTTTTCTTTTTTTAATTGACTCATTTATTTTTTTCTCAGCATATTAAAAATATAAAAATATTTTTTCTCATCATTTTTGAATTTATTAGGTATTTATTTGATTTTTTTTCTTTTAGCTTGTACATAAATAAATAAATATATACTTTTTGTTTAAAATACTAAAATAGTACAAATATATTTTTATACACTTTTATCTTATTTTTACCTCCTGAAAATATTTTATAGAAAAAAATACTTTTTTTATTAAATATTAAATATTATTAATTAATATATATAATACATATTTTGTAATTAATATAAATGAATATGTATATATTAATACACTTAGGATAAAATACCAAAATATACATATTTTTATTTTTATTAATATTTAATGCTAAAAAAATACATTTTTACAAATATACTTCATTTTTCTTTTATTCTTTGTATATAAATAGCAAATATTATATATATTAAATAATTAATATCCTTTTAATTAAAATTAGGGTTTTTTTTGCCCTAAATATAAAAATACTCCAAAAAATACTACCTTTTTATCTCTTTTTATTTTTACATAAATAATACTTTTTCATACATATGAAAATTCTTTTACATCTTGCATATTTATTTCATTTTCCATTTAATTTATGCTTTTGATTATGATGTAAATATTCAAAGAAAATGATGTAATAGCTAGGTTTAATTTCTTGTCTAAATATACCCCATTTGAAACATTGTACCCCCCTCCCCATATTATTGTGTTGTAATAGTGTAGGAATTTAAATTTCGCACTTTAATGCTTTCTAAACATACCATGCTAGAATTAGGGTTTGTATGCGAATAAAACGAACAAAATAGTTTGACCTAATTTCAAGATAAATAAGCATGAAAATGGACAACACATTTCACACTTGCACCCCTAGGGTATTCCACTTTGTTGCCTTCAAATAATTGGGCCATATTGCATGTTGAATTTCTTTGGGTAAAATAAACAATCAAATGATCATAGTCCCTCAAAATGTTTCCTAAATGAATGATCAAGTCCCTTTTAAAGAAAAATTGCCCAAAGACATTTAACACTATTGCAATTATGGTCTAAACGATGACCCGCGCCCGTCCCTTTAACCTCCTAATACAAGATTGTCCACCAAATGCAATGGTGGAACAAAATTGTCAAAAGGTTTAAAACATAACAAAAATCTTTGAGAAAACTTTAGGGTAGATAACTCTTAAGTACTTGCCAATTTGCAAAGAAAACATTTGCCTGTTTTCAAAACCCACTTCACAAACACTTTCAAAACCAACTTTCAAAAACCTTGAAACATCTTTTTTTAAAAGACAAAACACCTTTTGTAAAACATTCGAGTAAAGAATTGTTACAAGGGTAGCCTATACAAGGCATCTTTTCAAAACATTTTCAAAACCACACACCAAGCACCATTTCAAACAATTGAAAACCAAGGCAAGTTGATCTAAGCAAGTACCTAAGAGCCCATGGATAACCATGGATAGAAAGGGTGCTAATACCTTCCCTTTCTATAATCTACTCCCCGAACCCAAGAAAAATCTTAAAGGTTTTTGCTGTGCTTTTTAAACCTTTCCTTAGGATAAAATAAAAAGTCGGTGGCGACTCTTGCTCAACCGAAACATTTGTGAAAATAAACGCAAAACCCTAGTCAGTTCTCCCACCGTATCACATTGTAGTTTACTGCTTTTATTATTGGGTTGTTATCCCAAAGTGTAATTTATTGTTTTGCTGTTCCAAAGTTGTAAGTTGTAATTTACCGCTTTTGATTAATGGATTGAGTTTTTGTTATTCCAAATTCCTTTACCATTGATGTGTGCAAAATTATTGAAGTTCCTTGAAAAACTATTAAAATGAATCATCATTTGCATCACACATCATGCATCATTCCACTTCACATGTTTTCTAGAGTCTTATCCTTGTTTCTTTTTCCACTCCGAAGGTTGTCAAGCTGTCTCATCGATACGATACTCGAGCCAATCGACAGAGGAAGATGGAAGATCTGGAACAGGAAAACCACGAGCTTCATGAGGAGGTCTCTACCCTTCGTGTCGGTATGGAAAAGTTAACTGCGCTAGTGGAAAGTTTGGTGGCTGTTCAGAATCAGCCATCGACTACGGCTGCTGAGATTCAGACTTCAACTACTGTGCTTTCCGAGATTGTCACCGTTCCAACATCTGTGACTCAAATCAACTCTCCGCTTCAACATCAGATGCCAAAAGGTTTTCCGTGGGGAATGCCTTACAACTTTGTGCCAGAGGGGTATCAGCCTGTCGTACAGCCTTTGTTTCAACCTGCTTTGTCTCTTCCTCAACCAGAGACAACTGCCATGCCGCCACTAATCCCGTCTGTAACACCTTTTCCGCAACCGGTAATGACAACTGTCGCTCCTGTGGTTCACTCCGTGCCATACCTGAATGAACCTACTTATCCTGCCGAGCCTGCTGAAAGTTTGGGTCTTTTTGATAGAATGGAAGAGTTTCAGGACCAATTCCAAGAAATGCAGAAGGAGCTCAGAGCGTTAAAGGGGAAGGATTTGTTTGGGAAGAACACTCATGACCTTTGTTTAGTTCCGAATGTCAAGATCCAGCAAAATTCAAAGTGCCAGACTTTGAGAGATATAAGGGTGATTCATGTCCTCGAAGTCACTTGACTATGTACGTGAGAAAGATGTCTACGTATTCTGATGATCATGACTTGTTGATTCATTATTTTCAAGACAGTTTGACGGGTGCTGCTCTAAAGTGGTATATGGGTTTAGACAGTATTCGGATCCGCAACTTCAACGATCTTAGCGAAGCCTTTGTTCACCAGTATAAGTATAACGTTGACATGGCGCCGGAAAGGGATCAACTCCGGGAGATGTCGCAGAAAGACAGGGAATCTTTTAAGGAATACGCCCAGAGGTGGCGTGAAATTGCTGCTCAAATCTATCCTCCTCTTGAGGAAAAAGAGATGACGAAGATATTCTTAAAGACTTTAGGTTCCTTTTACTATGAAAGAATGATTGCCAGCGCACCCAGTGACTTTACCGAAATGGTAAGCATGGGCATGCGGTTGGAGGAAGGGATTCGTGAAGGGCGTTTGGTTAAAGAAGGAAGTCCGTCTAGCAGTACTAAGAAGTTTGGAAGTGTTTTCCCGAAAAGAAAAGAGCAGGATGTCAGTGTAATCTTCCCAGGGAGACCGAGGAGAGGTTACTCACATGTCGCGGCAGTCACTCCGGCTGTCCGCCCAGCTTTGATGACCCCAACTCATCAAACCTCACCAACTCAACAACGGCCATTTCAGCAGCAGCCTCGACAACAGGCTTATCCATTCAACAATCAGAACCGTTCACCTAGAAAACCGCAGTTAGATGCCATTCCTATGACTTATACTGAATTGTTCCCTGCTCTTATCAGAAAGAACCTCATAACGACAAAGCCTCCTCATGTCGCACTGAATAGTACTTCTCCGTGGTACAAGGCAGATCAGTCTTGTGAATATCATCAAGGGTCGTCGGGGCATAACCTTAAAAGTTGTTTTGCTCTAAAGGAGGACGTGCAGAGATTGATTAAGAATGGTATTTTGTCTTTCAAGGATGTTAATCCAAATGTTAGAGATAATCCTTTGCCTCGACATGGGGCAGCATCAGTGAATATGGTGGAAGGTTGTCCGGGAAAGTTTTGAGTTTTTCAAGTTGAACACATAAGAGAGTCGTTGATCAGGTTACATCAGAGCTTAAGAAGACTTGCATTTGTTAGGCATCAGCATGATTATGATGTTTGTGAATTTTGTTCAAGAGAGGTTGATTGCCCTATTGTGAAGGAGGATATTCAAAAGTTGTTGGACCAGAGAGTTATCACTATTACATATGACAGAGATCCGGAGGATGAAGTGAATGTTATAATACCACAATTCAATTTGCCTGAATCAGTAGAGATCGTTTACGACAGTCAGACTGCACCTGTTGCTCCTTTGACCATTTATCCACCTGGTCCTGTGCCTTACAACTCAGACCAAGCTATACCGTATAAGTATAATGCCACAATGATTAAGAATGGGGTAGAAGTCCCTATACAAACAAGGTCGTCTTTTGTTAACATTGCTGATGTGAGTAGAGTTACGAGGAGTGGACGTGTCTTTGCAGCAGTACCTTTGAAGAGACCAGAAGTTCAAGTCAGGAGGCCCATACCGGCAGAAATTCCAGCGAGAAATGTTGAACCAAGGGTTGAGATAGGCCGATCCAGTGAACCTATCCCTCATCCCGAGGATGATGAGATTCTGAAGCTTATCAAGAGAAGTGAATATAAGATTGTGGACCAACTATTGCAAACTCCTTCCAAGATTTCTTTGCTTGCTTTACTGAGAGATTCTGGTGCCCATAGAGAAGCTTTGATGAAGGTCTTGGACCAGGCATTCGTGGATCATGACGTGACGGTTGACCAGTTTGATGGAATTGTGGGAAATATTACTTCGTGTAACAATCTTGGTTTTAGTGATGAAGAGCTCCCGGAGGAGGGAAGGAACCATAATATGGCTTTGCATATCTCAATAAGTTATGGAAATGATACTTTATCAAGTGTGTTGGTAGATACAGGTTCGTCGCTAAACGTAATGCCCAAAACTACCTTATCTCGACTCTCATATCAAGGTGCTCCCATGAGACCTAGTGGAGTAATTGTCAAAGCGTTTGATGGTTCTAGGAAGACTGTTATTGGTGAAGTGGATCTTCCTATAGTAATTGGTCCTCATACTTTTTAGATCACTTTTCAAGTAATGGATATTCGTGTTGCCTACAGTTGCCTATTGGGTCGTCCATGGATCCATGATGCAGGGGCAGTCACTTCCACGCTCCATCAGAGATTGAAGTTTGTAAGGCATGGAAAGCTAGTAATGATTGGTGGAGAGCAGGCTATGGTGGTAAGCCATTTGTCATCTTTCTCTTTTATTGATGCTGATGAGGATGTTGGAACCCAATTCCAAGCTTTATCTGTTGCTAAGAATGAAGTGAAGAAGCAAGGGACATCTATTTCTTCTTTTGAGGATGCGCGACGAGTGGTTGAAAGTGGTTCGGCTGAAGGTTGGGGCCAGGTGTTGACTTTGCCCGAGAACAAGTCTGGAGAAGGTCTTGGTTTTCGTCCCGTGTCTGCAAGAGTCAAGCAGGAAGTGGTTACTCGTCCGATTCAAGAGGTCTTCCGAAGCGTAGGTTTTATCCATCCGACTCCTCCTGAAGTTGATGCTGTAATAGGAGACGATTCTGAAGAGGATTTACCCGATTTTGTGACGCATGGAGTGGTTTGCCAGAACTGGATTGCTGTCGATGTTCCTGTTGTGATGCACCTTTCTGAGTAATGTTTTGTTTTATTTTTGAAAAAAAAAACTTTCGCTCTGCCCAAGGCGAAAAGTATTTGTGTCGGGCTATGATGAAATAAATCCTTTTGCTCTGCCCAAGGCAAAAGAGAAATGTCTGGGCTCTTTGTTTCAAGTATTTCCCTTCATAAATAAAAATGTTATTTTGTCCACTACTGTTTTATTTTTTCACTTTTTCTGGGAAATAGTAATGAAAATTAATTGGTAGTAATAGGAAAATATAATAATATTTTGTTTCATTTGTACAACATTCATATTAATCGATTTCTAAAATAAAGCATAATCATATGTGCAGATTAATCCATGACTTAACCATTGAAAACAATGATCCTATGCCCTCTCCCAACTTTGAATTCCCTGTGTTCAGAGCCAAAGAAGAGGATAGTGAAGAGATTCCTGATGAAATTTCCCGTTTGCTTGAGCATGATGAAAAGACTAATCAGCCGTTTGAAGAACCTGTAGAGTTGGTCAATTTGGGTGATGAAGAAGATAAAAAGGAAGTCAAGGTCGGAGCATTGCTTGTCCCAGAGGTCAAAGAGAAAATGTTGGAGCTTCTCAAAGAGAATGTTGATGTGTTCGCTTGGTCCTACCAAGATATGCCAGGTTTGGACAACGAGATTGTGGAGCATCGTTTACCGTTGAGACCTGAATGTCCGCCGATTAAGCAGAAGTTGAGAAGGACTCGTCCCGATATGGCTGACAAGATCAAAGAAGAAGTTCAGAAACAGATTAATGCAGGTTTCCTTGTTACATCAGTCTACCCCCAATGGTTAGCCAATATAGTGCTTGTTGCTAAGAAGGATGGCAAAGTTCGAATGTGTGTAGACTATAGAGATCTGAATAGAGCTAGCCCAAAGGATGACTTCCCATTACCGCATATTGACGTATTGGTCGACAGTACCGCGAAGTTCAAAGTCTTTTCTTTCATGGATGGTTTCTCTGGTTACAATCAAATCAAGATGGCACCAGAAGATATGGAGAAGACAGCTTTCATTACACCGTGGGGAACTTTTTGTTATCGGGTTATGCCGTTTGGTTTGAGGAATGCTGGTGCAACATACCAAAGGGCCATGACTGCTTTGTTCCATGATATGATGCATAAAGAGATAGAAGTGTATGTAGATGACATGATTGCCAAATCACAAACTGAAGAAGATCATTTGGAACACTTATTCAAGTTATTCCAGCGTTTGAGAAAGTATAAACTCCGTCTGAATCCCAACAAGTGCACTTTTGGTGTTCGTTCTGGAAGACTTCTGGGTTTCGTTGTCAGTCAGAAAGGTATTGAGGTAGATCCTGATAAAGTCAAAGCTATTCGGGAAATGCCCGCACCCAAGACGGAAAAACAAGTAAGAGGATTCCTTGGGAGACTGAATTATATTTCTAGATTTATATCTCATATGACTTCTACCTGTGGGCCGATTTTCAAGCTTCTCCGAAAGAACCAAGGATGTGTGTGGACAGAAGATTGTCAGAGAGCTTTTGATAGCATCAAAGAATATTTGCTTGAACCTCCCATTTTGATTCCTCCGGTGGAAGGAAGACCTTTAATTATGTACCTGGCTATATTGGAAGATTCCATGGGATGTGTGCTTGGTCAACAAGATGAGACTGGAAGAAAGGAACATGCCGTATATTATCTGAGTAAGAAATTCACAGACTGTGAGTCTCGATACTCATTGCTTGAGAAAACCTGTTGTGCTTTAGCTTGGGCTGCCCTCCGTCTGCGCCAGTATATGATTAACCACACCACTTGGTTGATCTCCAAAATGGATCCGATCAAGTATATCTTTGAGAAGCCCGCCTTATCTGGAAGAATAGCCCGTTGGCAGATGTTGTTATCCGAATATGACATTGAGTATCACACTCAGAAAGCAATCAAAGGGAGTATTTTAGCCGACCATTTGGCTCACCAACCAATTGACGATTATCAATCCATCAAGTTTGATTTCCCAGATGAAGATGTTATGTACTTGAAAGCTAAAGATTGTGAAAAGCCGTTACCTGAAGAAGGACCTCATCCCGAATCCCGTTGGGGTTTGATATTTGACGGAGCTGTGAATTCTTATGGAAATGGAATTGGGGCAATCATCGTCACTCCCCGAGGTAATCATATCCCGTTCACGAAGAGATTGAAGTTTGACTGCACGAACAACATGGCTGAATATGAGGCATGTATTATGGGTCTCGAAGAAGCAGTGGATCTAAGGATTAAGATTCTTGATATTTACGGAGATTCGACATTGGTAATTAATCAAATCAAAGGAGAATGGGAGACTCGTCATCCTGGTTTGATCCCTTACAGGGACTATGCTAGAAGATTGTTAACTTTCTTCAACAAAGTGGAATTACATCATATCCCTAGAGATGAGAACCAAATGGCTGATGCTTTAGCTACTTTGTCTTCAATGTTTCAAGTGAATGACTGGAACGATGTGCCTACGATCAGAGTTATGCGCCTCGACAGACCTGCTCATGTGTTCTCAGTAGAAGAGGTTACCAACGACAAACCGTGGTTCTATGACATTAAACGTGTTCTTCAAACTCAAGAGTACCCGCCTGGGGCATCCAGTAAAGATAGGAATACGTCGAGAAGATTAGCAAGCAGTTTCTTCCTCAATGAAGAAGTTTTGTATAAGAGGAATTACGACATGGTCTTGCTCAGATGTGTAGACAGACGTGAAGCAGACATGCTGATGCAAGAAGTACACAAAGGATCTTTTGGTACTCATGCCAACGGACATGCAATGGCTAGAAAGATGTTGAGAGCTGGTTACTATTGGATGACAATGGAGTCTGATTGCTGCAAATATATGAAGAAATGTCATAAATGCCAGATTTATGCGGACAAGATACATGTGCCACCGACTCTCCTCAATGTTATCTCTTCACCTTGGCCTTTCTCTATGTGGGGCATTGATATGATTGGAATGATTGAACCCAAAGCTTCAAATGGTCATCGTTTCATCTTGGTAGCGATCAATTATTTTACTAAATGGGTGGAAGCAGCATCTTATGCTAATGTAACCAGACAGGTGGTAGTCAGATTTATCAAGAATCAAATCATTTATCGATACGGTATCCCGAGCAAGATCATCACTGATAATGGTTCGAATTTGAATAACAAGATGATGAGAGAGCTTTGCGAAGAGTTCAAGATCGAACATCATAATTTTTCTCCTTACAGACCGAAGATGAATGGGGCTGTTGAGGCTGCTAACAAGAACATCAAAAAGATTGTCCAGAAGATGGTGGTAACTTATAAAGATTGGCATGAAATGCTTCCGTTTGCTCTGCATGGATACCGTACTTCGGTTCGAACTTCAACAGGTGCAACCCCATTTTCCCTAGTTTACGGTATGGAAGTCGTACTCCCCGTGGAGGCTGAGATTTCGTCTCTGAGAGTGTTGATGGAAGCTAAACTTTATGAGGCTGAATGGTGTCAAAGTAGATATGATCAATTGAATTTAATCGAAGAGAAGAGATTGACAGCGTTGTGTCACAGTCAATTATATCAGCAGAGAATGAAGAAGGCTTTTGATAAGAAGGTTCGACCACGTGAGTTCAGAGAAGGTGACCTCGTGCTCAAGAAGATATTATCTTTCCAACCTGATTCTAGGGGCAAGTGGGCTCCGAATTATGAAGGACCGTATGTCGTTAAGAAAGTTTTCTCTGGAGGTGCCTTGATTCTCACCAATATGGACGGTGAAGAGCTCCCGCGCTCCATGAACGCCGATGCAGTCAAGAAGTATTTCGCTTAGGTTTGAGTTGACAGTTTGCTGAGTTGAAAACCCGAAGGGGCGGCTTAGGCAAGCTTTTGGTCAGACCAGTCTTGGCATTTGAACATATTTCGGAATTCGAAGTTGTTAGGGAGAATAGTGATCATTGTTTTTTATGTAACCCTTTCTTTCATGTACTATTTCCCAAACTTTTGTAAACCGTTGGAGTCGCATTGTTAGCGAACTACCATCTTATTATTGAAATATGAGCACTTACCTTTGTGGGCAAAATTTTAATTTTTACGGAAATATTTGAAACAAAGTTATTTAAAGTATTCTTATTTTTAAAATGTGTCGTGAATAACGAAAGGAATATTAACAGTTGTTCCGAGGATGGTCAAGCCATAAAATGCAAAACAATACAGTAACTTATCCTTGCATGATGAACATGTTTTATTTCAAAATCGTCATGAGGTGTTGGTTGTGTTAAACTTGTGTTTCTAGTGGTACTAAGCTTGGTGACTCCCCAGTTGTTCCAGTTAAGCGTTATTTTGGCTATCTTTATTTGAGCGATTTCTGAAGTGTGGTACGCTTTGTCTCATGCCAGTGGTCTATTGGTACTAGAAGATTGGATTTGGATACTTTTCTCCTCAGAAGACTTAAGCCTTATGGCGTGCTACGCTCCGACGTTGCTTTGTGTTTCCAGTTCCAGTTATTTTCCGTCTTTTTCAAGATTGGCCAAGTATCTATTATGCTGTGACATCTTATTATCTTCAAGTTATTCCGTCTGTTTGTTTTGTCAGTATAACATTCATTTATTCATTTACACTTATATCACGCATGCATATTCACATTTGCCGTTGATTTTGGGTTGTACTTTGTTTATTCAAACAGCGTACATGTTTCTTTTCAAGTAGAAGGTTAGCTTAAGCAAAAAATGTGCTTCCTTTCTAAATTCCCCAACTGAGCTAATCCTCGTGGATGATTTTTGATTTAGCTTACCTTGTCCATTTTTGGATAGGATGAATCCCCCAATCGAGTTACTTTCTCATTGGTTGGAGTCTTGTTTGACTGTTTTCTCTTTGGTTTATTCCTGGATGAAGTTGTTGTCTCTTGCATAGGCTATCTCATTGATTTTCCCCAGTGAAATTGCGACCTAGACGAATGGTGCATTTATTTTGCACATTTAAGTATGTGATCTCCTCGGGAAGGATTGATTCATGTTTCTCTTTGACGAAGATTTCATTCTCTGCCAGGGTCATCGCAATTTCCTTCTGAGTTATTTTTGGAAAACGACAAGCGGCAGCTCTTCACGAGTAACTTGTGCGTTATTTTTGGAAAACGACAAGCGGCGGTCTCTTCATGAGCAACTTGTACGTTATAGACATCGTTGGAAAACGACAAGCGACGGTCTCTTTAGTTGAGCAACTTGTGCGTTATTATTTTTGGAAAACGACAAGTGGCAGCTCTTCACGAGCAACTTGTGCGTTATTATTTTTGGGAAAATGGCAAGCGGCAGTCTCTTTATTTGAGCAACTTGTACGTTATTATTTTTCTGGAATACAGCAAGTGGCAGCTTCTTTATTTGAGCAGCTTGTATGTTATTGGTATTTTCTTTGGAAAACAGCAAGTGGTGGCTTCTTTATTTGAGCAGCTTGTGTGTTATTGATATCCCTGGACGACAGCAAGTGGCAGCCTCTTTATTTGAGCAGCTTGTATGTCATAATTTTTTTTTTGGGAAGACAGCAAGTGGCAGCTTCTTTATTTGAGCAGCTTGCGTATCTACAACCATATTATTATTTCAGCATTAATTGAGTGTATCTCCGGGAACCTCGCAGAGAGTTTGTCATGAATCTTTACCTTCAGAAGTCGGTAATCCATTATCAGCAAATTTGATACTCTCTGTCCATCTTTGACCTTGAGTTGTGAGCTCGCCGATGTTTTTGGGTCAATAATCTGTTTTATGGCCTATGCAAGATTGCCTTCTTTGTTAGGGTCAGAAGTCGTATTCCCTCAATTTTATTCAGTGTCAAGAGTCTGTCATTTGAAGTCGATGGCTCGTTTCCCCAGTATTGTATAATCCATGTCTCTGTGTTTTGTTGGTGTTTGATTTCTCCAGCATTGTTTTGTTTCATACAATATCTTTCTCTGTGAATTCAATTACTACATTCATATCAAGCGTAATGGCGGTATCTTAGGGCAAAAATTTGCGTATTATGTATTTAAGTACCTTCCATCTCGTCGAGACGAAGATTTTAATCTTCATATCTCCGGATAGAAGAAACTTAAATAGGGGCAGCTGTTGTACCCCAAATTTTGACCTAAGATACCATCTCCCATCTGCATCATTACATTGCAAGCGTTTTGATCTATTGATTTTAAAATTCATAACTTTTTCAAGTCGAGAGCTGTTTATTTTTTTTGAACGCTAAGTTTATTAATTGATCAGACAATGTTTATTAATTATTTATTATCTTAAATTTAAATAATTGGAATTTATTTTCAGTTATTATATAATTTAAAGATTTATAAATAATAAAGTAAATATTTGAAAAGAAGGTTATTAATTGATCAAACGATGTTATTTAATTATTTATTGTTCTAGGTTTAAATAATTGAAATTTTATTTTCAGTTATTATAATTTAGAAGAATTATAAATAATGAAATAATTAATTGAAGGAAAGTTAATTGATCAATGAGGTTTATTTAATTATTTATCATTCTAAATTTAAATAATTGAAACTGGTTTTCAGTTATTATATAATTTAAAGAATTATAAACGATAAATAAACAATTGAAAAAAAGAAAAAGAATTAATTGGTAAATAATAGAATTTTTATTCATCTTTATTCTAATTATTACAATTGTTATTTAAATACTATTGTACAAAGTATTTATAATGACAATTACATAAAAAGTTTAAAGTAAAATAAAAAAACTATTTTTTCCTAAGTTCTAAATCTTCATCTTCTATCCAATGCTCATTTGATTTTTACCTGCAAAAGAATTAAAGAAAAAAAGTCAGAAATAAATAGATAATTAAAAGCAAAAAAAATTAATTTTAGTGTTCATCATTAAAAGCAAACTGCTGGAATCAGTTTTTACCCTTTTTGCAAATCACGGGATTTCTCCCGGTTCACAAAAAGGGATGAATTTTTAATTGATAAAAATGAATGCACAAATTAAAAATATGCACAAATTCATTTTTTTGGTCAAAATTGCACATTTTATTTGAAAACTGCATAATCCAAAAACAATTACACAAATTCATTTTTTATCAAAGCTGCATTGTCAAAGCATAGCAAAACAGCATATGCACATTTTTAACACAAACATTCCAACGTAAACATGCCAAAGTATGGAAGAAAAAAAACATAGGCTCCCATGCAGTAGACAAAGAGAAGCATGCAGTTTAAACCATATATGCAAGCATAATATTTTCCATTCTCATCATTTTCCAGCATTGTGCTTTTTCATAACAGTAAAGTACATATCATTTTAATGTATCAATTTGTACTTAAGAGAGAGAAGAGAGGAAGAGTGTGTTTTACAGGTTTTGGTTTAGGCATAAAGGAATAGAAACAAAATTGTAGCAGCATCCCATAAGAAAAAGAAAGCATAGAAAAGAATACCAACAAACTGGATGAAGCAGTAATGTGCAGAGAGAAGGCAGAGATATAGTTTAAATATACCAAACCTGTAGCATAAACAAAGGAGGCCGAACCAACTGTTATAACAACAAACAAAAAACCCTTCAAAAACGAAAAAAAAGAGTTCAACCTATCTTCAAGCCTTCAAAACCCAAAAACTGTCAAAAGACACAAAGTCATTTCTTAAAGTCTCAAAGCAAAACCAGAAAAGCACCAAACTGTCCAGCTTAAGCCTTAAAACCAAAAACCATGGTCTAAAGGACCAAACCTTCCACCTACTGTCCAACCAAAAAAACCAGAACCACATAGCAAAACCAGTTCAAATGCCAATCCTGCAAAACCAGTAAAACCTTGGCCTAAATATCAAAAACCAGTTCAAAGGCCAAACCTGAGTCAAACCAGCATAAACACCATCAAACCTGTAAACCATGTCAAACACAACCTGCAAAACCATTTCAAAGCCTTAAGCCTTGAAACCTCAATCATCACCAAACCTGTTCAGGCCTTACCAAAACCAGCAAATTCACTTAAACATACCAGCCTAACCCTCAGGCCTAAAACCTGTAATAGTCCAGGCCTCACCTGATTCAAACTCAAGGCCACAAAAAGCAAACGCCAACAAAAGCATCCAAACGAAGGCAATGTACAAGGCAACACGAAACCCTCAGAATTTCTCATCATTGGGCTACTAACACAAGGCGACCAGAAAAGAAGAAGAGAGAAAATCAAATGTATTCAGAAGCATTTCCAGCATATCATCATCAAAAATCATCAAGGCAACCAAACCCAACATACAGAAGCGATTAAAGGAGAAGAAGAAAAAGGCAAAGCCCAGGCCAATAAAAGCATTTCCAGCATATCATCATCAAAAATCATCAAGGCAACCAAACCCAACATACAGAAGCGATTAAAGGAGAAGAAGAAAAAGGCATCACAAGGTATACAGTCAGAGAGAGGTAGGCAAAGCCCAGGCCAATAGAAGAGGAAGAAAAGATATTGCATAAAAGGTTTTCAAGTCATCATCAAACTTAAGAAATAAAGAAGACAAACCAGGTTACCAAGTAGGCAAAAGCAAAGCTCACAGCGTCACTGCCTTCCCCTCGCCTTGGCCTCCTAGCTCGCCCCCAACCTTCCTCCTCCGTCTCCAAGGGTAACTTTTCTCTTTCTCTTTCTTTCAAAATCCCTCAAATAACATAATAAAACGAAGTCAGAATCAATGGATATAAAAATCATAACATGTAAATTGTAACAAAACCCTAAACGAATTAGGAAATGATTGTACCGTGAATCCGTCGATCGCCATAGCTTTCGTTGGAGGGAAGAGGAAAGCGGAGGATACCGGTGGCCATGGACAGAGGAGAGATTTCAGAAGCGAACGAAGAAGATGAATCACGCGAAGAAGACGAAGACTAACGATGAACGAAGCGGCGCCCCTGTTAAAACCCTAATCCTTTTTCTCTAAACCAAGACATTTGTTTAACCCTAAGAAAACAAATTATGAAATGTAAATGGACTCAACTTGTTTTCCCTGCCTAAGCCCAACGAAACTGCTTAAAACACCCCCTTTTCTGTTTCTGATTAGGCCCCCCTTTGAGACCTTTTAGCCCATGCAACATTTGTTTATTCAACCCTTTTATTTCTAATACACCACTCTTTCTATTTTTACTTTCTATTAGTTTTTTTAAAATATTATTAGTTTAATTAATTAGTGAGCTTAATAAAATAGAGGTTGTAATTTAATTAAACAATTTTAATAATTGACCAATTTTATTAGTTTAACTTTTAGGATTTAATTTGGTAATTTTAGTATCCCTTTTTTAATTAGACTTAAGTTAGTACCTTCTAAGTTTTAATTCAGTTTAATTATTTAACAATTCTTAAAATAATATTTTATATTAATATTAAAGAGAAACACATAGAAATAAAAAACTTAAAAAAACATTTTCTTTAATTAATATTAAATAAAAATACAAAAATATAGAAAAAATAGAATTTAAGAATTAAAACATGTTACTTTCTTTAATTAATTCCTTCGCTTTAATTAGTATTAAACAAAATACAAAAATGCATGTTCACACCATTTAGTCTATTATTTAATTGTTGCTATTTAATCATTATCCGCATAATTTTCTGTTTAATTATTTCATCGTACTTGTTTATTCCGTTTACGTCTAAATCCAAGAGAAAAACGATTAAATTTGTTGACTTCATGTCCTCAAATCCAATCACGCGAACATTTGCATTTCATTAAAACTTAAGACAATTTTTTTTCCCGAATATTCAATCTTTTCAAAATTTATACCTTTTAAAGCCAAAACTTCGACATTAGGTCGTCGTATCTTCAAAAACCCGTCCGTACTCCTTTTCGGCCAAAACAATTTATTTTTTAATCAAACGAACATTTTAATAAAACAGATATTTCAAAAGGTTCCTATAGAGTACTATAGATACATTGGGTGCTAATACCTTCCCATTGTATAACCAACCCCCGAACCATAGATCTCTTTTCAAAAACGCCTTGATTTTTATTACTTTTAAAAAGTATTATTTTACATTGCATATTTAGGGTTTTATTTCGCTCTTTCCCCTTTTCCCTTGGAAATAATAAAGCGCGGTGGCGACTCTTGCTTTTGTGAGACGAATTAATCAATAATTCGATCTCCGATTTACCCCGCTACATTTTTTTATCGCTACAGAGCCCCAGCGAGACCTTTTGGCATTTTTATAACATTTCCTTGTTTCTTCTTTACACATAAGCGCGTCTGGGCCTGTTCTTCTTGGGCCTGGCCATTTTACTCAGCAAGACCCCTGATCACTATATAACACGCATCCCATCTTTTATTTTTTTATATTTTTTGTTATCTTCTGACTACAAAAAAGGTTTAGGCCTAAAACAAACAAAAATTGTTTTTACTTCCTAACACCCTTTTCACTTTCAAACCCCCTAACCCAACTTTTATATATATATATATATATATATATATATATATATATATATATATATATATATATATATATATATATATATATATATATATATATATATATATATATATATATATATATATATATATATATATATATATATATATATATATATATATATATATATATATATATATATATATATATATATATATATATATATATATATATATATAATTTTTATTCTTATTATTATTTTATTACAAAAATACAAAAAATATATATTTTACTAAATACTTAGACTAAATATTTTCATGTTTTTATTTCATTTCTGTTAAACAAAAACCCTAAAAAATACATTGTTGTTTCTTAAAATTAATTAATTAATTTAGAGTTAGGTTTTGATTTTATCTTTTAAATTAACTTGGAATTTAATTAATTTATTTCTTTCTTTAGTTAATTAGGTTAACTTTAAAACCTTTTCATAACAAAACCATAAAAAGAAAACAATTTTCTTCTCTTTTACACTATCTCTATATCCTTGTACATTTTACATTCTATTTTTCAATATGGTTGTAATAGTAATTAGGTTTTAATTTCTTTCATCCCCATTTGTAATCTGTATCCCCATCCCCTAAATAATGTAATAGTGTAGGACTTTAAATTTCCACAATTTATCGCTTTCAATACTATTTCTAGTAATTAGGGTTTGCATGGCAAAACATAAAATCAAACAATAGAAACCTTAATTCAAGACAAATTAAACTAAAATAATACAGTTGACACACTTGCACCTCTAGGGTTAACCCACACTTGTTTCCTTAGAATAAACAGTCAGGTCCCTCGAACGTGGAATACTTTAGCAATGACCCTTGAATACAAGATCGTAGTCTCTCGATGATCCTTCGATGTTGCCTTCGGTAAACGATCTTAGTCCCTTACGAAAAATTGCTAAGGTATCCTACAATGTTGCCTTCTATGATTGTACGATAACCCACGTCCATCCCTTCACATCCAATGATATGGTTTCTTACTAACTAATGGTAAGATGTCAATATCTAAAGGAGGAGGAAAAGAACAAAGACTGTTTGAGTACGTAGAACGCTCGTAGTTGCTTGCTCACAAACAAAACCATCTCCACACTTACACTCTCAAAACATCTTTCCAAAAACATAGTTCATGAAATATTTTTTAAAAGTCAACACTTTGTATACATTCTTATAGAGACAAGAATCATTACAAAGTTCTCCTAAACAAAGGCACTTTTCAAAAATACTTTCAAAATAAATTACAAACACATTTTACAAAGCATTTCAAAGTGAGATAGCAACTAAGAGCCCATAGATAACTGTGGATGACAAGGGTGCTGACACCTTCCCTTTTCATAACCTACCCCCCCGAACTCAATAAAATTCTCAAAAGGTCTTTCCTGTTCTTTTCACTCTTTCCTTTATTGGATAAAAGAAAAGTCGATGGTGACTCTTGCTATTCGTAACAATTGTGATAAAATGCAAAACATCCAAGTCAGTTATCCCATCGTATTACAGAACTGGTGACTCTTCTAGGGAGATACTTAAAAATGGGGTTACCTTAGAGGTTAGATCACCTTTAAATGCTTTCATTGTTTGACTTTCCTGCTTTACATTATGGGCCTATGTTTGATTTTCTTGTATAGATCCTCTACCCGGATCTTGGAACATTATTAGGAAAGTAGAAATAGATTGTGGAGACTTTACGGTATAGACCGGTATAGTTAAGACAATAGTTACACTAGTGTGACACATTTATTGGTACCAGTATCCCTTTTGTTGAATCGAGGAGAATACAGGGTCATTGTGTGGTGTCATGAAGAACTAACTTATCATAGAACCTTTAGTTGAACAACTTGGCCATTAGGAAGTAGTGAGATATCCTACTTTGGTGCAAAGCTGAAGATTGGTTGATACTTGATACTACGCTCGTTGAGATCGTACTTTTGGGATATTTTGGCTGCAAGAAAAGATTGATTGTGCTAAAACAATGCCCGATGAAGAAAGATCAATGATATTAAGATTCCCTGGAACCCAGTTATTTTCTAGGACAGGTTGAACAAACTAAAATTCAAGAGGGTACTTACCTATGAAACCCATGCATGCCTAAATCTAAGGTCCTTCTGTGCTTTGCTTGTGATTATTATTCATGACATCATAAACATCATAACATCATAAGCACTCTCTTTAACCATTTCAAGGATTTGGGAATTTATCTTTGTTATGTTTGGTAGGACATGGCTTCCACTCGTAGAAATACCATCCGAGTCAACTTTGTGAAATTATGTCTTCAACTTCAAGAGTTAGCATCAAGGGTACCTGGAGATTCTCCCTTCACCAAGAAATATGGTCGACTTATCAACTTGGTTACTGTAATACGGTGGGAGAACTGACTGTTATACTGGTTTTGTGTTTTTTATTCTCAAATGTTCCTGTAAGCAAGAGTCGCCACTGAATTTTCTTTTATCCAACAAAGGAATGGGTGAAAAGAACAGAAAAAGACCTTTCGAGAGTTTTCTAAGTAAGGGGGTAGATTATGGAAAGGGAAGGTGCTAGAACCCTTTCCATCCGAAGTTATCTACGGGCACTTATATGCTTAACTCATTTTGAAATACCTTGTGCTTTATGTGTTTTGAAAAGTATTTTGAAACAAAGCGCCTTAGTACGGCGAACTTTGTAATGTTTCTCGGATTGGTAGAGAACGTATACAAAGTGTTTGAAAATTTTTTTGAAAGAAGTTTTTGTGGAAGTGCAAAAATTGTTTGAGCAAGCATCTAACATCTATCTACTTTACTCAAAAATTTATTGTTTTCTTCTTTTCCTTTAGACAGTGTTTTCCTACTATTAGTGAGTAGGTAGCCCTAGTCGTTGGATGTTTGAGGGACATTCAAAGGGACATTTATACAGTCGCAAAGGCAACTGGGCAAGAAACTTTAGTAACTACCCTAGGGTTTTAAGATTATTTTACCGAGGCAACATTGAGAGGGTCATCGAGGGACTTATGATCTTTAAACCGGAGGGTAGCCACTAAAATTTCTCACGTTTCGAGAGATGTGACTGTTATCTGAAGGCAACCAAAGTTAGACACCCTAGAGGTGTATATGTGCAATTGTGTTGTTTTTCAGCTATTTATCTTTGCATTTAGGAATGCTAACGCATTGTTTTATTCTTTCCATACAACCCTAGTTAACATGCATCTAAACAGTTAATAATTTGCAGTAATTAAAAATGCGAAAATATTAATCTAGCTATTACAAGGCTTCGAGGAGGGGGATTATTACAAATCCAAAAATGGGGGGAGAAATAAAGAAAATAGTAAAAGAGTCCTAGTTAATTCTATTATAAACCAGGAAGCAGGTACAATAATATGAAAATGATAAAAATAAAATCGCGCGCGAATTAGAGAAGTCGTCCAAACCCTAAAATATTGCTAGGTCTAAAGAAAATCTTTTGTTTTTTTTAGTTTTTTTTTTAAAAAGGATTAAATTAAATCTAATTAGTTAACTAAAAAAGGAAGATAAAATTAAAAATAAATCTAACATTTTTTATATTTTTTACTAATAAAAGAAATATTGAAAATTTACCCTAATTCTAATTATTATTTTTTGGAATTTTTAATAAGAAAAGAAAATGAATTAACCTAACTCTATTTAATTTTAATTTATGAAAAGAAACCAAAATAATTAATTAAATTAATTTATGAAAATTAAAATTGAATAAAATAAAACCTAGATCTAAGTTTTTATTTTTTCTGATTTTATGATTAAAAAATATGATTTGAAAATAAAACAATCAAATAAACAAAATAAAATAGAGAAAAGAAATTGAATGGGTCTGGTATGTGAAGCTGAAAGAGGGGGTGTGATTTGGAATTTGCTAGGCCCAAATATTCAACAAGCCCAAGCCACGTTGGGATCTGGTGAAGAGGCGTCTGAAGGGTCCATGGTAAGGTTGCATGTTGAAGGCGTTGGATCCAGGTCAACTGAGACCTGATGGCATAGATCATATGGACTATGGTGCACTCCTTGGATATGCCAGCACTGGATCTGTAAACAATATGTTAGAAAAAATTAAAATGCATGACCTGGGACTCGAACCCAGGTCCTCTTCTTCATACGTGTCCCCTTTTACCAACTGAGCTAGTTGTTCAATCGTTTATATAAACAACAAAATAACAAAATATACAAAACAAGGTCAGGAATATATTTGAAATAAAAAATGTGCATGCTGGCTGGTTAGACCAATAGGGAAGAGACGTGTATGCTGTCGGAGTCAGCCCATCGGAGTCAACTTTCTGGTTGTCTTCCCCGGTGGGCCAAAAGCTTGACCTGTAAAAACAACGAGATTTAGAGATCAAGACCTATCCTACCCCCCTTATTTTTTCTCCCTAATTCCAAATTTGAGGTCTATTTATCCTAAAACGGCCTATATTTTGAGATTAGAAGGAACCAACTTCAAAGACTCTAGCAATGGCGTTTTATGTTCTGGGCACTGAAACTCACATGAATTACGTTAAAACATTCATAAACAATGATAATAACATGAATATGCAATCACATGTGATTAAAATTAAAGATTAAACGAGTTTGAGATCCAATTTTTTTTACCAAATGGAAGGATCGGACGAGCGCGTTTCTGCGTGTGTTGGACTTGTGTGATGATTGGAATGGACTGCTAAAGCTTCCAGGGAGTTGATAGAATGCCTTCAAGAGCCTTAAAGTGGCTAGTTCGCGTGGTACAGACTTGCCCTTTTTCTTTGAACTTTTTGAAACTTTAGGGTTAGGTTTAGGCAGGCTGCGTGTATGCTTTAGGTCTGATTTTGTGGTATATATGTAGTGGGCAAGATTAGGTCAGAAAATCCATCCATGAGATCAAATATAATCATGCTTTTAAAGACATGAAGATTTGATCCAAAATTTCTAAAACAAGAAGATATTCCCCTCCTCTTGCCTTGAGCGTTTTTGATAGCTTTTGTGATCTTTTTGGGCCTCCAACATGATTAAATCTCCAGCTTTACACACCTCATACATTAATCTTGCATTTATTTAATTTATCTTGATTTTATTTAGATAAAAATAAAAAATAAATAAAATAAAAATCAAACTCATGCGTGGGTGAGTTTATAGGCTCTTGGACATGTCATGAATATGTTTAAGTCTCAAAAATTAGGCCCATTAACCTAAAAACACATATTTGCTCAATGTGCATTTCTTGAAATTTCTCAAAATTTCCCAATTTGTGCAAACCATAACTTATTCAATTTTTAATCTTTTAAGATGATCTTGGAATTTTTGGAAATCCTAAGTTGTCTTTATCAATCCCCCTTTTGATCAATTTTGCATTTGAAAACTTTATCTTGATGTAAATGGTCTTGGCAAGAAGTGTCTTTTGTTGACTTTCTGAAAATGACTTGTAATGTATGCGCTTGTATCTTTCAATTGGTGTATTTATTGATCTTGAAGGAAAAAGAGAATTTGTAGGGAATTGGATTATCTTCAAAATTAGCTTTGGTTGGGGGAAAATAGATGAAGTATGTGAAAGTTATGCCTAGTCAAAGTTCAATTGACTTTTCCTATAGAAACATTAATTTAGCAATTCTTGACTTTTGATAGATTAGGAGTATTTCTCGAAGAATCATGATCAACCCTTGATCAAATGATGAATATCACTTCAAGATGTTGATGTTGACCAAAAATCTTGAAGTTTGACTGTATATAGGCCACAGTTGACTTTTTACCTAGTATAGTTGATTTTCAGACACTTTAAGCAATTGATTGAGCAAACTTATAGTGTAAGGCATGAAACTTGGCATGGACAATCTTGAAGACCTATTAGGACCATGGAAAACATTTGAGACCTTTGGATCTCCCACATCTTGGTGAAAATGAAACCCTAGTTAGAGGTTCATTGTTTAGGAGGGGAATTTGTCTGGTCAATTCTTGGTCACCCTTGAGCAATTGAAGACCTCAATGAGCATGTCTTGAGTAAAAATGGGAGGGCAAATTTTGGGGTACAATTGTTTCCCCTGTTCAATCTTCTTAAACCTGAGGATTTAGATTGGCTTGTCTGCCTTTCGTGATCTGAAGGTGGAAGAATGATTGAACACTAGAGTGCCCAGAAATTTGCACTCGCATGAAGTAACGCTACTGGTCGATGATATCAGGAATGGGCTTACTGATGCCATTTGGAGAATATGATAAAGAGTTGTCGGAGATGGGATTAAAGATGAAATCCAAAGTAGATGCTAACTTCATAAGAAATCTTTTTGTGGGGATTCCTGTTCCTGTTGTTTGAGGAGAACTCCATTGGGGAATGTTGGTTCCTGTTTGGGGAATATAGTCTAGGAACTTTAGTTATCCATTACTCTACTAGGGAGTTATCCCTTTACTGGAGGGATGAAAGTTAGTTGTTATCTGGTTGAAATCCAGGCTTTACAGTAGCTTGCTGAAGATAATAAAGTTGACTATTATCTGGTTGTATTCCAGGCTTTACAGTAACTTGCTGGGGAATATGAAATTAATATTATCTGGTTGGTCTACAGGCTTCGCAGTAATTTGCTTAAGGTTAAGCTATTATCTGGTCGTATCCAGAATTTAGTGAGTTGAACTGTTATCTGGTCGGGTCCAGGCTTCAGTGACTTGAACTATTATCTGGTCGGGTCCATGCTTTAGTGATTTGAAGAAATTAAGTTGTTATCTGGTCGGATCTAGGATTTAACTTAAATTTAAGGCATAATGTCATCTGGCCAGGCCCAGGCTTTATAGTAATTGACAGAATAAACTGCTATCTGGTTGGACTCCAGACTTCGTAGTGATTTGACAGAGTAAACTGCTATTCGGTCGTATTCCAGGCTTCGTAGTAACTTATATTATTATTTGGTCGGGTCCAGGTTTCACAGTGTCTTGACTTGTAGATTGACTGTTATCCGATCAAATTTTGGGCTTCATCAATAACGTTGACTGCTATCTGGTCGGATCCAGGCTTCACAGTGTTGTAAACTGCTATCTGGTCAGATTCCAGGCTTCACAGTGTTGTAAACTATTATCTGGTCGGGTCCAAGCTTTGCAGTAACTAATGAGCTATTACTTCAGATAGTTGCCATGTCTTATTTCAGGAATTAATTTGGAACATGTTGGAAATTGATGATGGTGTTTGTTTGTTGATTTTCCCTGAAAAGGTAAAGAATTAGTTGTATGCAATGTCATGATGTATGTAATGTATTGCGTGATGCTGCTCTCGAAATAAATGAGATTGTGCTATATGTATTATGTATGCATATGCTATGATACTTGTAACATGATGTATGAATGTAATGTGTGATCTGATCAACTGTTCTTTGTAACATCATTAAATTGAGGGAAAATAAATCCCTGATTTCTACTGGGGATGAAGAATGTGATTCTTCATTAATTATTGAAGTTGACTTACTGGGAGATGGATTTCTGTGGTTAGAGAAATAAACTCCATTGGGGAAAGAAAAACTCCATAAACTGCTTCGGGATTTTTATGAAGCCCTGTTGGGGAACCCAAGAAGTTTGTGAACCAGGATGAGGAAATCTTTAAGATGTCGGGTAAATAATTAGAGACTTTTGCTCTGCCGGAGATATCAGAAACTTTGTCATCATTAGGCTGTATACTGAAGATATGGTAGTGACTTTGTAGTAGGATGTCTTTGTCTTTGTACCTGTTGGAGAAAGTATCTGCGGGGATTTACAGATGTCTTTTTTAGACACCATCCCATTTCTTAAAGCCATAAGTAATTGTCTTTCTGTTTTTCATGTGTGTATTTGTAAACGGTAATCACATTCAAATGCATATGTTCAAAAATAATTACTGGGCGTTTTTACAAACAAAACAGAAAAATAAAAACAAATAGTTTTGCACTTTCAAAGAGATAGTTTTGTATTAATATGAAGAAGTCATCCTATAATAGGTGTTTTGTATAAAGAGACAAACATTCTAGTAAGAGAATACCGTCGTAAGAATGAAAACTATACAAAATAGTATACAAAGAAAAACATCTATGCGAAATGATCCCATTGGGTTCCCATTATGCTATTGCCTTTATATCTTTGAGCGTCTCATCCCTTTGTTGCTTGTCTGAAGATGACTGGATTGATTAGTACCATTTGAACTTGACACTTGTTACCGAAGCCTGACTGTAAGATAATCCGACGGGACATAGTTATACGCTTTTAATCCCTAACTTTTGCCTGGACGGCCCTTTCGGGTTTCCAGTCCACCGGGGTACCCTTATTTTTGTCTAGGCTAGTCGACCTAGGAGGTCTTTTCTCATGCATAGTACCTTTTAACAATGTCCGCATTTACAGAGTGCGGAAGGTCGTCACCGTCCATAGTGGTTAAGATCATAGCTCTACCAGAAAATATGTTTTTAATCACAAATGGCCCTTCGTATGTGGGAGTCAATTTTTCCTTGGGATCACCTTGCAACAGGATGATGCGCTTGATTACTAGATCGCCAACTTGATATACCTGGCGTTTGACCTTTTTATTAAAAGCTTTAATCGTACGTTTTTTGTACATATGACCATGATAGACAGCCACGAGCCTCTTCTTGTCAATCAAGTTCAACTGGTCAAGTCGAGTCTGGACCCAATCGTCTTCATTCAAACTTGCATCCTTCATGATTCTCAAGGAAGGGATCTGGACTTCGATGGGTAGGACAACTTCCATACCGTATACCAGAGAGAAAGGAGTTTCCCCTGTTGACGTACGTACTGAGGCACGATAACCATGAAGAGCAAATGGTAACATCTCATGCCAGTCTTAGTATGTCATCATCATCTTCTGTATGATCTTATTGATGTTTTTATTAGCAGCCTCTACAGCGCCATTCATCTTCGGCCGATAAGGTGAAGAGTTATGATGCTGAATTTTGAATTGCATACAGAGTTTGTTGATCATGGTATTATTAAGATTGGTACCATTATCTATAATGATTCTTTCTGGAATACCATACTGACAAATAAGGTTATGTCTGATGAACTGGGCCACAACATTCTTGGTAACAGAAGCAAATGAGGCTACCTCGACCAACTTTTTGAAGTAATCAATGGCAACCAGGATGAAGTGATGCCCATTAAAAGAGGTAGGTCTAGTTTCTCCGATCATATCAATGCACCATATTGCGAACGGTCAGGGAGCAGTCAAGACGTTCAAGGGAACCGAAGGTACATGTACTTTATCAGCGTAGATCTGGAACTTGTGACAAGTTCGGGAATGTTGATAATAGTTTTCTTCCATAGTGGACCAGTAGTATCCTGCCCATAGGATCTTTTAGCCATTGTATGCCCACTAGAATGGGTGCCAAAGGTGCCTTCGTGCATGTCTGCCATAATCTTCTCTACTTCACTCTTGTATGCACACCGAAGCAAAGTAGAATCGTGGTTGCGCTTGTAGAGGATTCCATTACTGAGGAAAAACTGGGCAGAGAACCTTCTTAGGAACTTCTTATCATTGATGGAAGCCCCCTCAGGATACTCTTGAGCTTCGAGATATCTTTTCACTTCATGGAACCAAGGTTTTTCCACTACTTCTTCAGTATCAACCTCATAACAATATGTTGGTTCGTCTAATCTCTCAATAGTGGTCTGAGGAGCTTTGTTATCCCATCTGACTTTGAACATGGATGACATGGTAGCTAGCGCATCCGCTAACTAATTTTCTTCTCGGGGAATATGTTCAAAGGTGATCTCTTCAAAGTATGGAATCAATGTCAGCACATGCTCCCGGTAAGGGATAATATTAGGATGCTTCGTATCCCATTCTCCTTTGATTTGACTGATTGTCGGGGCCGAGTCTCCATACACGCTTAAGAATTTGATTCTCAAATTGATAGCAGCCTTGATACCCATGATACATGCTTCATATTCAGCCATATATTTTGGTATAATTGAAACATAACTTGGCAGTGAAGGGTGTATGGAAACCTTCGAGGGAGATAATCAGAGCACCGATGCCATTTCTAAGTGCATTGGAAGCTCTGTTAAAAACCATAGTCTATCGGGAACACTTTTCAGGTCCTTCATTCGGTCCAGGTTTTTCACAATCAGTCGCTAACATGATGTTCTCGTTCGGGAATTCAAAATTCATGGATTGGTAGTCGACCACAGCTTGATGAGCCAAATGATCGGCTAATACACTTCCCTTGATTGCTTTTTGGGTTGTATACTGAATATCATAATTGGTCAGGACCATTTGCCATCTTGCTATTCTTCCGGAGAGAGCGGGCTTCTCAAAGATGTATTTGATAGGATCCATTTTAGATATCAACAAGGTAGTATGAGTCAACATATACTGTCTTAGTCGACGAGCAGCCCATGCCAAAGCGCATCAAGTTTTCTCGAGCAGTGAGTATCTTGTTTCACAGTTAGTAAACTTTTTGCTAAGGTAGTATATTGCACGCTCTTTTCGACCAGACTCGTCATACTGCCCCCAACACATACCCCATTGAATTTTCTAATATTGTTAAGTACATGATCAGAGGTCTTCCTTCAAACAGCGGCATCAAAATTGGAGGCTCTTGAAGATATTCCTTGATTTTGTCAAAGGCGGTCTGGCAGTCGTCATTCCACTTCACTACTTGATCTTTCTTCAGTAATTTGAAGATTGGCTCACAAGTAGCGGTTAGATGGGAAATGAATCTAGAAATGTAGTTTAGACGTCCCAAGAATCCCCTGACCTCCTTCTCAGTGTGGGGAGTTGACATTTCTTGTATAGCTTTAACCTTTGTAGGGTCTACTTCAATACCTTTTCCACTGACAACAAAGCCTACGAGCTTACCAGATCTTACTCCAAAGATACACTTGTTCATATTCAATCTTAGCTTGTATTTCTTCAGCCTTTCAAACAACTTTTGTAGGTGATCGAGGTGCTCTTCTTCAGTATGAGACCTAGCTATCATATCATCTACATATACCTCTATCTCGTGATGGATCATATCGTGAAACAAAGCTACCATAGCATGCTGGTAGGTTACCCCGACGTTCTTCAACCCAAATGGCATAACTTTATAACAGAAGGTGCCCCACTGTGTGATGAAGGTTGTTTTCTCCATGTCTTCAGGTGCCATTTTGATCTGATTATAACCAGAGAAACCGTCCATGAAGGAGAGTATCTTATTTTGTGCGGTGTTGTCAACCAGAACATCAATATGGGGAAGCGGGAAGTCATCCTTGGGGCTTTCCCTATTCAAGTCTCTGTAATCCACATACATACGTACCTTACCATCTGTCTTAGGTATCGGAACAACATTAGTAACCCATTGTGGGTAAGAGGTAACAACTAAGAAATCAGCATTGAACTATTTCATAACTTCTGCCTTGATTTTTTCTGACATCTCAGGACGCATACGACGAACCTTTTGCTTCACTGAAGGGCAGTCTTCTTTCGTTGGAAGATGATGAACCACAATATCAGTGTCCAGCCCCGACATGTCTTTGTATGACTAGTCAAAGATCTCAATGTAGTCATGTAACATCTGAATTAACCATTTTTTGAATCTATGCTCCAAGTTGGCACCTATCTTGACTTCCTTTTTATCGTCTTCAGTACCCAAGTTTACTGTCTTAACCGACTCTTCATGAGGTTGTATTTCCCTTTCCTCCTATTGTAACAGTCTGGAAAGTTCTCCTGGTACTTCGAAATCTTCCTCACCTTCGTCCTTGGCTTAGTAGATCGGATTTTCAAATTCATAATTGGTAATAGCAGAACCGTTATCAATGGGATCCAGAGTGGATGTGGATCTGCAGTTTGATATGTGGATGTGTGTAAGAGAGCATAGCTATTTTGATAAACTAAAAGCGGAAAAGAAAGACATAGAGCATAAAATTTGCATGCAAAACATCCTATGATTTATTAATGACATATGAAGATGAAGTAATAACCCTCACAAATAGACCATTGTGCCTCGGGTAAAACACAAGGTTTTAAAGTTTAAATTGTTCAAATATTACAGATTTCAAAAAACAAAAAGACAATGACTCCTGGATAAAAGTAATGGGAACAAAGTCTTTAGCCGTCCCATTATTTATTCCATCGTTGGTAGTTGGGAAGATCCAATTGTCCATGTCGCAGTCACTGTCATTGTCCTCCAAAGCATTGATTCCATGGTTGTTGATGCGTAGTGGTGGTCCTCCGATGCGAGCATGACGAACAGCACTTTAGGCTCCTTCTTCGACTAATGCTTTGGCATCCCTTAGAGAAGTCATCTTCAATGGTGGTCTGGTAATATTTGGAACATTAGTAGCATTCTTGGTTACATCAATCGTCTGAGGAACCTCTTCAAAGTTCTGGAAGAGGGTTTGAATGAACTCACTGTCCATCTCAACATACCTGAAAGAGTTCAGGTGGCTTACCATATATTCTTCCTTGCCATGGACTATAACAATCTTTCCATTAACCAGATACTTCAGCATTTGATGCAGAGTAGAAGTAATAGCATTGGCCCCATGGATCCAAGGGCGACCCAACAAACAAGAGTAAGACGGGCGAATGTCCATCACGTAGAAAGTGGAGTCAAAAGTATGAGAACCAACTTTAATAGGGATGTCCACCTCCCCGTGTAACATTCTCTTGGAACCATCAAAAGCCCTCACCATAATGTTACTAGGTTTAAAAGTCAGCCCCTCACAGTCCAATATGTCTAAAGATTCTTAGGTAAGACATTCAATGATGAACCTATATCCACTAGAACATGAGCTAGGGTAGTGCCCCTGCACTCAATAGATACATGCATGGAATCATTATGCTTTCTTCCTTTGGACATTAAATCTGCATCAGAAAAACCGAGTCCATTGTCAGCAGTTAGACTAGCAACATAATTCTCGAATTGGTCGATAGAAGTCTCTTGAAGCACATGAGTAGACTTCAGGAACTTCACCAAAGCCTTAGCATGGTCTTCAGAGCATAACAGTAAGGCCATCATTGAAATTTTTGAAGGGGTCTGCCCCAATTGTTCCACCATATTGTAATCACTTTTCCGTATGATTTTCAGTATCTCTTCCATTCCTTTTTTAGAAGCTTCAGGAACGGATTCTTTACATGCCTCCGTTCGGGCAGACTCAACCAGTACCTCTTTGCCCCGAGTCTCAGCTGACTCAGTAGCAGGGGTAACAACAAGAATGACAATAGGGGTAGCAACAGGAGTAATAGGAGTAGTAACAGGAACATTAGCATGAATAACCAAAGGAGTGGCAATAATCTTTGTAGAGATCTCAGGAGAGAAGATCCTTCCGCTTCTGGTAATTTTACTGGTCCCAACAATGTTGTCGATGTTAGGATCAGTATCTTCAGCAACTTCATCTTTGATAGCCAATAGGTCTTGCTTTACACCATGGTAGTAGACGTCAGCACCATAGTTCCAAGGAACAGCCTTATCGGAGGAATATGGTATCAGCCCAGAAAAAGTGATAATTAAAGGAGCAACCTTAGGAGCGGATGTAATCCTGACGGGTCTTTTGGAGGAGACCCTGGGAGGATTATCGGAAATGGTAATTATTAATATATCTTCACACATACTTCTTGTAAAGGGATTCTTCTCGAACATAATTTCTTTGTTGTTCATCAGGCGTCAGACACCTATCTTCAACAACAAGAAACCATTCGGTAGAGACATACACAGAAGAAACAAACAGGTCATCATCAACCAGTCGAAGGATGCTAGCCAAACTTGCATCGAAAGAGGCCAAAAGGCCAATCGAAGGAGCTGAAAACGAAGAACACTTATTTTTCTCC
Source organism: Vicia faba (assembly GCA_948472305.1). Lineage (NCBI taxonomy): Eukaryota > Viridiplantae > Streptophyta > Magnoliopsida > Fabales > Fabaceae > Vicia > Vicia faba. The sequence goes on from OX451739.1 coordinate 750,733,867, forward strand.
AAATTTTGTCAAAATATTATTTTTATCTGTTTTCTCCCTTTTTTACAGTTTCCTTTTAATCTTGGTACTGGAAAATCCCAATGTACTTGTGTAAGCTTGAACCTTGAGAATCCTTGTGAGAAAGGCCTTGAAAAATGAGAGGGCAAATTTTGGGGTACAACAGCTTCCCCTGTTCAATCTTCTTAAACCTGAAGAGTTAGATTGGCAATCCTACCATTCATGACTTGAAGGTGGAAGATGATTGAACACTACAATGCCCAGAAATTTTCACTCGGTGATATGTTAGCTTACTGTGTAGGGAATGGCTTAAAGATGCCATTTGGAGGGATGATGGATGGTATCAGGATAAATCTTTTGGTTGATTTATACTGAAATGGTAGATGTCTTTTGCCTGTTTATTTTCCTGCAAGGAAAAAGATTAGTTGCATGCAGATGTATGCATGGTGCAACGATGTTCTCAAAATAAATGAGATTATGTTGTATGCGTTTGTCATGTATGTGTGATCGGTGGGAATAAGAACTGACTGTTTTGGAATGCTGGTTCGCATTTTGCGCTTGTTTTCGCAAAATGTCGCGATAAGCAAGAGTCTCCACCGTATTTTATTTTATCCAACAAGGAAAGGACAAAAGCACATAAAAATTCCTTTTTTGAGATATTTCTCGGGTTCGGGAGGTAGATTATAGAAAGGGAATGTGTTAGCACCCTTTCTATCCGTGGTTATCCACGGGCTCTTAGGTACTTGCTCATTGTGTTTTCAAAAGTTTGCTTTTCTTTGTGTTTGTGGGTTTGAAAAGAGTTTTAGTTTTGAAGAGAGTGTAAGTGCGAAAAGTTTTGTTTTGTTTTAAAAGGAGCAAGTGCTTAAGAACCATCTACCTACTCGAAAAAGGAATTAAACTGTGCTAATGTCCTTTAGACAATGTTATTCCACTATTGAGGAGTAGATAGCATCGTCGTTGGAGTTTTCGGGTCAATTCGATTAAGGGACGTGTGGTCACTAAAGCAATGTTAGGACGCCTTAGCGGTAACCCTAATATCCTAGATCATTTTTCCGAGGCAACCGTTTCGAGGCAACTATGATCTTTGGACAAGAGGGTGACCTCTAAAACTTCCTATACTCAATGACCACGTTCGAGGAAACCAAGTGAGGTGTACCCTAAGAGTGGCATGTGCAAGTGTGTTACTTCGGTTAATTTTATCTGTGCATGTCATGAGTGAGCTATATTGATTTTAGGTTAAAGATTGATCTTGTCATGCATTGCTTATTTATCAAACATCTAAAAGTTCATATTGTGTGGAAATTAAATTGCGGGAAATTAAATCTAAACTATTACAAGGCGTCGGGTATTTACATCGCCAAAGACAAACCCTTTAATTTAAATTGCGAAAATAAAAGAAAGCGATAAATAATGTCCTAATTAAAAGCTATTACAAACTGGAAGCAATTACAATATTGGAAATATGGATCGCGTGCAAGAAAATTAAATCGGCGTATTTTTTAGGGTTTTGGCCTTTTTTGAAAGAAAGCATTTTTTTTTGTTATTTTTGAATTAAAAATTAAACCTAAGTTAATTAATTAATAATATATTTTTGGGTTTTTTATATTTAAGAAAATAAAATAAAATGATTAAAATTATTAAAAACCTAATTCTACATTAATTTTAATTTATTGCAAAAAATGTTAAGATTATACCTAATTAAAAACTAAGTCAATTAATTAATATTTATTTAATAAAATAATGAAATTAATACTAAAAAATTTTTTTTTTTGTTTTCTGATTTTATGAAGAAAATTATTATTTGGTTAGTAAAAAATAACAAATAAATAATAATAAATAAAAATAAGAAAAATAATGAAAGAAATAAAAAACAAAACAAACTCAGGGGGGTTTGGGCCCCAGATGGAGGTATGATAGCATATTCAAGGCCCATTTTCGCTCAGCCTTGTTTGACCTTTCCCATCCAATGCATGCTTGTTGACTTGAGTATATGGTAGACCCTCATTCCTATCCACCAGATCTAGCCTAGAGGCCATCTGGCAGGTTGATCTTGTAGGCATATGGTGGTCCACGCTCTGAATGCAGTATGGGAATACCTATAGAAAAAATATAATAAGCAATTTGGGGGACCTGGGATTCGAAACCAGGTCCCATGGGACTTTGCAACGACACGCTTGCCATCTGAGCCAATGTGCTTATTTGTTAGTGGAATAAGTAATGGACATAATATATGAAAACAATCAATTATGCTGCAATTAAAAAAAACGCGCTAAACATTTGAACGAGCCAATGAAGCAGAGACACGTCTTCATCTTCTTCAACGAAGACTGTATTTTTTCCTGCGGATTTTATTCCGCATCAAAATCCATGGCTCGGTTCTAGAATGGATTCCAGGCCCTATAAACACAAACTAAGAACACCAACGTGTTCGTCTCTCCTCCCTGAGCATCCCTGTACCAATTATTTGTCCTAATTATTCCTGCATAGCAAACGCCTAAAAACCAAGAAAAGAAACCCTAGGTTCGGGCATTACAATACAGGCTATGAAAGCTAAATTAAACAATGCAGAATGCTTAGAAATTATGCAAGGATAAAAAATATATCAATATTTTGGCAAGAAAACGCAAGAACATGGATTCACGATTCCATGTTCAGAGCTAAGTTCGTGGGCACTTACAGCGCTATTCAGGAGGTCTCAAGGCCTGGTTTTGATTGCTTTAGCTCCACTGGATGTCAGGCAAGGAAGCTACGTTGAGATCTTGGATTGAATCGTGCTCTAACCAAGGTTTTCATCTCACACTTTTGCAAGCTTTTTTCAATTCTGGTTTTTCCGTTTCTGCAGTTCTTAGGTCCTGTTCTCTCTATGCCTAGCTTATGTGTTTATAAGGGAATGAATTAGGTCAAGAGTTGGGCTTTCAATCCATGTGCATTCAAGGTTTGGGATTTGATATGATCACCATTGATAAAGTTTCCAAAATTGTACCAAATCTGATATTTTGTGCACAACAATGCTTGATATGAATTTAATTGAGTGTATCATGATATTTGAAAGCTGTAATGATCACAAAGATCTCATTCCATCAATTTTTGGATTTTATTTGAATTAATATTGATTTAAAATGAATTAAATCAATAAAAATTAAATAAAATAGAAAAATAAATGATTGGTCATGAAATTGAAGATGGGACACGTGTGTGGTGTGAAAAGACCAAATCAAGTGGAAAAGAGTAGGCCCTTTTGTCAAAAATTGGAGTTTTGAGGATAGTTGACTTTTGGCACTTTTGGAAATATGCCCAACTTCAACAATGCATAACTTCTTCAATTTTGAACTTTTGGAAGTGTTCTTTGACTTTTTATAAACCTTGAGATGTCCTCTAACCAAAACTTTTTGTGCCATCTCATTTTGATCTTCCATGCTCAAGTTATAAGCTTTGGCAAAAAAGATGTTTTTGTTGACTTTCAAAAATGACCTATGATGTCCAAATTTGTAACTTTTTGTGAGTGCATTTCTTGATCTTTGGGTGTGAATATGGATTGTAGGAAACTGCATCCTATTCAAAATGAGATTTGGATGGGTCATTTATCATAAAGTATGAGAAAGTTATGCCTGGTCAAAGTTGGGTTGACTTTTCCTGCAAAACCCTAATTTAGCAACTTTTGAATCTTGATTAATCTTGAGAAATCCTTGATGAATCGTGATCAACCCTTGATAAAATGATGAATTATCCTTCAAAATGATAATGTTGACAAAAAAATCTTGAGGTTTGACTGTATTTGGGTCACAGTTGACTTTTGCCCTAGCACAGTCGATTTTTGGACCTCTTGAGCAATTGACTGACCAAACTTCCTCTGCAAGGCTTGAAATTTGACATGGATGAACTTGAGAACATATTAGGACATTGGGGAGAACTTGAGGTCATTTGTATGTAAGGACCTTGATGCAACACAAAACCCTAATTTTGAATTGACTGCCTTAGGAGATGATTTGGCTGTCCAACTCTTGAGCAATCTTGAGCCATTTGAAGATTATTCTTGACATGTCTTGAGAAATATGGGAGGGAAAATTTTGGGGTACAAGAGTTTCCCCTGTTCAATCTTCTTAAACCTGAGGATATAGATTGGCGTTCGGGTCTTTCGTGATCCGAAGGTTGAAGGTGATTGAACACTAGAGTGCCTAGAAATTTGCACTCGCATGAAGTAGTATCAGCATTATGATGTCGGGAATGGGCTTACAGATGCCATTTGGAGATTGTTGATAGGTGATTTTTTCTTTGTTGACGGATTGTCTCTTTTGACAGGGTGTCTCCTTTGACGAGTTGTCTCTATTGACGAGTTGTCTCCATTGACAGGTTGTCTCCATTGACGGGTTGTCTCCATTGACGGGTTGTCTCCATTGACGGGTTGTCTCCATTGACGGGTTGTCTCCATTGACAGGTTGTCTCTATTGACGAGTTGTCTTTATTGACGAGTTGTCTCCATTGACAGGTTGTCTCCATTGACGGGTTGTCTCCATTGACGGGTTGTCTCCATTGACGGGGTGTCTCCATTGACGGGTTGTCTCTATTGATGAGTTGTCTCTATTGACGGGTTGTCTCCATTGACGGGTTGTCTCTATTGACGGGTTGTATCCATTGATGGGTTGTCTCTATTGACAGGTTTTCTCCATTGACAGGTTGTCTCTATTGATGGGTTGTCTCCATTGACGGGTTGTCTCCATTGACAGGTTGTCTCCATTGACGGGTTGTCTCCATTGACAGGTTGTCTCCATTGACAGGTTGTCTCTATTGACGGGTTGTCTCCATTGATGGGTTGTCTCCATTGACAGGTTGTCTCCATTGACAGGTTTTGCCTCAGAAAAATCTTTAAGAATCAATTTAACTGATTTTGTCTCCATTGACTGGCTTCGCCTCAGAAAAATCTTTAAGAATCGATTTAACTAATTTTGTCTCCATTGACATGGTTGAGATTTTAACTGCATCCTTCCTGAAAGGTAAAGGTCAGTCATATGCAATGCATGATATGGATCAAGCAATGATGTTCTCAACATAAATGAGATTGTATGGTATGATGCGTATATGCATGTGTCATGATGTATGGACATGTAATATTTTAGCTGGGGAAAATAAATCCCGGAGCTGCTGGAGAATAGAGTTGAGTTCTTCGTTTTCGCTAGGGATGATGAACGAAGACAATTGTGAGAATAAACTTGCAGGAGAAAAGAACTTCATTGGGGAATAAACTGATGAAGAGATTACTCTGTAGGGAATTACTCTGTGGGGAGAGATATTCTGCTGAAGATTTTAACGATAAACTCCGCTGGGGATTCCGCTGATAAGCTCCACTGGGGATTTCAATGATGAACTCTATTAGGGATGGATTACCGTTGCTGGTGATATTGAATATATTGAGGATTGAACTCCTGTTCGGGGAAAGAAAGAACTTCGCTGGGGATGATCTTTCAGTTGCGACTTGCTAGGGATAACCCTGTTAGACTCTTGTGGGGGATAACCTCTGAATTTGGCTGAGGAGACTTATTTGTGCTCTGTTGGGGGTAAGCTTCCAAAGTCTACTGGGGATGATGATTCGACTCCGTTAGGGAAGCTTTTTAGACTGTGCTGGGAAAATTGACTCCACTGGGGTATCTTGTATTCTGCCGGGGAACATTCTTATACTCCGTTGAGGAATATTAATACTGTCGGGGATACTCTAATACTTGCTGGAGAATATTCTTATACTCCGCAGGGGAATATTAAGACCTTCTGGGGATACCAAGCCTTTTTAGGGTTGATGGTAGACTAACTCTGCTTGGGGAGAGTATTGCTGATTTGTATATAGCTGCAAGTCTCAGCTGGGAGAGCTACCATTACTGCCTTATTCTGCGGGGAGTGAAGGTATCTTAGCCATATTCTTCAGCTGAATGTACCATGGTACCTGGTGGACAGAGAAACTTGTATGGTTCAGACAATTCTTATTTGCCCCTGTTTATATTATTACCAGTAATTCATCTTTTGTTTCGCATGTAAATATTTATGATCAGCAATTAATGTCAAATGCATATATCAAAAATGAACATTGGACGTTCTTTGCAAAACAATACAGATAAAGGAAAAATAGCTTGAAATTTCTGAAAATGAATTTGTATTGATTTTGCAGTTTGGCCAGAAAATAGGCGTTTTTGTACAAGAGGCTGACGTCCTAGTAGGAGAACGCCGCCGAACAAATATAATTTATACAATTTGTGAAAAGGAAACAAAACAGCTATGTGAATAATCCCACTGGGTTCCAACTCTGCTATTGCCTTTATATCTTCAAGCATCTCATCACTTTGCTGCTTAGTTGAAGATGGATCTGATTGATTAGTGTCGTCCGAGCTTGATAGTCGATACCAAAGTCTAGATGCCAGGTGATCTAATGAGACATAGTGTTACGCTTTAATCCCTAATTTTTTCCTGGACCGCCCTTTCGGGTTTTCAGTCCACCGGGATACCCTTTTTTGCCCAAGCCGCCTTTTCAGGTTTTCGACTTGCCGGGTGTACAAATTTTTTCATTTTCATCCCTTATTTTTGCTCGAACCCTTTTAGTTCGTCGGGAAGCCCTTATTTTTGCCTAGTCCAGTCAACCTAGCGGGTCTTTGATTATGCGTAGTATCTTTTCACTATGTCTGCATTGACGGGGTGAGGAAGGTCGTCACCATCCATGGTGGTTAGAATCATAGCTCCTCCTGAGAAAATGTTATTAACCACAAATGGCCCTTCATAAGTAGGTGTCCATTTGCCCCTGGGATCCCCTTGAGGTAGGATAATGCGCTTGATTACCAGATCCCCAACTTGATACTCTTGTCGTCTAACTTTCTTGTTAAATGCCTTGATCATCCGTTTTTGATACGTCTGACCATGACAAATAGCAGTAAGTCTTTTTTTGTCAATTAGGTTCAGTTGATCAAGCCGGGTCTGAATCCAGTCGTCTTCTCTTAAACCTGCATCCTTCTTGATCCGAAGAGAGGGTATCTGAACTTCAATAGACAAGACTGCCTCCATGCCATAAACCAAGGAATAGGGTGTTTCCCCTGTTGACGTCCGTGCTGAAGTATGGTACCCATGAAGAGCAAATGGTAACATCTCGTGTCAGTCTTTGTATGTCACTGTCATCTTCTGCACAATCTTCTTAATGTTCTTATTTGCTGCTTCGACAACCCCATTCATCTTCGGCCGGTAGGGAGAAGAGTTATGATGTTGTATCTTGAATTGCTCGCAGAGCTCAGTGATCATTTTGTTGTTAAGATTTGTGCCATTATCCGTAATGATCCTTTCTGGTATACCGTATCGACAGATCAGATTGTGCCGAATGAACCGTGCCACGAACTTCTTGGTTACGGTAGCAAAGGAAGCTGCTTCAACCCACTTTGTAAAGTAATCAATTTCTACCAGGATGAAACAATGCTCGTTGGATGTCGTAGGTCTGATCTCTCCGATCATATCAATGCCCCACATTGCAAAAGGCCAACATGCTGTCAAAACATTCAGAGGAACTAGAGGTATGTGCACCTTATCAGCATAGACCTGGCACTTGTGATATGTCCGAGAATGCTGATAACAGTCGGCTTCCATTATGGACCAGTAATATCCTGCCCGGAGGATTTTCTTTGCCATGGTATGTCCACTGGAATAGGTTCCGAAGGTACCTTCATGTAACTTTGTCATGATCCATTCTGCTTCATTCTTATCCACACAACGCAGCAAGGTTGAATCATGGTTACGCTTGTAAAGAATGCCATTGCTGATGAAGAACTTCGCCGCGAACCTCCTCAGAAACTTCTTATCATTAACAGATGCACCCTCGGGGTACTCCCGAGCTTCAAGATACCTCTTCACCTCATGATACCAGGGCTTTTCTGTTACCTCTTCAGTCTCAATATCACAACAATGTGCAGGTTCGTCTAATCTTTCAATAATGATCTGGGGAAGTGTTCAAAGGTTATCTCCTCGAAATGGGGAAGCAACGTCAATACATACTCCTTGTAAGGAATCAGATTCGGGTGTTTCGTATCCCACTCGCCTTTGATCTGACTGATCACGAGAGCAGAATCTCCGAAGACACTCAGAAACTTAATCCTTAGGTCAATTTCTGCTTGAAGACCCATGATGCACGCTTCATACTCCGCCATATTGTTGGTGCAGTTGAAACATAGTCGGGCAGTAAACGGAGTATGAGAGCCTTTAGGAGATATGATCACGGCGCCAATGCCATTACGCAAAGCGTTCGAAGCTCCATCAAAGTACATAGAACATCGGGATCCTTCCTCAGGTCCTTCATCCGGTCCAGGTGTCTCACAGTCAGTTATCAACATGATATTCTCATCCGGGAATTCAAAGTTCATAGACTGGTAATCATCCATTGCCTGATGTGCCAAATGGTCTGCCAATACACTTCCCTTGATTACTTTTTGAGTCGTGTACTGGATGTCATACTCAGTCAAGATCATCTGCCATCTTGCTATTCTTCCGGACAAGGCATGCTTCTCGAAGATATACTTGATTAGATCCATCTTTGATATTAACAGAGTAGTGTGAGTCAACATATACTGTCTCAGCCGGCGAGCAGCCCATGCCAAAGCGCAACAAGTCTTCTCGAGCAGTGAGTATCGGGTCTCACAGCCGGTAAACTTTTTGCTAAGGTAATAAATAGCATGCTCTTTTCGGCCAGACTCGTCATGCTTCCCCAGCACACACCCCATTGAGTTGTCGAGTACTGTCAAGTATAAGATCAAAGGTCTCCCTTCAACTGGTGGCATCAGAATAGGTGGCTCTTGGAGATACTCTTTGATCCTTTCGAAAGCGGCCTGGCATTCATCGTTCCAACGTACTACCTGATCTTTCTTCAGTAACTTGAAGATTGGCTCACAAGTAACAGCTAGGTGCGAGATGAATCGGGCAATGTAGTTCAGTCGTCCCAAAAAGCCTCTGACTTCTTTCTCTGTTTTAGGAGCTAGCATCTCCTGTATGGATTTCACTTTTGCGGGATCTACTTGAATACCTTTGTCGCTTACAACGAAACCTAGTAGTTTACCAGATCTCACCCCGAAGGTGCACTTGTTCGGGTTCAACCTTAACTTGTACAACTTCAACCTGTCAAACAGCTTCTGTAGATGGTCAAGGTGTTCTTCCTCAGTCTGGGACCTTGCAATCATGTCGTCGACGTATACTTCAATCTCATGATGGATCATGTCATGAAACAAAGCAACCATGGCATGCTGGTATGTTGCCCCAGCGTTCTTCAACCCAAAAGGCATGACCTTGTAGCAAAAGGTACCCCACTGAGTAACAAAGGTCGTCTACTCCATGTCTTCGGGAGCCATTTTAATCTGGTTATAACCAGAGAAACCATCCATGAAGGAGAATACCTTATGCTGAGCAGTATTGTCAACCAGAACGTCGATGTGAGGTAGAGGGAAGTCATCCTTAGGGCTCGCCCTGTTCAAATCCCTGTAATAAACACACATTCGGACCTTACCATCTTTATTTGGCACAGGAACTACATTGGCAACCCACTGAGGGTAAGAAGTCACTGCTAGAAAACCGGCGTCAAATTGTTTCATAACTTCAGCCTTGATTTTCTCAGACATCTCTGGGCGCATTCGGCGAACCTTCTGCTTTACGGGAGGACAGTCTTCCTTTGTAGGCAGGCGATGAACCACAATATCAGTATCCAGACCAGGCATATCTTTGTAAGACCAGGCAAAGATCTCAACATAGTCATGCAGCATTTGAATCAACCGTTGTTTCACACTAGCTTCCAAACTTGCACCAATCTTGACTTCCTTCTTATCTGTCTCTGTACCCAGATTTACTGACTCTACCGGCTCTTCATGTGGCTGAATAGACCTCTCTTCCTGAAGTAGCAGTCTTGCAAGTTCAACAGGAACTTCACAATCATCTTCACCCTCGTCTTCGGCTAAGTTGATCGGATTTTCGAAGTCATAACTGGCAGTAGCAGAGTCGTTACCAGTGAGATCCAGAGTGGATGTGGACCTGTATATGTGAGTGTGTGTAAATAGTTGTTTCGCAATATATAATAAAGAAAGACAAGGAGCGCAAGATTTTAAATGCAAGAACGTCCAATGCTTTTATTAATGATATATGAAAATGACACACATAAAGACCTCACAAATGAAACCACAGTGCCCCGGGTAAGACACCAAGCCATAAAGTTTAAAACCTTGTCTGTTACATATTCAAAACAAAAAGTTTCATTACTGGGCAACAAAAGTAATATGGATGAAGTCCTTTGTTGTCCAGTTGCTTGGTCCACCGTCGGTCGTAGGATAGATCCAGCTGTCGAACTCAGACTCTTCCACGTCCTCTTCAATGGTGTTCACTCCCGAGTTGCTGATGAACACAGGAGGTCTTCCGATCCTTGCACTTCGAACAGCCCTTTGAGCTTCTGCAGTGAAACCCAAACCAAACTTGTTAGTCTTCTGTGTAAAATCAGGGAGTCGGCCCCAATTTGCACACTCACCCTTCTCAATAACAGCCCGGGCATCTTTTAAGGAAGTCATCTTTATAGGAGAATCTTCAACCACAGTCTCAGCTGATGCCAGTGTCTGGGGAACCTCTTCAAAATGCTGGAACGGGGTTTTAATGAACTCCCCATCCATTTCTACATATCAGAATGAATTAAGCTGGCTGACCATATACTCTTCCTCCCCTTGTACTGCCACAATCTTCCCTTTGACCGGGTACTTCAACTTCTGTTGGAGCGTTGAGGTTACGGCCCCGGCTTTATGGATCCATGGACGACCCAGCAAACAAGAATAAGATGGTTGAATGTCCATCACATAGAATGTAGAATTGAAGACCTGAGAACCAACTTTAATTGGGATATCAACCTCACCATGCACTATCCTCTTAGACCCATCAAAGGCCCTGACGACGATGTTGCTTGGTTTCAGCTCCAAACCTTTACAATCCAACCGGTCTAGAGCTTTCTTAGGTAAGACGTTCAATGAGGAACCAGTATCCACCAATGCATGTGCAAAAGTAGTGCCCCTGCATTCAATGGAGACATGCAAGGCATCATTGTGATTCTTCCCCTTAGCAGTCAAATCAGCGTCAGAGAAACCCAAACCATTATCAGCAGTTAAATTGACCATGCAATTGGTAAACTGATCAACTGATGTCTCTTGTGGCACGTGGGCAGTCTTCAGGAAGGTAATCAGAGCCTTGGCATGGGCCTCTGAACACAACAATAGTGACAACATAGAAATCTTGGATGGGGTTTTCCCCAGCTGCTCAACTACATTATAATCACTCTTTTTAATAATCTTCAAAATCTCTTCCATCTCTTGTTTGGAAGCTTCAACAGTAATTGTCTTCGGTGCCTCCGTCTGGGCATGCACATCAGTGGTGATCCCTTTGCCCCGAGCGTCAGATGACTCGGCGACAGGGGTAAGAATAGGAACCTGATCAGGGATGGCAGTAGGTACACTTGCAGGTGTAATAACAACAGGTCTTCGGGCTGTTGGTGGAGCAGTATCAGGTGAGAAAAGTCTTCCGTTGCGGGTGACTTTAGCAGGTCCAGTAATGTTGCTGACACCAGTATCAGCATCCAACTCTTGCTTAACTCCATGAAAATAAACATCAGCCCCATAGTGCCAAGGGACAGCTTTATCAGAGGTGTAGGGGATGGGCCCCGGAACAGTAATGATCGCAGGTGCGATCTTCGGAACAGATGTAATTCTAACAGGCTTCCTCGAGGGAGCCTTGGAAGAATTGTCGAAAATGGTAATGATGGAAACTTCTTCAGAATGAACTGAGGGAACAACAGTCTTCTCAAATAGGATCTCTTTACTATCCATCAAGTTTTGGATACCTGACTTCAAGAATGGGCAACCGGTAGGTAAAATAGAACACATATGGCAACCTTCGTCGCAGCCCGGAAATAAACCGGCCAGCAAAAGGTTCTTCTTCACAGTCAACATGGGGGAAACAATTTCATCCACAAAAACCACAAACAAGTCTTCTTCTAGAGCATTTACTCCATGCTTGGGCATGGGAGCAGTCACAACATTAGGCCTCTCGGGCGCCTCAAACTCAATCTCCTTCGCATCAATTAAGTCTTGTATCTTATTTTTCAGACTCCAATAATCATCTGTATTATGCCTCGGGCTATCGGAGTGATAAGCACAGTGGGTGTTAGTGTTATACCTTGGTGACGTTGTATTTGAATTCTTTGGGGCTTCCCTTAGAGTCACCAGATTAGTCTTCAGCAATTGTGGCAGAATATGAGATAAGGTCATGCTAAGACGAGTGAATTTCCTGTTAGGTCTCTCGTCCTTTTGTTGATTTTTATACTGAGGAGCACCAGTAGGTTTTGAAATAACAACCGCATTAACAGCTTGGCGGTGTTCAGGTCTACTCTGTCTTCTCGAACTGTAGACAACACTGGACTCTTTCTTAAACAGCTTCTTCTCGGTGCTCGATGAGGCACCCTTCTGTATCTTCCCAGCCTTAATACCAGCTTCAATCCTCTCACCAGTCAAAATAAGATCTGTAAACCCAGATGAAGAGCTTCCAATCAAGTGGTTGAAAAATGGACCAGACAGGGTCCCCAGAAACATATCAACAAGTTCACGATCAGCTAATGGCGGTTGTACCCTTCCGGCGAGGTCTCTCCATTTCTGAGCATAATCTTTAAATCCTTCACCCGTTCCCATTGACATAGCCTGGAGTTGGGTACGCATAGGAGCGAGGTCGGAGTTGTACTGATACTGCCTGTAGAATGCAGTAGCCAAATCTTCCCAACTGCGGATGCTGGCTCCGTCCAACTGATAGAACCACTCAAGCTGAGTCCCTGAGAGACTGTCTTGAAAGAAATGGATCCATAATTTCTTATCAGCAGTGTAAGGCTGGATCTTCCTCACATATGACCGGAGGTGCAGCTTCAGACAGGAAACTCCGTCATACTTGGCAAAGGCTGGTGCCTTGAATTTATGGGGAATCACTACCCCATATGATAGACCTAGATCTCTGAAGTCCAGACCGGGAACTTTCTGAATTTCCATAGCGCTCAAACGGTCTTCCAGTTGTTTGTACTTATCCTCAGCAGGAGGATACTGTTCTTCATCGTAGTCCATCTCGTTGTCGGAGACCACAGGGCTAGGAGCCCTCCTTTCTTGTGGACTATCTTTCCCTCCAGATGAGGTGGTCAGATCAACTTCATTTTGTAGCCTGTTCCCGAACCTAGGACCAGTGTTGAACAGGACTGTCCTCTTCTTCTTCTTCTTCTTCTTCTCTTTCAGAATCAAGGTCTTCAGGTCCTGCTGACCCTTAGCTAGGCTCATGAACAACTCTTGAAATTGGGCATTCTGGGCCTGCAGGGCCTTGATAGCTTGCTCAGTTGAAGGTTCAGTAGACATGATGAGCACTGAAATAAACAGCGAAGAAGATAAGAGACCTGTAAAAGGGTACCTGTTTATGAAGTGCATGGGATGAAATGCGTATGATTTATGATTTCAAAGACAATCGGGATTCAAATTTGTAAACAAGAAAGGAAACACACTTTATTAGATTTAAACTTCAAAATTTAAATTGTTCAACAAATTTCCCTTAAGGCGTTACAAGAATGGAAATACTGAAAAGTAAACAAAAAACTGGAAAGGAAATCATTAAAGGTCCATCAATGCTCCCATGGTCTCTTCTTATCAGTGCGGACATAGTCATTGAGAATCCGCTCGTTCTCCAACTGCTTAGTCAACCTCTGGATTTTCTGTTCCTGCTCGTTGAACTTCTCCCGATAAGAATCTCGTTCTTCCTGCAGTTGCATCCAAGACCTCTTAAGTGCCCCAATTTCAGTGGGCATATAAGGATGGAGAATGGTTGGAAGAACCCCTTATTCATTAGCAACTTCAAGAGTGACAGGCCGAACAGCTTCATATGGCATACCTAGCTTCTGGGCACGGATGCAGACCCATCTGAGATATGGCTCCATTGGCAGAGAAGTCTTTGGACCCAACTCATGTGGATCAGATTGGTAAACTTTGTCCCAAGCCCTTATGAATTTACGACGTTGCTCGTCGCTATCCCCCTGAAAATCAAAGATGATATGAGGTATTAACATCTCATGAGGTACTTCTCTTCTGGCTCTTCCAAACTGACAGAGAGCTAAGCATGGGTTGTAAAAAATTCCTCCATGGGTTCCTAGCAGGGGAACATTGGGATACTCTCCACAATGATCAATGATAGTCACCCCATCCATACCTTTGAGAGTCCAGATAATGTCATTATGAGAAAGAGACATCACCCTATAAGCCCAGCCCATTCCTTCTTTGTTTTTCAGTACTGACTTGGGGAGGTGCGAAATAAACCACCTCGACAATAAAGGAGCACAACACATTAAGGTTCCCCGCTTTCGGGCAGTACGAGCATAGAGCTGATGAAGAATGTCACCCAAGAGAGTGGGTACAGGGTTCTGAGAGATGAAGATCTTTATAGCATTCACATCAACAAAAGTGTCAGGATTCGGAAACAATACCAAGCCATAAATCAGAAGAGCCAGAATATCCTCGAACGCCTTAAAGTCTAGGTTATTCCAGAAGTAGTTAGCCTTTCCAACCAAGAACTTAGTCATAAAGCCTTTTGCTCCACTCCTAGTCTCCCAATTAGCCATTACCTCCTCTTTAGTCAAATGAAGGGTTGCAGCAATTTCTTCGGGCCTAAGGGTCTTCTCCCAACCAGTAAATGGAGTCTGCTCCAAAACAGAGATACCAAGCAGCTCAGAGAACTCTTCTAGGGTAGGAACCAGCTGATAGTCTTGAAAAGTAAAACGGTGGTACATCGAATCATAAAATTGGACCAGGACACTCATCATCTGCTCGTCCAATTTGGAGGTGACCAAACTGAGAAGAGAACCATGCCTCCTGATGAAGGAAGTAGTGTCAGGCATCTTGGTAACCAATTCTTTAAGCAAGGTAGGGACTTGGACAAAGTTGATCCGAATAGTATTCTTATGCATTGGCATCATGATGACCTACAAAATAGAGCAAAGATGAAACCCTCTTGTCTTTGAAATGGGTTAGTCTTATGCAAGATATATGCAAATGTTATGATGTCATGATGTCATGATAGTAAGCACAGCACAAGTATCCACAAATAGCAAACATGGTAAAGGCACACAAATCACACTGAGAGCCCTTAGATTTCAGGCTGGCATGAAGCTTAGGTACTACCCTCTTTCAGTTCAGTTGGTTTAAACCTGTCCTAAAAATAGTAACCGGGTTCTAGAGGATCTCAATATCGCTGACTACCCTCAATCAGTCATAATTCCAGTTTAGCAACCTTTTCTTGCGGCCGGAATCATCGTGAGAGTTTAGTCTCAATGAGTGTAGCATACTGCTACTGTTCTATGGCCAAGTTGGTCAATTTAAGGTTCTAAGGTCAGTTGGTGCGTAATGACCCCTTAGAAGACCCATATTATCCTCGTTCCAACACAAGGGATATCGGTACAAACTAAAGTGCCACACCAACATAGCTACTGCTTCAACCGTGTCGGTCTACGCCGGACAGTTCCCTCACATTTTATTGCTACTTACCTAAAGGATGCCCCCAGATCCGAGTTAGGATCTATAGAACTCTGATACAAGCCCACAAAATTAAAGCATACAAACCATACAATTGAAAACACAATGATCTAATCCTAAGGTACACCTCACTTATTAATATTCCCCAGCAGAGTCGCCAGTTCTGTGATCGGTGGGAATGAGAACTGACTGTTTTGGAATGTTGGTTCGCGTTTTGCGCTTGTTTTCGCAAAATGTCGCGGTAAGCAAGAGTCGCCACCGTCTTTTATTTTATCCAACAAGGAAAGGACAAAAGCACAGAAAAATTCCTTTTTGAGATATTTCTCGGGTTCGGGAGGTAGATTATAGAAAGGGAAGGTGTTAACACCCTTTCTATCCGTGGTTATCCATGGGCTCTTAGGTACTTGCTCATTGTGTTTTCAAAAGTTTGCTTTTCTTTGTGTTTGTGGGTTTGAAAATAGTTTTTGTTTTGAAGAGAGTGTAAGTGCGAAAAGTTTTATTTTGTTTTAAAAGGAGCAAGTACTTAAGAACCATCTACCTACTCAAAAAAGGAATTAAACTGTGCTAATGTCCTTTAGACAACGTTATTCCACTATTGAGGAGTAGATAGCATCGTCGTTAGAGTTTTCGGGTCAATTCGATTAAGGGACGTATGGTCACTAAAGCAATGTTAGGACGCCTTAGCGGTAACCCTAATATCCTAGATCATTTTTCCAAGGCAACCGTTTCGAGGCAACTATGATCTTTGGACAAGAGGGCGACCTCTAAAACTTCCTATACTCAATGACCACGTTCGAGGCAACCAAGTGAGGTGTACCCTAAGAGTGGCATGTGCAAGTGTGTTACTTCGGTTAATTTTATATGTGCATGTCATGGGTGAGCTATATTGATTTTAGGTTAAATATTGATCTTGTCATGCATTGCTTATTTATCAAACATCTAACAGTTCATATTGTGCGGAAATTAAATTGCGGGAAATTAAATCTAAACTATTACAAGGCGTCGGGTATTTACATCGCCAAAGACAAATCCTTTAATTTAAATTGCAAAAATAAAAGAAAGCAATAAATAATGTCCTAATTAAAAGCTATTACAAACTGGAAGCAATTACAATATTGGAAATATGGATCGCGTGTAAGAAAATTAAATCGGCGTATTTTTTAGGGTTTTGACCCTTTTTGAAAGAAAGCATGTTTTTTTTTGTTATTTTTGAATTAAAAATTAAACCTAAGTTAATTAATTAATAAAACAAAAAATATATTTTTGGGTTTTTTATATTTAAGAAAATAAAATAAAATGATTAAAATTATTAAAAACCTAATTTTACATTAATTTTAATTTATTGCAAAAAATATTAAGATTATACCTAATTAAAAACTAAGTCAATTAATTAAGATTTATTTAATAAAATAATGAAATTAATACTAAAAATAATATATTTTTTTGTTTTCTGATTTTATGAAGAAAATTATTATTTGGTTAGTAGAAAATAACAAATAAATAATAATAAATAAAAATAAGAAAAATAATGAAAGAAATAAAAAAAACAAAACAAACTCAGGGGGGTTTGGGCCCCATATGGAGGTATGATAGCATATTCAAGGCCCATTTTCGCTCATCCTTGTTTGACCTTTCCCATCCAATGCATGCTTGTTGACTTGAGTATATGGTAGACCCTCATTCCTATCCACCATATCTGGCCTGGAGGTAATCTGGCAGGTTGATCTTGTAGGCATATGGTGGTCCACGCTCTGGATGCAGTATGGGAATACCTATAGAAAAAATATAACAAGCAATTTGGGGGACCTGGGATTCGAACCCAAGTCCCATGGGACTTTGCAACAACACGCTTGCCATCTGAGCCAATGTGCTTATTTGTTAGTGGAATAAGTAATGGTCATAATATATGAAAACAATCAATTATGCTGCAATTAAAAAAAACGCGCTAAACATTTGAACGAGCCAATGAAGCAGAGACACGTCTTCATCTTCTTTAATGAAGACTGTATTTTTTCCTACGGATTTTATTCCGCATCAAAATCCATGGCTTGGTTCTAGAATGGATTCCAGGCCCTATAAACACAAACTAAGAACACCAATGTGTTCGTCTCTCCTCCCTGAGCATCCCTGTACCAATTATTTATCCTAATTATTCCTGCATAGCAAACGCCTAAAAACCAAGAAAAGAAACGCTAGGTTCGGGCATTACAATACAGGCTATGAAAACTAAATTAAACAATGCAGAATACTTAGAAATTATGCAAGGATAAAAAATATATCAATATTTTGGCAAGAAAACGCAAGAACATGGATTCACGATTCCATGTTCAAAGCTAAGTTCATGGGCACTTACAGCGCTATTCAGGAGGTATCAAGGCCTAGTTTTGATTGCTTTAGCTCCACTGAATGTCAGGCAAGGAAGCTACGTTGAGATCTTGGATTGAATCGTGCTCTAACCAAGGTTTTGACCTCACACTTTTGCAAGCTTTTTTCAATTCTGGTTTTTCCATTTCTACAGTTCTTAGGTCCTGTTCTCTGTATGCCTAGCTTATGTGTGTATAAGGGAATGAATTAGGTCAAGAGTTGGGCTTTCAATCCATGTGCATTCAAGGTTTGGGATTTGATATGATCACCATTGATAAAGTTTCCAAAATTGTACCAAATCTGATATTTTGTGCACAATAATGCTTGATACGAATTTAATTGAGTGTATCATGATATTTGAAAGCTGTAATGATCACAAAGATCTCATTCCATCAATTTTTGGATTTTATTTGAATTAATATTGATTTAAAATGAATTAAATAAATAAAAATTAAATAAAATAGAAAAATAAATGATTGGTCATGAAATTGAAGACGGGACACGTGTGTGGTGTAAAAAGACCAAATCAAGTGGAAAACAATGGGCCCTTTTGTCAAAAATTGGAGTTTTGAGGATAGTTGACTTTTGGAACTTTTGGAAAAATGCCCAACTTCAGCAATGCATAACTTCTTCAATTTTGAACTTTTGGAAGTGTTCTTTGACTTTTTAGAAACCTTGAGGTGTCCTCTAACCAACCCATTTCGTATCATCGGATTTTGATCTTCCATGCTCAAGTTATAAGCTTTGGAAAAAAAGGTGTTTTTGTTGACTTTCAAAAATGACTTATGATGTCCAAATTTGTAACTTTTTGTGAGTGAATTTCTTGATCTTGGGGTTTGAAGATGGATTGTATGAAATTTCATCCTCTTCAAAATGATCTTTGGATGGGTCATTTCTCATAAAGTATGAGAAAGTTATGCCTGGTCAAAGCTGGGTTGACTTTTCCTACAAAACCCTAATTTAGCAACTTTTGAATCTTGATGAATCTTGAGAAATCCTTGAATAATCATGATCAACCCTTGATCAAATGATGAATTATCCTTAAAAATGAGATTTTTTACAAAAAAATATTGAGGTTTGACTGTATTTGGGTCACAGTTGACTTTTGCCCTAGCATTGTCGATTTTTGGACCTCTTGAGCAATTGACTGATCAAACTTCCTCTGCAAGGCTTGAAATTTGACATGGATGAACTTGAGAACATGTTAGGAAATTGGGTAGCACTTGAGGTCATTTGGATGTAAGGACCTTGATGCAACACAAAACCCTAATTTTGAATTGACTGCCTTAGGAGATGATTTGACTGTCCAACTCTTGAGCAATCTTGAGCCATTTGAAGATTATTCTTGACATGTCTTGAGAAATATGGGAGGGAAAATTTTGGGGTACAACAGTATGCATTATGGTTTATGAATGTGATGTGTTTATTGCAGCGTTTCTTTGTCTAGGCGTATCTTCAACTTTGTTTACCACAAACCGGAAATAAACCAACTCGCAATATATTTTTCTTAATTACTGGGAGAGGAGTAGCTAGCTCATCAACAGAAGAAACAAACAGGTCATCATAAACAGCATTAACACCTTGGCCATGCTTGGGCATTGGGGAAGTTATCACATTAGGGGTCTCAGGAGGGTCAAATTCAATCTCCTTTTCCTAAATGAGATCTTGCACTTTGTTCTTCAGAGCCCAACAGTCATTTGTATCATGCCCTGGACTGTCGGAGTGGTAGGCATGTCGAGCAATTGGGTTGTAGAGGGGAGATGTAGTATTTGGATTTTTAGGAGCCTCCCTCAGAGTGACCAGATTAGACTTCAACAAGTGTGGCAAAACCTGAGATAAGGACATGTTAATTCAGGTGAACTATCTTCTGGGCGCATCCTGTCTGTGTTGATTATTCTATTGTTGATTTGGTGCAGGTTTGGAAATTAACACAGCTTCTATCGTTGGATGGCGTTCAGCTTTGTTTTGATTCCTTTGACCGTAGGCAACACTTACTTCCTTCTTCCCATAGAATGGTTTCTTCATTGTACTTGAAGATGCATCTCTCTGAATCTTACCGCTCTTGATACCAACTTCTACTCTTTCACTAGTCAATATCAGCTCAATGAATCCAGCTGAAGAGCTTCCAATCAAATGGTTGAAAATTGGACCAGACAAAGTACCCAAGAACATATCTACCAGCTCTCTCTCAAACAGAGGGGGCTGGACTCTTCCCTCAAGATCTCTCCACTTCTAGGAGTAATATTTAAAGCCCTTTCTAGAACCCATAGACATGCTTTGAAGTTGAGTACGGGTTAGAGCGAGGTCAGCATTGTATTGGTACTGCTTGTAGAAAGTAGCAGCCCGATCCTCCCAGTTGCGGATGTTGGTTCCCTCCAGCTGATAGAACCATTCCAACTGGGCCCCTGATAAGCTCTCCTAGAATAAATGCACCCACAAATTCCTATCAGTGGTGTGAGGTTGGATCTTCCTGACATAAGATCTTAGATGCAGCTTAGGACTTGAAATCCCTTTATATTTAGAAAATGCGGGAACCTTGAACTTTGGTGGAATGACCACTCCAGAAACCAACCCTAATTCTTCGAAATCCAGACCAGGTACTCTCTGAATTTCCATGGAATTAAGAATATCCTCCAACTACTTGTATTTGTCATCAGCAGGGGGATATTGTTCCTCAGAGTAATCAGCTTCTTCTTCATCAGTCCTCGGGTTGTTGTCTTCTTCTTTTGTTTTTTCTTCCTGATTGTCCCCCTCATTTGATGGAATTGTGAAGTCTATAGCTCGCTTTGCTGGTCCTCTGAATCTCCTTCCCTTATTAAGGACACCCACTGGTTTCTTTGTCTTCTTCTTCTTGTCTTTGAGAATCAGAGCCTTCGGGTCTTCTTGTCCCGTAGCCAGAGCCAGGAACATCTGCTGGAATTGAGCATTTTATGCTTGAAGATCCTTAACTGTTTATTCAAGAGACATTTCTTTTTGCTAAAATAAACAGCGAAAAGATAAGAATCCTCTCTTGAAATACCTGCTTATGTGATGATATGCATGATATGCTTATGCAATGTTTTCAAGGACCTCGTAGGATTTAAACTCTTTTAATTAAAACAGAAACAAAGACTTTTTATTAGTAAGTTCAAATGAAATCAAAGTTTACAAAGAAATAACAATTAAAACTTCTAAAACTTCTAGGTTTCCCATGGACGCTTTCTTTTGGTGTTGATGTAGGCATTGAGATTCCGCTATTCGTTAAGCTACTTCGTCAGTTCCGACACTTTCTTCTCACTTGCATAGAATTGGGTCTCAAAGGTATCTCTTTCTTCCTTGAGCTGGATCCAAGACTTTTGCAATTCTTTGAAGTTTGTCGGCATATCAGAATGAAGAATGATGCGAGACTTGTCCCCTTGAACAATAGGCTCTGAGATCACCGGTAGGATAGCAGTATATGGCATCATAAGACTTTGAGCACGAGTTCGAACCCATTTGAGGTAAGGCTCCAAAGGGATGGGGTTATTGCACCCTAAAGTCTTACTATCAGTCTTCTTAACCATGCCCAAAGCACGGATGAACCTCTGGTGATAACCTTGCAGATCATTTGAGTAGTCAAACACAATACCCCATATGAGCATATTATGAGGACCATCTCTCTGGGCGTAACCAAACTGACATAGGGCTAAAGAGGGGTTGTAGGTGATGCCTCCTCTAATGCCAAGGAGTGGCACATTAGGATATTCTCCGCAGCAATCAATAAAAGAGATATCTTCTTGAGAGCGAGGGCACCGATAGATATCAGAGTGAGAAAGAGACATTAACCTTTAGTTCCACATTAAGCTTAACTCATTCTTCATTACTGACCGAGGAAGGTGCAAAATAAACCACCTATAGAGAAAAGGCTTACAACACATAAGAGTTCCTTGTTTATTCATAGTACGGGTGTGGAGTGAATGCAAAATATCCCCGAGTAATGTAGGCATTGGATTGTGAGCAAGGAAGATGTTGATGGCACTGACATCTATAAATTGGTCTGAATTGGGGAAAGAAACTAGCCCATAGATCAAGAGAGCTAAGAAATCTTCAAAGGTATGACTTCAAATTTGCAAGGAGGCCCTTAATTCCACTTCTTCTTTCCCAATTGGACTCAATGTCAGATGACTTCAAATGCAAGGCTATGGCAACATTTTCAGAAGTTGGATCTTGTTCTAAATCGGTGAAAGGTACCTGCTCCAATATAGGCAAACCAAGTATTTTGGAGAATTCTTCCAGCGTAGGCACCAACTGATAATCTAGAAATGTGAAGCAATGGTGCTTAGGATCGAAGAACTGGAATAAGACGCTCATCAAACCTTCGTCAAAACCGTTAGTAACCAAAATGAGCAAGTGGCCATATCTTTTGTTAAATGATGAGCTCTCGGGAACTTTTAAAACCATTTCCTTGAGTTTGGGAGGAATTTCTGGCGAAGTTAATTCGGATGGTTTTTCTACGAACTAAATCCATAACCTACAAAACAGAGAAGAGATAAATCCATAGGTCCTTGAAATGGTTAGTGTACATGACATGTTATGATGTTTATGATGTTATGATTATGCTTGAAATCACAGATATAACAAATACAAACAAGTCACACAAATACCTTAGGTTTAAAGGCTTGCATGAGTTTTAAAGGTAAGTACCCTCTTGAAGTTTCAGTTGGCTCAACCTGTCCTATTAATAGTAATTGGGTTCTAAGTAGTCTCATATCACTGACCTTTCTTTTAGGCATTTTTTTAGCTCAAGCGCCAAAGTATTGCGGCCAAAATATCCCAAAAGTATAATCTCAATGAGTGTAGCATCGAGCATCAACCAATCTCCGGTCGGAACCAAAGACGGGCATCTCACTACTTTCTAATGGCTTAGGATGAGTCAATTAAAGGTTCTAAAGGTCAGTTAGCGCTTAATGACACTATAAGGAAGCCTAATGTTATCCTTGACTGGCTCAAGGAACATTAGTACAAGCCAGAGTATCACGCTAACGTAGCTATCACTTCTTCCATATCGGTTTACACCGAACAACCTCCATGATTTATTGCTACTTACCTAAAAAGGTTCCCCAGATCCGGGTGTAGGATCTTTTAGTAACAACCCAAACAAGCCCTCAAAAGTAAAGCATGCAAAATGCACAATGTAAAGCAATTAAAGAATGAACTAATACTCTAAGGTAACACCACTTTTTATTAAGATCCCTAGCAGAGTCTCTAGTTCTGTAATACGGTGGGAGAACTGACTGTTATACTGGTTTTTCATTTTTTATTCGCAAATGTTGTGGGAAGAAAGAGTCTCCACTGACTTTTCTTTTATCCAACAAAGGAAAGGCTGAAAGAACAGAAAAAGACCTTTCGAGAGTTTTCTAAGTAAGGGGGTAGATTATGGAAAGGGAAGGTGTTAACACCCTTTCCATCCATAGTTATCTACGGACTCTTAGATGCTTAGCTCATTTTGAAATACCTTGTGCTTTGTGTGTTTTGAAAAGTATTTTGAAAGAAAGCGCCTTAGTACGGCGAACTTTGTAATGTTTCCCGGATTGGTAGAGAACGTATACAAAGTGTTTGAAAATGTTTTTGAAAGATGTTTTTTGTGCAAGTGCAAAAATTGTTTGAGAAAGCATCTAACAACTATCTACTTTACTCGAAAGGTTATTCTTTTCTTCTTTTCCTTTAGACAGTGCTATCCTACTATTAGTGAGTACGTAACCCTAGTCATTGGATGTTTGAGGGACATTCGAAGGGACGTTTATACAGTCGCAAAGGCAATTGGGCAAGAAACTTTAGTAACTACCCTAGAGTTTTAAGATTATTTTACCGAGGCACCTTCGAGAGGGTCATCGAGGGACTTATTATCTTTAAACCAGAGGGTAGCCACTAAAATCTCTCACGTTTCGAGAGATGTGACTATTTTCCGAAGGCAACCAAAGTGGCATATCCTAGAGGTGTATATGTGCAATTGTGTTGTTTTTCAGCTATTTATCTTTGCATTTAGGTTTTCTAACGCTTTGTTTTATTCTTGCCATACAATCCTACTTAACATGCATCTAAACAGTTAATAATTTGCAGTAATTAAAAATGCGGAAATATAAATCTAGCTATTACAAGGCTTCCGGGAGGGGGATTATTACAAGTCCAAAAATGGGGGGAGAAATAAAGAAAATAGTAAAAGAGTCCTAGTTAATTCTATTACAAACCAGGAAGCAGGTACAATAATATGAAAATGATTTAAAAAAAATCGCACGCGAATTAGAAAAGTCGTCAAAACCCTAAAATATTGCTAGGTCTAAAGAAAATCTATTGTTATTTTTGTTTATTTTTTAAAAAAAGGGATTAAATTAAATCTAATTAGTTAACTAAAAAAGGAAAATAAAATTTAAAATAAATCTAACATTTTTTATATTTTTTTACTAATAAAAGAAATATTGAAATTTTACCCTAATTCTAATTATTATTTTTTGGAATTTTTATTATGAAAAGAAAATGAATTAACCTAAATCTATTTAATTTTAATTTATGAAAAGAAACCAAAATAATTAATTAAATTAATTTATGAAAATTAAAATTGAATAAAATAAAACCTAGATCTAAGTTTTTATATTTTATGATTTTATGATTAAAAAACATGATTTGAAAATAAAACAATTAAATAAACAAAATAAAATAAAATAGTGAAAAGCAATTGAATGAGCCTGGTATGTGAAGCTAAAAGCGGGGGGTGATTTGGAATTTGTTAGGCCCAAATATCCAGCAAGCCCAAGCCACGTTAGGATCTGGTGAAGAGGTGTCTGGAGGGTCCATGGTAAGGCTGCATGTTGAAGGTGTTGGATCCAGGTCAACTGAGACCTGATGGCATAGATCTGATGGCCTATTATGCACTCCTTGGATATGCCAACATTGGATCTGTAAACAATATCTTAGAAAGAATGAAAATGTATGACTTGGGACTCGAACACAGGTCCTCTCCTTCATACGCGTCCCCTCTTACCAACTGAGCTAACTGTTCAATCGTTTGTATAAACAACAAAATAACAAAATATACGAAATAAGGTCGGGAATATATTTGAAATAAAAAATGCGCGCGCTTACTGGATAGACCAATAGGGAAGAGACGCGTATGCTGCCGGAGTCAGCCCACCGGAGTCAACTTTCTGGTTATCTTCCCTGGTGGGCCAAAAGCTTAACCTGCAAAAACAATGAGATTCAGAGATCAAGACCTATCCTAACCCCCTGATTTTTTCTCCCTGGTTCCAAATTAGAGGTCCATTTATCTTAAAACGGCCTAGATTTTGAGATTCAAAGGAACCAACTTCAAATACCCTAGCAATGGAGTTTTGTGTTCTGGGAACTGAAACTCACATGAATTACGTCAAAACATTCATAAACAATGATAATAACATGAATATGCAATCACATGAGATTAAAATTAAAGATTAAACGGGTTTGAGATCCAAATTTTTTTACCAAACGGAAGGATAAGAGGAGCGCGTTTCTGCATGCGTTAGACTTGTGTGATGATTGGAATGGACTCCTAGAGCTTCCAGGGAGTTGATGGAATGCCTTGAAGAGCCTGGAAGTGGCTAGTTCGCGTGGTATATACTTTCACTTTTTCTTTGAATTTTTTCAAACTTTAGGGTTAGGTTTGAGGCAGGCTGCGCGTCTCTTCCCTATTGGTCTATCCAGTCAGCGCGCGTATTTTTCATTTCAAATATATTCCTGACCTTGTTTCGTATATTTTGTTATTTTGTTGTTTATACAAACGATTGAACAACTAGCTCAGTTGGTAAGAGGGGACGGGTATGAAGGAGAGGACCTGGGTTCGAGTCCCAGGTCATGCATTTTCATTTTTTCTAACATATTATTTACAGATCCAGTGGTTGCATATCCAAGGAGTGCACCATAGGCCATCAGATTTATACTATCAGGTCTCATTTGACTTGGACCCAACGCCTTCAACATGCAGCCTTACCATGGACCCTCCAAACACCTCTTCACCAGATCCCAACGTGGCTTGGGCTTGCTGAATATTTGGGCCTAGAAAATTCCAAATCACACCCCCTCCCTCTTTCAGCTTCACATACCAGGCCCATTCAATTTATTTTCTCTATTTTATTTTGTTTATTTAATTGTTTTATTTTCAAATCATGTTTTTTAATCATAAAATCAGAAAATATAAAAACTTAGATCTAGGTTTTATTTTATTCAATTTTAATTTTCATAAATTAATTTAATTAATTATTTTGGTTTCTTTTCATAAATTAAAATTAAATAGATTTAGGTTAATTCATTTTCTTTTCATAATAAAAATTCCTAAAAATAATAATTAGAATTAGGGTAAAATTTCAATATTTCTTTTATTAGTAAAAAATATAAAAAATGTTAGATTTATTTTAAATTTTATTTTCCTTTTTTAGTTAACTAATTAGATTTAATTTAATCCTTTTTTTAAAATAAACAAAAATAACAATAGATTTTCTTTAGACCTAGCAATATTTTAGGGTTTTGACGACTTTTCTAATTCGCGTGCGATTTTTTTTAAATCATTTTCATATTATTGTACCTGCTTCCTGGTTTGTAATAGAATTAACTAGGACTCTTTTACTATTTTCTTTATTTCTCCCCCCATTTTTGGACTTGTAATAATCCCCCTCCCGGAAGCCTTGTAATAGCTAGATTTATATTTTCGCATTTTTAATTACTACAAATTATTAACTGTTTAGATGTATGTTAAGTAGGATTGTATGGCAAGAATAAAACAAAGCATTAGAAAACCTAAATGCAAAGATAAATAGCTGAAAAATAACACAATTGCACATATACACCTCTAGGGTATGCCACTTTGGTTGCCTTCGGAAAACAGTCACATCTCTCGAAACGTGAGAGATTTTAGTGGCTACCCTCCGGTTTAAAGATAATAAGTCCCTCGATGACCCTCTTGAAGTTGCCTCGGTAAAATAATCTTAAAACCCTAGGGTAGTTACTAAAGTTTCTTGCCCAATTTCCTTTGCGACTGTATAAACGTCCCTTCGAATGTCCCTCAAACATCCAACGACTAGGGTTACGTACTCACTAATAGTAGGATAGCACTGTCTAAAGGAAAAGAAGAAAAGAATAACCTTTCGAGTAAAGTAGATAGTTGTTAGATGCTTTCTCAAACAATTTTTGCACTTGCACAAAAAACTTCTTTCAAAAACATTTTCAAACACTTTGTATACGTTCTCTGCCAATCCGGGAAACATTACAAAGTTTGTCGTACTAAGGCGCTTTCTTTCAAAATAATTTTCAAAACACACAAAGCACAAGGTATTTAAAAATGAGCTAATCATATAAGAGCCCGTAGATAACTATGGATGGAAAGGGTGCTAACACCTTCCCTTTCCATAATCTACACCCTTACTCAAAAAACTCTCGAAATGTCTTTTTCTATTCTTTTCACCCTTTCCTTTGTTGGATAAAAGAAAAGCCGATGGCGACTCTTGCTTACCACAACATTTGTGATTAAAAAATGCAAAACCAGTATAACAATCATTTCTCCCACCGTATTACAGTTACTTCAAACTTCCAAGAAGAAATGATGTATGTTCTCTTTCAATTCTTTGATCCTACGCATTATTGCTTTACCTTTCCCGATTATCAATTAGTACCTACATTGAAAGAATTTTCTCAACTTCTAGGAGTGTCTGTGCTTAATCAAATACCATTCACATTTTTAGAGGAAACTCCAAAACCTGGAGTTATTGCCAAAGCTTTGCATTTAAAGAGATCCGAAATTGTGGCGAATTGGGAAACAAGGAGTAGAGTTAAGGGTTTTATAGCCAAGTTTCTGTTGGAGAAGGCTCAATTTTTTTGGGAAGATATGGATTTTAAAGCTTTCTAAGACGTCTTGGCTCTTCTAATCTATAGTTTTGTTCTATTGCCCAATCCAGACCAACGCAAATATGTGAATGCCACCAAGGTTTTTCTCTCTCATAATCCCGTGCCTACACTACTCGGAGACATCCTACATTGTTTTCATACTCACACCATGAAGAAGAGAGGGATTCTTTTGTGTTGTATCCCATTGATGTCTAGGTGGTTTATTTTGCACCTACCTCAATCAACATTAAAGAAAGAACAAGGCTTGACATGGTCTAAAAGGTTGATGTCACTCTCGCATTCTAATATTCATTGGTGTTCTCGATCTTTGGAGGATGTTACCATTATTTATCACTGTGGGGAATCCCTTAATGTCCCACTACTTGGAATTAGGGGAGGAATCAATTATAATCCTTGCTTGGCTCTACAACGGTTTGGGTATGCTCGGAGGGATGGTCCTCATGACGCGCTCGTCCAAGGTATTGTATTTAACTATGAGAACAATGTCCAAGGTTATCGTCAAAAATTTATACAAGCCTAGGGCATGGTAAACAAAGTTGATAGCAAAACGTTGGGGCATAAGAACTCCATTCCTTTGGAACCTTACCTCAAGTGGGTATTAACTAGTGCTCAAAATCTTATGATGCCTTACCCAGCCATCCTACATGTGATTATGGAGCCTGTTGCTGAGGGAGACACTCCTTACACTCTTCTTCATCCTGACATGCCTACCGACTTTGAGGAATTGAAAAGATCGTGGATTCAAATCAAAGGGGAACGAGATACCTTTGAAGCACAGTTCTACGCAAGCGAGAAGAAGGTTTTGGAGCTCACGAGGCAACTTCATGAAGAGCGAAGTTTGAATGCCTACATTGCACCAAAGAGGATGCGCCCATGGGAAGCTTGAGTCCTTTCTGTTTTAGGAGTTTATTTTGTATCATTTGTGTTTCTTCCATTGTAATCCCAAGAGGAATTTTTAATTCATGAGCTTATTGATGAAATTAATGTTTGTTGTCTTCTCTTTGTCTAGAAAATTTAAATTTCTTAAAATCCTTGAAAACATTGCATTCGCATAACATGCATCATATCATAAGCAAGATTTCCGACATAACTTTCCTCGTCCTTTTACTGTTTATTTCAGTATAAGATGGATCTCGAGAAAACTGTCAAGGACTTGCAGACTCAACACTCTCAATTTCAAGAGACTCTTCTCAACTTAGTAAAGGGGCAGCAAGAATTGATGACACTTCTTGTTACGAAGAAGAAGAAAAAGAAGAAAGTTGTAATCAACATGGGGAAGAGGTTTAAAGGGCCCGTCAGACAAGTCCAAATTGAAGAGGATTCCTCCAAAGAGGATGAAAATCAATATGAAGATGCTAGGAGCACCCGTGCTAGGGGTGGAAACAATCAAATTTCTAAAGACAAAGATTATTTTGATGAGCAATATCTACCGGCCGACGACAAGTATAAGTAATTAGAAGACAGATTGAAGGCTGTAGAAATCCAAGTTGTGTTTGGCTTGGACTTTGGTGACTTGAGTTTGGTTCCTGGGGTAATCATTCCCCATAAATTTAAGATTCCTGTTTTTTCCAAGTACGATGTTATCTCATGCCCGAAGCTTCACCTAAGATCTTACTCCGCAAAATTCAGCCGCATACCGCTAACAAGAAACTGTGGGTGCACTTTTTCATGAAAGTCTAGCTGGGACGTAGTTGGAATAGTTTTACCAATTGGAAGGGACTAACATCCATACTTGAGAAGATTTGGCCACTGCCTTTTACCGCCAATATCAATATAACGCCGATCTTGCGCCAACTAGGGTGCAATTACAAGGAATGACATGGGTTCTAGTGAGGGCTTCAAAGAATACGCTCAAAAACGGAGAGACCTGGCTGGAAAAGTGAATCCACCTTTGACTGATAGGGAGTTGGTACATATTTTTATGGGAACATTAACTGGGCCATTTTTCAACTTACTGATTAGAAGTTTATCATTTGGATTCACTGAATTTTCTTGACTGGTGAAAGGGTCGAAAGCGGGATTAAAAGCGGGAAGATATCAATCGCCTCCTCCTCCAACGCTGTGAAAAAAGACATTTATTGGTAAAAAAAAGAGACTAATGTTGTGTATGGGTCAAGGAGTCATGCTAGGAAGGACCATCCTCAGTCAGTAAGTGTAGTTCTAATATCCAATCCAACTCCTACTCAACAGCCAGAACAACGAACTAATCAACAAAGGACGAAGTTTCTACAGAGACAGTACACCAAGATTGGGATGTCCTTGCCACATGCCTTACAGCATTTACTGAAAGCCGAGCTCATTTCACTAAGAGATTCTCCACAAAATCCCAATACATCCTCACCAAAATACAATCACAATGCAAGATGCACCTACCACTCAAACATCCCTGGACATGATACCAAGAACTGTTGGGCATTAAAAAACAAAATCCAAGACCTAATTGATAACAAGATAATTGAATTTGACCCTCCGCCAACTCTCAATGTGATCACCATACCCATGTCAAATCATGGTAGGGATGTGAATGCTATTGGAGATGCCTATTTTGTTTCCTCCGTCAACAACTTGACCACTCCTTTGAAGATTGTTAAAAAGAATATGTTGAAAGCTGAGGTATTTCCTGGCTACCTTGAAGACTGTTGCTACTATATTGTACAAATTAGTGGTTGTGAATTGCTTAAGAAAGGTCCGTCTGTGAAAAGTTTGACTCAAAGTGCATCTCAAGAATTTGAAGACGTGTCCATCATTACTATCTCAAACAAACCTATTAAGATCACCTTCAAAGATCCTATTAGGATTCCCGTTGAACCAATAATAGCTCCGCTAATTATCACCACACCGGGGCCAGTTCCTTACTCTTCTGATAAGGTTATGCCCTAGAATTATGGGGCGAAAGTGTTTTACCATGGTATCAAACAAGATTCTTAGATTGATGAAGATGAAACTGCTGACATTACAAGCATTGCTAGATTAAGTAAAGTTACTAGGACGGGGAGGATCTTCTCTCCAGAAATTTCACCTCCGACAAACACTACTACACCCATTTGTATTACTGTTGTTAAACCTATTGCTGATACTCGAGGAAGGGAAAAAATGGCTAAGCCTGCCCTGATGGAGGCGCCCACAAAATATATTACCATTGAGGACCCGTCTACCCAAGAGATGGAGGAGATTCTAAAAATCATCAGAAAAGTGATTACAAGATAGTGGAACAGTTGGGGCAAACACCATCGAAGATTTCTATGATGCCTTTGTTGCTATGTTCCAAGGCGCACGCCCAAGCACTGATAAAGTTCCTGAAAAATGCGCATGTCCCTTAAGAAAATATCGCCAACCAATTTGAAAATTGTGTAGCGAGTTTGACTGCCGGGAAAAAACACAACAAAGCTCTGCATGTTTCCATCGAATGTAAACGAACCACTTTAGCCCATGTATTGGTAGATATTGGATCCTCTCTAGATGTCTTACCCAAAGGTGCTCTAGATCGTTTGGACTGTGAAGGTTTCGTTCTGAAGCCTAGTGACATTGTAGTGAGAGCTTTTGACATATCAAGTATTCAACTAAAAATTCTATGTGATGGATATCCATCCTGCTTATTCTTTCCTGTTTGGACGCCCCTAGATACATGGGGCAGGTGCGGTGACTTCCACACTACATCAAAAGTTTAAATATCTGGTCAAGGGAAAAATTGTCACTGTATTTAGAGAAGAAGAGTTTATGATCAATCATCTGAAGTCATTTAAGTATGTTGAAATGGATGGAGAGTTCATTGAAACTCCTTGCCAGGCCTTTGAAGTGGTCTCTCCCATGGTTGTTGTTGCCAAAGCCACTCCTAACACTCCCAAAGCTGCTAAAGATACACTGAGGATGGCTTCTCTCAAAGATGCTTGTGTTGTTATTGAAGAATGAGGTTGCACCATTTGAGGACAACTTCCTAATTTCCCTTTCAAGTCACAAAAATTTGGATTGGGATTCACTTTCAAAGCTCAAAAGGAGGTTCGACGTGCTCGCGTAGGGAAACAACCTCTCTGCATTAGTAACAATGAGGTTAATTCTCTTGAAGACTCTGATGCTGATTGCGACTTTGACAACTGGATCTATTCGACTGCTGGTGGAGGACTCAACAAATGGCAGACCAAGGACTTCATTCCCATCTCCTAAAGCCAGGAGTAATTTCCATTTTTTGTTTTTATTACTTTGAGAACTTTGTCTGTAATTTCCATTAAAACAATGACTTTAAGCCATGTGCCTTGCCCAGGGTACAGTGGTTCATTTTTTAAGTGTTTGTCATTTTCATATGCCATATGCTCATTTTAATGAAAAACATTGGACTATTTTGCGTTCAAGTTTTGCGCTATTTGTCTTTCTCTTACTTTATTGCATTTTCAAAATAGCCATATGACCTTACATGCATACACACACATTTGCAGATCCACATCCACTCTGGATCTCATTGAAAATGATTTCGTTATTGCCGTTTATGATTTTCAACACCAATCTACCAAGCCAAAGATGAAGGAGAGGAAGATTGTGAAATACATGGGGAACTCGCCAGACTTCTGATACAAGAGGAAAAGGTCATTCAATCGCACGAAAAACCAATTGAAGTGATCAACCGAGGTACTGAGGCAGACAAGAGGGAGGTCAAGATCAGCGCCAACTTAGAATATTGTGTCAAGAGAAGATTGGTCCAAATGTTGCACAACTATGTTAAAGTGTTCGCTTGGTCATATGAAGATATGTCGGGGCTTGATACTGATATCATAGTCCATCGTCTGCCAATGAAGGAAGGTTATCCTATGATCAAGCAAAAGGTCCGTCGCATGTGGCCAGATATGTATGAGAAAATCAAATCTGAGGGGATGAAGTAATTCAATGCATGCTTCCTAGCAGTGACATCATATCCCCAATGGGTTGAAAATGTGGTCCCAGTGCCGAAGAAAGATGGAAAAGTTTGTATGTGCATAGACTATAGGGATTTGAATAGGGCAATCCCCAAGGATGATTTCCCGCTAGCACATATCAATGTCTTGGTTAACAACACGGCTCAACACAAAGTTTTCTCCTTCATGGATGGTTTCTCCTAATACAATCAAATCAAAATGGCACCCGAAGACATGGAGAAAACCACTTTTGTTACACAGTGAGGCACCTTCTGTTATAAGGTCATGCCTTTTGGTTTGAAGAATGTTGGCGTAACCTAGCAACGGGCTATGGTAGCTCTATTTCATGATATGATTCATCATGAGATAGAAGTCTATGTTGATGACATGATTACAATATCACAAACTGAAGAACAACGCCTTAATCATCTTCACAAGTTGTTTGAGAGGTTGAAGAAATACAAGCTAAGGTTGAATCCCAACAAATGCACCTTTGGGATAAGGTCTGGAAAACTCCTAGGGTTCGTCGTCAGTGGAAAAGGTATTAAGGTGACCCTGCAAAAGTTAAAGCCATACAATAAATTCCATCTCCCTGTACTGAGAAGGAGGTCATAGGTTTCTTAGGTCGACTCAACTATATTATCCGATTCATATCTCACTTAGCTGCTACTTGTGAGCCAATCTTCAAACTATTGAAGAAAGATCAAGTAGTCAGATGGAACGACGACTGCCAAGCAGCTCCTGACAAAATCAAAGAGTACTTGCAAGAACCTCCAATCTTGATGCCTCCAGTTGAAGGAAGACATCTGATTATGTACTTGACTGTATTAGAGAATTCAATGGGGTGTGTGTTGGGTCAACATGACGAGTCTGGACGAAAAGAGCATGCAATATACTACCTTAGCAAAAGGTTTACCAACTGTGAAACTAGATATTCACTGCTCGAGAAAACTTGTGGCGCTTTGGCATGGGTTGTTCACCAGCTAAGACAGTATAGGTTGACTCATACTACCTTATTGATTTATAAGATGGATCCCATCAAGTATATCTTCAAGAAACTAGCTCTTTCTGGACGAATATCTAGATAGAAAATGATCTTGACTGAATATGACATCCAATACACTACACAAAAAGAAATCAAGAGAAGTGTGTTGGCAGATCATTTGGCCCATCAAGCTGTTGATGACTACCAATCCATGAACTTTGAATTCCCAGACGAGAATATCATGCTGATAACCGATTGTGAAAAGCCTGGACCGTATGAAGGACCTGAACAAGGATCTCAATGGACTATGGTTTTTGATGGAGCTTCCAATGAATTGTGTAACGAAATTGGTGTTATGATCATTTCTCCCGAAGGTTGCCATACACCTTCCACTGTCAGACTGTGCTTCGACTGTACAAACAACATGGCCGAGTATGGAGCGTACATCTTGGGTCTAAAGGCTGCCATTGACCTCAAAATAAAATTCTTAAGTGTATACAGAGATTCAGCCCTGGTAATCAGTCAAGTTAAAGGAGAATGGGATACCAAACATCCAAATTTGGTCCCCTACAAAGAGCATGTGCTAACTTTGATCCCTTACTTCAAAGAGGTCGCCTTTGAACACTTTCCAAGGGAAGAAAACCATTTGGCAGATGCCTTAGCAACTATGTTGTCTATGTTTAAGGTCAATTGGGACAACAAAGCTCCCCGAATTACTATTGAAATATTTAACGAACATGTGCCCAGTTATGAGATCGACACTGATAAGGAGAAGCCATGGTATCATGAAGTGAGGAGGTACCTTGAAGCACAAGAATATCCTAAGGGAGCCTCAATCAACGACAAGAAATTTATGCGGAGGTTCTCAGCCAAATTCTTCCTAAGCAATGGGATCCTGTATAAGCGCAACCATGATTCTACTCTTCTTTGTTGTGTGGACAAGAAGGAAGCAGAAAAGATCATGGAAGACATGCCATAAGTGTCAGCTCTATGCCGACAAGGCTCACGTGCCTCCGATACCCTTGAACATTATGTCTGCTCCGTGGCCATTTGCAATGTGGGGCATTGACATGATTGGAGAGATCAAGCCCACTGCCTCTAATGGACATTGTTTTGTCCTTGTTGATATTGACTACTTCACTAAATGGGTCTAAGCCGCTTTATTTTCCTCAGTTACTAAGAACGTTGTAGCCCGGTTTATCAAGCACAATCTCATCTGCAGGTACGGAATCCCTGAAAGGATCATCACCGACAATAAAACCAACCTCAACAATACCATGATTACTGAACTATGCACGCAGTTCAAGATCAAACATCACAATTCTTCTCCATACAGACCTAAGATGAATGGCACCGTGGAAGATTGACATGAGATGTTACCATTTTCTCTTCACGGCTACCATACTTCGGCTCGAACATTAACTGGGGCAACCCCTTTATCTTTAGTCTATGGCATGGAAGTTGTCCTGCCTGTTGAAGTTCAGATTCCTTCCTTAAGGATTATAAAAGAAGCCGATTTAGGTGAGGACGAATGGATTCATACTAGATTGGACCAGTTGAATTTGATTGATGAAAAGAGATTGGTTGCTGTTTATTATGGTCAAATGTATCAAAAGCGTATGATCAAGGCATTCAACAAAAAGATAAAACCTCGGGTATACCTGGCTGGCGACTTGGTAATAAAACGCATCATTCTACCACAAGGCGATCCCAGGGGAAAATGGACTCCCACTTACGAAGGGTCATTTATTGTCAAGAAAGTATTCTCTGGCGCTGCTATGATGCTAACCACTATGGACGGTGAAGATTTCCCGCATCCTGTGAACGTAGACATAGTAAAAAAATACTACGCATAAAGAATGTGTTAGAACATAGTTTGATTCTACAACCCTCAGTTAGAGTTTTTCTGATAACAAAATACAAGATTAAATGAATTATGAGTTTTATATAAGACATATATGCTACTTAAAATTATGTTATGCATTTGCAGGAAACTCTGATGGAATCAGCATCAGAATATCAGTATCAACATCAGCATCAGAAGATCAGTACATGTGCTACGCTGAAGCCTGATGAACAAAATCTGCGCTTAACACACTCTGACTCTGATCAAGATCCTAACTATGTCATCGGCACTCAGAAGCGCCAGAATAAGCTAAAGCCAAGAACACTCTGACTGGCATCAAGCAGAACATTCTGAAGTGTCAACGTTACTGCATTCAAGGCAGATTAATTACCAACGGCTTTATTCCAAGACAAAGATCTTCTCAAAATAGAAAGAATGTTATGAGCATTGAAATGGTATTATGGGCAACAACGTATCTATTCCAAGACTATATAAACAAATCAGTGAGAAAAGAAATGGCTAATACTCTACATTTCTTCAACACGCAAATACGCATAAGCCAATTATCTTCACCCTCACTCACTCAGTTTTGCTAAAGCTCTCAACCGTTTACTCTATAGCTCTAGCATTCTAGTTTCATATAAGCTTCATTTGTGTATTATCACAGTTGTGATATATAGTTTTCCTAGAAACATCAAACACATTTTGTTCATTTATCTGTAAGAAAAATTCCTTGAGAAACCGGTCTGTGGTTAGACTCAAGAAGGCTTTAGCAGTTGTTAAAGCAGTTTTGTATTCAGTTGAATATAGTGGATTAAGACCTCGTTGGAGAGAGGAGAAATCACCTTGACGGGTGGACAGGAGTAGTTTGAGATCAAATGAACTAGGATAAAAATAACGATTTATCTGCATTTGATTTCAAGTTTTAACAATTCAACCCCCCTTCTTGTGTTTTTCACATCTTCAGAATGACCCGCTATGTTGACATACCTAGGCAAAAATAAGGGCATCCCGACGAACCAAAAGGGTTCGGGCAAAAATTAGGGATATATACAAAAGATTATACACCCAGCAAGTCGAAAACCTGAAAGGGAGACTTGGGCAAAATTGGGTATCCTGGTGGACTGAAAACCTGAAAGGGAGGTCCAGGAAAAAGTTAAGGATTAAAGCGTACGACTATGTCCTGTTGGATCACTACAGCCAGCTTTATTACCAAGGTCAAAAGTTCAAATGGTACAAGATTAATTCAATCAACTTATTTCAACGGTAAGGGATGATGTTCGAAGACATAGGGGCAATAGCGGAGTTGGAAACCAATAAGATCAATTCCACATGGCTATACAATTTTTATTTTCACTTTGTATTCTTTTCATTTTTTGACGACTTCCTCTTACTAGGGTTTATGTCTCCATGTACAAAAACGCTTGTTTTTAGGAAAATTATCAATACAACTATACTTTGAAGTGCAAACTTTTTGTTTTTTCTGTTTTGAGTGCAAAAATGTCCAATGACTAAAATTGAATGAACATATGCATATGAACATGATTAAATGTTAACAAATGTATGCACAAGAACAGTAATAAGCATTTACTTAAGGATTTGGGATATCCTTGCAAGAGTCACTTCAATGAGATTATCCCCACAGATTGAATTCATACATTCTCCATCCAAAGTTCCAATCGACATATTCCCTGGAAATTCTCTTCCCCAACCAAGTTTGGACTTCCAAAACTGAAATAGAAAACCTTACAAAATTCTTCCACAGTAAGTTCATCAGAATGCCTTCCTCAATAGGGTTTATTTCCCCAATAGACTACAACCTCCCCAGTTTAAGTCTATTCATTATTTGATCAAGTATTGATCACAATTCCTCAAGAAAAGCACTCAATTTACCAAAAGGAAAAAATGGTCAAAATTAGGGTTTTGATTGTAAATTGACTAATCACTGACTTTTGACCTAATACATGATCCAATGGCTTGAAGCACAATCTCAAGGATTTAAATGCAAAATGTTGACCTAATCTCATGGCTCAAATCATCTTTCAAAATCAATGGATTGATAGTTGAATTTTGGGTCAACTGATGAAAATTCAACTGATGCACAAAAAGTCAAACTTTGACTTTTTTATCAAGGTTTGATTTCAAAGATCACAATTTATAAAGACATTCAAAAATATGAATCTTGATCATCAAGAAATCAAGAAAGTCAAAAGTCAATTTGAATGTCAAACTTTTCAAGACTTAGAAATATTTTCCAAGTGTTTTATACATGATAATTTCACTACTTCATACCAATTTTTCACCAAAATGCAAAATGATTCAAAAGAGACTTTCAACGTGAAAGTTGTAGATCTTGATGAGATCTACAACTTTGTACTAGAGGGCTCATATCCAAAAAATTCTTAGATTTTGAGTTATAAGCTCATGAAGTCATTCACTTTTTCTAAAAAACACTTAGTGAAAATTTGACCTAGTTTAGGTAGATTTTTGTCCCAACTTCTTGGCCATTTTTCACATAGATCTAAGATGATCTTGTCAAAATTGTAAACATGAAGGTTGTAAAGGTTGTCTCAAGCTTTCCAAAATGTCCAAGAACTTGAAGAGATCATGCTTGAGCTAGAAGTTTCATAGAGATGAAGATGGCCTCATAAACTTGAATTATAGGTCATTTTCTTGATGAACATTTGATCCAATCTCATAGCCATGCTGCATGATCTTACTTTGCAGGCTTCTAACTTGTGTTTAACTCCATAATTAATTAATTACACAACTGATAGAGCCATTATCCAAGCATTTGAGCCATTATCCAAGTTGCATTTCCATTTATGGCACAAAGTTAACATTCCATTCTTGAAAAGTTGCTTTAATCACAAAGTCAACTTGTCTTAAACTTCTAACTTGTTTGTTCATCACACACTCAACATACAAAGTTAGATAAACATGTTTAAATCTTGTAACAACTCTAGATAGCCTTGTACTATACATTGGGACAATGTGTATCAAGCTTGATTCAAAAACAAGCCAAAGAGCCATAACATATGAACTTGTACTTCTGATCACCTCAAGCTCTCAAAATCTTTTCCCGTAAATTGAGACACTATTATGCAACCTAGGACATGAAGAAACAAGCATTGAAACTCCCTCAAACCAGAAATTGCACAAAAACTCCATTTTTACCACAGTTCTGCCCAAGAACTTCCATCTCATAAACCACTCGTGTGTTTCTTCTCCAAATCAGTCCTAAAGCTTCCTCACATCAAATATAACTCATCCCAATACCTGTTACAAAACTGTAACTCCATCTTCATTATCCTCCATAACCAAAAACAGGGTGTTGCATGTTGACTTCTCCAGCATGATTCAGTCATCCTCAATCTAAAATAATCATTGCATTAGCTTCCTAGAGGTTTAAGGAAGCTAACCAGATCATTATAACACATTGAA
This sequence comes from Vicia faba, assembly GCA_948472305.1. NCBI lineage: Eukaryota > Viridiplantae > Streptophyta > Magnoliopsida > Fabales > Fabaceae > Vicia > Vicia faba. Next base: position 750,772,846 of record OX451739.1, read on the forward strand.
AGTTGCTCAAACTCAAAACACGAATTCCATTTTCAAGGTGAGTTTTCTGACTTTTGAACTCTTCATATAGGCATCATTTGGTTTCCATTTGTGAAGATTAAATGTAGACATCATAGCCCTAAAACTAACCATGTGCTTAGAATTCATTTATGTTTCCTGAGTAGTGAGAATTTTGAATTTGAACTTCCTGAAAAATTAGGTCAGAATTTGGTACTATTTAAAATTCGTGCTCATATTTGATTCATTGCTTAAGTTATTTATATTTCTGAAATCGTGATGAAATTTCTAACAAGTTTGATGTTCATACTTTTGAGATTGGATAAGAAATGAATAAGTTGCAGTCGCTGGCGCGAAGAAGAAGATGAAGTTGTCCTCATGAACTTGTTTTATGTTAAGTTTATTGGTTGTTGTTTCTATATCGGATGTACAGGCCACCCCAGTGGCAGCAAGCGCGCATAAGGTATTATTATAGGAGGTCTTGGGTTTGAGCCCCAGCGAGACCTTTTGGAATTTTTTACAACATTTCCTTGTTTCTTTTTTACACATGAGCGCGCTTGGGCCTGTTCTTCATGGGCCAGACCATTTTACTCAGCAACACTCCCTGATCACTATATAATACGCAACCCATCTTATATTTTATTTTTTTATTTTATTTTTATTTTATTTTCCGACTACAAAAAAGGTTTGGGTCTAAAATAAACAAAAACTGTTTTTACTTCCTAACACCCTTTTCACTTTCAAACCCCCTAACCCAACTTTTATCTTTTTATATTATTTTCTTTTCTTTTCTTTTATTATTTTTATTTTTATTATTATTTTATTACAAAAATACAAAAAATATATATTTTACTAAATACTTAGACAAAATATTTTCATATTTTTATTTCATTTCTTTTAAACAAAAACCCTAAAGAAATACATTGTTCTTTCTTAAAATTAATTAGTTAATTTAGAGTTAGGTTTTGATTTTATCTTTTTAATTAACTTGGAATTTTATTTATTTATTTATTTATTTAGTTAATTAGGTTAACTTTAAAACCTTTTCATAACAAAACCATAAAAAGAAAACAATTTTCTTCTCTTTTGCACTATCTTTATATCATTGTACATTTTACGTTCTATTATTCAATATGGTTGTAATAGTAATTAGGTTTTAATTACTTTCATCCCCATTTGTAATTTGTATCCCCATCCCCTAAATGATGTAATAGTGCAAGACTTTAAATTTCCGCAATTTATCGCTTTCAATACTATTGCTAGTAATTAGGGTTTATATGGTAAGACATAAAATCAAACAATAGACAACTTTAATTTAAGACAAATTAAATGAAAATAATACACTTCACACACTTGCACCTCTAGGGTTAACCCACACTTGTTTGAAACAATCGGCTGAAAATCATCAAACAATGAAGTCGCCATCGAACGTATTTTATCCCACATGAAGGGAAAGGTAAACATCAAGAAAACCTGAGAAGGGAGAAGTCATGGTCTTGCAATCGAGAGATCGAGTAAGGGAGTATGTTACGTGAGGGGAAGGTATTAGCACCCCATACGCCTGTAGTACTCTACGATATCCACTCTTGTTATCTATCTTATGGGTGTGATTAATCTATGGTTACTGTTTGCTACTGAGGAAGAATCCATACAAAATTAAAGAGAAAAGAATGTAGGGAAAATAAAATTGTACTCGCTTGGCCCTACCCTAATGCCTACGTATCCTTTGTGAGGAATCAGAGCTACCGTAGTTTGGCTAACATGTTTTTTTTGTTTTGTATTTTTTATGGACGATGTTAATTCTGCCTTCTTCCGCAGCTCGACCTATGGAGACTTATGTGTTGGCACAAAATTAAATTAACCATGTCCTTACCTGAAAAGGTTTTTAGAGAAAGGGTGCTTGGGCGTACAAAAATGTTTGAGTTAGTTTGTATTTTGTTGTAGATAATGACTAGTTGACCTCAAGAGAGAGATATTAGCCACTTTTCTACTTATCCATGAAAGGGGTCTTCGATACTTGAACCACGCCTAGGCCTGAGATGGAAGAACAATAAGATCAAGAAGAGACCCGCTTATCATTTCCCATACTCAACAAAAGTATGATTCTCGTCAGTAAATTTTTTAGTATTTTGAAGTTTGAAAGAAAAAAAAATTTTGTTTTAAGTGCATATGTAAAAGGGAGGAAAGGTCAAAGGGAGACTAGCCTATTTCTAAACCTAATGTTATCATGCATCATTGGACCTAAAGTTGGAATTTCGAGGGAATTCTACTTAATGTTTGCATGCTTGGATTTAGAAGCCTAATGTTTAATTTTAGTTCAATTAAATCGAAGATTAAATTTGAACCAAAATCACCTAAGGGGTCATGAAAGACTATATAAACAAGCAAAATTAGGCAGCAAATATTAAAGTATTGCATACAATCCATACTAAAAATCGCAAACGAAATACATGGCATAAAATGAGTAAAACTAGTAGTTAAAATTGACTAAAAAGTTAGCAAAGGGGGAAAATTAATTCCTATTTAATTCCTAAACTGTCTTATAATATTGTTATCATTTTTATTATGTATTTTTGTTATTAAAAATCATGAAAGAAAGAATTAAAAATAATTATAAAAATAAATTAAGAGAATCAGGGGGTGCTAACTGGAATCCAGGAGTTCATTGTAGGAATCAGACGCTAGGTGCAAGGCCCAAGATGACTAAGGTCCAATGCAGTTTTTGTTGTTATTGTTACTGCATTTGGTTTCCAAAAAAAGGGAATTGAAGCAGGCTTAAGGATGATTTGGCCCACAAGAGTTCAACAAGCATTTTTTTGTAGCTATTTCAGTCTAAAAAAACACACATATTGGGCTTAACATATCACACTAATCCAACCATTATCTTTTCACCAGATTTTAATTCAATTTTCTTTATTATAAAAAAACATGAAACGATGTCGTTTCGTTACTCTTAGGTTAGGGTTGAAGTTTGTGGCTCTTCAGATTAGACGAACAAAAAAAAGCTCCTCTTCTCTTTCGAACCGAATACTCTTCCCTCCTCATCTTCGTCTTCGATAACACGCTGCCGCAACCACAACTCTCACCATCTGAGACCACTGATTGACACCACAAACAGCCTCGCCTCAGTCTCATCTCTTTGAACCTCCATTTCGTTTGTATAAATTCTAACAACATTCACCTAAATCTAATAGAAACCAAAAACCTAGCTGAACACAAACTGAAATTAAATCGAGATGGTGCGTGAGATCGAATCACATGCTTAGGGCTTTCATTCAGCGACGTACAAGCTATACAGCGGTATAAAGATCAGTGCAAGAAGGTGAAGAAGACAGCCTACCTACCGGAGAAAATCTAGTGCCTCTTTAATGGTGACGAGATGAGCAGAAAACCAAAGGTATCTTCAGGTAATAGCTCTTATAATTCCTTCGATTTCTACAACAAAATATCCTTCTTCTTCTATCCTTTCTACCAATATTGCGATTGTTGTATGTGTTCTTACGCTTAATATGAGAGATGCATGGAGATCGAATAGAGAATTCAGAGGCTTTAGTTCGATTGATTAGAGTTTTAGAGGTTGAAACTCTAACAACAATGGTGTTGCTCGTATGAGTTAGGGTGAGAGAAGGGATTGATGAAGAATTTTCGAGAGGGTTTCAGGGATGAAGCTGATGAATGGTTTGTTGGAATTTTGTGAAGAGTGAAGAAGATGGTTGAAAGAAACGTGATGAATTTCTGAGATTTTGTAGCGAGTTATGGTTTCAGAGTGAGAGAGTAAAGATGATTCTGAGAAGAGTGATGGAGAATGAAGTGAAGGTTAATGCAATTTAGTGATGTAGATTGAAGAAGATAGAGGTTGTGGTGTGTAAAGATGAAGGTCCTTGAAATTGAAGGTGATGAAGAGATTATATAGTTGGTAGAGATCGAGTATCAGTTGAGGATCCATCAATCTGAGCCTTAGGATTAGAGGATTCAGTTATGAGATTAATGATGAGATTTCAATCAGTTAGGTGACAGTTAAGCATGAGCCAGAAGTTAGTTACAGTGGATTTGAGTTAGTTAGATGTTAGGTTTTATTATGATTCAGCTAAAAGTTAGTTTATGCTATTTTAGGTTAGTTGTTTGTTAAATTGGGAATTTTGTTAAATTTGTTATGGAATTGGTTAGAAGTTGGTTATTGTAGCTAGGAAAGAAGTTGGTTAGTGAAGTTAGAGGTAGTTGGAGAATCTGTTAGGAGGTTTCTGTTATGTAGTTGGTTATAGGTTAGGAAATTCTGTATTGGACTGTTGGTGTGGGCTTAGTTAGAATTCTGTTAGGGAATTTGCAGGGTTAGTTGGGAAGTTTGTTACTGTAGTTAGGGAGTTATGAAATCGGTTAGGGGTTAGGGTGAGTTAGAAACAGTTAGAAAATCTGTTTAGAAAAATGGTTAGGAAAAGTTTGTTAGTTGTTGAGTTATGTTTTCTGTTATTGAAAATTTGTTTTTGTTAGTTGTATTGTTGTAACTCCTTATTTATTCCTATGCAATTTTTTTCTATTTTGCATCTAAATTGATATGCTTGCTCGACCCGATTCTCCCTTATTCTCTTGTCACTTCTTTCTGATATTTTCTCTGTACGTACAGCATAGTCTTGATTTTCCGTATTATGATTATTGTTGTCCATGTGCTGCAGGACTAAAATGAGTGAACTAATTTGTTGGACATGGAAGTGCAGAGGTGGTTTATGACTGATGTAAAGTTGCTTGAATTTTTCTTCGAACTGATATGTGAAGGTCCTATAATGAAGCTTGGCGTGGTATGGTAGGTCATATGCAGGTTGGCATATTATGGTTGTAATGTTATGGTGCAAATGTGATTTATGCTTGGTCTATTATGTTTATCTTGGTTGCAGCTTATATACTGCATGTAGAATTTGCTTTCGCTATTGCTGCCTTTGGTTTGTGATGCCCACTTGATTGTTTTTGGTTTTGTCATAATAGGGTTGCTTTATGCATAGTTTGTGGGTCTGATTCCCTGTAGATTATTGAAGCACCTTATTCAGAAAAGTATGGCAACATGTATTGGTGCAAGTTATAGCAATGTTTTGGAGCTGAATCAAAGATGTGCCATGGAAGCTTGGAGTTTAAACTTTAGATTTAGACAATCTGATTGATTTTGTGCATTTCTTGTGAAGAATTTATAATGAACTCATGATGTTTGTAATGAAATTTAATAGCTTTTGAAATGAATCAAACTTGTACTTTAACTTGTAATTCACCGAGCATTCGAAATGATTAATGGTGTCTAGATAAGTGATGGTTATGGTGTAATGAACATGATGTATGATAATTGAAACATGAATGAACTTGAATCATTTTTTAATGAATTCAATGGATAAACTAGTTTGATTTTGATATTTTTGCTTCTTGAATTCTGAATGAACTCCACTTGAATGAATCACATCTTGAATCACAACTTGAATATTGTTGAATGAATTTTTGTGAACTTAGAATCAAAAACAATGTTGAATGGTATTGAAAGTGATAACCTGAACCATGCCTTGAATGACCTATGATATGTTGAATCCCTAATGCATTAGCCCTTATATTTGTGTTTTCTCTTCATAAGAAATGCATTCAAAACCAACTTGCCTTCTATGCTTGCATCTTATTAGAGACCTTATTCTCACAATTGAATTTCCAATGATAATGCCTTGATTGTATTACACATCCACAACATCACCTTTGTACCAAGATTTAAATATTGTAATTCACTTTGCTAAGGCACCTCATTTTGATGACTAATGATCTCGGAGCAAATGTCTTGAGGAAAATCTTGTAGATAGGAGATATTAGAAGCATATGAGTGATGGTGATCACAAAAACCTAAGATTCCTTGAGACGAACCTTGATGGCTTGAAAGCCCATGATGAAGATTTCCTTGTAGCTTGGTGATAAAGAGGTTCATGAATTAAAACCCTAGCTTTAGACAAACTCTGATTGATGAAAGAATCAGTTGGTTCAAGCTTGAGTGAAGATGAGAACCTTAAAGCCATATAGCAACCCTAATTCTTCAATATCCTTGATCCCGTGCTAAATTTATGAATTAATGATGCATGACATGCAGAATGACCTAATGGAAGTTATCTACATGAGAAAAGTGCGAGATGCATAAGCCATATAAGAGTAAAAGGGTAGGACAAATTTAGGGTATTACATTGTTGCCTTAGAATAAATAGTCATGTCCCTCAAACGTGGGATACTTTAGCAATGACCCTTGAATACAAGATCGTAGTCCCTCGATGACCCTTCGATATTGCCTTCGGTAAACGATCTTAGTCCCTTATGACAAATTGATAAGGTATCCTACAATGTTGCCTTCTATGACTGTATGATGACCCACACCCGTCCCTTCACATCCAATGATATGGTTTTTTACTAACTAATGGTAAGATAGCAATATCTAAAGGAGGAGGAAAAGAACAAATACTTTTTGAGTAGGTAAAACGCTCGTAGTTGCTTGCTCACAAACAAAACCATCTCCACGCTTACACTTTCAAAACATATTTCCAAAAACAAACATCTTTCATGAAATATTTTTCAAAAGTCAACACTTTGTATGTATTCTTATAGAGACAGGAATCATTACAAAGTTCGCCTAAACAAAGGCACTTTTCAAAAATACTTTCAAAATAAATCACAAACACATTTTACAAAGAATTTCAAAGTGAGCTAGCAACTAAGAGCCCGTAGAAAAATACGGATGAAAAGGGTGCTAACACCTTCCCTTTTCGTAACCTACCCCCCGAACTCAAGAAAATTCTCAAAAGGTCTTTCCTGTTCTTTTCACCCTTTCCTTTATTGGATAAAAGAAAAGTTAGTGGCGACTCTTGCTATCCGCAAAAATTGCTATAAAACACAAAACACCCAAGTCAGATCCACTGTATTACAAAGGGGGAAACCCAAATCACATGGAAAAACAAAATTTAATTATCCTAGTTCACACATTAGAAGCACGTGCAGCAAAAGCCTCATGTAACACCCCAATTTTATATTTTAATTATTTTATTATTTAACTTACACATTAATTATTATTTGGTTTGATAATTATTTAATTATTATATTTTGTGTGATTATGTGAATAATTGATTTAATTGGAACAAGTGTGTATTATATGTTATTGGATTATTGAGTGTGAGAATAGAAAAATACACATTTAGGCTTTATGTTTCATTAGAGTGGGTGAGTGGAGTTAAGTCGATTTAGAGTTAGTAAGAGTTGAACAAAATAAGTAAAATATAGAATTAGAAAGAGAAAGTGAAGAAAACAAGAGAAGAGAAGAAAAATGAGAAAAGGGAGAAAATGAGAAGAGAAGAGGATAGAACCCTAGAGTATATACATCCAAGGTAAGGGTGGGTATTCATTGATTTATGGGTGTATGTAATGGTATGTGATGGGTAGTAACATGAAAATAAGGTTTTGTTCTTCAATTTCTAGATTTTGACATGTTAGGGTTTGAATGTAGAATCATGAAATTGATGTTGGAAATCATGTTTTGATGTTTGTATTTGATGTTATATGTTAGATATATATTATAATAAATTTAATTGGTGAAATATATATGTTTTAATGGTATTTGGATGGACAAATTCATAGGAGGCAGAAGTTGTCCGTAGCAGAATTTTTCTGCATTTCGCAGAGGCCGCTTAGCGCGTGTGAGGCCGCTTAGCGCGGTCTAGAATGCAAACATTATTATTTTATGAAACTGTTATGTACTATGGATTCTTATGATTTATCCTTGATTTACATGAATTTTAATAATTTATTTGATGTGTTTTTGATTGGTTTTGGATAACTTTTGATGAGAAATAAGATATTTGATTTTGTGTATGAGAATGATATGAAATAATGATGAATGTGAATAAAATGATTAGAATTTATTTGCTACATGTTATAATGATGTGTTGAGATGATTAATGCTATGAGAATGCATTATGTGTGATTGATGACATGAAATATGTATATTGTGCAATTTGGTGAAGATAATTCAAATGTGTTGAATTATGTAGAATATGCTTATATGATTAAGATATGGAGATGGTCTTAATTGCATATTATGTTGAGATTTCACATGCATCATTTATGTCAAGAGGAAATGTTTGGTAATTCTCTGGGAATTATTGACTTGTCTCAAACCTGGAGATGGGGGTTTGAAAGCTTAGAAAATAGGCTTTTTGGTGGTTATTTGTCTTGGAGATGTGTTAGAATATGTTGAATACATGATTATGTGAAGTGTGATAAATTCAATTGATGTACGTATGCTATGCAATTACTTATTATTATATATTTCCATAATGATATGAATTCTCACACTTCTGTTGAAATGATGTTTTATACGACATCACTCAGGTACCGAGGTTAACAGGGGTGCTTCTAGCAAGGAGTAGTTGGAGGAGCTAGTCCTTTATTTATCAGTTTTACTAGGTAGTGAGTCATGCTCCGGTCTATGTAACACGAGGAACATTTTGATTCATGTTATTTTTATTATATCCATGTTTATTTTAGAAATGTTGTTATACTCTCTGGATATTTTTGTTGGATTGAGATGTATGTGATGATGGCCTTCAATGCCTAATATTTTATGTCATGATTGTCAGTATGGGATTTCAATCATTAGTATTATTATTTTGAGTTGAGAATTATTCTGCTGCGAGATGCATATGGGTTAGTGTATGGAACATGATTTTAAATGTGTATTATAAGCATGACCAGTGTATTGTGTTATTGTCGTGAAGTAAATGTAATGCTCTCGTCTGATATGCATACTAATTTACTCTGATTATGCCATATTATTTGTGCAGGGTTAATAGGGTGTTACATTAGTGGTATCAGAGCATGGTCGGTCAGTTGGCTAGGTTATTGATATGTTCATTTCCTTTTTTTTATTCTATATGTGTCATATACACCATCGACATTGTTTGTCTGAAGAGTGTTGTTGGTTATTTGGTTGTTTGGAATCTCAGGATGATGGTTGTAGGAAGGAATTACGATGTTATTGCTGAGGCGTTGGCAATGTTGGTCGGTGCAATTGGGAAATAACCGCACGTCAATGCTGGCAACAGAGATGATGATGATTTCGTGCTTTGGGGAAGTTCCAGAGGAACAATCCACCAATCTTTGAAGAAGCTCATGAACCTGACAAGGAACAAATTTGGTTGACAGCAATTGAGAATATCTTTTGGGTCATGAATTGTTCGGATGTGCAGAAGGTGCAGTTTGGCACCCATATGCTTGAGAAGGAAGCTAAGGATTGGTGGAACAACACTGTTCAAAGATTTGATGAAGATGGGATTGAGGTTACTTAGAAACTTTTCAGAGATGCATTTTTGGAGAAGTTATTTCCAGAGGATGTGGGTTGTATCCCAAAATTTTCCCTCTCATATTATCAAGAATTTCCTCACAAGACTTCTTGGACTCCAGACATGATTAGGGTTTGCTCAACTCAAGACATCATCTTGCACTGATAGCCTGAAATTAAGGTTTGAGTTTGCACAAGGATTTTTGGACCATCAGTGCTTCATGTGACTTTCATACACCATATTGGATCCCTAAGATTGTTCATACCAAGTTCCAAGCTTTGAATCACATTTTTGCCCAGTCAATTGGACAGTTGACCTAAAAATCAGTTGTATTGGGGAAAAAGTCAACCATGGCCAATTTACAGTCAAACTTCATAATTTTTGATCCACATCAAAATTCTAGGCTCCTATATAGCATTTGATCAAGTTTGGACCATAACTCCTCAAGAAATTTGATCAGATCATCAAAAGGGCAAAATGGTCAAAATTAGGGTTTTGACTGAGAAAGGGCAATTTCTGATTTTTAACCTAGCCAATGACCAATTGGGTTCAAGCATGATTTCAAGGACTCAATAGCATCATCTTGACCTAATCACATAGTTCAAAAGATCTCAAATGCATAGGATTGACAGATGAATTTTCCAGTCAACTGATCAAAAATCAATTGTACACTGAAAAGTCAAACTTTGACTTTTTGGTCAAAATCAAGTGCCAAGGGTCATAATTCATCAAGATAGGTCAAAATGTGAAACTTGTTGATCAAGAAACCTAAAATTGAAAATTAGGGTTTGAATTTGAAATTTTTCATAACTTAGAATTTTTCTAAGTTATGGAAAATTTCTTATTTTTTCCCAACTTTCCACAACTTTTTCACCATGATGAAATTGGATTCAAAGAAAACTTCCAACATGAAAGTTGTATTCCTCCATGAAATATACAACTTTTATGCACAAAGTTTTCCCAAAAGATGCTTGGATCTCAAGTTATGATTTTGTGAATAAGGGTCCATAAACTTTTTAACTTAGTGAAATTTTGCCCTAGTTTAGGCATGTTTTTTACCTAACTTCATGGAAATTTTTCACCTAGTTCCAAGAGGAATCTCAAAATTCATTTCAAAGATGGATTGTAGAGAATGTTACAAGATTTCCAAAATGTCCAAGAACTCTTCAAGATCATTTGTGGTTAAGGAGAATCGAAGAAAGGAAAAGGGAAATTTATCACTTTTGTTCAAGGAATTTTCACAATGTTACAAGTTGCAAATCAGTTTCAAACATGCTTGTACTTGGTATTAAAGGTCCTAATCCCTTATACACTCCATAATTGAATGCTAACACATTGGATATTGGCTTTATTCTGACCTATGGAGCTTTGCACAAAGAATTATTCCAAAAATGGCATAAAGTTCATAATACCATTTTGATAAAGCAAAACTTTTACAACTTTGCAATTCTTGAGCCATGAACCTAATCTTTTGTTGCACACAAGATCCACAGTTATCAGGCAAAGCATACCAACTCCTTGCAGCCCTAGAACTAGCAAGTACAAGCTTTTGCATTGTCACTTCAACCTTTCTTCAAAAACAAGAAAGGTGGCCAAAAGTCAAGACAACTTGTGTATCTGTTAAAGGCAAGACTTTGTATCATTTCAAACAACTTCAGAACTTTGTCACAAGCCAATACACGAATCCATAGCATCCCAAGCACTCTTAAACACCAAAAACACCATTTTCTGCCCAAACAGGGCAGCCTCTGCAAATTTCTTGCCAACTTGAAACTTGCTCGTGCGTTTTGCTTTGAAGCACCTCAAACACTTTACATACATCCTACCTAAACTATCCAGGCCTTTGTCTTTCAACTGTGCCCTATTTCAAGCTTCACCGTTTTAATTTTTGAGGTTTGCAGGTTGACTTCTACAGGGAGATTCAAGCATCTACAAGGCAAGCTGAGCATTGGAAAAGCTTGAGGGAACTTCAAGGAAGCTCACACGATCTTCAGGCCTCACTCAAAGTTCCCACATTGCCATATCCAAACTCAACTGAACAAGGTATTTTTCAAGTTTCTATCTCTCTATTTAGGCATCTTTAGGTCACGATTTGTGAAGCAAAAATGTAGTCCTTAACTTGCTGAAGCTGTACATATGCATTGTTTTTATTTATATTAACTGAGTAGTGAGAATTTGAAGCTTAAAGTTCATGAAAAAATTAGGTCAGGAATTAGGGCCACTGAAATTCTCCCTGGTTTCTTAGAGTTAGGTTTCAAATCTTATATCATTGGAATCGTGATAAAAAATGCTACAAGTTTTATGTTGCAAGATTTTGTTTTTGTGCAAAGAATAGAGAGTTGTAGGTTGGCTCAGAAACACGCGCAAGGAAGTGGACAGAGTACAGGGACGAAGTTGTCTTGGGCTTGGGCGCGCTTGGGCTTCTGTTTTTGCTTCTTATACCCCCCAGTTTACTTTTGCACCCCCAGATTCATATTTTGATATTTTCTATATTTTCTTTTTATTTTTATGATTATTGACTTTAATTATTTTTTTTGAACTTTAGAAAATCATAAAAAATATTTTCTTTATTTTTTGCATTTTTATTTTATTTTTTGCATAATAAAATAGTTTACTAGAATAAATAGAAATTCATTTTCTTAAAAAATAGTAAAAACATTTAAAAATACCATGCATTTTTATTTTATTATTTTTCACACCTAAAATATTATTTTTATACATACTTTATTTTTTTAATATACTTGTAAATATTTTTATGTATTTATTTCTTGTACAAAATGAATAAAATAAATGATATAGAACATATTTTCTATTAAATCAAAAAACTAGGGTTTCCCCTTTCAAAAATAATAGTATTATTTTTTCTTATTTTTAGGAATTAGATAATGTTATTTTCTCATACATAAAACAATTACAAAACTTTTTTTTGCATATTTACATTTTATTGCATATTTAAATAATTGTTTATTTATTTATTGTACAATAAATTCAATTGGGTTGTAATAGTAAATTAGGGTTTTATTTTGTGCAAATACCCCCATTCAAAAACTTGTATCCCCCCTCCCATAATATTGTTGTAATAGCTTAGATTTACTTTACGCAATTTATCGCATTATATGCATGTTTAGTAAATTAGGGTTTGTATGACAAGATGAAAAATCAAACAAATAGCATGACCTAATACAAGATAAAAATGCATGAAAAATAACAACACATTGCACACAAGCACCTCTAGGGTTTCACCCACTTGGTTTCCTAAACAAAATGGCCATGGTATGCATGCTAGGTATCTTGGCAAAACAAAATAAAATAAAAGATCATAGTCCCTCGATGACGCTATCACAAGTTTCCTAAAAACAAATGATCTTAGTCCCTCATACAAGCTAAGATACTTGGCACTATTACTATCATGGTCATATGATGACCCACGCCCGTCCCGTTTAACATCCAAAGATAGGGTTATCTACCAAAACAATGGTAGATTAACAATGTCAAAGGAATGAAAATGTATAGGAAAGACCTTTGAGTAGGTAGAATGCTTCTAGTTACTTGATCATTTCAAAAACAATCCTTGCTATTTTCAAACAAACACATACAATTTCAAAACATTTTTCCAAACAACTTTCAAAACATTGAAACATTTTTCAAAAGACAAACATCTTTATATACATTCTTACGATTGAGAATCATTACAAAGGTTGCCTAAACAAAGGCCTCTTTTTAAAATACTTTCAAAACCACACAAAAGCACCATTTCAAACAATTGAAAAAGCAAAGCAAGTGATCTAAAACAAGTAACTAAGAGCCCATGGAAAACCATGGATGAAAATGGTGCTAGCACCTTCCCTTTTCATAATCTACCCCTCGAACCCAAAAACAATCTCAAAGGTATTTCCTGTGCTTTTTTACCTTTCCTTTTGGATAAAATAAAAGTCGGTGGCGACTCTTGCTAAACCGAAACATTTGCGAACACAAACTCAAAACCTCAAGTCAGTTCTCCCACCGCATCACAGAACTGGTGACTCTGCTGGGGACAATTCTAAAAGTGGGGTTACCTTAGGGTTTTAGATCACCTTTACATGCTTATCTTGCTTGACTTGTATGCTTTACACTTTGGTCCTATTATTTGGGTTTGAATCCTCTACCCGGATTTGGGAAACATTCATAGGTAAATAGTAATACGTTGTGGAAACTGTGCGGGGTATACCGACATGGTATAAGCAATAGCTATATTAGTGCGACATATTTGTGGGTACCGGTAGCCTTTGAGTCAATCAAAGAGAATACGGGGCCGCTGAGTGATGTCATAAAGCACTAATGGACTTTTAGAACCTTTACTTGACCAACTTGGCCTTTTAGGATGTAGTGAGATGACCGACTTTGGTGCAGTCCGAAGTTGGTAGATACTCGATACTACACTCATTGAGGGTTGGTTCCTTGGAATATTTCGGTCTCCAGTAAAGAGGCTGAATTGAAACAATGAACAAGGAAACAATCCAGTGATATTGAGCTCCTTAGAACCCAGTTACTATTTCTAGGACATGTTGAGCTAACTAAACTTCAAGAGGGTACTTACCTATGAACCCCATGCAAGCCTAAACTAGGAACTTGTGTGACTTGCTTGTACATATATACTTATGCATGACATCATGGACATCATGAAGCATCATATGCATCAACTAACCATTTCAAGGATTTGGATTTTCATCTGTGTTCCTGTTTTGTAGGTTATGGATTCACTCCGCAGGAAAACTGTCCAAATCAACCTTGTAAGAATTCCTCCTCAACTCAAGGAGCTAGCTTCAAGGATTCCTGAGAATTCTCCATTCCCCAAGAGACATGGTCGTCTACTCAACTTGGTCACTTCTAACACTGAGGAGGATATGCTGAAAGTTCTCTTCCAGTTCTTTGACCCTTTGCATCATTGCTTCACATTTCCTGACTACCAACTTGTGCCTACTTTGGAGGAATTTTCTCAACTCTTGAGGATTCTGTTAGAACAATGTTTGAATCTAGTACCCTATATTTAAGTTTTGATGATAACAAAGTGAAAAGATATAGTATTTATATGTTTCATGTTTGAACTATATGCTGCCTAAAATTACTATGCTCTGACTTGCAGATACGCTGATTAAAATAAGCAAGATCACTTCTTCAGCATCAGAACTTGATTTGATACACCAGCATCAGAAGTTGCTGAATCAGAACGTGAAGATCAGATGATCAACTCACGAACATGCTGTAGCTTGATGAACAGAACTGCGCGTAAACACTCTGATACAGAATCAATAGTTCATCAGCAGCGAAGCAGAATCAGAATGAGCCAAGCCAGAACTTGCATTGAAGAAGCAACGGTACTGTGCATTGAACGCCAATTAATTCCAACGGCATCATTCTAGACAAGATCTGCTCAAAAAGGAAAGCTTGTTATTAGCATTGAATCAAGAATATTTGCATTCAACGTTCATCTTCTCAAGTGCTATATAAACAAAGCTTCGAAGATTATAATGGCTAATGCTTCCAAACTCTCTACACGCACATAGCTGAACAATAATCTTCATCTACCAGTTTTGCTAAACCAACAAACTCTGATACTCCATTAGTGTTTAGCAATATAAGTTTCTAAGCTTAATTTGTGTATACATCACAGTTGTGATAAAGTTTTGTAGAAAACATTCACACACATTTGTTTTATACCTTTGTAAGAAAGTGTTGCCTTGACAAACCGGATTGTGGTTTGAATCAAGAAGGCTTTAGCAGTTGTTAAAGCAGATTTGTATTCAGTTGAATATAGTGAATTAAGACCTCGTTGGAGAGAGGCGAAATCACCTTGACGGGTGGACTGGAGTAGTTTGAGATCAAACGAACCAGGATAAAAATATCTTGTCAATTGCTTTAAGATTCCAGTTTTACAATTAAACCCCCCCTTCTTGTGTTTTTCACCCCTTCAATTGGCATCAGAGCGCCTGGTTCTGAGCTAAAACACTTAACCGTGTCAGAAAAACACAATGGCAGGAAACAACTCTCATTTCAGCAATGACAACAATGAGGACAGAGACAGATTCAGCGGCAAACCTCCAGTCTTTGATGGAGAAAACTTTGATTACTGGAAAGACAGAATTGAAAGCTTCTTTCTAGCACATGATGCTGATCTGTGGGATATGGTGACAGATGGATACATGCACCCTGTGAATGCAACTGGTCAGAAGATTGAAAGAAAATCAATGACTGATCAACAAAAGCGTGATTTCAAGAATCACCATAAGGCCAGAACCATCCTCCTCAGTGCCATCTCCTATACTGAGTATGAAAAGATCTCCAACAGAGACACAGCTAAGAACATCTTTGATTCTCTCAGAATGACGCATGAGGGCAACGTTCAAGTCAAAGAAACAAAAGCTCTGGCGCTCATTCAGAAGTATGAGGCGTTTAAAATGGAAGAATCTGAATCCATTGAAACTATGTTCTCTAGATTCCAGATTCTGGTAGCTGGTCTCAAAGTTCTGGACAAAGGATACTCTACTGCTGACCATGTCAAGAAGATAATCAGAAGTTTACCCAAGCAGTGGAGGCCTATGGTTACTGCTCTGAAGCTAGCGAAGGATCTCAACAAAATCACTCTGGAGGAACTTATAAGCTCCCTCAGAAGTCATGAGATAGAGCTAGAAGCTGACGAGCCTCAGAAGCAAGGTAAGCCTATAGCTTTAAAATCTAACAGAAAATCTGAATCTAAAGTTTTGCAGGCAGTTGAAGAAACATCTGATGGATCCTCATCAGAAGAAGACGAACTTTCCCTTCTCTCCAGAAGAGTAAATCAACTGTGGAAACAAAGACAAAGGAAGTTCAGGAATCCCAGAAGATCTGATCAGAACGAGTCTTCCTCCAGATACAGAAGGACAGATTCTTCCTCTGGATACAGAAGATCTGAAGGCTCCTCCGGTAGCAAGAAGTCAAACACAAAAGACATCATCTGCTACGAGTGCAATGAGCAAGGACACTACAAGAGTGACTGCCCAAAGCTTCAGAGGGAAAAGCCCAAAAAGAAGTTTGGAAGAGAGAAGAAGAAAAGTCTCATGGCCACATGGGATGACTCTGACTCGTCTGAAGCTGACTCAGAATCAGATGATGAAAGGGCAAACATAGCGCTCATGGCTAACATTCCAGATGACAGTGAAGCTTCTGAATCAGACTCAGAATCAGACACAGAAGAGGTATTCCCTAACTTCGCTGTTAATTTTACAAAGGCTGAACTTGCTGAAAGCCTCAATGAAATTCTGGAACGTTATCAGCAGATTAGAGCTAAATTCAGAGACCTGAAAAGGACTCTTGAATCTGACTCTAATAAGTCTGAGAGTCTCAAATTGGAAAACTCTGAGCTGAGAGATAAAATTTTAAAATTAGAAAACTCTTTACAAAACTCTCAGAAGGAACCAATTTCTGAAACTCCCAGCAACGCTGATGAGATCATCAAGGAGTATGATCATAGTTTCCAGAAGTTCCTTGCTAAAAGCATAGATAGAAGCAGAATGGCTTCAATGATCTATGGAGTTAGCAGAAACGGCAGGAAAGGAATAGGATACCTAGGTAAGGTTCCTACACCTAAGAATGTCATGGATTTAACCATCAAACACACTCCTCTAAATTCACACTTTGTGTATGGTCACACACATGACATCAAATATACTAGTAGTAAGCACTCTGTGAAACCAAAATTCAACCAGAGTTTTGGTAAAACTAACAAATCAGGACCCAAGAAGATCTGGGTACCTAAGGATAAAATAATACATGTTGCAGATATCTTTAGCAGTAAGTCAGAAACACCAGTCATGGTACCTGGACTCTGGCTGCTCACGACACATGACGGGAAGAAGGCATATGTTCCAAAGCCTGGAACTTAAGCCTGGAGGCCACGTTGGCTTTGGAGGCAATCAGAGGGGAAAGATAATTGGCTCTGGAACTGTAGGTAACGGAAATCTTCCCTCTATTAATAATGTTCTGCTAGTTGATGGATTGATGCATAACCTGTTATCCATAAGTCAATTAAGTGATAACGGTTATGATATAATCTTTAATCAAAAATCATGTAAAGCTGTTAGTCAGAAAGATGGGACTATCCTGTTTAATGGTAAGAGGAAAAACAACATTTACAAAATCAAACTTTCTGAACTAAAGAGTCAGAACGTAAAATGTCTTCTGTCTGTTAACAACGAGCAGTGGATCTGGCACAGAAGATTGGGGCATGTTAGTATGAGAAGAATATCTCAGATTAACAAACTCAATCTGGTCAGAGGACTTCCTAATCTGAAGTTCAATTCAGATGCTCTGTGTGAAGCATGTCAGAAAGGCAAATTTGCAAAACCTTCTTTTAAATCCAAAAATGTTGTTTCTACCTCTAAGCCATTAGAACTTCTGCACATTGACTTATTTGGACCAGTTAAAACTGCTTCAGTCAGTGGCAAGAAGTATGGGTTAGTAATCGTAGATGACTATAGCAGATGGACATGGGTAAAGTTCTTAAGACACAAGGAGGAGTCACACTCTGTGTTTGTTACCTTCTGTAACCAAGTTCAGAATGAAAAAGATCTTAGAATCGTTAAAGTCAGAAGTGATCATGGTGGAGAATTTGAAAATAAAGATTTTGAGTCATTCTTTAATGACAAAGGCATTCTGCATGATTTCTCTTGTCCTAGAACTCCCCAACAAAATGGAGTTGTAGAACGAAAGAACAGAACATTGCAAGAAATGGCCAGAACCATGATCAATGAGACAAACGTTGCTAAGACTTTCTGGGCAGAGGCAATAAACACAGCGTGCTACATTCAGAATAGAATCTCAATAAGACCTATTCTGGAAAAGACTCCATATGAATTGTGGAAGAACAGAAAGCCCAACATTTCGTATTTTCATCCATTTGGATGTACTTGCTTTATGTTAAATACAAAGAATTATTTGAACAAGTTTGATTCTAAGGCACAGAAGTGTATTATGTTAGGATACTCTGAACGCTCAAGAGGGTACAGAGTATACAATACAGAAACACAGATTGTGGAAGAATCAATCAGTGTTCGTTTTGATGACAAGCTTGACTCTGAAAAGTCAAAGCAGAATGAAAATCTTGCAGGTATAGAAATTGAATTTGCAGGTTCTGAAGACAAGTCATCAGAAGCTCTCAACACAGACATTCCTTCAACGTCTGAAAGAAGCAATGCTAGAAATCCTACAACTGCTGCTGATCAACCTCAGAAGAGATTACCCAGAAGCAGTTTGGATCACCCAGAAGAAACTATTCTAGGAAGAAAGGAAGATCCAATCAGAACAAGAGCAAGCTTCAGAAACTCTGAAGAAACTCTTATGGGACTCGTGTCTCTGATTGAACCTTCTTCTATTGATGAAGCACTTCTGGATAATGACTGGATTCTGGCAATGCAAGAAGAGCTGAATCAATTCACCAGAAACGACGTATGGGATCTCGTTCCCAGACCAAAAGGATTCAACGTCATTGGAACAAGATGGGTGTTCAGAAACAAGCTCAATGAACAAGGTGAAGTCGTCATAAACAAGGCACGACTGGTTGCACAAGGTTATAGTCAGCAAGAGGGGATAGACTATACAGAAACCTTTGCCCCAGTCGCCAGGTTAGAATCTATCAGACTTTTAATTTCATTTGCTGTTAATAGAGGCATCACTCTGTATCAGATGGATGTCAAAAGTGCATTCTTAAATGGTTATATAGAAGAAGAAGTTTATGTTCACCAACCCCCAGGTTTTGAAAATACAAAACATCCAGAACATGTTTTCAAACTGAAAAAGTCACTGTATGGTCTGAAACAAGCTCCCAGAGCTTGGTATGAAAGGCTAAGTAACTTTCTGCTTGAAAATGAATTCACCAGAGGGAAAGTGGACACTACTCTATTCTGTAAAACAGTTAAGAGTGACATTTTAGTCTGTCAAATTTATGTTGACGATATTATTTTTGGTTCTACTAATCCTTCTCTTGGAAGAAAATTTGCTAAGTGTATGCAGGCAGAATTTGAGATGAGCCTCATGGGGGAACTGAAATTCTTTCTAGGAATTCAGATAAATCAAACTCCAGAGGGAACTTACATTCATCAGAGCAAATACATCAGAGATCTTCTGAAGAAATTTGACCTCTCAGAATGTAAGCCATCAAAGATTCCAATGCATCCCACGTGCATTCTGGAAAGAGAAGAGGTAAGCAAAAGTGTAGAACAGAAGGTCTACAGAGGTATGATTGGTTCTCTCCTTTATCTGACAGCTTCAAGACCTGATATCTTATTCAGCGTATGTATTTGTGCTAGATTCCAATCAGATCCTAGAGAATCTCACTTAACAGCTGTTAAGCGAATTTTCAAGTATCTGAAAGGTACTACTAATCTGGGTTTGTTTTATAGAAAATCTAGTGATTACAGCTTAGTAGGCTACTGTGATGCTGATTTTGCTGGAGACAGAGTGGAACGTAAAAGTACTTCTGGAAGCTGCCAGTTTCTGGGAGAAAATCTGATCTCGTGGTCCAGCAAAAGGCAATCAACAATTGCTCTGTCAACAGCAGAAGCTGAGTACATAGCAGCAGCTGGATGTAGCACACAAATGCTCTGGATGAAAAGTCAGCTTGAAGACTTCCAGATTTTTGAGAGTAACATTCCTATTCTTTGTGATAATACTTCTGCTATTTGCTTAAGTAAGAATCCTATTTTACATTCTAGAGCTAAGCATATAGAAATAAAACATCATTTCATTAGGGACTATATTCAGAAAGGTATTTTAAACTTGAAATTTATAGATACAGACCATCAATGGGCTGATATCTTTACTAAACCCCTTTCAGAAGATAGGTTTAATTTCATTCTGAAACATCTCAGCATGAAAGTATGCCCAGAATGAAAATGTTTTAATTCCATGTATTTATCTTCAGAATGTAATTATTTTACTGTGAACTTCTGATCAATCTTCTTTCAGAAAGATAGAACATGCAGATTGTATCAGATGCAAGTCTAAAGATCTGAGAGTCTAATCTCAAAGACAGACGTGCTGATCACTACATCAAACAAGTGTCATCCAATCATCAGCAAATCCCTGAAGCAGAACGCGTGCACGCTTCTGAGAAAGGAAAGCGCTGATTGGGTGCATTGAGACACATGTCTGGTAACCGTTTTTAAGTATCTTTCTCAAATCCCCCAAAATCAGCAAGCATTTAATGCAGAGTAATCACGCTTGTTAATGGCAATCATTATTTTTTTCTCTCTCTTAAAAACGTTTAATTTTTCAAAAATAATTTTTGAAAACTTTATTTAAGCACATTATTCTTCATTCTTACTCTTTACGCTTTCTCATAATCTCTCAAGAACTTTCTGCATATTTCTGAGTTTATCTCCTTCAAAACCTTTTTCTCTCAAATCATTCTAAAATCTTTGTTGTGTGAGAACAATGGCATCCTCCAGCATTTCTGCAGGGAATCAGAAGAAAGAAACTTCTGAGCAATATCAGGTGCCTACCAGAACTCTTCTCACACCGGTAAAGAATCTTGAAGTTCTCTCTGAGTTAATCATCGACTTCGAAAGTTTGAAGGATAATGGATTTGACCTAACTGAGGAAATTAAAGCTCAAAAGTGGGAGAGGTATTTTGATAGATTGGTTGGACCAACCTTCCCAGAGCTTGTCAAGGAATTTTGGATTCACGCCAAGATTCATAAACATCTAGTCATCTCTTCTGTCATGGGAAAGAAGATAATAATTTCTGAAGACCTCATTGCTAGGTTAATTGGTCAAAGTGGTGGTGGAGTCCGTTGTGTGGACATGGCTGACAGATGCCCTGATATAGGTGTGGTAGCAAACTGCATTTTCACTCTTGGATTTCCCAGCAGCAAAATTAAGGATCTGAAGGATCACTGCAGAGTATGGGCCAAGATTGTTCTGGGCTGTTTCAATCACAGGAAGCCAACAAGCTCTCCTGATTATATAAACGTGTAGCTGAAAGTTCTGAGAAGCTTCCTCCTTCTGAAAGTTCTCAAGCTGCCTTGGACAGGCAGGCTCTGGAAGAATTAAGGCTGAATGACTTGCGTCTCCAGCAGCGGATGGAAGAGAATGATCAGAAGATTCAAGCAATGCTGGAAAGCCTGTTCTCACGCATGCCACCTCAACCTTAAAATTTTTTTCATGCATGGCATTCTCTATGTTTTCTTCATTTTCTGATGTATTGTTTTGACTATGTTTTGTAATGCTATTTTGCTCTGATCATGAACTATTTTAATATAATTTGTTTTTCTGATCTAAATTGTTTTAGCACATCACCAACACTTTTTGATTGCTGACAAAAAGGGGGAGAACAAGAATGATATTTAAAATCAATAACGGCTAACTAGACAGAAACTCTCAAACATTCTAACTCTATTACTTGAAATGTTTTTCTGTTTTGTTTTTAAGTCTACAGGCACAATGAAGACTAGAAGCTAGAAGCTCTGATCAAATGTAGAAGCTCATGTTGCTCTGATCAAATATGAAGTTCTGATCGACCTAACACTCTGATCCGAAGCAAAGCTCTGACAGGAAAAGCTCTGAAGCTCTGCTCTCTGATATGTCAAAGACCTATAATCTGATGTTCAAAGATAGAAAAAGATCTGATCCTGAAGAACACGCATATCAAAGGGAAGTAACAAACTCAGGGGGAGTATCTCTTAAACTCTGATTTCTCTTTACTTCTTAACTCTGAAACATTTCCTAGATACCTTTTCACGTTATTTTTTCATTTAAAATATCTAGTTTTTGTCATCATCAAAAAGGGGGAGATTGTTAGAACAATGTTTGAATCTAGTACCCTATATTTAAGTTTTGATGATAACAAAGTGAAAAGATATAGTATTTATATGTTTCATGTTTGAACTATATGCTGCCTAAAATTACTATGCTCTGACTTGCAGATACGCTGATTAAAATAAGCAAGATCACTTCTTCAGCATCAGAACTTGATTTGATACACCAGCATCAGAAGTTGCTGAATCAGAACGTGAAGATCAGATGATCAACTCACGAAAATGCTGTAGCTTGATGAACAGAACTGCGCGTAAACACTCTGATACATAATCAATAGTTCATCAGCAGCGAAGCAGAATCAGAATGAGCCAAGCCAGAACTTGCATTGAAGAAGCAACGGTACTGTGCATTGAACGCCAATTAATTCCAACGGCATCATTCTAGACAAGATCTGCTCAAAAAGGAAAGCTTGTTATTAGCATTGAATCAAGAATATTTGCATTCAACGTTCATCTTCTCAAGTGCTATATAAACAAAGCTTCGAAGATTATAATGGCTAATGCTTCCAAACTCTCTACACGCACATAGCTGAACAATAATCTTCATCTACCAGTTTTGCTAAACCAACAAACTCTGATACTCCATTAGTGTTTAGCAATCTAAGTTTCTAAGCTTAATTTGTGTATACATCACAGTTGTGATAAATTTTTGTAGAAAACATTCACACACATTTGTTTTATACCTTTGTAAGAAAGTGTTGCCTTGACAAACCGGATTGTGGTTTGAATCAAGAAGGCTTTAGCAGTTGTTAAAGCAGATTTGTATTCAGTTGAATATAGTGAATTAAGACCTCGTTGGAGAGAGGCGAAATCACCTTGACGGGTGGACTGGAGTAGTTTGAGATCAAACGAACCAGGATAAAAATATCTTGTCAATTGCTTTAAGATTCCAGTTTTACAATTCAACCCCCCCTTCTTGTGTTTTTCACCCCTTCAGATTCCTATTCTCAATCAACTACCCTTTAATGGTACGGAAAGATATCCAAAGCCATAAGAGATTGCTCAAGCCTTACACTTGCACTCATCTGATGTCACAACACATTGGGAAACTAGAAGTGGTGTCAAAGGCTTCTTGTCAAAGTTTCTGTTTGAGAAGGCCCAAAGCTGTTGGAATTCTCTAGACTTGTAAGCTTTTGAGGAGATTGTAGCTCTTCTCATCTATGGGGTGGTGTTGTTCCCTAATCCTGATCAACTCATAGATGTGAGTGCTATCAAAATCTTCATGACTCGCAATCTGGTGCCTACATTGCTTGGGGATATCCTCCACTCTTTTCACACTCGTACAATGAGGAAAAGAGGTGTTCTCATGTGTTACAGTCCTCTACTGGCAAGATGGTTTATTTCTCATCTTCCCCAATCAGTTTTGAAGAATGAGCAAGGTTTGAGGTGGTCACAACGATTGATGACACTTACCCATTCAAATATTCATTGGTGTTCTCGATCAAAAGAGAATGTCATCATCATTGACTGTTGTGGGGAATTTCCTAATGTCCCTCTACTTGGCATTAGGGGAGGCATCACCTACAACCCTTGCTTGGCTCTGAGGCAGTTTGGGTATGCCCGAAGGGATAGCCCACATGATATGTTGATTCAAGGATTGGTTTTTGTCTTCGACAACGATAACCAAGGACTCCGACAAAGGTTTATCTGAGCTTGCAGGATGCCCAACAAGGTGGACAGTAAGACCTTGGGACACAAGAATTTCATCCCTCTTGAGCCTTACCTCAAGTGGGTACGAACCCGCACCCAAAGTCTTATGATGCCTTACCCCTACATTCTCCCTGTGATTATAGAGCCTGTTATGGAAGGAGAGGTTCCATACACCCTCCTACATCCTGACATGTCAATATCACTCAAAGACTTACAAAGGAGTTGGATACAACTCAAGGGAGAGCGCGATACTTTTGAAGCCCAATTCTACGCAAGCGAGAAGAAGGTTTTGGAACTCACTCGTCAACTTCACGAAGAGCAGACTCTCAACACCTACATTGCACCAAAGAGGATGCGCAACGTCTTTTTACCTTAGAATTTTTGTATTATTTTGCCCATGGGCATTGATGTACTAACAAATTCTATCTTATTAATATGACGTGTGTTTCTTTTTTTTTTAAAACAAATTTGAATTTCTGAATCCTTGAAAGCATTACATGAATACATATCATTCATCATATGCATAAGCAGGTCTTCACACCAAGTTTCCTCATCTCTCTGTTGTTTATTTCAGCAAGATGGATATTGAACAAATGGTCAAAGACTTACAAGCTCATAATTCACAATTTCAACAGCTACTCTTGACCCTAGCCAAGGGGCAGGAGGAGCTCAAGACTCTACTAGAGAAAGAAAAAGAGAAAAAGAAGAAGAAGAGAGCTGGTGTGGCTATCTTGGGCAGAAGGTTTGAAGGACAAGCCAAAAGGACTTTGGAATTCCCATCAATATCTGAAGAGGGGGAAGGAAAAGGTAAAGGAACTGCAGTGCCATCTGATTTTGAAGTCGGGGAAGAGGAAGATGAGGACTATTCTGAACAGCAGTATCCTCCGGCTGATGACAAATACAAGAACTTGGAAGAATGTCTAGCTGCTATGGAGATACAGAGAGTTCCTGGGTTGGACTTTGAGGAGTTAGGGCTGGTATCTGGAATTGTAATCCCTCCTAAATTTAAAGTGCCACGGTTCGCTAAGTACGATGGGGTGTCTTGTCCCAAGATGTACCTGCGATCTTATGTCAGGAAAATTCAACCACATTCTTCTGACAAAGATCTGTGGGTCCATTTTTCAAGGACAGTTTATCGGGGACGCAGCTGGATTGGTTCTACCAGTTGGAGAGGTATGATGTGCATAATTGGGAATATTTGGCAGCCGCCTTCTATAAACAGTGTTGTACCCCAAAATTTTCCCTCTCATGTTTTCCAAAGTCTTCCCCCTGCATGGTTGATCACAAACCCTTGCCTAAGGAAAAAGAAAATTTTTGAGTGGTGCTTTAAGTATCTTTCGATTGGCATTTTGAAAGACCCTTCGATTGGTATTCTGAAGGAGCACTTCGATTGACATTATGTCAAGCACTTAGATTGGCATTCTGAAAGACCCTTCGATTGGTATTCTGAGGGAGCATTTCGATTGGCATGGACAAGCACTTCGATTAACATTATGTCAAGCACTTCGATTGGCATTCTGAAAGACCCTTCGATTGGTATTCTGAAGGAGCATTTCGATTGGCATGGACAAGCACTTCGATTGGCATTATGGATGAGCACTTCGATTGGCATTATGTCAAGGCCTTCGATTGGCATGCCAAGTGATCCTTCAATTTAGCATTGTGTCAAGGCAGCTTCGACAGGCATGTTAACCATGTCCTTCGATTAGCATGAACAACACCTTTCGATTGGCCTGTTAATAAAGCCTTTCGATTGGAATTTTAATTAGTACCCTTCGATTGATATTTGGACCAGGGCCATTTGAAGAACTCCTTCCAGGCCATTCGAAAGAGGCCATCAAGAGGGCACTCAAAAAACATGTCCAGGTACATTGAACATGAGAAAATGGCATGTTTTCCTTGCAAATATGGCAATAATTAAATGCTGATTGTGGATTCAATTCCTGAGTTAAAGGCCAGATTCTTGCCTTTTCTGTTCCTAACTCCACAAGAGCTGATTCGACCAGAGTGATTCTTTTCAAATCAAGCAGTCGAAGCAGAAGAAGTCCATTCGAAGGAGGCAACTCAAGACCAATCGAAGAGCATGGCCTGAAGGCATTCGAAAATCAAAAGTGTCCAGATTCATTCCAGATTCCAAAGAGACATGAATATTTCAAAAAAGGAAATACTTTAATGTGTTTGATTCTTGTCTCATGGCTTTAATGGCCTGGTTAAATGGCCGTCCCTTGCCATTTTTATGCACCCTCACACTCCTCTAAATACAAGGGCCAACATACAGTGCAAAGGGAGGAACAAAAACATTACAAAAATTATAGAACAGGAACGAAAAGAAGAAAAGAAAACTCTGCAGAAACAAAAAGACACACAAAACTCTGCACGAACAAACAGGAACGAAACACAGAAAAAAACAGAGGATTTGGAGATACGCTGCCCACAACCCACCAAAGGTTGTCAATATTTTCAGAAGTAATCTAAGCCAAAGCAACCATTCTGCAAACATCTCCACGCCCAGAAATCCCAGATCGAAGGTACTCACATCCAGAAAGTTCCAAATCGAAGGTTCCAACTACTGGTAAGAGAGGGTAAAATGTCAAATCTTGTGTTTACATAACATATCCATATTTGTTGTTTCATTCGATTGTCATTCTAGACAGAATCAAAGGGCTTGGGTTTGGCACCAGGTCATGTTTTTGTTGCTAACACTTGCTACAGATATAGCCTGAAAAGACCCAGCGCGCGCAGGATCGAAGGACCTGGGTTTCGACACCCAGGTCATGCGTTTTATTTTGCTAACGTATTTTTGCAGATGCAGTGCCTCCACAGGTGACCCTTCAGGCCTTTCCAGCAACACCCTTCATATAATCGAAAGGCAGCCTTCTTCCTCTGAATCGAAGCCCCCCTTCTCCCTGCAATCGAAGCTTTCCCTGTCAATTCCCAAACACCAAATTCAGGCCCAGCACCCCCCCCCCTGAGTTTGTTTATTTTTTTTTCTTTTCACTACTTTCTATTTTCTATTTTTTTTATTTTGTTATTATTAACTAATTAACTTTTCATAAAATCAGAAAACCCCAAAAAAATAATTTTTTTTAAATTTCATTATTTTATTATTTTTGTAAATAAATTGCAGCAAATTAACTTAGTTTTTAATTAGGTTTAATCTTAACATATTTTGCAATAAATTAAAATTGACTTAGAATTAGGTATTTTTTAATATTTCTCATTTTATTTCTTTAATTAAAATAAAAATCAAAAATATTTTCTTTTTAATTAATTAATCATTAGTTAGGCTTAATTCTTAAATCAAAAATGACAAAAAATATGCTTTATTCAATAAAAGGGTCAAAACCCTAAAGGACATTCCGATTCAATTTTCGCGCGCGTTTATTTTATTGTAACTGCCTACTGGGATGTATTAGCTTAACTAAGACTTTTACACTTTACTGCTTTATTCCCCAATTTTGGACATGTAAATAATCCCCCTCCCTGAAGCCTTGTAATAGCGTAGGATTTACAATTCCCGCACTTTAAATTCCTGTACATATATTAACTGTTTAGATGTATGCTAACTAGGATTGCGTGACAAGATTTATCTTAACTTAAAATCAACAGTAGCTCACCATGACATGTAAAGATAATATAAACTGAAAATTGACACACTCGCGCATGCCACTCTTAAGGTACGCCTCACTTGGTTGCCTCGATCGTGGTCATTGAGTATAGGAAGTCTTAGAGGTCGCCCTCCTGTCCAAAGATTAAAGTTGCCTCGAAATGGTTGCCTCGATAAAAATGATCTAAGACATTAGGGTTACCGCTAAAGCATCCTAACATTGCTTTAGTGACCACACGTCCCTTAAATCGAATTGACCCGAAAACTCCAACGACGGTGCTACCTACTCCTTAATAGTGGGATAGCACTGTCTAAAGGACATTTGCACAGTTTAATTCCTTTTTGAGTAGGTAGATGTTCTTAAGTACTTGCTCCTTTTAAAAACAAAACAAAACTTTTCGCACTTACACTCTCTTCAAAAACAAAACTCTTTTCAAAACCCACAAACACATAGAAAAGCAAACTTTTGAAAACATAGTGAGCAAGTACCTAAGAGCCCGTGGATAACCACAGATAGAAATGTAAGTCTCAGAGTGCCTAAGAGTGGGGGGGGTGAATTAGGTCTTATAAAAATTTATTCGGTTTTATGAGAATGCTTGGTAGTAATTTTTGGTTAAGTGTTTGAAGGTTTTGATTATATCTTTATCTTTTCCTGATTATGGTGATGAAAGCGATAAATGCGGAAAAGTAAAGAACACGGTGATATATCCTGGTTCCCCTCACAATCCGAGAGTACTCCAGTCCCCTTTCCAACACGAAAGAGATTTCACTATAGTTAGAATGATTGTACATCCTATGCTTACTATCTAACCTATAGGGTGATCAAAGGTTCTTAATACCTTTAAGACCAAACAAACACTAATGTGAATGAAGAACAATCCTCTTCAAATCACAACACTTACTTCCAACAATCCTGGATAGTAAGGGAATAATTTCTTTAAGTAATACAATGATTTATTTGAAGTATATGGAGAGTTTATCAATCTTCAATTGATCTTCTTCTTCAAGATAAAAACAATTCTCAACAATGTATATAAATGTTCACAATGTATGTATGAAACTTGTAATGATAATGAAAGTGTATATGGCAAGTTTCACAAAATTATGAACACATGAAAGTTTATGTGCAAATTTGAATGAATGACAAAATTGTTAATATGAAGAAGGTTTTTTGTTAATTTGAAAATTGAAGCATTCTTTTTGAAATAAGAAAATCTTCAGCATTTTATAAAGTCATAAGAACCTCTTCATTCATTCCAATTCATATGAAAGGTTGCAAAGCATTCATGAAAAGATACCACTTGAAAAATGTTTAAAAAACAAAAGAAAAGCTGCACTGGTTCGCTAGGAACCGGTTCCGACACTGACAGAACCCGGTTCTTAGTAAATGTTATAAGTTAGAATTCAAAAATATCACGCAGGAACCGATTCCCCTATTGGTACAACCCGGTTCCTGGTACAAAAACCAGGGACATGTTTTTTTGAGAAAGTCTGGAACCCGGTTCCCTGTTAGGGAGGAACCGGTTCCTAAAGGGTTATTTTCAAAAAATCTTTTTATAAAATATTTCAAACAAAGTTTTTCTTGATGTTAAAGTTATGAGATATGTATATGTTTATGAATGCATATTGTGAACATCTATATTCAAGATTTTAAGAATTATTTATACCATATTGACATTTGATGATTCTTTAATAATTCTTCAATAATCTTCAAGACTTTTAGATGATGTTGATAAGCTTTTTGCACATCCTTTGAATGTTGATGTCCATGTTGTCTTCATCAAAACACATGCTTTAAATATGACTTGAGAAGCTTGCAATTACATTCTCCCCCTTTTTGATGATGACAACCAAGTCTTGAAAATGATTTCTTGAAATGTTTATGTTGTTTTGTGTAGTAAACATGTTGAGAAAATGCAAGGCTCCCCCTAAATTGTATGTTCCCCCTAAGTCCATGATTCTTTGAATTTTGGAGTGAGTATAATAGATATTTGGGCCTGCAATTTCTTTGAAACAAAACAACACATATGCATATTCTTCTCCCCCTTTGTTAACATCAAAAAGGATGGGGGAAAAGAGTGAAATAAATACATATAAAATTTTAAGACGATAAAAAACATATAAAAGAATTAAGACGTGCATCTTAAGAGAAACATTAGATATCACCTTCATCCAAAATACCAAGTTCTCTTCGGATTTTGAAGAAAGGTTCTCGAGCAAGCGGTTTAGTGAAGATATCTGCGAGTTGGTTATGAGTATCCACAAAAGTGACTTCGACATCTCCTTTAAGTACATGATCACGGAGAAAATGATGTCGAATATCTATATGTTTGGTTCTTGAATGCATGACCGGATTCTTTGTAATATTGATAGCACTTGTATTGTCGCATCGAAGAGGAATGCATCCGAGATCAAGTCCGTAATCACGGAGTTGTTGCTTGAGCCAAAGAATTTGTGTACAACAACTACCCGCTGCTATGTATTCTGCTTCGGCCATGCTAAGAGCAACACATGCTTGCTTTTTACAAGCCCATGATACTAATGCATTTCCAATAATGTGACAAGTACCACTTGTGCTTTTACGATCAGTTTTACAACCTGCATAATCCGCGTCAGAATAACCAATTAAAGTGCAAGTACTACCTTTCGGATACCATAGGCCGACATTGATTGTTCCTTTAAGATACTTCATGATCCTTTTAACTGCCATGAGGTGTGATTCCTTTGGATTTGCTTGAAAGCGAGCGCAAAGACAAACACTAAACATGATGTCAGGACGGCTTGCCGTCAAATACAATAAAGAACCAATCATACCTCTGTACTTTGTAATATTAATTGGAGTACCAGATTCATCTTGATCAACATATGTACCGGAGCCCATTGGAGTATTCATTGCTTTACAATTGTCCATATCAAACTTTTTCAATAATTCTTTGCAATACTTAGATTGGTTGATGAAGATTCCATCTTCTAGTTGCTTGATTTGTAGTCCAAGAAAGTAGTTCATCTTTCCCATCATAGACATCTTGAATTCTCCTTGCATCATCAATGAGAATTCCTCACACATTTCTTTGTTAGTCGATCCAAAAATGATATCATCAACATAGACTTGAACCAATAAAGTGTTACTTTGGACTTTCTTAATGAACAAGGTTTTATCAACCTTACCCTTTTCGAAACCTTTTTCACACAAAAAATTGCTAAGTCTATCATACCATGCTCTTGGTGTTTGCTTTAAGCCATAAAGAGCCTTTCTCAACTTAAAGACATGTGTAGGATGTTTGAAGTCTTCAAATCCCGGGGGTTGTTTGACATAGACTTCTTTATTGATGTATCCATTCAAGAATGCGCTTTTGACGTCCATTTGAAAAAGCTGAAAATTTAATGAACAAGCATAAGCAAGTAAAAGACGTATAGCTTCTAACCTTGCAACCGGAGCAAATGTTTCTTCAAAGTCGATTCCTTCCTCTTGATTGTAACCTTGGGAAACTAACCTTGCTTTGTTTCGAACAATTAGACCATTCTCATCAAGTTTGTTCTTAAACACCCATCGGGTACCTATGATGTGTTTACCACTTGGTCTAGGAACAAGTTCCCAAACTTGATTTCTCTCGAATTGATTTAATTCTTCTTGCATAGCAATAATCCATTGATCATCTCCTAAGGCTTCATCAACTTTGGTAGGTTCAATTTGAGAAACAAACGCCATGTTTAAGCAAGCATCTTTTAGATTCAATCTTGTTGATACTCCTTGGCTAATGTCACCAATAATTTTGTCAATAGGATGGTCTCTATGAGTTCTCCATTCTTTTGGTAGATCATTGATGTTTGAATCTTGTTGTACAATGCTTTCTTGATTTTCCGGTGATTTCACAACTTGATCATTTGAAAGTTCTTCCGGGGGTAAATCTATAGGATCATCATCATCACATACTACTACTTCCTCCTTAGAGGGGTTAGTTTCATCAAAAGATACATGCATAGATTCTTCAATAGTTAAAGTTCTTTTATTATAAATTCTATATGCTTTACTAGAAAGAGAATAACCAAGAAATATACCTTCGTCGGATTTCTCGTCAAACTTACCGAGATTATCTTTGTCATTATTAAGAACAAAGCACTTGCATCCAAAAATGTGAAAGTGAGCAATATTTGGCTTTCTTCCTTTGAAGAGCTCATATGGAGTCTTCTTTATTATAGGTCTAATGATAACTCGATTTCCAACATAACATTCCGTACTAACCGCATCCGCCCAAAAATATTTAGGAAGATTTGCATCATTAAGCATTGTTCTTGCAAGTTCCACTAGAAACCTATTCTTTCTTTTAACTACTCCATTTTGTTGTGGAGTTCTAGGTGCTGAAAAATTATGAGAGATACCATGTTCTTCATAAAATTCTTCAAATTGAGCATTTTGGAATTCTCCACCATGATCACTTCTTATGGATACAATCTTTAGGGATTTTTCATTTGGGATTTGCTTAGCATACTTCTTAAAGGCTTTAAAAGCATCACTTTTTTGCACAAGAAACAAAGTCCAAGAATATCTAGAAAAATCATCAATAATGACTAAAGCGTATACATTACCTCCGAAGCTTTTTGTTCTTGATGGACCAAAGAGATCCATGTGTAACAATTGTAGTGGCCTTGTAGTAGACACTACATTCTTAGATTTGAAAGTTGTTTTGGTCTGTTTGCCCTTTTGGCAAGCGTTACATAATTTGTCTTTGATGAACTTCATCTTTGGTAGACCAATAACTAAGTCATGCTTAACCAATTTGTTCAAGTGCTCCATATGAATGTGAGCAATCCTCTTGTGCCATAACCAAGCGTCATTGTTGTTTACCATAAGACATTGTACCTTCAGAGACAAATCATCTAAAGTAATCATGAAAATATTGTTAGTTCTTATACCTTTGAGTTTTACCTCATTGGTTGCCTCATCCATAATGAGACATTCTTCTTTGTTGAATTTGATCTTGAACCCTCTATCGCAAAGTTGACTTATGCTAAGAAGATTGTGCTTTAATCCTTCAACATAGAGAACATCCTCAATTTGAATGGATGAAGGTGTGCCAACTATTCCAACGCCAAGAATCTTTCCTTTGGTGTTGTCTCCATAGGTGACATACCCTTTGGCTTTATGTACTAGATATAAAAATTGGTGTACATCTCCTGTCATATGCTTTGAACATCCACTATCAAGATACCAAACATTTGATGTGGATTTCAAGCATACCTACACAAACAAATTATTCTTTGTTAGGTACCCAAGTTGCCTTGGGTCCTTCATAGTTAGTTCCCTTTTTCACCCACACATAATTCCCACTTGCTATACTAAAGTTTCTAACATAGCAAGCATTAGGTGTATGGCCTTTAATACCACAATAAAAACAAGTAGGTTCAAAGTTGCTTCTATATCTAGAAGGATAAGATTTCTTCTTAGGAAATATTTTCTTTTTCGATACATTAGCCTTTTTCTTTTGATGATTATGAACAACTTGCTTCTTTTCTACTTTCTTGGGATTGGAACTATTACTAGCCTTTACAAAAACAGTGGGATTGTTACTTGTTTTCTTAGAATTCACATAACCAAGACCCCTTTTATCATTTGGATAACGTTGTTACTACCACCATCTCTGAAAACTGGTTGATGATTTGCGGAAGCCATTCTGGATCTTTAGGAACAAGTTACCTATAACTTGCTCCGATGCCAATTGTAAGTCTCAGAGTGCCTAAGAGGGGGGGTGAATTAGGTCTTATAAAAATTTATTCGGTTTTATGAGAATGCTTGGTAGTAATTTTTGGTTAAGTGTTTGAAGGTTTTGATTATATCTTTATCTTTTCCTGATTATGGTGATGAAAGCGATAAATGCGGAAAAGTAAAGAACACGGTGATATATCCTGGTTCCCCTCACAATCCGAGAGTACTCCAGTCCCCTTTCCAACACGAAAGAGATTTCACTATAGTTAGAATGATTGTACAGCCTATGCTTACTATCTAACCTATAGGGTGATCAAAGGTTCTTAATACCTTTAAGACCAAACAAATACTAATGTGAATGAAGAACAATCCTCTTCAAATCACAACACTTACTTCCAACAATCCTGGATAGTAAGGGAATAATTTCTTTAAGTAATACAATGATTTATTTGAAGTATATGGAGAGCTTTATCAATCTTCAATTGATCTTCTTCTTCAAGATAAAAACAATTCTCA
The DNA here is from genome assembly GCA_948472305.1 of Vicia faba. Classification (NCBI taxonomy): domain Eukaryota; kingdom Viridiplantae; phylum Streptophyta; class Magnoliopsida; order Fabales; family Fabaceae; genus Vicia; species Vicia faba. The sequence goes on from OX451739.1 coordinate 750,806,482, forward strand.
ACAATGTATATAAATGTTCACAATGTATGTATGAAACTTGTAATGATAATGAAAGTGTATATGGCAAGTTTCACAAAATTATGAACACATGAAAGTTTATGTGCAAATTTGAATGAATGACAAAATTGTTAATATGAAGAAGGTTTTTTTTTAATTTGAAAATTGAAGCATTCTTTTTGAAATAAGAAAATCTGCAGCATTTTATAAATTCATAAGAACCTCTTCATTCATGCCAATTCATATGAAAGGTTGCAAAGCATTCATGAAAAGATACCACTTGAAAAATGTTTAAAAAACAAAAGAAAAGCTGCACTGGTTCGCTAGGAACCAGTTCCGACACTGACAGAACCCGGTTCTTAGTGAACGTTATAAGTTAGAATTCAAAAATATCACGCAGGAACCGGTTCCCCTATTGGTCAAACCCGGTTCCTGGTACAAAAACCAGGGACATGTTTTTTTGAGAAAGTCTGGAACCCGGTTCCCTGTTAGGGAGGAACCGGTTCCTAAAGGGTTATTTTCAAAAAATCTTTTTGAAAAATATTTCAAACAAAGTTTTTCTTGATGTTAAAGTTATGAAATATGTATATGTTTATGAATGCATATTGTGAACATCTATATTCAAGATTTTAAGAATTATTTATACCATATTGACATTTGATGATTCTTTAATAATTCTTCAATAATCTTCAAGACTTTTATATGATGTTGATAAGCTTTTTGCACATCCTTTGAATGTTGATGTCCATGTTGTCTTCATCAAAACACATGCTTTAAATATGACTTGAGAAGCTTGCAATTACAAGAAAGGGTGCTAACACCTTCCCTTTCTATAATCTACCTCCCGAACCTGAGAAACATCTCGAAAAGGAATTTTTCTGTGCTTTTGTCCTTTCCTTGTTGGATAAAATAAAAGACGGTGGCGACTCTTGCTTACCGCGACATTTTTGCGAAAACAAACGCAAAACGCGAACCAGCATTCCAAAATAGTCAGTTCTCATTCCCACCGATCACAGAACTGGCGACTCTGCTGGGGAAAGAATAAGTGGGGTGTACCTTAGGATTAGCTCACTATGTTTTCAATTGTATGATTTGTATGCTTTTAATTTTGTGGCCTTGTATCGGAGTTATATAGATCCTAACCCAGATTTGGGAAACATTCATAGATAGCAATACATTGTGGAAACTGTGCGGGGTATACTGACACGGTTGAAGCAATAGCTATATTAGTGCGACATATTTGTGAGTACTGGTAGCCTTTGAGTCAATCAAAGAGAATACGGGGCCGCTGAGTGATGTCACTAAGCGCTAATGAACTATAACCTTACTTGACCATCTTGGCCTTTTTTAGGGGTAGTGAGATGACCGACTTTGGTGCAGTCCGAAGTTGGTAGATACTCGATACTACACTCATTGAGGATTGTTTTCTTGGAATATTTTGGTCGCTAGTTCAGTGGTTAAACCAAAACGATGAACATAGAAAACAATCCAATGATATTGAGCTCCTTAGAACCCGGTTACTATTTATAGGACAGGTTTTGAGCCAACTAAACTCAAGAGGGTACTTACCTATGAAACCTCATGCAAGCCTGAAATCTAAGGCTATATGTGTGACTTGTGTGCCTTCAAACTTGAACTACTTGCACATTCTTGTTATTTAACAACTTGGGTTCCTTGCAGGTTTTGTTTACAGTCCTTATCCAATAATCTGGATTTATTGCAGGGCTTACTTACATCACCTCACACTTTTGCTTAAACGCATAGCATACACATCATAACATCATGCCTTAACATTTCCTTAACCATTTCAAGGATCTCAAGGGCTTGCGATGCAGGGTACGATAAATCAAATGTCTAGCAAGGGGTAAAGGGGATTTATTTTCCTCTAGCCAAGGTTGTCTAGGAATCCAAGCACGATAACTTGAGTCAGGGGCTATGACCCACTCGATATGGTGAGCTTGACTCTTGAAGAAGGACTCTCAGCAACATGAAATTCCTTCAATCAAGCTTCCAAATTCATATTCTAGCAGTTTCTTGTTTACCCCGCGAGATCCTTGAAAACATTGCATACATATATCATACATATCATTGCATTACAGGTGCCATTACAGGTTTCTCATCTTCTTCGATGTTTATTTCAGCAATCATCATGTCTACTGAACCTTCAACTAAGCAAGCTATCAAGGCCCTCCGGGCCCAGAATGCCCAATTTCAAGAGTTGTTCATGAATCTGGCTAAGGGCCAGCAGGACCTGAAGACCTTGATTCTAAAAGAGAAAAAGAAGAAGAAAAAGAGGACCATCCTGTTCAACACTGGACGCAGGTTTAGAAACGGGCTGCATAATGAAGTTGACCTGACCACCTCATCTGGAGGGAAAGACAGTCCACAAGAAAGGAAGGCTCCTAGCCCTGAAGTCTCCGACAACAAGACGGACTATGATAAAGAACAGTATCCTCCTGCTGAGGATAAGTACAAACAACTGGAAGACCGTTTGAACGCTATGGAAATACAGAAGGTGCCCGGTCTGGACTTCGGAGATCTAGGTCTATCCTCTGGGGTGGTGATTCCCAATAAATTCAAGGCACCTGCCTTTACCAAGTACGACGGAGCTTCCTGTCCAAAGCTACACCTCCGGTCATATGTGAGGAAGATTCAACCCTATACTGCTGATAGAAATCTCTGGGTTCATTTATTTCAAGATAGTCTGTCAGGGACTCAACATGAATGGTTCTGTCAACTGTAAGGAGCTAACATCCGCAACTGGGAGGACCTTGCTTCTGCTTTTTACAAGCAATACCAGTATAATGCCGACCTTGCTCCCACGTGTACTCAGCTTCAGGGTATGTCTATGGGTATAGGCGAAGGCTTTAAGGACTACGCTCAGAAGTGGATAGATCTTGCTGAAAGAGTCCAACCCCCTCTGTCTGATAGGGAGTTGGTGGATATGTTTCTTGGGACTTTGTCTGGTCCCTATTTCAATCATTTGATCGGCAGCTCGTCAGTGGGTTTCACCAAACTGATTCTGACTGGAGAAAGAGTAGAAGCTGGGATCCTGAGTGGTAAGATCCAGAAAGATACCTCTTCGAGTACAGAGAAGAAGTCATTTGGTGGCAAGAGGGAAGCCAATGTTGTGCACGGCCAGAAGAGGCGAAGCCAGGCAGACTACCACCAATCTGTGGGGGCAGTGTTGATCTCTAATTCGGCACGCACACAACAACCACACTAACGGAATAATCAGCCAAAGGGGGAAAGACTTCAAAGGCAGTTCACCCAAATCAACATGCCATTGTCACAAGCATTGCAGCAGATGTTAAAGATGAATCTGATTACGGTGATAAACCCTCATCCGAACCCTAAGACTTCTTCTCCTAACTACAACCTAGATGCAAGGTGTGCTTATCATTCTGGTAGCCCGGGGCACGATACTAATGATTGTTGGGCGCTGAAATACAAGATTTAGAATATGATTGACGCTAAGGAGATCGAATTCAACCCTCCTGAGACTCCCAATGTGATCACTGCTCCCTTGCCAAAACATGGCTAGGATTGAAAGCACTTTTGTTCATTTGAATTCTGAAATTGTCTTTTTCTTTGCTTATTCAAACAATTATTATCATGTCGAACTCTTTTATTTCATTAATGCATTACACGTGTCTGATTTGAATTAATTGTTTTCACTATGCTTAAATTACTTCATATTTCCTTTTTGTGATGTTCAACTCTCGATTAAAAAAAACTCTAAGCCTTTAGAGGGAGGATGACGAAAACGATACCACGATCTTTACAGTATGCTTTTGCATAGACCCCGCTGACGATGTACAGGCATTATTTCAAATCCTAAACAGTAGAGTTATAAGGAAGATAATCCCTCGTCAACCCCTTTGAGCCAAAGAAGTTGGAGTTTTTCTTTTCACAAATTAAAACCCTTAATTATAACCTGGGGCAGGGTAGTTTTCTCAGTTGATCCAGGTGCACAATGAATGGCATCAAAGGAGTCCTTCCAAAACAAGAGACAATGATGGTTCCGAATAATCGTAAGGACAGGCAGTCATTATCTCTCAGAAATAAAAGCCCATTAAGTCAAAACCTATGAAGGAGACTTACAAAACTGGGGCATCCCGCTGACTGTAATCACAAAGGAAACAGTTCAGACAAAAGACAGGGATTATAAAATCAAAAGAGGTCCTAAGAACTCTCAACAAAATGACTGCCTGTTCAAAATAAATTGCCAGTATCCGAACCATCACTAGTATATCAGAGCAAAGACTCAAACGGGATCTAAATGCACGATTAGTTGAGTTTAGGATCGAAGAACATCACGAAGAACGGGTGGGTACAAATAAAATTTGAGCCTTTATCCTTTGTTTCTTAAACCGTGAACCAGGACACATTATAACCCTTAAAAGTCCTAGCTGAAGCACGGGTTAGTTCGAAAGCATATTGTTACAAAAGGTATCCTGACTCCTGTAGGGCTTGCTGTAAATCCTGAGTTGACATCACATTTTACAAAATTTGCCTGTTTTACTGGAAAAATGCATTTTCAAAAATGTCAACAGACAGACATAAGCTTTGCATTCTTAAAATAACATTGTTTGCATATGACTATTTGTTCAAACAGTAGAGAAATTCGCACGACGAATATCTAGTAAACAAAAACCTTTTCAATAAAAAGGGTCACCTCAAGTGGAAAAAACACTTCCAACCAAGGGGCACGGCATGATCATTGTCCATCATCTGGGTCAGTCAAGTCAAGATTCAAGGAGTCTCTCAAAGATGCCAAATAGCCAGGGGAATATCTCCATCTGAATCACTTGGGGCATTAGACATGGATTCCCGCAACGAATCTTGCATGATCAAACAAACATCTTCTGGTAGTATGGCAACACAACACTACCGACAGTGACACCTCTCTACATCCTGAGGGAATGGACATAGTCAAAAAATACCGCGCGTGAATCAAAGACCCGCTAGGTTGACTGGCCTAGGCAAAAATAAGGGATGAAAATGAAAAAAATCTATACACCCGACAAGTCAAAAACCTGAAAAGGCGGCTTGGGCAAAAAAGGGTATCCCGATGGACTGAAAACCCGAAAGGGCGGTCCAGGAAAAAGTTAGGGATTAAAGCATACGACTATGTCCCGTCATCTCGTCATTTGCCTACCAGAAGAAGATTTGTCATTTCAATTGGCAATTACCAAGCACCTCATAGGTTGGAATAATACCCGATCCATAAGGCCTCCGCAGGCACCTTCTCCCGCAGATACAAGGGCAGAAAAGTCTCGATGCAAAGTCATTGTCATATCCTCATTCCGCGTCCCAGTAACATCTACACTCCCCACAGAGTAAGAAAATGACAGTGGTATTAATTCTCCGCAGCTGAGGCTCACAACCAGGAATGGGTCGGCAAGAATATCCCCAAGCAGAGTTTATCTATCACCAGCACTGGAAGACTATCCCCAGTGGAGTCTGGAAGATTATCCCCGGTGAAGTCGCCATTGGAAAATCATCCCCAGCAGAGTTCATCATCAAAATCCCCAACAGAGCTTATCAATGGAATCCCCAGCGGAGTTTATCATCAAAATCTCAATGAAGTATCTCTTCCCCATAGAGTAATTCCCCGCAGAGTAATCTCTTCACCATGTTTATTCCCCAACGAAGTTATCCTCTCCTGCAGGTTTATTCTCACAATCATCTTCATTCACTATCCCCGACGGAAACGAAGAATTCAACTCTTTTTCTCCAGCAGCTATCCGGGATTTATGTTCCCCAGCTAAAAACATCACATCTTCATACATCATGACATGCATACGCATCATACAACACAAATCTCATTTATTTTGAGAACATCATCATACAATGCATGTCATGCATCATATACAATTAATCATGTACCTTTTCAGGAAATATGGTTATCATCAACAACTTCCAGCAAGTTCAAGATTAACTCCAGAAGCTAAACAGAGTAATTATCTGCACGATCAAATGCAGCTTTACACGGGTTTCTCCTAAATACAGCTTCACACGGGTTTATCCTGAAAAATCCTACACGGGTCCTTTATCATATATTTCTGAATGAAGTTTTACATGAACTCATCCCAAAGTAACCTTACCCAGGTTCCTCCTGAAGTTTTACACAAACTTATCACAAAGTAACCTTACCCAGGTTCCTCCAAAAGTTTTACACGAACTTAGCTCGAAGTAACCTTACCCAGGTTCCTCTTGAAGTTTTACATGAACTTATCCCGAAGTAACCTTACCCAGGTTCCTCCAGAAGTTTTACACGAACTTAGCTCAAAGTAACCTTACCCAGGTTCCTCCAGAAGTTTCACAGAACTAACCTTACCCAGGTTCTTCCAGAAGTTTTACACGAACTCATCCCAAAGTAACCTTACCCAGGTTCCTCTAGAAGTTTCACACAAACTTATCACAAAGTAACCTTACCCAGGTTCCTCCAGAAGTTTTACACGAACTCATCCCAAAGTAACCTTACCCAGGTTCCTCCAGAAGTTTTACACGAACTTATCACAGAGCGACCTTACCCAGGTTCCTCCTGAAGTTTTACACAAACTTATCCCGAAGTAACCTTACCCAGGATCCTCCTTACAATTTCTCGATGTAGTTTTACCCAGACTCATCCTGAAGCAACCTTACCCAAGTTCCTCCTTACAATTTCCCGATGTAGTTTTACCCAGACTCATCCTGAAGAAACCTTACCCAGGTTCCTCCTTAAAATTTCCCGATGTAGTTTTACCTAAACTCCTCATGAAGCAGCCTTACCTAGGTTTCTTCCCAATTCAGATGCAGTTTCACCTAGACTCATCCTGGAGCAACCTTACCTAGGTTCCTTCTCTTTCCTGATGAAGTTTCACCTAGACTGATCCTGGAACAACCTTACCTAGGTTCCTTCTCTTTCCCGATATAGTTTTACCCAAACTCCTCACAAAGCAACCTTACCCAGGTTCCTTCTCGGTTCAGATGCGACCCAGATATGGTTGACATTCTGATACTTATTCCAGACTCCTTCACGAGTCAGTTCCTAGATCTTGATGTTTTCCTCCGTCATAGTGTGGACGAGTTCTATAACCTCAACGGTATACTCCCAGTGAGCACGATACAGTTCCTAGATCTTGATGAAGATGTTTCCTCCCAATTGAATTATGAACAGGTTCTTAAAACTCAGTTGAAGCATTCTCTCAGTTGAATTACAGGCAGGTTCCTAAATCTCAACAAAGTTAGACTTCCCCAGCGGAATCTTCTACAACAACAGGTATGCAAGTTCTCGCTAAGGAATCTCTTATGCGATCGACACTCCTGCAGATGGCATCTATAAGCCCATCCTCCTACCAACAATCTCCAAATGGCATCTGTAAGCCTATTCCCGACGTCACAATGCTGATACTACACCATGCGAGTGCAAATTTTTGGGCACTCTAGTGTTCAATTATCTTCCACCTTCGGATCACGAAAGGCTTGAAAGCCAATCTATATCCTCAGGTTTAAGAAAATTGAACCGGGGCAACTGTTGTACCCCAAAATTTTCCCTCTCATGTTTTCCAAAGTCTTCCCCCTGCATGGTTGATCACAAACCCTTGCCTAAGGAAAAAGAAAATTTTTGAGTGGTGTTTTAAGTATCTTTCTCTTGGCATTCTGAAAGACCCTTCGATCGGTATTCTGAAGGAGCACTTCGATTGACATTATGTCAAGCACTTCGATTGGCATTCTGAAAGACCCTTCGATTGGTATTCTGAAGGAGCATTTCGATTGGCATGGACAAGAACTTCGATTGACATTATGTCAAGCACTTCGATTGGCATTCTGAAAGACCCTTTGATTGGTATTCTGAAGGAGCATTTCGATTGGCATGGACAAGCACTTCGATTGGCATTATGGACGAGCACTTCAATTGGCATTATATCAAGGCCTTCGATTGGCATGCCAACGGATCCTTCGATTTAGCATTGTGTCAAGGCAGCTTCGACAGGCATGTTAACCATGTCCTTCGATTAGCATAAACAGCACCTTTCGATTGGCTTGTTAACAAAGCCTTTTGATTGGAATTTTAATTAGTACCCTTCGATTGATATTTGGACCAGGGCCATTTGAAGAACTCCTTCCAGGCCATTCGAAAGAGGCCATCAAGAGGGCACTCAAAAAACATGTCCAGGTACACTGAACATGAGAAAATGGCATGTTTTCCTTGCAAATATGGCAATAATTAAATGTTGATCGTGGATTCAATTCCTGAGTTAAAGGCCAGATTCTTGCCTTTTCTGTTCCTAACTTCACAAGAGTTGATTCGACCAGAGTGATTCTTTTCAAATCAAGCAGTTGAAGCAGAAGAAGTCCATTCGAAGGAGGCAACTCAAGACCAATCGAAGAGCATGTCCTGAAGGCATTCGAAAATCAAAAGTGTCCAGATTCATTCCAGATTCCAAAGAGACATGAATATTTCAAAAAAGGAAATATTTTAATGTGTTTGATTCTTGTCTCATGGCTTTAATGGCCTGGTTAAATGGTTGTCCCTTGCCATTTTCATGCACCCTCACACTCCTATAAATACAAGGGCCAATATACAGTGCAAAGGGCGGAACAAAAACATTACAAAAATTATAGAACAGGAACGAAAAGAAGAAAAGAAAACTCTGCAGAAACAAAAAGACACACAAAACTCTGCAAGAACAAATAGGAACAAAACACAGAAAAAAAACAGAGGATTTGGAGATACGCTGCCCACAACCCACCAAAGGTTGTCATTATTTTCAGAAGTAATCTAAGCACAAAGCCGCCATTCTGCAAACATCTCCATGCCTAGAAATCCCAGATCGAAGGTACTCACATCCAGAAAGTGCCAAATCGAAGGTTCCAACTACTGGTAAGAGAGGGTAAAATGTCAAATCTTGTGTTTACATAACATATCCATATTTGTTGTTTCATTCGATTGTCATTCTAGACAGAATCAAAGGGCTTGGGTTTGGCACCAGGTCATGTTTTTATTGTTAACACTTGCTACAGATATAGCCTGAAAAGACCCAGCGCGCGCAGGATCGAAGGACCTGGGTTTCGACACCCAGGTCATGCATTTTATTTTGCTAACGTATTTTTGCAGATGCATTGCCTCCACAGATGACCCTTCAGGCCTTTCCAGCAACACCCTTTATAGAATCGAAAGGAAGCCTTCTTCCTCTGAATCGAATCCCCCCTTCTCCCTGCAATCGAAGCTTTCCCTGTCAATTCCCAAACACCAAATTCAGGCCCAGCACCCCCCCCCCCCCTGAGTTTGTTTTTTTTTCTTTTCACTACTTTCTATTTTCCATTTTTTTTTATTTTGTTATTATTAACTAATTAACTTTTCACAAAATCAGAAAACCCCCAAAAAATAATATTTTTTAATTTCATTATTTTATTATTTTTGTAAATAAATTGCAGCAAATTAATTTAGTTTTTAATTAGGTTTAATCTTAACATATTTTGCAATAAATTAAAATTGACTTAGAATTAGGTTTTTTTTAATATTTCTCATTTTATTTCTTTAATTAAAATAAAACTCAAAAATATTTTCTTTTTAATTAATTAATCATTAGTTAGGCTTAATTCTTAAATCAAAAATGACAAAAAATATGCTTTATTCAATAAAAGGGTCAAAACCCTAAAGGACATTCCGATTCAATTTTCGCGCGTGTTTATTTTATTGTAACTGCCTACTGGGATGTATTAGCTTAACTAAGACTTTTACACTTTACTGCTTTATTCCCCAATTTTGGACATGTAAATAATCCCCCTCCCCGAAGCCTTGTAATAGCGTAGGATTTACAATTCCCGCACTTTAAATTCCTGTACATATATTAACTGTTTAGATGTATGCTAACTAGGATTGCATGACAAGATTTATCTTAACTTAAAATCAACAGTAGCTCACCATGACATGTAAAGATAATATAAACTGAAAATTGACACACTCGCGCATGCCACTCTTAAGGTACGCCTCACTTGGTTGCCTCGATCGTGGTCATTGAGTATAGGAAGTCTTAGAGGTCGCCCTCCTGTCCAAAGATTAAAGTTGCCTCGAAATGGTTGCCTCGATAAAAATGATCTAAGACATTAGGGTTACCGCTAAAGCATCCTAACATTGCTTTAGTGACCACACGTCCCTTAAATCGAATTGACCCGAAAACTCCAACGACGGTGCTACCTACTCCTTAATAGTGGGATAGCACTGTCTAAAGGACATTTGCACAGTTTAATTCCTTTTTGAGTAGGTAGATGTTCTTAAGTACTTGCTCCTTTTAAAAACAAAACAAAACTTTTTGCACTTACACTCTCTTCAAAAACAAAACTCTTTTCAAAACCCACAAACACATAGAAAAGCAAACTTTTGAAAACATAGTGAGCAAGTACCTAAGAGCCCGTGGATAACCACAGATAGAAAGGGTGCTAACACCTTCCCTTTCTATAATCTACCTCCCGAACCCGAGAAACATCTTGAAAAGGAATTTTTCTGTGCTTTTGTCCTTTCCTTGTTGGATAAAATAAAAGACGGTGGCGACTCTTGCTTACCGCGATATTTTTGCGAAAACAAACGCAAAACGCGAACCAGCATTCCAAAACAGTCAGTTCTCATTCCCACCAATCACAAACAGTATCAATATAACGCCGACTTGGCGCCAACCCGTACTCAGCTACAGAGTATGGCTATGGCTACCAATGAGGGTTTCAAAGACTACGCCCAAAAATGGAGGGATTTGACCGGAAGGGTGCAACCACCTTTATTTGAAAGAGAGCTTGTGGACATGTTCTTGGGGACTCTGTCAGGTCATTTCTTTAATCACCTGATTGGAAGCTCCTCTGCAGGTTTCACTGAGTTGATTCTAACTGGCGAAAGGGTGGAAGCCGGTATTAGAAGCGGGAAAATTCAGAAAGATGCATCTACCTCTACTGCTGTAAAAAAGACCTTCATGGGAAAGAAGGAAGTGTCTTCTGTCTATGCCCAGAGAAATCAGGGAAGAACCGAACGACGACCAACAGTGGGGGCCGTCATGATTCAGAAGTCTGCATCAGATCAACCGAGAAACAATCAGCCGAGGAATGATCAGCCGAGGAATAACCAGCAAAGGGTGGAAAGGCCTGTAAGGAAATTCACCAAGATAAACATGACTCCTGCTCAAGTCTTACCCCATCTCTTGAAGTTGAACCTCACCATGATAAAGGAGGCCCCTAAAAATCCTAACACTGCTTCTCCATATTACCATCCCAACGCCAGATGCGCGTACCACTCGAAAAGTCCAGGGCACGACACCAACAACTGTTGGGCCCTGAAGAATAAGATTCAAGATCTGATCGACGCAAAGGAAGTTGAATTTGAAGCTCCTGAAAAGCCGAATGTAATCTCCGCACCGATGGCCAGGCATGGACACAATGCCAATGCTGTGGAAGAAGATCTGTTTGTTTCTACTGTGGATGAACTGTCAACTCCTCTCCTAACTATCAAGTTGAACTTGTTGAAGGCTGGGGTGTTCCCACGATGTGACCAAGATTTACATGCTTGCCTATCCTTCCCATTTTATTGTCCTCTTTTGAAGAAAGGAATCCAACAATTGATTGATAACAAGGAAATTTTGTTTGAGAAAGCTCCTGTCTCACCCATTCCAGTTCCAGAAGTTTCAATAATAACCATATACGCCAATCCTTCCAGGGTTCCTAAAAAACCCGTTAGGATTACATATGCTCCTATGACTACTCCGTTGAAGATAACAATGCCAGGGCCAACCCCTTACAAAACTGATAAAATGGTACCATGGAACTATGGTGGAGAAATCTACTACCATGGTGTCAAACAGATTGAACAGACCATTGAAGAAGAAAGCTCTGAGGAAGATAATCCCGACATCAGTAACATTGCCGGAACAAGCAAAATTACTCGTAGTGGGAGAATCTTTTCTCTAGAGATTGCTCCTCCAACAGCAGCCTTTGGACCCGCGGCCATCCTGAAGATTACCCCTGTGATTGTACCTGCAAGTGTACCCGCCGACAACGACAATGCAATTCCCATCCCTGTTTCCGATGCTAAGAAAAAAGGAAAGAATGTTCAAGAGGAGCCTGTCTTGACGAAGGCTCGGTCATTAGTCATTCCTGAAACATCCCAGAAAGAGATGGAAGAGATTCTGAGGATTATTAAGAAAAGTGATTATAATGTTGTTGAACAACTGGGGCAGACCCCCTCCAAAATATCTATGTTAGCCCTGTTGCTGTGCTCTGAGGCACATGCTAAAGCTTTGGTCAAGTTTTTGAAGACGGCCCACGTGCCACAAGAAACCTCCGCTAATCAATTCCAGGAATGTGTGGCCAGTTTAACAGCTGACAATGGCATGGGATTCTCCGATGCAGACTCGACCTCTAAAGGGAGAAAACATAATGACGCGCTACATGTCTCGGTGGAGTGTAGAGGAACCACCCTAGCTCATGTCTTGGTTGATATTGGGTCGTCTCTAAATGTCTTGCCGAAGAAAGCCTTGGATAGATTGGATTGTGAAGGCTTAACCCTGAAACCCAGTAATATAATTGTCAAAGTCTTTGATGGTTCTAAGAGGATGGTCCATGGAGAGGTGGACATCCCGATCAAGGTGGGTACCCAGACATTCAATTCAACATTCTACGTGATGGACATCCGTCCTTCCTACTCTTTCCTGTTGGGAAGACCTTGGATCCACCATGTTGGAGCTGTCACTTCCACTCTGCATCAAAAGCTCAAGTACCCTGTCCAGGGGAAAATCATAATTGTTCAAGGCGAAGAGGAATACATGATCAGTCATCTTAATTCTTTCCGTTATGTAGAATTGGATGGCGAATTCATTAAAACTCCTTTTCAGCATTTTGAAGAGGTGGCTCCAGAGATAGCGGCAACCAAGGAAGTGCCCTCAACTCCTGTGATCACAAGACCACCACCTCGAATGTCATCTCTCAAGGATGCTAGGGCAGTTGTGGAAGAAGGCAGATCCACAATCTGGGGGAAGCTTCCCGACTTTCCCTTCAAATCAGACAAATTCGGCTTGGGATTTACTTCGATTAGTCAGAAGGTTGTGCGTCGCTCCTGTGCCGGAGGGCCACCTGTGAAGATCAGCCACCGAGGGGTTAACGCACTAGAGGACAGTGAAGAAGAGGGCAGCCTGGAAGACTGGATTTTCCCTACTGTTGACGGAGGACTGTGAAACTGGGAAGCAAAAGACTTTGTTCCGATTACTTTCATACCGCAGTAATTTATCTTTTCCATTTCTGTTGGACTGTAATAATTTACAAACAATTCGTACTTTTTCAACCTTGTGTCTTACCCGAGGCACATAGGTCCACTTGTGAGGGTTCTTATTTCATTTTCATATGTCATTTTAATGAATCATGGACGCTTTTCATATTTAAACCTTTTATGCTCATTGTCTTTCTTTTACATTTTGTTGTTTTAGGATGGATATGTCCTTACACACACCCACACTCACAAATGCAGGTACCCTTCCATTCCGGAACCCATGGGTAACGATACTGCTATAGCCTTCAGTGACTCTAAAGATCTGATCAACCAAGCCGAATACGAAGGTGAGGAAGATTGTGAGGTGCCAGGGGAATTGGCCAGATTATTACAGCAAGAGGAAAGAGCAATTCAGCCTCATGAAGAGCAGTTGGAAACAATCAACTTGGGAACTGAGGAAGACAAAAAGGAAATCAAGATAGGTGCCAATCTAGAGCCGAGTGTCAAGAAACGCCTAATTCAGCTACTGCATGATTATGTTGAGATCTTCGCCTGGTCATATGAAGACATGTCGGGACTTAATACAGACATTGTGGTATACCGTCTCCCCACAAGAGAAGACTGTCCACCAGTGAAACAAAAGGTCCGCCGCATGAGACCTAACATGTCCAAGAAGATCAAAGCAGAAGTTATGAAATAGTTCAATGATGGATTTCTGGCTGTTACTTCCTATCCATAATGGGTTGCTAACATTGTGCCCGTGCCTAAGAAGGACGGCAAAGTGAAAATGTGCGTGGATTATAGAGATTTAAACAGGGCCAGCCCTAAAGATGACTTTCCACTTCCGCACATTGACTTCTTGGTCGACAACACAGCTCAGCACAAAGTATTTTCTTTCATGGACGGATTCTCAGACTATAACCAGATCAAAATGGCCCCTGAGGACATGGAGAAAACTACTTTTGTCACACAGTGGGGTACGTTCTGCTACAAAGTGATGCCATTCGGACTGAAGAATGTCAGGGAAACCTATCAACGCGCCATGGTAGCTTTGTTTCATGATATGATACATCATGAAATAGAGGTCTACGTAGATGACATGATAGCCCGATCACAAACTGAAGAAGAACACCTTGATCACTTGTAAAAGCTGTTTGTCAGGTTGAAAGAGTACAAGCTCAAATTGAATCCAAACAAGTGTACATTCGGAGTCTGGTCCAGTAAACTCTTAGGTTTCATTGTCAGCAACAAAGGCATCGAGGTTGATCCTGCCAAAGTCAAAGCTATACAAGAAATGCCTGCTCCTCGCACTGAGAAGGAGGTCAGAGGTTTCTTGGGACGCCTAAACTACATTGCAAGGTTCATTTCTCACCTAACATCTACCTGTGAACCAAACTTCAAGCTGTTGAAGAAAGATCAGGTAGTTAAATGGAATGATGACTGTCAGATTGCTTTCGATGAAATCAAGGAGTATTTGCTAGAACCTCCTATCTTGATGCCACCCGTCGAAGGAAGACCGCTAATCATGTATCTGACCGTCCTAGAGAATTCAATGGGGTGCGTACTGGACCAACATGACGAGTTTGGCCGAAAAGAGCATGCCATTTATTACCTTAGCAAAAAGTTTACCGACTTTGAGACTCGATACTCACTGCTCAAGAAAACTTGCTGCACTTTGGTATGGGCTGCTCGCCGGCTAAGGCAGTACATGTTGACTCATACCACTTTGCTGATATCTAAGATGGATTCAATCAAGTACATCTTTGAGAAGCCTGCTTTGTCTGGAAGAATATCTAGATGGCAGATGATCCTAACGGAATACGATATACAATACATGACCCAAAAAGCTATAAAGGGGAGTGTGCTAGCCGATCATCTGGCCCATCAAGCTGTTGAAGATTACCAATCCATGAGGTTTAACTTCCCTGACGAGGACATCATGACATTGGACAACGTTGAAGGTTACAGACCATATGTCGGACCTGGACAAGGATCCCGATGGACCCTGTACTTTGATGGGGCCTCCAATGCACTTGGCAACGATATCGGCGCGGTACTCATCTCCCCGGAAGGTTTCCATACACCTTTCACTGCTAGACTTTGCTTCAACTGTACTAACAACATGGCAGAGTATGAAGCTTGCATCTTTGGACTCAAGGCTGCCATAAACTTGGGAATCAAATCTTTGATTGTGTTTGGGGACTCATCTTTAGTCATCAGTCAGATAAAAGGAGAGTGGGATACTAAACATCCAAACCTCATCCCTTACAAAGAACATGTCTTGACATTGTTACCACATTTCGAGTAGATTACCTTCTAGCACTTCCCGAGAGAAGAAAATCAGCTAGCAGATGCTCTAGCTACAATGTCATCCATGTTTAAACTTAACTGGGACAATGAGGCTCCCCAAATCTCCATTGAACGGAAGGTCGAACCTGCACATTGTCACGAGATTAACACCAAAGAAGTAGTGGACAAGCCATGGTTTCATGAAGTCAAAAGGTATCTCGAGGCTCAAGAATACCCTGAAGTAGCTTCAGTCAATGACAAAAAGTTTTTAAGGAGATTCACGGTAAAGTTGTTCTTAAGCAATGGCGTCCTTTACAAGCGCAATCATGATTCTATTTAGCTCCGTTGTGTGGACAAAGCTGAAGCTGAAAGGATTATGGCTGAATTGCATGAGGGCACCTTTGGCACTCACTCTAGCGGGCATATGATGGCTAAGAAGATTCTACGGGCAAGCTATTACTGGTCTACCATGGAAGTTGTCTGCTATCAACACTCCCGAACTTGTCACAAATGTCAAATCTATGCCGACAAGGTACACGTGTCTCCAGTTCCTTTAAATGTCCTAACAGCTCCTTGGCCATTTGCAATGTGGGTGTTGTACCCCAAAATTTGCCCTCTCTTTTTCACAAGAAATCACAGCTTCGGGCTTCTCCTGATTTTTCAGATTGGCTTAAGAATCGGTCAAACAGACTTTTCTCATCAGTCAGACAAAATTAGGGTTTCCTTTGATTTTGAATCAGTTCAAGCAGATTATTAGGGTTTCTATTGATTTGGTTGAGTTTGGCTCAGGGTTTGATTAGGCAGACGCTTCTTTGACAATAAATCAAGAATTAGGGTTTGCGCGCTCATTCTCATAAGGAATCAATTCTACGGTTCTTTTCAATTGACGGTCACATGGTTTTGACGCTTGTTCAAAATTACTGTTGGTTTCTCAAAGTTTAAACATCTGGGATAGAAGTTGAGGCTTCTGATTGAGAGTTTGAAGTGTTTGGTTTAGTCAGTAAAATGAAAGGCGTATGGACATTTGTTTTGATTAACTGTGCAATACGTGTGGTTAATTGGGACGCCGGGTTTATTATTGATTAATGCGAAGTTGCAAGACTACAGTGTTTATTAATTATTTATTTTATCTAAGTTAGAATAATTGGGATTTACTTCCAGTTATTTTAATTCAAGAAAACTTAAATAATTAAATAGACAGTGAAATAAAAGAATTAACTGACAAAGGATCTTTTATTTATTTTCAATTATTGGTACAAGTGTTATTTGAATACATTTACAGTATTTATAATAATATTTATTACAAATGATTAAAATAAAATAAAACTATATCCTAAAGTTTCCTAAATCTTCATCTTCTACTGCTGCTCCCCATTGCTCAATTGATTTTTATCTGCAAAGACAAAAAAAGAAAGAAGTCAAATGCAGATAAAATAAAAAGGCAGGCAGTTAATCAGAAAAATTCATCATTAAAGGTGGTTGGCCGGGATCAGATTGTTTTGATTTTCATCATATTTTTCTCACCCTCTTTGCAAATCACAAGAAGACTTTCTTCTCGGTTCACAAAGAGTAAAGAAAAATTATTTTACAAGCATACAAATCATTAAAGAAATGTACAAGGCTGCATAATGCCAAAAACAAATTGCACAAATTCAAAATGTCAACAAAGTTGTAACTTCAAAACATGCCAAACCAAGTCACAAATTTCAAACTAAGCAAACTAAATCCCAAAGAAACTGTCCAAAGAAAGTACAAGAAGCTGTCAAAACTGTCCAAAGAAGCCAATAAAGCTGTCAACAAGTACACAAAAGGCAGAAAATCTGGAAGACAAGATATATGCAGAGGAAAGACAAAGTGCAAGCAACATGTAAAGCCAATCTCATCATTTCCCAACCAAACACCTTTTCAGAAACAGCTATTCTAAAGCAATATAATATGCTTTAACAGAGAGAAAAGAGAGAGAGAAGTAGAGAGGCTTACAGTACAGCAGGCTTAAGGATAAAAGAGAGAAAATCAGAACACTGTGAAAAAAAAAAGAGGCAGAACCACATAGAAAGAAATAACATAGCTTGTAACCTCCAAACTGTGTCAAAAACCTTCAAGCCTGTAGCCTCAAACCACAAACAAACAGCTTGCCTCAAGCCTTAACCTGCATAAATCTCAAACAAAATTCCAAACTGTCTCAAGCCTGCCTCAAGCCCACAAGCCTAAAACTTCAAGCCTGTAACCAAGCCAATAAGCCTGTAATCCATAAACAGAAAAGCCTAAACAATAAGCTTGAAACCTGTTACAACCTAACAAACTTGTGTTCAAAGCAAGCTAGATTCCAACCCATCCAAAACTCAACATCAAACACCATGAAGCAACAACATCCAAGCCCTCAGAACTAAAAAGCTCATCATTAAGCAACAAAGCCAGCACAGCATCAAGAGAGGAAAAGCTATTCAGAAGTGAAATAAAAGCAAACAAGCATCTCAGATTCAAACATCATCATCATTGAAAAAAGGGCAACAAAGCCCAAGAGGACAAAGCAAGTAACTCAGAAGGACTGAGCAATCTCAGAGTCAATATCATCATCATAGACAGAAGCTCACTCAAAGCCAAGAGAGGAAAAGAAAAGACAAGCAAGAACACTGAAGCATTCAAATACTCAGATATCAAAATCATCAAAATCATCAATATCAGAATAACAAGGTTCAACAACATCAACATTTCAACAACAAGTATCTCAGAGCAAGCAAACAGAAGAAGAAGAGAGAACTAAAAGCTAGGGTTTTCAGACGTTCATCACAAAACCTAACAAAAGAAAGATACCAGGAATACATGAACAAAGCTCATCAGCATCATACTCCCTCCGCCTCCGGCCGCCTAAAACGCCTCCAGCCCACTCCTCGTCTCCTCTCCAAAGGTAGTACCTCTTCCCTTTCTTTAACACCTCACCAGAAACAAATAATAATACAAAAGAATCAGAATAAAGTAAAACATAGAAGAGAGAATCTGAAAACCCTAAGAGCTTAGGAACGAATCGTACCCTTCTTTCTTTCCGTCACTGCCTTGCCCAACTATGAGGAGGAGGAAGCGGAGATGGCGCATGGTGGCCTGAGGTGGTTGGAAGAACATCAATGACCGTGGCTTGAGAAAGTAAAGAGGAGAAGAAAACAAAGATGGAAACGGCTCCGCTCAACGCTGTAAACCCTTTTTGAACAACAAATGAAAACCCTAAACAAATGTTTGTAGAGTGTTGGGCATGTCCCTCACAACAAATGCCTAAGCCCAATTTCATTTCCAGCGCCTTACCCCTCTTTCAGCGTTACACCCCCCCCCCCCCTTTTTGGTTCTCCTTCATTTTTGTTTTGGGCCACCCTTTTTCCTTACAGCCCATTTTCTTTTCTTTACACAAACTAATATCTTTTTTTAACTAATCACTTTATTTCTTTTTTTTTTCATAACTATTTACTTTAACTTTTTTTATACAAATTTTTCTTAGATACTTCTTTTTATTGTATTATACTTGGAAAATACATAAATCTTAGGATTTTTAAATTTAAGCAATTTTTTTTTATTAAAACCTTTTTTGTTTAATTTAAATCTTGTATATAAAATATTAATAAAAATACATATAATTTTTAAGGTTGAATGTTTCCCTTTTAATTAAAACTTTTGTTCATATGACAATAATAAAATACTTAATAAATACATTAGGTTAATATTTGCATCACTTGTAAATAATCACATACACTTTCACAAATACTTTTATTTCTCTTTTATTCTTATACATTGCTATATTTTACATTGAGAATGTGATTGATTCGATTTGGTTGTAAATAACATTTGGACACTACTATCCTGATAAGTCTCATCCCCATTTGTAAACATTTGTACCCCCATTCCTGGATACTTATTTGTAATAGCTTAGACTTTAAATTCCCGCAATTTATCGCTTTCTATATACTGTATAGTAATTAGGGTTTGTATGCGAAGATTCAAAATCAACCGCTAGATAACCTAATATAAAGACAAACGCATGAAAATCAAATACACAAATTCACACTTGCACCCCTAGGGTAATCCCGCTTGTTGCCTTCAAAAATGGGCCATGTTTGCATGTTGAGTTTCTTTGGCAAAACAAAAACAATTCAAATGATCATAGTCCCTCGATGACGCTTTCGAAGTTGCCTAAACAAAATGATCATAGTCCCTTCAAGCAAATTGCCAAAATACTTGACACGATTGCATTCATGGTCTAAACGATGACCCACGCCCGTCCCGTTAACATCCTAGACACAAGATTGTCCACCAAATACAATGGTGGAACAATACTGTTAAAAGGGTTAAAACATGAGAAAAATCTTTGAGTAAATTTAGGGGTAGACAACTCTTAGTTACTTGATCAAACTTGAAAAACACACTTGCCTACTTTTCAAAACACACTTTCAAAACACACTCCACAATACAATTTCAAAACAACTTCCAAAACATTGAAACATCTTTTCATAAAGACAAACACCTTTGTAAAACATTCGAGTAAAGAATTGTTACAAGGGTTGCCTAGACAAGGCATCTTTTTCAAAACATTTTCAAAAACATACACACAAAGCACCATTTCACACAATTGAAAATCAAGGCAAGTGATCTAAAACAAGTAACTAAGAGCCCATGGATAACCATGGATGGAAAGGGTGCTAGCACCTTCCCTTTTCATAATATAACCCACGAAAACATCTCAAAGGTTTTTCCTGTGCTTTTTAACCTTTCCTTTAGGATAAAATAAAAAGTCGGTGGCGACTCTTGCTAAACCGAACAAGTGCGAATACAAACGCAAAACCTCAAGTCAGTTCTCCCACCGTATCACAGAACTGGCGACTCTGCTGGGGAATAATTTTAAAGTGGGGTTACCTTAGGGTTTTTAGATCACCTTTACATACTTGCTTTGATTGCTTTGGTTGCTTTACTTTTTGGGTCCTTGTTTGGGTTTGTCGTAAATCCTACACCCGGATTTAGGGGCACCTTTTTAGGTAAATAGCAATAAAACTGTGAGGGAACTGTGCGGGGTATACCGACATGGTTGAAGCAGTAAGCTATGTTAGTGTGACATATTTGTGAGTGCCGGTAACCCTTGAGTTCAATCAAGGAGAGTACAGGGCCTCTGAGTGATTTCATGACGCACTAACGAACTCTAGAACCTTAATTGACCATCTTAGCCTTTTTAGGGGTAGTGAGATGACCGACTTTGGTGCAGTCCGAAGTTGGTAGATACTCGATACTACACTCATTGAGGATTGTTTTCTTGGAATATTTTGGTCGCTAGTTAAGTGGCTAAACCAAAACAATGAACACAGAAAATAATCCAATGATATTGAGCTCCTTAGAACCCGGTTTCTATTTTAGGACAGGATGAGCCAACTAACTTCAAGAGGGTACTTACCTACAAACCCCATGCAAGCCTAAACCTAAGGACTTGTTTGCTTTGTGTGAATATGATTACCTGTATATAAACTTACTTGCTTTTGCATACATGTACATAACATCATGACATCATACCATAGCATTTTTTCAATAACCATTTCAAGGATCTCGAGGTTCTTTTGATGCAGGGTCCCGTTGAACCAGACATCTACCCAAGGGGCAAGAGGTTTTCCTCTAAACAAATGCCATCAAAGATAAAGTGCAACAACTTGAATCAAGGGCTATGACCCACTTGACATGGTGAGCTTGATTCTCGTGGAAAGACATCCACCGGTGCAAAGTTCTCCAATCAAAGATCAAAGTTCAACCTCTAACATTTTCTTGTGTTTACCCCGAAAGATCCTTGAAAACATTGCATACATATATCATACATATCATTGGATAACAGGTTTCTCCCATACAGGTTTCCTTATCTTCCTACTGTTTATTTCAGTAAGATGGATATGGAATAAACAGTGAAAGATCTCCAAGCTCAAAACGCTCAATTCCAACAAATGCTCCTGGCTATGGGTAAAGGGCAGGAGGATCTGAAAGCTCTCCTTCTCAAAGACAAGGGGGTCAGTCTTGAAGAAGACCATAACGTGGAGATTGATGAAGCTGATTACTCCGAGGAACAATATCCTCCTGCTGATGACAAGTACCAACAGTTGGAGGATCGCCTCAATGCTATGGAAATTCAACAAATACCTGGCTTGGATTTAGGAGACATGGGTTTGGTTTCTGGATTGGTCATCCCTCCAAAGTTCAAAGTCCCTACCTTGGCCCTGTATGATGGAGTCTCTTGCCCTAAGATGCATCTAAAGTCTTATGTCCGCAAGATTCAACCATACACAACTGATCCAAAGCTTTGGATCCATTTCTTCCAAGAAAGCCTGGTAGGGGCTCAACTCGAGTGGTTCTATCAATTGGAGAGTTCTCGCATCCACACCTGGGAGGATTTAGCTATGGCTTTTTACAAACAGTATCAGTACAATGCTGATCTTGCACCAACTCGTGTGCAATTGCAGAACATGACCATGGGTTCCGACGAGAGCTTCAAAGGATACGCTCAAAAGTGGAGAGATCTGGCTGGTAGGGTGTAACCCCCTTTAACTGACAGAGAGTTGATTGACATCTTCATGGGAACTTTGACAGGGCCTTTCTTCAATCACTTAATTGGAAGCTCCTCAGCTGGGTTCACCGAGCTAATACTGATCGGCGAAAGGGTCGAAGCTGGCATCAAAAGTGGAAAGATCCAAGGAATTACACCCTTGGATACTCAGATAATTCCCTACAATGGAAAGAAAGAGTCCAATGCTGTGAACAGTCAAAAGAGTCGTCATGACCAACACGTAGGAGAAATCTTGATCTCTAATCCTACGCCTGCTCAACAAAGACAGGGGCATCAGCGTAAGGAGGTCGCACCTAAAAGACAGTTCACTAACATCAACATGCCGCTGTCTCAAGCACTACAACACTTGTTGAAGATGAACCTGATTACATTGAGGGCTCCCCTCCGGAACCCAAATACTTCTGCTCCTACCTATCATCCCAATGAAAGGTGTGCATACCACTCCGACAGTCAGGGACATGACACAAACAACTGTTGGCCTCTGAAGAACAAGATCCAAGACCTGATTGATGCCAAGGAGATCGAGTTTGACCCTCCGGAGACTCTAGCATAATCACTGCTCCTATGCCAAATCATTGAGAATGTCTTTGTTTCATTTGAATTTTCAAGTTGTAATCTCTTTGTTATTCAAACAATTAGCTATTAATGTCAAACTTTGTTTCGTTAATGCATTGCATATGTTTGTCTTGAATTCATCCATTCGTTTTCACTACTCTTATGCTTTCTTTATGATATTTAACTCTTGATAAAAAGCCGCAAGCCTTTAGAGGGAGGATGACGAAACAATACCATAATCTCCTACAGTATGCTTTTGAACAGACCTTGCTGATGATGTACAGGCATTTCTTTCAATTCCCAAACACTGGAGTTATAAGGAAGATAATCCCTAGTCAACCCCTTCGAGCCAAAGAAGTAGGAGTTTTCTGTTCTAAACAAATTGAAACCTTTGATTTAAACCTGGGGCAGGGTAGTCTCTTAGTTAATTCAAAAGAAAATGCGCATTGAAGTCGCAAACTCTCAGTTCGTAATACAAAGAACGACATCAAAAGCATTCCTCTGGAATCAAAAGACAGTGGTGGTTCCTTATTTCATAGGAAGTCATTACCTCTCAAAAGAGAAAAGCCCACTAAGCCAAAACCTATAAAGGAGGCTTAAGAAAGCTGGGGCATCCCGCTGACTGTAATCTCGAAAGCAGGAACAGTCAGGCAAAAGTTAGGGATAACAAATCAAAAGAACGAGGTCATTACAAATCCTCAATAACATGAAAAATGATGGTTGTCTTCCCATAAAATTCAACTGGTGAACCATCACCAAAAGGTCGTTCCAAACTCGAATAGAGTTCGACACACAATTAACTGAGTCTAGGATTGAAGGACATCACGAAGAGCGGGTGGGTACAAATATACTTTGAGCCTTTATCCTTTGTTTCTTAAACTGTGAACCAAGCCACGTTACAACCCTTCAAAAGTCCTAATTGAAGCATGGGTTAGTTCGAAAGCATACTGTTACAAAAGGTATCCTGACTCCTGTAAGGCTTTGCCCTAAATCTTGTGTTGAATTTGTCTTACAAAAAGTTTTCTGCTAAAAAACGCATTTTTCAAAACTTCGAGACAAGCATAAACTATGCATTATTTGAATATCGTTGTTTGCACATGGTTATTTGTTTGACAGCGAAGAAATTCATACAGCAAATGTTCGGAGGAACGAAAACTCTCTCAGTAAGTTAAAATCACTTCAAAAAGGATGACACTTCCATTGACAAATCTCCTATCAACAAGGGGGCATGACATGTCACTATCCAGCACACCTGGGGCAGTTCGGTCAAGGTTTCGACAGATCTTTCAAAGTTCAATTAACCTGGGGCAGTCAAGTCAAGGTTTCAACAGATCTTTCAAAGTTTAGTTAACTTGGGGTAGTCCAGTCAAGATTTCAACAAATCTCTCAATTACAGATTAACTTGGGGAAAGTCTCCCTCACCATCACTTGGGGCATTCGAATGTCAATCTCAAGAGCGTTCAAAATTTCCATCATCACCTGCTGGAAGTCGCAACCACCAACAGAATAACGGACAATTGAAGCTCCTAAAAATCTGACCCTCAAGAATGAAGACTCTCATCCTTAAAACCTCAGAAGATTGGTATACTCCCAGTTTCTGACCGTTAACAGAATGAAGATTCTCATCACCTCAGAAGATTGGTATACTCCCAATTTCTGACCCTTAACAAAATCAAGATCAACATCTTCCGAGATCCCCTTCTAGAGATAGTTCAGATGTGACCCAGATTTGGCGACATTCCGATACTTATTCCAGATTCCCTTCTAGAGATAGTTCAGATGTGACCCAGATTTGGCGACATTCCGATACTTATTCCGGATTCCCTTCTAGAGATAGTTCAGATGTGACCCAGATTTGGCGACATTCCGATACTTATTCCAGATTCCCTTCTAGAGATAGTTCAGATGTGACCTAGATTTGGCGACATTTCGATACTTATTCCAGACTTCCTTCTAGAGATAGTTCAGATGTGACCCAGATTTGGCGACATTCTGATACTTATTACAGATTTGCTTCTAGAGATAGTTCAGATGTGACCCAGATTTGGCGACATTTAGATACTTATCCTAGATCAATACTTGCAGCAATCAAAAGATTCTTGCAATCCCCAGCGGAGCTAAAACTTCCAACTATCAATCCCCAAGCGGAATGAAGACTCTCATTCTCAGTTCCTCACAGAGTATTCAAATATTCTCCAGTGAAGATCCCCCCAAGACAGGAATCCCCAGTAGATTGGCATACAACCCAAGCTCCTGGTTCCCCAACAGTGGTCCCAGGACTTCTCATTTTCAACGATCAAAGGATTTTCAATCCCCTACAGCAGTTAAGGATTTACTTTCCCCGACAGCAATCAAAGATTTCATTATCCAGGATTCGTCTTCCTCAGCAAGACAGCTACTCAGCTTACATGCACATCCATCACATTCATATCATAAACATTGATGAAGTACAATTCATTACATCATGACGTTGCATACAACTAACTCTTTACCTTTTCAGGAAAGATCAATCAACAGACAAAGATCATTATCTTCCCATATTTCCTTCTAGAGATAGTTCAAATGTGACCCAGACATGGCGACATTCTGATACTTATTCCAGATTCCTTCCAAAAATAGTTCAGATGTGACCCAGACATGGCGACATTCTGATACTTATTCCAGATTCCAAGACTTCTGAAAACAGTTTACGGATTCTCCAAACACAGATGTTAATTTATCGCTTGTTCAGACTCAACTTTTGAAAACAGTTTACGGACGCTTCCCAACATGGATGCTGATCTATTGCTTATTCATCTCCAAGACATCTGAAAACAGTTTACGGGTTCTCCAGATACGGATGTTAACCTATCGCTTGTTCAGATTCAAGACTTCTGAAAACAGTTTACAGATTCTCCAGACACGGATGTTAATCTATCGCTTGTTCAGATTTAACTTTTGAAGACAGCTTACGGATGCTTCCAGATACGGATGTCAATCTATTGCTTATTCAGACCCCCAGTTCAGAGATGTTCCAAAACATGGATACCTTTCTGATACTCACCCACTCACCAACGACATACAGTTCAACAAACATTTCCAGATGATATCTCTAAGCCCATCCTCTAACCAACATTTCCAGATGGCATCTCTAAGCCCATCCTCTAACCAGAAATTTCCAGATGGCATCTCTAAGCCCATCCCCCTGTCACATCTCCAGATGGCATCTTTAAGCCCATAACCAAATGGCATATTTAAGCCCATTCCCTCAATCACATCACTGAGTGCAAAAATTTTGGGCACTCTAGTGTCCAATCTCCTTTTACCTTCGAGTCGCGAACGACAAACTTGCCAATCTAACTCTTCAGGTTCAAGAAGATTGAACAGGGGCAACTGTTGTACCCCAAAATTTGCCCTCTCTTTTTCACAAGAAATCACAGCTTCGGGCTTCTCCTGATTTTTCAGATTGGCTTAAGAATCGGTCAAACTGACTTTTCTCATCAGTCAGACAAAATTAAGGTTTCCTTTGATTTCGAATCAGTTCAAGCAGATTATTAGAGTTTCTATTGATTTGGTTGAGTTTGGCTCAGGGTTTGATTAGGCAGACGCTTCTTTGACAATAAATCAAGAATAAGGGTTTGCGCGTGCATTCTCAGAAGGAATCAATTCTACGGTTCTTTTCAATTGACTGTCACATGGTTTTGACGCTTGTTCAAAATTCCAGTTTGTTTCTCAAAGTTTAAACATCTGGGATAGAAGTTGAGGCTTCTGATTGAGAGTTTGAAGTGTTTGGTTTAGTCAGTAAAATGAAAGGCGTATGGACATTTGTTTTAATTGACTGTGCAATACGTGTGGTTAATTGGGACGCCGGGTTTATTATTGATTAATGCGAAGTTGCAAGACTACAGTGTTTATTAATTATTTATTTTATCTAAGTTAGAATAATTGGGATTTACTTCCAGTTATTTTAATTCAAGAAAACTTAAATAATTAAATAGACAGTGAAATAAAAGAATTAACTGACAAAGGATCTTTTATTTATTTTCAATTATTGGTACAAGTGTTATTTGAATACATTTACAGTATTTATAATAATATTTATTACAAATGATTAAAATAAAATAAAACTATATCCTAAAGTTTCCTAAATCTTCATCTTCTATTGTTGCTCCCCATTGCTCAATTGATTTTTATCTGCAAAGACAGAAAAAAAAGAAGTCAAATGCAGATAAAATAAAAAGGCAGGCAGTTAATCAGAAAAATTCATCATTAAAGGTGGTTGGCCGGGATCAGATTGTTTTGATTTTCATCATACTTTTCTCACCCTCTTTGCAAATCACAAGAAGACTTTCTTCTTGGTTCACAAAGAGTAAAGAAAAATTATTTTACAAGCATACAAATCATTAAAGAAATGTACAAGGCTGCATAATGCCAAAAACAAATTGCACAAATTCAAAATGTCAACAAAGATGTAACTTCAAAACATGCCAAACCAAGTCACAAATTTCAAACTAAGCAAACTAAATCCCAAAGAAACTGTCCAAAGAAAGTACAAGAAGTTGTCAAAACTGTCCAAAGAAGCCAATAAAGTTGTCAACAAGTACACAAAAGGCAGAAAATCTGGAAGACAAGAGATATGCAGAGGAAAGACAAAGTGAAAGCAACTTGTACAGCCAATCTCATCATTTCCCAACCAAACACCTTTTCAGAAACAGCTATTCTAAAGCAATATAATATGCTTTAACAGAGAGAAAAGAGAGAGAGAAGTAGAGAGGCTTACAGTACAGCAGGCTTAGGGATAAAAGAGAGAAAATCAGAACACTGAGAAAAAAAAGAGGCAGAAACACATAGAAAGAAATACCATAGCTTGTAACCTCCAAACTGTGTCAAAAAACTTCAAGCCTGTAGCCTCAAACCACAAACAAACAGCTTGCCTCAAGCCTTAACCTGCATAAATCTCAAACAAAATTCCAAACGGTCTCAAGCCTGTCTCAAGCCTACAAGCCTAAAACTTCAAGCCTGTAACCAATCCAATAAGCCTGTAATCCATAAACAGAAAAGCCTAAACAATAAGCTTGAAACCTGTTACAACCTAACAAACCTGTGTTCAAAGCAATCTAGATTCCAACCCATCCAAAACTCAGCATCAAACACCATGAAGCAACAACATCCAAGCCCTCAGAACTAAAAAGTTCATCATTAAGCAACAAAGCCAGCACAACATCAAGAGAGGAAAAGCTATTCAGAAGTGAAATAATAGCAAACAGGCATCTCAGATTCAAACATCATCATCATTGAAAAAAGCCCAACAAAGCCCAAGAGGACAAAGCAAGCAACTCAGAAGGACTGAGCAATCTCAGAGTCAATATCATCATCATAGACAGAAGCTCACTCAAAGCCAAGAGAGGAAAAGAAAAGACAGAAGCAAGAACACTGAAGCATTCAAATACTCAGATATCAAAATCATCAAAATCATCAATATCAGAACAACAAGGTTCAACAACATCAACATTTCAACAACAAGTATCTCAGAGCAAGCAAACAGAAGAAGAAGAAGAGAGAACTAAAAGCTAGGGTTTTCAGACGTTCATCACAAAACCTAACAAAAGAAAGATATCAGGAATACCAGAATAAAGCTCATCAGCATCATAATCCCTCCACCTCCGGCCGCCTAAAACGCCTCCAGCCCACTCCTCGTCTCCTCTCCAAAGGTAGTACCTCTTCCTTTTCTTTAACACCTCACCTGAAACAAATAATAATACAAAAGAATCAGAATAAAGTAAAACATACAAGAGAGAATTTGAAAACCCTAAGAACTTAGGAACGAATCGTACCCTTCTTTCTTTCCGTCACTGCCGTGCCCAACTATGAGGAGGAGGAAGCAGAGATGGCGCATGGTGGCCTGACACGGTTGGAAGAACATCAATGACCATGGCTTGAGAAAGTAAAGAGGAGAAGACAACGAAGATGGAAACGGCGCCGCTCAACGCTGTAAACCCTTTCTGAACAACAAATGAAAACCCTAAACAAATGTTTGTAGAGTGTTGGGCCTGTCCCTCACAACAAATGCCTAAGCCCAATTTCATTTCCAGCGCCTTACCCCTCTTTCAGTGTTACACCCCCCCCCCCTTTTTGGTTCTCCTTCATTTTTGTTTTGGGCCACCCTTTTTCCTTACAGCCCATTTTCTTTTCTTTACACAAACTAATATCTTTTTTTTAACCTATCACTTTATTTCTTTTTTTTTCATAACTCTTTACTTTAACTTTTTTTATACAAATTTTTCTTAGATACTTCTTTTTATTGTATTATACTTGGAAAATACATAAATCTTAGGATTTTTAAATTTAAGAAATTTTTTTTTATTAAAACCGTTTATGTTTAATTTAAATCTTGTACATAAAATATTAATAAAAATACATATAATTTTTAAGGTTGAATGTTTCCCTTTTAATTAAAACTTTTGTTCATATGACAATAATAAAATACTTAATAAATACATTAGGTTAATATTTGCATCACTTGTAAATAATCACATACACTTTTGCAAATACTTTTATTTCTCTTTTATTCTTATACATTGCTATATTTTACATTGAGAATGCGATTGATTCGATTTGGTTGTAAATAACATTTGGACACTACTATCCTGATAAGTCTCATCCCCATTTGTAAACATTTGTACCCCCATCCCCGGATACTTATTTGTAATAGCTTAGACTTTAAATTCCCACAATTTATCGCTTTCTATATACTGTATAGTAATTAGGGTTTGTATGCGAAGATTCAAAATCAACCGCTAGATAACCTAATATAAAGACAAATGCATGAAAATCAAATACACAAATTCACACTTGCACCCCTAGGGTAATCCCGCTTGTTGCCTTCAAAAATGGGCCATGTTTGCATGTTGATTTTCTTTGGCAAAACAAAAACAATTCAAATGATCATAGTCCCTCGATGACGCTTTCGAAGTTGCCTAAACAAAATGATCATAGTCCCTTCAAGCAAATTGCCAAAATACTTGACACGATTGCATTCATGGTCTAAACGATGACCCACGCCCGTCCCGTTAACATCCTAGACACAAGATTGTCCACCAAATACAATGGTGGAACAATACTGTTAAAAGGGTTAAAACATGAGAAAAATCTTTGAGTAAATTTAGGGGTAGACAACTCTTAGTTACTTGATCAAACTTGCAAAACACACTTGCCTACTTTTCAAAACACACTCCACAATACAATTTCAAAACAACTTCCAAAACATTGAAACATCTTTTCATAAAGACAAACACCTTTGTAAAACATTCGAGTAAAGAATTGTTACAAGGGTTGCCTAGACAAGGCATCTTTTTCAAAACATTTTCAAAAACATACACACAAAGCACCATTTCACACAATTGAAAATCAAGGCAAGTGATCTAAAACAAGTAACTAAGAGCCCATGGATAACCATGGATGGAAAGGGTGCTAGCACCTTCCCTTTTCATAATCTAACCCACGAAAACATCTCAAAGGTTTTTCCTGTGCTTTTTAACCTTTCCTTTAGGATAAAATAAAAAGTCGGTGGCGACTCTTGCTAAACCGAACAAGTGCGAATACAAACGCAAAACCTCAAGTCAGTTCTCCCACCGTATCACAGTGGGGAATCAACATGATTGGAGAGATCAAGCCTACAGCATCCAATGGACATCGCTTCATTCTGGTGGCAATTGACTACTTCACCAAGTGGGTCGAAGCAGCTTCCTTCACATTCATTACTAAGAATTTTATTGCCCACTTCATCAAACAGAACCTTATTTTTCGGTACGGTACCCCCGAAAGGATCATCACTGATAACGGTACAAACCTTAACAATACTACGATCACTGCTTTTTGCGAGCAGTTCAAGATTCAACACCATAATTCATCCCCCTATCGGCCAAAGATGAATGGTGCAGTTGAAGCTGCTAACAAAAATATCAAGAAGATCATACAAAAGATGACAGTCACCTACAAGTATTGGCATGAGATGCTACCGTTTGCTCTTCACGGGTACCGTACCACGGCACGCACATCAACTGGGGAAACACCCTATTCCTTGGTATACGACATGGAGGTTGTTTTACCTATCAAGGTTCAGATTCCCTCCTTGAGAATCATGAAAGATGCTGGTTTGAGTGAAGATGATTGGATTCAGACCCGGCTTGATCAACTTAACTTGATTGACAAAAAGAGACTTACTGTTGTTTGCCACGATCATACGTGTCAAAAATGGATGATCAAGGCTTTCAACAAGAAAGTCAGACGCCAGACATATCAAGTCAGGGATCTTGTAATCAAGCGCATCATTTTGCCGCAAAGTGATCCCAGGGGCAAATGGACTCCTACCTACGAAGGACCATTTGTGATCAAGAATATCTTTTCTGGTGGAGCAATGATCTTAACCACCATGGACAGTGATGACTTGCGGCACCCTGCAAACACAGACATAGTCAAAAGATACTACGCATAAATGACCCGCTAGGTTGACACACCTAGGCAAAAAATGGGCATCCCGGAGAATTGAAAACACGAAAGGCGGTTCAGGCAAAAATTAGGGATAAACAAAAAAAATATGTACACCCGGCAAGTTGAAAACCTGAAAGGGAGACTTGGGCAAAAAAGGGTTTCCCGGTGTACTGAAAACCCGAAAGGGCGGTCCAGGAAAAAGTTAGGGAATTAAAGCGTATGACTATGTCTCGTCGAATCACTTTAAGGAAAATCTCTTCACTGAAAAACTCTGAGCTTCTGATCAATCCAATCATCTTCTGACGAAGCAACGGATAGACAAGATATTCAGAGATACGAAGGCTATAGCGGAATAGGAACCCCATGGGATTTTTACACACATAGCTATCTTTCTTTGTATAAAATTTTCTTACTTTTACGACACCATCCTCTTACTAGGATGCATGTCTCCTTTGTACAAAACACTTATTCAAAGTTAATACAAAGATATCTCTTTCAAAGTACAGAAAACTATTTGCCTTTTTCTTTTACAGTTGTGTTTTTATTTGCAAAATCGTCCAATGATTCATTGATGAACATATGCATTTGAACATAATTACTGTTTACAAATAAACAGGATGGAAAAGAACAATTACTGACAGTTTGAAAGGATAGGAAAACGTCTTTAGGCTATTCCAGAAGCAATCCCCTACAGTACATCATCTAGATCCCCAGCGGAGCTAAAACCTTGAAATATGTATCCCCAGCGGAGCTAAATTTCAAACCCTTAATCCCTATCAGAGTTAAAACTTCAAACTCTCAATCCCCAGCGGAGCCAAAACTTTGAGTTACAGATCCCCAGCGGAGCTGAAACCTTCTTCCCCAGTCAAGTCAAAACTTCTTACTATCAATCCCCAGCGGAAACCATCCGGTTAATCCAATTTCCCCAACAAGTTATCTTGAAGCCTGGAAGTCAACCAGATAACAGTTAACTTTTGTCTCTCCCTAACCTAGGATAACTTCCTAGTAGAGTGGCAGACGACCGAAAACTCCTGAACCTACTCCCAGCAGTAAATTGTTCCCCACAGAGTCTTCGTTACTCCCCATCATGAAGTCGCCAAGATTTTCATGGCTCCCCAGCAGATTGAAGATTCTCATTCTCATTTCCCTAGTGAAGTCGCCAAAGTTTTCAGTACTCCTCAACAGAATGAAGATTCTCATTCTTAGTTCCCCGCAGAAATCATCAGAGTTTTCCCTATTCCCCAGCCGAGTAAGGATTCCCATTGTGCAATCCCCAGTAGAGGTCATCAAAATTCTCTAGATTCTCCAAGCAAATTTCTCAAGCAGTTTGGCATTACTCTCACAACAGATTCTGTCAATACTCCAACTTCAAGACATGAAGGATTCTCACTTCCCCACAGAAGTTGTCAAGGATTTTCTATCCCCAACAGTCACCAAGGATTTCTTACTCTCAGTAGTCAAGGATTTATTTTCCCCGGCAACAGTCAAGAGTTTTTATCCCCAGCCGTCAAGGATTTATCTTCCTCAGCAAGACAGTTAATCAGCTTACATGCGCATACATTACATCCATATATCATAAACATTGATAAAACACATATATTGCATCATACATTTCATGCAACATAACTTTGTGTTTCAGCTAACATTTTACCCTTTTTAGGATAAGATTAACAAGATATCATTAACAGTATACAATCGTGATACAGTAAAGATACACTCCAGACACGAAGGTCATTTTGTTGCTCATTCAGATTCAGATTTCAGATACAGTTCAGATACGCTCCAGATACGGATGCCATCCTGATACTTATTCATATTTCAACCATCAGATACAGATTAGATACGCTCCAGACACAGAAGCCATTCTATTTCTCATTCAGAATCAACTATCAATTTCAAGTTCAGATACACTCCAGATACATAAGTCTTTCTATTACTCATTCAGATTCAGACTTCAGATACAGTCTAGATGCGCTCCAGACACGGTTGCCATTCTGTCACCTATTCTAATTTTCCCCAGCTCAGAGATACTCCAGACACAGATGTTATTCTATCACTTACTCAGATAACAAAGTTCAGATACACTCCAGACGCAGAAGTCATTCTGTTACTTATTCAGATTCACAGCTCGGATACATTCTAGACGCGGACGCCATTCCATTGCTCATTCAGATTCAATCTCCAGATGTAGTACAGATACGTTCCAGACACGATACCATTCTGATACTTATTCTTTTGACTTACAACTTACAACTCAGCAAAAATTCTTGGATGGCATCTTTAAGCCCATATCTAACAAGATTCTATCATCTCCAAATGGCATCTTTAAGCCCATTTCCTCAACTACACTTTGACGAGTGCAAATTTATGGACACTCTAGTGTCCAATCATCTTTTACCTTCGAGTCACAAACGGAAAACTCGCTAATTTAACTCTTCAGGTTCAAGAAGATTGAACAGGGGCAACTGTTGTACCCCAAAATTTTCCCTCTCATATTATCAAGATTTTCCTCACAAGACTTCTTAGACTCCAGACAGGATTAGGGTTTGCTCAGCTCAAGACATCATCTTGCACTGATAGCCTGAAATTAGGGTTTGAGTTTGCACAAGGATTTTTGGACCATAAGTTCTTCATGTGACTTTCATACACCATCTTGGACCCCTAAGATTGTTCATACCAAGTTTCAAGCTTTGAATCACATTTTTGCCCAGTCAATTGGACAGTTGACCTAAAAATCAGCTGTATTGGGGAAAAAGTAAACCATGGCCAATTTACAGTCAAACTTCATAATTTTTTATCCACATCAACATTCTAGGCTCCTATGTACCATTTGATCAAGTTTGGACCACAACTCCTCAAGAAATTTGATCAGATCATCAAAAGGGCAAAATGGTCAAAATTAGGGTTTTGACTGAGAAAGGGAAATTTCTGATTTTTAACCTAGCCAATGACCAATTGGGTTCAAGAATGATTTCAAGGACTCAATAGCATCATCTTTACCTAATCACATAGTTCAAAATATCTCAAATGCATAGGATTGACAGATGAACTTTCCAGTCAACTGATCAAAAATCAACTGTACACTGAAAAGTCAAACTTTGACTTTTTGGTCAAAATCAAGTGCCAAGGGTCATAATTCATCAAGATAGGTCAAAATGTGAAACTTGTTGATCAAGAAACCTAAAATTGAAAATTAGGGTTTTAATTTGAAATTTTTCATAACTTAGAATTTTTCTAAGTTATGGAAAATTTCTTATTTTTTCCCAACTTTCCACAACTTTTTCACCATGATGAAATTGGATTCAAAGAAAACTTCCAACATGAAAGTTGTAGTCCTCCATGAAATATAAAACTTTTATTTACAAAGTTTTCCCAAAAGATTCTTGGATCTCAAGTTATGATTTTGTGAATAAGGGTCCATAAACTTTTAAACTTAGTGAAATTTTGCCCTAGTTTAGGCAGGTTTTTGACCTAACTTCATGGAAATTATTCACATAGTTCCAAGAGGAATCACAAAATTCATTTAAAAGATGGATTGTAGATCATGTTACATGCTTTCCAAAATGTTGAAGAGCTCTTCAAGATAATTTGTGGTTACGGAGAATCGAAGAAAGGAAAATGGAAATTTATCACTTTTGTTCAAGGCATTTTCACAATGTTAGAAGTTGTAAATCAGTTTCAAACATGCTTGTACTTGGTATTACAGGTCCTAATCCCTTCTACACTCCATAATTGAATGCTAACACATTGGATATTGGCTTTATTCTGACCTATGGAGCTTTGCACAAAGAATTATTCCAAAAATGGCATAAAGTTCATAATACCATTTAGATAAAGCAAGACTTTTACAACTTTGCAATTCTTGAGCCATGAACCTAATATTTTGTTGCAAACAAGATCCAAAGTTATCAGGCAAAGCATACCAACTCCTTGCAGCCCTAGAACTAGCAAGTACAAGCTTTTGCATTGTCACTTCAACCTTTCTTCAAAAACAAGAAAGGTGGCCAAAAGTCAAGACAACTTGTGTATCTGTTAAAGGCAAGACTTTGTATCATTTCAAACAACTTCAGAACTTTGTCACAAGCCAATACACGAATCCATAGCATCCAAAGCACTCTAAAACACCAAAAACACCATTTTCTGCCCAAACAGGGCAGCCTCTACAAATTTCTTGCCAACTTGAAACTTGCTCGTGCGTTTTGCTTTGAAGCACCTCAAACACTTTACATACATCCTACCTAAACTATCCAGGCCTTTGTCTTGCAACTGTGTGCCATGTTTCAAGCTTCACCATTTTTATTTTTTAGGTTTGCAGGTTGACTTCTACAGGGAGATTCAAGCATGTACAAGGCAAGCTGAGCATTGGAAAAGCTTGAGGGAACTTTAAGGAAGCTCACACGATCTTCAGGCCTCACTCAAAGTTCCCACATTGCCATATCCAAACTCAACTGAAAAACGTATTTTTCAAGTTTCTATCTCTCTATTTAGGCATCTTTAGGTCACAATTTATGAAGCAAAAATGTAGTCCTTAACTTGCTGAAGTTGTACATATGCATAGTTTTTATTTATATTAACTGAGTAGTGAGAATTTGAAGCTTGAAGTTCATGAAAAAATTAGGTCAGGAATTAGGGCCACTGAAATTCTCCCTGGTTTCTTAGAACTAGGTTTCAAATCTTATATCATTGGAATCGTGATAAAAAATGCTACAAGTTTTATGTTGCAAGATTTTGTTTTTGTGCAAAGAATAGAGAGTTGCAGATTGGCTCAGAAACGCGCGCAAGGAAGTGGACAGAGGACACGGACGAAGTTGTCTTGGGCCTGGGCGCACTTGGGCTTCTGTTTTTGCTTCCTATACCCCCCCCCCCCAGTTTACTTTTGCACCCCCCTGATTCATATTTTGTTATTTTCCATATTTTCTTTTTATTTTTATGATTATTGACTTTAATTATTTTTTCTGAACTTTAGAAAATCACAAAAAATATTTTCTTTATTTTTTGCATTTTTATTTTATTTTTTGCATAATAAAATAGTTTACTAGAATAAATAGAAATTCATTTTCTTAAAAAATAGTAAAAACATTTAAAAATACCATGCATTTTTATTTTATTATTTTTCACACCTAAAATATTATTTTTATACATATTTTATTTTTTTAATATACTTGTAAATATTTTTATGTATTTATTTCTTGTACAAAATGAATAAAATAAATGATATAGAACATATTTTCTATTAAATCAAAAAACTAGGGTTTCCCCTTTCAAAAATAATAGTATTATTTTTTCTTATTTTTAGGAATTAGATAATGTTATTTTCTCATACATAAAACAATTACAAAACTTTTTTTTTTCATATTTACATTTTATTGCATATTTAAATAATTGTTTATTTATTTATTGTACAATAAATTCAATTGGGTTGTAATAGTAAATTAGGGTTTTATTTTGTGCAAATACCCCCATTCAAAAACTTGTATCCCCCCTCCCAAATATTGTTGTAATAGCTTAGATTTACTTTACGCAATTTATCGCATTATATGCATGTTTAGTAAATTAGGGTTTGTATGACAAGATGAAAAATTAAACAAATAGCATGACCTAATACAAGACAAAAATGCATGAAAAATAACAACACATTGCACACAAGCACCTCTAGGGTTTCACCCACTTGGTTGCCTAAACAAAATGGCCATGGTATGCATGCTAGGTATCTTGGCAAAACAAAACAAAACAAAAGATCATAGTCCCTCGATGACGCTATCACAAGTTGCCTAAAAACAAATTATCTTAGTCCCTCATACAAGCTAAGATACTTGGCACTATTTCTATCATGGTCATATGATGACCCACGCCCGTCCCGTTTAACATCCAAAGATAGGGTTATCTACCAAAAAATGGTAGATTAACAATGTCAAAGGAATGAAAATGTATAGGAAAGACCTTTGAGTAGGTAGAATGCTTCTAGTTACTTGATCATTTCAAAAACAATCCTTGCTATTTTCAAACAAACACATACAATTTCAAAACATTTTTCCAAACAACTTTCAAAACATTGAAACATTTTTCAAAAGACAAACATCTTTATATACATTCTTACGATTGAGAATCATTACAAAGGTTGCCTAAACAAAGGCCTCTTTTTAAAATACTTTCAAAACCACACAAAAGCACCATTTCAAACAATTGTCAAAGTAAAGCAAGTGATCTAAAATAAGTCAGTTCTCCCATGGATGAAAAGGTTGCTAGCACCTTCTCTTTTCATAATCTACACCCCTAACCCAAAAACAATCTCAAAGGTCTTTCCTGTGCTTTTTTACCTTTCCTTTTGGATAAAATAAAAGTCGGTGGCGACTCTTGCTAAACTGCGACATTTGCAAACACAAACGCAAAACCTCAAGTCAGTTCTCCCACTGCATCACAATGTGTGTGGGAAAAATGAGATTGAATTTCTTGAGTTGAAGCAGGGTAATGGAACTGTGGTTGAGTATGTTGCACAATTTGAGGAGTTGATTAAATTTTGTCCTCATTACAACACTTCTAATGCTGAGAGATTTCAGTGTCTTAAGTTTGTGAATGGTTTGAGGCCCGAGATCAAGAAGGTTATGGGTTATCAGTAGATGACACGATTTTATAAGTTATTTAACAAGAGTAGGATCTATGATGAGGATAGTCGAGATAGTGTTTCTTACTCTAAGGCTTTGCATGATAAGAAGAGAAAGGGGCAATTCAGAGGGAAGTCGTATGTGACTCCTGCTGGTAAAGGGAAACAGAAAGCTGGTGATAACAAGAAGCCGAGGGAGGAGGAGATTCTACTCTGGTTAGGTTCTTCAAGAGTGGTGTCGAAGGACATCGTATTTCTGATTGTACAAGTCCTAATGTGAAGTGTTTCAAGTGTGGCAAGCTAGGTCATAAGTCTAATGATTGCAGAGGTGTTTTGAGTGTGACTTGCTACATCTGTGGTGAGCAAGGTCACATTAGTTTTTTGTGATAAACCGAATAATGAATAAGCTAGAGGGAAAGTATTTTCTCTATCTGGTTCTGAGACTTCTTCCGAGGATAGACTAATCTGAGGTATGTGCTTTATTAACGGTGCACCTTTGATTGTTATTATTGATACTGGCACGACACATTATTTCATTTCTTTGGATTGTGTTAAGAGATTGAATCTCGAGTTATCTGATATGAATGGAAGTATGGTTATTGATACTCCTTTTTGTACCCTAAAATTTTCCCTCTCTTTTCTCAATACATTTCTCACGAAGATCTACAATGGCTCAAGTTTGCACAAGTTTTGACTAGGTCAAATCCCCTCCTAAAGCACTGAAACTCCAAATTAGGGTTTTGATCTTCACAAGGACAATTGGACTTATAATTCCTCAATTGGCTTTCATGGTTCATTATAGGCCTCTAAGAATACTCATGCCAAGTTTCAAGTCTTGGATCAGAATTTTGCTCAGTCAATTGATCAGATAACTGAAAATTAGTTGTATTGGTTAAAAAGTCAACTTTAGTCAAACCATAGTCAAAATTAAATATTTTTGGTCCACATAAATATTTTAAAGTCATATTCATCAATTGATCAAGATCTCATCACAATTCCTTAAAAAAACAGTCAAATCATCAAAAGGGCAAAATGGTCAAAATTAGGATTGTGACTGAGAATGATTGATCAGTGACTTCTGACCTAGTACATGACTTAATGGTTTGATATATGATCTTAAGGATTCAAACACATTGTCTTGACCTAATTTCATGGCTCAAATAATTCCTCAAGATCAATTGATTGATAGTTGAAACTAATGAAAAAGTCAACTATAGCACCAAAAGTCAAACCTTGACTTTTTGGTTAAAATTGAGTTTCAAATATAAAAATTCACCAAAACATGCAAAAAATATGAGGCTTGATCATCAAGAAATTCAAAATTATTTGAAAAAAGTCAAAGTTTTCAAGACTTAGAAAATTTTCTAAGTTTTTAACCTTATTATTTCATAACTTCATGGTACCTTTTCATCAAAATGCAAGATGATTCAAAGAAAACTTCCAACATGAAAGTTGTAGATCTTGATGAAATCTAAAACTTTGATTTTCTTATCAAGTCCTAGAAATTCTTGGATTTTGAGTTATAGATTCATAAAGTCATGCACTTTTTCTAAAACACTTAGTGAAATCTTGACCTAGTTTGGTCAGGATTTTGACCTAACTTCTTAGCAAATTTTCACCTAGCTCCAATTGGATTTAGAAAAATGGAAAACATGAAAGTTGTAGAGGATGTTTCAACCTTTTCAAAATGTCCAAGAACTTGAAGATGTCATTTTTGAGCTAAGAGAATCGAAGAGGAGAAGTTGGGCTTCCAATCTTGCATTATAGACCATTTTTGTGATGAATTCACAACCAAAGCTACAAGATCTCTCTTTTCAAGCTATGTTCTCTCTAAATCTATGGATAATAGAACAATTACACAAACCCCAAGTGCATTACACAAATATTTGAAGCTTTGTCCAAGTCTTGATACCATTTATGGTTAGAAATGCAACAGCGACATTTCCATTTGCATAAAGCTTCACTTTTCCAACCACTCTCTTATTTAAAGCTTGAAATATATTCTAAAGATCATAATAAATATCTCAACATCAGATGCAATCCATAAAATCTACAAAGCATGGCTAAGTTCCTTGATTCACTCCTTTCTCCCTCATGAAGCAACTTGTCTTTATAAATTTGAAAAATGCATAACATGTGATTCTAATCATCTCAAGTCCTAAAACCTTTTATCTATAAATAGAGGCATCATTTACAAGCTAAACCACGATTTCAAGAGCCCTAAAACTCCCTAGAACTCAGAGTTGCATCCAAGCCTCCATAAGTTGTCATTTCTGGCCAAAAACTTCAATCTCATAATCCACTCGTGCGTTTTCCGTATAAATCAATATCAAAGCTTATATACACCAAATATAATCCATTCGAACACCTGCTACAGTTCTGTAACTCCATTTTCATCTTCTTCCAAACTCAAAACTAGAAGCCTGCACATTGACTTCTACAAGGAGTTTCCTCCACTATCAACTCAAGCTAAGCATTGTATTAGCTTCCTAGAGGTCCAAGGAAGCTAACCAGATCATCACAACACCTTGAAGCATGCTCAAACTCAAAACACGAATTCCATTTTCAAGATGAGTTTTTTGACTTTTGAACTCTTTATATAGGCATCATTTGGCTTCCATTTTCAAAGATAAAATTTAGACATCATAGCCCTAAAATTGGCCATATCCTTAGAATTCATTTATATTGCTTGAATAGTGAGAATTTTGAAGATGAACTTTCTGGAAAAAATTAGGTTTTTTATTTGGTACCAGTAAAATTCTCATTCATCTTTGATTTATATATGATGAACTTTATATGGTTGAATTCGTATTGAAAAATGGAGTAAGTTTCGTGTTTACATTTCCTGATTTGGTTGAGAAATGAGGAAGTTACAAATTCAAAAAATGATGATGAAGAGGCTGGCGCGAGGTTGAAGTTGAAGTCACATTCAGGACTTGGTTTATTTTAAATTTAATGATTGTTGTTCTAATACCGGATGTACAAGCCACCCCAGTGGCAGAGCGTGCGCGTATAAGGCATTGGTATACAGGGACCTAGGTTTGAGCCCCAGTGGTACCCTTTTATTTTTCACTTAATTTGTTCTTGCAGATTCAGTGTTTGCTAGCTTGAGGCGCGCACCATACACCTCACATCTACATCACATGATCATCCTACCATCAAATCCAACACCCTAAGCATGCATGACCATGATACACTCTCAAAGATTGGCCATGTTGAATTATAAACAGGCGCCTGGGCCTTCAGATCATGGGCCCTTATTTTTTTTTGTTTTTACTTCCACATCCCCCTTTTTACTGAAAACACCATGTTGGTCCATACACACTTATTTTTATTTTATTTTCTGACTTTCAAACAAAAACACCTTGAGCCTAGCCCTGTTTACTACTTTTACCACCCTTTTTACTCTCTAACACCTCAGCCTAACTATTTTCATTTCTTTTGTATCTTGTTTATTTTTATTTAAATATTAATTTTATTTAAACCAAAAAAATATAAAAATATTTTTTTTAATAACTAAATTATTTATTTTATTTTTGTAAATACTTAGAACTAGGTTTATTTATTTTACACACTTTAAAATACTTTCTTTTTTTTTAAATTAATATTAACATTCAATTTATTTCATAAATAAATTTTAGACCTAGGTCTCATTTTTCTTAATTTTAAATTAGGTTTTAGGTCTTGGTTAAGTAATTAATTAACTTCTTTTATTAAAACTAATTGATTAATTAAGTTAAAACATTTTTTCTACCAAAACTCATAAAAAAACATTTTTCTTTTATATCATCTTTATATTCTTGTACATTTTATTTGGCATCATTTAATATGGTTGTAATAGTAATTAAGTTTTAATTGCTTTCATCCTCATTTGTAATTTGTAAGTCCCCATCCCCTAAAGTTATGTAATAGTGTAGGACTTTTAAATTTCGCAATTTATCGCTTTCCATA
This sequence comes from Vicia faba, assembly GCA_948472305.1. Classification (NCBI taxonomy): domain Eukaryota; kingdom Viridiplantae; phylum Streptophyta; class Magnoliopsida; order Fabales; family Fabaceae; genus Vicia; species Vicia faba. The sequence continues at coordinate 750,848,155 of OX451739.1, forward strand.
TTTATTTCTAGAAATTAGGGTTTGTATGGAAAGACTTAAAATCAAAGAAGTAGACAACCCTAATTCAAGACAAATGCATGAAAATAATACACCTCACACACTTGCACCTCTAGGGTTAACCTCACTTATTGTCTTAGAATAAAACAGTCATGTCCCTCGAACGTAGGATGCTTTAGAAATGACCCTCAAATACAAGATCGTAGTCCCTCGATGACCCTTCAATGTTACCTTCGGTAAATGATCATAGACCCTTAAGATAAATTTCTAAGGTATCCTACAATGTTGTCTTCTATCATTGTACGATGATGCACGTCTGTCCCTTCACATCCAATGATATGGTTGCTTACTAACTAATAGTAAGACAAAACTATCTAAATGAGGAGGAAAAGAACAAAGAATTTTTGAGTAGGTAGAACGCTCGTAGTTGCTTTCTCGCAAACATTTCATACAAAACATCTTTCAAACACACCAACACTTTCATGAAATATTTTCAAAAGTCAACACTTTGTATACATTCTTATAGAGACGAGTATCATTACAAAGTTCGCCTAAACAAAGGCACTTTACAAAAATACTTTCAAACCCAACACAAACCCATTTTTACAAAGCATTTCAAAGTGAGCTAGCAACTAAGAGCCCATAGATAACTACAGATGAAAAGGGTGCTAACACCTTTCCTTTTCATAACCTACCCCCCGAACTCTGGAAAATTCTCAAAAGGTCTTTCCTGTTCTATTCACCCTTTCCCTTATTAAATAAAAGAAAAGTCGGTGGTGACTCTTGCTATCTTTAACAATTATGATAAAATGCAAAATATCCAACTCAGTTCTCCCACCGTATTACAGAACTGCCGACTCTGCTGGGGAGAAACTTAAAAGTGGGGTTACCTTAGAGACTAGATCATATTTAAATGCTTTCATTGTTTGACTTGCTTGCTTTACTCTTAAAAGGGTATTTGAGTTTTGTATAGATCCTCTATCCGGATCTGGGGGCATTATTAGGTAAGTAGTAATAGATTATAGAGACTGTACGGCGTAGACTGATATGGTTAAAACAATGGATACGTTAGTGTGACACATTTGTTGCTACCGGTACCCTTTGTGTTGAATCGAGGAGAATACGGGGCCGTTGTGCGGTGTCATGAAGCATTAATTGATTGTAGAACCTTTAGTTGACCAACTTGGCCATTATGAAGTAGTGAGATAGCCTACTTTGATGCAAATCCGAAGATTGGTTGATACTCGATACTACACTCATTGAGATTGGACTTTCGGGATATTTTGGCTGCAAGAAAAGATTGATTGTTCTAAAACAATTCCCGATGAAGAAAGATCAATCATATTGAGATTCCCTAGAACCCGGCTACTTTCTAGGACAGGTTGAACCAACTAAACTCAAGAGGGTACTTACCTATGAAACTCATGCAAGCCTAAACATAAGGTCCTTGTGTGCTTTGTATGTGATTATTATTCATGACATCATAAACATCATAACATCATAATCATTCTCACTAACCATTTTGAGGATTTAAGAATTTATCTTTGTTCTGTTTTGTAGGACATGACTTCCACTCGTAGAAATACCATCCGAGTCAGCTTCATGAAAGTGCCTCCTCAACTTCAAGAGTTAGTATCAAGGGTGCCTAAATATTCTCCCTTCACCAAGAAATATGGTCGACTTCTCAACTTGGCTACCTCAAGATTTCAAGAAGAAATGATGTGTGTGCTTTTTCAGTTCTTTGATCCTATGCATCATTGCTTCGCATTCCCCGACTACCAATTGGTGCCTACATTAGAAGAATTCTATCAACTGCTAAGAGTTCTTGTGCTTAATCAAATACCATTCATCGGTTTTGAGGAAACTCCAAAGCCTGAGGTTATTACCAAAGCTTTGCATTTTAAGAGATCTGACATTGTGGTAAATTGGGAAACAAGGAGTGAAGTTAATGGTTTCCTAGCCAAGTTTCTGTTGGAGAAGGCTCGATTATTTTGGGAAGATATGGATTTTCAAGCTTTTGAAGATGTCTTGGCCCTTCTAATCTATGGTTTGGTTCTATTCCCCAATCCAGACCAACTCATAGATGTGAATGTCGTCAAGGTTTTTCTCTCTTGTAATCCAGTGCCTACGCTACTTGGAGACATCCTACATTGTTTTCACACTCGCACCATGAAAAAGAGAGGGACTCTTTTGTGTTGTATTTCATTGTTGTCTAGGTGGTTTATTCCGCACCTACCTCAATCAACATTGAAGAATGAACAAGGCTTGACATGGTCTCAAAGGATGATGTCGTTCTTACACTCGGATATTCATTGGTGTTTCTGATCTTTGGAGGATATTACCATCATTGACCATTATGGGGAGTTACCTAATGTTCCACTCTTGGGAATTATGGGAGGTATTACCTATAACCCTTCTCTTGCATTATGACAGTTTCGGTATGCGCGAAGAGATGGTCCCCATGATGCGATCATCCAAGGTTTGGTATTTGACTACGAGGGTGGCGTCCAAGGCTATCATCAAAGGTTCATATGACCTTGGAGAATGGTAAACAAAGTGGATAGCAAGACTTTGGGGCATAAAAATTCCATCCCTCTTGAGCCTTACCTCAAGTGGGTATGAAATTGTGCTCAAAGCCTCATGATTCCTTACCTAGCCATCCTACATGTGATTGTAGAGCCCAATGCTAAGGGAGACACCCCTTACACTCTTCTTCATCCTAATATGCCTACCGACTTCAAGGAATTGCAAAGATAATGGATTAAACTCAAAGGGGAGGGAGATACCTTTGAAGCACAATTCTATGCAAGCGAAAAGAAGGTTTTGGAACTCATGAGGAAACTTCATGAAGAGCGAGGTTTGAATGCCTACATTGCACCAAAGAGGATGCGCCCATGGAAAGCTTGAGTCCTGTTTGTTTTAGGAGTTTATTTTGTATCATTTTGAAACCTTTTTTTTCTTCCATTGTAAGCCCGATAGGCATTTGTAATTCCTGAACTTATTAATGCAATTAATGTTTGTTGTCTTCCCTTTGTCTAGAAAATTTAAATTTCTTAAAATCCTTGAAAACATTGCATTAGCATAACATGCATCATATCATAAGCAGGTTTTTCGACACACTTTTCCTTATCCTTTTACTGTTTATCTTAGTATAAGATGGATCTCGAGAAAACTATCAAGGATTTTCAGACTCAACACTCTCAATTCCAAGAGACCCTGCTAAACTTAGCGAAGGGGCAGAAAGAAATTATGACTCTTCTTGTTATGAAGAAGAAGACAAAGAAGAAAGTTGTAATCAACATGGGGAAGAGGTTTAAAGGGTCCACCAGATAAGTCCAAGTTGAAGATGATTCCTCCAAAGAGGATGAAAATCAGGACGAATATGCTAGGAGCACCCGTGCTAGGGGTGGAAACAATCAAATCTCTGAAGACGAGGACTTTACTGATGAGTAATACTCGCCGACCGATGAAAAATAAGCAACTATAAGATAGACTGAAAGTTGTGGAGATCCAAGATGTTTCTGGCTTGGACTTTGAAGACATAGGTTTGGTACCTGGCATAGTCATTCCCTACAAATTCAAGATCCCAGTCTTTGCCAAGTATGATGGAGTTTCATGTCTGAAGCTTCATTTAAGATCTTATGTCCGTAAAATCCAATCGCACACCGCCAATAGGAAACTATGGGTGCACTTTTTCCAAGAGAGTCTATCGGGGACACAGTTGGAGTGGTTTTACCAATTGGAAGGAACAAACATCCATACTTGGGAGGATTTGGCCACTGCCTTTTACCGCCAATATCAATATAACGTTGATCTTGCGCCAACTCGGGTGCAATTGCAACGCATGAACATGATTTCAAATGAGGGCTTCAAAGAGTACGCCCAAAAGTGCAGAAACTTGGCTGGCAAGGTGCAGCCACCACTAACTGATAGGGAATTGGTAGATATGTTTATGGGGACATTGACTGGACCATTTTTCAATATGCTGGTTGGAAGTTCATCATCCGTATTTACTGAATTGATCTTAACTGGTGAGAGGGTTGAAAGCGGGAAGATACCCATGGCCTCCACCTCAAATGCTGTGAAAAATCCATTTATTGGTAAAAAAAGAGACTAATGTTGTGTATGAGTCAAGAAGTCGTGCGAAGAATGATCGTCATCATTCAGTAGGGCAGTTTTGATCTCCAATCCAACTCCAACTCAACGTTCGCGTCAACTGAATAACAATCAACAAAGACCAGACATCCTGAGGAGACAATTTACCAAAATCAACATGTCATTATCTCAAGCTATACAACACCTATTGAAAGTTGATTTAATGACCTTGAAAGATCCCCCTTCCAACCCTAACATTGCTTCCCCAAAATATAACCCCAATGCCATATGCGCTTACCACTCAAACAATCTCGGATATGATACCAATGATTGTTGGTCTCTAAATAAAAATATCCAAGACCTAATTGATAATAAGACAATTGAATTCGACCCTCCGCCAACTCCAAATGTGAACACCACACCCATGAAAAATTATGGTAAGGGTGTCAATGCTATTGAAGATACCTCTTTTATTTCCTCCATCAAAGATTTGACCACTGCTTTGAAGACTATAAAAAAGAAGTTTTTGAAAGTCGGGGTATTCCCTGGTTGCCTTGAAGATTGTTGCTGTTGTGCTGTACAAATTAATGGTTATGAATGGCTGAAGAAAGATGTCCAACATCTGATGGATAGCCATGAGATTTTATTTGAAAAAACTCCATCTGTGAAAATTTTGACCCAAAGTGTACCTCAATAATTTGAAGACGTGTCCATCATTACTATCTCAAACAACCCTATTAGGATCACCTTCAAAGGTCCTACTAGGATTCTCGTTGAACCAAGAATAGCTCCACTAATTATCACCACACTGGGGCCAGTTCCCTACTCTTCTGATAAGGTTGTACCCTGGAATTATAGGGCGGAAGTGTATTACCATGGTATCGAACAAGATTCATGGATTGATGAAGATGAAAATTATGACATTAAAAACATTGTTGGATCAAGTAAAGTTACTACGACGGGGAGGATCTTCTCTCCAGAGATTTCACCTCTGACAACCACAACTACACCCATTCGTATTACTGTCGTTAAATCTATTGCTGATACCCGAGGAAAGGAAAAAATGACTGAGCCTGCCAGGACGGAGGTGCCCACAAAAGATATTACCATTGAGGATCCATCTACCCAAGAGATGGAGGAGATTTTAAAAATTATCAGAAAAAGTGACTATAAGATAGTAGAACAGTTGGGGCAAACACCCTAGAAGATTTCCATGGTGTCTTTGTTGCTATGTTCCGAGGCACGTGCTTAAGCCCTGATAAAATTCCTGAAAAGTGCACATGTGCAACAAGAGACTACGGCCTACCAATTTTAAAATTGTGTAGCAAGCTTGACTGCCGATAATGGTTTAGGGTTCTCTGATGCAGATTTGACCCCGATGGGGAAGAATCAAAACAAAGCTCTCCACATCTCCATAGAATGCAAGGGCACTACCCTGGCACATGTATTAGTGGATATTGTATCTTATCTCAATGTCTTACCTAAAGGAGCTTTGGATAGACTAGACTGTGATGGTCTGGTATTGAAACCTAGCAACATTATAGTAAGGGCTTTCAATGGTGCTAAAAGGATGGTCCATGGAGAAGTTGAACTCTCTGTCAAAGTTGGGTCTCAAGTCTTCAACTCAACATTCTATGTGATAGATATCCGTCCCATTTATTCATGCTTGCTTGGATGCCCATGGATGCATGGGGCAGGTGCGGTGACTTCCACACTACATTAAAAGTTGAAATATCCGGTCAAGGGGAAAATTGTCATTGTATGCCGAGAAGAAGAGTTTATGATCAGTCATCTGAATTCATTCAAGTATGTTTAAATGGATGGAGAGTTTGTTGAAACTCCTTGTCAAGCCTTTGAGGTGGTATCTCTCATGGTTGTTGTTGCCAAGAACACTCCTGACACTCCCAAAGCTGCTAAAGATACACCGAGTATGGCCTCTCTCAAAGATGCTCGTATTGTTGTTAAAGACAGAGACTGCTCCTTTTGGGGACAACTCCCTGATATCCCTTTCAAGTCAGACAAATTTTTGTTGGGATTCACTTCCAAGGCTCAAAAGGAGGTTTGACGTGCTCATGCAGGGAAACCACCTCTTTGCATTAGTAACCATGAGGTTAATGCTCTTGAAGACTCTGGTGCTGATTGTGACTGGGACGACTGGATCTATCCAACTGCTGATGGAGGACTCCACAACTCGCAGACCAAAGACTTCATTCCAATCTCCTTCAACCATGAGTAATTTTTATTTCCTGTTTTTATTACTTTGAGAAATTTGTCTGTAATTTCCATTTAAACAATGACTTTAAACCATGTGTCTTTCCCGGGGCATAATGGTCTATTTGTTAAGGGTTTGTCATTTTCATATGCCATATGCTCATTTTAATGAAACATTGGACTATTTCTCATTCAAATTTTGTGCTCTTTATCTTTCTTTTACTTTTATTACATATTCAATTAGCCATGTGACCTTACATACACACACACATTTGCAGATCCACATCCACTATGGATCTCATTGACAACGATTCTGCTATTGCCAGCTATGACTTTGAAAATCCAATCTATCAAGCCAAAGTCAAAGGTGAAGAGGATTGTGAAATACCTGGGGAGCTCACCAGACTCCTGATATAAGAGGAAAAGGCCATTCAATGACACGAAGAACCAGTTGAAATGATAAACTTAGGGACTGAGGCAGATAAGAAGGAAGTCAAGATTAGCACTAACCAGGAAGATAGTCTCAAAGGAAGATTGGTTTAGATGTTACATGATTATTTGGAAGTGTTTGCTTGGTCGTATGAAGATATTTCATGGCTTGATACTGAAATTGTGGTTCACTGTCTACCAATGAAGGAAGGTTGTCCTTCGATCAAGCAAAAGGTTCGTCGCAAGCAACCAGATATGTCTGAGAAGATAAAAGCTGAGGTAATGAAGCAGTTCAATGCAGGTTTCATAGCAGTGACGTCATATCCTTAATGGGTTGCAAATGTTGTCCCAGTGCCAAATAAATACATAAGAGTTTGTATGTGCGTAGACTACATGAATTTGAATAGGGCAAGCCCCAAGGATAATTTCCCACTACCATACATTGACGTCTTGGTTGATAACACTGCTCAACACAAAGTTTTCTCCTTCATGGATGGATTCTTCGGGTAAAACCAGATCAAAATGGCACCCAAAGACATGGAGAAAACCACTTTTGTCATACAGTGGGGCACCTTCTGTTATAAGGTCATGCCATTTGGTTTGAAGAATGCAGGCGCAACTTATCAAAGGGCTATGGTATCTCTATTTTATGATATGATTCATCATGAGATAGAATTCTATGTTGATGACATGATTGCAAGATCACAAATAGAGGAAGAGCACCTTGATCATCTTCACAAGCTATTTGAGAGGCTAAAGGAGTACAAGCTGAGGTTGAATACCAACAAATGTACCTTCGGGGTAAGGTATGGAAAACTCCTAGGGTTTGTCGTCAATGGAAAAGGTATTAAATTCAACCCTGAAAAAGTCAAAGCCATACAAGAAATGCCAGCTCCTTGTACTGAGAAGGAGGTCAAAGGTTTCTTAGGTCGACTCAACTATATTGCCCGATTCATATCTCACTTAACTGCTACTTGTGAACCGATCTTCAAACTATTTAAGAAAGATCAAGTAGTCAGATGGAATAACGATTGCCAAGTAGCTTTTGACCAGATCAAAGAGTACTTACAAGAACCTCCAATCCCAATGCCTCAAGTTGAAGGAACGCCTTTGATTATGTACTTAACTGTATTAGAAAATTCAATGAGGTGTGTGTTGGGTCAACATGATGAGTCTATCCGAAAAGAGCATGCAATATACTACCTTAGCAAAATGTTTACCTTCTATGAAACCAGATATTCATTGCTCGAGAAAAATGGTTACGCTTTGGCATGGGCTACTCGCCGGATAAGACAGTATATGTTGACTCACACCACTTTATAGATTTCTAAGATGGATCCCATCAAGTATATCTTCGAGAAGCCATCTCTCTCGGGATGAATAGCCAGATGGCAAATGATTTTGACTGAATACGACATCCAGTATACTACACAAAAGAAATCAAAGGAAGTGTACTAGCAGATCATTTGGCCTATCAAGCTGTTGATGACTACCAATCCGTGAACTTTGAATTCTCTGATGAGAACATCATGATAGTGATAGACTGTGAAGAACCTAGACCGTATGAAGGACCTAAGAAAGGATACCGATGGACTATGGTTTTTGATGGAGCTTCTAATGCATTGGGTAACAGAATTGGTGATGTAATTATTTCTCCCAAAGGGTGCCATACCTCTTTCACTACTAGACTCTGGTTCGACTGTACAAACAACATGGCTGAGTATGAAGTGTGCATCTTAGGTCTAAAGGATTCCATTGACTTAAGAATCAAAATCTTAAGCGTATATGGAGATTCGGCCTTGTTAATTAGTCAAATCAAAGGAGAGTGGGATACCAAACATCCGGATCTAATTCCTTACAAAGATCTTGTGCTAACCTTGACTCCGTACTTTGAAGAGGTAACCTTCGAGCATATCCTGAGGGAAGAAAATCAGTTGGAAGATGCCTTAGAAACTATGTCGTCTATGTTCAAGGTCAATTGGGACAACAAAGCTCCCAGAATTACTATCGAAAGATTTGACGAACCTGCGTACTGTTATGAGATTGACACTGATGAGGAGAAACCTTGGTATCATGAATTGAGGAGGTACCTTGAAGCATAAGATTATCCTGAGGGAGCCTCAATCAACGACAAGAAATTCCTGCAAAGGTTCTCAGCCAAATTCTTCCTAAGCAATGGGATTCTGTACAAGCGCAACCATGACCTTACTCTGCTCTGTTGCATGGACAAGAAGGAAGCAGAAAAGATCATGGAGGATATGCATGAAGGAATATTCGAAACTAATTCTAGTGGGTATACCATGGCCAAGAAGATTATGAGGGATGGTTACTATTGATCAACAACAGAAACTGATTGTCATTATCACTCAAGGACTTACCATAAGTACCAGATTTATTCCGACAAGGTTCATGTGCCTCCAATTCCTTTGAATGTCATGATTGGTCCATGACCATTTGCAATGTGGGTGTAATATGGTGGGAGAACTGACTTGGTTGTTTTGTGTTTAATCGCAATTGTTGCGGATAGCAAGAGTCGCCACTGACTTTTCTTTTATCCAATAAGAGAAGGGTGAAAAGAACAGGAAAGACCTTTTGAGATATTTTCTTGAGTTCGGGGGTAGGTTATGAAAAGGGAAGGTGTTAGCACCCTTTTCATCCATAGTTATCTACAGACTCTTAGTTTCTATCTCACTTTGAAATTCTTTGTTTGAAATGTGTTTGTGATGGGTTTTGAAAGTATTTTTGAAAAGTGTCTTCGTTTAGGCGAACTTTGTAATGATTCTCGTCTCTATAAGAATGTATACACAGTGTTGACTTTTGAAAATATTTTATTTGGAAATGTGTTGGTGTGTTTGAAATATCTTTTGAAAATGGTTGTGAGAAAGCAACTATGAACATTATACCTACTCAAAAAGTCTTTATTCTTTTCCTCCTCCTTTAGATAATGTTTGTCTACCATTAGTTAGTAGGAAGTCATATCATTGATGTGAGGGGCAGGCGTGGATCATCGCATAGTCATATAATGCAATGTTGTGACATTCCTTAGTAATTTTGTAAGGGTTTAAGATCATTTATAAGGTAACATTTGAAGGGTCATCGAGGGACTATGATATTGTATTTGATTGTTTTTTGCTAAGGTATCCTACATGCATAGCATGACTACTTATTCTCAAGGCAACAAGTGAGGTTAACCCTAGAGGTTCAAATGTGCAAAGTGTTTGTTTTTGTTTATCTTGAATTAGGGTTTTCTATTGATTGATTTTTAGTTTTGCCATACAAACCCTAATTACTAGCATTTATATAAAAGTGATGAATTGCGGAATGTAAATATCCTACGCTATTACATCATTTGGGGTTGGGATACAAATTTACAAATGGGGAGCAAATAATTAAACCTAATTGCTATTACAACTATATTGAATGAATAATAATGTACAAAAATGAATAAATGTACAAGAATGAATAAATGTACAAGAAAGTAAATGAAAAAGAAAATTGATTTTTGTTTGTGTTTTTGTTAAGAAAAAGTTTTTGACCTATTTGACTAATAGGAAAAAATTAACTAGTCTAAATTAATTTTAAAGAAATAAACCTAAGTCTAAAAGAGAAAAGAAATAAAATTAATCAAGAAAGCATTTTTTAGGGTTTTGTAGAAAATAGTTTTAATTTAATTAAACTAGTATACAAAGTTAATTAATTAAAAGTCCTAAGTTCTAAATTTATTTTAGTTAAAAGAAAATAAAATAAACTTGAGTCTAATTATTATTTAAATTTAAAAAAGGAAATTAAATTTGTTAGGAAAATGTTTTTTGGTCTTTTTATCTTTAAAAGAAATAAAATAAAAAGTATTTTAAATATGTAAATAAACAAATAAAATATTTGTTTATATTTTTATTAATAAAAATAATAATAATAATAATAATAATAATAATAATATTAATAATAATAAAAATGATAAAGGATAATAAAATGAAATAAAATATAAAATTAAAGCCAGGGGGTTTAGAAAGTGAAAAGGGTGTGAATGTTTAACAAAAGGTCCAATAGTTTTTTTTTGTTTCAAAAATCAGAAAATAAATAAACATAAATTGGGTCTGCGTGTCAAAAGCAAATGTAGGGTGAGAAAATAGCAAAAAACTCAAGCCCAAAACAGTGAGCCCGGCGCATGTTGATAATTCAGTGTGAAAGGCTTGCTGGAGGTGCATCATGGGGATGGCATGTGGTGCGCTGGATCTGGCTTGATGATGATCAAGTGGTTGAGAGTTAAGGGGTGTACCATGCGCGCTAGGGGCTGCTTGCATTGGATCTGTAATGAAATAATAAGAAAAAACCAAAAGGGTACCATTGGGGCCCGAACCCAGGTCCCAAAGGTTAACATGCGCGCGTTTTACCACTGGGGTGGCTATACATCCATTTATTAATACAAAACCATAAATATATATTTGAAAACAAGTCAGGAGGCTAACTTCATCTTCTTCCTCGCGCCAACAATTTTGAAAACTGTAACTTCATCAATTCTCAACCATTTTCAAAAGTGTAAACATGAAACTTGTGCATCTTTCCACCACGAATCCAACCATGTAACTAACTTAAGCTAACACTCAAAGATAAGGATGAATTTTTGTTAGTACCAAACTGAACCCTAATTTTTCAGAAAGTTCAAACCCAAAATTCTCAATGCACAGTCAATATAAATGAAAACCATGGGCATGGTTAGCTTCAGAGCAATGATATCTACATTTCTACTTCATAATGTATGTACAAAAGATGCTTGTATCAAGATATCACAGTTGAGAAAAACTTACCTTGAAGTGAGAATTGTGTATGGAGCTTAAGCAACCTTTGAGATGTCCTAATGATCTTTTTAGCTTGCCTCGACCTCCCTGAGTGTGTTGCAACCCTTACTTTGCTTTGAAAGTCCCTTAATCTCCCTACTCAAGTCAAACTACAAGCTTGGTTTTTGAAAATGGTAGATGGTGAAGATGGATTTACAGTCAAGAAACGGGTGTTGGAATAACTTCTATATGAGTTAAGGAAGCTTTGTGAATGGTTTGGCCAAGAAATGCACGAGTGGATTTGAAGATGGGTGTGCAAAGTCAGAAATGACACAAAATGGAAGATTTGGGAAATTTCTGGCTTGAGGGAGTTTGGGAGTGTTTGAGGGCTTCTAATTTCATGTCCTAAGTTGCATAAGAGTATCTTGATATATAGGAAAAGGTTTGGAGACTTGAGGTGGTCAAAATCACAAGATCACAAGTTATGGGATTTTGACTTGTTTTTTAAGCAAGCTTGACAAGTAAGGTTTCAAGGTAAGGTACAAGGCTATATAGAGTGGTTACCAACTTTAAACATGCTTATCTGACTTTGTAGAGGAAGCTTGTACAGAAGGAACAGGTGCAAATCTCAATACAAGTTGACTTTGCATAAAGCTTGCTTTATCAGAATAGAATGGTACCTTTCTTCCAAATATGGAAAACTGCTTTGGATAATGGCTTAATCACTTGGATCATACCTTAATCAATTGTGTAAACAATTAATTATGAAGTGATTTACAAGTTAGAAGCCTACAAGAACAATATTGTGCAGCATAGGCTTGAGATTTGAATTCTTGTTCATCACAAAAATGACCTATAATTCAAGTTTGAAACCCTAACTTCATCTCTTCGATTCTCTTAGCTCAAAGATGATCCAATTGAGTTATTGGACATTTTAAAAATCTTGGAACATCATATGCAACTTTCATGTTTTTCATTTTTGAAGAATCCAATTGGAACTATGTGAAAAGTTGCCATGAAGTTAGGTCAAAAAATCTGCCTAAACTAGTCAAATTTTCACTAAGTGTTTTTATCAAAAGTGCATGACTTTGTGAATTTATAACTCAAAATCCAAGCATTTATAGAACTTGATCAGTAAATAAAAGTTGTAGATCTCATCAAGATCTACAACTTTCATGTTGAAAATTTCCTTTGAATCATCTTGCATCTTAGTGAAAAGTTGGCATGAAGTCATGAAAAAATAAGACTTGAAAAGACTTAGAAAAATTCTAAGTCTTGAAAAGTTTGACTTTTTAAGATGAATTTTGATTTTCTTGAAGATAAAGTTTAATGTTTTTTAATTTCTTGATGAAATGTGATCTTTGAAACTCAAATTTGATCAAAAAGTCAAAGTTTGACTTTTGGTGAATTAGTTGACTTTTCATCAATTGGCTGAATTTCAACTATCAATTAATTGATCTTGAGAAATGTTTTGAGCCATGAAATTAGGTCAACATGTTGTATTTGAATCCTTGAGATTGTTCTACAAGACATTAGATCAGGTATTAGGTCAAAATTCAAAAATCAAGCCTTCTAAGTCAAAACCCTAATTTTGACCATTTTACCCTTTTGATGATCTGAGTAATTTTCTTGGGAAATTGTGATCCAAACTTGATCAAATGATATATATGATTTTAAAATGTTGATATGGGTCAAAAATATTAAAGTTTGACTGTAAGTTGACCACAGTTGACTTTTTACCCAATACAGTTGGTTCTAGGTCATCTGATCAATTGACTAAGCAAACTTGAACTGCAAGACTTGAAACTTGACATGAGCAATATTTAAAGTCCATAATGATCCATGAAAGTCATATGAGGCATTAAAATTATAATTGTCTTGGTGAAAACTCAAACCCTAATTTGAAGCATCAATGTTGAGGAGATATCTTGACCTAGTCAATCCTTGTGCAAGCTTGAACTTTTAAAGACCTTTGTGAGAAATATCTTGATAAAAGAGAGGGAAAATTTTGGGGTGCAACATTTTCCCCTGGTCAATCTTCTTAAACCTGGAGAGTTAGATTTGTGAGTCCGCCATTCGTGACTTGAAGGTGAAAGATTATTTAACACTAGAGTGCCCAGAAATTTGCACTCGATGATGTATTAGTTGATTATGTCAAGAATGGGGTTAAATATTCCATTTGGAGAAATGGTGAAGAGTTTTTCAGAGATGGGCTTATAGATGCCATCCAGAGTGACTGTTGGTAGTAACTGGAAGAAGTATCAGAATAAATCCTTGGTCGATTTATACTGAAATTGTAAATGTCTTTTGCCTGTCTTTAATTGGGAGAAATAAATCTGACCAGAAGAGGACTGTTGATTGCCTATTATTAACTGGTAGAAGTAAATCCATCTAGAGGAGGATTGTTGATTGCTTATCATTATCTGGAAGAAGTAAATCTATCCAGGACAGGACTTTTGTTTTGTTGAGTGATTTTTCCTACAAGGAAGAGGGTTAGTTGCATGTAGATTTATGCATGGCGTAATGATGTTCTCAAAATAAATGAGATTATGTTGAATGTATTTATCATGTATGTAATATGATGTATGAATATGAAATATTATTGAAGCGTATCTTTGTTTGGAAAATAAATCCTTGACAAATGTTGGGGAGTTTTGGGAAGTTAAATCCCTGATTTCTGTTGGAGATGAAGAGTATGTGCATCTTAAAACCTTGTTTAGAGTGTTTCCACTGGGGATTCCTGCTTTGTTGTTTGAGGAGAATTCTGATGGGGAACATTGACTTTGCTTGAGGAAACTCTGCGAGTGTAGCGGTAGAAATGTTTAAGACTAAGCCATTAGATTGACTAGACTTATACAGATCAAAATAAAAATTGCCACCATGCTTTATTGTTTCCAAAGGAATGGGAAAAGAGCGAGTAAACCAAAAATAGGGGGAAAGATTCAAGGTAAGGGGGTTGGTTATGTAAAGGGAAGGTATTAGCACCCTAAACATCTACGGTACTCCGCATGAACCTCTTTGTAAAATCTGTATATTTTGGCTATAAAATGTTGTATAAAAAAATAGATGGTGGAGGTGAGAAAAGAAGTATTTTTTATGATTTTTGCACTCGCCGCAGTTGCGAACCTTTAGTGCCTACATACCACCTTTCATGCAATAGGGGGTCAGGGTACTCGTAGTTCCCCTTTAAAATAAAATAAAAATTAAAACACAAGTGTGTTGGTTAATTTTATGAGATAAGACATCATCGTCATTGTCCGTGTGGAAAACATACTTACTACCCACAATCGTTAGAAAGGATAATTTGCATCATCTCAAAGTGGAGGATATGGCATGGATTTTAAAAATCAACAAAACCTCACTCAACACCCAAGTGGAAAATATCTCTCTTTACTACATATTGTAGAATTATAGTTGTTTGCATCACTACAAGGATTGACAAGAGTCTAATCTTTTGAGAAATTTTTTAAAGATAAGAGCCAAAATGGAAAAAATGGTTTGAAATGAGATTGATTGACTTTTAGTCTTCTCACAAAAATGTCAAGGTATTATTAAGTTAATTGAAGTTTATTTATGAAAAGGTTTTGAAAATACATGGACCTAGGTCCAAGTTTATTATGAAAGTGGTTCAAGTTTAAAAACAAGAAGAGTTTTCAAAAGGAGAGAGAAGATTTTTGAAGTTAAAGAAGATGGGAGGAGAAGAAGAGACTATCCTAAAGCATGAGGTAAAAGCTAGGGAGAAGAACCATCTAACCAACAAGAAGCCAATACTTAACATTATTAGTCAAGATAGAATTCTCATTCTTTGGATTGAAACCAAGCAAGCAAAGATTTTAGACCTCTTGAGAGAACAAGGCTTCAAGTGTGTTAAGTCTTCACAAAAATTGGGCAGAGTAACGGTTGTATACGGGTGAATTCCAGATTACAAACTAAGTATGTAATCACAATAACCTGCACACAAAACAAACAAACAAACAACTCAATGTCTTGAGGTAAACCTCAAGAACTCCAGACAAAATATCAATTAAGGTCACAAGGTCTCCAACATAGACCGAGGTTTATATTCCTAAGTTCAAGAAGTCCAATACTCCATAATGCCAAGGATAGTAACTAAATAGTCAAAGTATCGTTAAAGTTTTTTATGGTTTATGTTGATTATTAAGTATCTTCAAAAATAAAATAAAAGCTCAAGTGAGCAAAATAAAATGACATAAAAGTAAATGCTAAAGTGAGCAAAGATGAAAATAGTATGAAATGTAAATGCTAAAGTAAATAGTACATAAAGTAAAAGCATAAAAATAAAAGCATAAAGTAAAGTTAATGTTTAAGAATTAGTGGTTAGTTGGATGACCATCTTGAAACTTACATTTTGAACTCATTAGAGGATTGGTAGAACCAAAACCTCTAAACAACAAGTTGCATTTGTTTTTTGTCAAGTATATCATCCATTTAAGAATTCTCAAGGCAACATTTAATGATCAATGATGTTTAAGTGATCCGCGTTGACCAAAATTTATGAAAGATTCATTAGAGAATTGCTAGAACCAAAGCCTCCACACAATGAATCTCAAGGTTATTTGATCAAAGGGATCAAATTAACATACTTGGGCTTTCAAACATAGGTTTGAGCCACGAATGATCATATATTCGAATCGGGACAAAATTTAGCGCTATGTTAAGCAAACGTAAGTGGACTTATGTAGAATTCGCACCTATTTTGAGGTCGGTCAATAGCAATCTATATATTTCATGTTTGGATAAATGATATATAGATTGTTATCCCATAACATGTAATATAATAAGAAAGGAGAGTAAGATGAAGAGGGAAGGGATTAGAGTTTCAAATATCATCAACATCATTCATCCATTTTAATGGATTTGGTTTATCAACCTATCAACACCCAAGACCCAATGATGTTGAAGAATTTGCCTCAAGATATGCTCCAAGTCAGTACCACATGCTATTTCAAGAACCAAACAAGAATCATGTACAAAAGTTTTCAATTACAAGCATTAATCAAAGGTAAAACCTCAAAATACAATCTTAAGTCAAAAATAGTTTCAAAATATGAAAATGACTTGAAAAATTATGAAATTAAAACTCTAACTTCTTAAAGTCCCATAAAAGTCAGACATAAAATTTGTAGTCCCTGGATTGAGGTGGAAATTTTCTTTAGAAATGCAAACTTGGAAACTAGCAAGTTTAAACCTTAAACTAGATGGTTTTGGAAAATAATTTGTGAAAAATATAAAATCACATTGTAAAATTCCAGAAAAATGATTTTTATGGCCTCAATATTTTCAAGCACTCCAAAACATTTCATTTCTGATTTTATAGGTATAGGAAGTTAGAAATTTAAAATCAATTAATGTGCATGATCAAGCAAAAACCCTAAAAAAGGAAAATAAGTTCAAAAATTAATCAATTAGGTCCAAAAGTCAAATAAATTTGATGTAGAATAACCTAAATGTTAAGAAAACTCTAAGGATCAGAAAGCATATTTTTCTTGGATTTTAACTCAAATGAAAAAAGAAATAGAAATTTATTTAAACAATTCATTAAAAAAAACAAGGAAAAGATGAATATGTTCAATTAAATGATTTAATTTGTAATCCAAAAATTTTATAAAATAGGACAAAAAATATTTTCATGTAATAAGCTCAGAGAGGAGTCCAAAAATATTTTTTATATATTTTTAACTTAATAGATATAAGAAAATAAAATTCAAGATTTAAAAGAAATATTAAAACCCTAATTATTCACATGATTTTATTTAATAAAGAAAAATGATTTAAAAATGAAATAAAAATCAAAATATGAAAATATACTGAAAAATGAGTTTAAAATATTTTTTTCTATAATTTTTGAAGTGAAATAAATATTAAAATAAAATTTGAGAAAACAAAAGAAAAAATTAATATATATAAAGCCTTTTACACCTTTTCTTGACAAAATGCGCTGTAAAAGATAAAATGCATCCATGATCAATCAGGCAGGGACACGTCATCGTCCCTACCAACATACCAAAACCCAAAACGCGTGGAAAAATATTTTTCAGCAAGGCAACTTCCAGCTTCAATTTCTCTCTTATTTCTCAACCATTTGAGATGATTCAAAAAGCAAACATGATCACCAAACTTCTAAGAACATCACACATCTTTTAGATTTCAAAAACAAGGCAGGATCAAAGAGAAATTGGAGCTCAAAGTCACTGAAAACTAACTTGAGTATGATTTACAGAAAACTCAAAACATCAATGGAGCTCGAATCAAACCAATCAAATACAGCAGACCTATTGTCTGGCCAACTAATAACATGTATGCAAGATCTCAAGCATTGAATTAAGCTAGCAATCGAGAAATCAAAATCTGAATTTTACCTTTCAAGTGAAAAATATATTCATTATTGGCTGGATCTAATGATGAGAAACCCAGAGACACTTGCTTCTCTTGCTCCAATTATGAAGAAATGAAATAGATATGAGAGCTGGAACAAGAATAGAGGAAGCTTCGAAGAGAAGAAAATTTCAACAATGGAGTTCAAGCTTCTTTTGAGAGAGAGAAAGAGAAGTGTGTTGCTGACTTTGTAAGGAAGAGAGAAGGAGAATGAGAGCTTGCTACTGACTTCGCCCCTTCAATTGTTGAATCACATTGCCTTTTATAGAAAGAAGAATGAGAGGGTGAGGAAAATAAGAGAAATGAGAAGTGAGAGTGGGGTGTGAGGTTCTACGTGTTTTATGTTGGGTTGAGGGTGCAAAGCATGCATTTTGAATAAGTGAGAAAAGTTGGGATGTGAGCTGGCAGGCTGGAGCTTTTGTTGGCACAAAAAAAAATCCATGCATTCCCATGCAAGTCTTTTCATTTCATGATCATGCCTTTACCTCTTTATATCTTCCTCTATGGTGCATGAAATGTCACAAAGTTTGAATAGAAAGTGGAGAGGACATTTCATACTCCAACTTTGATGTTCAAAATTTTATAAAATGAAGCTTGAATCAATGAGATAATTGGATAATAATGCATGCTTACAAACTTCTTGATGGAATGCCAGGCGTGACTGGGAATTCTACACGCGCATGAGGCCTGGCTGAGCAAAACATTTCAGCTTGCATGATGCCTTCTTTCAATTATATCTCAAAATTTATGGAGAATTTGGAAAAACTTTTTGAAGCAAGATTGTTCCTCATATTTAGGGCTTCAACTTTGATGTTGGACATTTCTAAAAATAATGAATATTTCACATAGAAAAGTATTGATGAATGGGCGCCCACAACATGTTTGATGAAATGACTGCCTAGCGTGCGTGACTTGCCTTATGCTGGGCAAAAATTCAGTTTTCAACTTAAAATCCTAATTATCATATCTTTCTCTACACTTAACCATTTGAGATGATTCTTGAATGAAAAATGAAGAGAAAACTTCAATATACAACTTTCATGTTTCCAACTTTTTGATTTGAGTCCAAATGGTCATTCAAAAATGGACATGAAGAAGTCAATTGTTTGTATTTTTAACCAAAATTTCACTAAGTGTCAAAAATCTTCCAAGCTTCATAACTTTTTTTACTTTCATTTTTTGGACTTATGACCACTCCTGCAAAGTTGGATAATTTTTCATCCTCTTTCTAGGCATATAAAGTTTGCACATTTTCAATAAAAATTGAGAAAGTTATAGCCAGTCAAAATTCAGCCCTATGGATACTTAGAAAAATTTCAAAACTTCAAATAACTTCCTTGACAAGTTAACTCCAATTCACACTTCCTCTTGATATTTTTGCACTATTGACCATGAAATATGAGAATAGGGGTATTGAGTTGATGGTTGACCAAAAGTCCACTTGGTCAACAACTGATTTTGACTGTCTTCTGACAAAATGACCATTTTACCCCTTTTCATCAATTGAACACCTTCAAGCCAAAGTTAATGATCAAACTTCCAATGATAGATGCTCATGACTATGTAGAGAATTATGGGATCAAGAATTTCCAAAAAATCCAAAGATCTCCTGATTAAACTTCAAACCCTAGTTTTGATCTTATGTGTTAGGAGATGGTGAGATGACTGCAATTGTCCCATGACCTACAAGATGATATTCCAAGAGAAAAAATATATACATTTTGAGGTTAGTTATAAGCATACAAGTACAATATATACAAATAAAATTGCTTCAAGGTGCTTGGTGATTCCCTAGGCAAACCCTAAGACAGGATGCAGTAGAAGATAAACCATAAACCCTAATTTGTGATCTGATTGCATTGTGATGGTATGAGATGATAGAGGAATCTTAGGGGGGGAAATTGGGGTACAACAGCTTCCCTTCTTTAAGTTTCTTCTATCCGAAGATAAAAAGGTTGAAAATCTTCGTGTCAACACGATCGAAGATACTTAAATATAAAACAAACCCTATTTTTGTCCCTAAGATGCCATGAAATGCTTATGAGTATAAATGCATATGAACAACTTCAAAGGAACGCAAAACACCACTAGGGATGTAGCAAAGGAAATAAGGATCAAAAGAGAAACCTGACCAGGAAAATAAATCATTGGTGAATCAAAAGACCTGACTCTATTGGTCTAACACCCAAAGAATAGATAAGGTAACATCAACTCAGCTAAAGAGGAGATAGTACAGGATAAAAGTGATTGACAACTAACTGTGAACTACCAACTCAATTGTCGAAGGTAGAAGATCAAAAAGATACTGACTCATAGAGGATGGTAAAAGATCAAAGGATACACCAACTTTCACTGAAGGTGAAACTACCAATGTTCACTGAAGGTAATAAGAGAATAACATTGACGTTCACTGACGATGAACTACCAATTTTCACTGAAGGTAGAGAGAAAATATCATAGCACCGACGTTTATTGATGGTGAACTACCAACATTCACTAAAGGTAGCAAAAAGATAACAATCACCAACGTTCACTGATGGTGAACTACCAACGTTTATTGAAGGTAGTAAGAGAATAACATCGACGTTCACTGACGATGAACTACGAACTTTCACTGAAGGTAGAGAGAAAATATCATAGCATCGACGTTCACTGACGGTGAAGTACCAACATTCACTGAAGGTAGCAAAAATATAACAACCACCAACATTCACTGATGGTAAACTACCAACGTTCACTGAAGGTAGTAAGAGAATAACATTGACGTTCACTGACGATGAACTACCAACTTTCACTGAAGGTAGAGAGAAAATATCATAGCACTGACGTTTATTGACGATGAACTACCAGCGTCCACTGAAGGTATCAAAAAGATAACAATCACCAACGTTCACTGATGGTGAACTACCAAAGTTCACTGAAGGTAGTAAGAGAATAACATCGACGTTCACTTACGATGAACTACCAACTTTCACTGAAGGTAGAGAGAAAACATCATAGCACCGATGTTCACTGAAGGTGAACTACCAATGTTCACTGAAGGTAGCGAAAAGATAACAATCACCAACGTTCACTGATGGTGAACTACCAACATTCACTAAAGGTAGTAAGAGAATAACATCTACATTCACTAACGATGAACTACCAAATTTAACTAAAGGTAGAGAGAAAATATCATATCACTGACATTCATTGACGGTGAACTACCAACATTCACTGAAGGTAGCAAAAAGATAACAATCACCAACGTTCACTGATGGTGAACTACCAACATTCACTGAAGGTAGTAAGAGAATAACATTGACGTTCACTAACGATTGTAACACGGTGGGAGAATTGACTTGGTTGTTTTGTGTTTTATCACAAATGTTGTGGTTAGTAAGAGTCGTCGCCGACTTTTCTTTTAACCAAAAGAAAAGGCGGAAAATAACAGGAAAGGCCTTTAGTGATGTTTTTTTGAGTTCGGGGGGTAGATTATGAAAAGGTATGGTATTAGCACCCTTTTCATCCGTAGTTATCTACGGGCTCTTAGTTGCTTGCTAGATCACTTACTTTTATTTGAAAATATGCTTTGTATGGTTTTTGAAAGTGTTTTGAAAAGGTGCCATCGTTTAGGCAAACTTTGTAATAGTTCTCGTTCGTAAGAACGTATACAAAGTGTTGATCTTTTGAAAATATTTCAAATTTGAAAGATATTTTGAAAGTGTTGGTGTTTGTTTTGAAAATAGCAAGGATGTTTTGATTTGAAAATGAGCAAGCAACTAGGAACATTCTACCTACTCAAAAGTCTTTCTTGTTTACTTTGTCATTGTTATTTTACCATGGATTGGTAAGTAAACTTATCTTTGGATGTAAAGGGACGGGTGTGGGTCATCGTATAGTCATGAATAGCAATTTTGTAAGATATCTTAGCATTTTCTTTAAGGGACTAAGATTATTCGTAAGGCAACATTTGTAGCGTCATCGAGGGACTATGATCTTATATTTTTGTTTGTTTTTGCTAAGATACCTCACATGCGTATTATGACCATTTATTTCTCAAGGCAACAAATGGAGTTAACCCTAGAGGTGCAAAGTGTGCAAGTGTATCTTTTTCATGCTTGATTTTCTTGAATTAGGGTTTGCTAACTTGTTGATTTTAATCTTTCCATACAAACCCTAATTTACTAGCATTTATATAAAGCGATAAATTGTGGAAAGTAAAATTACTAAGCTATTACATCATTAGGGGAGGGGGTGTACAAATTTACAAATGGGGATTTGCAAGAAAATTAAACCTAATTATCTATTACAACCGTATTGAATATTGTACAAAATTGAAAAGAAAATAATGCAAGAATGTAAATGAAAAAAAATGATTTTGTTTTGGTTTCTAAGGGTTTTAACCTGATGTCTAAGAAGGAAAAATAATTAATTAAAGATAATAATATTAAACCTAAATTAGTTAAGAAAAGAAAATTAGGTTAAAAAATATTTTTTAGGTTTTTTTATATGAAAGATTTTAAGTTAATAAAAATGAAATAAAAATTAATTAATTAAAAGAAACCCAAGTTCTAAATTGATTTTAATTTAAAATAAAATAATATAATAAATAAACCTAAGTCTAAATATTTATTAAAAAGAAAGAAATTTATTTGTTTAAGAAAATGTTTTTTTTTGTCTTTTTGCATTTATAGAGAAAATGAAATAAATAAGTGTAAATAATAAATAAAAAATATTTTTTTATTTTCTTCATTAAATAAAAATAATAATAACAATAATAATAATAATAATAATAATAGTAATAAAAGTATAATAAAGAAAAAAGAAATAAAATATAATAGGAAAAAAAAGAAATAATAAAAGAAAATGGGTCAGAGGTGCAAAAGTAGTCAGGGGGTTAAAAAAAGCAAAAAAGTGGAAAGCCCAATGTGGAGGCCCAGGCGCTCCTTGCTGAAACAACAAAAAAAAAGTGAAAATGTGAAAAATGAACAAAAGGTAGCGCGCTGGGTGTTGAACCCACGCCCTCTTGGTTACCAGCGCGTTGCCTTATCACTGGGGTGGCTATACATTCGTTTATTAAAATGAAATGATAAATACATAACATATAATGCTTCCATGGCCTGTACTTCGTCTTCAATCTTCAGCCAGCCAGAGCACCTGCATCTTGTTCATTTCTCATCCATTTGCAAAAGTGTAAACATGAATTTTGTGGCAAATTTCCTCACGATTTCATAAATGTAAAGCATTAAAACTATAGATCAAAGACAAGCATGAATTTTGTTGGCCCTAATCTGAACCCTGATATTTTTAGAAACTTCAACTCCAAAATTCTCTAAGCTGAAGCCATATAAATGCAAACTATGGATATATACAGCTTCGTGGCAATGGTATCTACATTTTATCTTTGAAAATGGAAGCCTAACAATGCCTATATGAATAGTTCAAAAGTTAGAAAACTCACCTTGCAAGAGGGTATCGTGTTTTGAGTTTGAGCAGCTTTCAATGAGTTATAGTGATTGGGTTAGCTTCCTCAAGTTCCCAGGAAGCTAATGTGATGTTTGGCTTGAGATGAAAGTGGCTGAGGAGTTCTGGAGAAGTTAAGGTGCAAGGTGTTGTTTTGGAAAATGGCGGATGATGATGGAGGTGTTACAGTTGTGTTGCAGGTGTAGGAATTGTTTGTATATGTTATTTAGAAGCTTTTGAAAGTAAAAGGCCAAGAAACGCACGAGCAAATTTAAAGATTGGGTTCAAAACTCAGAAATGGCAAGTTTTGAGATGTTTTTGGTGGTTCTGTGCTTTAGGGGGTTTTCAGGGCTTGAGCATACGTGTGTTAGCTTGCAAATGACTTATGCACATGTATGGAAAATATTGTGAGGCTTTAGATGGTCAGAATCACATAAGTAAAAGTTATGGGATTTTGCTTGTTTTTGAAGCAAGCTTGAAACATCTTATTTCAATATGAAGTACAAAGATTCCAGGGTGGTTGTAACCTTTAAACATGCTTATTCTGATTGTGTAGGGAAAGCTTGTTCAAAAAGGACAAGTTCAATGCTCAAGACAAAACTGATTTTATGGGTAAAGCAACTTTACTAGAAATGAATGGTTACTTTCTTCCTAAAATGGAATTAAGCATGGGCAATGCATTGAATTCTTGAATTGAAGCCTCTAACAGCTGTGCAGACACTTAATTATGGAGTTCCAAACTAGCTTGAGGCCTGCAAAGCAAAAATTATGCAGCCTAGGCTTGGATTTGAATTCTTGTTCATCATGGAAATGACCTATAATTCAAGAATTAAATGCCAACTTCATGCTTTCGATTCTCCTTGCTAAAACATGATCTCAAAGAGTTCTTGGACATTTTAGAAAGATTGTAATTTGCTCTACACCCCCTCTTTTAATAACTTTTTCAAAATCCAATTGGAACTATGTGAAACTTGGCCCATAAGTTAGGTCAAAATCCTGACCAAAATGCTCAAAATTTCATTAAGTGTTTTAGTTTTATGAACATAATTTCATGGATTAATAACTTGAAATCCAAGAATTTCTAGGAGGAGTTGTGTTCAGAAATGTTTTAGATATTATTGAGATCTACAACTTTCATTTTGAAAGTTTCCTTTGAATCATCTTGCATCATGGTGAAAAATTGGCTCAAAGTTGTGAAAAAATATGAAGTTTTCAACACAGAAAAATTTCTAAGTTTTTAAACTTTGACTTTTCAAAATGAAATCTTGACTTTTTGATTTCTTGATAAACAAGTTTCATATTTTGATATGTTTTGATGAATTGTGATCTTTGACACTTGATTTTGACCAAAAAGTCAAAGTTTGACTTTTCAGCGTGTAGTTGACTTTTGATCAGTTGACTGAAAATCAACTATCAATTAATTGACTTTGAGCAATGTTTTGAGTCATGCCATTAGGTCAAAATGATCAATTGAATCCTTAAGATCATGTTTCCAACCAATTAACCATTTGCTAGGTTAAAAATCAGAAATTGTCTTTTCTCAGTCAAAACCCTAATTTTGACTATTTTGCCCTTTTGATGATCAGATCAAATTTCTTGAGGAATTGTGGTCCAAACTTGATAAAATGACATATATGAGATAATAATGTTGACATGGGTCAAAAATTATGAAGTTTGACTGTAAATTGACCACAGTTGACTTTTTCCCTAATACAGTTGATTTTTAGGTCAACTGATCAATTGATTGAGCAAAAATGTGATCCAAGACTTGAAACTTGACATGAGCAATCTTGAGGGTCCATAATGATCCATGAAAGTCATATGAGGCATTAAAAGCTCAATTATCCTTGTGCAATCTCAAACCCTAATTTTCAGTCATCAGAGCTTGAGGAGGTGTCTTGAACTGATCAACCCTAGTGCAGTCTTGAACCAAAGGAGATCTTGTGAGAAATTACTTGATAAATGAGAGGGAAAATTTTGGGGTACAACAACGATGAATTGCCAACTTTCACTGAAGGTAGAAGGAGAATAATAACAAGTTTCCCCAAAATTCTGGCGTTTCACCTAGAACAAGTCTCAACTTCTTCTTTAACCGAGGCATTCCGCCTGGAAAGGGTAGTATATAAGTTGTCTCAAATAAAGAGACCACCACTAGTAAATATTTTTCAACGAAATGTCTCTGTCATATTGAAAATAATTTCCATCCACTGAAGTAATTTGACAATGAACTACAAACTATCCACTCATAAAGAAGATAGCAAAAAAGTAGCATCGACTTTTACGGGGAAGTACAAGTTGCTCAAATAAAGAGACTATATACTTGCTATTATGGGAAGGATTGTAAAAAACGACTTCCTGGGGAAAGGAATATGGCTTCCTGGGGAAAGAAATATGGCTTCCTGTGGAAATTCCAACATACTCCTGTTGAGTAGGTAAAATCTTCTCGTGCCAAAATAAATGCACATTCTCAAACTAGGGCTCAAAGCTTGCAGAAATCCAAAGTAATAATATTGCTGGGAAACAAAGATTCAAACCAGAAATAAACTGGAGTAAAACAGTCAGCCAAAATACATCCTTTGAGAAATAAACTCAAGAGGGAAACCCAATTTATCCAAGACAAAGAGTTGTACAGGAAGGCTTAAAGCAAAAATCTTCCACGAGGGATAACTCAGTGGGGAAATTGAAAGAATATACACTTTCTGCTTAAGTTTGACACTCTATTGGGGAAACGATAACACAACTCTGTAAAATAGGGCAATATGTCAACAAACAAAAAAATAATGAATGCAAATGAGAAATGATTTCCTAAATTCAACTATGCATGATATATGTATAAATGTATGAGTGTTATTATGTATATGCTGACAAAATAGACATATAATACAGGGAATAACCAGACAAAACCAACTCGGGTACAGTCAATACTCGGATAAATCACATTCAAGATAAAAAAATTCCACAAAAAGTAAGCACCAAATGAGGAACATAATCTTATTTCGCGGCTTAACGTCAGTGGGAAGGAACATAATCCGAAAATAATCACACCATATCAATATACCAGTACAGGTACAGGGATATAACATCCTCCTCCAAGCTTCACCGAGGAATAACACACAGACTTCAATGGGGAAAACACATATTTTCACGGTTTGTACTTCTACTGGGAATTGCAATACTGATTTCAAATAAGGCAGATGGAAACCATATCATCAAAACATCAACTGAGAATTTCGTACTGACTTCATCGAGTAAATATCATACAGACTTCACTAGGGGAGATAGTGCCTCATCGTCGATATAATAATGGAGACCTCGTGTTGACTTCATTGGGGAGGTCAACACCACATCGAAGAGGGGAAACCAAGATACGTTCTTAAATATTTGAGAGTAAGTATTGCACCAACTTCTCTGGGGAAAAAGTATGGAACCTCATGGGGATAACAACTTGGGGAGTTAAGAAGTCAAACATTACAGTAAGGAATCAATCTTATGGGGATTTTAAATCAAACCCAGCACTTGGCGGGTGAAAACCCAAAAAACTGACAAATGCCTCAACACTTCTTAAATAAAACATTGCCCTTGCCTGATTATCGGGCAATCAAACAAAATGCAAGTACTACCAAAAGGGAAATACTTCGCAAATGAGTCCAACTCAGCATGCTCGGAGAGAAAGGACTTTTATCAAATAAGTGAAGCCTCCACTGGGGAATCTTGGATTGAGTCTTCATGTCATGCAAACTTATTCCAACAAAAGATGCCCTGGGATAGCCTTCCTGGGGAATCAAGAAGTCAACATTATATAACGAGGTCAAACTCATGGGGATTTTAAATCAAACCCAACACTTGGCGGGTGAAAACCCAAAGGGTTGACAACTGTATCAACAAAAGATATTTCCCTGGTCTAGTTACTTAGGAAATAAATACCGATAATTATGCCAATACTGCCAAAAAGAGTGACGTTTTGCAAATAGTTCCATCTCAGCACACAACGAGAGAAGGAGCTTTCATCATATGAGTGAAGACTTTGCTAGGGAATCTGGGATAGAGGCCTCAGACCATGCAAACCCAAAATCAAGAAAATGAACTAAGACTTGACTGGGGACAATGGGATCACAAACCCAATACTGCACCTTACGCCAATTGGTATCGTCTTCAATATACAAAAATCATACACATACTAGTGAAAATAACCTGAGAAAACCTTCCCGGGGGAAACAAAACTTCCTAAAACTATTGGAGTTCATCCATTCCTGGGATCACCACTTTTGTTTTCCTCTTGAATCACAAAATCTAAAGTAAAAGTAATTTGTAAATTCTTTTCGAAAAATAATTTTGTTATTTAATCACTTTGCTTTGAAAATTATTATCAATAATAAATGGAGTCTTTGTAAGCTGAATAAAATAAGAATTACAAAGAATTGGATAAAAGCTCAAATTTTATTGATAGAATGGTAGTCTGTGAATGGAGAGACTCCACGGATGATTACAAAGTTCGGAAAATGGTAATATATAATGGAAAAGATACATTGAGATACAATGACCACTATTTCCTCTAACAACTTTGAAATTATGAGCAACAGATTCCATTGAAGTATGGTGAGGATCCAAGAAGATTATTGCTTCAATGATCAAGTCTTGTCTGATGTAGTTACTTGCCAAGAAAGTCCCTAACTTTTGCCTAAGCTGCCCTTGCGGGTTTTCAACTTAGCGGGAAATTTTATTCTGTTTATGTCTCTAATTTTTTCCTAGACCACCCTTACGGGTTTTCAGCCTATCGAGACGCTCCTTTTTTGCCTAAGCCTCCCTTTCGAGTTTTCAACTTAGCGAGTTGTTCTTTTATTTCTTTAGGTGAAATATTTCTTGACTGCATCAGCATTCATGGGACGTGGGAACTCCTCGCCATCCATAGTTTCAAGAATTAATGAACCGCCAGAGAAGTCTTTCTTGAAAACATATGGGCCTTCAAAATTGGGAGTCCACTTACCCCTAGAATCAGCGTTAAAAGACATGATCTTCCTGAGCACTGGGTCTCCTTCTCTGAATTCACGAGGTTTGGCCTTCTTATCAAAAGCTTTCTTCATCCTCTTCTGATATAACTGCCCATGACACAAAGTCGACATTCTCTTCTCTTCTATCAATTTCAATTGGTCAAACCTTTTCTAGACCCATTCATCCTCTGAAAACTTGGTTTATGTGATACGGTGGGAGAATTGACTAGGGTTTTGCGTTTGTTTTCGCAAATGTTTCGGTTGAGCAAGAGTCGCCACCGACTTTTTTATTTTATCCTAAGGAAAGGTTTAAAAAGCACAGCAAAAAACCTTTGAGATTTTTCTTGGGTTCGGGGAGTAGATTATAGAAATGGAAGGTATTAGCACCCTTTCTATCCATGGTTGTCCATGGGCTCTTAGGTACTTGCTTAGATCAACTTGCCTTAGTTTTCAATTGTTTGAAATGGTGCTTTGTGTGTGGTTTTGAAAATGTTTTGAAAAAGATGCCTTGTCTAGGCTACCCTTGTAACAATTATTTACTCGAATGTTTTACAAAAGGTGTTTGTCTTTTTGAAAAGATGTTTCAAGGTTTTTGAAAGTTTGTTTTGGAAGTGTTTGTGAAGTGTGGTTTGAAAATAGGCAAGTGTTTTGTTTTGCAAATTGACAAGTACTTAAGAGCTATCTACCCTAAAGTTCTCAAAGATTTTTTGTTATGTTTTAACCCTTTTAACAATTTTGTTCCACCATTGCATTTGGTGGACAATCTTGTGTTAGGAAGTGAAAGGGACGGGCGCGGGTCATCGTTTAGACCATAATTGCAATAGTGCTAAGTATCTTTGGGCAATTTTTTTCTTGAAAGGGACTTGATCATTTTAGGCAACTTTTCGAAAGCGTCATCGAGGGACTATGATCATTTGATTGTTTTTGTTTTACCCAAAGAAACCTAACTTGCAATATGGCCCATTTATTTGAAGGCAACAAAGTGGAATACCCTAGGGGTGCAAGTGTGATATGTGTTGTCCATTTTCATGCTTGATTATCTTGAAATTAGGTCAAACTATTTTGTTCTTTTTATTTGCATACAAACCCTAATTCTAGCATGGTATATTTAGAAAGCGTTTAAAGTGCGAAAAGTAAAATTCCTACACTATTACAACACAATATGGGAAGGGGGGTACAAATGTTCAAATGGGGGGATATTTAGACAAAGAATTTAAACCTAGCTATTACATCAATTTTGGAATATTTACAAGATAATTAATTGCATAAATTAAATGGAAAATAAAATAAAGATGCTAAAATGCAAAAAGGGTTTTCATATGTATGGAAAAAGGATATTTTTTTATGTCCAATAAATAAAATGAATAAAATAAAAAAAGTAATATTTTTGGAGTTTTTGTGTTTTAAGGGTAAAACCCTAATTCTTTAAATAAAGGGGTATTATTTATTTAATATGTACAATAATTAATAAATGTATACAAAAATAAAATAAAAATGAAGTATGTTCATAAAAAGTATTTTTCATGTCAAATATTAATAAAATAAAAAATATATATATTTTTTGTATTATTTACCTAAATATACTAATATATATAAATATCTCTATTATTTACTAAATAAATACTATATATATATAATAATAATATTTAATATTTATAAAAAAAATATTTTTTGATACAAAATGTTTTCAAAAGAGAAAATGAAATAAAAATCAGAAATAAAATATATTTTCATTATTTTTTCTAATTTTTTCTAAATAATAGTATATATATATATATTTATGTATAAATGTCCATATAAACAAATAAATGCCTAAAAATAGAAAAATGGTGTAAAAAATGTTTTTTATGTTTTTAATATGATTATCAAAAATAAATAAATCAGAATAAAAAAAGAAAAGTCAAAAAATCAAGCAAATAAATAAAATGGGCTCAGGGGGTGCAAAACCAAAAATATGGTGTGAAGAGAAATAACACAAAAAGCCCAGCCCATGAAGCTTCTTCTTCAACCTTCAGACAAAAAAGATGTCAAAAACGCGCGCCTGTGACCAAGTTCAAACATCTGGATTCTTTGACTTTTTGCACAAACTTCCAACATAAGAAATGTTAAGCATTGAATCACGATTCTAAATATGTAAAGAACTCATCCTAACTCTCATAAATGAGAGAGAATTTTAACAATCCCAAATCATGACCTAACTTTTCTTCCATATTCAGACCTTAAATTCTCATAGCTCAGGCAAAATAAATGAAAAGTAAAAGCATGTACAAATTCAGGGGCATGAGTAGAACACTTCTTATTCACAAACTTAGAGCTAATGATGCCTAGACTAAGAGTTAGAAGTTCAAGAAGATACCTGTTCAGTTGAAGTTCTATCGGGCAATGGGGGAGCTTTCAAGGCAGGATGATGATCTGTATAGCTTGCCTGAAGTGTGGTGATGCTATTCCAATGCTTACTTTGCTTTGAGACACCTTGAATCGAGCTATGGACTTTCAACTGCAAAACAAGAAAGTGAAAATGGTGGAACTGGTTAGAGGAGTTACAGGTCGTATTTTGTGTTTTGGTTAGCTTCAAATGATGCTAGGGAATGTGTTTGATGAGCTTTGAGCAAGAAAGCATGAAAGGGATGAGTTGTGGGATTCAATCTGCAGACCCTGCCCTGTTTTTGCAGTTTGAGAGTGATTCTGGGAATGGGAGTGTTTGGGACCTTGTTTGCTCGTGTTCTAGCTTGTGTTTGATGGTTAGAAGGTGTACAAAATATTTGCTTAGGCTTCTTTTTGCTCAGATCAAAGTTATGTTGTGTTATGCTAAGTTTCTTAACTCTTAAGCAAGCAAAGGCCACTTGAGTTTCTAGGCAGGTAGAGGCCCCCTAAACATGCTGCAAAACCTCTCCTTGATCAGTGTGTTTTGTTCATAATCTTGTGCCAATTAGATTTGATCTGTACTCCTTGGATTTGCATTATGACATAAAGCTTGCTTTTGCAAAAATGGCTATTTCACTTTTTCCATTTATGGCCTAATCCAACATGTATTGCTTAAACTCATGAAACAAGGCCTTAGCACAATGAACATGCATTAAATTATTGAGTGTTGGATGGTTTAAGGGCCTGTAATCAAGTGGCATGCTGGTTTGATAAATTTGCACAAGTTATGAACATGTACATGGCCATGAATCAAAGTGACTTTTTGCCATATTGCAAAATTCGATTCTCTCAAGTCATGAGGTTATTTGATGAGTTCTTGGACATTTTGGAAAGCTTGGAATGTGTAATATAATCCATCTTTGAAATGAAAATTGAAATTCCAAGTGGAAGTGTATGGAAAATGGTCTTGAAGTTAGGTAGAAAACCTTGCCAAAATAGGTTAAAATTTCACTAAGTTAAGAATGGTTTAGTACCCTTATTCCAAAAATTGTAACTTGAGATACAAGCCTCTTTTGGGAAAACTTTGTGAATCAAAGTTGTAGATTATGCAACAAGCTACAAATTTCATGTTTTGACTTTTGCTTGAATCCAAATTAATCTTGGTGAGAAAGTGGGGCAAAGTTGGGAAAAAATTAGGGTTTTTTCATAACTTAGAAAAATTCTAAGTTATGAAAAATTCTCATTTCAAACCCTAATTTGCAAATTTTGATTTCTTGGTGAACAAGTTTCATGATTTGGCATGTTTTGATGAAAAATGAATCTTGACCCTTGATTTTGACCAAAAAGTCAAAGTTTGACTTTTCAGTATACAGTCAAAATTGATCAATTGACTGGGAAATTCAACTGTCAATCTTGTACATTTGGGATCTTTTGAACTTGTTGAGCATGTCAAGACATTTCCAAGGGGTCCTTGAGTCCATATGTGAGCTTGGTTTACCATTGGCTAGATCAAACAGTCAA
Organism: Vicia faba; assembly: GCA_948472305.1. Lineage (NCBI taxonomy): Eukaryota > Viridiplantae > Streptophyta > Magnoliopsida > Fabales > Fabaceae > Vicia > Vicia faba. Next base: position 750,880,376 of record OX451739.1, read on the forward strand.
AAATTGCCTTTGTACAGTCAAAACCCTAAAAATGACCATTTTGCCCTTTTGATGATCTGATCAAATTTCTTGTGGAATTGTGATCCAAACTTGACCAAATGGTTCATATGAGTTCATAATGTTGATGTGGGTCAAGTTTCATGAGATTTGACTGTCAATTGATCACAGTTGACTTTTTCCCCAATACAGCTGATTTCTAGGTCAACTGTCCAACTGACTGGGCAAAACTTGGAATCAAGACTTGAAACTTGATATGGATAAACTTGGGAGTCCAAAATGAAGCATGAAAGTCATCTTAGGCATTTTAGGTCAGAACATCTTTGTGCAAACACAAACCCTAATTTGGGTCAACAGTGCAAGGAGTAGTCTTGAGCAGATGAAACCCTAACTGGATCTTGAGTTCCAAAGGCTTAGTGATGGGAAATCAATGAGAAATGGGAGGGAAAATTTTGGGGTACAACAAAGAGTTAGATTGGCAAGTTTGCCTTTTGTGACTCGAGGGTAAAAGGAGATTGGACACTAGAGTGCCCTTAAATTTGCACTCGTCAAAGCAAGGGATGCGGGAATGGGCTTAGAGATACCATTTGGAGATGGGCTTAACGATGCCATCGGGAGGAATGACAGAAACTTGTCGGGGATGGGCTTAAAGATGCCATCTGGAACGAGTATCAGGAAGGTGTCCACGCTTTGGGTCATCTTTGAACTGGGGGTCTGAATAAGCAATAGATTGACATCCGTTGTTGGGAGGAATCCGTAAACTGTTTTCAAAATATGCATCTGAAAAAGTTGATAGATTAACATCCGTTGTTGGGAAGAATCCATAAACTGTTTTCAAAAAAATTGCATCTGAACAAGTTGATAGATTAACATCCGTTGTTGGGAAGAATCCATAAACTGTTTTCAGAAGTCTGGAGGAGAATCTGAACAAGCGATAGGTTAACATCCGTTACTTGGAGAACCCGTGAACTGTTTCCAGAAATCTTGAAGTTGAATATGCAATAGAGCAGCATCCGTTGTTGGGAAGCGTCCGTAAACTGTTTTCAAAGGTTGCATCTGAACAAGTGATAGATTGACATCCGTTGTTGGGAAGAATCCATAAACTGTTTTCAGAAGTCTTGAGAAGAAACTGAACAAGTGATAGGTTAACATTCGTTACTTGGAGAACCCGTGAACTGTTTTCAGAAATCTTGAAGTTGAATAAGCAATAGAGCAGCATCCGTTATTGGGAAGCGTCCGTAAACTGTTTTCAAAAAATTGAGAAGAGTATGAACAAGCGATAGATTAACATCAGTTGTTGGGAAGAATCCATAAACTGTTTTCAGCAGTCTGGAGGAGAATCTGAACAAGCGATAGGTTAACATCCGTTACTTGGAGAACCCGTGAACTGTTTCCAGAAATCTTGAAGTTGAATAAGCAATAGAGCAGCATCCGTTGTTGGGAAGCGTCCGTAAACTGTTTTCAAAGGTTGCATCTGAACAAGTGATAGATTGAAATCCGTTGTTGGGAAGAATCCATAAACTGTTTTCAGAAGTCTTGAGAAGAAATTGAACAAGTGATAGGTTAACATCCGTTACTTGGAGAACCCGTGAACTGTTTTCAGAAATCTTGAAGTTGAATAAGCAATAGAGCAGCATCCGTTGTTGGGAAGCGTCCGTAAACTGTTTTCAAAAAATTGAGAAGAGTCTGAACAAGCGATAGATTAACATCCGTTGTTGGGAAGAATCCATAAACTGTTTTCAGAAGTCTTGAATTTGGAAGAAGAACCGGTGTAGGGTTCCCTGATGATGAGCTCGTGTAAAACTGCATCTGGATAAATCTGGAATAAGCATTAGAATGCAGCCGTGTCTGGGTCACATCTGAACTATTCCTGGAAAGAATCTCGGAAGATAGTGATTCTAGTCTTTCGACTGATCCTACCTGTAAAGGTAAAGAGTTAGTTATATGCAATGTCATGATGCATGATGTAATGTATGTTATATGATATGAATGTAAATGAACGTGCATGTAAGCTGGAGAGCTGTCTTGCAAAGGATAGATGAATCTGAGATGGCTGAAGATAAAAGCATCTTGACTGCTGCTGGGAAGGGTAATTCCTGGTTGCTGCTGGAGAATAAAGAGCTTGGGTTGTATACCAATCTTCTGGGGAATTCCTGATGACTTCTACTGGGGAGTTCCAATTTAATAGACTCATGCTGGCGATGTAAGACTGAGAATCTTCAGTATGGTGGGAAGTATCTCTGGCGACTTCACTGGGGAACTCAAGATTTGCCCTCCTCAAAACTCTGTGGGAAGAAGGTTCATTTGTCTGGTTTCGCTGAGGATTGATAATTTGAAGCCTTAGCTCGGCTGGGGATACTGAAACTTAAACTCTGAGGGGAATTGAATTCCAGAGGATCTTCTGGCTGGGGATTGTATTGATAAGTTATGTTGGGGAACTCTGATGAACTCCGCTAGAGGTAGGAAGAATCTTGGCGAGTGCGACCTTCCGTGGCAATAAGCTGAGGATAACCCAGTTGTAAGCCCTTGTGAGGAATAACTTTGAATAAAACTCGGGAGAGACGTCCGTACTCTTCAGGGGATAAGCTTCCAGAATCTACTGGGGATAAGCTTCAGAACTTGTTGGGGATATGGATTCCAAATCTCCTGGGGGTTTCCTTTGAAGGGGTATCAAGATATCCAACTGCACCTTTGACCTATCAGTAATCCTCTTTTTTGATTCATAAGGAAATGATTATGTTCAAATGCATATGCCTATTTAACAAAACATTGGACGTTTCTCAAAATAAACAATTAGCGCAAGAGAAAAAAGAAAGGAAAAGACACAAATTTCTGGGAAAAGTATTTGTATTGACTTTCTATGAGTATATTTGTACAAAGGAGACAACCATCCTAGTAAGAGGATTTTGTCGTAAATATTGAAAGATTTATACAAAATAAAGATGACTATGTGCAATAATTCCATGGGATTCCATTCCGCTATAGCTTTCACAACTCTGAATATCTGTCCATTCAATGCTTCGTTTGCCGATGACTGGATTGATCAGAAGCCTGGAACCGGTTGATGAAGAGATTGTCTTTGAAGTGATCCGACGAGACATAGTCATACGCTTTAATTCCCTATCTTTTGCCTGAATCGCCCTTTCGGGTTTTCGATCCACCGGGAAACCCCTTTTTTCCCAAGCCGCCCTTTCGGGTTTTCAACTTGCCGGGTGTACAGATTTTTTTTATTTTTATCCCTAATTTTTGCCTGAACCGCCCTTTCGGGTTTTCGGTTCACCGGGATGCCCATTTTTGCCAAAGCCGCCCTTTCGGGTTTTCGACTTGTCGGGTTATTTTATGCGTAGTATCTTTTGATTATGTCTGCGTTCGCAGGGTGCGGCAAATCGTCGCCGTCCATGGTGGTCAGAATCATTGCACCACCAGAAAATATACTCTTGATCACAAACGGCCCTTCATATGTAGGAGTCCATTTGCCCCTGGGATCACTTTGCGGCAAGATAATCCGCTTGATTACGAGATCTCCGACTTGATACACTTGATGTCTGACTTTCTTATTGAAGGCCTTGATCATCCATTTTTGATACGTCTGACCATGGCATATAGCAGCGAGTCGCTTCTCGTCGATCAGATTGAGTTGATCAAGTCGGGTCTGCATCCAATCATCTTCATTCAAACCTGCATCCTTCATAATCCTTAGAGAAGGAATCTGGACTTCCATAGGAAAAACAGCTTCCATGCCATATACCAAAGAAAATGGGGTTGCCCCGGTTGAAGTACGTGTCGTCGTACGGTATCCATGTAGAGCAAACGGTAACATCTCATGCCAGTCTTTGTAAGTGACTGTCATTTTCTGAATGATCTTTTTAATGTTTTTGTTCGCAGCTTCAACAGCACCGTTCATCTTCGGCCGATAGGGAGATGAATTGTGATGATAAATCTTGAACTGTTCTCACAAAGCGGTGATCATCGTGTTATTCAGATTTGTACCATTGTCTGTGATGATCCTGTCTGGAACACCATACCGGCAGATGAGATTTTGCTTGATAAAGCGGGCAACCACATTTTTAGTAACAGAGGCGAAGGAAGCTGCTTCGACCCATTTGGTGAAATAGTCGATGGCAACCAGGATGAAGCGATGTCCGTTGGAAGCCGTGGGCTTGATCTCTCCAATCATGTCAATGCTCCACATTGCAAAGGGCCACGGAGCAGTCAGAACATTGAGAGGGACCGGAGGGATATGAACTTTATCAGCGTAGACTTGGCATTTGTGGCAAGTACGGGAATATTGATGGCAGTCAGCTTCCATGGTAGACCAGTAATAGCCTGCCCTTAGGATCTTCTTAGCCATTGTATGCCCGCTCAAGTGAGTGCCAAATGTGTCGCTGTGTATATCAGTCATGATCAACTCTGCTTCAGTTTTGTCTATGCATCGGAGTAACACGCAATCATGGCTTCGTTTGTAAAGGATGTCGTTGCTCAGGAAGAACTTGGCAGCAAATTTCCTTAAGAACTTCTTGTCATTTACGGAAGCTCCTTCGGGATAATCTTTAGTCTCGAGATACCTTTTGATTTCATGGAACCAAGGTTGTTCCACTACTTCTTCGGTATTAATCTCGTGACAATGCGCAGGTTCATCCATTCGCTCGATGGTGATTTGGGCAGCCTCGTTATCCCAATTGAGTTTAAACATGGAGGACATTGTGGCTAGAGCATCTGCTAGCTGATTCTCTTCTCGCGGGAAATGCTCGAAGGTAATTTGCTCGAAATGAGGCAACAATGTCAGGACATGCTCTTTGTATGGGATAAGATTAGGATGTTTGGTGTCCCACTCTCCTTTGATTTGACTGATAACCAAAGCCGAGTCCCCAAATACGATCAAAGATTTGATCCCCAAGTCTATAGCAGCCTTGAGACCAAAGATGCAAGCTTCATATTCAGCCATGTTATTTGTGCAGCTGAAGCAAAGTCGGGCTGTAAAAGGTGTGTGACAGCCTTCCGGAGAAGTGAGTACTGGGCCGATACCGTTTCCGAGTGCATTTGAAGCACCATCAAAGTACAGGGTCCATCGGGATCCCTTTTCGGGTCCGTCATACGGTCCGTCACTTTTAATGTTGTCCAAGTTCATGATGTCCTCGTCTGGGAAGTCAAATCTCATGGGTTGATAATCTTCGATAGCTTGATGAGCCAGATGGTCAGCTAGTACACTCCCTTTGATAGCTTTTTGGGTGGTGTACTGGATGTCATACTCTGTTAGGATCATTTGCCATCTAGCTATTCTTCCAGACAAAGCGGGCTTTTCGAAGATATACTTGATAGGATCCATTTTGGAAATCAACAAGGTAGTATGAGTCAACATATACTGCCTTAGTCGGCGAGCAGCCCATACCAAAGCGCAGCAAGTTTTCTCGAGCAGTGAGTAGCGAGTCTCACAGTCGGTAAACTTTTTGCTAAGGTAATAAATAGCATGCTCTTTTTGACCAGACTCGTCATGCTGGCCCAAAACACACCCCATTGAGTTATCCAAGACGGTCAAATACATGATCAATGGTCTTCCTTCGACGGGTGGCATCAGAATAAGAGGTTCTAGCAAATACTCCTTGATTCTATTAAAAACAGCTTGGCAATCGTCGTTCCATTTGACTACCTGATCTTTCTTCAAGAGTTTGAAAATTGGCTCACAGGTAGAAGTCAGATGCGAGATGAATCTGGCAATATAGTTCAAACGCCCCAAGAACCCTCTAACCTCCTTTTCAGTACGGGGAGCAGGCATTTCTTGTATTGCTTTCACTTTTGTTGGATCGACTTTAATGCCTTTGTTGCTTACAATGAATCCCAGGAGTTTACCAGACCTAACTCCAAAAGTGCATTTACTTGGATTCAGCCTGAGTTTGTATTCTTTCAATCTGGCAAACAGCTTCTCTAGATGTTCAAGGTGTTCTTCCTCTGTTTGTGACCGAGCTATCATATCGTCTACGTAAACTTCAATCTCATGATGTATCATATCATGAAATAAAGCTACCATGGCGCGTTGATAGGTTGCTCCAGCGTTCTTCAGTCCGAACGGCATCACTTTGTAACAGAAAGTGCCCCACTGTGTGACAAAAGTAGTTTTCTCCATATCCTCGGGGGCCATTTTGATTTGATTGTAGCCCGAGAATCCATCCATGAAGGAAAACACTTTGTGCTGAGCTGTATTGTCGATCAAAATGTCAATGTGAGGTAGCGGAAAATCATCTTTGGGGTTGGCCCTATTCAAATCCCGGTAGTCCACACACATCCTGACTTTGCCATCTTTCTTAGGTACTGGCATGATGTTAGCGACCCATTGAGGATAGGACGTAACAGCCAGAAAGCCAGCGTCGAATTGCTTCATTACTTCTGCTTTGATCTTTTCAGACATGTCAGGCCTCATTCGGCGAACTTTTTGCTTGATCGGTGGACAATCCTCTCTTGTGGGGAGACGGTGAACCACGATGTCTGTGTCTAAACCCGGCATGTCTTCATAAGACCAAGCGAAGATTTCAACATACTCATTCAACAACTGTATCAGGCGTTCCTTGACACTTGGTTCCAGATTGGCACCCACTTGCACCTCCTTCCGGTCTTCCTCGGTCCCTAAGTTGAAAGTTTCCAATGACTCTTCATGAGGTAAGATGGCCCTTTCCTCTTGCTGTAGAAGTCTGGCTAGTTCCCCTGGTACTTCACAACCTTCGTCATCTTCATACTCGGCTTGATTGACCAGATCCTCAGAGTTATTGAAGGATATAGCAGAATAGTCACCCATGGAATCCGGAGTGGATGGGTACCTGCATTGGTGAGTGTGGGTGTGTGTAAGGGATAGCCATCCTTAAACAAAAAATGCAAAAGGAAAGAAAATGAACACAAGCAGTTTATCGAATGAAAAACGTCCAATGAATCATTAAACATGGCATATGGATATGAAAAATAATCAAAACCCTTACAAATGGACCTACATGCCCCGGGCAAGGCATGAGGTGAAAAGACAGTGTACGGATTGTTTGAAAATAAAATATTACAGACCAAAATAGGAAATGTTTGACAGATAAATTACTGGTGAATAAAAGTGATGGGGACAAAGTCTTTTGCCTCCCAGTTGCTCAATCCTCCTCTGACAGTTGGATAAATCCACTCTTCAATGTTGCTCTCCTTGTCTTCGTCCTCCAAAGCATTGATTTCGTAGGGCGAAATTTTGACTGGCGTTCTTTCAATATTCGAACGGCACATAGCTTTCTGGCCTACGGCTGTGAACCCTAATCCAAATTTGTCGGTCTTATGCGGAATATCAGGTAACTGCCCCCATGCTGAATTTTTCCCTTCCTTTATTGCGGCCCTTGCGTCCTCCAGAGATGCCATCCTGGCCATCTGCCTCGGTGTCTCAGCTGCCAACTTTGCTACTGCTATTTCAGGAAGGACTTCTTCGAAATGCTGAAAAGGCGTCTCAATGAACTCCCCTTCTACCTCCACGTACCAGAAAGAATTCAAGTGGCTAATCATGTACTCCTCTTCACCATAGACAGTAATGATCTTTCCCTTGACAGGATACTTCAACATCTGATGTAAGGAGGAGGTGACTGCCCCAGCATGGTGTATCCAAGGCCTACCCAGCAAGCAGGAGTATGACGGACGGATGTCCATCACATAGAAAGTAGATTTAAACACCTCAGTGCCTATCTTGATGGGAATTTCAACCTCCCCATGGACCATTCTCTTCGAACCATCGAAAGCTCTGACAACAATATCACTCGGTTTCAACTCCAACCCTTCACAATCTAGTCGGTCCAAGGCCTTCTTAGGCAAAACATTCAGCGACGAACCGGTGTCGACCAAGACATGAGCGAGAGTGGTTCCTCGACACTCTACTGAAATGTGCAAAGCATCATTGTGGTTTCTACCTTTAGGAGTTAAGTCGGCATCAGAGAAACCTAATCCATTATTCGCAGTCAGGCTAGCCACGCAATTTTGAAATTGATCTGCAGAGGTTTCCTGGGGCACATGGGCTGCCTTCAGGAATTTTATCAGAGCTTTAGCGTGCGCTTCCGAGCAAAGTAGCAGTGCCAGCATGGAGATCTTTGAGGGGGTTTGCCCCAGATGTTCTACTACATCGTAATCACTCCTTTTGATTATCCTCAAAATCTCATCCATTTCCTTCTTGGAGGTTTCCGGGATGACCAAGGGTTGAGCCCTCGTCCTGACGAGCTCATCTTGGATTCCCTTACCTTTGTCAGCAGTGGTAGGAGGGACAGTACTAGGAACAACAACATCTTCAATCACAGGGGTTCTAGCAGAGAGTTTTATTGGTGCAGGGATGACCTTATCAGCTGATGAGGGTCCAAAGATTGCTCTTGGAGGGGCAATATCTGGAGAAAATATTCTCCCGCTCCTGGTGATTTTGCTCGTGCCTGCAATGTTAACAATGCTGGCTTCTTCATCATCCGAACTTTCTTCAGTTATTTCGATTTGTTTAATACCATGATAGTAGACGTCACCGCCGTAGTTCCATGGTATTGACTTCTCCGAAACATAGGGAACAGGCCCTGGCATTGTTATCTTCAAAGGAACAGATTTCGTAGCTTGTGTAATCTTAACAGGCTTTTTGACGGCCTTGGAAAGATTGGCGTGAATGGTTATGATTGAGATATCTTCGATATGGGTTGGAACAGCAGAAACTTTTTCAAACAAAATTTGTCGACTATCCATTAGGCCTTGGATGCCTTTTTTCAGTAACGGACAATCAAACAGCGGAGAGTAACAACAATAGCAGTCTTCTTTACATCCCGGGAAGATCCCGGCCCTTAACAAATTCAACTTAATGGTTAACAAAGGAGTTATCAGATCATTAACATTAGCAACATACAAATCTTCTTCAATGACATTGACATTTCGGCCGTGCTTCGGCATGGGTGCAGATATCACATTAGGCTTCTCCGGAGCGTCAAACTCCACCTCCTTCGCCTCTATCAGGTCTTGGATCTTATGCTTGAGTTCCCAACAATCATTGGTGTCGTGCCCGACACTGTCAGAATGGTAGGCGCATTTAGCATTAGGATTATAATGAGGAGAGGACGTATTCACATTCTTTGGTGCCTCTTTGATAGTTGCGAGATTCAACTTCAACAAATGGGGAAGCACTTGCGCTGGAGTCATATTAATGCAGGTGAACTGCCGTTGTGGCCGTTCCACCCGTTGTTGATTTGGTCTGGACTGGTTATAGCGAGGCTGCTCACTTGAAGTGTTTTGAATCATTACGGCCCCCACAGTTGGCCGATGCTCCATCTTCCCTGCTCTTCTCTGAGAATATACCACAGTCGTTTCCTTCTTAAAAGGTTTCTTCTCAACACTTGCAGCAACACCCTTCTGAATCTTTCCTGACTTGATGCCAGCTTCTATTCTTTCGCCTGTTAAGATCAAATCGGTAAACCCCACGGAAGATTTACCAATTAGATGATTGAAAAATGGCCCAGATAGGGTCCCGAGAAACATATCAACAAGCTCGCGGTCGGTTAAACGAGGCTGCACCCTGCCATCCAAATCCCTCCATTTTTGTGCATATTCTTTGAACCCTTCGCTTGTTCCTAGTGACATACCCTGAAGTTGGGTACGAGTAGGAGCAAGGTCAGAGTTGTACTGCTATTGTTTGTAAAAAGCGGTGGCCAAGTCTTCCCAATTTCGGACGCTGGTTCCCTCTAGCTGATAAAACCACTCCAACTGAGCTCCAGAAAGGTTGTCTTGAAAGAAATGAATCCAGAGGTTTTTATCTGCCGTATAGGGTTGGATCTTTCTCACGTAGGACCTGAGATGCATTTTTGGACAGGACAGCCCATCATACCTCACAAAAACTGGCACTTTGAATTTTGGGGGAATCACAATCCCGGCGACCAAACCCAAGTCTTCAAAATCCAAACCCGGTACTCTTTGTAGCTCCATGGCGGCTAACCTGTCTTCCATCCCTTTGTATTTATCATCAGTTGGAGGGTATTGTTGATCAGAATAGTCCTGATCCTCTTCAACCTCCTCTTCTTCCACATCGGACTCGGAAGGTACCGCAGCGCCACCTCCTTTGTTGGTTCCTTCATCAGAAATAGGAGGGAATTCAAGCACTCTCCGAGCTTCTCCGTCAAATCTTCTCCCCAAAGTAGCCACCCCGAGTCTCTTTTTCTTCTTCTTCACTGGGTATTTATTCCCCAATTGGGTCTTGATATCCTCCTGACCCTTAGCCAAGGTCATCAGGAGTTGCTGGAACTGTGCATTTTGAGCTTGTAGGTCTTTGACTGTTTGCTCGAGATCCATCCTACTGAAATAAACAGCAGACAGATAAGGAAACCTGGAGTGAGACCTGCTTATGCACATGATGAATGGTATGCTTATGTATGCAATACATTCAAGGATTTAGAACTTTCAAAATTGTTGCAGACAAAGAAGAACGCACGTCATATTAATAAGAAGAAATTTGTTAGTACATAAATGCCCCCATGGGCCAAATATTACAAAATAACTCCTCAAGGCAAAAAGACATTGGGCATCCTCTTTGGTGCGATGTAGGTGTTGAGGGCCTCTTGCTCATGGAGTCGGCGGGTAAGCTCTAGAACCTTCTTCTCACTGGCGTAGAAGCTAGCTTCAAAAGTATTCCGTTCCTCCTTGAGCTGAATCCAACTTTTCTGCATTTCCTCCCACGATGTAGGCATGTCAGGATGTAGGATGGTGTAGGGAACCTCTCCTTTCTTAACAGGCTCTTTAATCACAGGGAGAACATGAGGATAAGGCATCATCAGACTTTAGGCTCGGGCTCGTACCCACTTGAGATAAGGCTCAAGAGGGATAGAGTTCTTGTGTCCCAGAGTCTTGCTATCAACCTTGTTGGGTCTTCCCCAAGCTCTGATGAATCTTTGGCGAAGTCCTTGCGCATCGTTGTCAAAGTCAAAAACTAGGTCAGGAATCAACATGTCATGAGGGCCATCCCTCCGTGCATATCCAAATTGCCTCAAAGCTAGGCAAGGGTTGTAGGTGATACCTCCTCTGATTCCGAGTAAAGGAACATTAGGAAATTCTCCGCAACGATCGACGATGATGACATTTTCTCTGGACCGAGAACACCAATGTACATCAGAGTGAGTAAGAGTCATCAACCGTTGGGACCACCTTGAGCCTTGGTCATTCTTCAAGACAGATTGTGGAAGGTGCGAAATAAACCACCTTGCAAGGAGAGGAGTATAGCACATGAGAACACCCCTCTTTCTCATTGTTCGTGTGTAAAATGAGTGAAGAATGTCCCCAAGCAATGTTGGTATTGGATTTCTGGACAAGAAGATTTTGACGGTGTTGATATCTATCAATTGGTCAGAATTTGGGAACAAGACCAACCCATAGATAAGGAGTGCCACAATTTCTTCAAAGGCTTGTAGGTCCAATGAATTCCAACATTCTTGTGCCTTTTCAACCAAGAATTTTGCTAAGAATCCTTTGACGCCGCTTCTGGTTTCCCAATGCCCCTCGATGTCGGATGGTTGTAGATGTAATGCTCGAGCAACATCTTCCGGCTTTGGTTCCTTTTCCGTACCGTTGAAGGGTAGTTGATTAAGGATAGGAATTCTCAGGAGTTGGGAAAATTCCTCCAAAATGGGTACCAACTGATAATCAGGGAAAGTGAAACAGTGGTGAAGAGGGTCAAAGAATTGGAATAGCACTTTCATCATGTCTTCTTCAATGTTGGTGTTGACTAAGCTGAGCAGTCTACCATGTCTTTCACTGAAGGATGAGCTTTCCGGAATTCTTGAGGTGAGATCTTTGAGTTGAGGAGAGATTCTCACAAGGTTGACTTGAATGGTGTTTCTGCGAGGAATTTCCATGACCTACAAAACAAGAACAAAGATGAAGATCCAAACTCTTGAAATGGTTAGTGAATGCATGATGTTTTATGATGTTTATGATGTATGCACAAAACATATGTACAAGCAAATCACACCAAACCCTAGTTTCAGGCTTGCATGGGGTTTCATAGGTAAGTACCCTCTTGAGTGTAGTTGGCTTAAAACCTGTCCTATAAATAGTAACCGGGTTCTAAGGAGCTCAATATCACTGGATTGTTTTCATCGTTCATTGTTTTGGTTTAGCCACTTAACTAGCGACCAAAATATTCCGAGAAAACAACCCTCAATGAGTGTAGTATCGAGTATCTACCAATTTCGGACTGCACCAAAGTCGGTCATCTCACTACCCCTAATAAAAGGCCAAGATGGTCAAGTAAGGTTCTAGGTCATTAGTGCTTAGTGACATCACTCAGCGGCCCCGTACTCTCCTTGATTGAACTCAAGGGTTACCGGTACTCACAAATATGTCGCACTAATATAGTTATTGCTTCGACCGTGTCGGTATACCCTGCACAGTTTCCACAACGTATTGCTATCTATGAAATGTTTCCCAAAATCTGGGTGTAGGATTGCAAACCCAAACAAGAGAGCCAAGATATAAAGCAATCAAATCAAACAATTAGTCATGCAAGAGGGTGATCTAAGCCCTAAGGTTACTCCACTTTAAAGATTCCCCAGCAGAGTCGCCAGTTCTGTTATACGGTGGGAGAACTGACTAGGGTTTTGCGTTTGTTTTCTCAAATGTTTCGGTTGAGCAAGAGTCGCCACCGACTTTTTTATTTTATCCTAAGGAAAGGTTTAAAAAGCACAGCAAAAAACCTTTGAGATTTTTCTTGGGTTCGGGGAGTAGATTATAGAAAGGGAAGGTATTAGCACCCTTTCTATCCATGGTTATCCATGGGCTCTTAGGTACTTGCTTAGATCAACTTGCCTTAGTTTTCAATTGTTTGAAATGGTGCTTTGTGTGTGGTTTTGAAAATGTTTTGAAAAAGATGCCTTGTCTAGGCTACCCTTGTAACAATTCTTTACTCGAATGTTTTACAAAAGGTGTTTATCTTTTTGAAAAGATGTTTCAAGGTTTTTGAAAGTTTGTTTTGGAAGTGTTTGTGAAGTGTGGTTTGAAAATAGGCAAGTGTTTTGTTTTGCAAATTGACAAGTACTTAAGAGCTATCTACCCTAAAGTTCTCAAAGATTTTTTGTTATGTTTTAACCCTTTTAACAATTTTGTTCCACCATTGCATTTGGTGGACAATCTTGTGTTAGGAAGTGAAAGGGACGGGCGCGGGTCATCGTTTAGACCATAATTGCAATAGTGCTAAGTATCTTTGGGCATTTTTTTTCTTGAAAGGGACTTGATCATTTTAGGCAACTTTTCGAAAGCGTCATCGAGGGACTATGATCATTTGATTGTTTTTGTTTTACCCAAAGAAACCTAACTTGCAATATGGCCCATTTATTTGAAGGCAACAAAGTGGAATACCCTAGGGGTGCAAGTGTGATATGTGTTGTCCATTTTCATGCTTGATTATCTTGAAATTAGGTCAAACTATTTTGTTCTTTTTATTTGCATACAAACCCTAATTCTAGCATGGTATATTTAGAAAGCGTTTAAAGTGCGAAAAGTAAAATTCCTACACTATTACAACACAATATGGGAAGGGGGGTACAAATGTTCAAATGGGGGGATATTTAGACAAAGAATTTAAACCTAGCTATTACATCAATTTTGGAATATTTACAAGATAATTAATTGCATAAATTAAATGGAAAATAAAATAAAGATGCTAAAATGCAAAAAGGGTTTTCATATGTATGGAAAAAGGATATTTTTTTATGTCCAATAAATAAAATGAATAAAATAAAAAAAGTAATATTTTTGGAGTTTTTGTGTTTTAAGGGTAAAACCCTAATTCTTTAAATAAAGGGGTATTATTTATTTAATATGTACAATAATTAATAAATGTATACAAAAATAAAATAAAAATGAAGTATGTTCATAAAAAGTATTTTTCATGTCAAATATTAATAAAATAAAAAATATATATATTTTTTGTATTATTTACCTAAATATACTAATATATATAAATATCTCTATTATTTACTAAATAAATACTATATATATATATATATATAATAATAATATTTAATATTTATAAAAAAAATATTTTTTGATACAAAATGTTTTCAAAAGAGAAAATGAAATAAAAATCAGAAATAAAATATATTTTCATTATTTTTTCTAATTTTTTCTAAATAATAGTATATATATATATATTTATGTATAAATGTCCATATAAACAAATAAATGCCTAAAAATAGAAAAATGGTGTAAAAAATGTTTTTTATGTTTTTAATATGATTATCAAAAATAAATAAATCAGAATAAAAAAAGAAAAGTCAAAAAATCAAGCAAATAAATAAAATGGGCTCAGGGGGTGTAAAACCAAAAATATGGTGTGAAGAGAAATAACACAAAAAGCCCAGCCCATGAAGCTTCTTCTTCAACCTTCAGACAAAAAAGATGTCAAAAACGCGCGCCTGTGACCAAGTTCAAACATCTGGATTCTTTGACTTTTTGCACAAACTTCCAACATAAGAAATGTTAAGCATTGAATCACGATTCTAAATATGTAAAGAACTCATCCTAACTCTCATAAATGAGAGAGAATTTTAACAATCCCAAATCATGACCTAACTTTTCTTCCATATTCAGACCTTAAATTCTCATAGCTCAGGCAAAATAAATGAAAAGTAAAAGCATGTACAAATTCAGGGGCATGAGTAGAACACTTCTTATTCACAAACTTAGAGCTAATGATGCCTAGACTAAGAGTTAGAAGTTCAAGAAGATACCTGTTCAGTTGAAGTTCTATCTGGCAATGGGGGAGCTTTCAAGGCAGGATGATGATCTGTATAGCTTGCCTGAAGTGTGGTGATGCTATTCCAATGCTTACTTTGCTTTGAGACACCTTGAATCGAGCTATGGACTTTCAACTGCAAAACAAGAAAGTGAAAATGGTGGAACTGGTTAGAGGAGTTACAGGTCGTGTTTTGTGTTTTGGTTAGCTTCAAATGATGCTAGGGAATGTGTTTGATGAGCTTTGAGCAAGAAAGCATGAAAGGGATGAGTTGTGGGATTCAATCTGCAGACCCTGCCCTGTTTTTGCAGTTTGAGAGTGATTCTGGGAATGGGAGTGTTTGGGACCTTGTTTGCTCGTGTTCTAGCTTGTGTTTGATGGTTAGAAGGTGTACAAAATATTTGCTTAGGCTTCTTTTTGCTCAGATCAAAGTTATGTTGTGTTATGCTAAGTTTCTTAACTCTTAAGCAAGCAAAGGCCAATTGAGTTTCTAGGCAGGTAGAGGCCCCCTAAACATGCTGCAAAACCTCTCCTTGATCAGTGTGTTTTGTTCATAATCTTGTGCCAATTAGATTTGATCTGTACTCCTTGGATTTGCATTATGACATAAAGCTTGCTTTTGCAAAAATGGATATTTCACTTTTTCCATTTATGGCCTAATCCAACATGTATTGCTTAAACTCATGAAACAAGGCCTTAGCACAATGAAAATGCATTAAATTATTGAGTGTTGGATGGTTTAAGGGCCTGTAATCAAGTGGCATGCTGGTTTGAGAAATTTGCACAAGTTATGAACATGTACATGGCCATGAATCAAAGTGACTTTTTGCCATATTGCAAAATTCGATTCTCTCAAGTCATGAGGTTGTTTGATGAGTTCTTGGACATTTTGGAAAGCTTGGAATGTGTAATATAATCCATCTTTGAAATGAAAATTGAAATTCCAAGTGGAAGTGTATGGAAAATGGTCTTGAAGTTAGGTAGAAAACCTTGCCAAAATAGGTTAAAATTTCACTAAGTTAAGAATGGTTTAGTACCCTTATTCCAAAAATTGTAACTTTGGATACAAGCCTCTTTTGGGAAAACTTTGTGAATCAAAGTTGTAGATTATGCAACAAGCTACAACTTTCATGTTTTTACTTTTGCTTGAATCCAAATGAATCTTGGTGAGAAAGTGGGGCAAAGTTGGGAAAAAATTAGGGTTTTTTCATAACTTAGAAAAATTCTAAGTTATGAAAAATTCTCATTTCAAACCCTAATTTGCAAATTTTGATTTCTTGGTGAACAAGTTTCATGATTTGGCATGTTTTGATGAAAAATGAATCTTGACCCTTGATTTTGACCAAAAAGTCAAAGTTTGACTTTTCAGTATACAGTCAAAATTGATCAATTGACTGGGAAATTCAACTGTCAATCTTGTACATTTGGGATCTTTTGAACTTGTTGAGCATGTCAAGACATTTCCAAGGGGTCCTTGAGTCCATATGTGAGCTTGGTTTACCATTGGCTAGGTCAAACAGTCAAAAATTGCCTTTGTACAGTCAAAACCCTAAAAATGACCATTTTGCCCTTTTGATGATCTGATCAAATTTCTTGTGGAATTGTGATCCAAACTTGACCAAATGGTTCATATGAGTTCATAATGTTGATGTGGGTCAATTTTCATGAGATTTGACTGTCAATTGATCACAGTTGACTTTTTCCCCAATACAGCTGATTTCTAGGTCAACTGTCCAACTGACTGGGCAAAACTTGGAATCAAGACTTGAAACTTGATATGGATAAACTTGGGAGTCCAAAATGAAGCATGAAAGTCATCTTAGGCATTTTAGGTCAGAACATATTTGTGCAAACACAAACCCTAATTTGGGTCAACAGTGCAAGGAGTAGTCTTGAGCAGATGAAACCCTAACTGGATCTTGAGTTCCAAAGGCTTAGTGATGGGAAATCAATGAGAAATGGGAGGGCAAATTTTGGGGTACAACAGTTTCCATTATCACACGCAGAGAGGGAATCTCAACCTCGATTGGGAGCACAGCTTCCATTCCATACACAAGGGAGAACGGGGTTGCTCCTGTTGAAGTGCGGACAGATGTCTGATTTACATGTAAAGAAAAATAGAGCATTTTTTGCCAATATTTATAAGTAACAACCATCTTCTGGATGATCTTCTTGATATTATTATTAGCATCTTTAACAACCCCATTCATCTTTGGCCTGTACGGAGATGAATTGTGATGGGCAATCTTGAATTCTTCACAAGTTTCTGTCATCATCTTGTTGTTCAGATTCGAGCCATTATTGGTGATAATTCTTCTCGGCACACCATACCGACATATAAGATTATTCTTAATGAAACGCACTACCACCTTCTTAGTAACATTAGCATATGAAGCAGCTTCCACCCATTTGGTGAAGTAATTAATTTCTACCAAAATAAAACGGTGTCCATTCGAATCTTTGGGTTATATCATTCCAATCATGTCAATACCCCACATAGAGAAAGGCCACGGGGAAAAAATAACATTGTGAAGTGTCGGAGGCACATGAATCTTGTCCGCATAAATCTGGCATTTATGACACTTCTTTGCAAATCTGTAACAGTCATATTCCATTGTCAGCCAATAGTAACATGTCCTTAGCATCTTTTTAGCCATCGGATGTCCATTGGCATGAGTTCCAAATGAACCTTAATGAATCTCATGCATCAACATGCCTGCTTCGTGTGTATCCACGCATCTGAGCAAGGCCATGTCATAATTTCTCTTGTACAACACATTTTCACTGAGGAAGAAGCTGCCAGCCAATCTTCTCAATGTCTTTCTATCTTTATTTGATGCACCAATCGGGTATTCCTGAGTCTGGAGAAAATGCTTGATATCATAATACCAAGGTTTCTCATCTGCTACATCTTATGTTGTAAACACATGAGTGGGCCTATCCAGTCTCCGAACTATAATTCGAGGTATATCATTCCAAGTGTTCACTTGATACATAGAAGCCAAAGTTGCCAGAGCATCCGCCATTTGATTTTCATCTCTGGGGATGTGATGGAATTCAACTTTATTAAAGAATGGTAACAATCTTCTAGCATAATCTTTGTAAGGGATCAATCCGGGGTGACGAGTATCCCACTCTCCTTTAATCTGATTTATTACCAAAGTTGAATCTCCAACACATCTAGAATTTTAATTCTGAGATCAATAGCTTCCTCGAGACCCATGATGCAAGCCTCATATTCTGCCATATTATTAGTACAATTAAATGTCAACCTTGCAGTAAAAGGAATGTGCGATCCATGTGGAGTGACAATCACAACACCAATTCCTTTACCATAAGTATTCACAGCTCCATCAAATATCATGCTCCAGCGAGATTTAGGATCAGGACCTTCCTCAATCAATGGTTCATCACAATCTTTCACTTTCAGAAACATCACATCCTCATCGGGGAAATCATACATCATAGACTGGTAATTATCAACTGGTTAGTGAGCAAGATAATTTGCCAACACGCTGCTTTTAATATCTTTTTGAGTGCGGTATTCAATGTCATATTCAGATAACAGCATCTGCCAGCAGGCAATTCTCTCAGTAAGAGCAGGCTTTTCAAAAATGTACTTGATTGGATCCATTTTGGAGATCAACCAAGTAGTGTGATTCAACATATATTATCGAAAATGTTTTACCGCCCAGGCCAGAGCACAACATGTCTTTTCCAGCATGGAATACCGCAACTCACAATCAGTAAACTTCTTACTGAGATAATAAATGGCATACTCTTTCTTCCCTGTTTCATCTTGTTGTCCCAAAATACAGCCCATGGAATTATCTAACACTGTCAGATACATAATCAATGGTCTTCCTTCAACAGGAGGGAGCAAGATAGGAGGTTCAAGCAGATATTCTTTAATACTTTCAAATGTCCTTTGGCAGTCATCTGTCCACACACAACCTTGATCTTTCTTTAACGACTTAAAAATTGGTTCACATGTCGCAGTCATGTGGGAAATGAATCTGGAAATATAATTCAAACGCCCGAGGAACCCTCTGACTTTCTTTTCAGTTCTCGGTGCTGGAATTTCTTGAATTGCTTTGACTTTATCAGGGTCAACTTCAATCCCTCTCTAGCTAATAATGAAACCCAATAATTTCCCTGACCGAACACTGAAAGTACATTTATTTGGATTCAAGCAGTGACGATACTTCCTCAAACGCTTAAACAACTTCAAAAAAAATTCTACATGCCCTTCTTCAGTCTGGGATTTAGAAATCATGTCATCAACATATACCTCAATTTCCTTGTGCATCAGATCATGGAATAGGGTTATCATAGCCCTCTGGTACGTTGCACCAGCGTTCTTCAACCTGAAGGGCATCACTCTGTAACAGAATGTTGCCCAGGGTGTGATAAACGTTGTTTTTTCCATGTCCTCAGGAGCTATCTTTATTTGATTATACCCGGAAAATCCGTCCATGAACTAGAAAACTTTGAATTTTGTTGTGCTATCCACTAACATATCAATGTGTGGCAATGGAAATCATCTTTTGGACTAGCTTTATTTAGATCTCTGTAATCTACGCACATGCGAACTTTTCCGTCTTTCTTTGGTACTGGGACAATATTAGCAATCCACTAAGCATACACGGATGTCACAAGAAAACCGGCATTAATATGCTTTAGAACTTCTTCTTTGATCTTCACTGCCATATCTGGGTGAGTTCTTCGCAACTTCTGTTTGATTTGCAGGCACTCTGGCTTCAGTGGCAAATGGTGCTCTACAGTATTTGTATCTAGACCAGGCATATCTTGGTAAGACTAAGCAAAAATATCCACATACTCTTTCAACATCTCAATCAACCTGCTCTTCATATCAGGATGCAATAATGCTTCAATCTTGACTTCCTTCGGGTCTTCTTCTGAACCCAAATTGATTACTTCTAAAGACTCTTTATATGGCTGAATGGCATTCTCCTCACGCTCAAGCAACCGTGAGACCTCTTCTAGAATCTCATCATAGTATTCTTCTTCGGCCCCATACACAGGACATTCAAAGTTGGGAGAGGGTGCAGGGTCATTGTATTCAATGGGTTTTTTAATTAATCTGCACATATGATTTATGATTGCTTTTGGAAACTGACACATATAACAAGTGATCACGCATATTGAATTGTAGTTATTATTTATTTTGAAAGGTTTTTTCTGATTAGCATTTTCCAAGAAAAAAAGCAAAAAATAAAAACACAATTTGGAAAACAAAGAAAACTTTTATTATTGATTTTAAAAATCAAAGCAAACAGATAAGCCCATACAATATCAATACTTCCACCTTGGGCAGAGTGAAAGTTTTTCAAAAAGATTAACAAAAACAAATTACTTTGAAACATGTATGCAAGAGGGAACATCAATGGTGATCCAGTTCTGAACCTTAACTCCATGCGTCACATAATTTGGTATTTTTGGCTCTGCTTCATCTTCCATAATGGCATTAATCCCGGAAACAGTTGGATGAAGATAACCCCCACTACGAAATATGTCCTGATACTTGCCTGCAGCAGACTTCGGCTTCATGCTCTTACCTTTATCATTATTTACAGAGAACCCCAAGCCAGCTCTATTCTTGTTTACAGGTGGATCAATAATTTGTCCCCATAATTCACTATGGACATTACGCATAACCTGCTGAGCATCCTTAAACAAAGCCATAGAATTCTCATTTCCTCTTATATTATCAATGGATAAAGCTTGGAATTGGGTTCCAACAGCAGTTTCATCCACCTCTACAATGCTGAAAGAAGACAAATGAGATATCAATAATTCTTGTTCTCCATTTATAATTACCACTTTTCCTTCGCGCACAAACTTCAACTTCTGGTGTAAAGTCGAAGTGATAACCCCTACCTCACGTATCCACGGCCGTCCCAACAAACAGCTGTAAGCGGGTATAATATCCATAACCTGGAAAGTAATCTGAAACAAATGTGGGCCTATATGAATAGGCAAGTCCACTTCACCAATAAAAGATTTCCTTGATCCATCAAACGCTTTCATAATAATTCCACTGGGCGCATGGGCGTTCCTTGATATTTCAAATTCAAAAGTGTGCTCCTAGGTATAAAGTTTAATGTGGATCCATTATTAATCAGCATATTGGATAATGAATCATTCTTGCAGTTCATAGAGATGTGGAGGGCCAGATTGTGATTCCTTCCTTCATCGGGCAGTTCATCATCACAGAAAATCAGGTTATTACATTATATAGTGTTCCCTACCACACTGTTGAATTGGTCTACTGGCATATCACTTTCCATGAAAGCTTAGTCCAATACCCTCATCAAAGATTATTTGTGAGCAGAGGAGTTCATCAATAAAGCCAAGATAGATATTTTTGAAAGAGTCTAGTAGCTGATCTACAATTCTGTAGTCGCTCATCTTGATTATCTTCAAAATATCATCCACCTCTTTTTCTAGCGTAGCACCACTGGATTCACCCGCAGCCTTCTTGGGTTCAACATCTTCAACAGTTTTCTTTTCAGTACTAACATCTCCATGAACAACTGGTGCAAATATACGACCATTGCGGGTCACTCTGCTAGTCTCAACAATATTTCCAACATTAGGCATTGGCTGGATGGGAACTTCCACACCATCCTCTAAAATTGTAGCATTATATTTGTAGGGTACAACCTTGTCTGACTTGTAGGGAACTGGACCCGGTAAGCTAATCACCAATGGAGTAATAGCTGGCTTGACATGATATTGAACTTTAAAAGGGGTGGGTGCACCAAAACAAGGCACAATAACATTTACTCCCTCTTCAACATATTCAGTCATTACATAGTCATCTCTAGAAAACATATTTTCACCTGAGGAGAAGAACTCATCCGCAGAGGCATACTCATCATCTGACTCTGCTTCAGCAAAACAAACCTCAATCTAATTAACCTTATGGTAATCATCCCTTTGGCCTATAACCTTGATAGTTCCATTATCCAATAACAATTGAATACCTTTCCTTACAATTGAACATCCTCGGGAGTCCCGGCAGCAAATTCGGTAAGATCCATATTGATGTTCTACCTGACCAGCCATGTGGAAGAAAGTAGCATGCAATTGTACAAGATCCTCATTCATATGTTCCACTTCAAAGATTCTAAACTCTCCAGGACATCTAGAAACCATGTTTTCCTCCTCTTCATACTCTGCCCTAGGCCTGATTATATGAACGAGACCCTCATCCATCAGCTCCTGCAAATAAGCCTTTATCTTGTCACAACCATGTATATCCATACTGCAAATAGTACAACCAGCATGGTCATGCGTATAGTATCTAAATTCAGAGGTTTGCATGCATTTTTACCAAATCTCCTCTAACCAATTTAATATCAAAAATCCGGAAGTTTCCTGGACAACCAACCACCATATTCACATCAATTGCTTCTTCATGCTTTGGCAAAGAATTATCTTTCACATTAGGGCCAACATCTTTTAAGGATAAGTACCAGACTTCACCAATTTTTGTACTTCAGTTTTCAAAGGATAGCAGTTATCAACATTATGCCTTGGTGCTCCCTGATGAAAATCATATGTTTGGTATGTCTTGTAATACCAAGGCAATGGTGATGGTATAGCGGGAGGTGGTCTGGTCTGAACCAACTTCTTTTGAATTAACGTTGGGAGTAATTCTGCATAGCTCATAGGGATAGGGTCATAACTCTCCCTTCTCTGATTATACCCTTGATTCCCCTGATGGGATGGTATCTGATAAGCAACGGTGGTTGGAGCTATACTAACAACTGGCGTTACTGAGGCGACTGGTTGATGATGCTGATAATTTATTCTAGGAGGATTAACCCTCCTCTCTTGCATAACAACATTTGTATCTCCTTCCTTCTTTTTGGAAAACCCATAGGATGGCTTCTTTGTACTTCTGGAACTTTCACTTTTTGTTAAACGGTCCTCTCTTATAGCCTCTTACAAACTGATACCCATGCCCACCATTTCAGTAAAGTCACTTGGCGCACTCTCCACCATCCTCTCATAGTAAAAAGCACCCAGAGTCTTTAGGAAAATCTTAGTCATCTCCTTTTCTTCCATGGGAGGAATCACTTGGGCGGCTATCTCACGCCATCTTTGTGCATATTTTTTGAATGATTCTATGTCCTTCTGGACCATGACCCTGAGTTGATCATGGTCAAGCGCCATGTCCATGTTGTATTTGTATTGTCTGATAAATGCTTCTCCCAAGTCATTGAAAGTATGGATATTGACATTGTTCGAACTCATATACCACTTCAACGCAGCACCAGTCGAACTATCTTGGAAAAAGTGAATCAGCATACGTTGATCATCAGTGTGGGTAGACATTATTCTTATATACATCACAAGATGAGCACGAGGACAAGTGTTGCCCTTGTACTTCTCAAATTCTGGGACTTTAAACTTCGCAGGTATCTTGACATTCGGGACCAAGCATAAATCATTCACATTATGCCCGAACAATTCCTTTCCTATAAGAGCCTTCATCTCCCTCTGCATCTTATCAAACTGATCTTGAAAATCATCCATTCTATCATAGAGACTCAATCCTTCACTTGGTGGAGGAAAAGGACGATACATATCATCATTAGAAAATGGGACCATATTCATCGAAGGAGGTGCAGCAGGAGTAGCATGCACAACATGAGGTGCAGGAGGAGTAACATGAACCACAGGAGGTGTAGGAGTAACAGTAGTCTGAACAACTGGAGTAACTTGAGGACCAAGATTGAAACCTTCAGGCACAAAGTTCTATGGCATTCCCCATGGATAACCTTGAGGCATGTGATTTTGAATAACAGCTGGAGTAGCAGACACAGGAACAGTCGGAGCTTCAGTAGTAACCCTTGTCTATTGAGGTTGATCACTCGGTGGTTGATTCTGAGCATTCACCAAAGATTCTATCAGAGCAGTGAGATTGGCCATGCCGGTCTTCAGAGCAGAAACCTCCTTGCGCAGCTCGCGATTCTCTTGTTATAAGTTGTCCATCTTTCTTCTGAAATTAGCTCGAGTGTTGTACTCGTGAGACAGCTTGTTGAACGAAGTAAAGAAGCTTGGTAAGACACATGTATATGCACAATAAATGAAATAAATATGTGCAATATGATGCATGATATGCAATTCACATGATTTATTTTATTAATATTTCAAGGGACTTAAAGATTTATAGACACATTGCAAATATCAAAGTAATAACACATTTGAAATACTTATAAATTTTATTATAATAACTTCCAAATGGATTACAAGTTTCAATAATCCCAAGTACAAGATGAAAATAAAGTCTAAACCCCTAAGAAGTAAAGCTGATGGAGATCACTCTATACGCTGGCACTTCCCTGTAAGCCTGGAAATCTGCCTTCAACCTCTGGTTTTCTTCCGCATATCTAGTAGCAACCTCCTTCCAATCACCTGAATCAGGAAGTGAGCAACTAGCATCTGACTGGGGCTTAGAGGAAAATAAATCCCCTTGCCTCTCAATTGTCTCTACAGCCCGACTCTCAAGAATCTCAATCAAGTCATCTTTCTCCTTCAAGTCTGCTCTATAGGAAATCTCTAAAGTTTGGCACTTATTCTTCCAAGCGTCCTTTTCCTGTTGCATTCTGATCAAAGCAAGTTGTAGCTATTCCACATCATCCAATAATGGAGGAGTGGTCTTCACAAACAAATCAGGCATAGGTGATTCCCGGGAATACGGCATCTTCAACTGAATAGCTCTCGTTTGGACCCACTGAAGATAAGGCTCCAAAGAAACAACCCCCCTAGGTCCCAAGTCTTTCCTACTCTTCCTATGAATGTGACGCTAGGTCTTCGCAATCTGCTCCCTAGCTTCCTTATGGTCTTCTCCCTCCTTCAGGAAGAAACTACTCAAATGAATACTATTTGGTTTATCCCTTATCGGATAACCTAGTTGTCGTTGTGCAAGAACAGGGTTGTAGTTAATTCCTCCTTTTGTACCAAGAAGAGGTACATTGGGGAAACTACCACAATTATCGACAATCTCTACATCATGGTAAGCCTGATGATACCAATCAATATCTGAGTGAGTAAGTACCATGATCTTAGGGGCCCAACGGGGTTCCTTCCTGACATCCCAGAAAGCATCAGACCGAGGCATATGAGAAATAAACCACTGGTACAACAGAGGCGTGCAACAGATAATCATCCCCCATGATAAGAATTCTTAAGATGAATAGAGTAATAAGTATCACCCAACAATGTAGGAACTGGGTTTCCAATCATGAAGATCCTGATAGCATTATTGTCAACAAACTTTTCCACATTAGGAAATAAAAAGAACCTGTAATCAAGTAGAGCAAAGATGGCCTCAAAAGAGACTGTACTCTTCATCCTGGAAAAGTAACGAGCTTTATCCAATAAGAACTGAGTTGGTAATCCTCTAATCCCTCCTTTAGTAGTCATATGGGCTTCAACCTCAGATTTCCCCAGATGGATCAAAGCAGTAATCTCGTGTGGTTTTGGCTCACCCTCCAGACCAGTAAAAGGAACATGATCGGTAATAGGTAAATCCAATAGATAAGAATACTCCTCTAGTGTAGGCATCAACTGATAGTCAGGGAAAGTAAAGCAATGATACATAGGATTATAAAACTGGACCAAGGTCGAGAGAATACCCTCCTTCATCCTAAGCTTCATGAGAGGAATGATGGATCCATACTTCCTCCAAAAATCTGCAGAACACTCAATCTCAAAAATTAGGCTGATCAACTCATCTATCTTGGGATCTTTGAAAATGTATTTTCCGGTCTTTGTTTTTCTAAAATCCATGGTCAAAAGGTACCTGAGATATTCACAAATGGTCAACTTTCAAGTCCCTTGAAATAAAATTTCTTCAAAAGATGCTTATGAGTGCATGGATGCATGATGCAACAATCAGACACAAGATCACAAACATAGGGTTCATAGGTTCAACGTCATGAGCATGAGGTCAAAGGTACTACCCATAAGGTATGGTCTGAAAGTTATCACCTACCGAACAAGGTTCTAGAGGTTCCCAGAGTCTACATCCTTCCTTTGGATATTACCAACTTCATGATTAACTCGGTAATTAGTAATATTCTCAAGAAAAACTCGTCCAAGCGGAGTATCGTGTGACAACTATTTCCGGATTACTCCATCATAGCTTCCGCACTACACCTAAAAGGCCAAGATATGTTAGGTATTCTATGATCCTCAGCTTCAGTAGGCTCCCAGGTTGAAAGCAGCACGTCTTCCTGATTACTCGGTAAATGACACTACAGTCAAAGGGGCCTCCACTGAGTGGGGGATATCATGTCTCCTTTTTTGGGATTAATCCCTCAAAGTTAGCATGACTATACTGCCAGTTCTATCTTAAAGTTTTCCCAAGTCTGGGTATAGGACTTATAAGTAATCACCAAGCACCCTGAAAACCAGGAAAATCCAGACAAACAGATATACAACATATAATATATAACAAACAATAGCACATATACAGATATAAACAAAGATAGGTTTAACCCACTTATGGATGGACCAGCAAGAGGTCAATCTTTCCCCAGTGAAATTGATATTTTTTCTGTAGCGGTAGAAATGTTTAATACTAAGCCATTGGATTGACTAGACTTATACAGATCAAAATAAAAATTGCCACCATGCTTTATTGTTTCCAAAGGAATGGGAAAAGAGCGAGTAACCCAAAAAGAGGGGGAAAGATTCAAGGTAAGGGGGTTGGTTATGCAAAGGGAAGGTATTAGCACCCTAAACATCTACGGTATTCTGCAGGAACCTCTTTGTAAAATCTGTATATTTTGGCTATAAAATGTTGTATAAAAAATAGATGGTGGAGGTGAGAAAAGAAGTATTTTTTATGATTTTTGCACCCATCGTGGTTGCAAACCTTTAGTGCCTACGTACCACCTTTCATGCAATAGGGGTTCAGGGTACTCGTAGTTCACCTTTAAAAAAATTAAAACACAAGTGTGTTGGTTAATTTTATGAGATAAGACATCATCGTCATTGTCCATGTGGAAAACATACTTACTACCCACAATCATGAGAAAGGAGAATTTGCACCATCTCAAAGTGGAGAATATGGCTTGGATTTTAAAAATCAACAAAACCTCACTCAACAACCAAGTGGGAAATATCTCTCTTCACTACATATTGTAGAAGTGTAGTTGTTTGCATCACTACAAGGATTGACAAGAGCCTAATCTTTTGAGAAAAAATTTAAAGATAGGAGCCAAAATGGCAAAATGGTTTGAAATGAGATTGATTGACTTTTAGTCTTCTCACAAAAATGTCAAGATATTATTAAGTTGATTGAAGTATATTTATGAAAAGGTTTTGAAAATACATGGACTTAGGTCCAAGTTTATTATGAAAGTGGTTCAAGTTTAAAAATAAGAAGAGTTTTCAAAAGGAGAGAGAAGACTTTTGAAGTTAAATAAGATGGTAGGAGAAGAAGAGACTATCCTAAAGCATGAGGTAAAAGCTAGGGAGAAGAACCATCTAACCAATAAGAAGTCAATACTTAATATTATGAGTCAAGATAGAATTCTCATTCTTTATATTGAAACCAAGCAAGCAAAGATACTAGACCTCTTGAGAGAACCAAACTTCAAGTGTGTTAAGTCTTCACAAAAATTGGGCAGAGTAACGGCTGTATACGGGTGAATTCCAGATTACAAACAAAGTATGTAATCACAATAACCTGCACACAAAACAAACAAACAACCCAATGTCTTGAGGTAAACCTCAAGAACTCCAGACAAAATATCAATTAAGGTTACATGGTCTCCAACATGGGCCAAGGTTTCTACTCCTAAGTCCAAGAAGTCCAATACTTCATAATGCCAAGGATAGTAACCAAATAGTCCAAGTATTGTTAAAGTTTTTATGGTTTATGTTGATTATTAAGTATCTTCAAAAATAAAATAAAAGCTCAAGTGAGAAAAATAAAAATGACATAAAAGTAAATGCTCAAGTGAGTAAAGATGAAAATAGTATGAAATGCAAATGCTAAAGTAAATAGTACATAAAGTAAAAGCATAAAAATAAAAGCATAAAGTAAAGTCAATGTTTAAGAATTAGTGCTTAGTTGGATGACCATCTTGAAAATTGCATTTGGAACTCATTAGAGGATTGGTAGAACCAAAGCCTCTCAAAATCAAGTTGCATTTGCTTTTTGTCAAGTATATCATCTATTTAAGAATTCTCGAGGCAACATTTAATGATCAATGATGTTTAAGTGATCCGCGTTGACCAAAATTTATGAAAGATCTATTAGAGGATTGGTAGAACAAAAGCCTCCACACAATAAATCTCAAGTTTATTGGATCAAATGGATCAAATTAACATACTTGGTCTTGCAAACATAGGTTTATGCCATGAATGATCAATTTTTTGAATCAGGACAAAATTTAGCGTTATGTTAAGCAATCGTAAGTGGACTTATGTAGAAGTCGCACCTATTTTGAGGCTGGTCAATAGCAATCTATGTATTTCATGTTTGTATAAATGATATATAGATCATTATCCCATTACATGTAATACAATAAGGGGAGTAAGATGAAGAGGGAAGGGATTAGAGTTTCAAATATCATCAACATCATTCGTCCATTTTAATGGATTTGGTTTATCAACCTATCAACATCCAAGACCCAATGATGTTGAATAGTTTGCCTCAAGATATGCTCCAAGTCAGTACCATGTGCTGTTTCAAGAACCAAATAAGAATCATGTGCAAAAGTTTTCAATTACAAGCATTAATCAAAGGTAAAACCTCAAAATACAATTTTAAGTCAAAAACAATTTTAAAATATGAAAATGACTTGAAAAATTATGAAATTAAAACTCTAACTTCCTAAAGTCCAATAAAAGTCATAAATAAAATTTGG
The DNA here is from genome assembly GCA_948472305.1 of Vicia faba. Taxonomy (NCBI): domain Eukaryota; kingdom Viridiplantae; phylum Streptophyta; class Magnoliopsida; order Fabales; family Fabaceae; genus Vicia; species Vicia faba. Next base: position 750,909,038 of record OX451739.1, read on the forward strand.
AGTCTCTGGATTGAGGTGGAAATTTTATTTAGAAATGCAAATTTGGATACTAGCAAGTTTAAACCTTAAACTAGATGGTTTGGGAAAATAATTTGTGAAAAATATGAAATCACATTGTAAAATTATAGAAAAATGATTTTTATGGCCTCAACATGTTCAAGCCCTCCAAAAAATTTCATCTCTGATTTTATAGGTATAGGAAGTTAGAAACTTAAATTCATTAATGTGCATGATCAAGCAAAAACCCTAAAAAAGGAAAATAAGTTCAAAAATTAATCAATTAGGTCCAGAGGTCAAATAAATTTGATGTAGAATAACCTAAATGTTAAGAAAACTCTAAGTATCATAAGTGGACTTTCATGTAATAAGCTCAGAAAGGAGTCCAAAAATATTTTTTAAGGATTTTTTACTTAATAGATATAAGAAAATAAAATTCAAGATTTAAAAGAAATATTAAAACCCTAATTATTCACATGATTTTATTTAATCAAGAAAAATGATTAAAAAAAATGAAATCAAAATATGAAAATATACTGAAAAAGGAGTTTAAAATTATTTTTTTATAATTTTTGAAGTGAAAGAAATATTAAAATAAAATTTGAGAAAACAAAAGAAAAAATTAATATATAAAGCCTTTTACACCTTTTTCTTGACAAAATGCGCTATAAAAGATAAAATGCATCCATGTTCAATCAGGCAAGGACACGTCATCGTCCCTACCAACATACCAAAACCCAAAACGCGTGGAAAAAACAGTTTTCAGCAAGGCAACTTCCAGCTTCAATTTCTCTCTTATTTCTCAACCATTTGAGATGATTCAAAAAGCAAACATGATCACCAAACTTCTAAGAACATCACACATCTTTTAGATTTCAAAAAAGGAAGGATCAAAGAGAAATTGGAGCTCAAAGTCACTGAAAACTAACTTGAGTATGATTTGCAGAAAACTTCAAAACATCAATGGAGCTCGAATCAAACCAATTAAATACATCAGACCTATTGTCTGGCCAACTAATAACATGTATGCAAGATCTCAAGCATTGAATTAAGCTAGCAATCGATAAATCCAAATCTGAATTTTACCTTTCAAGTGAAAAATAAATTCACTATTGGCTGGATCTAATGATGAGAAATGTAACACCCCAATTCTACCCCTCGGCATTCATTATAAAAATCATAGTAAATCAAAAATTCTAAACAAACACAAATTGAGGTATCACATGTTCATTATTTTTCAGTTTGAATTTTAATGCAACAACACAACAATCAAAATTTGGATATAACGATCACATCATCATATATTATGCAAGCATATAACTGTGCACATAGCAGCGGAATACACCAATATCATACCATAAAGGCATATACCACATCAGAATAATAAAATCAAGTACTGGACATAAACATGTCAAAATCATCATTAGTCACATAAACAACATTAGGATATACACATAAGGTATCCTAACAAAATAATCAAAATGCCCCATCTTGAGTGTTACTCTAATCAGAGCCGAGGCGACTCAAAAGACTCGAGCTAATCCAAATCATCCGCGGGTATCACCTGCACGTTACCAGTATAAAGGTAACGGCGAAACAAATAAAGGGTGAGATAAATCATTCATATAAATAAAAGAATGATAAATAATATATAGTTTACAGAATTATAAAAGATATTGATAATAATTATTATCCAACTTATAATCCAAACCTCACGCCTTCATCGTCATCACCTAAACGTCATAATTCATCATTAAAATTCATCACAATCATCATAAATCATCAAACAATCATCCAATCAATAAACTCAAAACAAAAATAATCGACACTGTGATGCGGTGGGAGAACTGACTTGAGGTTTTGCGTTTGTGTTTGCAAATGTTGCGGTTAGCAAGAGTCGCCACCGACTTTTCTTTTATCCAAAAGGAAAGGTAAAAAAGCACAGGAAAGACCTTTGAGATGTTTTCTTGAGTTCGGGGGTTAGATTATGAAAAGGGAAGGTGCTAGCACCCTTTTCATCCATGGTTTTCCATGGGCTCTTAGTTACTTGTTTAGATCACTTGCTTTGTTTTGTTTGAAATGGTGTTTGATGTGGTTTTGAAAGTACTTTGTAAAAGAGGACATTCGTGTAGGCAATATTTGTAATGATTCTCGTTCATAAGAATGTATACAAAGATGTTTGTCTTTTGAAAATGTTTTCAATGTTTTGAAATGTGTGTGTGTGTGTGTGTTTGTTTTTGAAAATAGCAAGGATTTTTGAAATGGAGCAAGTAACTAGAAGCTATCTACCTACTCAAATGTATTTCTTGTGCATTTTTATTCCTTTGACATTGTTGACTTACCATTGATTTGGTAAGCAACCCTATCTTTGGATGTAAACGGGACAGGCGTGGGTCATCGTATGACTATGATAGCAATGTTGCCAAGTATCTTAGCAATTTTTGAGGGACCAAGATCATTTTGTTTAGGCAACCTTTGAAATAGCGTCATCGAGGGACTATGATCTTATAATTATTTTGTTTTGCCAAGATACTTCGCGTGCGTAACATGGCCATTTTAATTTAGGCAACCAAGTGGGAGAAAGCCTAAGGGTGCTTGTGTGCAAAGTGTGTTATTTTCATGCTTTTGTCTTGTATTTAGGGTTTTCTATTTTGCTTTGTTTTTGTTCTTGTCATGCAAACCCTAGTTTACTAATCATGGTATAAAAGCGATAAATTGCGTAAAATAAACTAAGCTATTACAACAATTATTATGGGAGGGGGGATACAAGTTTTGAATGGGGATTTTGCACAAATATAAACCTAAATATATTATTACAACCAAATCGAATATTGCGCGAATTAAATAAATATAAGGCAAGTATTTAAAATGCAATGCAACGGATTCATGTAAAAAAAATGTTTTTGTGTTTTGTTTTTGTATGAGAAAAATATTTAATTCAAACCCTAAAAAAAGGAAAAAAAATATTATTTATTTGGAAGGGATGAAACCCTAGTTTTTTAATTAAAAGAAAATAATATTCTATATTTACTAACTTGTAAATTTTTTTGTATAAAATAAATAAATAATATTATGTTTAAATATTAAAAATTAAATATGTATAAAAAATAAGTATTTATGAGTATAAATAATATAATAAAAATATTAAGTATTTTTTATTGTATTTACAAACTATTTAAGAAAATAAACTCTATTTATCAAAATAAATTATTTTTCATGTGAGAAAATAATTAAAAAAATAAAATAAAAGTGTGAAGATAAATAAATCAATTTTTGTATTTTTTATCATTAAGAAAAATAAATGAAAATAATAAATATAAAAATATAAAAGAAAAATGCAAAAATATAAAAAAAAAACTAGTCAAGGGGGTGCAAATAACAAGTCAGGGGGTGTGATTGGTAAAAACAAAAAGGCCAAAGCTGCTAAAAAGCCCAGAAGCCACTTCATCCTTGTCCTTGGTCTTCTTCTTCGCGCGCCATAGTTCAAATCTGTAACTTGCTCGTGCTTGCATAAAAACAAAAATGCATAACATGAAACATGTGGCATTTGAGCTCACGATTCCAACCATATAAATTATGTAACCTAACTCTAAAAGATCAAGGAGAATTTTGGTAGCCCTAATTCGTGACCTAACTTTTCCAGAATTTTCAATCTTCAAATTCTCTCAGCATAGTTAATATAAATGAAAAGCATGGATATGTACAGTTTCATTATGACATGGACTACATTTTTTCTTTATAAATCGTGGCTTGAGGATGCCTATTCAGAGAGATAGAGTTCAAGAAAATACCTCCTTCAGTTGGATTCGAGTAGAGCAATGTAGGGACTTTAATGGAGGCCTGAGGATTGTTTGAGCTTCCTTGAACTTCCCTGAAGCTATTCCAATGCTTATCTTGCTTTGAGGATGGCTAGAACTCTCTGCACAAGTCAAGTTGCAAGCTTCCAAAGTGAAAATGGTGGATGCTGAAACAGGGGGTTACAGAACCAGGGTGATGGCTTGGATTGCTTTGGTATGAAGTGTATGAGATGTTTCAAGTGTTTAAACACAAAACGCACGGCCAAATGAGAGTTGGTTGTGCTTTTGCATATTCTGAGTATTTTGGCAGAATTTTAGTGTATTTGAGTTTTTGAGTGTTTCAGCTTCAATCCAATCATGTTATGCATTGTGACAAGTTTGCAAATATGTAGAGAAGGGATACAAAGTCATCCCTCACTAGCTATGCAAGCTCTAGCATCTTTTGCAACTTTTCTTGCATTTTAAGTAAAGTGAAGTGACTAATCTCACATGCTTGTCCTTGCTTGCTTGAGGCCTGCAATGAACTTGTACCAATTTCTTGAGAGTTATGTAAGTTTCTTGTATCAAAGAGATAGGTTCAATACTCAAGATTGACAAAGTTGCAAAAACTTCTCTTTATGAAAATGGCATTGTGAACTTTTTGCCCAAAATGGAAATATCTTTTGTACAAAGCTTCAAAAGCAAAGATAAAGCCTTTAGCTTTTGAGTTTGCATTTAATTATGGAGTGTATAGAAATATTAGGACCTGTAAAGCAATATACAACCAGCATAGATTGGATTTGCAACTTGATCTTATGTGAAAATGGCTTGAATAAAAGTGATAAAATGCCAACTTCCCTTCTTCGATTCTCCCTACTCAAAAATGATCTTGGAGAGTTCTTGGACATTTTGGAAAGCTTGCAATATGCTCTATAATCCATATTTGAAATGAATTTTGAGATACCTCTTGGAACTAGGTGAAAAATGTCCATGAAGTTGGGTCCAAAACCTGCCTAAATTAGGGCAAAATTTCACTAAGTTAAGAAGTTCATGGACCTATATTCACAAATTCATAACTTGAGATCCAAGAATATTTTGGGAAAAGTTTGTGAAGACAAGTTGTATATTTTATGGAGGACTACAAATTTTATGTTGGAAGTTTTCTTTGAATCAAATTGCATCATGGTGAAAAAGTGATGGAAAGTTGGGAAAAAATAAGAAAATTTTCATACTTAGAAAAATTCTAAGTTATGAAAATTTTCAAATTAAAACCCTAATTTTCAATTTTGAGTTTCTTGGTGAACAAGTTTCATATTTTAACATATCTTGATGAATTATGACCCTTGGCACTTGATTTTGACCACAAATTCAAAGTTTGACTTTTCAGTGTACAGTTGACTTTTAATCAGTTGACTGCAAAATTCATTTGTCAATCCAATGAACTTGAGATCTTTTGAACCATGTAATTAGGTCAATATGATGCCATTGAACCCTTGGAATCATGTTTGAACTCTATTTGTCATTGGCTAGGTTAAAAATCAGAAATTGCCCTTTCTTAGTCAAAACCCTAATTTTGACCATTTTGCCCTTTTGATGATTTGATCAAATTTCTTGAGGAGTTGTGATCCAAACTTGATCAAATGGTACATATGAGTCTGAAATGTTTATGTGGATCAAAAATTATGGAGTTTGACTGTAAATTGGCCATGGTTGACTTTTTTCCCAATACAGCTGATTTTTAGGTCAACTGTCCAATTTACTGATCAAAAATGTCGTTCAAGGCTTGAAACTTAACATGAGAAATCTTAGGGGTCCAAGATGATATATGAAAGTCACATGAAGCATTGGTGGTCCAAAAATCCTTGTGCAAACTCAAACCCTAATTTTGGGTTATCAGTGCAAGATGAGATGTCTTGAGCTGACCAAACCCTAATCTTGTCTTGAGTCCAAGAAGTATTGTGAGAAAAATATTGATAAATGAGAGGGTAAATTTTGGGTTACAACAACTTCCCCTGTTCAATCTTCTTGAACCTGAAGAGTTAGATTGGCGAGTTTTGTCGTTCGTGACTCGAAGGTAAAAGATGATTGAACACTAGAGTGCCCACAAATTTGCACTCGGTAAAGTGTAGTTGAGGGAATGGGCTTAAAGATGCCATTTGGAGATATGATAGAATCTTGTTAGAGACGGGCTTGTAGATTCCATCCAAGAATGTTTGTTGAATTGCAAGTTGTAAGTCAGAAGAATAAGTATCATAATGGTGTCCGAATCGGGAACGTATCTGAGCTGTATCTGGAGACTTGAAATTTGAGTGAGAAACAGAATAGCATTCGTGTATGGAGCGTATTTGTACTGTATCAAGAGTGTGAAATCTGAATTTGAATAAGTGTCATAATGGCATCCGTATTTGGAGCGTATCTGAATTGTATCTGATTTTGAAGACTGAATGAGTATCAGAATGTCATCCGTATCTGGAGCGTATCTAAACTATATCTGAAAGATGAATCTGAATAAGTGATGGGATGGCAACCGTGTCTGGGGCGTATTTGGACTGTATCTTGAAGTTTGAGGTCTGAATGAGTAATAAAACAGCATCCGCGTCTGGAGCGTATCTAAACTGTATCTGAGATCTGAATTTGAATGAGTAACAGAACGACTTCCGTGTTTGGAGCGTATATGTACTGTATCTGAAAGCTGAATCTGAATGAGTATCAGAATGGCATCCTTGTCTGGAGCGTATCTGAACTGTATCATGATTGCATATTTTTAAACGGTAGTTGTTAATCTTATCCTGAAAAGGGTAAAATGTTAGCTGAAACACAAAGTTATGTTGCATGAAATGTATGATGCAATATATGTGTTTTATCAATGTTTATGATATATGGATGTAATGTATGTGCATGTAAGCTGATTTACTGTATTGCTGAGGAAAATAAATCCTTGACTGTTACTGAGCATATGTTGGTTCTTCATGTCTTGAAGTTGGAGTATTGACAAAAAATTTATTGTGAGCAATGCCATGTACTGCTTGAGTAATCTGCTTGGGGAATCCAGAGAATTTTGATGACTTCTACTGGGGATTACACAATGGGAATCCTTGTTCTACTAGAGAATAAATAAAACTCTGGGGAAGAAAACGTATTCCTGTTTGGAAAAAGTTCAGGAGTTTCTGTCGTCTGCCACTCTACTGGGGAATTATCATAGGTTGGGGAGAAACAAAAGTTAGCTGTTATCCGGTTGATTTTCAGGCTTCAAGATAACTTGCTGGGGAATTTGGAGAAACTGAATGGTTTCCGATGGGGATTGATAGCTCTAAGTTTTGGCTCCGTTGGGGATTGGTAGCTTGAAATTTCAGCTCCGCTGGGGATTGGTAGTTTGAAATTTCAGCTCTGCTGGGGATCTTAATGATGTACTGTAGGGATTGCTCATGGAATAGCATAAAGACGTTTTCCTATCCTTTCAACTTGTCAGTAATTGTTCTTTTCCATTTTGTTTATTTGTAAACAGCAATTATATTCAAATGCATATGTTCATTAATGAATCATTGGACGTTTTTGCAAATAAAAAACACAAGTGTAAGGAAAAAGGCAAATAGTTTTTCTATACTTTGAAAGAGATATCTTTGTATTTACTTTGAATAAGTATTTTTGTACAAAGGAGACAGACATCCTAGTAAGAGGATGGTGTCAAAAAAGTAAGAAAATTTTATATAAAGAAAGATAGCTATATGTGATAATCCCATGGGGTTCCCATTCTGCTATAGCCCTCGCATCTCCAAATATCTTGTCCATTCGTTGCTTCGTCCGAAGATGATTGAACTGATCAAAAGCTCCAGGTTTGTTAGTGAAGAGATTGAAGTTGTCCTCAAAGTGATCCGACGAGACATAGTCATACGCTTTAATTCCCTCACTTTTGCCTGGACCGCCCTTTCGGGTTTTCAGTCCACCGGGAAACCCTTTTTTGCCCAAGTCGCCCTTTCGGGTTTTCAACTTACCGGGTGTACATATTTTTTTATTTTATCCCTAATTTTTGCCCGAACCTTTCTTGGTTCGCCGGGATGCCCTTGTTTTGCCTAGGTGTGTCAATCTAGCGGGTCTCTTATACGTAGTATCTTTTGACTATATATGCGTTTGCAGGGTGTGGCAGGTCGTCGCCGTCCATGGTGGTTAAGATCATTGCCCCACCAGAAAAGATGTTCTTGATTACAAATGGTCCTTCATAGGTAGGAGTCCATTTTCCTCTGGGATCACTTTGTGGCAAGATGATGCGCTTGATCATTAGATCTCTAACTTGATATATCTGGCATCTGACTTTCTTGTTGAAAGCCTTGATCATTCATTTTTGATACGCCTGACCATGGCAAACAGCAGTAAGTCTCTTTTCATCAATTAGGTTCAGTTGATCAAGTTGGGTCTGGATCCAACCGTCTTCACTTAAACCTGCATCTTTCATAATTCTCAAAGAGGGAATTGAACCTCGATAGGCAAGACAGCTTCCATGCCATAAACCAAAGAATAGGGTGTTGCCCCAGTTAATGTGTGAGCCATGGTACGGTACCCGTGGAGAGCAAACGGTAGCATCTCATGCCAGTCCTTGTAGGTGACTGTCATTTTTTGTATGATCTTTTTAATGTTTTTATTAGCAGCTTCGACTGCACCATTCATCTTTGGCCGATAGGGGGATGAATTGTGATGTTGAATCTTGAACTGCTCGAACAAGGCGGTGATCATAGTATTGTTAAGGTTCATACCGTTATCAGTGATGATCCTTTCGGGGATACCGTACCAGTAAATAAGATTCTGCTTGATGAAGCGGGAAACAACATTCTTAGTAACGGATGTGAATGAAGCTGCTTTGACCCACTTGGTGAAATAGTCAATAGCCACTAGAATGAAGCGGTGTCCATTGGAGGTTGTAGGCTTGATCTCCCCAATCATGTTGATTCCCCACATAACAAAGGGCCAAGGAGCTGTTAAGACATTTAGAGGAACAGGAGGCACGTGCACCTTGTCTGTATAGATTTGACACTTATGACAGGTCCGGGAGTGTTGACAGCAGTCTGCTTCTATGGTAGACCAATAATAGTCTGCCCGCAGTATTTTCTTAGCCATCGTATGCCAACTAGAGTGAGTGCCAAAAGTACCTTCATGCAATTCAGCCATGATCCTTTCAGCTTCAATCTTGTCCACACAATGGAGCAGAATAGAATCATGATTGCGTTTGTACAGGATGCCATTACTTAAGAAGAACCTAGCATAGAATCTCCTTAAGAACTTTTTGTCATTGACTGAAGCTCCTTCTGGATATTCTTGAGCCTCGAGATACCTTTTGACTTCATGAAACCATGGCTGGTCCACTATTTCTTCGGTATTAATCTCGTGACAGTGTGTTTGTTGGTCCATCCGTTGAATGGTGATTTGGGGAGCCTCATTATCCCAATTAAGTTTAAACATAGATGACATTGTAGCTAGAGCATCTGCTAGCTGATTTTCTTCTCGCGAGAAATGCTCGAAGGTAATTTGCTCGAAATGTGGTAACAATGTCAAAACATGTTCTTTGTAAGGGATGAGGTTTGGATGTTTAGTGTCCCATTCTCCTTTGATCTGACTGATGACCAAAGCTGAATCCCCAAACACATCTAAAGATTTGACTCCCAAGTCTATGGCAGCCTTGAGACCAAAGATGCATGCTTCGTACTCTGCCATGTTGTTCGTACAGTTGAAGCAAAGTCTGGCGGTAAAAGGAGTATGGCATCCTTCCGGAGATATGAGCACAACGCCGATACCGTTACCAAGTGCATTGGATGCCCCATCAAAGTACAGGGTCCATCGAGATCCTTGTCCAGGTCTGTCATATGGTCTTCTCTCTTCACAGTTGTCTACTGTCATGATGTCTTCGTCAGGGAAGTCAAACTTCATGGACTGGTAATCTTCTACAGCTTGATGGGCCAGATGATCAGCTAGCACACTGCCCTTTATAGCTTTTTGGGTCGTATATTGTATGTCGTATTCTGTTAGGATCATATGCCATCTAGCTATCCTCCCAGACAGAGCAGGCTTCTCAAAGATGTACTTTATCGGATCCATCTTAGATATCAGCAAAGTGGTATGAGTCAACATATACTGTCTTAGTCGGTGAGCAGTCCATACCAAAGCGCAGCAAGTTTTCTCGAGCAGTGAATATCTGGTTTCACAGTCGGTAAACTTTTTTCTTAGGTAATAAATAGCGTACTCTTTTCGGCCAGACTCGTCATGCTGCCCCAGTACGCACCCCATTAAATTCTCTAAGACGGTCAGATACATGATTAGTGGTCTTCCCTCGACTGGTGGCATCAGGACAGGAGGTTCTAGTAAATACTCCTTGAATTTATCAAAAGCAATCTGACATTCATCATTCCATCTGACTACTTGATCTTTCTTTAACAGCTTGAAGATTGGTTCACAAGTAGATGTTAGGTGAGAAATGAATCTAGCAATATAGTTTAGACGTCCCAAAAAACCTCTGACTTCCTTCTCAGTGCGAGGAGCGGGCATTTCTTGTATCGCTTTGACCTTGGCAGGATCAACCTTGATGCCTTTGTTGCTGATAATGAACCGTAAGAGTTTACCGGACCGGACTCCGAATATGCACTTGTTTGGATTCAATCTTAGCTTGTACTCCTTCAATCTGACAAACAGCTTTTGCAAGTGATCAAGGTGTTCTTCTTCAGTTTGTGATCGGGCTATCATGTCATCTACGTAGACCTCTATCTCATGATGTATCATATCAAGAAACAAAGCTACAATGGCACGTTGATAGGTTGCCCCGGCATTCTTCAGTCCGAATGGCATCACTTTGTAGCAGAACATACCCCATTGTGTGACAAATGTAGTTTTCTCCATGTCCTCAGGTGCCATTTTGATCTGGTTATAGCCTGAGAATTCGTCCATGAAAGAAAATAATTTATGCTTGGCTATATTGTCAACCAGAATGTCGATGTGCAGAAGTGGAAAATCATCTTTAGGGATGGCCCTATTTAAATCTCTATAATCCATGCACATTCTCACTTTGCCGTCCTTTTTAGGTACGGGAACAATGTTGGCCACCCATTGGGATAAGAAGTAACAGCCAGAAATCCAGCATTGAACTATTTCATAACCTCTGCTTTGATCTTCTCTGACATTTCAGGTCTCATGCGGCGGACCTTTTGCTTCACTGGTGGACAGTCTTCTCTTGTGGGTAGACGATGTACCACAATGTCTGTATCGAGTCCCGGTATGTCTTCGTATGACCAGGCAAAGATCTCAACATAATCATGCAATAGCTGAATTAGGCGCTCCTTGACACTCGGCTCTAGATTGGCACCCACTTTGATTTCCTTTTTATCTTCCTCGGTACCCAAGTTGATTGTATCCAACAGCTCCTCGTGAGGCTGAATTGCTCTTTCCTCTTGTTGCAATAGTCTGGCCAATTCCCCTGGTACCTCACAATCTTCCTCCCCTTCGTATTCGACTTGGTAGATCAGATATTCAGAGTCACTGAAGGCTATAGCAGTATCGTTACCCATGGGATCCGGAATACAAGGGTACCTGCATTTGTGAGTGTGGGTGTGTGTAAGGGTATAGCCATCTTAAAACAATAAAATGTAAAAGAAAGACAATGAGCACAAAAGGTTTATATGTGAAAAAGCATCCATGATTCATTGAATGTCATATGTAGATGAAATAAAAACCCTTACAAATGGACCATTGTGCCTCGGGTAAGATACAAGGTTTTTAAAGTGTGAATTGTTCGTGAATATTACAGTCCAACAGAAATGTAAAAGATAAATTACTGAGATATGAAAGTTATTGGGATGAAGTCTCTGGCTTCCCAGTTGCGAAGTCCTCCGCTGACAGTAGGAAATATCCAATCTTCCAGGCTGCCATCCTCTTCATTGTCTTCTACTTCATTGACACTTCGGTTGCTAATCTTTACAGGTGGCCCCCCAGCACGGGCACGGCGCACAGCCTTCTGACCAGTTGAAGTAAACCCCAAGCCAAACTTGTCTAATTTGTACGGAATGTCTGGAAGCTACTCCCAGATGGTGCATCCCCCTTCTTCCACTACTGCCCTAGCATCCTTTAGAGATGACATCCGAAGCGGAGGTCTTGTGATCTTAGGAATTGAGGATACCGCCTTGGTCGCCGCTACTTCTGGAGAGACTTCTTCAAAATGTTGGAAAGGGGTTTCAATGAATTCGCCATCCAACTCTACATAACGGAAAGAATTCAGATGACTAATCATATATTCCTCCTCCCCATGGATAGTTATGATCTTCCCTTGGACGGGGTACATTAGCATCTGATGTAAGGTGGAGGTGACAGCACCGGCATTGTGGATCCAGGGGCGTCCCAACAGACAGGAATAAGAAGGACGGATGTCCATCACATAGAAGGTCGAGTTGAAGATATGAGTTCCCACTTTTATTGGGATGTCCACCTCCCCATGGACCATCCTCTTCGAACCATCGAAAGCTCTCACCACTATATTGGTGGGTTTTAAAGTCAGTCCCTCGCAATCCAATCTATCAAGGGCTTTTTTCGGCAAGACGTTCAAAGATGATCCCATATCAACCAAGACATGGGCTAGGGTATTTCCTCTACACTCCACTGAGACATGTAATGCCTCGTTGTGTTTTCTCCCTCTGGGTTTCAAGTCAGCATCAGAGAAACCCAGGCCATTATCAGTTGTCAAACTGGCCACACAATCCTGGAACTGGTCAGCAGACGTCTCTTGTGGCACATGAGCTGTCTTCAGAAATTTTACCAGTGCTTTGGCATGTGCTTCAGAGCACAGCAGCAGGGCTAGCATAGAGATCTTGGAAGGGGTTTTCCCCAATTGTTTAACCACATCAGAATCACTCTTCTTAATTATCCTCGGGATTTCTTCCATCTCCTTCTTGGATGTTTCAGGAATAGCTAGTGGTTGAGCCTTCATCCGGACAGGCTCCTCTTGAACGTTCTTTCCTTTATTCTCGGAAGTGGAAGTAGGGATAGGAATTGTATTGTCTTTGTTGGTGGGTACGCTTGCAGGTACAATCACTGGTACAGAGGTAATCTTTGGAACAGCCACAGGTCCAAAGACTTCCGTCAGAGGGGAAATCTCTGGAGAGAAGATCCTACCACTACGGGTGATCTTGCTTGTTCCAACAATATTGCTAATGTCGGAACTGTCCTCTTCGGAGCTTTCTTCTTCGGCATTCAGTTCATCCTGTTTAATACCATGGTAGTAGATTTCTCCACCATAATTCCATGGTACTGTTTTATCTGAATTGTATGGGCTCGGCCTGGGCATTGTAATCTTGAGTGGATCAGTCTTTGGAGCAGGTGTAATCCTAACGGTTCTTTTAGGGGCCCTGGAAGGATTGGCGTAGATGGTTATAATAGAAACTTCTTTAACTGGAACGGGTGAAACAGGAGCATTTTCAAACAAAATTTCTTGGTTATCCATCAGTCGTTGGATACCTTTTTTCAACAGAGGGCAGTCAAATGATGAGGACAGGAAAACATGGCAGTCTTTGTCACAACCTGGGAAAATACCAGCTATGAACAAATTCAAGTTAATAATCGGGAACGGAGTCAACAGTTCATCCACAGTAGCAATAAATAAATCTTCTTCAATAGTGTTGGCATTGTGACCATGCCTAGGCATTGGAGCGGAAATAACAGTTGGTTTCTCAGGTGCTTCAAACTCAACTTCCTTTTCATTTATCAAGTCCTGAATTTTGTTCTTCATAGCCCAACAGTTGTTGGTGTCGTGCCCTGGACTTTCAGAATGGTACGCGCATCTGGTGTTGGGATGGTAATGTGGAGACATAGTATTGGGATTCTTTGGGGCCTCTTTTAAAGTGGCCAGATTCAACTTCAGAAGATGTGGTAGAACTTGGGCTGGAGTCATGTTAATCTTGGTAAATTGTCAAACTGGCCTTTCTACCCTTTGCTGGTTAGTTCTCGGCTGGTCTGATGCAGGCTTCGGAATCATAATGGCCCCCACTGTTGGTCGGCGCTCAGTTCTTCCCTGATTCCTCTGTGAATACACAGTAGATACTTCCTTTCTTCCAGTGAAGGGCTTTTTCACAGTTGTTGAGGCAGACGCGTCCTTTTGAATCTTCCCACTTCTTATACTAGCCTCCACTCTTTCGCCGGTTAAGATCAATTCAGTAAACCCTGCAGAAGAACTCCCAATTAGATGATTGAAGAAAGGGCCTGATAGAGTTCCCAAGAACATGTCCACCAACTCCCTCTCAGATAGAGGGGGTTGCACCCTTCCGGCTAGATCCCTCCACTTTTGGGCATAATCTTTAAAGCCCTCATTGGAAACCATGGCCATACTCTGAAGTTGAGTACGGGTAGGTGCCAAGTTGGCGTTGTATTGATACTGTTCATAGAAAGTTGCTGCTAGGTCTTCCCAATTGTGGACGTCAGCCCTCTCCAACTGATAGAACCAATCAAGTTGTGTTCCTGATAAATTGTCTTGGAAAAAGTGGACCCACAAGTCTTTATCAGTAGAGTGTGGTTGAATCTTCCTGACATATGATCTGAGGTACATTTTAGGGCAAGACACCACATCATACTTGGAAAATAATGGCACCTTAAACTTTGGCGGGATTACAATTCCTGACACCAGCCCTAACTCCTCAAAATCTAGCCCTGGTACTCGCTAGATTTCCATAGCGCTTAGTCGCTCTTCAAGGTGTTTGTACTTGTCATCAGCCGGAGGGTATTGTTGTTCAGAGTAGTCCTCCTCTTCCTCTTCTTCTTCTTCAGAATCTGATGGTACTGTCGTTCCTTTTCCTTTTCTTTCCCCTTCATCATATGTTGTTGGAAAATCTAAGGTCCGTCTGGCTTGTCCCTGAAATCTTCTGCCCATGATAACCACACCAGCTGGCTTCTTCTTCTTTTTCTCTTTTTCTTTTTCTAGCAGAGTCTTCAGCTCCTCTTGCCCCTTGGCTAAGGTCATGAGCAACTGTTGAAATTGCATATTCTGAGCTTGCAGATCTTTGACTGTTTGTTCGAGATCCATCGTACTGAAATAAATAGTAGAGAGATGAGGAAACTTGTTGCAAAGACATGTTTAAGCTCATGTATTCATGCAATGCTTTCAAGGATTTAGAAATTCAAACTTGTTTTAAACAAAAAAGAAACACACGTCATATTAATAAGATAGAATTTGAGTACACCAATGCCCCTTGGGAAAAATAATACAGAATTCTAAGGTAAAAAGACGTTGCGCATCCTTTTTGGTGCAATGTAGGTATTGAGAGTCTGCTCTTCATGAAGTAGCCGAGTGAGTTCCAAAACCTTCTTCTCCCTTGCATAGAATTAGGCTTAGAAAGTATCATGCTCTCCTTTGATCTGTATCCAATCCCTTTGTAGGTCTTCGAGTGATGTCGGCATGTCAGGATGTAGGATAGTGTATGGAACTTCTCCTTCCTTAACAGGCTCTATAATCACTGGGAGAATGGAGGGATAAGGCATCATAAGACTTTGAGCGCGGGTTCGTACCCACTTGAGGTAAGGCTCAAGATGGATGGAATTCTTGTGTCCCAAAGTCTTGCTATCCACCTTGTTTGGCATCCTCCAAGCTCGGATGAATCTCTGACGGAGTCCTTGATCGTCGTTGTCATAGTCGAAAACCAATCCTTGAATCAGCATATCATGTGGGTCATCCCTTCGGGCATAACCGAACTGTCTTAGAGATAAACATGGGTTGTAGGTGATGCCTCCCCTAATGCCAAGTAGAGGGACATTAGGGAATTCCCCATAACGGTCAACAATGATAACATTCTCTTTGGATCGAGAACACCAATGAATATCTGAATGGTTAAGTGTCATTAACCTTTGTGACCACCTTAAACCTTGCTCATTCTTCAAGACTGATTGGGGAAGATGAGAAATAAACCATCTTTCCAGGAGAGGAGTACAACACACAAGAACACCTCTTTTCCTTATTGTAAGAGTGTGAAAAGAGTGGAGGATATCCCCAAGCAATGTAGGCACCGGGTTGCGAGTCATGAAGATTTTGACAGCGCTTACATCTATGAGTTGGTCAGGATTAGGGAACAAGACCATCCCATAGATGAGAAGAGCTACAATCTCCACAAAAGCTTGCAAGTCTAGGGAATTCCAACAGCTTTGGGCCTTCTCAAACAGAAACTTTGCCAAGAAGCCTTTGACACCACTTATAGTTTCCCAATGTGTTATGACATCAGATGAGTGCAAGTGCAGGGCTTGAGCAATCTCTTCTGGATTTGGATCTCTTTCCGTACCGTTGAAGGGTAGTTTATTGAGAATAGGAATCCTCAGGAGTTGAGAGAATTCTTCCAAAGTGGGCACAAGTTGATAGTCAGGAAATATGAAGCAATGATGCAAAGGGTCAAAGACCTGGAAGAGAACTTTCATCATATCCTCCTCTGTGTTGGAAGTGACCAAGTTGAGTAGACGACCACGTCTCTCGGTGAATGGAGAATTCTCATGGATCCTTGAAGCTAGCTCCTTTAGTTGTGAAGTAATTCTTACAAGGTTGATTTGGATAGTTTTTCTGTGAAGTGAATCCATAACCTACAAAACAAGAACAAAGATTAATCTCCAAAATCCTTGAAATGGTTAGTGAATGCATATGATGTTCATGATGTCCATGATGTTATGCACAAGTATATATGTACAAGCAAATTAAACAAGTTCTTAGTTTAGGCTTGCATGGGGTTTCATAGGTAAGTACCCTCTTGAAGTTTAGTTGGCTCAACTTGTCCTAGAAATAGTAATCGGGTTCTAAGGAGCTCAATATCACTGGATTGTTTCCTTGTTCATTGTTTCAGTTCAAGCCTCTTTACTGGCGACCGAAATATCCCAAGAAACCAACCTTCAATGAGTGTAGTATCGAGTATCTACCAACTTCGGACTGCACCAAAGCCGGTCATCTCACTACATCCTAAAAGGCCAAGTTGGTCAAGTAAAGGTTCTAGAAGTTCATTAGTGCTTCATGACATCACTCAGCGGCCCCGTATTCTCTTTGATTGACTCAAAGGTTACCGGTACCCACAAATATGTCACATTAATATAGCTATTGCTTAGACCATGTCAGTATACCCCGCACAGTTTCGATAACGTATTACTATTTACCTATAATGTTTCCCAAATACGGGTGGATGATTCAAACCCAAACAAAGAACTATAATTGTAAAGCAAACAACTCAAACAATGTAAGCAAATAAAGGTGATCTAAACCCTAAGGTAACCCCACTTTTAGAATTATTCCCCAGCAGAGTCGCCAATTCTGTGATGCGGTGGGAGAACTGACTTGAGGTTTTGCGTTTGTGTTTGCAAATGTTGCGGTTAGCAAGAGTCGCCACCGACTTTTCTTTTATCCAAAAGGAAAGGTAAAAAAGCACAGGAAAGACCTTTGAGATGTTTTCTTGAGTGCGGGGGGTAGATTATGAAAAGGGAAGGTGCTAGCACCCTTTTCATCCATGGTTTTCCATGGGCTCTTAGTTACTTGTTTAGATCACTTGCTTTGTTTTGTTTGAAATGGTGTTTGATGTGGTTTTGAAAGTACTTTGTAAAAGAGGCCATTCGTTTAGGAAATCTTTGTAATGATTCTCGTTCGTAAGAATATATACAAAGATGTTTGTCTTTTGAAAATGTTTTCAATGTTTTGTAAAATGTTTTGAAATGTGTGTGTGTGTGTGTTTGTTTTTGAAAATAGCAAGGATTGTTTTGAAATGGAGCAAGTAACTAGAAGCTATCTACCTACTCAAATGTCTTTCTTGTGCATTTTTATTCATTTTACATTGTTGACTTACCATTGATTTGGTAAGCAACCCTATCTTTGGATGTAAACGGGACGGGTGTGGGTCATCGTATGACCATGATAGCAAAGTTGCCAAGTATCTTAGCAATTTTTGAGGGACCAAGATCATTTTGTTTAGGCAACCTTTGAAATAGCGTCATCGAGGGACTATGATCTTATAATTGTTTTGCCAAGATACTTCGCGTATGTAACATGGCCATTTTAATTTAGGCAACCAAGTGGGAGAAACCCTAAGGGTGCTTGTGTGCAAAGTGTGTTATTTTCATGCTTTTGTCTTGTATTTAGGGTTTTCTGTTTTGCTTTGTTTTGTTCTTGTCATGCAAACCCTAGTTTACTAATCATGGTATAAAAGCGATAAATTGCGTAAAATAAACTAAGCTATTACAACAATTATTATGGGAGGGGGATACAAGTTTTGAATGGGGATTTTGCACATATATAAACCTAAATATATTATTACAACCAAATCGAATATTGCGCGAATTAAATAAATATAAGGCAAGTATTTAAAATGCAATGCAATGGATTCATGTAAAAAAATGTTTTTGTGTTTTGTTTTTGTATGAGAAAAATATTTAATTCAAACCCTAAAAAAAAGGAAAAAAAATTATTTATTTGGAAGGGATGAAACCCTAGTTTTTAATTAAAAGAAAATAATATTCTATATTTACTAACTTGTATATTTTTTTGTATAAAATAAATAAATATGTTTAAATATTAAAAATTAAATATGTATAAAAAATAAGTATGTATGAGTATAAATAATATAATAAAAATATTAAGTATTTTTTTATTGTATTTACAAACTATTTAAGAAAATAAACTCTATTTATCAAAATAAATTATTTTTCATGTGAGAAAATAATTAAAAAAATAAAATAAAAGTGTGAAGATAAATAAATCAATTTTGGTATTTTTTATCATTAAGAAAAATAAATGAAAATAATAAATATAAAAATATGAAAGAAAAATGCAAAAATATATTTAAAAAAAACTAGTCAAGGGGGTGCAAATAACAAGTCAGGGGGTGTGATTGGTAAAAACAAAAAGGCCAAAGCTGCCAAAAAGCCCAGAAGCCACTTCATCCATGTCCTTGGTCTTCTTCTTCGCGCGCCATAGTTCAAATCTGTAATTTGCTCATGCTTACATAAAAACAAAAACTCATAACATGAAACATGTGGCATTTGAGCTCACGATTCCAACCATATAAATTATGTAACCTAACTCTAAAAGATCAAGGAGAATTTTGGTAGCCCTAATTTTTGACCTAACTTTTCCAGAATTTTCAATCTTCAAATTCTCTCAGCATAGTTAATATAAATGAAAGGTATGGATATGTACAGTTTCATTATGACATGGACTACATTTTTTCTTCACAAATCGTGGCTTGAGGATGCCTATTCAGAGAGATAGAGTTCAAGAAAATACCTCCTTCAGTTGGATTCGAGTAGAGCAATGTAGGGACTTTAATGGAGGCATGAGGATTGTTTGAGCTTCCTTGAACTTCCCTGAAGTTATTCCAATGCTTATCTTGCTTTGAGGATGGATGGAACTCTCTGCACAAGTCAAGTTGCAAGCTTCCAAAGTGAAAATGGTGGATTCTGAAACAGGGGTTACAGAACCAGGTTGATGGCTTGGATTGCTTTGGTATGAAGTGTATGAGATGTTTCAAGTGTTTAAACATAAAATGCACGAGCCAAATGAGAGTTGGCTATGCTTTTGCAGATTCTGAGTATTTTGGCAGAATTTTAGTGTTTTTGAGTTTTTGAGTGTTTCAGCTTCAATCCAATCGTGCTATACATTGTGACAAGTTTGCAAATATGTAGAGAAGGAATACAAAGTCAACCCTCGCTAGATATGCAAGCTCTAGCATCTTTTGCAACTTTTCTTGCATTTTAAGTAAAGTGAAGTGACTAATCTCACATGCTTGTCCTTGCTTGCTTGAGGCCTGCAATGAACTTGTACCAATTGCTTGAGAGTTGTGTAAGTTGCTTGTATCAAAGAGACAGGTTCAATGCTCAAGATTGACAAAGTTGCAAAAGCTTCTCTTTATGAAAATGGCATTGTGAACTTTTTGCCCAAAATGGAAATATCTTTTGTACAAAGCTTCAAAAGCAAAGATAAAGCCTTTAGCTTCTGAGTTTGCATTTAATTATGGAGTGTATAGCAAGCTTAGGACCTGTAAAGCAAGATACAACCAGCATAGATTGGATTTGCAACTTGATCTTATGTGAAAATGGCTTGAACAAAAGTGATAAAATGCCAACTTCCATTCTTCGATTCTCCCTACTCAAAAATGATCTTGGAGAGTTCTTGGACATTTTGGAAAGCTTGCAATATGCTATATAATCCATATTTGAAATGAATTTTGATATACCTCTTGGAACTAGGTGAAAAATGTCCATGAAGTTGGGTCCAAAACCTGCCTAAATTAGGGCAAATTTTCACTAAGTTAAGAAGTTCATGGACCTATATTCACAAATTCATAACTTGAGATCCAAGCATCTTTTGGGAAAATTTTGTGAAGTAAAGTTGTAGATTTCATGGAGGACTACAACTTTCATGTTGTAAGTTTTCTTTGAATCAAATTGCATCATGGTGCAAAAGTGATGGAAAGTTGGGAAAAAATAAGAAAATTTTCATACTTAGAAAAATTCTAAGTTATGAAAATTTTCAAATTAAAACCCTAATTTTCAATTTTGAGTTTCTTGGTGAACAAGTTTCATATTTTGACATATCTTGATGAATTATGACCCTTGGCACTTTATTTTGACCACAAAGTCAAAGTTTGACTTTTCAGTGTACAGTTGACTTTTGATCAGTTGACTGCAAAATTCATTTGTCAATCCAATGAACTTGAGATCTTTTGAACCATGTAATTAGGTCAAGATGATGCCATTGAACCCTTGGAATCATGTTTGAACTCAATTTGTCATTGGCTAGGTTGAAAATCATAAATTGCCCTTTCTCAGTCAAAACCCTAATTTTGACCATTTTGCCCTTTTGATGAATTGATCAAATTTCTTGAGGAGATGTGATCCAAACTTGATCAAATGGTACATATGAGTCTCAAATGTTGATTTGGATCAAAAAGTATGGAGTTTGACTGTAAATTGGCCATGGTTGACTTTTTCCCCAATACAGCTGATTTTTAGGTCAACTGTCCAATTGACTGATCAAAAATGTGGTTCAAGGCTTGAAACTTAACATGAGCAATCTTATGGGTCCAAGATGATGTATGAAAGTCACATGAAGCATTGGTGGTCCAAAAATCCTTGTGCAAACTCAAACCCTAATTTTGGGTTATCAGTGCAAGATGAGATGTCTTGTGCTGACCAAACTCTAATCTTGTCTTGAGTCCAAGAAGTCTTGTGAGAAAAATCTTGATAAATGAGAGGGAAAATTTTGGGGTACAACAGACACTATGTGACTCGACTATGTATGCATGTGGTACCAACACAATGTCCGTAATTAGGGACTCGTCACTAGGCCGAAGCCCTCGTTATTAGGCAAAAGCCCTCGTCACTAGGCATAAGCCCTCATCATCATAATATGCAATGTATGTGACTCGATAAAATGACATCACATACTCATCACAACAATAATAATAATAACATCGTCATAATCATCAAAAATGGCATAAGCCCTCGTCATTAGGCAAAATCCCTCGTCATTAACATCATCACATTTTGAATTATGCAAAAATCATCAACAACAATTTATCAACGTCAAAAATTCATGCATTCGATATTAAATGGGAGCATAACAACAATCTCAATTTAATTAATACGGTTACGGATTGATTATTTCACCAAAATATACTCATCATAAAAAAAATCACCTCCATTTAATCGGAATTATTAATAATCTTAAACGCCACGACCGGACCTCCGAAACGCCGCTCGAATCGTCCAAATCGGGCTCTTTTTCATCAATTACCGGTCTCCCGATTTTCCCGATTAAATCGACTATTTTTAATCTTCACTACCTAAATATGTTAGAACAAAGTTTGAATCTACTACCCTATATTTGAGTTTTGATGATAACAAAGTGAAAAGATATAGTATTTATAAGTTTCATGTATGAACTATCTGCTGCCTAAAATTATTATGTTCTGACTTGCAGATACTCTGATTGATATAAGCAAGATCACATCCATTCAGCATCAGAACTTGATTTCAGACACCAGCATCAGAAGTTGCCATATCAGAATGTCAAAACCAGATGATCAACTCACGTACATGCTGAAGCCTGATGAACAAGACTGCGCTCAACACTCTGATAAAGAAACACAACAGTCCATCAGCAGCGAAGCAGAGTCAGAATGAGCCAAGCCAGAACTTGCATTAAGTAAGCAACGGTACTGTGCATTGAAAGCAAATTAATTCCAACGGCCTCATTCCAGACAAGATCTGCTCAATAAGGAAAGCTTGTTATTAGCATTGAATCAAGAATATTGCATCCAACGTTCATCATCTCAGTGCTATATAAACAAGGCTTTGAAGATTGAAATGGCTAATGCTCTCAAAATCTCTACACGCACAAAAGCTAATTATAATCTTCCTTATCTCAGTTTTGCTAAACCATACACTCTGATATTCTATCATTGTTTAGCAATCTAGTTTCTAAGCATCAATTTGTGTATACATCACAGTTGTGATACAGTTTTGTAGAAAACATCCACACACTTAGTTTTATCTCTTTGTAAGAAAGTGTTACCTTGACAAACCGGGTTGTGGTTTGAATCAAGAAGGCTTTAGCAGGTGTTAAAGCAGTCTGTAATATTCAGTTGAATATAGTGGATTAAGACCTCGTTGGAGAGAGGCGAAATCACCTTGACGGGTGGACTGGAGTAGTTTGAGATCAAACGAACCAGGATAAAAATATCTTGTTCATTGCATTAGATTTCAGTTTTACAATTCAACCCCCCCTTCTTGTGTTTTTCACCACTTCAATTGGAATCAGAGCGCCTGGTTCTGAGCTAAAACACTTAACCGTGTCAGTACAAGATCCAGCGTCAGAAAAACACAATGGCAGGAAACAATTCTCACATCAGCAATGACAACAATGAGGATAGAGACAGATTCAGTGGCAAACCTCCAGTCTTTGATGGAGAAAACTTTGATTACTGGAAAGACAGAATTGAAAGCTTCTTTCTGGCTCATGATGTTGATCTGTGGGATATGGTGACAGATGGATACACGCACCCTGTGAATGCAAGTGGTCAGAAGATTGATAGAAAAACAATGTCTGATCAACAAAAGCGTGACTTCAAGAATCACCACAAGGCCAGAACCATCCTACTCAGCGCCATCTCCTATACTGAGTATGAAAAGATCTCCAACAGAGACACAGCAAAGAATATTTTTGACTCACTCAGAATGACGCATGAGGGCAACGTTCAGGTCAAAGAAACAAAAGCTCTGGCGCTCATTCAGAAGTATGAGGCGTTCAAAATGGAAGAATCTGAATCCATTGAAACCATGTTCTCTAGATTCCAGATTCTGGTAGCTGGTCTCAAAGTTCTGGACAAAGGATACTCTACTGCTGACCATGTCAAGAAAATCATCAGAAGTTTACCCAAGCAGTGGAGACCTATGGTTACAGCTCTGAAGCTAGCTAAAGATCTCAACAAAATCACTCTGGAGGAACTTATCAGCTCCCTCAGAAGTCATGAGATAGGGCTAGAAGTTGATGAGCCTCAGAAGCAAGGTAAGCCTTTAGCATTAAAATCTAACAGAAAATTTGAGTCTAAAGTTTTGCAGGCAGTTGAAGAAACATATGATGGATCCTCATCAGAAGAAGACGAACTCTCCCTTCTCTCCAGAAGAGTAAATCAACTGTGGAAGCAAAGACAAAGGAAGTTCAGGAATCCCAGAAGATCTGATCAGAACGAGTCTTCTTCCAGATACAGAAGGACAGATTTTTCCTCTGGATACAGAAGATCTGAAGGCTCCTCCAGTAGCAAAAAGCCAAACACCAAAGACATCATCTGCTATGAGTGCAACGAGCAAGGACACTATAAGAGTGACTGCCCAAAGCTTCAGAGGGAAAAGCCCAAAAAGAAGTTTGGAAGAGAGAAGAAGAAAAGTCTCATGGCTACATGGGATGACTCTGACTCATGTGAAGCTGACTCAGAATCAGATGATGAAAGGGCAAACATAGCTCTCATGGCTAACATTTCAGAAGATAGTGAAGCTTCTGAATCAGACTCAGAATCAGACACTGAAGAGATATCTTTAGCAGCAAGTCAGAAACACCAGTCATGGTACCTGGACTCTGGCTGCTCACGACACATGACGGGAAGAAGGCATATGTTCCAAAGCCTGGAACTTAAGCCTGGAGGTCACGTTGGCTTTGGAGGCAATCAGAGGGGAAAGATAATTGGCTCTGGAACTGTAGGTAATGGAAATCTTCCCTCTATTAATAATGTTCTGCTAGTAGATGGATTGATGCATAATCTGTTATCCATAAGTCAATTAAGTGATAACGGTTATGATATAATCTTTAATCAAAAATCATGTAAAGCTGTTAGTCAGAAAGATGGGACTATCCTGTTTAATGGTAAGAGGAAAAACAACATTTACAAAATCAAACTTTCTGAACTAAAGAGTCAGAATGTAAAATGTCTTCTGTCTGTTAACAACGAGCAGTGGATCTGGCACAGAAGATTGGGACATGTTAGTATGAGAAGAATATCTCAGATTAACAAACTCAATCTGGTCAGAGGACTTCCTAATTTGAAGTTCAATTCAGATGCTCTGTGTGAAGCATGTCAGAAAGGCAAATTTGCAAAACCTTCTTTTAAATCCAAAAATGTTGTTTCTACCTCTAAGCCATTAGAACTTCTGCACATTGACTTATTTGGACCAGTTAAAACTGCTTCAGTCAGTGGTAAGAAGTATGGGTTAGTAATCGTAGATGACTATAGCAGATGGACATGGGTAAAGTTCTTAAGACACAAGGACGAGTCACACTCTGTGTTTGTTACCTTCTGTAACCAAGTTCAGAATGAAAAGGATCTTAGAATCGTTAAAGTCAAAAGTGATCATGGTGGAGAATTTGAAAACAAAGATTTTGAGTCATTCTTTAATGACAGAGGCATTCTGCATGATTTCTCTTGTCCTAGAACTCCCCAACAAAATGGAGTTGTAGAACGAAAGAACAGAACATTGCAAGAAATGGCCAGAACCATGATCAATGAGACAAACGTTGCTAAGACCTTCTGGGCAGAGGCAATAAACACAGCGTGCTACATTCAGAATAGAATCTCAATAAGACCTATTCTGGAAAAGACTCCATATGAATTGTGGAAGAACAGAAAGCCCAACATTTCATATTTTCATCCATTTGGATGTACTTGCTTTATATTAAATACAAAGAATTATTTGAACAAGTTTGACTCTAAAGCACAGAAGTGTATTATGTTAGGATACTCTGAACGCTCAAGAGGGTACAGAGTATACAATACAGAAACACAGATTGTGGAAGAATCAATCAGTGTTCGTTTTGATGATAAGCTTGACTCTGAAAAGTCAAAGCAGAATGAAGTTTTTGCAGGTATAGAAATTGAATTTGCAGGTTCTGAAGACAAGTCATCAAAAGCTCTCAACAAAGACATTCCTTCAACGTCTGAAAGGAGCACTGCTAGCAATCCTACAACAGCTGCTGATCAACCTCAGAAGAGATTACCCAGAAGCAGCTTGGATCACCCAGAAGAGACTATCCTAGGAAGAAAGGAAGATCCAATCAGAACAAGAGCAAGCTTCAGAAACTCTGAAGAAACACTTATGGGACTTGTGACTCTGATTAAACCTTCTTCTATTGATGAAGCACTTTTGGATAATGACTGGATTCTGGAAATGCAAGAAGAGCTGAATCAATTCACCAGAAACGACGTATGGGATCTCGTTCCCAGACCAAAAGGATTCAACGTCATTGGAACAAGATGGGTGTTCAGAAACAAGCTAAATGAACAAGGTGAAGTCATCAGAAACAAGGCACGACTGGTTGCACAAGGTTATAGTCAGCAAGAGGGGATAGACTATACAGAAACCTTTGCCCCAGTCGCCAGGTTAGAATCTATCAGACTTTTAATTTCATTTGCTGTTAATAGAGGCATCACTCTGTATCAGATTGATGTCAAAAGTGCATTCTTAAATGGTTATATAGAAGAAGAAGTGTATGTACACCAACCCCCAGGTTTTGAAAATACAAAACATCCAGAACATGTTTTCAAACTAAAGAAGTCACTGTATGGTCTGAAACAAGCTCCCAGAGCTTGGTATGAAAGGCTAAGTAACTTTCTGCTGGAAAATGAATTCACCAGAGGGAAGGTGGACACTACTCTATTCTGTAAATCAGTTAAGAGTGACATCTTAGTCTGTCAAATTTATGTTGATGATATTATTTTTGGTTCTACTAATCCTTCTCTTGGAAGAAAATTTGCTAAGTGTATGCAGGCAGAATTTGAGATGAGCCTCATGGGGGAACTGAAATTCTTCCTAGGAATTCAAATCAATCAAACTCCAGAAGGAACTTACATTCATCAGAGCAAATACATCAGAGATCTTCTGAAGAAATTTGACCTCTCAGAATGTAAGCCATCAAAGATTCCAATGCATCCCACGTGCATTCTGGAAAGAGAAGAGGTAAGCAAAAATGTAGAACAGAAAGTCTACAGAGGTATGATTGGTTCTCTCCTCTATCTGACTGCTTCAAGACCTGACATATTATTCAGTGTTTGTATCTGTGCTAGATTCCAATCAGATCCTAGAGAATCTCACTTAACAGTTGTTAAGCGAATTTTCAAGTATCTGAAAGGTACTACTAATCTGGGTTTGTTTTATAGAAAATCTAATGATTACAGCTTAGTAGGCTACTGTGATGCTGATTTTGCTGGAGACAGAGTGGAACGTAAAAGTACTTCTGGAAGCTGCCAGTTTCTGGGAGAAAATCTGATCTCTTGGTCCAGCAAAAGGCAATCAACAATTGCTCTGTCAACAGCAGAAGCTGAGTACATAGCAGCAGCAGGGTGTAGCACACAAATGCTCTGGATGAAAAGTCAGCTTGAAGACTTCCAGATTTTTGAGAGTAACATTCCTATACTTTGTGATAATACTTCTGCTATTTGCTTAAGTAAGAATCCCATTTTACATTCTAGAGCTAAGCATATAGAAATAAAACATCACTTCATTAGGGACTATATTCAGAAAGGTATTTTGAACTTAAAATTTATAGATACAGACCATCAATGGGCTGATATCTTTACTAAACCCCTTTCAGAAGATAGGTTTAATTTCATTCTGAAACATCTCAGCATGAAAGTGTGTCCAGAGTGAAAATGTTTTAATTCCATATATTTACCTTCAGAATGTAATTGTTTTACTGTGAACTTCTGATCAATCTCCTTTCAGAAAGATAGAACATGCAGATTATATCAGATGCAAGTCTAAAGATCTGAGAGTCTAAGCTCATAGACAGACGTGCTGATCACTACATCAAACAAGTGTCATCCAATCATTAGCATATCTCTGAAGCAGAACGCGTGCACGCTTCTGAGAAGGCAAAGTGCTGATTGGGTGCATTGAGACACATGTCTGGTAACCGTTTTTAAGTATCTTTCTCAAATCCCCCAAAATCAGCAAGCATTTAATGAAAAGTAATCATGCTTTTAAAATGCAATCATGATTTTTCTCTCTCTTAAAAATCGTTTATCTTTTCAAAACAGTTTTGAAAACTCTATTTAAGCACATTAATCTCTCATTCTCATTCTTTATGCTTTCTCACTAATACTCAAGCATTTTCTGCATATTTCTGTGTTCATCTCTTGCAACCTATTTTCCTCAGTTTATTCTCAAAATCCCTTTAGTGTGAACATGGCAACCTCCAGCAGCGCTTCTGCAGGCGCTCAGAAGAAAGCATCATCTGAGCAATATCAAGTGCCACTCAGAACTCTCCTCACTCCTGTGAAGAATCTTGAAGTGCTTTCTGAATTAATCATTGATTTTGAAAGCTTGAAGGAGAACGGTTTTGACCTAACTGAAGAAGTTAGGGCTCAGAAGTGGGAAAGGTATTTTGATAGGTTGGTTGGACCAACATTCCCAATGCTAGTCAAGGAATTTTGGATTCACGCCAAGGCTTCAACACATCTAGTCACCTCCTTTGTTTTGGGAAAGAAGATTGTGATCACTGAGGATCACATTGCAAGGCTAATCGGTCACAGTGGCGGTGGCGTCCGTTGTGTGGATATGGCTGAAAGATGTGCTGATGTAGGTGTGATAGCTGCAAGGATTTTCACTCTTGGGGTGCCCAGCAGCAAGATTAAAGATCTGAAGGATCATTACAGAGTGTGGGCTAAGATAATTCTGGGGTGCTTCAACCACAGGAAACCAACCAGTTCTCCTGATTACATAAATGTGGATCAGCAGTTTCTGATCTACTTTATTGATCAGAAGGTAAAGATCAATCTGGCTCACTTCCTGTTCAACCATCTCAGAACAAGTGTGAAGGAAACAAGGGAAGAAGAAAGAACCAAGAGGGATTGGATACCTTTTGGAAGGTTGATATCAGATATTCTGACAGAGAATAGGCTGATTGAGCATCTGATAGAAGCTCAAGAGCTAAGCAATATTGAACCAACAATTGGGAAACCTCTGAACGCAAAGAACTTGAAAAAGATGAAGCTGATAGATAATATTCAGAAGGAACCCAGAGCTACTCCTATTGCTGATATCTCCAGCAGAAGAGTGCCTCTGAGTGACTTTCCGTTATTTTCTGAAATTGAATTCAAACCAGAGGTGATTCTCAAGTACTTGGATGCGTGCAAAGCAGATGGTACAGATCCAAATCTGAATATCAGAGATCTGCATCAACCTCAACCAGAAGTGACTCTGAAGAAGACGAAGAAGAGGAAGGCACCATCAGAAGGATCATCCCAGCAGACACCCAGGAAAAGAGGTAATTCATCTGCTGCTCCTGTTTTAAATTCTTCTACTATTCCAGCATCTATTCCTCCTCAAACCTCTCATAGAATCTCAATCCTCATCCCTACCATAGATGAAACTGTACAAGAAGAGGACCCTTCTGAGGCATTAAAACTCAGAAGACCCAGAACCAAACATCCCAAACAACCAACAATTTCAACAACATCAGCAATTGACCAAGTGCTGTCTGACATTGATCAACACACCTCTGATCAACCAAACTCTGAACCACAAATTGTTCCTCCTCCACAACCAGAACAACAGCAATCTGCTGAAGAACCAGAACAACAACAACCACTCTCATCAATTCCAGAAGAACCCCTTATCCCTGAACAATCAGAAATTCCGTCTCCCTCTCCCCAACCAGAAATTAATCCACCATCACCTCAAACAGAGTTTCATCACTCTGAAACTCCTTCTCCTCAACCATCTGAACCTCATTCACCTCAACCATCACCTCTGGCAATCCAGCTGCCATGTGGAACAACTGTTATCATGCCCCAGTTACCATCCTCACCAGAATCTACACCACCAAATACTCCCAAAACACCACCCAGTCCAATCATAATTTCTGATACTGATACTCCATCTCCAAAACAAACAGCTGCTCAGAAAACCTCCGAAAACCCCAGCAGGACTTTCATAGACTTAACCAGTCTTGACCGTCTTGCTGATCTGAAACACAAAATTGCCATCCCAAAACCAAAGCAACCAGATGTTGGCTCTGGTATTATGAATTTTGAAACAGGTGTGCTGCAATGGATTGCTTCTTTGAAGCAAGTCTGTCCTGGAATGATTGACCCAGCTGCTTCTGATCAGCTCTGGTCACAATTCAGACTTTGGGTACGTGTTGAAGCCCTCAAGTTGCAGGATATCAACTATGAGCAGGCACAACAGAACTTCAGCAAGCTGCTGAAGGAAGTTGAAAGTCAGCAGCCTCAGGAAGCTGTGCTCCCTCTGGACAGTGAACCTTGGTCTGAGAAACAGCAAGCTGCAAAGGTGCAATCAGAAGAAGACAAGACCATTCAAGCTGAAGAAAGTCAAGCAGAGGATGTTGCTGAAAGTTCTCAGAAGCCTCCTGCTTCTGATGCTTCTCAAGCTGCCTTGGACAGGCAGACTCTGGAAGAACTAAGGCTGAATGACATGCGTCTGCAGCAGCAGATGGATGAAAGCGATCAGAAGATGAAAGAGAGAATGGATGTGCAGGATAGCAAGATTGACACTGTTGTCATCATGGTGCACAAGCAGAATGAGACTGCTGAAAAGATCCAAGCCATGCTGGAGAACCTGTTCACACGCTTGCCTCCTCAACCTTAGTCTCTTTTTTCATTCATGTCCTTTTTCATGTTTTCCTTGATTTTCTGATGTACTGTTTGAATATGTTTTGTAATATTTTCTTGTTTTGATTCTGAACTCTCTCAATATGATTAGTTTTTCTGATCTTAATTGTTTTAGCACATCACCTACACTTTTTGATTGCTGACAAAAAGGGGGAGAACAAGAATGATATTTTAATCAATAACGGCTAACTAGACAGAAACTCTGAACCACAAACTGTTTTTCTGTTTTGCTTAAAGTCTACAGGTACAAGGAAGCTCCTGGACACTCTGAAGACTAGAAGCTCTGAAGCTCTGATCACTATGAAGTTCCGATCCGCTCTGATATTCTGATCCAAAGCAAAGCTCTGACAAAAAAAACTCGGAAGCTCTGCTCTGACATAAAGCTTCTGATAAGTCAAAGGCTCTGATACTCTGATGTTCAAAGAAAGGCAAAAAGATCTGATCCTGAAGAACACGTGAAATCAAAGGGAAGTAATAAACTCAGGGGGAGTATCTCTCAACTCTGATAATCTCTTTACCCCTTATCCTTTTAATTCTTATTCTGATACATATTCCAGATACCTTTTCACGTTATTTTCATTTAAAATATCTAGTTTTTGTCATCATCAAAAAGGGGGAGATTGTTAGAACAAAGTTTGAATCTACTACCCTATATTTGAGTTTTGATGATAACAAAGTGAAAAGATATAGTATTTATAAGTTTCATGTATGAACTATCTGCTGCCTAAAATTATTATGTTCTGACTTGCAGATACTCTGATTGATATAAGCAAGATCACATCCATTCAGCATCAGAACTTGATTTCAGACACCAGCATCAGAAGTTGCCATATCAGAATGTCAAAACCAGATGATCAACTCACGTACATGCTGAAGCCTTATGAACAAGACTGCGCTCAACACTCTGATAAAGAAACACAACAGTTCATCAGCAGCGAAGCAGAGTCAGAATGAGCCAAGCCAGAACTTGCATTAAGTAAGCAACGGTACTGTGCATTGAAAGCAAATTAATTCCAACGGCCTCATTCCAGACAAGATCTGCTCAATAAGGAAAGCTTGTTATTAGCATTGAATCAAGAATATTGCATCCAACGTTCATCATCTCAGTGCTATATAAACAAGGCTTTGAAGATTGAAATGGCTAATGCTCTCAAAATCTCTACACGCACAAAAGCTAATTATAATCTTCCTTATCTCAGTTTTGCTAAACCACACACTCTGATATTCTATCATTGTTTAGCAATCTAGTTACTAAGCATCAATTTGTGTATACATCACAGTTGTGATACAGTTTTGTAGAAAACATCCACACACTTAGTTTTATCTCTTTGTAAGAAAGTGTTACCTTGACAAACCGGGTTGTGGTTTGAATCAAGAAGGCTTTAGCAGGTGTTAAAGCAGTCTGTAATATTCAGTTGAATATAGTGGATTAAGACCTCGTTGGAGAGAGGCGAAATCACCTTGACGGGTGGACTGGAGTAGTTTGAGATCAAACGAACCAGGATAAAAATATCTTGTTCATTGCATTAGATTTCAGTTTTACAATTCAACCCCCCCTTCTTGTGTTTTTCACCACTTCAAAATATATTTCTCATAATTTAGGAATATTTTTCTGTCCAAAATGGTATAATTTTTAGGGTCACCGCACAATTTTATAGTATACTGTAAATTAAATGTATCAGTATAAAAATACTGATACAGCAGTGAAACCTCTTGCTAAATTATTTTCTATCAAAAAAGAAAAACTGCTACTGTCAAAATATGTTTTTCTACTGTCAAAAGTTGTTTTGCTACTGTCAAACAAAAAACAAAACATGTGCCTTGCTCTGCTTTATTGTTTTTCAACATTTTACAGTCTAAAAATCTAACATAATTTCAACAAAACGACATAACCACATTTACCTACTAATTATACTTAGTTACTCTGTCAAATTTCATTAAATTCCGGACAACTAATTATACCGTCTAATTCGGCTAATTCGACCCAAACGGAGCTGTTTTCGACTTTCAGCATCTTTTTACTAATAATACTTTGCTGCTAATTAATCATATCTACCAACAAATTTTAGTACCAGATCAAAGCATCAATACACCATATTATTTTCATTATCATTTTCAGAAAAACACCACAAAATCTCAATCCTAACATACATAATATTTACCACAAATTTATTTATAGAAAGATCTATCAAACCCCTTACCTCAACAATGTTCTTGGTATTTCTTCTTGATTTTTCCTCCACCCAAAACCCTAGCTTTTGTTCTTTGGTCTCCTCCTCTTCAAACCCTTTTTTCTTCTTTTCTTTTCTCTAATGTTCTATTGTTTTTCACTATATAGCAGTATATCTCCTTTTCGCTCTTACCCTACTTCTTTATATCACTTCTTATACTCTCTTATTTTAATATATAATCTTATACTACTTCTACCCCACTTCTTCTATTATTATTTTAATACATTACTACTTTACTACCTCTTTATTATTATAATATATTCATCTATACTACTTCTTTCTCTTTCCACATAATATATATATATATATATATATATATATATATATATATATATATATATATATATATATATATATATATATATATATATATATATATATATATATATATATATATATATATATATATATATATATATATATATATATATATATACTCTGCATATTTTTGTTTCTGACTTTCTAACATACATATATATTACTACTACTTCTAACATACATATATAATATACTATACTACTATAATCCATATAATATCATAACACCATATAATAATATATTAATTCCAATTAATCAATTAATATTACTAACACGTCAATTAATTAAATAAGTCCTCATAAATAATTTCCGGTCCGATTAAATATCGCCGAAAACGATAATAATTATACCGGCTAAAATATCATATTTTTGCGAAATCAATATTAATTAATAATTTCAAAAATAATAAAATAAATACGATGCGAATAAAATCGGGGCGTTACAAGAAACCCAGAGACACTTGCTTCTCTTGATCCAATTATGAAGAAATGAAAGAGATATGAGAGCTGGAACAAGAATGGAGGCAGCTTCGAAGAGAAGAAGTTTTCAACAATGGAGTTCAAGCTTGTTTTGAGAGAGAGAAAGAGAAGTGTGTTGCTGACTTTTCAAGGAAGAGAGAAGGAGAGTGAGAGCTTGCTACTGACTTTACCCCTTCAATTGTTGAATCACATTGCCTTTTATAGAGGGAAGAATGAGTGAGTGAGGAAAATAAGAGAAATGAGAAGTGAGAGTGAGGTGTGAGGTGTTGCGCGTTTTATGTTGGCTTGAGGGTGCAAAGCATGCATTTTGAATAAGTGAGAAAAGTTGGGATGTAAGCTGGCGGGCTGGAGCTTTGGTTGGCATGAAAAAAAATCCATGCATTCCCATGCAAGTATTGCCATTTCATGATCATGCTTTTACATCCTTATATCTTCCTCTATGGTGCATGAAATGTCACAAAGTTTGAATAAAAAATGGAGAGGACATTTTATACTCCAACTTTGATGTTCAAAATTTTCCAAAATGAAGTTTGAATCAATGAGATAATTGGATATTAATGTATGCTTACAAACTGCTTGATGGAATGCCAGGCCTGAGTGGGAATTCTGCGCGCGCATGAGGCCTGGCTGGGCAAAACTTTTCAGCTTGCATGATGCCTTCTTCTTTCAATTATATCTCAAAATGTATGGAGAATTTGGAAAAACTTTCTGAAGCAAGATTGTTTCTCACATTTAGGGCTTCAACTTTGATGTTGGACATTTCTTAAAATAATGGATATTTCACATAGAAAAGTATTGATGAATGTGCGCCCATAACATGTTTGATGAAATGACTGCCTAGCGCGTGACTTGCCTTATGTTGGGCAAAAATTCAGTTTTCAACTCAAAATCCTAATCATCATATCTTTCTCTACACTTAACCATTTGAGATGATTATTGAATGAAAAATTAAGAGGAAACTTCAATATACAACTTTCATGTTGCCAACTTTTTTATTTGAGTCCAAATGGTCATTCAAGAATGGACATGAAGAAGTCAAATTTTTCATTTTTAACCAAAATTTCACTAAGTGTCAAAAATCTTCCATGCTTCATAACTTTTTTTACTTTCATTTTTTGGACTTGTGGCCACTCTTACAAAGTTGGAGAATTTTTCATTCTCTTTCTAGGCATATAAAGTTTGCACATTTTCAATAAAAATTGAGAAAGTTATAGCCAATCAAGATTCAGCCCTTTGATACTTAGAAAATTTTCAAAACTTCAAATAACTTCCTTGACAAGTTAACTCCAATTCACACTTCCTCTTGATATTTTTGCACTATTGACCATGAAATATGAGAATAGGGGTATTGATTTTATGGTTGACCAAAAGTCCACTTGGTCAACAACTGACTTTGACTGTCTTCTGACAAAATGACCATTTTACCCCTTTTCATGAATTGAACCCCTTCAAGCCAAAGTTGATGATCAAACTTCCAATGATAGATGATCATGACTATGTAGAGAATTATAGGATCAATAATTTCCAAAAATCCAAAGATCTCCTGATTAAACTTCAAACCCTAGTTTTGATCATATGTGCTAGGAGATGGTGAGATGACTGCAATTGTGCCATGACCTACAAGATGATATTCCAAGAGATAAAATATACGGTTTTTTGAGGTTAGTTAGAAGCATACAAGTACAATATATACAAATAAAAGTTCTTCAAGGTGCTTGGTGATTCCATAGGCAAACCCTAAGACAGGATGCAGTAGAAGATAAACCTGAAACCCTAATTTGTGATTTGATTACATTGTGATGGTATGAGATGATAGAGGAATCTTAGGGGGGGGGGGAATTAGGGTACAATAGCGGGGAGTGTTGATTTATGCTTGGGGAATAGAGATCAGGAGTTTCAGTTATCCATTGCTCTACTAGGGAGAATAAAATTTAGTTGTTATATGGTCGGATTCCAGGCTTCGCAACAACTTGTTGGGGAAAATAAATTTAATTGTTATTTGGTCGTATTCCAAACTTTGTAGCAACTTTATTCGGAGGATGAAGTTAAACGGTTATCTGGTCGGATTCCAGGCTTTGTTGAAACTTACTTGGAGGATGAAGTTAATTGTTATCTGGTCAGATACCAGGCTTTGCAGTAACTGAAATTAACTGTTATCTGGTCAGATTCCAGGCTTTGCAACAATTTAGATGAAGTTAATTGTTATCTGGTCGGATTCCAAGCTTCGCAGAAACTTAGATGAAGTTAAACTGTTATCTAGTCGGACGACAGGCTTCGCAACAACTTAGATGAAGTTAAATTGTTATCTGGTCAGATTCCAGGATTCGCAACAACTTAGATGAAGTTAAACTATTATCTGGTCGGATTACAGGCTTTGCATCAACTTAGATGAAGTTAAACTATTATCTATTTGGATTCCAGGCTTTGCAGCAACTGAAATTAACTGTTATCTGGTCGGATTCCAGGCTTCGCATCAATTTAGATGAAGTTAATTGTTATCTGGTCGGATTCCAGGCTTCGCAACAACTTAGATGAAGTTAAACTATTATTTGGTTGGATTCCAGGCTTCACAACAACTCAGATGAAGTTAAACTGTTATCTGGTCAGATTCCAGGCTTCGCAGCAACTTAGATGAAGTTAAATTGTTATCTGGTCAGATTCCAGGCTTCGCAGCAACTTAGATGAAGTTAAATTGTTATCTGGTCAGCTTCCAGGCTTCGCAGCAACTTGCTCGGGAGGATGAAAGTTAACTGTTATTTGGTCGGATTCCAGGCTTTGTAGCAACTTTTGGGGATAGTAACGACTCCGTTGGGGATTAGAGGTCTTGTCCATTGATTTGTAATGGTCTGAGGAAAAGACTTGTACTAGGGAATTTGTAGTTTATTGGGGAAATAAACCCTATTGAAGAGAATATTTGATGACCTAATGAGGAAGTGAATTCTTTAGGAAGAACTCCACGAGGCTTATTTTTTAAGACCAACTCAGCTGGGGGGAGGGTTTCTAAGAGATTGGAACTCTGGATGTACGAATTTAACTCAGTGGGGAGAGTGTTATTGAAGTAACTCTGGGGATATCCCAAATCTTTAAGGAAATGATTTTTACTGTTTTTATGCATACATTTGTTAAAAGTTAATCATGTTCATATGCATATGTTCATTCAATTTTTAATCATTGGACACTTTTGCACTCAACAGAAAAACAAAAAGTTTGCACTTCAAAGTATTCTTGTATTAATGTTTTTCCTATAAATAGGCGTTTGTGTACAAGGAGACAGAGTTCCTAGTAAGAGGAAATCATCGAAATAATGAAAGGAATACAAAGTGAAAATAAGAATAATAGCCATGTGGAAGTGATCTCATTGAGTTCCAACCCTGTTATTTCCCCTATGTATTCGAACATCATCCTTTACCATTGAAAGAAGTCGATTGAATTTATCTTGGACCATTGAACTTGGACCTTGGTAATAAAGCTGGATGTAGAGATGCCACGGGACATAGTCATACGCTTTAATCCTTAACTTTTGCCTGGACCTCCCTTTCGGGTTTTCAGTCCACCAGGATACCAATTTTTGCCCAAGCCGCCCTTTCAGGTTTTCGACTTGTCAGGTGTACAATCTTTTGTATATATCCCTAACTTTTTCCCTGACCTCTTTGGTTCGCCGGGATGCCCTTATTTTTGCCTAGGTATGTCAACCTAATGGGTCATTTTTATGCGTAGTATTTTTTGACTATGTTCGTGTTTACAGGATGCGGAAAATCTTCGTCGTCCATAGTAGTTAACATCATGGTACTGCCAGAGAATAATTTCTTAACAACAAATGGCCCTTCGTAAGTGGGAGTCCATTTTCCCCTGGGATCATCTTGAGGAAGAATTATGTGCTTTATTACCAAATCTCCAGTCTAATACACTCGAGGTTTGATCTTTTTGTTGAAAGCTTTGATCATACGCTTTTGATACATTTGACCATGACAAGAAGCAGTCAGTCACTTCTTGTCAATTAAGTTCAACTGGTCTAACCTAGTCTGAATCCATTCATCTTCACCTAAGTCTACTTCTTTCATAATCCTTAAGGAAGGAATATGAACTTCCATAGGTAGGACAGCTTCCATGCCATAGACTAAAGATAAAGGAGTTGCCCCGATTGATGTTCGAGCCGAAGTATAGTAACCATGAAGAGCAAACGGTAACATCTTGTGCCAGTCTTTGTAGGTCACCACCATCTTTTGCACAATCTTCTTTATGTTTTTATTAGCAGCTTCCACTACGCCATTCATCTTAGGCCTGTAAGGAGAAGAATTATGATGCTTGATTATGAACTGAGTGTAAAGTTCTGTAATCATATAATTGTTGAGATTAGTTCTATTGTTGGTGATGATTCTTTCAGGGATACCGTAACGATAGATGAGGTTATGTTTGATAAATATGGATACAACGCTCTTTGTGACTGAGGCATATGAGGAAGCTTCGACCCATTTGGTGAAGTAGTCAATGGCAATAAGGATGAAACGATGTCCATTAGAAGTTGTGGGCTTAATCTCTCCAACCATGTCAATACCCCATATTGCAAATGGCCACAGAGAAGTCATGACATTTAGAGGTATTGGAGGCACATGAACTTTGTCAGCTGATCGGGATTTTATGAGTCTATCGGGATACTAACTGCAAGTATACAGTTCAGTCGTTCTAGTTTTAAAAGATTATCGAACCCACAGAGACTGAGGATCAATCGCATACGATCTAATGCTACAGTTTGTCTAACTAAGCGATGAATATTCGATTTTTGGGGGAAACAGTTTAATTAAAAATAATAGTACTAATTATACCGGTATGTGATAATCGGACTTAGGGAATTCGGTGAATCGCTTGGCCTATAAAGTATTTCGGTAAAAGCTAATTGTTTAAAAACCTGAGACATGCACTCTCGGGTTTATGAAATAAGTCATGCTACTAAACCTAGTGGATGCACTTTAAATTTAATAACACTTTTTGAAAACAATTTGAATCTAATTAATTTATTAAAACACTCTCGTGTATTTAAAAATCAATGTTTCGTTACCACTATCTGGGTTGAACCCCAGCTCTCGCATGCAGGTTCTTGCCTTAATTAATTTCCCACTCTCGTGGCAAAATCGTGTTAATTAACCTCTCACTCTCGTGACAAGGATAGTTAAATTAATCTTGGAAATTGGAAACCAGAAATTGTTTTATAAATATTTTTGGCCAAGGTATCACTGAATTCTTTCAGTTCTTACAGTCACATACCGGTATTAATAATTTAGCCAGACATAATTAACTTAACAGCAATACAGTTCAAAATATAATTCATAGCAATAATTGGCATAATATAAAAACTGAATGAATAATAATTGCAATATAAAACCTGGAATCAAAGTTGCTATGGTAATCTTGAAGTATTACAATAATCCAATCTTCGAGCTTGATTTGCAGTAAATAATTCGTGTTAATTCTTGAAAGAAGAATTAACACTTAAAACTAAAAACTAAGACTTTGAATGAAAATTACAGGAACGTGAAAACAATATTCCAAAACAAGCAAATGGAAAATAATTGCAAAAGAAAATAATATTTGTTCTGAGGAAAATTCTTCGACCCTTGAACTACGCACTGGTACACATATATATAGCATAGGAAAATCAGCAGTTAAGAATTCTTGATGAAGTCTTCAATGGAGAAAATATAGGAGCACTAATAGTGGTGGCAAGAAAATAGGGGACTCAGCAGAAAAAGGGAGAACGAGTCTGCCCTTAATGCCCACGTCTCAATCCATGTATAATGTCCACCTTCACGCGCGTGACGGTCGTCACAGGTGGGTGACGGTCGTAACACGCTGAAGTAGTGCATTACGCTAGTCAGTGGTGTGTGATGAGCGTTTCTTCATGTTGGGGGGTGTTACGCCCGTCACAAGGATGTGACGACCGTCACTGTTCCAAAAATCCAAACTTTGTAATTTTTTTAATTCTTTTTCTCTTTGTTTATTGTCTAGCCTTCTTCATGTTGTCCTTTTGCATCGGTTTGAGTCGACAAATGTTATACCTGTAAAAAGACAAATAATCTCAGAATAATTGGGGGTTAGACGACTTAATGAAATATAAAAATCGGTAAAAAGCATGGTAATTATACGATATGTTTTCTCGTTATCAAATTCCCTCATACTTAAACCTTTGCTTGTCCTCGAGCAAATAGTCATTCAAAAGGTCGGACAAGTTTTGTCAAGCGCATAAGCATGACATACCTTGGATTTTTAAAGTAGTTTCGGGAAATCCTCGTCGGTTCGGCCAATACTTGAGTAAAACACTAAAGATACGCTAATGACACAAGCAATAAGCTTAGCTGTAGACTTCCATTTCAAACAAGCTATCCAACAGTTCTGTTATAATTCTGCCCGGAGTTCCTCGTATCTATTTCACCCGGTTTCGTTCTGGCGCAATCACATTAAGCCCTTTATCTTAGCACGCACGTAGTGGAGTAACCGGTTAGTGACTTTGATCCTTTAGAACGGGGTCTGGTACATGAATGTGGCAACCCTACATATGTTATCCAAATTGGAGGTTGTGGGGGATCGGGCCGTAGCACGCCCTACCGAGTTCAGAACCAGATACCTCTGAACCAACTAACACTGGATTCCTTCATTATTTGCTCAGCTCTTATATGTGCCCGCTTATTTTGGTACACAAATTTTCTTTTCTTTTACCAGCGAGATAGGAAGGATATTTTTAGAATCAGGCATCAAACACTTATATTCATCGATTCTCCATGTAGTTTATGTCAAGACGGTGCTGACTGCTAGTATAAACTACTAGGGGTTACTTCGAGAACTTGAAACTCCAGATATCGGTATAATGGTTTATTGAAACGGATCGCGTAAGTAGGAAGTCTACGGTGTCAGAACCGTATCGATCTTGTTATGTCGTTTTCGGCTTCCTCAACCGGGATTTCGTTAAAATAGGTATGTCGGGCTAATGCGAAAATAAAAAATTTTCGGTATGGCAAAATAAAGTGAAGAATTTGAATCGAGACATATCGTAAGAATTTACTAGTTTATAAAAGATTGAAAGGTACCTCTCCTACACAAAATCCGACATTGTCCTCAATGTTGCGGTATATAGACGGGGAAGTACAATTACAAAACAAACGGAAAAGAAATGAAACAGAAAAATAATAAATTACATAGAAATTAAGGAAAGACTACTGGTGACCACGTCCTCTACTCCTGGTGCGAGAGCGTCTGGTAGGAGTGGCTTCAGTGTCGGTGTCTTGGAAGCCAAGGGTGCTCACGTCCATCCTCAAGGCGTTAAGCTCTGACAGGGCCCCATCTAACCTATCATTCATGTTGCGCTGCCCAGTCAAGATCTGAGCGTTTTGGGCGCACAGAGACTCAAATTGCTCGGCATGCCTCCTCTCAAGTGCCGCATTCATTTGGTTTTGCATGTGGAGGGCGCGGAGGATGTCTTCAAGATTAATAGGAGGAGGTGCAGATGAGGATCCTGGAATGTCGTGGACTGGAGGAGCACTATCCAACTCTTCTTGTATTTCGCCTGCAGCGGCTGCAGGTTGGTCTTCATGGGCAGGTGCACGCTCTGCGGGAATTTCAGGATCGAACAACCAGTTTGCTCGGTTACTTGGATCGATTCGATCCCTGTTCGGAAAAATGATATTCTGATAGACAGTGTTCCTGATTACAGGGTGGAATCTGCCGTCTTCCCGCTCATAGATGAGGTGTGCGACTTTGCAGTGATCCATAGTTAGCAAAGCCGGTGCCATAGAAGGCAAGGTTGCGAGAGCAGCACCGTAGTTCATACCAATGGCAAGTGAAGTAACTAGCCCTCCGAAATAGAATGGTTTTCCACCTCTAGCACAAATAGAGTGGATGTGATCAAGTAGGAACGGGGCGGCATTGATCTTTTGCCCAGTGAACGCGCAATGTAAAAAGAAGATCTCCTTGGAGTTGAGCTTATGGTTGTTGTCGCGGGCGAAAATTGTGTTGCTAAGGATGCGATGGAAGTAGCGGATGGCCGGATTGTTAATGTGGGTGGCATTCAGGTGGTCGTAGGATCCGGCACGGATATTCGTTAGATTGTGCCACAAGTTGAAAGCCTCCTCACCAAAATTATCCGGCACTCGAAGATGAGCACCTTCGTCCGAACAAAAGCCTAGAAGTCTTGCGATGTCGGATTGAGGCAACTCGTGCTCAACGCCAAACATCCAGAATTTTTCCAGGCCTGACAGTTGGTTTGTGACACCTGGCGGAGTAAGGTAAACAAATGAACTCAAGAACTCAAGAGTAAGAGTTTCGTAGATCGGTCTTGGTTCGCGGCACAGGTTCCACAAATCCATACTTTGCAATAATCGGCGGACACTGTCAAGCAGTCCCAAACTCCTCAGGCAGTCGATATCAACGTACCGTGTGGGTTGGAGACCTCGACGTTGGAATTTCTGAAACTTTGCCCGTTGATTCTCTCCCTGTTCGCCGATTCTGAAATTGAGGGCTGGAGCGTGTGGGTTGTTTGCCATGGTGGAGGTAGGATTTGATTTGGGAATATGAAAATGGGGTACTGTATGGATGGTAATTTGGTGCGGGGAGTTTAGAAGTTAGAAGAAAAATGGAGTGAGTGGGTAGTTTTTCGTGTGATGTGGTAACAATGGAGGAAGTGGGTTTATGAAGGGGATGGTTGAAAGTTGGAACGGTTCTCTGTAATAGCCGTTTTGATACACTGTTTGTGTGACGGTCGTCACGAGGGTGTGACACTCGTCATGAGGCAAAAAGGCGTGTTACGCTCGTCACAAGGGTGTGACGGTCATAACGCGTTCAGCGTCATTAATGAGACGAACGTTACAGGACCGTTGGGGTGTTTATATTTTTATATTTTATTAATTTCTTGGAAATAAGGTTTGAAGTATATATTTTTTTCAATTTTTGAAATATTTTAAATAATAAGAGTTTTAAATATAGAGGTGATCTAATAATTTAAAGTTTGTAATATTTGTTACCAGTACATAACGAAATAGAAATATTGCGTATAAACATAGACCGTAAATAAAACAGTAAACTGGAAATGAAAAGGAATAAAAATTAA
The DNA here is from genome assembly GCA_948472305.1 of Vicia faba. NCBI lineage: Eukaryota > Viridiplantae > Streptophyta > Magnoliopsida > Fabales > Fabaceae > Vicia > Vicia faba. Next base: position 750,951,086 of record OX451739.1, read on the forward strand.
AATAAACTTTAATTGAATAAATTCATGAGAAATTGTTTCAAAGTAACTAGGAATAAAAAATGATAATGCTGAAATAATAACCAAAATCCCTCCCACACTAAAACTAAACAGTGTCCCCACTGTATGTACAAATGCGAGAGAGAAGAAAATGAATAACAATGGCAACTCTAGCCACGGGGAGGCGGAAACATATGCTGATGCATGTAGTCCAACTGATCAGTCACCAAGTCCATGAAGGTTATGAAGTCCACCCGGAGAGATGTCAGCTCGCCCCGCATGTCAGTAATTGCCTCATGTAAGGAGTGCAGGGTAACAGTAGGTGGAGGTGGAGTAATCTCAAGAGCCTGGGTCGCGGTCTCAGCGGAAGTAGCCTGTTGTTCCCAAGGATCAGGGAACTCATGGTATCTTGGCGGTGTAGCAGGATCTTCATCAGCATTAGTAGTGTTTGGAACCTCATAGATGTCAACCGTAGATGGTGAGGAGGGCGGTGAAGCAGGATGGTGAAGGTCAAACAGCCAGTTATCTCGGTTGTGCACACTGGTGATAGGGTCCGGAAGCTTAAACTGGTGGACGATCTGATGATTAACTAGCAGGTCAAATTGATCTGGTCCAAGGTTTCCGATCATGCTAGTGTTGAAACAGAATGCAATGTCCATCGGCTTTATTCCATAAAGCGGGGCAGATCCGAGCATAGGCCGGCGGAGTCCAATTGTATTAGATAGCATGGTAACTAACCCACCCAACAAGATCGGTGCATTCGAAGTCTGGATGATACGCTCCATATTAGCGAGCATATAAGCTGCACCGTTCACCGGACGGCTCTGGGATGCACAATACATAATAAACAGCTCATCGCGGGATACAGATGTGACATTCTGCTGTTTGCCAAAGATGGTGTGGGCTATGATCTTATGGAAATACCTGATAGTCGGGTTATGGATGCATTCAGAGTAAAGATCAGACGGCCCAGGATGGTTATTACCAGTGATGCTTCCCCAGAAATAATCAAGATCAGATTCAGGCAAGAGGTTCTCCTGTGTCATACTGATAACATCGGGTCCAAAAGGGAACCCAAGCAGCTGGCTAAACTCCCGGAGGTTATAAGTGTAATCCATGTTAAACATCCTGAATGTGATCAACCCACGGTTGAATCCCATCCCATGATTTGGAATGAAGCTCAGGGTGCTTAGGAACTCAAGGGTCAGCCTCTTGTAGGTACAGAACCGTCTTCGGATAGGAGCAGTGTCCCAGCCAATCTGATGCAGCAAGTACATGACACTCTCACGAATGCCAAGGGCGGTCATAGCATGATCATCTGCGTAGATAGTAGGGCACATCTCCCATTCACCCAGGTTCGCAAATCGTCTTCTTTGGTGTCTGCTTCTCAATTTGACATTCATGAAGTTTACACAATCCATAGCGCTAAATATGAAAGCAAAAGAATTACCCCCCTGAAAATATTTGATAAATGTTTGAAAAAAAGAGAAATTAAGTAAGTATTTTTGGGTTAGGAAATTGCCAAAGTTAAATTAAAAAGAAAAAGAAAGATGAAAGGGAAAAATCAAAACAAAAGAAAAATAGAAAGGAGTAAGAGATGCATCATGAAAATGTTTTAAAGATTAAGAAAAAGAAAAGAAAAATAAAAGCATGTTAAAGCAGAAAAAATAATTAAAGTAAAACATGGGTTGCCTCCCACGAAGCGCCTTTATTTTATGTCGACGGCTCGACAGTTAACACCTATTCAGTTAGGTATTTGGGGTAGGCGGCTCACTTAACTGAAGATAAGCCGAATAGTCGATATTTCCGACATTAAAGTAGTGTTTTAGGCGCTGGCCATTAACTATGAATGGTTCGATAGAACTGCCTTTAATTTCTATCGCACCACTTGAGAAAACTTTGTTAATTTCGAACGGTCCAGACCATCTGGAACGTAATTTTCCCGGGAAAAGTTTCAGTCTAGAGTTGAATAGGAGTACGATGTCTCCTTCCTTAAAGTCTTTCCGCGAGATACGCTTATCGTGCCATTTTTTTGTTCGTTCTTTATAGATTTTAGCATTTTCATAAGCGTCTAAACGCAATTCTTCTAATTCATGGATATCTAACACTCGTTTTTCGCCAGCACTCTTATAATTTAAGTTAAGGGTTTTTATGGCCCAATAAGCTTTATGCTCTAATTCTACTGGAAAATGACAAGATTTTCCATAAACTAACTTGAACGGCGTTGTTCCGATAGGGGTTTTAAAAGTTGTCCGGTATGCCCAAAGAGCATCGTTTAGCTTGGAGGACCAGTCCTTTCTGGATGAAGTTACGGTTTTCTCAAGGATTTGTTTTATCTCCCTATTTGACACTTCCACTTGTCCGCTCGTTTGAGGATGGTATGGTGTGGCTATGCGATGTTTAACGCCATATTTGGAAAGTAATTTTTCGAAGATTCTAGAGATAAAATGGGAGCCACCATCACTGATCACTAGTCTTGGTACACCGAATCGTGGGAAGATAATATTCTTGAATAGTTTTAGTACCACACGTGTATCGTTTGTGGGTGCGGCGATGGCTTCAATCCATTTTGATACGTAGTCGACGGCTACTAAAATATATTTATTTCCAAAAGATGCGGGGAAAGGTCCCATGAAATCAATTCCCCATACATCAAAAACTTCTACTTCGAGGATTCCTTTTTGCGGCATTTCGTCGCGTCTAGATATATTTCTTGTGTGTTGACATCTATCGCAGTTCATAATTGCTACGTGGACGTCTTTCCATAAGGTAGGCCAAAAGAAGCCAGCTTGAAGTATTTTTGCACAGGTTTTTGACGTACTAGCGTGTCCACCATAAGGGGCGGAATGGCAATGGGAAATGACGTTGTCTATTTCATCATTGGGAACGCAGCGACAGTAGATACCATCGGCGCCTCTTTTAAAGAGTAATGGTTCATCCCAAAAGTAGTGTTTAAGATCATGGAAAAATTTCTTCTACTGTTGGTACGTTAAATCGGGTGGTAGAACACCGGCAGCTAAATAGTTGACGAAGTCAGTGTACCATAGCAGTGTGGTGTTAGTACAAATGGCTTTTACTACCTCAGTTGTTAAAGGTTCATTATGTTGATCTAAATTGTCGGTAGGGTTTATCTCTAGCTTGGCAACAACGCGTTCATAAGGGAAATCTTCGTTTATGGGAACACTCTCGGTTTGGATTCCATCTAATCTCAATAAATGGTCTGCTACCACGTTTTCAGTTCCTCTCTTGTCTTTTATTTCTAAGTCAAACTCTTGTAGGAGTAAGATCCATCTGAGCAGTCGCGGTTTGGCGTCCTTCTTTCTTAGTAAGTATCGGATCGCAGCATGATCCGTATAAATAATGATTTTAGCGCCAACTAAGTAGGAACGAAATTTATCCAACGCGAATACCACAGCTAAGAGTTCCTTCTCCGTAGTGGCGTAATTCATCTGTGCTGGGTCAAGCGTTCTGCTTGCATAGTAGATAGCGTGAAGCTTTTTTTCTTTGCGTTGTCCTAGGACTGCGCCTACAGCATAATCACTCGCATCGCACATTATTTCAAATGGTAAATTCCAATCAGGAGGTTGTATAATAGGTGTTGAGATTAAGGCCTCTTTAAGTGTCTCGAATGCGTTCAAGCATTTATCATCGAAAATAAACTCAGCCTCTTTCATTAATAATTCGGTTAGTGGCTTGGTGATTTTAGAGAAATCTTTTATAAAACATCGGTAAAAACCCGCGTGTCCTAGAAAACTTCGTATTTCTCTAACTGTTTTGGGTGGTTGAAGGTTTTTGATAATTTCGATCTTTGCTTTGTCGACTTCAATCCCTCTATTTGATACAATGTGACCCAACACAATTCCTTGTCTTACCATGAAGTGAAATTTTTCCCAGTTGAGCACTAGGTTGACATTGACACAGCGTTTCAGGACTAATTCAAGGTTTGATAAACATCCGTCGAAACTCTCTCCACAGACAGAGAAATCGTCCATGAATACTTCCATGATTCCGTCTAAAAAATCTACGAAGATCGCCATCATGCATCGTTGGAAAGTTGCAGGTGCGTTACATAGTCCAAATGGCATTCTTCGGTATGCAAAGGTACCATAGGGACATGTGAATGTGGTTTTCTCTTGATCATCAGGATGAATGGGAATTTGAAAGAATCCTGAGTATCCATCAAGGTAGCAGAAATGGGAATGTTTGGCTAAACGCTCAAGCATTTGATCAATGAATGGTAATGGGAAATGGTCTTTGCGCGTAGCTTTGTTTAATTTTCTATAATCGATACACATTCTCCATCCTGTTTGAGTATGTTGTGCTACCGATTCGCCTTTTGTGTTCGTTATAACCGTAACGCCTCCTTTCTTAGGCACCACGTGAACTGGACTGACCCAGTTGCTATCTGATATTGGGTATATGATGCCTGCTTCTAGTAATTTCTGCACTTCCTTCTTAACGACTTCACTTAGGATAGGATTTATTCGTCTTTGATGTTCTCTAGAAGTCTTGCAGTCCTCCTCCAGCAAAATGCGGTGCATACAGAGAGAGGGGCTTATTCCTTTTAGATCTGATATATTATAGCCTAATGCGGCTGGATATTTCCTTAACACACTAAGAAGTTTTTCGGTTTCGATCTCTCCTAATTTGGCATTGACTATAACTGGTCGTTCGAGTTCTTTATCTAAGAATTCATACCTAAGATCCTCAGGTAATGTTTTAAGTTCTATACCAGGTTTCTTATTAGTTGGGTCAGGATCGGGCGTTAAGGCTAAACATTCGCTTAGGTTGGCATCTAAGTGTTCTTGTTTCCAGTCTTCGTTCTTGAGGATAGTTGGTGTCTGAATTTTCAGCATCTCAGAATAGGTGTCCTCTTGGCATTCAAGTTCTTTGACACATTCATCAATGATATCTAGGAGACAACATGAGTCATCTATAGCAGGGGCTTTAAAGAATTAGGAAATAATGAATTCTACTTTTTCTTCTCCTACCTCGAAGGTAAGTTTTCCTTTCTTAACGTCTATGATGGCTCCTGCAGTAGCTAAAAATGGTCTTCCTAGTATGATGGGAATGTTTGAATCTTCCTTGATGTCCATTATTATAAAGTCGGTCGGTATGTAAAATTGTCCTATTCAGACAGGAATGTTCTCTAGCATACCAACAGGAAATTTGACTGACCTGTCGGCTAGTTGTAGGGACATCTTGGTAGGTCTCATGTCGCCTAATTTGAGCTTCTCGCAAATAGATAAGGGCATTAGACTAACACTGGCTCCTAAATCGCATAGAGCTTTGTCTATGACAGATTTTCCAATTACACATGGTATGGAGAAACTACCAGGATCTTTTAGCTTTGGAGGCATGTTGTTTTGAATTATGGCGCTACATTTGGCAGTTATCATGACGGTTTCATTTTCAACGATTTTTTTCTTATTGGCCAATATTTCTTTTAGGAATTTAGCATATGACGGCATTTGGGTTATAGCTTCTGTAAATGGAATAGTGACATTTAGTTGTTTCAGAAGTTCTACCAATTTCTTGAATTGTCCCTCGTTCTTGGATTTTGCAAGTCTTTGGGGGTATGGAATTGGTGGTTTATATGGTGGTGGAGGCACATAAGGTTTTTCTGAAGCCTCTCTGTTCTCATTCGCGTCTTCCTCTACATTTTCATATTGATCTTTCGACTTCTCCATTTCTTTTTCGGGCTTTTGATACATGGTCGGGTTTTGGAGTCTAGGATCTACCGGTCCATCAAGGGCTGTCCCACTTCGTAATGTAATAGCATTTGCATGTCCTTTAGGATTGGGCTGTGGCTGTCCAGGAAATGTACCAGCAGGTGTGGCAGAACTAGCTTGGTGTTGTGCTACTTGGGAGATTTGGGTTTCTAACATTTTATTGTGAGTAGCTAGGGCATCTACCTTTTTTGCTAATAGCTTTAACTGTTCACCGGTGTGAACGTTTTGATTGAGGAATTCTTTGTTTTGTTGGGCTTGATTAGCGATAAAATTCTCCATCAGGATTTCAAGGTTAGATTTCTTAGGAATGTTAGGAACATTACCAGCGGGTTTTTGATAACCTGGAGGTACAGCAGGTGCTTGCCCAGGTGCATATAAAGCGTTATTGCTCTTGTACGAGAAGTTAGGATGGTTCTTCCAACCAGGATTATAGGTATTGGCATAAGGATTTCCTTGAGCGTAATTTACCTGATCAACTGATATTCCTGCTAATATTTGACATTCGGTTCCAACATGACCAGGAACTCCACAAACTTCGCAGCTTGGGGTTACTGCAGCCATGGTAGTTGCAGGAGGCAAGGTCAAGCTTTCTATCTTTTGGGTAAGAGCATCTACCTTAGCATTAACTTTATCTAGGCTACTAACCTCGTACATCCCGCCTTTGGCTTGAGTTTTCTCCACAGATGTTCTTTCTCCTCCCCACTGATAGTGGTTTTGAGCCATGTTTTCAATGAGTTGGTTAGCTTCGTCATAAGGCTTGTCTATCAGTGTACCACCTGCGGCGGCATCTATAGATAGTCTTGTGTTGTACAAGAGTCCATTATAAAATGTGTGGATTATCAGCCATTTTTCTAATCTGTGATGTGGGCATATTCGCATCATATCTTTGTAGCGCTCTCATGCATCGAATAGCGATTCAGTATCCTTCTTCCTAAATCCGTTGATTTGGGCTCTTAGTGCAGCGGTCTTGCTTGGGGGAAAGTATCGTGCCAAGAATATAATCTTCAGTCCTTCCCACGTAGTGACGGAATTTGATGGCAAGGATTGCAACCAAGCTCAAGCTCTATCTCTTAGTGAGAAAGGGAAAAGACGTAATCTTATCGCATCTTTACTAACACCGTTCGCTATAACTGTGTCGGCAAATTGAACAAATTTTGTAAGATGTTCATTCGGATCCTCAGAAGGATCTCTAGAGAATTGGCGTTGTTGGATAGCTGATATCAATGATGGTTTCAACTCGAAATCGTTTCGATTTATTGCTGGAGCAGCAATGCTGTTATGGGGTTCTTGTTGTGATGGAGTTGCGTACTCCTTCAGTGGACGGGTCCTTTGTTCTTCGGCCATGTCTAATTCTGGATTGGTTTCGGTTTCAGAGGAAGAATTAGAATCAGTTTCAGAATCAATCTTGATTTCTGGTTTAGGTAAAGGAATAGCGTGATTTAAACAGTAATCCTTGACTGCACGTCTTACGGAAAGAATGCGTTCAGGTTCGTCCGTCGATTTGTCAAGTGGTTCGCCTTGTGAGCAAGTCCTTGGCATACAAATCGACAAAGGGTGTCTGTTGCCTAGTCTAAACGCGCAACAGAAGAATCATAATTAATTGACTACCAGTCCCCGGCAACGGCGCCAAAAACTTGATCGGGACTTTATGAGTTTGTCGGGATACTAACTGCAAGTATACAGTTCAGTCGTTCTAGTTTTAAAAGATTATCGAACCCACAGAGACTGAGGATCATTCGCATACGATCTAATGCTACAGTTTGTCTAACTAAGCGATGAATATTCGATTTTTGGGGGAAACAGTTTAATTAAAAATAATAGTACTAATTATACCGGTATGTGATAATCGGACTTAGGGAATTCGGTGAATCGCTTGGCCTATAAAGTATTTCGGTAAAAGCTAATTGTTTAAAAACCTGAGACATACACTCTCGTGTTTATGAAATAAGTCATGCTACTAAACCTAGTGGATGCATTTTAAATTTAATAACACTTTTTGAAAACAATTTGAATCTAATTAATTTATTAAAACACTCTCGTGTATTTAAAAATCAATGTTTCGTTACCACTATCTGGGTTGAACCCCAGCTCTCGCATGCAGGTTCTTGCCTTAATTAATTTCCCACTCTCGTGGCAAAATCGTGTTAATTAACCTCTCACTCTCGTGACAAGGATAGTTAAATTAATCTTGGAAATTGGAAACCAGAAATTGTTTTATAAATATTTTTGGCCAAGGAATCACTGAATTCTTTCAGTTCTTACGGTCACATACCGGTATTAATAATTTAGCCAGACATAATTAACTTAACAGTAATACAATTCAAAATATAATTCATAGCAATAATTGGCATAATATAAAAACTGAATGAATAATAATTGCAATATAAAACCTGGAATCAAATTTGCTATGGTAATCTTGAAGTATTACAATAATCCAATCTTCGAGCTTGATTTGCAGTAAATAATTTGTGTTAATTCTTGAAAGAAGAATTAACACTTAAAACTAAAAACTAAGACTTTGAATGAAAATTACAGGAACGTGAAAACAATATTCCAAAACAAGCAAATGGAAAATAATTGCAAAAGAAAATAATATTTGTTCTGAGGAAAATTCTTCGACCCTTGAACTATGCACTGGTACACATATATATAGCATAGGAAAATCAGCAGTTAAGAATTCTTGATGAAGTCTTCAATGGAGAAAATATAGGAGCACTAATAGTGGTGGCAAGAAAATAGGGGACTCAGCAGAAAAAGGGAGAACGAGTCTGCCCTTAATGCCCACGTCTCAATCCATGTATAACGTCCACCTTCACGCGCGTGACGGTCGTCACAGGTGGGTGACGGTCATAACACGCTGAAGTAGTGCATTACGCTCGTCAGTGGTGTGTGACGAGCGTTTCTTCATGTTGGGGGGTGTTACGCCCGTCACAAGGATGTGACGACCGTCACTGTTCCAAAAATCCAAACTTTGTAATTTTTTTATTCTTTTTCTCTTTGTTTATTGTCTTGCCTTCTTCATGTTGTCCTTTTCCATCGGTTTGAGTCGACAAATGTTATACCTGTAAAAAGACAAATAATCTCGGAATAATCGGGGGTTAGACGACTTAATGAAATATAAAAATCGGTAAAAAGCATGGTAATTATACAATATGTTTTCTCGTTATCATCAGCATAGATCTGACACTTATGGAAAGTCCTTGAGTGATGGTGACAATCAGTTTCCATTGTTGACCAATAATAACCAGCCCTCAGAATCTTCTTGGCCATTGTGTGTCCACTAGAATGAGTTCCAAAGATACCACCATGCATGTCCTCCATGATTTTCTCTTCCTCCTTCTTGTCTACACAGCGGAGCAGAGTTGAATCGTGGTTGCGCTTGTACAAGATTCCAATGCTTAGGAAAAATTTGGCTAAAAACCTTCGCAAGAATTTCTTATCATTGATGGAAGCTCCTTTAGGATACTCTTGTGCTTCCAGATATCTCCTCACTTCATGATACCAAGGCTTCTCTTCGTCGGTGTCAATCTCACAACAGTGTGTTGGTTCGTCAAATCTTTCAATTGTAATTCTAGGAGCCTCGTTGTCCCACTTGACCTTGAACATGAAGGACATTGTTGCTAAGGCATCTGCCAACTGATTTTCTTCTCTTGGAAAGTGTTCGAAGGTAACCTCCTCAAAGTATGGGATTAGGGTTAACACAAGCTCTTTGTAGGGGATCAGATTAGGATGTTTGGTATCCCACTCTCCTTTAACTTGACTGATTACTAAAGTCGAATCTCCATATACACTCAAGGATTTGATTCTTAGATCAATGGTAGACTTAAGACCCGAGATGCATGGCTCATACTCATCCATGTCGTTTGTATAATCGAAGCATAGTCTGGCAGTGAAAGGTGTGTGGCAACCTTTGGGAGAAATAATCACAGCACCAACTCCATTACCCAAAGCATTGGAAGCTCCATCAAAAACCATATTCCATCGTGATCCTTTTTCAATTTTGTCATACGGTCCAGGCTTTTTGCAGTCAGTTATCAACATGATATTCTCGTCCTGGAATTCAAAGATCATGGACTGGTAATCATCAACAGCTTGATGAGCCAAATGATCTGCCAATATACTTCCTTTGATGGTCTTTTATGTTGTATATTGGATGTCATATTCAGTCAGAATCATTTTCCATCTAGCTATCCGTCTAGAGAGAGCTGGCTTTTCAAATATGTACTTGATAGGGTCAATCTTTGAAATCAACAGAGTGGTGTGAGTCAACATATATTGTCTTAGCCGGCAAGCAGCCCATGCCATAGCGCATCAAGTTTTCTCGAGCAGTGAATATCTGGTTTCAGAGTCGGTAAATTTTTGCTCAGGTAGTATATTGCATGCTCTTTTTAGTCAGACTCGTCATGTTGGCCCAGCACGCACTCCATTGAATTCTCTAATACAGTCAAGTACATTATCATAGGTCTTTCTTCAATTGGAGGCATCAGGATGGGAGGTTCTTGTAAATATTCCTTGATCTTGTCAAAGGCTGCTTGACAGTCGTCGTTCCATCTGACTACTTGATCTTTCTTTAAGAGTTTGAATATTGGCTCACAAGTAGCAGTCAAGTGATATATGAATCGAGCAATGTAGTTGAGTCGACCTAAGAAACCCCTAACCTCTTTCTTAGTACATGGAGCTTGCATTTCTTGTATGGCTTTGACTTTTGTCGGGTCGACCTCAATACCTTTTCCACTGACGACGAACCCTAAGAGTTTTCCAAATCTTACCCTGAAGGTGCATTTGTTGGGATTCAGCCTTAACTTATATTTCTTTAATATTTCAAACGGCTTGTGAAGATAATCAAGGTGTTGTTCCTCAGTTTATGACCTTGCAGTCATATCATCCACATACACTTCTATTTCATGATGGATCATGTCATGGAATAGGGCTATCATAGCTCGTTGATAGGTTGCCCCTGCGTTCTTCAAACCGAAAGGCATAACCTTGTAACAAAAAGTGTCCCACTGTGTAACAAAAGTGGTTTTCTCAATGTCTTCGGGAGCCATTTTGATTTGATTATAGCCAGAGAAGCCATCCAGGAAGGAGAAGACTTTATGTTGAGTAGTGTTGTCGACCAAGATGTTAATATGCGGTAGTGGGAAGTCATCTTTGGGGCTTTCCTTATTCAAATCCCTATAGTCTACACACATATGGACTTTCCCATCTTTCTTTGGCACGGGGATCACATTTGCCACCCATTGGGGATATGACGTCACTGCTAGAAAACCTGCATTGAATTGCTTCATTACCTTCGCTTTTATCTTTTCAGACATGTCTGGCCGCATACGATAAACTTTTTGCTTGACTAGAGGGAAATCTTCCTTTGTTGGTAGACGATGAACGATAATGTCAGTATCAAGCCCCGACATATCTTCATATGACCAAGCAAACACCTCAACGTAGTCATGTAGCATCTGGACCAATCTGCCTTTGATATCGTCTTCCAAGTTGGCGCTGATCTTGACCTCTTTCTTGTTTGTCTCAGTACCTAGGTTGATCACCTCAACTGGATCTTCATGAGTTTGGATGGCTTTCTCCTCTTGCATCAGAAGTATGGCTAATTCCCGTGGTATTTCACTGTCTTCTTCGCCTTCGTCTTCGGCTTGGTTGATTGGATGTTCAAAGTCATAGCTGGAAATAGCATATTCGTTGGCAATGAGATCTGGGGTGGATGAGGATCTGCAAGTGTGTGTGTGTGTGTGTGTGTGTGTGTGTGTGTGTGTGTGTGTGTGTGTGTGTGTGCATGTAAGATACATGGTTATTTTGAAAATGCAATAAAGTGAAATAAAGGCAATGAGCGCAAAATTTGAATGCAAAAGAGTCCAATGTTTTTCATTAAATAATCATATGGCATATGGAAATGAACAAACCCTTAACAAATGGATCATAGTGCCTCGGGAAAGGCACATGGCTTAAACTCATTATTTTGAAATTAAATTATAGACAATTTTCTTGAACTAATAAAAACAGTAAATAGTAATTACTCCTTGTTGAAGGAGATGGGAATGAAATCCTTAACACACCAGTTGTTGAGCTCCTCTCTGGCAGTCGGGTAGATCCATTTATGAAAGTTACAGTCATCCTCAGAGTCTTCAATATCATTCATTTCGTGATTACCAATGCGAATGGGTGATTTTCCTATGCGAGCATGTTTGACCTTCTTTTGAGCTTCGGCAATGAAACCCAGTCCAAACTTGTCTGCTTTGAATGGAATTTCAGTGAGTTGTCCCCAAATAGTACAACTTCTATATTCGACCACAGCGTGAGCGTCTTTGAGTGAAACCATCCTTGGCATAACTTCATCATCTTTTGGAACATCAGGAGTAGCCACGGAAACCATGGGAGGAACCACTTTAAAGGCTTGGCAAGGAGTCTTTATAAACTTACCATCCATTTCCACATATTTGAATTAATTGAGGTGGCTCACCATGAACTCTTATTCACCACAGACAGTAATGATCTTTCCCTTGACTAGATATTTCAAGTTTTGGTGAAGGGTGGACGTCATTGCTCCTGCCCCATATATCTAAGGGCGCCCAAGTAAACAAGAGTAAGCGGGACGGATATCCATCACATAAAAAGTAAATTTGAAAACTTATGAACCCACCTTAATGGGGAGGTCTACTTCTCCATGCACCATCCTCTTGGATCTATCAAAAGCCCTTACAACTATGTCACTTGGCTTCAACACCAGACCTTCGCAATCCAACCGATCTAAGGCACCTTTGGGTAGGACATTTAGAGAGGACTTGTATTCACCAAGACATGGGACAGAGTAGTTCCTTTTCATTCAATAGAGACATGCAAAGCCTTGTTATGATTTCTTCCAACTGGTGTCAAGTCAGCATCAGAGAACCCCAATCCATTGTTGGCAGTTAAACTCGCCAAATAATTTTCAAATTGATCGACTGTGGTCTCTTAGGAACATATGCTTTCTTTAAAAATTTGATCAATGCTTGAGCGTGAGCATCAGAGCAAAGTAACAAAGATAACATAGAGATATTGGAGGGGGTTTTCCCCAGCTGCTCTGCTATCTTAAAATCACTCTTCTTTATGATCTTCAAAATATCCTCCATTTCTTGGGTGGGGGGTTCCTCAGTAACAATGTCTTTGGCAGACGCCTCTATCCTAGCAGGCTCAACCATATTTTCTTTGCCCTTAGTGTAAGTACTAGGTTTGTCCTTGGTAATGCGAACTGGTGTAGTTGTATTAGTTGGAGGTGAAATGTTAGGAGAGAAGATTCTCCCCTTCCTTGTCACCTTGCTAGAACCAGCAATATTGGTAACATCATCAGTTTTGTCTTCATTAATCCAGGAGTCTTGCTTAAACCCATGGTAGTATACTTCAGCACCATAATTCCAATGGACTGCCTTATCGGAAGAATAAGGAATTGGCCCCAGAGTAGTAATTATCAAGGGGAAATATTCGGTTCATCGGAAATTCTAATAGGACCTTTTGAAGAGATCCTAATAGATTTGTTGGAAATGGTTATGATGGATATGTCTTCAGCTTTTTCAGTCAAACTTTTTATGGCCGGAGTTCTTTCAAACAGGATCTCATGACTATCTATCAGGTGTTGAACACCTTTTTTCATCCATTCGCATCCATTCTTTTGTAGAGCACAACAGTTAGTCTTTTAAACAACCGGAGAAAACCCCAGCTCTCAGCAAATTTTCTTTAACAATGGTCAGTGGAGTAGTCAAATCTTCAACGGAGGAAACAAGAGCAGTGTCTTCAATTGCATTGACACCTGGACCCTTGTTTTTTTTTTTTTTTACTTTCACATCCCCCTTTTTACTAAAAACACCATGTAGGCCCATACACACTTATTTTTATTTTATTTTCTGACTTTCAAACAAAAACACCTTGGGCCTAGCCCTATTTACTATTTTTACCACCCTTTTTACTCTCTAACACCTCAGCCCAACTATTTTCATTTCTTTTGTATCTTGTTTATTTTTATTTAAATATTTATTTTATTTAAACCAAAAAAATACAAAAATATATATTTTTTAATAACTAAATTATTTATTTTATTTTGTAAATACATAGAACTAGGTTTATTTATTTTACACACTTTAAAATACTTTCTTTTTTTTAAATTAATATTAACATTCAATTTATTTCATAAATAAATTTTAGACTTAGGTCTCATTTTTCTTAATTTCAAATTAGGTTTTAGGTCTTGATTAAGTAATTAATTAACTTCTTTTATTAAAACTAATTGATTAATTAAGTTAAAACACTTTTTCTACCAAAACTCATAAAAAATATTTTTCTTTTATATCATCTTTATATTCTTGTACATTGTATTTGGCATCATTCAATATGGTTGTAATTGTAATTAGGTTTTAATTTCTTTCATACCCATTTGTAATTTGCAAATCCTCATTCCCTAAAGTGATGTTATAGCGTAGGACTTTTAAATTCCGCAATATATCGCTTTCCATATTTATTGCTAGTAATTAGGGTTTGTATAGCAAGACTTAAAATCAAACAAGCAGACAACCCTAATTCAAGACAAATTCATGAAAATAATACACCTCACACATTTGCACCTCTAGGATTAACCTCACTTGCTGCCTTAGAATAAAACAGTCATGTCCCTCGAGCGTGGGATACTTTAGCAATGACCCTCAAATACAAGATCGTAGTCCCTCGATGATCCTTCGATGTTACCTTAGGTAAACGATCTTAGACCCTTAAGATAAATTGCTAAGGTATCCTACAATGTTGCCTTCTATGATTGTACGATGACGCATGTATGTCCCTTCACATCCAATGATATGGTTGCTTACTAACTAATAGTAAGACAATAATATCTAAAGTAGGAAGAAAAGAACAAAGACTTGTTGAGTAGGTAGAACGCTCATAGTTGCTTGCTCACAAACATTTCAAACAAAACATCTTTCAAACAAAACATCTTTCAAACACACCAACACTTTCATGAAATATTTTCAAAAGTCAACACTTTGTATACATTCTTATAGAGACGAGAATCATTACAAAGTTCGCCTAAACAAAGAAACTTTTCAAAAATACTTTCAAACCCATACAAACCTATTTTTACAAAGCATTTCAAAGTGATCTAGCAACTATAAGCCCATAGATAACTACGGATGAAAAGTGTGCTAACACCTTCCCTTTTCATAACATATCCCCCAAACTCAAGGAAATTCTCAAAAGGTATTTCCTGTTCTTTTCACCCTTTCCTTTATTAGATAAAAGAAAATTCGGTGGCGACTCTTGCTATCCGCAACAATTGCGATAAAATGCAAAACATCCAAGTCAGTTCTCCCATCGTATTACACTCCTGGTATGGGTTCAGTGACCACTTCATATGTGTGTTTGAATTGTTCGTTGAGTATTTTTTGTAAAGACTTTGGAGTTGATTTAGTCTATCTTTCGTTAGATCAACTTGATGTTATTCTTGGGATGAACTGGTTGGAATAAAATCATGTTTATGTCAACTGTTTTGATAAGACGCTTATCTTTCTTGATTCTAGTTTTAACAGAGATTTCTTTATGTCTTCCAAGCAAGTGAATGATTATGTGCGAGATGGTGTTGTGTTGTTGGCTTTTATGGCAACATTGAATGTTAATGGGAAACGAACATTGGTGAATTAGCAATAGTTCATGATTTTCCTGAGGTATTTCCTGAAGATGTAAGTGATTTTCCGCCAGAGCATGAGGTAGAGTTTAAGGTTAATTTAATTACAGGAACTAGTTTGGTATCGATGGCTCCATATCGGATATCAACGTATGAATTGAAAGAGTTGAAGAGTCAACTTGAGGATTTGCTTGAGAAGAGATTCATTCGTCCTAGTGTATCACCGTGGGGTGCACCAATTTTGTTGGTTAAGAAGAAAGAAGGTATTATGAGGTTATGTGTGGATTATAGACAACTGAACAAGGTGACTATCAAGATTAAGTATCCACTTCCGAGGATTGATGATTTAATGGATCAGTTGGTTGGGACAAGTGTGCTTAGAAATATAGATTTGAGGTCTGGGTATCATCGGATTCGTATGAAGGATGAAGATATTCAGAAGACTGCTTTTAGAACAAGGTATGATCATTATGAGTATTTTGTGATGTCGTTCGGTGTGACCAATTCCCCTGGTGTATTTATGGAATACATGAACAGGATTTTCCATCAATATTTGGATAAGTTTGTGGTTGTTTTCATTGATGATATTTTGATATATTCAAAGAGTGAAGAGGATCATTTGAGCATCTGAAGATTGTGTTATTTGTGTTGAAAGAGAAGCAGTTGTATGTGAAGTTTTCTAAATGTGAGTTTTGGTTGGAGGAAATGAATTTCCTTGGTCATGTGATGTCGAGTGCTGGTATTTATGTTGATCCATCGAAGATTGAGGTTGTGTCTCAATGGGAAGCTCCAAAATCTATTTTTCAGATTAGAAGTTTTCTTGGTTTAGAAGGTTATTATTGGAAGTTTATTGAAGGATTTTCCAAGTTAGCTTTTTCGTTAACACAATTGACTAGGAAGGGTCAAGCTTTTATTTGGACTACACAGTGTGAAGCTGGTTTTCAAGAGCTTAAGAGAAGGTAGACATTCGCTCCTATTTTAATTTTGCCTGATCTAGCAGAACTGTTTGTTGTGTATAGTGACACTTCATTGATGGGTTTAGGAGGTGTGTTGATGCAGAATTGACAAGTTGTAACTTATGCTTCAAGGAAACTTAAAGTGCATGAAAGGAATTATCTGACTCATGATTTGGAGTTAGTTGTTGTTGTGTTTGTATTGAAACTTTAGAGGCATTATTTGTTTGATTGATATTTAATATGTTTAGTGATCACAAGAGTTTGAAATATTTGTTTGATCAGAAAGAGTTGAATATGAGGCAAAGAAGATGGTTGGAACTCTTGAAGGATTATGATTTTGGTTTAAATTACCATCCGGGTAAAGTGAATGTTGGGGATGATGCATTGAGTAGGAAGTATTTGCATATGTCGATGTTGATGGTGCGAGAGATGGAATTACTTAAACAATTTCGAGATGTGAGTTTGGTTTGTGAAGAGACTTCTTCTGGAGTTAAGCTTAGAGGGCCATTATGGCTGAGCATCAACTTCAGAAAGTCGGAGGCTAGATTGCATTTACGAAAATGATCCTTTGGGGTTTGAAAAAGACCCGTTAAATTCAGTGCAGAAACTGTAGGCCCAGGATCCTTTAGAGGAAGTGGATCTTGGAGATGGCGTGATGAAGTGACCAACTTACATCAATACAAAAGTTGGTTCGAAAATGAAGATTCAGTTGGTTAAACTATTGAAATAATACATATATTTTTTTGCTACGGACTATGGTGAAATGCTCGGACTGAGTCAAAGCGTAGTGGAGCATCGCCTGCCTATTCAACAAGGGAAAAGGACGGTAAAGCAACATCCTCGAAGATTCTCCCCAGAGATCACATTGAAAATCAAACAAGATATTGAAAGACTAAAAGAAAATTCATCAAAATTGCAAGGTATGTCAAATGGTTAGAAAATATTGTTCATGTTATTAAGAAAAATGAAACTCTTAGAGTTTGTATAGATTTTAGGAATTTAAATAAAGCGACTCTTAAGGATGAGTATTCGATGCAAGTGGCGGAAATGTTAGTCGATTTGGCTGTAGGTTTTAAATATTTGAGTATGCTTGATGGATATTCTGGCTATAACTATATTTTTATAGCCGATGAAGATGTGCCCAAAATAGAGTTTTGATGCCCAGGCCTTGGGGACGTATGAATGGGTTGTGATGTCATTTGGTTTAAAAAATGATGGAGCAACCTATAAAAGGGCCATGAATTCCATGTTCCATGATTTCGTAGAACATTTTATGCAATTTTATATTGATGATATTGTAATTAAATCTTCGTCTGAAAGTGGTCATCTAAATCCTCTTCGACAATCCTTTGAAAGAATGAGGAAATATGGATTGAAAATGAATCCACTAAAGTGTGCTTTCGGTGTGCATGTAGGAGACTTATTAGGCTTCGTAGTGCATAAAAAGGCATTGAGATCAATCAAAACAAAACAAACGCAATTTTGGATCTCTAGCCTCCTTCGACGAAGAAACGGTTGCAGTCTTTGTTGCGGGAAATCAATTTCGTGAGGAGATTTATATCAAATTTAAGTGGCAAAACGAAAATTTTATCGCCATTTCTCAAGATCAAAAAAGAAAGTGAATTCCATTGGCGATAAAAGCAGCAAGAGGCTTTCAACGCGATCAAAGAATATCTTATAAAGCCTCATATCTTATTGCCACATAAACAAAACGAAAACATGAGATTGTATATAACTGTGTCTGACTTGACAATAGGAAACATGTTAGCCCAAGAGGATGATAATGGTGTTGAAATACCCATCTATTACCTTAGTCGAGTATTAATAGATGCAGAAACTAGGTATAATTTAATTGAAAAATTGTGCTTGTGTTTGTACTTCTCATGTACGAAACTAAAGCAATATATTAAGGCAATTGATGTTTATGTTTCGTCTCGATTTGATGTTATTAAACATATGTTGTCTAAGCCCATATTATATAGTCAAATTGGGAAGTGGGTGTTGGCATTAACTGGATTTTCTTTGTCTTATTTGCCTTTAAAAGCTATAAAAGGCCAAATTGTGGCAGATTTTATTATGGATCACACAATAGTCGAGTCATCCGTAAATATGGTAGACACGAACCCTTGGAAATTATATTTCGACGGATCGAGCCATAAGAATGGAACTGGTGTAGGAGTTTTAATAATTTCTCCAAAAAGGATGCCAACAAAACTCAAATGTAGAGTGGATGGAAAGTGTTCTAATAACGAAGCGGGATATGAAGCCTTAATCACTGGACTCAAAATATTGCGGGATTTGGGCGCAACCAAAATTGAAATAAAAGGTGATTCGGAGTTGTTGATCAAGAAAATCACACGAGAGTATAAGTGCATCAAGGAATATTTATTGGTATAATTCGAAATTGTGAATTGAATATTGGAAGGCATTGAAATGGTAAGCATTACACATGTATCCATGATAGAGAATCAAGAAGCTAATGAGTTAGCTCAAATTGCATTTGGGTATAAGGTGTCGACAAACAAGCTCAAAGAGTTTATTGAAGTAATGGAGAAATTTATCTCGACACCACCTACAAATTTGCCAATCCCAAAAGCTTGGGGGAAGATAATAGTTCGAAAGAAATTTTTGAAAATTTTACCATCGACAATTTGTTAGATACATATTGGAGAAAGTCAATTGTAAGGTATCTAGAAAATCCAGTCGAAAGTATTGACAGGAAAATAAAATACAAGGCATTGAGCTATGTTTGTATGGGTAATGAACTATTCAAGAAGACTGCTGAGGATATATTGCTCAAATGCTTGAGAGAAATGGAAGCGTACGTGACGGTATCTGAAATTCATAGTAGAACTTGTGGCATTCACCAAATTGACCATAAAATAAAATAGATGTTATTTCGATAAGGCATATATTGACTCTTAGTAGTCCAATTTTTTTCAATTATATATATATATATATATATATATATATATATATATATATATATATATATATATATATATATATATATATATATATATATATATATATATATATATATATATATATATATATATATATATATATATATATATATATATATATATATATATATATATATATATATATATATATTTGTGTGATTCTATTTTAACAGTAGGACAATCGACTAAGTCTACATTTATGTCTTCTAATCTCGGTTGAAATTTTAAACTAAAATTAATTAGTTAAAAATAACTTGGACGTAAAATATTTGTGTGGAAAAGCAATGGATTTTGTAGATAAATATTAATATTTTTTTATTAAAACTGCTTTTGAATGCGCATCATTTAAAGGTTTTTATCATTATAAGATTTTTTTTTACATTTTGCTTTATGTTTATTTATTAAATAAATGATTAAAAGAAGGTCAAGTAAAAAGTTCAGTTTAGATGTAAAATACCAAATAGCTAATTGTTTGGAAATAAAAATAAAATACTAAAACAACTAAGATATAAGACTTATAATAGAGGGTATAATGTATATTTTCTCCGTAACGATTTAAATTTTTTTTATTTTTTTTAGATTTATTGAATAATTAATGTATATAGTCTATATATACATCAGATAAATTAATTATTTAATAAATCTAAAAAATAAAATATATTTATAAATTATTATAAAAAAATAAATCAGTAGAATCTTATATTAGATCAGCCTAAAATGATTTATAACCTAATTTATTTAAGATCAGGTCTGACCTATTTAATAAAAAAAATTAGATTTAAACATTTTTAAAAACTTATTTAATTAAATAGATCATATTTAAACTATTAAAAAAGTTATAAAACCTTATAATCGATCTATATTTTCATATATATTAAAAATAGACTAATAGATTAGCAATGCTTATATATTATAACAAATGCAAAATAAATCAATATATATATATATATATATATATATATATATATATATATATATATATATATATATATATATATATATATATATATATATATATATATATATATATATATATATATATATATATATATATATATATATATATATATATATATATATATATATATATATATATATATATATATAGAGAGAGAGAGAGGGGTGAGGGGTCAACCTATAAGACTTTTTAAATAATATAAATTAATTGAAAATCTTAATAAAAAACATATTTTTTAAATAAACTTTCAAACCAGATTTTTAAAAAAAATCAAAAAAGTCTGGTTATACCGAAAAAAAAACCTATAATAAACCTTAAGTCATACTATATCTTTTAAATTTATCTTAGGTCAAATTAAGACCTTCTAAAGTCTATCTTAGCTAACCTATTTCCAAATTCCAAACCAATATCTCACCCAAACCAATATCTCACAATCCTTCTACAAGCACATAGTGAGTTATTAAAATAACTCGTAGCATATACCTCACGACTCACAAGATTCATCATAATTACATAAATCATGCAATGTTGGGTGTTTAAAACTCAACAACACATTCCGTTTATCAAGGTACATGGAGGTGCGATACTGATGGTGGTTCTAGGAGGAAAACAATCAGAGACTATAAGCATATAGGTGACAATGAAACCAGGTTTAAACTTGGTAGTGGTGGAATGAATTCATGACAGGATTCTACCAAAAACAATACAGTACAAATCCCATAAATGATTTTCAAAATTACAAGCATACATATATAGGTTTTTAACAGCTCTGCCATGTCCAAATCACCAATATATTGACAGATTCTGAGCTGAATATGATTCCAGAAATAATCTATAAATGCTACTGTTTTCTCTAAATGGAAAGATTACTCCATGTAATAATAATCATTTGGTTCTCTTGATTATGTGGACTCCACTTTCAGTTTCCACAATGTCACTCATTTCACCAACATTAAGAGCGAAAGTTGCATCTTCAAATGGCTTCTGCATCCGGCCATGACCAAAGGAACCTGCAGCCATGAAACTAGCCATTTTAGTTCAATTGAAAAACTATGTTATGGAGAAAAAACACTACAAATATTTCACTCTATATGAATACAATGATTGAATATATAACCAATACTTTGATATTAGAGGGATGCTAGAAACACTCGCTCTACTCAACACACTCTCGCATTTGATTGGAATTCAAATGAGTCTCATATAAAATTTAGTGGGGCTTGTCTAAATATCAATCACTAGAAGTGTTTTCTGAAAAGAGTATGCAAGAGACTGTTTAGGTATTGAAAGAGCATAAATCAAAAGATTGTAACAAAAATCGTAAGATTACACCATATAAACTAAATTATAGAAATGCCTAAGAAAAATAGCTTTACCATAAAATTTTCATAGGTAATCCTGCTTAGATTAGCTTAGCTATTCCTAGCCGGTTCCAAGTCCGGATAAAAGGAGAGGATTGTGATGGACTTTCGACAGCCAACGTAAAACTTTGTATCTCTATGACATGGATCAACTAAGTAATAATGTGAAAGCTAGGTCGTTGCCCGTAAGCAACGCGTTGTATGGCTCGAGTACAGTGTCAAAAGAGCAAGGGCCGCTGCATCGTCGCCCAGATGTAGTGAAAAATAAGCAAGGGTTCCCACATTTTCCTGAACGGGTGTGGGTAAAGAAGCAAGTTCATAAAAGGAAGATTCATCTTGGTTATGGTTAGGAGGAAGACCAATTTTATGTGCCTACAAGAAACTAAGAGGACATGTGAAAAAGCGAAAGAATTAGACAACTCAAGATTTAAACTTTAGTATACTGAAAAAATTAGATCAAGAAATAGGGTGGGATTTATTGTGGATAAGGAGTGGAAGAAGGATGTTGTGGATGTAAGAAGAGTAGGAGATCGAATCATAGCTTTGAAATTTGTAGTGGAACGAGACACCTTTAATGTTATTAGTGACGCACGTTAGGTTGGATTAGCAGAACACCTTAAGGTAAAATTTTGGAAGGATTTAGAAGGGATTCAAGATATACCCCAAGGAGAACATATTTTCCTAGGAGGGGATCTCAATGGACATGTAGGTAATGTGGCAAGAGGTTTTGAGAGTGTGCATGGGGGTCTTGGCCTAGAAGAGGTGAATGCGGAGGAGGGTAAATCCATCTTGGAGTTTTCGTCGACTTTAGATCTTTCTATAGCCAATACATGGTTTAAGAAAAGAGATGAACATCTTATCACATATAAAAGTGGAGGGACATGTTCTCAGATAGATTTCTTTCTTATCAGGAAGTTTGATAGGAAGTATTGCTTGAACTGTAAAGTTATGCCGAGAGAGAGCTTGACTACCCAACATAGAGTTTTGGTTATGGATGTAAGAATTAAAGAAAGGGCAAAGAGAAGAAGTCATTTGGTAGCACCAAGGATCTAATTGTGGCATTTGAAGGGTGAGAAACAAGAAATTTTCCAACAAAAGATATGGGAGTGTTGGTTTGGACAATCACATGGAAATGCAAATGATATGTGGAACAAGATGGCCCAAGAGATTAAAAAAGTGGCTAAAGAGACGTTGGGTGAATCTAGAGGTTTTGGACCTAGGGGTAAAGAATCGTGGTGGTGGAATGAAAGTGTCCAAAACAAAGTTAAAGTAAAAAAAGACTGTTTTAAAGAGTGGTCTAGGTGTAGAGATTCTGAAACTTGGAAAAAGTACAAGATAGCTAAAAATGAAATCAAAAAGACGGCGAGTGAAGCAAGAACCTAAATTTTTGATGGACTATATCAATCTCTAAGAACCAAAGAGGAAGAAAGATCTATACAAAGGCTTGCTAAGAAAAGAGAAAGAAAGACTAGAGATTTGGATCAAGTAAAGTGTGTTAAGGATGAAGAAGGCAAAGTCTTAGTGCAAGAAAAAGATATAAAGGATAGATGGAAGGCGTATTTCCACAACTTATTTAATGATGGATATGGGTATGACTTTAGCACACTAGACATACGAGAAGAGGATCGGAACTATAGTTATTATCGTCGGATTCAGAAACAGGGGGTAAAGGAAACATTGAAAAGAATGAGTAACGGTAAGGCGGTGGGGCCAGACAACATACATATTGAAGTGTGAAAAATTCTTGGAGATAGAGGTATTGAGTGGCTCACCAAACTCTTTAATGAAATTATGAGGTCAAAATGCATGTCGGGTGAATGGAGAAGCACTTTAGTTCCTATCTATAAGAACAAAAGGGATATACAAAATTGTGCAAATTATAGGGGAGTCAAGCTTATGAGTCATACCATGAAATTATGGAAAAGAATGATTGAACGGAGATAAAGAAAAGAGACTCAAATTACTGAGAATCAATTTGGTTTTATGCCGGGAAGATCGACCATGGAAGCGATTTATCTATTACGGCGGGTGATGGAGCAATATCGAATGAACCAACAAGACTTGCACTTGATTTTTATTGACTTGGAGAAGGCGTATGATAGAGTGCCTAGAGAGATTTTGTGGAAAGCTCTAGAGAAGAAAGGGGTTAGGGTTGCATATATTCGAGCTATCCAAGATATGTATGAAAGGATATCGACTAGTATTAAGACACAGGGTGGAGAGAACAACGATTTTCCCATCACAATTGGTTTGCATCAAGGGTCAATCTTAAGCCCCTACCTTTTTACCTTAATTTTGGATGTACTCACGGAACAAATCCAAGAGATAGCGCCAAGATGCATGCTTATTGCAGATGATATAGTCCTCCTTGGAGAGTCGAGATAGGAGTTAAATGAGAGGTTGGAGACTTGGAGAAGAACTTTAGAAACACATGGCTTTCGCCTAAGTAGAAGTAAGTCAGGGTATATGGAATGTCAGTTCAACAAAAGAAGCAGGGTTTCTAACTTAGAGGTGAAAGTAGGAGACCATATTATCCCTCAAGTCATACGGTTTAAATATCTTGGATCCGTAATACAGAATGATGGAGAAATAGAAGGGGATATAAATCAGCGTATTCAAGCTGGATGAACGAAATGGAGAAAGGCATTGGATGGTTTATGTGATGCAAAGGTACCGCTCAAGTTAAAGGGAAAGTTTTATAGGACTGCGGTAAGACCTGCGATTTTGTACGGGATAGAATGTTGGGCGGTTAAGAACCAACACGAAAATAAAGTAGGTGTAGCGGAGATGAGGATGTTGCGGTGGATGTGTGGTAAGACTCGACAGGATAAAATTAGAAATGAAATTATTAGAGAGTGTTGAAGTAGCGTCTATTATAGAGAAGATGGTGGAAAATAGACTTAAGTGATTTGGACATGTAGAGAGAAGACCTGTAGACTTTATAGTAAGAAGAGTAGACCAAATGGAGAGAAGACAAACAATTCGAGGAAGAGGAAGACCCAAAAAAACTATAAGAGAAGTTATCAAGAAGGATCTCGGAATTAATGATTTGGATAGAAACATAGTCCTTGATAGAACATAATGGCAAAAGTTGATCCATGTAGCCAACCCCACCTAGTGAGATAAGGCGTAGTTGTTGTTGTAGTATAAAATTTTCATAGGTAGGAAATATTTATCTAAAAAAAACATAATTTTCTCAAATATAATTTACTCAATTAGCAACTAAAAGCAGAACTGTCTCAAACATGATTCAAAGAACATCATCTAAAAATAACATTTTAACTAAAACACAGTCCAATAAAATGTCATTTAACAAGTCTAAAAATAATGGAAAGGTTGTGTTTTCTTAGGAAGAAAGAGGAACGGTAGTGTAGTGTGCAGAGGTGTTATGGATGGAACTTATATTATTGGATTAAACGGTTAGATATGGGAATAATGGAAGGGAATAATGGAAGGATTTGATCTTAATAGTGCAGTGTGCAGAGGTGCTATGGATTGAACGGATATTGTGGATTAAACGATTAGGTTTTGTTTAGGAGTTCGAAGGTGAGAAGACTTCCAAAAACGAAATTTTAAAAAAATATAGGAAAATATTTTATATTTTTTTTAAAAATGATTTTGTATAGATTGATAAAAGAGAGTTAATTATTACTATATTTTTAATTTTCTGAATACTATAACATAAAAGATATTTTAAAAATTTATATAAGCCTTCTAAAAACCTCTTTCAATACAAATTTTGAGTTTCCTAAATTAGGGGAGTTTTAGTATTAGGAATAAAAGCAAACCCTCCAAAACTCTCCCATCCAAAATCCTTCAATTGTTTCAACTCAATCCTTCCTTTTTTCCGAAACCCTCCCCTCCCTTTCCCTCCAAACACCCAAACACACCCTTAGAGATGGGAATAATGAAAGGATTTGATCTGAATTTATCGTCTTTTAATTTTATTTTAATTGAGCATTTGGAATTTGAAAAGTGTACATAGAAAACTTAAGTGTACATAGAAAACTTAAGTGCTCAATTAAAACACATTAAAAGACAATAAATGTCAAAACCCTAACCATTCCAGCGCAACTTTCGTATTCAAGGAAATTCGGGTCAAAATCTAGCAGATCTGGTCGAAAACACATTTGTAAGTGACTAATCAAAAAAGGTGCGAAACAGGTCCAACGGATCTCATGAAATCCCACGATCCAGCAATTTTCCTCTACACGTCAACCACACTTCCATCTTCCACGATCTTTGAAACCTCCAACACGGGAAACAATTGCAGGCGCACGAGATTGTAAGATCTCAGGAGTTAAACGCGATCCTAACAATCATGGTTACAAGCATTTTGCTTGGAAGAGTTATGTAAAAATGAATTGAAGGTACCAAAGATCAAAGGTTTGTGAAATTGATTTCATGAAAGCATTGTTATGTTTAAAACCAGATATTCAGTTTCACACAGATTGGAAGATCAGTTGTAGTGATGGGCGCTTAAATTGTACTCTGTTTTTTTAGTATAATTCGCAGAGAGAAATTATAAAAAAGTTTACAAATTGTACTTCATTAATAGTATGAGAAAGATAAAATTAAAAAATTGAAATAACAGAATATAATAAATACTTAAAGCTATACTAAGAAAAATAACATTAATGATTTATTGTGATTGTAAAACCAAATATAATTTGGTACACAATTTTTCTCTGAAGCAACTTATAATAAAAAACGGAGGGAGGAGTTCTTGAATTCACATTCTTACAATAGTGTTTATAGCTAGCTAATGCCAACTTCCACTGGACCACAGCAACATCAAGGAGTTCAACAAATATACCATCAGTCAGACACCAAATCATGTTCAGTCATTACAACTTTTATTATTATATATATATTAGTTACAATTTTCATTTGCAATAACATGAAGTGTGAACTATTTAGCTACCCTTGGTAGACAGGTGGAACACAGGAAGCGGAATATAAGGTTATGTTTAGATTATTTAAAAAGTGACAAAACATAAGGCAATATTTGGATTGTTTGGATGGATGGAATAGAACGGAGTGGAGTAAGATGGAATAGAACGGAGCGGAATATAAGTCTCACTCCATTGTTTGGATATTTTATTAATAATACTTTATCCCATTGCATCACTCACCCCAAATCGGATGGATTAAAAAGGAGGATCGGATGGAATGGATTCTATCATGTTCCATTTCCCTCCATCCATTATTAGCAAATCCAAACATACCCAGGTATGCTTTAAAACATTTGGGGGAAGGCAGAACCGTTGGGCCTAATATTGCTCTTTCCACCTTGACTTCTAAACCAGACCAAATTACTTTGACAAACTGCTTAAAGTCACATTGACTTCACACTTGCTTCAGAACAGAGATCTAATATATACTATTACTATATGTGTTTTGTAAATTAAGTTTGACAAGTAGAAAATTTCTTAGATATAAGAAATGATGGTTGTGTGAGCTACTTCGGTCATAACAGCAACATAGCGAGTTAAATCCAATACTCTAGTAGCCGATAAGATGCACCATATAAATGGTAGCATCACAACGGCTATGAAGTAAAATCCTTCTATAATAATAATCAAGGTTTAAAAAACAGTCAGTCACCGTTATTCACTGTTTTTATGATAAAGAACAAATTGTGATTAATTCACACCGCGACGACTGAAATCAATGTCGCAACACCTGTACCAACCGAAATTGCGAAAACATTTATGTGACTGCAACCAAATCCTTTGATAATCATAATCTTGGACCTATTCTTCTAATCTTCTTAGGCAATGAAATACAAACCAATGATTGCTAGTGAATGAAAAAGACCATCTATAACTGTAACGAATCAGCCTCCTCAGTTCTTAACTCTTATTATAAACAGATATTAGAATCACTCAAATGACTAACACACATATAATTTTGATATCCTTTCTAGCAACAGAAGAATCATGTGATGTGAAAGTCACTTTACAGTTTCATCATTCTTATTTTGCTTACAAATCAATCAGTAACACAATTCTCCCAGAGTCTCAACTATACTAGGGTTAACACAATTCTCCCAAATCCAGTTCAAACACGCACTTAAACAAACTAAATTAAAGAACTACACTACAATACATAAATCAGAAAATAACAAAATAAAAAATGAAGTAAACTAGAAATTTCATTAAGAAAATTCGGTGAAAACTCACCGAGATCTCCGCCGCGTTTAGCAGAATTGCAATCGGAGTAGCGAGAAGCAATGTCCTCAAACGTCACCTTACCGGAAACAATGTCGGCTTGCATCGCCTTAAGCTGAGCAACGGCACTCTCTCTGGTGGTGTTCTTGATGACGTAACCTTCTGGATCTTTCCACGAAGATTTCCTTCTAGAACCTTCGTATTTGATCAGTATGTGTGAAGCCCTAACCTCACCGCTGCCGTGTCTGGACGAAGACATTTTCGCTTCCTTCTTGTTCCGGCTTTCTTCCTCCGCCGCCGTAATCGACGCTTTCTTTCTCTTCCGATCGGAATCTATGTTGGCCGTCACTGAGTTAACTCACCAATCTTTTCTGTATAGTGAATCGTGATCGAGGTTATCGAGGTTTCTGCATATATCTGGATCGTTCGTTCGAGTTGAATCTTACGGTTCAGGTTGAATCTTAAGTAGTGTGTTAAGATTTTCGCAAGTTCATTATGGCGCCTAGTCTTCAATTTATTTGAGTATGATTATCATTTCGTTTAAAGCTAGTATTTGATGAAGCTTTTACTATTTTCTATGACATTATTGATTTCAATTAAAGATGTAATTTTTTTTAACAAACCAAAACTAATTTCTTTCCTTAATAATTAATAGATCAATACAAAGAGAAATTATATGAAAAATGTTACGTCTAATCTATGAATTATTCGTCTTTATTAACGAATAGATAATTAAATTTGTTTGACACTTTATAAATTTAATTAAAGATATAATTAAATTTATTATAATTAACGAAATCTCTCTCTCATGATTCAGCTATAATTATAATGGATCGACTAAAATAATCAAATTACATTTGCGCTACCGCTAGATTGATCAGAGACATATTAAATACATAAATTATATTTTGATTGTTGAGGACCAAGGTGTTTAGATCCCACATTGTTGAGATATTGTACATAAATATATGAGGTGATATCTTTATATAATTTCCAAATCAATAGAACTATCACATATATCAATTAAACAGAAAACTCTTATAAAGAAGAAGAGGAGACAAAAATAAAATAGGGTGATTGTGTGGATAGTTTTATCTTTGCATATACGTGCGTTTGATAATTCATTTTCGAATTATCATCGAAGAGAATTAAATAGGAAGACACGAAATCCACACTTCTTATTTAAGAGATTTTGAAGGAGTCAAACACTTTCTTATTGATAAAGATGTTAAAGAGAAAAGACAATAGTTCGCGCGCGACGTAATAAAATACACTTTTTTCCCAAACTAATTTTGTTATTGTCTAGGTTAAGTTTTGTTATAACATATCTTACTAGTCCTTACACTTGTGCAATGCACATATATATGTTATACAAATATAGTTTAAATATTATTTAATAATTTAATATTATATTAATAATTTATGATTTTTTAACAATTATTTTAAACATTTTACTATAATATAAATATTGTTTTAATATTTTATGATTAATAAATATATTATACATTAAACTAAATAATACTCGATACGGCAATAAGACAATGATATCCCATATACAAAAATATTACTATAAAGAATATATTAAAACTATAAATTATATTTATAGAGCATAAAATTTATTAAGTAATAATTTAACTATTTAGATACAATAAATCAAATTAAAATTTGCTTTCTTTTATTAGTATTTTACATTAGATATTGACCCGTGCATTTGCTCGGTTGTTATTTTGAAATATTTGAAAAGAATTTAATAAAAAAAATTATTTGGTAATCTGTTTGTTCCAAATTCTTTTAAATTTATTTTATAACCTTTTTGATTTTGTGTAATATCATCTCAAAGTGTTTTAAAAATATGATGTAAAAGCTTTTTACTTAAAAGTGTGTAGAAAATTATTAGAGTGGACATATATTTTTGTAAACTTAAAAACGAAAGATTAAAAAAAGAATAAATAATACTATTAAGAATATAATAAATCGCTCATTTAGTGTCACTTAAATACACATTTATCAACACCAAAGTCACATATTTTTTAACTTAGTTTAAAATATTGAATTCAAATTTGTAAGATGTATAACCAAAGTCAAACTATCGTAATATTATTATAAAAATCATTGTTGTTAAAAAGTGTCACTAAAATTTAATAATTATTTTTTAAAATAGAAATAAAAATTTTATTTATAAATACATTTTAACCTCTCTATATATATATATATATATATATATATATATATATATATATATATATATATATATATATATATATATATATATATATATATATATATATATATATATATATATATATATATATATAATACAATACCTAAATTTTTTATCTAAGAATATATATTAAAACATATAATTATTTAAGTTTGACACATAATCTATTTTTCAAATTTTATTTACAAAACAGAGAAATGTATAAATAAATATGTGTATTTTTATATAGTAAATAAATAAATTTTAATAGATAAAGCAGTTTGAATTTTTTTTAAAATAAAACCAGTGGTAATATAATTATCGCTGTATAAAATATAAACTGTATATAGTATAAACGATTATGATAATAATTTTACTTAAGTGTCAATGATGATAATAATTAATAATAGGTAATTTTAATTAGTAAATCAGTAAATTTGTATAAAGAAAACCGGATCAAGATAATAATTGCACTTAATTATCAATAATAATAATAATAATAATAATAATAATAATAATAATAATAATAATAATAATAATAATAATAATAATAATAATAATAATAATAATAATAATAATAATAATAATAATAATAATAATAATAATAATAATAATAATAATAATAACTAATTTAATTAGTTAGTAAATGAATTTTAAATGAATAAAATGGTATGAAGACAATTTTTTTAGATAAATATATCTATAATTATAATACTAAAATTGTTGTCTAAAAATATTTAATTCTTATAGGTAATAAAGTGTGAAAGGTAACTCATGCTTAAATGTTTTTAAATTGATTGTCAATATTGTGAATTTTTTTCCAAGTTTTATTTATGTAAATATTAAAATCAAATTGAAACTTAATTCTTGATTTGGATCAAATATATTAAAAAGAAAATTTTAGTTCACAACAAATATATGAAATATTATTATAATATATCTAAGGAAAGTGGCGTTAAAGAATTATCCTTAAATAATATAAAAATTACATACACAAATATGAAAAATAAAGTAAAATTAATTAAAATATAAAATTTGAAAAGTGTCTTCGTTTAGGCAAACTTTGTAATGATTCTCGTCTCTATAAGAATACATATAAAGTCTTAACTTTTGAAAATATTTCATTAGGAAGTGTTGGTGTGTTTGAAAGATGTTTTGAAAATGGTTGTGAGCAAGCAACTATGAACGTTCTACATATTCAAAAAATCTTAGTTATTTTCCTCCTCCTTTAGATATTGCTATCTTACCATTGATTGATAAGAAGACATCATTGAATATGAAGGGACATGCGTGGGTCGTCGTACAGTCATAGAAGGCAACATTGTAGAATACCTTAGCAATTTGTTGTGAGGGTCTAATATCGTTTATCGAAGGCAACATTGTAGGATACTGTGATACGGTGGGAGAACTGACTTGAGGATTTTGCGTTTGTGTTTGCAAATGTCGCGGTTAGCAAGAGTCGTCACCGACTTTTCTTTTATCCAAAAGGAAAGGTGAAAAAGCACATAAAATACCTTTGAGATGTTTTCTTGAGTTCGGGGGGTAGATTATGAAAAGGAAATGTGCTAGCACCCTTTTCATCCATGGTTTTCCATGGGCTTTTAGTTACTTGTTTAGATCACTTGCTTTGTTTTTGTTTGAAATGGTGTTTGGTGTGATTTTGAAAGTATTTTGTAAAAGAAACATTTGTTTAGGCAATCTTTATAATGATTCTAGTTCGTAAGAATGTATACAAAGATTTTTGTCTTTTGAAAATGTTTTCAATGTTTTGTAAGATGTTTTGAAATGTTTTGAAATGTGTATGTGCTTGTTTTTGAAAATAGCAAGGATTGTTTGAAAATGGAGCAAGTAACTTAGAAGTTATCTACCTACTCAAATGTCTTTCTTGTACATTTTCATTCCTTTGACATGGTTGTCTTACCATTGATTTGGTAAGAAACCCTATCTTTGGATATTAACGGGACGGGCGTGGATCATCGTATAACCATGATAGCAATGTTGCCAAGTGTCTTAGCATTTTTGAGGGACCAAGATCATTTTGTTTAGGCAACCTTTGAATAACCCCATTGAGGGACTATGATCTTATACTTGTTTTGTTTTACCAAGATACTTCGCATGCGTAACATGGCCATTTTATTTTAGGCAACCAAGTGGGAGAAACCCTAAGGGTGCTTGTGTGCAAAGTGTGTCATTTTTCATGCTTTTGATTTGTCTTGGATTAGGTTTTTTCTATTTGTTTTGTTTTTGGTTCTTGTCATGCAAACCCTAATTACTAAACATGGTATAAAAATGATAAATTGCGTAAATGTAAACTAAGCTATTACAATAATTATTATGGGAGGGGGATACAAGTTTTGAATGGCGGTTTTGCACAAATATAAACCTAAATATATTATTACAACCCAATCGAATATTGTGCGAATTAAATAAATATACAAATATTTAAAATGCAATGCAATGTATTTATGTAAAAAATATTTTATGTTTGTTTTTTGTATGAGAAAATAATTTAAATTAAACCCTAAAAAATAAGGAAGAAATAAATAATATTATTTTTGGAAAGGGGTGAAACCCTAATTTTTATTCAAAGAAAAAACAATGTTTCATATTATTATTTTGCACATTTTTTGTATAAGAAAATAATAAATAATATTATATATAAATATTAAAAATTAAGTATGTGTAAAAATAAATGTTTATGAGTATAGATAGTATAGTAAAAATATTAAGTATTTTTAAATATATTTACAAGTTATTTAAGAAAATAAAAGTCTATTTATCAAATAAATTAATTTTTTATGTAAAAAAATAAAAGTAAAATAAAATTTCAAAAAATTATTTAATTATTTTTAGGATTTTTTATTGTTCAGAAAAAATAATCAAAAGCAATAAATATAAAAATATGAAGAAATATGAAAAATATACAAAATCAGCCAGGGGTGCAAATAACAAGTCAGGGGGTGCAAATAGCAAAACCAAAAAAGGCCAGGCGCCAAAAAGCCCGGAACACCATCGTCCCTGTCCTTGGTCATCCATGCGCGCGCGTTTCAGTTCAAACCTGTAACTCTCACATGCTTGCACAAAAACAAAAACTCATAACATGAAACATGTGGCATTTGAGCTCACGATTTCAACCATATAAATTATGTAACCTAACTCTTAAAGATCAGAGAGAATTTTTGAATCCCTAATTCGTGACCTAACTTTTTCAGAGTTTTCAATCTTCAAATTCTCTCAACATAGTTAATATAAATGAAAAGTATGCATATGTACAACTTCGTTATGATAAGGACTACATTTTTTCTTCACAAATCGTGGCTTGAAGTTGCCTATTCAGAGAGATAGAGTTTAAGAAATATACCTCCTTCAGTTGGATTCGAGTAGAGCAATGCAGGGACTTTAATGGAGGCCTGGTGATTGTTTAAGCTTCCTTGAACTTCCCTGAAGTTAATCCAATGCTTATCTTGCTTTGAGGATGGTTGGAACTCTCTGGACAAGTCAAGCTGCAAGCTTCCAAAGTGAAAATGGTGGATGCTGAAACAGGGGTTACAGAACCAGGGTGATGGCTTGGATTGCTTTGGTATGATGTGTATGAGATGTTTCAAGTGTTTAAACATAAAACGCACGAGCCAAAAATTGGTTGGCTGTGATTTTGCAGATTTTGATTGTTTGGATAGAAATTTAGTGTTTTTGAGTTTTAGGGAGTTTTAGCTTCAATCCAATCGTACCAAGCCTTGCAATAAGTTTGTATATTTGTATAGAAAGGATCCAAAGTCAACCCTTACTAGCTGTACAAGCTTTTGACCTTTTGGCAACTTTTCTTGCATTTGAAGTAAAGTGAAGTGGCCATACTTACATGCTTGTCCTTGCTTGCTTGTGGCCTGAAATGAACTTGTACCAATTGCCTGAGAGTTGTGTACATTGCTTGCACCAAGGGAACAGGTTCAATGCTCAATATTGACAAA
Source organism: Vicia faba (assembly GCA_948472305.1). Taxonomy (NCBI): domain Eukaryota; kingdom Viridiplantae; phylum Streptophyta; class Magnoliopsida; order Fabales; family Fabaceae; genus Vicia; species Vicia faba. The sequence continues at coordinate 750,985,046 of OX451739.1, forward strand.
GTTGCAAAAGCTTCTCTTTATGAAAATGGCAATGTGAACTTTATGCCTAAAATGGAATTATCTCTTGTACAAAGCTTCAAAAGCAAAGATAATGCCTTTGTCAACTAAGTTTGCATTTAATTATGGAGTGTAAATCAAGCTTAGGACCTGTAAAGCAAGATACAACCATCATGGATTGGATTTGCAACTTGATGCTATGTGAAAATGGCTTGAACAAAAAGTGAGAAAATGCCAACTTCCTCTCTTCGATTCTCCCTAACCAAAAATGATCTTGCAGAGTTCTTGGACATTTTGGAAAGCTTGCAATGTGCTCTATAATCCATATTTGAAATGAATTTTGATATACCTCTTTTACCTAAGTGAAAAGTTGCCATGAAGTTGGGTCAAAAACCTGCCTAAATTATGGCAAAATTTCACTAAGTTATTTAGTTCATGAGCATGTATTCACAAATTTATATCTTGAGATCCAAGCATATTTAGGGCAAAATTTCACTAAGTTATTTAGTTCATGAGCATGTATTCACACATTTATATCTTGAGATCCAAGCATATTTAGGGAAAACTTTGTGAAGCAAAGTTGTAGATTTCATGGAGGACTACAACTTTCATGTGGGGAACTTTTCTTGAATCAAAATGCATCATGGTGAAAAAGTGGTGAAAAGTTGAGAAAAAATAAGAAAATTTTCATACTTAGAAAAATTCTAAGTTATGAAAATTTTCAAATTCAAAACCCTAATTTTCACTAAGTTATTTAGTTCGATTCTCCCTAACCAAAAATGATCTTGGAGAGTTCTTGGACATTTTGGAAAGCTTGCAATGTGCTCTATAATCCATATTTGAAATGAATTTTGAGATACCTCTTTTACCTAAGTGAAAAGTTGCCATGAAGTTGGGTCAAAAACCTGCCTAAATTAGGGCAAAATTTCACTAAGTTATTTAGTTCATGAGCATGTATTCACAAATTTATATCTTGAGATCCAAGCATATTTAGGGAAAACTTTGTGAAGCAAAGTTGTAGATTTCATGGAGGACTACAACTTTCATGTGGGGAACTTTTCTTGAATCAAAATGCATCATGGTGAAAAAGTGGTGAAAAGTTGAGAAAAAATAAGAAAATTTTCATACTTAGAAAAATTCTAAGTTATGAAAATTTTCAAATTCAAAACCCTAATTTTCAAAATTGGTTTTCTTGGTGAACAAGTTTCATATTTTGACATATCTTGATGAATTATGACCCTTGGTACTTGATTTTGAGCAAAAAGTCAAAGTTTGACTATTCAGTATACAGTTGACTTTTGATCAGTTGACTGCAAATTTCATCTGTCAATCCTATGAACTTGAGATCTTTTGAACCATGTAATTAGGTCAAGATGGTGCCATTGAATCCTTGAAATCATGTTTGAACTCAATTGGCCATTGTCTAGGTTAAAAATCAGAAATTGCCCTTTCTTAGTCAAAACCCAAATTTTGACCATTTTGCCCTTTTGATGATTTGATCAAATTTCTTGAGGAGTTGTGATCCAAACTTTATCAAATGGTACATATGAGTCTAAAATGTTGATGTGGATCAAAAATTATGAAGTTTGACTGTAAATTGGCCATGATTGACTTTTTCCCCAATACAGTTGATTTTTAGGTCAACTGTCCAATTGACTGATCAAAAATGTGGTTCAAGGCTTGAAACTTATCATGAACAATCTTAGGGGTCCAAGATGGTGTATGAAAGTCACATGAAGCATTGATGGTCCAAAAATCCTTGTGAAAACTCAAACCTTAATTTTAGGTTATCAGTGCAAGATGAGGTGTCTTGAGCTGACCAAACCCTAATCTTGTCTTGAGTCCCAGAAGTCTTGTGAGAAAAATCTTGATAAATGAGAGGGAAAATTTTGGGGTACAACAGATACCTTAGCAATTTGTTGTGAGGGTCTAATATCGTTTATCGAAGGCAACATTTGAAGGGTCATCGAGGGACTATGATCTTGTATTCGAGGGTCATTGCTAAAGTATCCCACGTTCGAAGGACATGGCTGTTTTATTTGAGGCAACAAGTGTGGGTTACTCTAGAGGTGCAAGTGTGCAAGTTGTATTGATTTCATGCATTTTTGTATTTTATATTAGGGTTTCCTAACAATTGATTTTATCTTGCCATATAAACCCTAATTACTAGCAATAATATTGAAAGCGATAAATTGCGAGAATTTAAAGTTCTACGCTATTACATCTTTTTTGGGGATGGGGATACAAGTTTATGAATGGGGAATGAAAGCAATAAAGTTCTAATTATACTATTACAACCATATTGAATATTAAATAACGATATCTAAAAATATAAAGATAATGTAAAAAGGAAAGAAAATTGTTATAAAAAAAACCTTATGCATCGACACATGCACTTATGCATCAATACATATCACCTCTTGCCCATGGAAATCAAAACCAACTTAGTATGTATTAATGCATAATGGTTTGCATCGGCTCATATTCGTTTTGCATCGACACATGCACTTATGCATCGATACATATCATTTTTGCTCCTGGAAATCAAAACCAACTCAGTATGTATCAATACATAATGGTTTGCATCGACTCATTTATGTTTTGCATCGATGCATTCACATTTTGCATCGACTCATACATATTATGTCTCTCTGTAACATATCTTCATAACAGTATGCATTGATGCATAATGCCTTGTATCGACTCATAACATGTTTTGTACCTAATATGTGTCGACTCATAGAGATATGCATCGACTCATACTGCTATTTTTTATTTCTAACATTATTTTGTCACATATATAAGTCAGTTCTCAACACATGGTTAGTGAAAATGAAAAGTAAGCATATAGTTAGCTTCAGGGCTATGATATCTACATTTTATCTTCACAAATGAACCACTAATGATACTTGTATGAAGAGTTCAAAGTCAAGAAAACTTACCTTGAAACTGAAATTTGTATTTTGATTTAGAGTTGGAGAAGTCAAGTTGCATGTGGCTGTTTTTGGGCTTCGAAAATGGTGATGATTATGTAACAGAAGTTATTCTCGTGTTTGAATAACTCATATATGATGTATGTGGAGTGTTTGGATGGTTTGTTTGGACAGAACTCGCAAGGTGTGAGAGGTTCAAAGATTTGGACTTCAAAGCTCAAGAGTGGAGGTTTTGTGGACAATTATGTTTTTTTGAGAGTATGAGGGATTTTGAGAAACTTGTCTACACAACAAAAACTTATGGCCTCTTTAGCTTGCAAATGACCTCTCTATTTATATAGAAAAGGTTTGGAAAGTTGAAGTAATCAGATTTGCAAGATAACAAATTATGGTTTGGTTGGAATGCAAATATCAAGTTATGCCAAGTCTTCCATGGTCCCAAGATGAAGTACAAAAGTTGCTGGTATAGAAGGGATACTTTCCATGATTTATGATGGAGTATAATCAGAAGTAAGCAGGGTATGAGCTCAAGATGAATTTTGTACCAAAAGCTTGCTTTTCAATAATAGCAATGGTGCCTATATGCCATAAATGGAAAGATCTTTTGAACAATGGCTCAAACACTTGGGTAATAACTAAAGAGTAGGTGTAAGCATTAAATTATGGTGAATTTTGCAAGTTAGAAGGCCTGCAACATGGGATTATGCAGCATGGCATAAGAATTTGGTTATATCACAAAATACCTTGTATTTCAAGAATGGATGCCCAACTTCATGCCTTTGAATCTTCTACCTCAAGTATGACAAATTTATGCTCTTATACATTTTGGAAAGCTTGAAACATTGTTTACAACTTTCATGTTGACCACTTTGGCTAAATCAGATTGGAACTTGATGAAAATTTTCCAAGAAGTTTAGATAAAAAACTTACCAAAACCTGTTGAAAATTTCTAAGTGTTTTATGAGAAATGTCATAACTTTAGGAATTTATTACTCAAAATCCAAGAACTTATAGGACTTGATCAACAAAGAAAAGTTGTAGATCTCATCAAGATCTACAACTTTCATGTTGAAAGTTTTCTTTGAATTATCTTGCATCTTGGTGAAATATTGGCATGAAGTTATGAAATTATCATGTATGAAAACACTTAGAAAAAAATTCTAAGTCTTGAAAAGTTTGACTTTTCAAATTGACTTTTGACTTTATTGATTTATTTATGATCAAGCTTAATATCTTTTAATGTCTTGATGAAATGCAATCTTTGTAATTAAATCTTGACCAAGAAGTAAAGTTTGACTTTTTATGCATCAATTGACTTTTCATTAGTTGATCAAATTTCAACTATTAATCTATTGATCTTGAGAGATGAATTGAGTCATGCAATTAGGTCAAGATGATGTCCTTGAATCCTTGATATCATGTTTTAAACCAATAAATCATGTATTAGGTCAAAAGTCATTGATCAGTGAATTACAGTCAAAACCCTAATTTTGACCCTTTTGCCCTTTTTGTAAATTGAGTGCTTTTATTGAGGGATTGTGATCAATATCTGATAAAATGATGAACAAGACTTTAAAATGTTGATGTTGGCCAAAAATTGTGAAGTTTGACTTAGGTTGACCACAATTGACTTTTTACCCAATACAGTTGATTTTCAATCATTTGAGCAATTGACTGAGCAAAATTGTGATCCAAGACTTGAAACTTGACATGAGTAATATTGAAGGTCCATTAGGATCCATGAAAATCATTTGAGGAATTAAAAGTTCAATTGTCCTTGTGCAAATCAAAACCCTAATTTGAGGCATCAATGTTTAGAAGATGGCTTGACCTAGTCAACCCTTGTGCAAACTTGAGCTTTTGAAGATCTTTGTGAGAAATGTCTTGAGAACAGAGAGGGCAAATTTTAGGGTAAAACAGTTTCTCCTGTTCAATCTTCTTAAACCTGAATATTTAGATTGGCGGGTCCTTCATTCGTGACTAGAAGGTGGAAGATGATTGAACACTAGAGTGCCCAGAAATTTGCACTTGTTGATGTGTTAATTGATTGTGTCGAGAATGGGCTTAACAAATTCCATTTGGAGAGGTGATGAAGAGTTTGTCGGAGATGGGCTTACATATGCCATCCAAAGCGACTATTGGTAGATATTGGAATAAGTATCATAATAAATCTTTGGTCGATTTATATTGAAGCAATAGATGTCTTTTGCCTATTTTTAACTGGAAGAGATAAATTTAACCAGAAGAGGTTTGTTGTTTGGTGACTTCACTAGGAAAATAATCCTAACCAGAAGAGGTTTGTCGTTTTCCTGCCTTTAATTAGAAGAAGTGAATCTAATTATAAGAGGTTTGTTGATTGCCATAAGAGGTCTATCGATTTCCTATCATTAACTAGAAGAAGTGAATCTAACCAAAAGAGGTTTGTTGATTGCCTATCATTAACCAGAAGAAGTGAATCTAACCAGAAGAGGTATTCGTCTGTCTGTCTTTAATCTGGAAGAAATAAATCTAACCAGAAGAGGTCTTTGTCCGCCTGTCTTTAATCTGGAAGAAATAAATCTAACCAGAAGAGGTCTTCGTCTGCCTGTCTTTAATCTGAAAAAATAAATCTAACCAAAAGGGGTCTTCATCCGCCCGTCTTTAATCCGGAAGAAATAAATCTAACCAGAAGAGGTCTTCATTCGCCTGTCTTTAATCTGGAAGAAATAAATCTAACCAGAAGAGGTCTTCGTTCGCCTGTCTTTAATCTGGAAGAAATAAATCTAACCAGAAGAGGTCTTCGTTCGCTTGTCTTTAATCTGGAAGAAATAAATCTAACCAGAAGAGGTCTTCGTCTGCCTGTTGTTGTACCCCAAAATTTTCCCTCCCATATTATTCAAAGTTTTGACAAGCATCACCTAAATTTGCTCAAGTCTACTCAAGGGTTGCACAGTTCAAACACCCTCATAAGCTAGTCAAATTAGGGTTTTGGTTCTTGCAAGGAAGTTGAGGTTTTCAAGGGCTCAATCAAGTCCCATTTGCTCATATACATTGTCAAGCATCCATATGTCAAGTTTCAAGGCTCACAAGGTCAAGTTGCACAGTCAAAAACCCTAATTGCTTCACAATCAACTGTAGGGGCAAAATGGTCATTTGGCAGTCAAAAGTCAAAAATTTTGGTCAACATCTTATTTTGAAGCCACAATCATCATTTGGTCAAATCTTGACCATGATTTCACAAGAATGGCTCAAAAATCATCAAGGTGTCAAAAGTTTGTATTTTTGGACAGCTGAAAAGTCAACTGTAACTTGACCAAGGCATAACTTTTTCATGGTTCATCATAAAAATCACATCCAATGCTCATTTTAAAGGGTATGACATTTCCTACAACTCATCTTCACATTCCAAGTCCAAGAAATGCTCTCACAAAAAGTTATCAATTTCAACATTATAGGTCATTTTCAAAAGTCAACAAAAAGGCATTTTAAGTCAAAGACCATAACTTGATATTGGTAAATAAAAATTACATGGGACCAAAGGCATTGGTTATAGGACTTCAAGACCTTTCCAAAATGTCCAAGAACATGTTCATATGATCAAAATTGAGCAAGATATGCATTGTAGAAGTTGGGAAATTTTTGAGAAATGGCCAAAGTCAACTATCCTTGAAACTTCAATTTTTGACAAAAGGGCCCACTTTTCTCCACTTGATTCATCCTTGTCATTCCACCCACGTGTCCCATGATTAAATTCAAGGTTAAACATTTATTTTTTCTATTTTTATTTAATTTTATTGATTTAATTCATTTTAAATCCACAAAATTCAAATAAAAATTAAAAAAAAATTAATTAAGGGATATCTTGTGGCTTGAATGACTTTGATACATCATAATCCACCTACCAAATTCGTGTAAGGTCCATTTTAAGCATAAAATTCAAATTTGGACAAAAAAGGCAAGTTTCTTCAATGGTGGTTATGGAAAAATCTCAAACATCATTGCATTGGTTTTAAGGCTCCTAAAGGCACTTGATTACATTCATAGACATATATGCAAATGCTCCAGACCAAGAACACGACCTAGAACTCTCTCAAACGGCCAAACTAAATTCCAAAAAACTTGAAGAAAAGTGAAAACTGAATTCTCACTTGCAAGCCAATTCGAACCCTTTTCTTGTTTCCAATACATTGCTGGACCTTCCAGGAACCTTTTGCAATCAGAACTAAGCGCCAAAGCTCAAGAAACTGCCCAGAATAAACTCACGGTTTACAAATTTTTTCTAGAATTGAAACTCACATTCTATGCATCCTTAACATGTTATAATCGTTGTTTTACATTGCTTGACCCTTTACAAAGCTTTTGGCATTGTTTAATTTCATTATCATGTACAGAATCGTGAATCACCATTGGAGATTTTTAGGGTTCTTAAGGTCTCGAATTGGGGATTTCCAGCACAGGCAAAATTAGGCCTTCTCACGCATATGCTTGAACTCGTGACATCCAGACGAACTCATTGCAACCCTCGCGCTCAATTTATCTTGCGCCTATCGCTAATCGCTATTTTTCTCTTTTCCAGTTTGTGGGGGTTTAAAACCCCCACTATTTGTTTGATATTTCTGCAGGTGAAACGAAGAAGGAGATGGCGTGTTGGCGTATGATTGGGAGATTCAAACTTGGCGCGCGTTTTTCTGAGTTGCAGCATAGTTGTTATTATTAACATATATTATTTGTTGATTATTATGCTTACAAAGACAACGCGATGGTGGAGTGGTTGGTGACGTGTTTGTTCATCACTGGGACCTGGGTTCGATTCCCAGGTCCCCCCATAATTCCATGTTATTTTTTCTAAAGCGTTCTTGTGTAGGTTCCCAAACGTTGAGCACCATACACCTCACAGATCCAAGCGCCAAGTGGCCTCTCTCATAGATCTGAAGGCCAGGAGGTGGTCCTCACCATGCGCCCAGTCAATCAACAAGCATTGGATTCCAGAAAGTCAACAGGCTTGGAAGTTTAATGGGCTGGAATTTCTGAATACACACTCCAATCTGGCCCAAAACCCCCCTGGGGTTTGCAATTTTATTTTGTCATTTTATATTTTTATTTGTCTCATTTTTATTTTTTTTCCTTTTATTAACTATTAACATAACTAACATTTTTATAAAAAATCAAAAAAAAGAACTAACATTATTATTATTATTATTAATTTCATTTTATTTTTGTAATTAAATACTAATAAATTGAATTAATTTTAATTAGGCAACTTTAACCCTTTTTTTTCTTAATAACTAAAATAAATTTAGAATTAGGTTTTTTATTAACTTTTAATTTTAATTCTTTTATTTTATTTCATTAAAAAACATAAAAATACAAAAACATTTTTTCTTTTAATAAATTAATTAATTAATTTAATTATTAGTTTTAATTTCATTTAAATCACAAAAAAGACAAAAAAAATCATTTCTTTTCTTAAAAGGGTCAAAACCCTTAAGGCATTCCCGATTAATTTTTATTCGCGCGTATTTTATTTTGATTATTTATGTAACTGTCTCCATATATGTAATAGTTAAATAGGAATTTTACCGCTTTATTTATTTTCCTGCACTTTATTTACCAAAACGGGTTTTTGTCTTTGGCGATGTATAGACCCGCGCCTTGTAATAGCGTAGAATTTACATTTCTGCAATTTACTTTCCGCACCCCTAACTGTTAACAATGCATGAAAGAATGTATGTAAAATAAAATCAATCCGTAGCTCACAAATAACATGTACAAAGACAATTAACTGAAAAACAACACACAAAGCACATGCCACTCCTAGGGTACGCTTCACTCGTTGCCTCGAAACGTGGTCATCAAGTATAGGACGTCTTAGAGGTCGCCCTCCTGTCTAAGATCCAGTTGCCTCGAAACAGTTGCCTCGGATAAAAGGATCTAGGGCATTAGGGTTACTTCTAAGGTGTCCTACCATTGCTTCGGTGACCACACTGTCCCGATAATCGAATTGACCCGAACAACTCCAACGATGGTGCTACCTACCTCTCAATGGTGGGATAGCACTATCTAAAGGACTCTTACACAGCTTAATTCCTTAGGGTAGGTAGATGAATCATGGGTACTTTCTCTTCTCAAAACAAACAAAATACTTTTCACACCTTACACTTTCAAAAAGTTTTCAAACAATACTTCATACACTCTTGAGGACTGATACAAGAGTTACCTAGAAGTTTTCAAACGAACTTTTTCAAAACCCACACGCACTTGAAAAGCAAACAAATTTTGAAAACATAAGAGCAAGTACCTAAGAGCCCGTGGATAACCACGGATAGAAAGGGTGCTAACACCTTCCCTTTCTATAAATCTACCTCCCGAACCGAGAAACATTCTCATAAGGAATTTTGCTCATCTTTTGTCCTTTCCATGTTGGAGAACATAAAAGACAGTGGCGACTCTTGCTTACCGCGACATTTCGCGAAACCAACTTAAAAACAGTCAGTTCTATTTCCACCGATCACAGAACTGGCGACTCTGCTGGGGAATTATAAAAGTGAGGTGCACCTTAGGATTAGATCATACTTATGTTTTCAATTGCTTTGCTTTGATTGCTTTATATTTGTGGGCTTTGCATCGGAGTTTCATAGATCCTAACCCGGATCTGGGGATACCCTTTTAGGTAGCATAAGCTGTGAGGGACCTGTCCGGCGTAGACCGACACGGGTGAAGCAGTGGCTACATTGGTGTGGCACCTTAGTCTGTACCGATATCCCTTGTGTTGCAACGAGGAGAATATGGGTCTCCTGAGGAGTCATTAAGCACCAACCGACCTTGGAACCATAATGTGACCCAACTTGGCCATAGAACAGTAGCAGTATGCTACACCCATTGAGGCTAAACTCTCGCGATGGTTCTGGCCGCAAGAAAAGATTGCGACGCTGGAGTTATGACCGATTGAGGGTAGTCAGTGATATTGGGATCCTCTAGAACCCGGTTACTTTTGATAGGACAGGTCTTAACCAACGAAACTGAAAGAGGGTAGTACCTGAACTTCATGCTGGCCTAAAATCTAAGGGCTCTTTCGTGTGACTTGTGTGCCTTCATACTTGAACTACTTGCATACTTGTTATCTAACAACACGAGTGTGATACGGTGGGAGAACTGACTTGAGTTTTTGCGTTTGTTTTCGCAAATGTTTCGGTTGAGCAAGAGTCGCCACCGACTTTTTGTTTTATCCTAAGGAAAGGTTAAAAAGCACAGCAAAAACCTTTGAGATGTTTTCTTGGGTTCGGGGAGTAGATTATAGAAAGGGAAGGTATTAGCACCCTTTCTATCCATGGTTATCCATGGGCTCTTAGTTACCTGCTTAGATCAACTTGCCTTGATTTTCAATTGTTTGAAATGGTGTCTTGTGTGTGTGGGTTTTGAAAATGTTTTAAAAAGAGGCCAATGTGGTGGCAACCTTTGTAATGATCCATGTTGGGATGTATACAAAGGTGTATGTCTTTTAAAAAGGGTTTCAATGTTTTTGGGAGTTGTTTTGAAAATGTGTTGTGGAGTGTGGTTTTGAAAAATAGGCAAGGGTTTTTGTTTTGTAAGTTGGCAAGTAACCAAGAGCTATCTACCCTAAATTTCTCAAAGATCTTTGCTATGTTTTAACCCTTTTAACAATTTTGTTCCACCATTGTATTTGGTGGACAATCTTGTGTTAGGATGTGAACGGGACGGGCGCGGGTCATCGTTTAGACCATAATTGCAATGGTGCCAAGTATCTTTGGGCAATTTTCTTTTAAGGGACTTGATCATTTTTTAGGCAACTTTCGAAAGCGTCATCGAGGGACTATGATCATTTGATTGTTTTGTTTTTGCCAAAGATACCTAACATGCAATATGGCCCATTATTTGAAGGCAACAAGTGGAATACCCTAGGGGGTGCAAGTGTGATTGGTGTTTGTTCATTTTCATGCTTGTTTTTCTTGAATTTAGGTCAAACTATTTGTTGTTTTTTTTTTATTTGCATACAAAACCCTAGTTCTAACATGGCATATTTAGAAAGCATTTAAAGTGCGAAATTTAAAAGGTCCTAAGTTATTACACAATGATCATGGGAGTGGGGGTACAAAATATTCAAATGGGGATGAGACTTCATAGGAGGATAGTACCCAATATTTACAACCAAATTGAATTGCACAAATATAAATGTAAAGATGTATAAGAATAGAACAATGTATATGTGAAGGTATTTTTGTGTAAGTGTATATTTTTATTCACAAATAAAATAAAAATAAATAAAAAAAAAGTTATTTTTTTTGAATATTTTTATGTTTAGGGCAAAACCCCTAACTTTGCTAAATAAGAGGTATTAATTATTTATTAAGTATTATATACAATATTTATTAATTATGTGCAAAAATAAATAAAAAGAAAGTATATTGTCAAAAAATGATTTTCAAGTTAAATATTAATAAAAATAAAAATGTATTATTTTTTATGTTTTTAACCTAAATATACTAATAAATATATAGGTATTTACATTATTTATTAAATATATATTATATGTACAAAACTAAATATTTAATATTATTAAAAAAAAGAGTATATATTTTTTATAAAATGTTTTCAAAAGATAAAATAAAATTAAATCAGAAAATAAAAGTGTTTAGTATTATTTCTTTGTATTTTAAATAAAAGTATGTTTAGATTCATTTATGTACAAAACTAAATGAAACAAAATAAATGTCAAAAAAATGCAAAAAAATGTGGGAAAAATATTTTTAATATTTTTTTATGTTTAGACAAAAATATAAAAACAAAATCAAAAGGAAAAAATCAAAAATAACAAAGATATCTCAAAATGGGCCAGGGGGGTGCATGTGTAAAAATAGGGTGCAAACAGAAAAAAGCCAAGCCCAAGCCCAAGGATGGTTGTCTTCAACCTCCAGCACCTTCAAACACAAAAATGCGCGCGTTTTCTTCCCTGCTTGCTATCTCTTGATTATTTGATTTTCAGCACAAGCTCATAACATGAAAAATGTCAAGCATTGAACCACGAATCCAGACATATAAAAAACTTAACTTAACTCTCAGAAATGAGAGAGAATTTCTCCATCCCTAATTCTTAACCTAAGTTTTTATCAATGTTCAGATTCAAAATACTCTCAGCATATGCAATATAAATGGAAAGTGAAGATATGTATAGTTTCAGGGCCATGAGCATAACATTTTTCATTCATAAATCTAAGCCTAACTCTTCCTAGATTAAGAGATAGAGATCCATGAACTTACCTGTTCAGCTTGGATCGTGCCTGGCAATGGAGGTACTTTCAGGGCAAGGTAAGGATTTGTATAGCTTGCTTGATGTCCAGGGATGCTATTCCAATGCTTGGTGTGCTTTGAATCTTGCTATATCAAGTTGCAGAAGTCAACCTGCAAGAGAGGAAAGTGAAAATGGAAAAATTGGTTAGAGGTGTTACAGTCTGCTTCCAATGCTTGGGACAGTTTGTATAGATGGTAGGGAATGTGTTTGATTTGGTTTGGATGAAAATGCACGAGTGGATTGAGCTATGGGATTCAAACTGCAGCTTATGTCCTGTTTTTGCAGTTTTATGGTGTTCTTGTGAATAGGGAGATATTGAAGGTGTTGGGCTCGTGTTTCAGGTCAGGTTGGATGTTTGGAAGATGTTCAAGAAGTTTGTCTAAGCTTGTGGTTGCAGCAATGTGAGTTGTGTTTCAAAAATGCAAGGTTTCTTCTATGTGAAGCAAGGAAATGCCAACTTGGTTTCTAGGCTTGTACAGGCCCCTCAAATGTGCTGCATCTTTTAGTCTTGATCAGTGTGTTATGTCCATGAATCTTGTGTCCAAAGATATGCATTGTACCATTTGATTTGCAAACTTGACATAAAGTTCTACTTTACAAAAATGGATAAATCACTTTTTCCAATTAAGGCTTAAATCTTTGTACAATGACCAAACTCAAAGAATAACATCTTGGCACAATGGATTAGCATTGAATTTATGAGTGTAAATGAGATTTGAGGCCTGTAATCTAGGAGTGCAAGCTGAGTTCAAAAATGCCTAAGTGTATGAACATGAAAATTGGCCATGAGCAAAGTGAGTTTTGCCTATATTGCCAAATTCGATTCTCCCTAACCACAAGGTTGTTTGATGAGTTCTTGGACATTTTGGAAAGCTTGGAAAGTGTACTACAATCCATCTTTGTAATGCAAGTTGAAATTCCAAGTGGAAGCATGTGAAAAGTTGCCATGAAGTTAGGCAAAAATCCTGCCTAGAATAGGTCAAAAATTTTCTAAGTTAAGAATATTTTGCACCCTTGTTCCAAAAATCATAACTTGAGCTACAAGCTTCTTTTGAGGAAACTTTGTGAATCAAAGTTGTAGATTTTGCAATGGAATACAACTTTCATGTTTTGACTTTTTTTTTAATCCAAATTCATCTTGGTGAAAAAGTGGGACAAAGTTAGGAAAAAATTAGGAAATTTCATAACTTAGAAAATTTCTAAGTTATGAAATTTCTTCATTTTAAAACCCTAATTTGTAATTTTTGGTTTCTTGATGAACAAGTTTCATAATTTGACATGTTTTGATGAAAAATGAATCTTGACCCTTGATTTTGACCAAAAAGTCAAAGTTTGACTTTTCAGCATACAGTTAAAAATTGATCAATTGACTGGAAAATTCATCTGTCAATCTTGTGCATTTGGGATCTTTTGAACTTTTTGAACATGTCAAGACAATTCCATGGGGTCCTTGAGTCCATATGTGAGCTTGGTTTTCCCTTGGCTAAGTCAAACAGTCAAAAATTGCCTTTGTGCAGTCAAAACCCTAAAAATGACCATTTTACCCTTTTGGTGATCTGATCAAATTTCTTGTGGAATTGTGATCCAAACTTAACCAAATGGTTCATGTGAGTTCATAATGTTGATGTGGGTCAAAAATCATGAGGTTTGACTGTCAATTGGCCACAGTTGACTTTTTCCCCAATACAGCTGATTTCTAGGTCAACTGTCCAATTGACTGGGCAAAGATTAGAATCAAGGCTTGAAACTTGGTATGGATAAACTTGGGAGTCCAATATGAAGCATGAAAGCCATCTTAGGCATTTTAGGTCAAAACATCTTTGTGCAAACACAAACCCTAATTTGGGTCAACAGTGCAAGGAGAAGTCTTGAGCAGAGGAAACCCTAGTTGGATCTTGAACTCCAAGGGTCTTGTGGTGAGAAAATGTTGAGGAAATGAGAGGGCAAATTTTGGGGTACAACAACGAGTTCCTTGCAGGTTTTGTTTACAATTGGGACTCATTATAGGGCCTACTTACATCACTTCATGCATAGCATAACATCATACCATTGCATACATCCTACATAAGGACTAATCCATTTCAAGGATCTCAAAGGCTTGTGATGCAGGTCATGATGAATCAAATGTCTAGCAAGGGGAAAAAGGGATTTATTTTCCCCTAGCCAAGGTTGATAACTTGAGTCAGGGGCTATGACCCACTCGATATGGTGAGCCTTGACTCTTGAAGAATGACTCTCAACAAAATGAAGTTCCTTCAATCAAGCTACAAAATTCAAGTTCTAACAATCTTTCTTGTTTATCCCGCGAGATCCTTGAAAACATTGCATGCATATCATACATATCATTGCATTATAGGTACACTGGTTACAGGTCAATTACCTTCTTCGCTGTTTATTTCAGCAGTCATCATGAATCCTGAATCATCCAATGAGCAAGCTATCAAGGCCCTCCAGGCCCAGAACGCCCAGTTCCAAGAGCTGGTCATGAGCTTAGCACAAGGACAACAGGAATTGAAGACTCTGCTCTTGAAAAAGAAGAAGAAGAGGACTGTTTTGTTCAACCCTAGACGCAGATCTGGGAATACACTGCAGAATGAAGCTGAGCGGACTACTCCATCTGTTGGGGAAGGCAGTCACCAAGAGGGAAGGGTTCCTAGTCCCGTAGTCTCTGACACCGAGACAGATTTCAATGATGAACAGTACCCTCCTACTGAGGACAGGTACAAACAGTTGGAGGACCGGTTAAATGCTATAGAGATTCAACGTGTGCCTGGGTTGGACTTTGGGGACCTAGGTTTATCTTCTGGGGTGGTGATCCCTCACAAGTTCAAGGCACCTGCCTTTGCGAAATACGACGGGGCTTCCTGCCCTAAGATGCACCTCCGTTCTTATGTAAGGAAGATCCAGCCTTACACTGCAGATAAGAACTTATGGATCCATTTATTCCAGGAGAGTCTTTCAGGGACTCATCTCGAATGGTTCTATCAGCTGGATGGAACCAACATTCGTAACTGGGAGGACTTGGCTACTGCTTTTTATAAGCAGTATCAGTACAATTCCGACCTCGCTCCTACGCGTACCCAACTCCAGGGTATGTCGCTAGGATCGGGTGAAGGTTTTAAGGAGTATGCGCAAAGGTGGAGAGATCTGGCTGGAAGGGTGCAGCCACCGTTGACGGATCGTGAACTAGTGGACATGTTCTTGGGGACCCTATCTGGTCCATTCTTCAACCATCTCATTGGGAATTCTTCTGCTGGGTTTACAGATTTGATCTTGACCGGGGAGAGGATTGAAGCTGGTATCAAGGCTGGAAAGATTCAAGAAGCTGCACCTGCTGATGCTCATAAAAAGCCTTACAGTGGGAAGAAGGAGTCCAATGCTGTGCATAGTAAAAAGGGTTGCCATGATCAACATGTAGGGGCAACCCAGATCTCTAATCCTAGGCCTGCTCAACAAGGACAGGGGCAGAAACGTAAGAAGGTCGCACCCAAGAGACAGTTCACTAAGATCAACATGTCACTGGATCAAGCGCTACAGCAAATGTTGAAGGCAAGGCTGATTACCTTAAGGGCTCCTCTCCGGAATCCAAACACTTCTGCTCCTAACTATCATCCCAACGATAGGTGCGCATACCATTCTGATAGCCCGGGGCATACTACAGACAACTGTTGGGCTCTGAAGAACAAGGTCCAAGACATGATTGACGCTGGAGAGATTCAGTTTGAAGCACCAGAAACTCCAAACATGATCACTGCTCCTTTGCCCAATCATTGAAGACTTTTGTTTATTTGAATTTCCGAGTTGTATTTTTTTGCTTATACAAACAATTAATGTCATAGCAAACTCTTTTATTTCATTAATGCACTGCGTATGTCTGTTTTTGAATTAATCCAATTATTTTCACTATATTCAAATTGCTTTCATATTTTTTTTGTGATGATCAACGCTCGGTTAATAATTCTAAGCCTCTTGAGGGAGGATGACGAAAACGATACCACAATCTACAGTATGCTTTTGAACAGACCCCGCTGATGAGGTACAGGCATTGTTTCAATTCCTAAACACCGGAGTTATAAGGAAGATAATCCCTCATCAACCCCTCTGAGCCAAAGAAGTAGGAGTTTTTCTTTTCGAAAATTAAAACCCTTAATCATAACCCGGGGTTGGGTAGTTCTCTCAGTTGATCCAAGTGCATAACGAATGGCACCAAAGAAATCCTTACAAAACAAAAGACAGTGATGGTTCTGAATGATCATAAAGACAGGCAGTCATCATCTTTCAAAATAAAAGCTTAACAAGTCAAAACCTATGAAGGAGACTTACAAAACTGGGGCATCCCGCTGACTGTAATTCCAAAAAAGGAAACAGTTCAGGCAAAAAACAGGGATAACGAAAAAAAGGGAAGAGGTCATACAAACCTTCGATAAAAAATAAATAAATGACTGCCTATTCAAAATAAATTGTTAACATTCGAACCATCACCGGAACATCATAGCAAAGACTCAAACAAGGTCTGACGCACGATCAACTAAGTTTAGGTTTAAAGAACATCACGAAGAGCGGGTGGGTACAGATAAATTTGAGCCTTTATCCTTTGTTTCTCAAACCGTGAACCAGGCCACGTTATAACCCTTAAAATTCCTAGCTGAAGCATGGGTTAGTTCGAAAGCATATTGTTACAAAGGTATCCTGACTCCTTAGGGCTTGCGGTAAAATAACGAGTCGACATCACAGTTTTACAAAATTCACTTGTTTTTACTAAAAAAGATGCATTTTCAAAAACTTCGAAACAGACATAAGCTTTGCATTTTAATATAACATTGCTTGCATATGACTATTTGTTTGAACAGCATAGAAGTTCGCACGACGAATGTCTAAATGAACAAAAGCACCCCCAATCAAGGGGCACGGCATGATCATTGTCCATCATCTGGGGCAGTTAAGTCAAGATTCGGAGAATCTCTCAAAAGGCCAACCAACTTGGGGCAAATCTCCATCTGGATCACTCGGGGCATTGGACGATCAAACGAAGATCTTCTGGTAGTAGGGTAACGCAGCACTACTGACAGTGACAACTCCCTGCATCCTGAGAGCACGGACGCAGTCGAAAAAATACTACGCAAAATCAAAGACCCGCTAGGTTGACACAGCTAGGCAAAAATAAGGGCTTCCCGGCGAACCAAAAAGGTTCGGGCAAAAATAAGGGATGAAAATGAAAAAATCTGTACACCCGGCAAGTCGCAAACCTGAAAAGGCGGCTTGGGCAAAAATAGGTATCCCGGTGGACTGAAAACCCGAAAGGGCGGTCCAGGAAAAATTAGGGATCAAAGCGTACGACTATGTCCCGCCATCTTGTCACTTGCCTACCAGAAGAAGATTTGTCAAATCGGCAGTCCTCAAGCACCTCTACAGGTACCTTCTCCCACAGAAGTTGGGGCAATAAGAAGTTGCCCAAACTGTACAACTGCTTTCCTCCAGGTACCAAGGTAGATTCGGCTGAAGAATGTAACCAGGATACCTTCACTCCCTACAGAGTAAGACAAGACTCAACAATACTCTCCCCCGAGCAGAGTTGGTCTCCAATCAGCCCCGAAAGGCACAATATCTCTAGCAAGTCAACCCTCTCCCCAAGCAGAGTTAATCTACTGTCAGCCTTAAGGAAGTGGGGCATCCCTAGAAAATCTCAAATATTCCTCAGCGGAGTGTACAGATATTCCTAAGCAAGCATCCCCGGCAGTCTTGATATAAGATTGTTCCCCAGCGGAATACAGACACCCAGTGGAGCCACCTCCCCAGTACAGTAAAAAAAAAGTCTCCCCAGGAGATTTGAATCAATCTCCCCAGTAGGAAGCTCATCCCCAGTAGATTCTGGAAGCTTATCACCGGCAGAGTACGAACGCTTCTCCCCGGCTTTATTCAAAGTTATTCCCCACCAGAACTTATAACTGGGTTATCCTCAGCTAAAAACCACGGAAAGATCGTCCTCGGTGAAGTTCTTCCTACCCCCAGTGGAGTTCATCAATTCCTCAACAAAACATATCAACGGTATCCCCAGCGGAGTTCTCATCAAAACTTCAGCGAAGTATCTCTCTTCCCACAGAGTAATTCCCCGCAGAGTATCTCTCTCCAACAAGTTCATTCCCCAACGGAGTCATCTTCTCCTACCGGTTTGTTCTTGCAATCATCATCCCCAGCGGAAACGAAGAACTCTAATCTTCAGCATCAGCCCGGGAGTTATCTTCCCGGCATTCGTCAAGGATTTATTTTCCCGGACGGGAATACATTCATAAACGTCACATCTTCTTACATTATAGCATGCATACGCATCATACAACACAAATCTCATTTATTGTTGAGAGCATCTTAAAATCATGCAGTTCATACATCATGACATTGCATACAACTGATGTTTCTCCTTTTCAGGAAAAAGGTCAATCCCAAAGATGATTACTATCAACTATCGCAATTCCAGATTCGATTCCTGTATCCAACCAGGGCATATCTGTGAGTAGATTCGACACCTGTATCCAGCCAGGGCATATCTACATTAAAGAGATTAAAGAGATAGCTGGGAAATGCTCCAGAGATGGATGCTGTTCTTTTTCTTATTCAGATTTTCTCTTCAGAGATGGCTTAGAAATGCTCTAGAGATGGACGTTATTCTTTTGCTTATTCAAGAGTTTCCTTTCATATATAGCTGGGAAATGCTCCAGACATGGATGTTATTCTTTTGCTTATTCAGATTTTCTCTTCAGAGATAGCTTAGAAATGCTCCAGAGATGGACGTTATTCATTTGCTTATTCAAGAGTTTCCTTTCAGATATAGCTGGGAAATGCTCCAGAGATGGACGTTATTCTTTTGCTTATTCAAGAGTTTCCGTTCAGATATAGCTGGGAAATGCTCCAGATATGGACGCTATTCTTTTGCTTATTCAGAGTTCTTTTCAGAGATGGCTTAGAGATGCTCCTGAACCGGACGCTATTCTATTGCTTATTCAGATTCAAACTCCTAAAGATAACTTAGAAATGCTCCAACCACGGATGCTATTCTATTGTTTATTCCAGATTTCTCTCCAGAGATAGCCTAGAGATACTCCAGATCTGGATGCTGCTCTAATGCTTATTCAGACTTCCTGCTAGAAGGTGGAAGATGATTGAACACTAGAGTGCCCAGAAATTTGCACTTGTTGATGTGTTAATTGATTGTGTCGATAATGGGCTTAACAAATTCCATTTGGAGAGGTGATGAAGAGTTTGTCGGAGATGGGCTTACATATGCCATCCAAAGCGACTATTGGTAGATATTGGAATAAGTATCATAATAAATCTTTGGTCGATTTATATTGAAGCAATAGATGTCTTTTGCCTATTTTTAACTGGAAGAGATAAATTTAACCAGAAGAGGTTTGTTGTTTGGTGACTTCACTATGAAAATAATCCTAACCAGAAGAGGTTTTTCGTTTTCCTGCCTTTAATTAGAAGAAGTGAATCTAATTATAAGAGGTTTGTTGATTGCCAGAAGAGGTCTATCGGTTTCCTATCATTAACTAGAAGAAGTGAATCTAACCAAAAGAGGTTTGTTGATTGCCTATCATTAACCAGAAGAAGTGAATCTAACCAAAAGAGGTATTCGTCTGCCTGTCTTTAATCTGGAAGAACTAAATCTAACCAGAAGAGGTCTTTGTCCGCCTGTCTTTAATCTGGAAGAAATAAATCTAACCAGAAGAGGTCTTCGTCTGCCTGTCTTTAATCTGAAAAAATAAATCTAACCAAAAGGGGTCTTCATCTGCCTGTCTTTAATCTGGAAGAAATAAATCTAACCAGAAGAGGTCTTCATTCGCCTGTCTTTAATCTGGAAGAAATAAATCTAACCAGAAGAGGTCTTTGTTCGCCTGTCTTTAATCTGGAAGAAATAAATCTAACCAGAAGAGGTCTTCGTTCGCTTGTCTTTAATCTGGAAGAAATAAATCTAACCAGAAGAGGTCTTCGTCTGCCTGTTGTTGTACCCCAAAATTTTCCCTCCCATATTCTTCAAAGTTTTGACAAGCATCATCTAAATTTGCTCAAGTCTACTCAAGGGTTGCACAGTTCAAACACCCTCATAAGCCAGTCAAATTAGGGTTTTGGTTCTTGCAAGGAAGTTGAGGTTTTCAAGGGCTCAATCAAGTCCCATTTGCTCATATACATTGTCAAGCATCTATATGTCAAGTTTCAAGGCTCACAAGGTCAAGTTGCACAGTCAAAAACCCTAATTGCTTCACAATCAACTGTAGGGGCAAAATGGTCATTTGGCAGTCAAAAGTCAAAAAAATTGGTCAACATCTTATTTTGAAGCCACAATCATCATTTGGTCAAATCTTGACCATGATTTCACAAGAATGGCTCAAAAATCATCAAGGTGTCAAAAGTTTCTATTTTTGGACAGTTGAAAAGTCAACTGTAACTTGACCAAGGCATAACTTTTTCATGGTTAATCAGAAAAATCTCATCCAATGCTCATTTTAAAGGGGATGACATTTCCTACAACTCATCTTCACATTCCAAGTCCAAGAAATGCTCTCACAAAAAGTTATCAATTTCAACATTATAGGTCATTTTCAAAAGTCAACAAAAAGGCATTTTAAGTCAAAGACCATAACTTGAGATTGGTAAATCAAAATGACATGGGACCAAAGGCATTGGTTAGAGGACTTCAAGACCTTTCCAAAATGTCCAAGAACATGTTCATATGATCAAAATTGAGCAAGATATGCATTGGAGAAGTTGGGAAATTTTTGTGAAATGGCCAAAGTCAACTATCCTTGAAACTTCAATTTTTGACAAAAGGGCCCACTTTTCTCCACTTGATTCATCCTTGTCATTCCACCCACGTGTCCCATGATTAAATTCAAGGTTAAACATTTATTTTTTCTATTTTTATTTAATTTTATTGATTTAATTCATTTTAAATCCACAAAATTCAAATAAAAATCAAAAAAATTAATTAAGGGATATCTTGTGGCTTGAATGACTTTGATACATCATAATCCACCTACCAAATTCGTGTAAGGTCCATTTTAAGCATAAAATTCAAATTTGGACAAAAAAGGCAAGTTTCTTCAATGGTGGTTATGGAAAAATCTCAAACATCATTGCATTGGTTTTAAGGCTCCTAAAGGCACTTGATTACATTCATAGACATATATGCAAATGCTCCATACCAAGAACACGACCTAGAACTCTCTCAAACGGCCAAACTAAATTCCAAAAAACTTGAAGAAAAGTGAAAACTGAATTCTCACTTGCAGGCCAATTCGAACCCTTTTCTTGTTTCCAATACATTGCTGGACCTTCCAGGAACCTTTTGCAATCAGAACTAAGCGCCAAAGCTCAAGAAACGGCCCAGAATAAACTCACGGTTTGCAAATTTTTTCTAGAATTGAAACTCACATTCTATGCATCCTTAACATGTTATAATCGTTGTTTTACATTGTTGACCCTTTACAAAGCTTTTGGCATTGTTTAATTTCATTATCATGTACAGAATCGTGAATCACCATTGGAGATTTTTAGGGTTCTTAAGGTCTCGAATTGGGGATTTCCAGCACAGGCAAAATTAGGCCTTCTCACGCATATGCTTGAACTCGTGGCATCCAAACGAACTCATTGCAACCCTCGCGCTCAATTTATCTTGCGCCTATCGCTAATCGCTATTTTTCTCTTTTCCAGTTTGTGGGGGTTTAAAACCCCCACTATTTGTTTGATATTTCTGCAGGTGAAACGAAGAAGGAGATGGCGTGTTGGCGTATGATTGGGAGATTCAAACTTGGCGCGCGTTTTTCTGAGTTCCAGCATAGTTGTTATTATTAACATATATTATTTGTTGATTATTATGCTTACAAAGACAACGCGATGGTGGAGTGGTTGGTGACGTGTTTGTTCATCACTGGGACCTGGGTTCGATTCCCAGGTCCCCCCATAATTCCATGTTATTTTTTCTAAAGCGTTCTTGTGTAGGTTCCCAAACGTTGAGCACCATACACCTCACAGATCCAAGCGCCAAGTGGTCTCTCTCATAGATCTGAAGGCCAGGAGGTGGTCCTCACCATGCGCCCACTCAATCAACAAGCACTGGATTCCAGAAAGTCAACAGGCTTGGAAGTTTAATGGGCTGGAATTTCTGAATACACACTCCAATCTGGCCCAAAACCCCCCTGGGGTTTGCAATTTTATTTTGTCATTTTATATTTTTATTTGTCTCATTTTTATTTTTTTCCTTTTATTAACTATTAACATAACTAACATTTTTATAAAAAATCAAAAAAAAGAACTAACATTATTATTATTATTATTAATTTCATTTTATTTTTGTAATTAAATACTAATAAATTGAATTAATTTTAATTAGGCAACTTTAACCCTTTTTTTTCTTAATAACTAAAATAAATTTAGAATTAGGTTTTTTATTAACTTTTAATTTTAATTCTTTTATTTTATTTCATTAAAAAACATAAAAATACAAAAACATTTTTTCTTTTAATAAATTAATTAATTAATTTAATTATTAGTTTTAATTTCATTTAAATCACAAAAAAAGACAAAAAAATTCATTTCTTTCCTTAAAAGGGTCAAAACCCTTAAGGCATTCCCGATTAATTTTTATTCGCGCGTATTTTATTTTGATTATTTATGTAACTGTCTCCAGATATGTAATAGTTAAATAGGAATTTTACCGCTTTATTTATTTTCCTGCACTTTATTTACCAAAACGGGTTTTTGTCTTTGGCGATGTATAGACCCGCGCCTTGTAATAGCGTAGAATTTACATTTCTGCAATTTACTTTCCGCACCCCTAACTGTTAACAATGCATGAAAGAATGTATGTAAAATAAAATCAATCCGTAGCTCACAAATAACATGTACAAAGACAATTAACTGAAAAATAACACACAAAGCACATGCCACTCCTAGGGTACGCTTCACTCGTTGCCTCGAAACGCGGTCATCAAGTATAGGACGTCTTAGAGGTCACCCTCCTGTCTAAGATCCAGTTGCCTCGAAACGGTTGCCTCGGATAAAAGGATCTAGGGCATTAGGGTTACTTCTAAGGTGTCCTACCATTGCTTCGGTGACCACACTGTCCCGATAATCGAATTGACCCGAACAACTCCAACGATGGTGCTACCTACCTCTCAATGGTGGGATAGCACTATCTAAAGGACTCTTACACAGCTTAATTCCTTAGGGTAGGTAGATGACTCATGGGTACTTGCTCTTCTCAAAACAAACAAAATACTTTTCACACCTTACACTTTCAAAAAGTTTTCAAACAATACTTCATACACTCTTGAGGACTGATACAAGAGTTACCTAGAAGTTTTCAAACGAACTTTTCAAAACCCACACGCACTTGAAAAGCAAACAAATTTTGAAAACATAAGAGCAAGTACCTAAGAGCTCGTGGATAACCACGGATAGAAAGGGTGCTAACACCTTCCCTTTCTATAAATCTACCTCCCGAACCGAGAAACATTCTCATAAGGAATTTTGTTGTGCTTTTGTCCTTTCCATGTTGGAGAACATAAAAGACGGTGGCGACTCTTGCTTACCGCGACATTTTGCGAAACCAGCTTAAAAACAGTCAGTTCTATTTCCACCGATCACACCTGTCTTTAATAAGGAAGAAATAAATCTAACCAGAAGAGGTCTTTGTTCGCCTGTCTTTAATCTAGAAGAAATAAATCTAACTAGAAGAGGTCTTTGTCTTCCTGTCTTTAAACTGGAAGAAATAAATCTAACCAGAAGAGGTCTTTTGTTTTGTTGATTGATTTTTCTTGCAAGGAAGAGGGTTAGTTGCATGCAGATGTATGCATGGTGTAATGGTGTTCCCAAAATAAATGAGATTATGTTGTATGTATTTTTCATGTATGTGCTATGATGTATGAATGTGAAACATTAAAGTGCATCTTCGTCTTGAAAATAAATCCTTGACAAATTGTTAAGGAGTATTTGGAAGCTGAATCCCAGACTACTGTTGGAGGTGAAAAGTATGTGTATCTTCAACTTTGTTTAGAATGTTTCTGCCGGGGATTTCGGTTTTGTTGTTTGAGGAAATTCTGCGGGGAATGTTGATTTCTGCTTGGGGAATATAGTTCATGAACCTTGGTTGTCCATTACTCTACTGGGGAATTATAACTTGACTTGGGAGAAGGAAAGTTAACTGGTATCTGGTCGAATTCTAGGATTTCTAGCAACTTACTGGGGATAGTATTGACCCTGTTGGGGACAAGGGGTTTTGTCCGTTGATTTGTAATGGTCTGAGAAAAAACTCGAGCTAGAGAATTTGTAGTTTGTTGGGGAGTCTGTAGTTTGTTGGGTAAATAAACCCTGTTGAGGAAAGCATTTTGAAGACCTTATTGGGGAGATGAATTCTTTAGGGGAGAACTCTTCAAGTTTTCTTTTTTCAGTTAAGACCAACTCAGCAGGGGAGAGGGTTTTCAGGAGATTATAGTTTGTGGGGATAATCTTATTGAAGCAATTATGTGGGGATAATTTTGTTGAAGTAACTCTTGTGGGGATAATTTTGTTGAAGTAACTCTGTGGGGATATCCCGAATCCTTAAGAAAATGTTTATTATTGTTTTTAAACATACATTTGTTAAGAGTTAATCATGTTCATATGCATATGTTCATTCAATTTTAGTCATTGGACGTTTTTGCACTCAAAACAAAAAAAGCAAAAAGTTTGCACTTTAAAGTATATTTGTATTGATGTTTTTCCTATAAATAGGCGTTTTTGCACAAGGAGACAGAGATTCTAGTAAGAGGAAATCGTCGAAAGAATACAAAGTGAAAACAAAAATAATAGCCATGTGGAAGTGATCTCATTGTGTCCCAACTCCGCTATTGCCACTATGTCTTTGAACATCATCCCTTGACATTGAAAGAAGTTGATTGAATTGATCTTACACCCAAGAACTTGGACCTTGGTAATAAAGCTGGTTGTAGTGATTTCACGGGACATAGTCATATGCTTTAATCCTTTACTTTTTCCCAGACCGCCCTTTCATGTTTTCAGTCCACCAGGATACTCTTTTTTGCCCAAGCCGCCCTTTCGGGTTTTCGACCTTCCAGGTGTATAATCTCTTGTATATATCCCTAAATTTTGCCCGAACCCTTTTGGTTCGCCAAGATGCCCCTTATTTTTGCCTAGGTATGTCAACCTAGCGGGTCATTTTTATGCATAACATTTTTTAACTATATTCGTTGTCCATAGTAGTTAGCATCATAGCTCCGCTAGAGAATAATTTTTTAACCATGAATGGCCCTTCGTAAGTGGGAGTCCATTTTCCCCTGGGATCGTTTTAAGGAAGAATGATGTGCTTTATTACCAAATCGCCAGTCTGATACACTCGAGGTTTGATCTTTTTATTGAAAGCCTTGAACATACGCTTTTGATACATTTGACCATGACAAACAATAGCCAATCTCTTCTCATCAATCAAGTTCAATTGATCCAACCTAGTCTGAATCCATTCGTCTTCGCCTGAATCCGCTTCTTTCATAATCCTTAAGGAAGGAATATGTGATACAGTGGAAAGAGAACTGACTGTTTGGAATGCTGGTTCGCGTTTTGCGTTTGTTTTTGCAAAATGTCGTGGTAAGCAAGAGTCGCCACCGTCTTTTATTTTATCCAACAAGAAAAGGAAAAAAACACAGAAAAATTCCTTTTTCGAGATGTTTCCCGGGTCCGGGGGGTAGATTACAGAAATGGAAGGTGTTAGCACCCTTTCTATCCGTGGTTATCCACGGGCTCTTAGGTACTTGCTCAAAGTGTTTTCAAAAATTGCTTTTCTTTGTGTTTGTGGGTTTGAAAGGAGTTTTTGTTTGAAAGCTGTAAGTGCGAAAAAATTTGTTTTGTTTTAAAGAGAGCAAGTACTTAAGAACCATCTACCTACTCGAAAAGGGAATTAAACTGTGCTAATGTCCTTTAGACAATGCTATCCCACTATTGATGAGTAGGTAGCATCGTCGTTGGAGTTTTAAGGGTCAATTCGATTAAGGGACGTGTGGTCACTAAAGCAACGTTAGGATGTCTTAGCGGTAACCCTAATGTCTTAGATCATTTTTCCGAGGCAACCGTTTCGAGGCAACTATGATCTTTGGACAAAAGGGCGACCTCTAAAACTTCCTATACTCAATGACTACGTTCGAAGGCAACCAAGTGAGGTGTACCCTAAGAGTGCGCATGTGTGAGTGTGTTGTTTCGATTAATTTTATCTTTGTACATATCATGGGTGAACTATGTTGATTTTAAGTTCATACATTCGATCTTGTCATGCATTCCCTATTACCAAACATCTAACAGTTAATGATTTGTGGAAATTAAATTACGAAAATTAAATCTAAACTATTACAAGGCGTCAGGTATTTACATCGCCAAAAGCAACCCTTTAATTTAAAGTGCGGAAAATAAAAGAAAGCGATAAAATAATTAAAGTTATATTTAAAGCTATTACATTCCGGAAGCAAGTACAATAATATGAAAATATGGATCGTGTGCGGAAAATTAAATTGAGCGCATTTTTTAGGGTTTTGACCCTTTTTTGAAAGAAAGCATTTTTTGGTTATTTTTGGATATTAAAAGGAATTAAATCTAAATTAACAATTAAATTAATTAATTAATTAAAATATTTTTGGATTTTTGAGTATTTAGAGAAATAAAATAAATTGATTTAAAGTTAGTAAAAACCTAATTTTCTACATTAATTTTAATTATTTGCAAAAGTATTAAAAGTGATGAATTTAATTTTAATAAATAAAATATATTTTTGTGTTTGATTTTATGAGAAAAAAGTTTAATTGGTTAGTAATTTAAATAATAAAAATAATAATTATACTAAACAAATAAATAAATAAAAATAAAAAGAGAAATAGAAATAACCCAAATGGGGGGGGGGGGGGGGGGGGGGGGTTGGGCCTAAATCTGGATGTTTGTTCAGCAATTCAGATGGCCCAATAGTTGCAAGCCTGGCTGACTTTTTGCACTTCCCTGTGACACGTTGACTGGAGTGTATGATAGGCCTTCCATATGGGCCATCAGATTTGGCCTGGAGGCCATCTGGTACGTTGAGATCTGAAGGCATATGGTGGACCACAGTTCATGAGGCACGCTGGAACATCTGGAAGAAAAATACAAGAAATATGTTGGAGACCTGGGATTCGAACCCAGGTCCCATTGGACTATGCACTAATGTGTTTACCAACTCAACCAACGCGCCTGATTGTTATAATGTTAGATAGCAATTAATATATTTGAAACAAATTCATATGCCTGAACAAAAAAATAAAAAGCGCGAATAATTTGAATGGACGTATGGGATGGGGACACGTCTTCGTCCCTGTCCTTGGAATTACACAGGAATTACCTGCGGATTCGTATCCGCAGCAAAAAACGTAGGTTGAACCTAAAACCAAATCCAGGCCATGAAAATTCAATCTAAAGCCATGGTATTGTTCGTCCCTCCCTCCTGAATTCATCCATGTCCATTATTTGTCTCAATTTTGCCTGAAACTCAAACACCTAAAAACAAGAACCAAAAACCCTAGTTTCGGGTATGGCATTACAGACTACAAAAACACAATCAAATATTGCAGACAGTTTGGAAATCATACAAAGATCAAGAATATGTCCATGGTTTGTCAAAAAAATGCAAGAATGAGAGATTTCGATTTCAGATGCAGGGCGGTTTCCAGGGATACTTACAGCGCGATTGGGGATGTTTCAGAGCTTGATTTTGATTGCAAATAGACTCAGTAGATGTCTAGCAAAAGAACCACGTTGAGTTTTAGCCTTGAATTGGACTCTAAGGGTGATTTCAGTTTCAAACTTTTTCAAGCTTTTTTCAAGTTTGCTTTTGATGTTTAGGCAGCCTCTAGGTTCTGAACTCGTATGCTTTGTGTTATATAAGTATAATGGAGTGAATTAGGTCAGGTTTTGGGCTTTGAATCCTTGTCAATCAATGCTTGAAGATATGATATGATCCTCCATTAAAAAGCTTCCAATTTCATTCCAAATCCAATATTTTGTGCATGATATGACTTGATTCGAGTTTGATCTTGTCCATGATGATAATAAAGACTTGTATCACTCAAAAAGATTCCAAGTGATTAAGATTTGGATTTTATTTGGATTTAAATTGATTAAAAATAAATTAATTCAATAAAAATCAAATAAAATGGAAAAATTAATAATTGGACACAAGACTGAAGATAGGACACGTGTGTAGTGTGACAAGATCAAATCAAGTGGAAAAGGTGGGTCCATTTGTCAAAATTTGAAGTTTTGGGGATAGTTGACTTTTGGCAATTTTGGAAAAATGCCTAACTTCAACAATGCATAACTTCTTCAATTTTGAACTTTTGGAGGTGTTATTAGACTTTTTAGAAACCTTGATATGTCCTCTAACCAACCCTTTTGGTATAATCTAATTTTGATATTCCATTCTCAAGTTATAAGCTTTGGAAAAAGAGGTGTTTTTGTTGACTTTCAAAAATGACCTATAATGTCCAAATTTATAACTTCTTGTGAGTGCATTTCTTGATCTTGGGGTGTGAAGATGGATTGTAGGAAATTGAATCATATTCAAAATGAGCTTTGGATGGGTCATTTATCATAAAGTATGATAAAGTTATGATTGGTCAAAGTTGAGTTGACTTTTCCTATAAAACCCTAATTTAGCAACTTTTGAGTCTTGATGAATTTTGAGCAATCCTTGATGAATCATGATCAACCCTTGATAAAATGATGAATTATCCTAAAAAATGAGAATGTTGACAAAAAATCTGGAGGTTTGACTGTTTATAGGTCACAGTTGACTTTTGCCCTAGCACAGTCGATTTTTGGACTTCTTGAGAATTGACTGACCAAACTTCCTCTGCAAGGCTTCAAATTTGACATGGATGAACTTGAGAACATATTAGGAAATTGGGGAGAACTTGAGGTAATTTGGATGCAAGGACCTTGATGCAACACAAAACCCTAATTTGAGATTGACTGCCTTAGGAGATGATTTGACTGTCCAACTCTTGAGCAATCTTGAGCAACTTGGGGATTATTCTTGCAATGTCTTGAGAAATATGGGAGGGAAAATTTTGGGGTACAACAGAATATGAACTTCCACGGGCAGGACAACTTCCATGACATAGACTAAAGAGAAAGGGGTTGCCCCAGTTGATGCTCGAGTCGAAGTACGATAGCAATGAAGAGCAAATGGTAGCATCTCGTTCCTGTCCTTATAGGTCACCACCATCTTTTATACAATCTTCTTTATATTTTTGTTGGCAGCCTGCACTGTGCCATTCATCATAGGTATGTATGGAGAAGAATTGTGATGCTTAATTATGAACTGCATGTAGAGTTCAGTGATCATGGAATTGTTGAGATTGGTTCTGTTGTCAGTGATAATCCTTTTGGGGATGCCATACCGACAGATGAGGTTATGCTTGATAAACCTGGCTACAACATTCTCAGTGACTGAGGAAAATGAAGCCGCTTCGACCTATTTGGTGAAGTAATCAATGGCGACGAAGATGAACCGATGTCCATTAGAGGCAATGGACTTGATCTCTATAATCATGCCAATGCCCCACATTGCAAACGTCCACGGAGCAGTCATGACATTCAAAGGAATTGGAGGCACATGAACCTTGTCGGCATAGATTTGACACTTATAGCAAGTCCTCGAGTGGTGGTGACAATCAGTTTCCATAGTCGACCAATAGTAACCAGCCCTCAGAATCTTCTTGGCCATAGTGTATCCACTATAGTGAGTTCCAAAGATACGTTCATGCATGTCTTCCATGATCTCTTCTGCTTCCTTCTTGTCCATACAACGGAGCAGAGTAGAATCATGGTTGCGCTTGTATAGGATCCCATTGCTTAGGAAAAATTTGGCTGAGAACCTTCGCAAGAATTTTTTCCCGTTGATTGAAGCTCCTTTAGGATACTCTTGTGCTTCAAGGTACCTCTTCACTTCATGATACCAAGGATTTTCCTCGACAGTGCCGATCTCATAACATTGCGCGGGTTCGATAAATATTTCAATAGTAATTCTGATGGCTTCGTTATCCCAATTAACCTTGAACATAGACGACATGGTTGCTAAAGCGTCTGCCAACTGATTTTCTTCAAAATGTTCAAAAGTGACTTCCTCAAACTATGAGATCAAGGTTAGCACAAGCTCTTTGTAGGGGATCAGATTAGGATGTTTGGTATCCCATTCTCCTTTAACTTGACTGATTACTAAAGTTGAGTCTCCATATACGCTTAAGAATTTGATTCTTAGGTCGATCGTAGCCTTTACTCCCAAGATGCATGCCTCATACTCAGCCATGTTGTTTGTAGAGTCGAAGCACATCCTAGCAGTGAAAGGTGTATGGCAACCTTCAGGAGAAATAATCACAGCACCAACTCCATTACCCAAAGCATTGGAAGCCACATCAAAAACCATAGTCCATCGGGATCCTTGTTCTGGTCCGCCATACGGTCCAGACTTTTCACAATCAGTTGTCAGCATGATATTCTCGTTCGGGAATTCAAAGTTCATGATTGGTAGTCATGAACAGCTTAATGGGACTTTTGTGTATTATATTGGATATCATATTCAGTCAAGATCATTTTCCATCTAGCTATTCGTCTGAAGAGAGATGGTTTCTCGAAGATGTACTTGATATGGTCCATCTTAGAAATCAACAAAGTGTTATGAGTCAACATATATAGTCTTAGCCGGCGATCAGCTCATGCCAGAGTGCAGCAAGTTTTCTCGAGTGGTGAATATCTTGTTTCACAGTCGGTAAACTTTTTGCTCTTGTAGTGTATTATACTCTTTTCAGCCAGACTCGTCATGTTGGTCTAACACATACCCTATTGAGTTCTCTAATACATTCAAGTACATAATCAAAGGTCTTCCTTCAACTAGAGACATCAGGATGGGAAGTTATTGTAAATATTCCTTGATCTTATCAAAGGCTGCTTGACAGTCGTCATTCCATCTGACTATTTGATCTTTGTTCAAGAGTTTGAAGATTGGCTCACAAGTAGCAGTCAAGTGAGATATGAATTGATCAATGTAGTTAAGTTGACCTAAAAAACCCCTGACCTCCTTCTCAATACAGGGAGCTGGCATTTCTTGTATGGATTTGACTTTTGCAGGGTCGACCTTGATACCTTTTCCAATGAAGACAAACTCTAAGAGTTTTCCAGATCTTACCTCGAAGGTGCATTTGTTGGGATTCAGACTTAGCTTGTATTTCTTCAACCTTTCGAACAACTTATGTAAGTGATCAAGGTGTTCTTCCTTAGTATGCGACCTTGCAATCATATCATCCACATACATTTCTATTTCATGATGGATCATGTCATGGAATAGGGCTACCATAGCTTGTTGATAGGTTGCCCTTGCGTTCTTCAAACCGAAAGGCATGACCTTGTAACAAAAAGTGTCCTACTGTGTAACAGAAGTGGTTTCCTCCATGTCTTCGGGTGCCATTTTGATTTGATTATAGCCAGAGAAGCCATCCACGAAGGATAAGACTTTATGTTGAGCAGTGTTGTCGACCAAGACGTCAATATGCGGTAGTGGGAAATCATCTTTGGGGCTTTCCCTATTCAAATCTCTATAGTCTACGCACATATGGACCTTTCTGTGATACGGTAGGAGAACTGACTATGAGTTTTTACGTTTGTATTCGCACTTGTTCGGTTGAGCAAGAGTCGCCACCGACTTTTTATTTTATCCTAAAGGAAAGGTTAAAAAAGCACAGCAAAAACCTTTTGAGATATTTCGTGGGTTCGGGGGGTAGATTACGAAAAGGGAAGGTATTAGCATCCTTTTCATCCATGGTTATCCATGGGCTCTTAGTTACTTGGTTTTTAGATCACTTGCCTTGATTTTCGATTGCTTGAAATTGTGGTGTGTGTGTGTGTTTTGAAAATGTTTTTGAAGAAGATGCCTTGTTTTAGGCAACCAATGTATTCGACTCGTGTTTGAGTGTTTTACAAAAGTGTATATCTTTTCGAAAAGATGTTTCAAAATGTTTTTGAGAGTTTGTTTGAAAGTGTGTATGAAGTGTGGTTTTTGAAAAGAAGGCAAGTGTTTTTGCAAGTTGATCTCAAGTAACTAAGAGTTTTGTCTACCCCTAATATACTCAAAGGTTTTCTCTATGTTTTCAACCCCTTTTAACAATTTTGTTCCACCATTGAATTTGGTGGACAATCTTGCGTTTAGGAAGTTTATTCGGGACAGGCGCGGGTCATCGTATGGACAATGAATGCAATGGTGCCAAGTGTCTTTGGCAATTTGCTTTGAAGGGACTATGATCATTCCGTTTAGGCAACTTTCGAATAGCGTCATCGAGAGACTTATGATCATTTTGAATTCGTTTTGCCAAAGATACTCGACGTGCAAGCATGGCCCATTTTGGAAGGCAACATGTGGGATTACCCTAGAGGGTGCAAGTGTGATTGTGTATTGATTTCGTGTATTTGTCTTGTATTAGGTTATCTAGCGTTTGACTTTATGTACATGCAAACCCTAGGTCTAACCATGGTATAATTGGAAAGCGGTAAATTGCGGAAATGTAAAGTCTACGCTATTACAAAATAAGTATCCGGGAGTGGGGGTACAAATTTACAAATGGGGATGAGACTTTAGGAATGTAGTGTCCAATAGATTACAACCAAATCGAATCGATCAAATGTAAATGTAACGTATAGCAATGTATAAGATAAGCAAATGTGTATAGGAGCAATGTAAATGTATTTGTATCAAGCGTATAATGTGAAATGTATTGTGTATGGGTACGTGTAAGTGTATATGTTCATGTATGTAATTTATTTACAGGTGCGACAATGTGAATTTAAATGTGTATTATTTAAGTATTGCTTTAACTTAAAGAAAAGAATTAGATATTCATTTATTTAGTCTTTTGTAATCTTGTATTTTCTTTGATATGTACAAAAAGAAAATTTAAGAAAAGAAAGTATTCTAAGTTTGAAAATTGTCACTTTACATTTGATATAAAAAATGTATCTTTATATTTTGTGTTTAATATATACAAAAGAATATTTTAATTAAATGTTAAGAATTTAAATTATGTATAAAAAAATGTATTTTTAAGTATTTTATGTATTAAAGTATTAATGTACAAAGAAAGGTATTTTACTTAAAAGAAAAAAAGGTTTTACATTTTAATTGTGTATTTTTGTATTAATGTAATAATATACAAAGTAAAAAAATATTTTAAGTTAGAGGAAAAATATTGTAATTAAAAATTTAATTTTAAAGAAAGTCAACATTTGATGTAATAAAATAAAAAAGGGGTTATGTTAATTTTTATATATATGAAAAGGAATATGATGTTTAAAAAAAGGTTTGAAACAAAATCAGAAATGGGCTCAAGGGTGGGGGTTATGGCCCAAACAGAAGAAAAATGAGGGGGGTGTGAATTGGAATTAATGGGCTTAGGCGCAGTGAGGATGGGGCGAGGCCCAGCATCTAACACAAAACTTTCTTAGGGTTGAAAACGTTTATGGCATTAAGGAAACGCTTAGGGTTTGTGTTCATGAGATACGGCGCCGCTCTCACTCGTCTTCATCCTTGTTCGTTCATCAGGCCAATGGAGCCACGACGTCCCTCCTTGCCTAAGACAAACAGCGCCACCTCTGTCTTCCCTCCCATGGGTCAATCAGCGACATGATTCGAAGGTAATGCTTTCTGAGTTAGGTTGTTTCATTCTTATGTTTCGCTTTGCTTTTTTGATTCTAATTAGCCTTGTTATTATTTGTTGTTATGATTGTGGAAAGGAAAGAAAGGAAAAATGCTACCTTTGATTGGAGGGAGGGGAAGGAGACGGACTTGGGAGGCGCTCAGGATGGCCGAGGCGGAGGATGCGGTGCTGATGACCTTACAAACTTCCTGGTACTCTTTACCTTTTTGCCATTTTAGGGTTTTGTGATGCGTTTCTGAAAGCCCTTTTTGATATTCCTTCTTTCTTCTTCTCTTTTACTGTATACTTGGCACCTCTGTGTGTTTGAGCCTTCGTATGCTTGTTCTCTTGCCCAGTGATGGTATTCTGAGGGCCTCTCGTATTGATACGTTTCTTTTTCTCTTCTCCCTTTGCCTTCTGAGATTAAATGATGCCTGTATTGCCCCAATGATGAACCCTCTGAGGGCTCTGTGTTTGACACTGAGTTGCCTGTTGAAATGCTTCTTTATCTTCAACTGTCTCGTTGCCTTGCTTTGCCTTATTGATTTGCTTTGAGATGCTTCTTTATCTCGTCTCTCTTTGCCTTGCTTTGAGCTGCCTTGTGTTTGGTTGTTGAAATGCCCTATGATGATGCAATTCTGAGGGCTCGTGGGTTTGGAAATTGGTTTTGAAACAAGTTGATAGCCCTATGATGCTGTTGAATTGGTGTTTTGTATGCTTGTGAGATATGTGCCCAGTGATGATGCTCTCTGAGGGCTTTGATTTCTGTTTGTATCTCTGTGACGGTTTTTTTTAGAGTTTGACTCTTTTGGATATGGCTTTGGGTATTTAGGTAGGTTATGACCTTTTAAAGCTTGAAGCTTTTTGGTTTATGGCTTAGGCTTGACCTGAGGCCTGGTTTAGGATGGTACAGGTTCAAGGCTTTGGATGTTTGTTATAGATTACAGGTTTTCTGGTTTATTGTTAGGCTAAGGTTTCAGGCCTGGTTCAGGGCTTAAGGCTTTTCTGGTTTTTGTTAGGCTTCAGGCAGGGTGAGTGTTTGATGGAGGCCAGCAGGTTTTATGTTTGTGGTGAGGTTTATGCAGGTCTGATGCAGGTTTTGATGTTACTTTGATATGGCTTTGGGTGTTGGCCAGTTTTTTTGAACTTTTGTTGACAGGTTCAGCAGGTTTGGCATATGCAGGTTTTGTATCTGGAGGGTTTTTGACAGTTTGTCTCAAGGTTCTTAGACTGGTGCAGTTTATGCTGGTTTTTGATGGTTGAGGCTTATGCTTCAATTTGCATTCTTTTGTGTGTATTGGTTTGCCTCCTTTTTTGTACTGTGTTCAGTTTTGTTTTTATATATCTCTTCATGCCTAAAGCCTTGTAAACCTGCTTTCTTTTTCTCTTCTCTCTCTCTTCAGTACAGTTTGCATTAAAATAATGTTTGCATTGTACTTTATCTGAAAGGGCCACTCTTGGGAAATGATAAAAATGAACCATGTTGCTTGCATATCATGCTTTCTCTGCATTTTTTATCTCTTCTTTTGACAGCTTCTTATCTTTGATATCTTTCCAAATCTTCTTTTGACAGCTTCCTGTACTTTTTGTATCTTTGATATCTTCTTTTTGACAGCTTGGGTAGCCTTTTGGATAGTTTGGGATTTTTGACAGAAAATTTGAATTTGGACTCTTAGTTTGATTTGAACTGTGCAGTTGTTGTTTGAGATTTGAACTATGCAGTTTGACAATTTGACTTGTGCATTCTTTCAAAGTTTAGCAAATAAATATTCGTCCCTCTTTGTGAACCGGGAGAAATCCCGTGATTTGCAGAGAGGGTTAACTGATCCCAATCAGTGGCCCTTAATGATGAACTGTAATTTTATCTGTCTCTTTATTTATTTATCTGCTATTGACTTTTCTTCTTTTCATTTGCAGATAAAAAAAATGAATGGAGCACTGGAGCAAGGGATGGCAGATGAAGAATTGAAGATTAGAAAAATGTTTAGGATAGCTTTTTTTATTTAAGTTTAAATAAATGTAAAATCATTGTTGTAAACAACAAAACAATTGTACAATTAATTTAAAAATCAATAAAAGTTTCTTTATCCAATTAATTATTTTTTCTCCTATTGTTTATTTATTATTTATAATTCTTTAATTAAAATAATTGAAAATAAATTCCAATCATTTAATCTTAGAATAATAAATAATTTAAATAAACAATGCTTTAGCATTTGATCAGTTAAACCTGGCATTTCCAACATTCAAAGCAAAATAACAGTTAATCACAACAACTGATCAGACGCATTCCCCTTTTTACTGATTTTTACCAAACTCCGCAAATTTAAACTGAATGTATCCTTTTTACTGATTCAATCAAACAAACGTGAATTCAATCCAAATGCATTCTTTTACTGATTAAGTCAAATAATGTGAATTCAAACCAAATCTCGGAATAACTTGCAAAGCGTCGTAGAATTAAATCTTTCTGAGGAACCGCGCACGAAAACCCTAATTCCTGATTAAATGCCAAAGAATGTTCGCCTGATCAAAGTTGAGCCAAAATCAACCAAAACCCTAAGCAGCTGTATGAACTGTTCTAGAGCCATGAAAATCAATGAAAACCCTAATTTTGTCTGACTGACGAGAAAAGTCTGTTTGACCGATTCTTGAACCAGTTTGAAAAATCAGGAAAAGCCTGAAGCTGTGATTTCTTTTGGAAAAATGCGAGGGCAAATTTTGGGGTACAACACTTTCCATCCTTCTTTGGCATGGGGACCACATTTGACACCCATTGGAGATATGACGTCACTGCTAGGAGACCTGCATTGAATTGCTTCATTACCTCAGCCTTTATCTTTTTAGACATGTCTAGCCGCATACGACAAACTTTTTACTTGACTGGAGGAAAATCTTCCTTTGTTGGTAGACGATGAACCACAATGTCAATATCAAGCTCCGACGTATCTTCATATGACCAAACAAACACTTCAACATAGTCATGCAACATCTTGACCAATTTGCCTTTAATATTGTCTTCCAAGTTAGCGTCGATCTTGACCTCTTTCTTATCTGCCTCAGTACCCAGGTTGATCACTTCAACTAACTCTTCACACGATTGAATGGCTTTTTCTTCTTGCATCAGAAGTCTGGCTAATTTCCTAGGTATTTCACAATATTCCCCGCCTTCGTCTTCAGCTTGGTAGGTTGGATGTTCAAAGTCATAGGTGGCAATAGCAGATTCGTTGTCAAAGAGAACCGGAGTGGATGAGGATCTGCAAATACGTGTGTGTGTGTGTGTGCATGTAAGATATATGGTTATTTTGAAAATGCAATAAAGTGAAAGAAAGACAATGAGCGCAAAATTTGAATGCAAAAGAAATCCAATTTTTTCATTAAATGATCATATGGTATATGAAAATGAACAAACCCTTAACAAATGGACCATGGTGCCCCGGGCATGGAACATGACTTAAAGTCATTATTTCAATAAAATTATAGACAGAGTTCTTAAATTGATAAAACATTAAATGGTAATTACTCCTTGTTGAAGGAGATGGGAATGAAATATTTGGTACACCAATTATTGAGTCCTTCTTCTGCAGTCGGGTAGATCCAGTCATCAAAATTACAGTTGTTGTCGGAGTCTTCAAGAGCATTAAATTCGTGGTTACTGATACGAAGAGGTGATTTTTCTATACGAGCACGTCTGACCTCCTTTTAGGCTTTGGCAGTGAAACCCAAACCACTTTTGTCTGATTTGAAAGGGATGTCAGTGAGTTGTCCCCAAATGGTACAACCTTCGTCTTCAATCACAGCAAGAGCATCTTTGAGGGGAGCCATCCTAGGCACATCTTTAACAGCTTTTGGAACATCAGGAGTATCCTTGGCAGCATCAACCATGAGAGATACCACTTCGAAGGCTTGGCAAGGAGTTTTTATGAACTCGTCGTCCATCTCAACATAATTAAACGAATTCAGGTGTGTAACACAGTGGAAGAACTAACTTGGGATGTTTTGTGTTTGATTGCAATTGTTGCGGATAGCAAGAGTCGCCATCGACTTTTCTTTTATCCAATAAAGGAAAGGGTGAAAAGAACAGGAAAGATCTTTGAGATTATTTTCTTTAGTTTGGAGGGTAGATTATAAAAAGGGAAGGTGTTAACACCCTTTTCATCCATAGTTATCTATGGGCTTTTAGTTGCTTGCTAGATCACTTGATTTTATTTGAAAATGTGCTTTGTGGTGGGTTTTGAAAGTATTTTTGAAAAGCGCCTTCGTTTAGGAAAACTTTGTAATGATTCTCGTCTCTATAAGAATGTATACAAAGTGTTGTACTTTTAAAAATATTTCAATGCAGAGTGTTGGTGTGTTTGAAAAGAGGTTTGTTTTGAAAATGAGCAAGCAACTAAGAACATTTCTACCTACTCAAAAGTCTTTTGTTCTTCTCCTCCTTTAGATGTTGCTATTTTACCATTGATTGGTAAGAAGCTTTATCTTTGGATGTAAAGGGACATGCGTGGGTCATCGTATAGTCATGATAGCAATGTTGTGAGATATCTTAGCATTTCTCTTGAGGGACTAAGATCATTTATAAGGCAACATTCGTAGCGTCATCGAGGGACTATGATCTTGTATTTTGATTGTTTTTGCTAAGACGTCTCACATGCATAACATGACCATTCTCATAAGGCAACAAGTGGAGTTAACCCTAGAGATGCAAGTGTGCAAGTGTTTGTATTTCATGCTTGGTTTATCTTGGATTAGTGGTTGTCTACTTGTTTTTATCTTGCCATACAAATCTTAATTACTAGCATTTATATGAAAGCGATAAATTACGGAAAGTAAATATCTTACGCTATTACAATCACTTGGGGATGGGGTGTACAAATTTACAAATGGGGATTGCAAGAAATTAAAGTCCTAATTATCTGTTACAACCATATTAAAATAATGTACAAGAAATGTAAAATAAACTTGTTTTGTTTTTGTTAAGAGAAGAAATAAATTTACTTAAGAAAATATTTTTAGTCTTTTTTTGTTTTAAAAGAAATAAAATAAAGTATGTGAATATAAAGTATTTTTTTGGTGTTTTTGATTAATGAAAATAAAGTGATGATAAAAATAATAAGAGAGTAAGAGTTAGAGTCAGCGCGTTGCTGAAAGAGCAGAAGTTCTGACTCAGGCGTGCTGCAAATCATAAAGCAGATATTAGCAAAAATGGGGAAAGGCCAGAAGTTCTGGATCCGGACGCACTGAAGTTCTGGGGTTGCTGGGAACAAGGGAAAACCTAGGAGTTCTGATTGTTTGAGGAAGCCTAGAAGTTCTAATGTTACTAGAAGGTTAGAAGTTCAAGTTGTTGAGACAGTCTAGAAGTTCTAGTATTATTGGAAGGTCAGAAGTTCTGGTTGTTGAGAGAGTCTGGAAGTTCTAGTGTTATTGGAAGGTTAGAAATTCTAGTAATGGGTAAGTGAGGTGTCAGTGCCGTTGGATGGGAATATCTAGAAGTTTTGGTCCAGGATCATTATTTTGGCAAACAACTGAAGGGGGTTTATCTAGAAGTTCTGGTCCAGGATCAATGTTTGACAATAATGGGGAAAAATGTTAAGAAATAAACATAAAAAAGTGTTTATGGGGCTATAACTCAGGACCCTTAACACTAATGTCTTATGTGCGCGCTCTCTACCACTGGGGTGGCTATACATCTGATATTAGAAACAAAATCATAAACATATATTATAAAGTAAATTTTTATGAAGAACTTCATCTTCTTCTTCGCGCCAACCAGAACATCAGCAACTTAGTTATTTCTCAACAAAATGGAAAATGCAAACATAGAAGTTATGGCAAATTTCATCATGATTTCAGAAGTACAAAGCATCAGAACTGTAAATCAGAAGCAAGCATGAATTTTGCTAATCTTAATTCTGAACCCTAATTTCCTCAAAAAGTTCTGATCTGAAATTCTCTCTACTTAGGCCATATAAATGAAATCTATAAATATGTACAGAATCAGAGCCATGATATTACATTGTATTTTTTTTTGAAAATGCAAGCCTAACAAAGCCTAAGTAATGAGATAAAAGTCGGAAAAAACTTACCTTGCAGCTGGAAATTATTCTGTGAATTAGAGCCTGGTTTTGATCACTGTGATGTTCTAGTCAGCTTCCTCTAGTTCTCAGAAAGCTGAAGCAACTCTTAGCTTGAACTATGAATGGCTGGAAAGTTCTGAAGAGTCAAGGTGCAAAGTTCTGGTGTTTTGAAACAGAGAGTGGTGAATACTATTTTACAGTTTGAAAACAGAAGTTGGGGAAAGCTTCTATGTGTATACTAGAAACTGTATGGATTATTTGATCAAGAAACACACAAGAAAAATTAGAGCTTGGATGCAAAAATCAGAAACTAGCAGGTCTCGTGTTTGGGTTGCAGTTTCAAATTCTTGGGAATTTTCAGCAAGGTTTCAAGGATTTTTCTCAATCTTTTTCGACCCATTTAACAGTTGCAAATGAAGTTTAATTTATAGGCAAAGGATTTTGAAGCTTGGAGAAATCAGGAGTACAACCATCATATGTTATGGCTCGTTGACTTGTTTTTGAAGCAAGTTTAGCCCAACAAATTTCAAGGCAAAGTATAGTGGTTACCAACTTTAACCACGCCTAATATGATTTTGTAGGCATGATTTATGGAGAAGTACACTCAAAAGCAAAAGTAAAGCGTGAGCCCAACATAAACTTGGTATAAAAGTTTACTTTCCAAGGACAACAATGGCACTTCTATGCCACATGTGGGGAGATCCCTTGGATAAAGACTCAAAAGTGGGTGTGAGCATTAAATAATGATGAGATCTAACAAGCCAGAAAACCTGCAACATGAGATTATGCATCATAGCTTAAAACTGAATCAGAAGTTAAGCATAAACGTAACTTAAATTAAAGAATAAATGTCCAACTTCTAATCTTTAAATCTCCCTGCTCCAACATGATCTGAAGGAGTTTTCAGACTTTTCAGAAAGCTTGTAACATGCTTTGTAAACCCTCTTTGAATTACTTTTGCAAACTCTGATTGTACCTACATGAGAACTGACCCAGAAGTTCTAACCAAATTCTGACTTGGAAATGCTCAGAATTTACTAAGTGCTTTGACTTCATGGACGTGTCTTCAAGGATTTATAACTTGAAATCCCAGCATTTCTAGGAGAGGTTCTGTTCTGCAATGTTTTAGATCTCATTGAGATCTACAACTCTTGTGTTAGAAGTTCTTCCTGAATCA
Source organism: Vicia faba (assembly GCA_948472305.1). Classification (NCBI taxonomy): domain Eukaryota; kingdom Viridiplantae; phylum Streptophyta; class Magnoliopsida; order Fabales; family Fabaceae; genus Vicia; species Vicia faba. The sequence continues at coordinate 751,026,259 of OX451739.1, forward strand.
TCTTGCATCATGATGAAAATCTGACCAGAAGTTCTGAACTTATCATATTTCTTAACACTTAGAAAAATTTCTAAGTGTTTAAAATTTTGACTTTTACAAAGTAATTTTGACTTTATATTTTCTTGATGAAACAAACTTCATATTATGACATGTCTTGATGAAATGTGATTCTTGAAACTTGATTTTGATCAAAAAGTCAAAGTTTGACTTTTCAGTGTGCATTTTGACCATTTTGCCCTTGTGTCAATTCCAAACCCAACTTGATGTATTAGTACTGCAAACTTGATGTCATGGGAGATTTTGGGAGGAAATTCTTGAGAAATGAGAGGGAAAATTTTGGGGTACAACAATTGTCCCTGTTCAATCTTCTTAAACCTGAAGAGTTAGATTGACGAGTCTGTCATTTGTGACTTGAAGGTGGAAGATGATTGAACACTAAAGTGCCCAGAAATTTGAACTTGATGATGTGTTAGTTGACTGTGTAGGGAATGAGCTTAAAGATGCCATTTAGAGTGACCGGGGAAGGTATCAGGATAAATCTTCTGGTTGATTTATATCAAAATAGTAGATGTATTTTTCTTGTTGATTTTCCTGCAAGGAAAAGGATTAGTTGCGCGCAGATGTATGCATGGTATAATGATATTCTCAAAATAAATGAGATTATGCTGTATGTATTTGTTATGCATGCGTTATGTTTTATGAAGGTGATGTGTTTATTGCAGCGTGTCTTTGTCTAGAAAAATAAATCCTTGACAACATGTTGGGGAACCTTGGGAGGCTGAATCCTGAACCGTTATTGGAGAGTAAGTGTATCTTCAACTTTGTTTAGAATATTTTCATTGGGAATCCCTGCTTTATTGTTTGAGGAGAAATCCGCTGGGAAATATTGACTTTGGCTCTCTGCATGAGGAAACTCTGCGAGGAGTGTTAATTTCTATTTGGAGGAATAAAGTTCAGGAATTTTGGTTATTCAATGCTCTACTGGGGAATTATTCCTAATTGGAGAGCATCGAAAGTTGGCTGTTATCTGGTCGAAATCCAGGCTTGCAGCAATTTGTTTAAGGATAATGAAGTTGATTGTTATCTGGTCGTATTCCAGGCTTCGCAGTGACTTTAGGTAATTGTAGCATGAATGACTCCATGATTAGGAAAATTAAGGTTAAGTTGTCATTGGAAAGTTTGATAAGGGATGAGTCTTTGTTATATATGTGTTGTTGTTCGCACATCCTAAATTTAATTGTTTAGGAGGGGCTACAAGTAATTAAGCATGGGATAGAAAATATTCGAGATAGTGTAGGATTTTGGAGTGCTACACCTAAAAGGCGTGAAAAATTTAAAGCTACCGCTAGACAATTGAGAATTATTTGCACTAGAAAGTTAGCTCTAGATTGTCCAACAAGATGGAATAACACATATAAGATGCTTGATATTGCCATATAGTACAAAGATGTATTTATTCAGTTGAAGCAACGTGAGTCTTTATACACTTGTTTGCCAACTACTTTACAATGGCAATTTGCTAAAGATGTTTGTGGGTGCTTGAAATTATTTAATGAAGTAACTGAGTTGATTTCTGGTACAAAATATCCAACTGCCAACTTATACTTTCCTAAGATTTGTAAGATTAAGTTGGCAATAGAGGAATGGAAGAAGTCCTCCAATTCAATTATTGAGATGATGGCCACAAGAATGATGGATAAATTTCAAAATTATTGGAGTCGTGTTCATGATATGATGAGAGTTGCTGCAGTTTTGGATCCTAGAAAGAAGATGGTTGTACTTAATTTTTGGTTTCCCAAGTTATATGGCGAAGATTCAAGTGCACAAGTTAGTAGAATCAAAGAGATGTGTTTTGATTTTCTTAATGATTATCAACATATTAGACTTAGAGATGCACAGCCTACCACTCTATTCACTGGTACAATTATTGTTGTTGATGATGAGGTTGAATTTGATGCATACGTTGATACGATTGCCGAAAACTCAAGTTCAAATGTTAAGTATGAGTTGAATCATTATTTGAAGGAGCCGATTATAAAAAAAACTCCAAAATTTGACATTTTAAATTGGTGGAAGGTAAATGAAGTTGTGTATCCAACACTTCAAGCAATTGCAAAAGATGTGTTAGCTATTACTATTTCTACAATAGCTTCTGAATCGGCCTTTAGTAATAGTGGTCGAATATTGAGTCCTCATCGTAGCTGATTTAACTGGACTACCGTAGAGATTTTGATGTATGCTAAAAATTAGCTATGGATTGTTAAAAATAATGGTATGTCAAATAATCATTACTTTTTACCTTAATTTTATAAGTGCTATAGATATTCTTTTATATTTGTAAGCATGGATCAATTGGTTTCTGTTGAGTCATTCAGGTAGAAAATTTTGTTTTAATGCTGACAGTAGTATATGATATTTTAGTAGTGATTTTGTCTAATGAATAGTTTTACAAAAAGTATTCAGCAAACTATATTCAGCAAACTATTCAATTGGTTACAAAAATTTTAACCAAAGATTTTACAGTTTTAAATTGTTTGGGCACTTATGTTTAAAAAAATGGTACACATATTTTTACTTCTTCTTTGCCTATATAGAAGCATCATGTTATTTGGCACTATGTTCACACATCTAGCAGGAGCATGTTATTTGGCAAGTATGTTCGGTAATTGATGTCAAGTTGTTTGATTAATTAACCAATTAGAAAATTTCAATTACCAATTAGAGTCCATATAATGAAATTACAATTACATATTATCAACTAATTATTTTTTATTATCTTTTATGTAATATATATATATATATATATATATATATATATATATATATATATATATATATATATATATATATATAATTACAGAAGAAATTGATACTGTGTTGAATGAAGTGGAGTCTGACGACGAATGTATTTTATATTTCATTTGGTATAAAAGTTTTAAGCCTTAGTGTTTTATTTAACTTCAATTTACTTCTTAGTACAGCTGAATTGATGGAAAATTATTTGAGTTACAATTTTGAAGATTAGAAGTTGTTGTTTCTATGCTTTAACATGGTGAGTATTTGTTGTTTCTATGCTTTAATATTGTGAGTATTGTTAGTTTTAATTTTACTTTAAATGACATTACTAATGAATTTAATGTGAACAAAACAGACATGTCTATTTAAGAAAGTTTGCTTATGAAATGCTTGTGATTGAATTTCTTTGAAGACTATGTTACCATGTTGTTGTTGGAAAGTTATAATTTGATTGTATACTTTAATTTTAATTGTAATGTTTAGATGTCGAAGACCTTAATTTTAATTGTAATGTTATCAAACTTGATGGAAAGTTGTAGAGTTTAATTTAAATTTCAATGTTGATGGAAAATTGTAATGTTGTTGTTGGAAAATTATAGGAAAATTGATGAAAAATTGTAATGTTGATGTTGAAAAGTTATAGTAAAATTGATGGAAAATTTTAATATTGTTGTTGTATTTTATGTGTTTTGCTTTGGGTTCTAGTTTGGGTGGAAAAACCCAAATCCAACGAATGTGGACATGAATGTTATTTTGCCACCGGAATAACCTTTTAATTTGAGTTTGAGTTTGGATAGTAATTTCGAATGCGGATTTAAATAATATGAAACTCACATCCGACCCTATCCGCTATCATCCCTATCATCAGTTGTAACCTAAAACTGAAATAAAAAGTCTCAATTGATTCTCTCAAATAAGAAATCTAACCGAAGGGAAACGTGGATCACACATGAAAAAAAATAATTTATTTCTACGAATTGAACTCATGATCATTCCTAGATTTTTCTTCTATTAGCAAACAATTGAGGAATCCATGACACACTTTTATACCTTGCTTATGAAACTTTTGTGAAATGTCTTTACCAACTGATCTGACCTGATCAGAAATGGACCGTCACGGCTGGCTCCGAGCAGAAAGCTTTTTTGAACGAGGTGGGGGGGGTACCTGCAAGGCACTCCGATGCTGAAATAAGTAGGAGTACGAGCAGATAATAGTAAGTTGAGGTTAGAATGATGAATACCTGACCCTCTGGAAACAGAGGGTATTTATAGCCCCCAGCGCTGGGCCAAGGTTCCTTCAATGGGCCGGGCAGATTTGGCCCAATGGAGGAACTGCCAGGTTCTACGTGGGTAGTGGGGACCCGCACGTGGTCCCCTTCCTGGATGTTCTGCGTGAAGTGAGGGCGGACTAAGACGCGGTCTTTCCGGAGTATCGTTGGGAGAACGGTGGACTGAGTCTGCCCTAGTTGGGATGCTCGAGACAACGTCGAGCTGGACGTCGAGACGTGGAGCTGGACGGCAGGGTGTCGAGCTGGACGTCAAGACGTGGAGCTGGACGGCAGGAGGTGGAGCTGGACATCACCACGTGGAATTGGACATCGGGATGTCGAGCTGGACATCAGGATGTCGGGCACGGATGTGACCCCTTTGCCCGGCGTGGTCCTCAGTAAGTCCCTTTGGACTGGGCCTTAGCAATGCTTTTGGGCCTGTCGGGCCCAGTCCAGAACAGGAGCCCCCCAAGTCGTGGTTCCTTTGCAAGGAGCCATGACTTGAACCCAAGCTATTCCCTCGTTGGGGCCTCGTGCCCGGGATAGAGGTGTGGGCCCTCGAGGGGCCTCCTCGTGTCGTGCTCGGAGACGTCCTCGGTGATGGATGCGCGAAGGATCCTTACCGGGTGCGTCGGTCGAGCACACGAGGTATCTTTCGGGAACTGTGCCGCCACCCTATGGGGGTAGGGCCATCATTGCGTTGGGAGCAGCGCGTCGAGGAGATGGAGTCTGTGGTTGCCCGAGGTGACGTTTGGTATTCCACGTCATCACTATAAATAGGAACTTTGGGCCCCATAATACGTTTTTACTCTCTGCGCTCTCTCTGCTGCTGCTCTTCCAGACTTTCTCCAGTTGCGACTTTCCGTCACAGATTCTTCCATTTCGTAGCCAAATCCCACTCTTTGATCCAAGTAAGTGATCTATTTTCTTCATTTTTCTGTTTAGAATGCATGATTTCTGGCGTTTGTAGATGTTTTAGGACCGTGCGCGTGGGTTTAGCCCGGTAAACTCATGCTTAGCCCGACATATTCATGTCTAGGACCGGCAAACGCATGTTTGTGGTCGGCGCATTCATAGTTTTAGGTGATAAACTTCAGAGCTGCCCGGGGTCTTCATGATCCAGGGCGCCTGATTCATGATCGCGCCCGGTATGTTCATGGTCTTGGCCGTGGGCTTCATGGTGCGGCTCGCCATGTTCATACCTCGGGTCGACATGCTTGGAGAGTGGCCGCGCAGTTGGTTTGAGGAAGAACACCGGGTTCAGGATGTCGGGGAGGCAACCATTCGTGGAAACAGACTTATGTAGTTGCGTATGGGACGTCGTGATTTTGTCGAGCGTAGGACTTCGTGCTCAACTGACTGGTTTCCCGTGCTCTGCAGGTAACCATGGCGGACGAGCCGAGCTCCTCCGGACGCCGCGACCGTGAAGAACAGAGTGCCGACGAGTCGGTCACCCTGATTGATACCGTGACCGACCCTTTGCTGGAATGGGTGGGCGTCGAGCCGCGGGGGATAGCGTCGGTCTACAGCCGAGACGACCGACATCCATACGCTGTCATTGAAGAGGGTCAAGACCAGCCCGGCTTCCAGAGGAACTTCGCAGTTATGCGCCCGTCATCCCGTGCAAGGATTTGCTCGGTTTATCCGAATTACAGCCTCGCGATGTATGAGATCGCGTTCAAAGACCTAGGGCTGCGGCTGCCATTCACTGATTTCCAGGCCGGGGTCTTTATGCACTTGGAGCTGGCCCCGTCCCAGCTACATCCAAACTCTCTCGCTTTCATCCGAGCGTTTGAGTTGACGTGTCGCTACCTGAGGATCGGGGCGACCATCCCGCTTTTCTTCCGGATATTTCACCTGCAGCGTCAATCCCGAGGAGGGAAACATAGTTGGGTCTCCCTGAAGCAGTCGAGGAGACTCTTTAAGATGTATATGGATTCCGTGAGGTGGTTTAAAGACAAGTGGTACGTGATACGGCCAGTTACCGACGCTGCTTTAGATTCCCTTTTCGAGGAGGAGGGGTCGGTGAGCGACGAGGATGGGGAGGCGATGATGGGCGACGATGGGACCCCTGTGTTGGGCCGTACGGCTAAAATCCCGGTGTACTGGATGTCCCGGCATTACGAGCATGGGACCGGTTATTATCATACCGCCGCCGGGGACATGTGCTCGGAAGACGAGCAGGCGTACGGCGCTCTTTGCCGGTTTGTTGACAGTTTCCATCCCGCCCGATGGGTTACGCGGGAAGGGGATGATATCCTGGACAAAGATGGTTACCCAATGTTCGAGTCCCGTCCGATTGACACCAAGGCGCTGGTGGAGTGCCCGACATACAGGCAGGCTGCCCGCCTGTTAGGTTGTTTGTTGCTTGAAATTCTTTATTCGTCATTTACTTATGAAGTTTGCTCGATACTGACTTCTCCTTTATTTTGTGCAGGTACGATGACTAGCCGACATGAAAGGCTCTTGAAATTATCCTGCGACCAGAGGCGAGGCAGGAGGGTCGTGAAGGCCCCACAGGCGACGAGAATGGGCCCACCACACAGTCCAAATGCTCCTCAGCCGGCGAGGGTGGACTCGCCGTCGAGCTCGGGGCCCGCGTCGGATCCAGAAGTCGAGGAGATCGACCCCAGTGTTGTTTTGATGCAGAGGAAGAGGACCCGTGTGGAAGGTGGTCCGACTGTCGGCGAGGACGCCGGTGCTGTTAAATCTTTCGCCTTCCCCCCTTGCTTCGAAGAGGCGGGGCTTTTTCGAGCGATTCCCTCCGACAGTGGTTGCCCATGAAGCTGCGGCCATAAAAAAGATGAGTAAAGAGGAACAGAAGGCGTATCTGGCTGCCAGCATGGATGGGCTGGTAAAAATGGCCGAGATGGCTTTGGTGCTATCCGAGGATGGAGGGGATTCTGCCCGTGTTGAAGAACTCGAGCAGGAGAAGGTGGCCCTGACCGCGAGCTCGCGGAAGTTAAAGGTCGCTCTGGAACGTTCCGAGGGGATGTTCCGAGAGCAGACTGCGATGCTCGATGCTGAGAGGGAGATGCTGACCCTGGAGAAGGAGAAATCGGGGAAGTTGACCGAGGAAGGGGAACTTCTTCGAGCAGACAGGGATCGCCTGGTGGCCGAAGTCGAACGCCTGGCCAAACAGGTCGAGGAATGAATGCTGCCCTGCAACCTGCCGAGGACGAGCCCGAGGACTTAGTAGCTTTGAAGAGTCGGGTGGAGCTGGTCGCCCACATCCGGCTCCTCGAGGTAGACTGTGTCGGTGTCCTGGAGGACGGGTTCAACTCTGCGGTCGGTCAACTCTCCTTGCTGAACCCTGGCCTGGTCACTGAGGGTATCGATCACACACACCAGATCGTGGATGGCGTGATCGTTCCTCCGCCCGACTCTCCGAACGCCGACAATGATGATTCCGTGGAGGTCTGAATAGGATAGCGGGCCTGCATGCCCTTGATATTTGTATTCTTTGGGCCTGCGTGCCCGTTTATTGTACGTTATGAACATCGTCGGCCTTCTTGGTCGGTTTATTATTGTTTTGTCGCCTTCGGGCATTTATATCAATGTTGTTTTACATTTTGGATTTTTTGCCCTTGTTTGAAATCGTATATTTGCATGAATTTCTAGCCTAAGGCATGGGCTCGAGGAGTGCCCGTAAGTGGCCTTGATTTGGCGAGCGAGTCTGCCCGCCTCCGTTTGTATGCGTTCCCGGCCCTATTTCGATTGGCCAGAGTCACCTAAGTGTTGTGCTCGAGGGGAGAGATTTTCTTTTGACCCTTGTAGATGGCCCGTTATTCTCGATGGAATGTCGGGCATTTCGGAGCGAAGTTGCTCAGTCGGGCGTGGAGCCCGTTAGGGACGATTCGCCCTTGGCGTGAACTGCCCATCGCGAGCTGGGTGTTCTGCCTTATGGGTACGACGACGGTGGGGCTCGGTATAGCTGTCCATGTCGGGCACTATCGATCGTCATCGTTTGCCGCGCGATGCTGTGCCATTTTGGTCGCATGTCGGGCCTGTACCTTAGCCTTATACGAAATCGGACGTTTTTCCTCGTTGACCGAGCGCGGGTGCTGCTGGTCGAGGGTCCTAGGTGTTGATAGTTTCTAACTGTAGTACTGCTTTAGCTTAGCAGCATTCCAGGGTCGTGGTAATGGCTCTCCGTCTAACTGCTCGAGGTAGTACGCCCCGGTACCCGTGGTGCCGTGGACGCGGTAAGGTCCTTCCCAGTTCGCGGCCAACTTCCCTTCGCGGGAATCTTTCTGGTTCCTGCGTAGTACCAGGCTGCCTATTTCGAACTCGCGCTTGATGACCTTGTCGTTGTGGCGCAGAGCCACTCGTTGTTTCAGGGTGGCTTCGCGCAGGGCAGCACCCGATCGGATTTCCTCGACAAGGTCGAGTTCATCCCTTAGTGCTTCGTCATTCATTTCTTCGTCGAGGGGTTCCTCCGTTCGTCGGGATGGTTCCATGATTTCGACCGGGATGACAGCTTCGGTGCCGTAGGTCAGTCGGAATGGCGTTTCACCCGTCGTTGAGTGGGGTGTGGTGCGGTATGCCCACAGGACGCTGTGGAGCTCCTCGACACATCCTCTTTTGGCTTCGCCGAGTCGACGTTTGAGCCCTCGGAGGATGACTCTGTTCGCGGCTTCGGCTTGCCCGTTGGTCTGAGGGTGCTCGACCGACGTGAAATGTTGTTTGGTCCCCAGTTTGGTGACGAAGTCTCGGAACCCGTGGTCGGTGAACTGGGTACCGTTGTCGGTCACCAGGGCCTGCGGAATTCCGAACCTGGCGAGGACGTTTCTTTTGTAGAAACGGAGGATATTGTGTGAGGTGATTTTTGCGAGTGCCTCGGCCTCGATCCACTTCGTGAAGTAATCCACGGCGACGATTAGAAATTTGTTCTGGTAGGTTCCTTGCACGAAGGGCCCGAGGATGTCCATGCCCCACCAGGCGAACGGCCACGGGGACGACAATGTGTTCAGCTCGTGCGGGGGGGCGAGGTGCATATCCCCGTGCTTCTGGCACTTGTCACATTTTTTCACGTGTTCCTTGGCGTCCTGTTGCATCGTCGGCCAGTAATATCCTGCTCGGAGGGCTTTCCTTGCCAAGGATTTACCGCCCATGTGCTGGGCGTTGATCCCTTCGTGTATCTCCCGCAGTACGTCGGGGATGGCAGACTCGTCGATGCATTTCAGGAGGGGAATGGAGAATCCTCTTCGGTACAGTTTCTGCTCGAGAACAACATAGGAACATGCTCGTCGCTTGATTATGGCAGCTTCGACCTGGTTCGACGGGAGTTCTCCCTTTGTCAGGAAATTATAAACCGGGGTCATCCAGGACGTGGCATCCCCGATGGCGTGGATCTCGACCGTAGTCAAAGATGGTTCGATGCTCGGTCGTGCCAGAGATTCCTGGATGACGGATTTATTCCCGCCCTTCTTTCGTGTGCTCGCGAGTTTGGACAATATATCCGCCCTCGTGTTTTGCTCGCGGGGAACATGAGAAATTTCTGCACGTACGAACTTTGTGATGTGTTTTTTGACTAAGTTCAAGTACTCAATGAGGTTGTCATTTTTGGCCTGGTAGCTTCCCTGTACTTGAGAGGCGACGAGCTGGGAGTCGGTGTAAATTTGAACTTCGCGGGCTCCTAGATCCTCGGCTAATCTCAGTCCTGCGAGCAGGGCTTCGTATTCTGCCTGGTTATTTGACGTCGGGAAGGAGAGAACCAAGGAGTGCTCGATTACTACACCTTCTTCGTTTTCCAGGAGGATCCCTGCGCCGCTTCCGGACGAGCTGGAGGCTCCGTCGACGAAGATGGTCCACTTGTGTTCCTTCCCCGGGGGAAGGTCGTAAGTGGTCATCTCTGCGACGAAGTCGGCCAAGGCTTGTGCTTTGAGGGCCTTCCTTCTCTCGTACTGAATGTCGAATTCGGAGAGTTCCAAGGACCACTTCAGCATTCTGCCCGCCATATCTGGCCGACCCAGGAGTTGCCTCACCGGCTGATCGGTTCGCACGATGATGGTGTGGACTAGAAAGTAGTGTTTGAGCCTCCTCGCAGCATTGACGAGGGCCAGAGCAACCTTTTCTATCTGTTGATATCTGCTTTCGGGGCCTTGTAAGGCTTTGCTCGTGAAATAGACAGGTTTCTGTCCGTCAGGGGTTTCGCGGACAAGGGCTGCGCTGATGGCTTCGTTCGAAACGGCCAAGTATAAGTATAGTGGTTCTCCGTCGTCTGGTCGAGACAGCACAGGCAGTTGAGATAGGCTCTGCTTCAGATGGCGAAGTGCGTGCTCGCATTCCTCGTTCCATTCGAATGCTGCTTCCTTTCGGAGGAGCTTGAAGAAGGGGAGGGCGTGCTGAGCGGACTTCGCGATGAAGCGGGATAGTGACGTCAACATGCCGTTCATGATTTGTATCGACTTCTTCGACGTCGGTATCGGGAGGTCGGAGAACGCCCGACATTTGTCGGGGTTGGCTTCAATCCCTCGTTCTGTTAGATAGAAACCTAGGAATTTTCCTGCCTTAACCCCGAACGTGCACTTCTCGGGGTTGAACCTCATTTTGCACTGTCTTGCTTGGGCGAAGACTGTCTTGAGATGAGCTGCGTGATCGGTGTCTGCTCGGGATTTGACGATCATGTCGTCCATATATACCTCGAGCATGTCGCCAATCTGTTTGTTGAACACTTTGTTCATCATGCGTTGGTAAGTTGCACCGGCGTTCTTCAGTCCGAAGGGCATTACGTTGTAGTAATAGTTGCCCGAGCTGGTCATGAACGCCGTGCAGCGTTTGTCGCCCAGAGCCATTGGGATTTGATTATATCCCGAGTAGGCGTCCATGAACGACAAAGTCTTGTAGCCGGCCGAATTGTCGACCAGCATGTCTATGTTAGGTAGAGGAAAAGCATCCTTCGGGCAAGTCCGATTGAGGTCGGTATAGTCAACACACATTCTCCATTTTCCATTATTCTTTTTAACAAGTACAACATTTGACAGCCAGGTGGAGTACCGGGCTTCAGAAATAAAATTTGCCTCTAGGAGGTCTTTTACAGCTTTTTCAGCAGCCTCCGTTTTTTCTGGAGACTGCCTACGCCTACGTTGTACTACGGCCTTGGCGGCTGGATCAATGGCGAGGTGATGACAGGCGACCTCAGGGTCGAGTCCGGGCATCTCTGCAGCGCTCCAGGCGAAGAGATCAGCATTCTCGCGCAGACAGGCCTTGATTTGCTTCCTGGCCAAGTCGGGGAGGTCTTTGCCAATCTTCACTCCCTTGGTCGGGTCTGCTCCGAGGGGGACGAGTTCAAAATCACCGTCCGGAATAGGTCGGAGTGGGATTTGCTCGCTGCTGGATGGCTCGTCTTGGTCGAAGCGAGCGTCGAGGGCTATGGAGTCGACCTTTGGTGGAGCGTTCTGGACTTCTTCCTCGGGGGATGCTCTGTCGGGCTCCTGCTTTGTCCTCTTGATGGGTCTGGTCCCCACGTCGACAGTATCCCGTCCCTTTGAAGCAGCGTTGAAGCACCTGCGGGCAGCGGCGAGGTCTTCCTGGATGGTTGCTACCCTTGCCCTTTTGGTATAGAACTTCATTTTTAGATGGACAGTTGAGGGCACCGCTGTCAGCTCCGCCAATGTCGGCCTCCCCAAGATGCAATTGTATAGGGAAGGGCAATCAATGACGAGGAAGCGGACCTTAACCTGTCTTGTAGTCGTTCCTTCCCCGAACGTCACCAGGAGCTCGACATAACCCCAAGGTTTAGAAGTCGAGCCGTTGAAGCCTTGAAGATCTGAACCCACATACGGAGAGAGGTGTGAGTCGTCCAGTTGCAAGGTCCGGAACAGCTGGCTGTACATCACGTCGACGGAACTCCCTTCGTCGACCAGGATGCGATGCACGTCAAAATTGGCCATCTTTGCCCTTATCAGCAAGGGGATGACTGCGTTCGGGGCTCCGCCGGGGAGTTCTTCCAGGTAGAAGGTGATGGGTTCTGACCTGCCCTTCACCCTTTCGAAAGTCACAGTTTGTGGAGGAGCTATGTCGACCAGTTCATCCAACTTCCTCTTGACTGAATTGATGGTGAGGTCGTTGAACCCGCCCCCGTTGATGACCATGGCGGAGGGGAAGTATTCCCACCTGCTGTGTGTTGTCAGGGGCTCCTGCAGGAGCTCGGGAACGTCGAAATCCTCGGGCCTGGTTACCGAGAAGGCGGTCTGGATTAGTACCGACTCGTCAGATGGTCGGGCATCTTCTTCGGGCTCCTTAGCTTCATGGGCGTCACGACGGGGAGCGTCGTTTCGCCTGTACTGTGCGAGCCTCCCTCCCTTGATGAGGGTTTCAATGGCGTCCTTGAGGTGGATGCAGTCCTCTGTCAAATGACCATGACTCCTATGGTATTGACAGTACTTATTTTTGTCTTCCCCTGGCTTGGCAGGAGCAGGTCGGGGACGCTTGACGCCACCGTCTCTGAAATCTGTGCTAGCACACTCCGCCAAAATACGCTCGCGGGAAGCCGTGAGCGGAGTGTACTCGGTGAAACGGCCCGAGGGGTCCCTTTGTTCCCGGACCTCCCGGGGTCGGTCTTCTTTCCTTTTCTCCCCGGTACGTCGGGGAGGAGGGTCTTGTCGCGAGCTGCTGCTATGATTGGGAGCGCGAGCCCTGGAGTCTCGGGCCCTGTTGGCAGCTTCTCTCTCCTCGTAGTCCATGTATGCCCGGGCTTTGTCGAGGAGGGCGTCAAAAGTTTGAGGTGGCTCAATACCCACAGCTTTTCTGAATTCTGTGCCGGGGTGGAGGCCCCTCTCCAGCAAATATCTTTTCATATGGTCCGCACAGGGGACCTGTATTGCTTCCCGGTTGAAGCGGTTGATGAATTCCCTCAAGGTTTCATCCTGTCTTTGGATGATGGCCTCGAGGGCCGCCTCGGTCTTCGGGTGGCGCCGAGAAGCTGTGAAGGAACTGATGAACTGGTTCTTCAGGTTCCGCCACGATGTAATTGAGCCCGGGGCGAGCCCTTTATACCAGTCCATGGCCGCCTTCCTGAGAGTTGTGGGGAAAATGCGGCATTTGATGGGCCCCCCGACATTATGATAGTGGAGCATGGCTTCGAACCCGTCAATGTGGTCGACCGGGTCCGCTACTCCATCATACTCCTTCAGATGCGGGGGCTTCTCCATGCCCGGGGGGATAGGTGCATCCATGATGGCCTGCGACAGGGGACCGCGGGGGTCGTCCTCGTCGCTCCTCTCCGGAGAAAGAGAAGGGGTCCGGTAGTTATGTCTGGCACGATGATCGTGCTGAGATTCCCTCGAGCGTGATGCTCGGTGGTTGAAGGTCACACGCCCGTCTCCGGCGTGCCTCTTGTCGTGCCTGGATGGGTCGCGACTGGGTTCTCCGGCTGGAATAGCGGGCTGTCTCTCATAGTTGGGCCGCCTCTGCTTTGGTCGGGGAGAGGGGCTCCTGGAGTTCTCCCTGTAGTGTCTCCGCGGGGGAGAAGGGTGTCGAACTTCTTCGACCCGAGGAGGTGGAGAAGGTGGCCTCCGATGCCTCCTCGGGAGTCGTCGATCATTTTCAAGTGCCCTTAGTCTTTCTCCTTGGGCGAATATGAGATAATTTGTCTGGTTGATGGCCGCGAACAGTGCCTGAGTCGTGGCATCTGCCCCGGCAGGAACTGGGACTTCAAAGAACCGGGCAACTCTGTGATGGGTGAGAGCTACTGGGTCGTCCTCGAGTGCTGGAGGGGTCGTCGAGGATGATGCAGTATTCCCGTCCCTGCGGGAGGAAGGTCCGGGGGCGGTTGTCACAGGGATGGCATTGTGGCCGGGATCACCGGGATTGTCGAGGTGTCCATTCTTGTCCGCGGGGCCGTTATTAGTGTCGGCGACACGGACGGGCTGCTCGTCGTGAGCTGGGTCAGCCATGACAGGTAGTTGAATTGAGCTTTGGTCCTTAGAATTGTTCGTTAGACGGGGAAGCTGATTCCCACAGACGGCGCCACTGATCTGACCTGATCAGAAATGGACCGTCACGGCTGGCTCCGAGCAGAAAGCTTTTTTGAACGAGGTGGGGGGGGGGTACCTGCAAGGCACTCCGATGCTGAAATAAGTAGGAGTACGAGCAGATAATAGTAAGTTGAGGTTAGAATGATGAATACCTGACCCTCTGGAAACAGAGGGTATTTATAGCCCCCAGCGCTGGGCCAAGGTTCCTTCATTGGGCCGGGCGGATTTGGCCCAATGGAGGAACTGCCAGGTTCTACGTGGGTAGTGGGGACCCGCACGTGGTCCCCTTCCTGGATGTTCTGCGTGAAGTGCGGGCGGACGAAGACGCGGTCTTTCCGGAGTATCGTTGGGAGAACGGTGGACTGAGTCTGCCCTAGTTGGGATGCTCGAGACAACGTCGAGCTGGACGTCGAGACGTGGAGCTGGACGGCAGGGTGTCGAGCTGGACGTCAAGACGTGGAGCTGGACGGCAGGAGGTGGAGCTGGACATCACCACGTGGAATTGGACATCGGGATGTCGAGCTGGACATCAGGATGTCGGGCACGGATGTGACCCCTTTGCCCGGCGTGGTCCTCAGTAAGTCCCTTTGGACTGGGCCTTAGCAATGCTTTTGGGCCTGTCGGGCCCAGTCCAGAACACCAACCAAGATAATATCACTTATTTGTAGTATTGAAATGATTTGATTGAATTATATATTGTATTTTACTATCAGTGTATGTTTGATTGAATTATATAAGATTTATTAAAATATATCAAATTTATAATAAAAATAATATCCAAAAGAATAATTCACTTTCTTGAAAATTAATATGGAAGTCAACTTCATTTGAGTTGTAAAATAAACATATTATCATAAATTCAAAATGTGTTATAAATTAGTCTAAAACTTAACCAACTGACTCACCTTTCTATCTATATGTAGATTAATTTCTGTATTAATTATTAGCAAAACGGTTCACTTACAAAATATTTTGGTATGTATAGAAATGGTACGGTTAACTTTAGTATATTTTTTTCAAAGATATTTTCGAATTTTCTAATAAAGGCCCTTCACCACTAATGATGGAAGACCAGTCCCATTGAATAATAGAGCATTGACTTTCAAAGAAATGAACTATGTCAATGGAAGACTTAAAAATATTTGAATCTCCTCCTATGAACTATGAAGTTGACGAATATTATTATATCATTGAAAGATTCCTCAAATAATGAAACTTCTTGGAAGGACAATCAAGGTTAAACGTTTCGAAACTAATACTCTCACGCAAGAGTAAGAATTGTTTCGCATTAGTTAGGGGAGGGAAACTATTAAATACACGCAAAAATGCTTCATATATCTTGTGAATAAATCAGATGGATTCTGTAGAGACCATTAAAAAGAATCGCAGAAATGTTTCATACATCTTGTGAATAAATTGGATGGATTCAGTAAAACTATTTCAAATATGAGTATAAGATCAAATTTTTACTATTACACGACCAACTCATGATCATAGTCATGGACAACCAGACCATACATGAGCCACTTTGAAACATTAACGTAGAAACATGTTTTTACAGCTAAAATAAACATTTTTTGTACACAATGAATACATTTATCTTTCAGTATACAATAGAATATAGAGAGGTCTAGATTTTGGTCTTGTATCGCGTACAAACAAACTACGATTGTGCGTGAAAATACATTGATATTGAATTTATCAAGCTATCATGAGCTCGAATGTTTTATCGAATATTTTATATTTCTCACAACTTAAATATTCACCATGCATGCATGATTGTTCATTTTAAGGCACGTGCTTAAGTTATTTATTTTATTGGTGGAGATGTGGAATCAATATTTGCATCTATGACTTAGGTAATATTTCTATTATTAGTTTTCATTTTTTAGGTATAAAATGGGAAGAAACATATTATTATCGTTTATTTATTTGAGTTACAAACAAAATGTGGAATCAATATCATGAATGACACTCACTTTGACATTTCCATTAAAAATCTATTTTAAAAAATATGACATAAAAAGACAAGTATCTTTTTCTCTAATTTTATTTGTCATGTTCTATTTTCATGCAACTATTTTTACTGTTATATAGAACTAAATGTCCACAACAGTATAATATTGACAATTATCAATTATTGACCAACAAATTTTTCATTCTGAAGACTAAAAATACAATTAATTTGTCTTTTTATTGTAAGACCCTCTTATAAATTTCACGAATATTAAGGGGAAAAATAATAAAATTCAATTTGTTAAAAAGTATGACATTATACTACAGAAAATAATTTTTGTTTTATAACGATCAATTATATTAAAATATTTCTGTTTATGAAATCGTTAATGTGTAGAATTTTGTGAAGAATCAACAACCACGAAATTTTAAAAATCTTATAATTAAAGACAACAAGAATAACTAATTAAGTTTAAAATCATCTTAGAAGAAGTTAACAGCCAAATCATAATAAAATCCTAAAAATGTGAAAATTATCATAAAAGAAATTAGCATTCAAATCATAACAAAATTCTAAAAATAACCTTTCAGTGTTAACTTTTATTTTTCATGCATTTTACATTAATAAATTTAATCTTTTATCATTTTATTTTTAATTTTAAACTTGTTCTCTTAACGTTACAGTTTTTTATTCAATATTAGTTTTTTCAAAACCTTTTTATGTTTGCATTTTTTTTTCCATCTTTTGTTTATTCACTAACAATACCTTATAATTCTATTTCACTACCAAAGAGTGAAAAATATTTATTCATAATTCAATCTTGTATCACTTGTTTTGCATTCAAACACTACTAAATTTTATATTGTTTAGTAGTACTTTCCTGTTACTGCAGTAAATTTTCAAAAACTTGAATAATATTAAAATTATTTATCCATATTATTATTTTTACTTGATCAGTATAAAAATTATAGTTATCTTTAACATGATTAAAATCTTGCCATGTTTTTATTTTTATTTTTTCAATATATTTTTTCTTATTGTGCAATGAAAAAATTATGGATGGATACCCATTGGCCATTGTACTGCATGGATGGACCACCACTTCATTGGATCCAGGCTGCACAGATCTCATCAAACTGCAAAATAGAAGAAAATACCAATTTGTCTAAAACACTAGATGTCGATCGATACAAGGAACCGACATAACCTGTCAAAAGTCTCAAAACCTTGGACCATAATGTACGGCCCACAAACATACCAAAATCCGGCCACCAATTCCAGGCCACAACGTCAAAAACTTGGCAATGTTGCACTTATCATCTCACTCCCTCTTCTGTTTCAACCTACTCTGTTTTACATGGTTAAGAAAAAGTTTCAAGTTTTTTACCATTGAAAAATGCCAATGCCACTTAGAATTACACTCTCCCCTAAATTTCTGATCACATTTTAAAACTTTTAGGATTCTTCGGCCCTGGGAAGTTACCAGCTCCCCCCGACTGAGGTGAAACATCGTGCTGAAAGGAGCAACTGACACCATTCCTGCACCCCCTTTGGCTATTAAAATAAATACATGGTTTCTTGCTTTTGTGTTTCACTTCCCCTTGATTATTATGTCCCAAATTTATATCTGGGAAGTTACTATGACGGTTACCTATTTGAGGGTCCGGCTTATCTTGTCCGTCTGCACCATGTTGCCTAATGAGGTTTTTATAATAGTTGGCATCCTTTACAGCAGATACTGAACCTGTACTAGTTTGATACGGCTTTGTTCTAGCAGTGGTTTGTCCATGGTTGAAAACAGTATGCATGTTCCCTGTAGGAGGCAATGGAGCTGTGCTTGGTTCACTAGAAGACATGGAAGCAAAAGCAAAAGACGCGGGTCGCTTCGCCCCAGATGCCAGAAATGAATCTGGCTGAGGCTGGGAACTTAACGCAGTTGGAATTCCATTTGACATGTGAAAATTATTGTCGACGGGTCTGGGCATATGAGGTGCAGATGTAGGTGTAGGCACAAAAACAGAGGGGGATACTGGTTGACCAGACACCGCCGGCCTAGAAAATGGAACAGATGCAGTTGCGTGCCTGTCATGTGGAGAAGTCACCGTAGAATATGACGGAATTGAAGGAGTAAAAGGAGTTGCTGGCTTACCAGATGTAGAATTCAAAGATGAAACTGATGGACTTGCAGGATTGAACCCAGAAAAACCCACAGAACTAATGTGTGTATTCCTAGAAGCTGACATGTCAGGTGTAGGTGTAAAAAAAGGAGATGATGGAATAGAAGATTTCAAACCAGAAGAAGTGGGTAAAGACACTGCATTTGAGGATGCACCTAAATTGGAGGCTTCATTGATCAAATTCTCGATCATTTTTGGGTCACTAAATATTTTAACTAGTAGATCCATATCAATTAAGCCTCCGTGCTCATTATTCTTAAGGATGGCTGCCACAGCATCAGAGGCTGCCACTACATCAGCTTCCAAACCAGAAGATACCCCGGCGAAAGGCAATAAACCGGCAGCCGGGGAGACAGTGCCAGAGGTGTTACGGTCTGAATTAATGGAAGTTGTTGCTGACATATATTGATGCAAATTCGGAGACTGAACATTGGGGTGAGGGTTCGCTGCTGCCTCCGGTTCAGGCGAATTAGCCATGGACTCTTCCTCCTCCTCAATGGGAATGATAGGGATCAGAGGAGTAATGCTACCATCATAATCTTCTTCTTCTACATCCAGAGAAACAGAAGGGCTACATACCCAAACGCCAGCCAACAAATGTTACTAACAAGAGAAAATGAAACAACACAAGGCTTTCTTAAGTAATGCAACACTTTACCTAGGAGGAATGGCAGAGAGTCTGGGATAAACTGCTTCAAGGACTCTTATTTCTCTCAGCTTCTGAACATCTTTCTCCCTACTTTGTTCACCAGCTGCAACTAGCCAACGAGAACTGAAAACAAACTGTATGGAAGAAATCAACATAGTGACAAAAGAATCCAAAACAACCAGTTAAAGAAAGCAAAGTATGAAACATAATAGATTAACAAAAAAATTACAATGTGAAATACATATTAACAACAGAGACTAAATAGCATGCAGTAGAGAATCACCGGTAGAGGGCATTCCCATTTTATCTTTGGAATGTGGGAGAATTCAACCTTGGATTGGTTCAGGAAATGACTACTTTCAAATCCAGGAGGTAAATCAATAGAATCACTAGCACTAGAACACAACAATGACGATGATTTTGCTTCAAGATTATCGTGCGATACCAGGCCAACTTTTGACGGGAAATCGTCAGACAAGAACAATTTTACCTGTCAGGTCAAATAAACCACTGAGTGCTAAAAGAGAAAGTGTGCATCACAAATAGGTTTGAATAGAAGTATACAAGACTACATAACAAGCAGTGACAGAAATATTTATACATTACAACTCTCTATAAATCCTCAGATAAGAAATTCATGGCTATCAAATATTATTATTTATAAGCCTCAACATAACAGACCAAATTGGAGATGTGAAGAGCAGAGGTCCAGATACACATTTTAAAAAGTGTTACTGCTGCAGAAGGTAAAGCAGAGAACAGAAACACGTGAGTTGTTGTTGGCAATGCCATGTCATGGGTACTAAAAGAGCAAAGGAGAAAGGAGTTTGGGGGCTTTGTGCTGTTTAAGAGAGAAAGGAGAGAGAATAATAGCAACTCAGGGTATATGCTATGATGCACCATACAGCATTTTGCCTCCCATGACGTATTTGATACTCCCCAAAACTCCAACTTGTGTCAGCACATAATCAGAGACCTTTTTTAAAAAATTACATAAGTTCCAACCGACCCATTCGACACTTTTCTTTACATATCACGAACATAGTTTATGTGGAATGTTTAAACTCGGCTCATTAATTGCAACAAATGCAATTTATATCACTAATTTAACTCCTAATTCCAATTTTCCTACTCATAAATTGCAACATATGCAATTTATATAAGTTTCTTCACCCATGTATGTACTTAGTTTGAAGTTTGGATTTTTTTTTATCTCTCAACCTTCGAATTCCCAACCGTCCAATCCCTTGATAAATTTCATCATAAATAATGACATTAACGGAAGATGCACATAACACCAAAACAACCATGTCTTGTGTCAAAACTTAGTACGCATGGGTTTATTTCAGAGTTATGCTTTCTTCCATAATCAGGTAATTATCCTTTATGCTTTTAGCCAGGTACTTATCAATAACAGAATTAGAACATTTGCTTGAATGCTAATCCTGATCATTTATAATGAAAAATGCTTTCACCATATAAAGCTAAATTACCCAGGTTTTCAATAACTTTTCCTATTGTGAGCACTGTATACAGATGTTAAATACATCACAAAATTGTCAAATACTGGTAACAATATTAAAACAACCAGCATCTAAGTCTTTCCTCAAATGTGAACACAGACAATAGAAATTAGCAGTTCCAATGACAACTATTTAATTAGTGTTTCCATATAAACATAGTAGTCAAAATCTCGATCTAGTATGATCAAATGATTTTACGATCTTCGAGTTTGGGGATCTCAACCACAGTTTGACGCACAATCACAATACTTGAACTTTGGTACAGTAAAATCGGATAGTTTTCGGTAATCCAGGGGCTTAATCAGAAATCGATTGTGGGTCCCAATAGATTTTCTGCAATCTGGAATTATACGATTTTCGGCAAACCAAGGGCTCTATCAGCAACTGGTTGCGGGGCAGGTTCATCCACACCCGGTAGCTAAAAACCTAAATTTCTGGGTGTGATGGAAACCCTAAGCCCAATTATGAGCATCCATCACCCACGAGTATCTCAATATGTTATCTCCTATGAATCTCTTCTTGATTATTAAAAAGATGGTGTTTAGTATTTGCCTATATTGCACGTTAATAAAAAATGTATCTATATACATACACACACAAGTGGGTGTGTGCGTGTGTATTTCAAATTTTCCATAAGGCATGTAATGATCCCGCAATGTACAACTTCACTCCCTTCCGGATCCTAAATTAAATCAAGGTTTGAACGTTCTAGGATATTAATGGCATGCAATTAATAACCTAACTTAACTTAACAAAAAAACTCTAAAGCAATAATCAGATGGAGAAAATAATTCTTGCCCAATTGAGCATAATATAAATTCCATAAAATCCATGTTAAGTTAAAGACCTCCAAAGTTTCCGGCATGCAAAGCATCATTATCATAAGAAGAGAGCTATAATCTACAAAGAATTTCTATAAAATTGATCAAAAGTGACACTGCTGATATAATTCAGCTACTAATCTTAAGTAAAATAACCAAATATTTCAAACATAAAAAAAATTGTATATATTTAACTACTATAACTTATCATTCATAAATCATAACTACTTAACCAAAAATCTAAGTGATAATAAGAATTCTCCTAATCATTGGTTGCTATCCTTCAATTAGAGTCAGTCACACTTTAGTAAAACAGAACAAGACATTTACTTTTGGTTTCTCTTTAGCTCTACTATTTCTAATGGAAATAATTACTATTTTTTTACTTGGTCCTTTTTTGTTCTACTTTTACTGTTCACTGAACTAGCTTATTGAACACCAACTATAACTTATATAAGGAAAAAGTCTTTGGCATGATATAATGCTTTGAATATGTATCTTTCAATTAATGACACTATCAAGGCAATTTAATGGATACTATAAATTATAATCCCTAATAAACATTGTTGCTTTTCTTGTACTTCATTTTTGTTTCCCTACACTATACACAAGACTTGTTTTGTAATGTTTGCGATCAAATTGCATTTATTTCTCACAATACAATATCAAATTCACCATTATGTCGCTTGTCACACATGAATACCAACATCTCAAATTGAGCATAGACTCGTGAGTTTTACATTTCTAAGTACAAAAATACAGTCGAATTGCATACAACTCGTTTTTTTTTAAAACTCGGTTTAACCCGTATAGATTCATTTGAAGTTTCAAACTTGTTCATAATCACACAAGTTTATGCATGAGTGAGAAAGTTTGAGAGATTCACAAAATTAGATCCAAAACTTGCTAAACGACACTATTTCACTAACAATGTCTTTGTCTATGCACAACACAACAATATGTTTATTATCCTCGTAAAAATATATAATGTTGGCATCATGAAATTTTAGGTCAACTCGTAAGAGTTCACTAGTCGAGCCTACGAAATACCATGAGCATGCATCAACTCTCAAGTTTGAGAGTCAACAAATGCCCTCACGAAAGCCGAAATCCCCATCCTTCTCAACAAATGCTTTGATTTCTGCCTTTTTTAGGGAGATTTCATCATACCATTCCCGCCATCATAAAGATTTTACATTTAGGAACGTAGTTATTATCGCAAGATTCACAACTCAAATTGCATACTTCTTCCTTCACCATTACTCAGTAAAGAAAATGACTTTAATTGGTAACTGAGAAAATAAAGTGCCATTAATAACACCTTATCTAATTACTATTTGATTATTGTGTTTTCTTCCAAAACAGGGACTTCACACAATCACTCATTCAAAAACATGTTCACTAAGGGTGGCAAAAATGGGCCTGACGGAGCATGGTTGTTTTGCCCGCATTTTTCGCGCATCGAAGCAAGGTTTTAGCCCCACACTTTCTACGATGGACGCCCAGCCCCGTTTGAATGCGAGTTTTTGCTGGCACGTGCATTAAAGGGGGTGGGCGTGAATTTTTGAAATGTTTAGGCTTTAGGGTGGTGCATGATTTGCCTTGCTCTCATTTTTTCACGAGGCAAGCCAAGGTTTTAGGCCCACCTCATTTTTTTGTGGGGAAGGACCAAAACCATGGTTCGGTCGGCCCCATTTTTTTAGGCCTTTTGCAAGGCAGGTTGCATTTGGTGTTTTTAAATCTTATTATTCAATATGATTTAGAATTCAAAAACGAGTCTTGCAACTCGTCGAATCGTGTAAAATCCCATTGGCAAAAAGGTTCTTTACCCAAGGCTACCCTTTTCCAACAAAGTTGGGCTTTCGTTTCAACATTTCTCGGATCTATCTCACAGCATTTCTCGTTTCTCAGATCTATACCTTAACGAACTCGCCTCCAATACTTGCTTATCCCAAGTTCTAAAAACCCCATGTCCTACCTTGAAACAAGTATTTCTCATTTCTCATATCCACAAGTTTCAATAATTAAAACTTACGATTTGATATAAAGTTTTATTTTTTTAAACACCATCTTAAATACTCTTTAATTTCCAACTTAACTGTAATCAAGCTACATTAAAGTAATTAAGATTTTATCATATTTAAGAAATTTTAAGATATTCTTATGATAATAAATCTCTTAAAAGAACAGTCTTCCTTCAATTACTATTAATATTGAGGAGACACTCACATAACACAATGCATGAAGTTTATTATAACAGATTCACTTCAGCGAAGTATCAGGTCCCATTATGATTAAAATTAATTTGTTTAATTAATTATTATTATTATAAACATTCGAGAGCAATGTCCTCTGTTTCTCCAATAGCTGCGAATGCATAGAAAGTCAGGTAAATAAAAAATTGAAAAGAAAAAAACAAACCAAAAACAAATAACAGATGCATGAAATCAATTGATTCGCAGAGAGCATAGAAACAGCGGAATTAATATTAATAATAAACAACAACAACAAAAAATAAAAAATAACGAAAATAGAGATAGAAATTGTGGTTAAAGAATGAAGAAATAATTACCTGACATAGATTACCACCAGAAGCCCATGAAACCCTGTTAGATTTCCTCGTTCGCTTCATATTAAATCTCAGATCGAGTGATTATCGAAGAATGAAGCGACTCTCGGATTTTTTCTGAAGCGATTTGATACCGAAGAGATGAATAGAAAAGTTGTTACGGCGCGAAGCAGAGAGAGAGAGAGAGAGAGAGAGAGAGAGAGAAATGGAGAAAAAGAAAACCCTAGAAGTTGAAGAGGGTAACGTTTAAATGTGACGTTGGTGGATACGGAAAAATAGGATGAGGTGTTGAGTGTGCAGTGACAGCAAGAAAATGGAAATGCAAATAAACTGAGTATGATTGTTTTCTTGTGCGTCTGGCTGCGTGCGTCGGTTAGGATAGGTATTATCATTCATTCAAACGACGTCACTTGTATTGCCAACTGGATATCATATGATATGATATCACCCAGCTAATCTTATTTTACTTTTTTCTGTTTTTTTTTTAATTTTTAAATTGACTTCTTGGAATAGATAGTTACATTAAAAAATATTAATTAAAATTGATTAATTTTTTTTTAGTGAATTTCTTCTAGATG
The DNA here is from genome assembly GCA_948472305.1 of Vicia faba. Lineage (NCBI taxonomy): Eukaryota > Viridiplantae > Streptophyta > Magnoliopsida > Fabales > Fabaceae > Vicia > Vicia faba. The sequence continues at coordinate 751,050,577 of OX451739.1, forward strand.
GAATAATTATAAAATCAATTTTATTTATCGAAACCTTTGGCGTGCTATGGCCAGTTTATTTTAGTTTTAAAATAATGGATTTTTTCTTATTTTTAAAATGAATTTTATAAATTCATTTTTTTATAATATTACAAGTTTTTTAATATTCGTTTTTTAGAATTAAAATACTAATTTTGACATTTTATAATATAAACATATATTATTGAAGATTAAGATATAGTGGAAATCACTTTTTTTTTTAAATTGTATTTTAAAAATTATTTTTATGAAAAATTATTTAAAATAATTTTAAAATTAAGTAATTTTTTAAAATTTTGATATTCAATTTTTTTTTGATAAAATATCTAAAAATATATTTTAAAAATATCTATTCAAACTAAAAATTTTATTTAACTTTTATGAAAAGTTTTTTTAGAAATTTTTGTACACAAAAATATATACATTATAAAAATTGTTTTTTAGAAAAGTCAAAACAAACTGGTCATATAATAATGTACTAAATATTAATATTTCTTTTAATTAAAAATTAAACTTTGATTTGTTTGAAAAAATATTATGAGTGGTTAATTTGTTCAATTAGACTTAATTTTTATTAGTGAATATATGTTAAATTTCATCTTTAATGAGATTAACTTTTGAGTCATTACAAGGAAAAAGCATTTAAATTAGGCCAAACACTCACCTAAAGGTGAAAGAATCATTCAAAATGTTCAACTAAAAAGTATATGGAATAATTGTTGAGTCACTTATAAAGTGTTAAACTTTAACTTTTCTAAGCAATGGGACTTAGAACTCACACTTGTTTCTCCATACAATTTTTTCATTCAAAAGTTGCAATTGAGAGAAAGTTTGTAATTTTCTTCTTAAAAATTGAAATTATATGAGAGAGTTTGTAATTTTGTCATTGTAAAATTAGAAGTTGAATTATAAATTTTTTTTTAAAATTTTTTTTTGCTTCTTTTCTTCTTTTATGGGTATACTTATGCATGCACATAAATTTTTTTTTTGTTATTTTCCCAACAACAGTGGAATCAGAGCTAAAGTTCTAATCAAGGGAGGGAGGAAGAGTCACAAAAATTCTTATCAAGCAAAAAAAGAATAGTAATAAAAAAATTTAGATCAAGGGAGGAAGAAGACAAAAAGATTAAAGAATAATAATTTTACAAATGTAGCTAAACATTATGATTATAATGATTGCATTGAAGATAAAATTGAAGACAAAGTGAAAATATGTTAAGATATGTGAGACTTTGGATGAAGGGAGCATTTGTTGAATCAAATATTATATTCATCTGAGTCTCACATTGGATAGTAAGAAGAAAATAGAATTTGAGTATTATTTTTATAAATAGAGATAGTTAGGTAGTTGTGTGTTTAGAGAGTGTTTTTTATTTTTCTGTTCAAAAATAGTTTATTGGTGAGGTTTTCTATTTTCCGTTCAAAAATAGTTTGTTGAAGTGGTTTGTAATTTTTTTCGTTCACAAATAGTTTATTGAGAGTTTGCATTTTTTTCGTTCAAAATTGTATTTGAGAGAAGATTTGCAATGTTTCCGTTCAAAAAATATAGTTGAGAGAGGGTTTACACTTTTCCGTTCAAAAATTGCAATTGAGTAAGGGTTTGCAATTTTTTCTTTAAAATTGTAGTTTAGAGGGTTTGTAATTTTCTCCTTAAAAATTACAATTATATGAGAGGGTTTGTAATTTTGTTATTGTAAAATTAGAAGTTCGAATTATAATTTTTTAGTTTTATTTTTAAATTTTTTTCTTTTTTTTCTTCTTTTATAGGTATGCTTCAGCATGTGCAGAAATTTGTATTTTTTATTATTTTCTCAACAACAATGGTATTAGAGCCTAGTTCGAGTAAGGGGTTGGTTTTTTGTATCGAAAGTATTTATGTTACGATCGTGATCATACTTTGTGTTTTGTTGTAGTGCCCATGACGAGTGAGGGTGTTTGTCAACGACGACAGTTCAAGCATGTGGATGAAAGAGTTTCTGCTTAAGGAGGAACATAGTCGATGAACCCACACTTGAGGGGAAGATTGTTTATAAACAAGTGTGGATTGTATGGAGAAACAAGTGTGAGTTTTAAATCTCACATTATTTAGAAAAATGAAGGTTGAGCAATGGATAAGTGAGTGAATTTATATATCTATTGCCTTAAGGTTTTTGATAAATATGTGATATATTTCGTATTTATTTGAATGAATCTTTAATTTTTAAATGAGTGTTTGATCTAATATGAATGTTTCTTCATCCGAAATAATGTCTTAAAAGATATATCAAACCATTTAAAGTTTAGATATATAAAAATGTAATGTCAATTTTTTTTTTTTTTTTACAATGTCAAATTAGTTTTAGAAGTAGATCAAATAAGCCTAGTGTTTTCGGATGTATACTAGACTTAACGCATTGATTGTTTTTGTTTAATAACTTTGTTACATTTCCTTTCTTTAATTATTAGTGGTCATTATTATTATATTATATAATTAATATTCAATTAGTATACTGAAAAAATATTTCTTATAAAAAACATAGATTTTTTAAATTTTATTAAGATTTTTTAATTTTGATCTCTCATTAGAACTACTTAATATTTCTAATCATTATAACATTGACATGTTAGCTTTTATTATAACTAGTATTTTTACCTTGTGTGATGCACGAGACAAATTATGAATAGATATTATACGTGGAAAAAAAGAATTTAAAATTTTTGTTGATTAAATTGTTAAAATACATAAAAATTAGTGGTGAAATAATGAACTGAAGTAATTAATATTAAATATTAATTGATATATTAAATAACACTTATTAAAAAGAAGGAAAAAAATATGATTAAAAACTGCTTAAGAGAGATTTTACTCAAAATTTGACGCTTAAGTGTGTGTTATATTTTAATATATTAATGATTTTTATTTTTTTCATATCTAATATGACTTTATATATATATATATATATATATATATATATATATATATATATATATATATATATATATATATATATATATATATATATATATATATATATATATGAAATTCTGGTATATCATACTTCAGATGTCCTATGACAGGTTGGAACATCTGATCTGACTTAAAATACACAAGCAAGATATAATCAATAAAAACAGTACTGAAAAGCATAAACAACACACCAGAATTGTTAACCCAGTTCGCAACAACTCTCCTACTCTAGGGGCATACCAAGCCAGGGACAAGTCCACTATGATAGTATCAAATCAAAGCTAAATTTCCATGTTTACAACTTCTCATTTAATCACTACTGACAAGTGCAAAATTATAGTTATTTTTGTATCTACTTTTTATTGCACTTATCAACTTTTTGTTGTTAATATCGTTGAATAACCCCATTTTTGTTGTAAATACATTTAATTGTGTTTTGTATACATATTGTATCGGTTGATTAGTTTTGTATATGTTTTATAGGTATTTGAGCATTGTTGGATCAAGAGGAATAAAGCTCCAAGATGCATTTTTAGATCAATAAAGGAAGAAGACCAAGTGGAGGCCATATGAAGTTATGCAGTGGGAGCAACAAAAGTTGTTGAACTGTCATGCATCGCTAGGAGAAATTCCTGTCGTCGGGCGACAATGGGCGAGAAGAGCTAATTTTGATGTTGCCTCTGCCTTGCTTCTCGTCTAGGTCGCCAGGCAAAAATAAATAGAGTCGTTGTGCAAAGTTTGTGTCGCCGAGCGATGGTAGATATTTTTGATCAGTTGAGGATGTGGCACAGTCTGGGCCAAGTATATAGAAGTCATCACCGGGCAATTTGTTTGTGTCGTTGGACGATGCGTGCGGAACAAAATTTTGTTATATTTTCCTTTTCATTTCATTTGGAGAGTGATGGTTTTGGGAGTGATTTATGTTCTCCCAACTCCATCAACCCCATTTTTGTAGTGGATTATCTTAGATAACAATACTAGGATTTTGCTTATGGATGATTTGAGGTGGATTTCTCATTGACCGGAGCTGACAAACCAGGATATTTGTGGTTTATCTCTTCTCCTATCTATGTATTTCTCTTTTGTTGGATATTGTATGTATATTTACTTTGAACTCGATTATATTTGTCGCCCATGGCGTTATATAAAGCTTACTTTACAAATCTTTATCGATTGTTGTCCTGGATTTTTGCTATGTGCTAGGAATTTGAATTGTTATAGACATATATTGCTTAGATTCTTATCTAGGATGATTATTTGTAGTTTCTGAACTATAGAGATAGATTTAGAGCTGACATCTACTTGGGTATCAGAGCTTAATGTCTTTGTATGATTGTGTTATGCTGAGAGATCGTCAGTGCGCTTACATAATTGTCTTCTATGTTGTTGAGGAGGTAGAGAGATCATTTCCTTGGTGATACAATCGGTATCTCAATTTGGATTAGAAATGACTTAGGTTGTGAGTGATACGTAGTGACATTGATGATTATTCTTAGGTTGAATGTAATTGGTCAGTAGATTTAAGTTTGTGATTAGTAGATTATATGCAGGCTTGATAAGTTCCTTCTTAGTTTTTTCTTTTGTTTATATTTATTTTCTGTTGATACTTTTTCCTTTCAACCCATTTATCCCCAAACTCATTAACGAATGATTTGTTGAACAACGATTCAATAACCAATCTATGTGGACACGATACGATATAACCTAAATATCACCCGATAAAAATGATACTTTACTTTTTGTTTATCAATATACCGCTACAACAAAATGGTGTCGTTGTTGAGGATTGGTTTTATTGTTTTCGTATTGCGATAGTTCTTTTGTTTTTGAGTTTTGTAATTAATGTATATGTTGTATAGAAATTATATATTAACTTGTATATGATATTTGTGCATATATGTGTTTTCACGTATTGTTGTGAATTGTCTCATTTTCGTAACGTTTGTTGTGTGATTATTAGGATTTAGGTTTGCACGGTGTGAAAATACCATGGCACGACGAGAGGAGGTTACTAGCTTGCACAATAAAGGCGTCAAGCTTACGATGTAAAACAAACATGTTTGTTTGTATTTGTTTATGTGTGTGGTAATTTGTGTTTTAACAAGTTGAAACAAGGAAGTGTTGTGAATTTCAAGTCTTCACTTTTCACTTGTTAATTCATTTTCACCCGGTTTTCATATCGTTATTTGTATTTGTTTTGTTATGTCAATTTGTGTTTTCCGAAAGCTTGTTGTGTTTAGCTTGAGGAGTTTTGTTCGTTGTAAATATTATAAATTTTGTACATTGAAATTTTGTAGGAGTATTATTTTTCTAATTCTTTTGTTGTTGTTTGGACTCAAGTTTTGGTCCGGTAACTTGTCGAATATTTAGGTGATTTTTCAAGTTTGATCGTTTCAACTTGCGAATGCATGGTAATGATTTTGTTAAAATTTTGTACACGTTCAAGCATGTGTTTATCACTTTCTATACTTTAGCATATTCATGATACTTAGACTTCTTACAATTTTTATGTCATTCATTCTTTTGTATACATGTTCATTTAAGAATCACTTTAGTTCTCACCCTTTTTGTGAGGTAGCTTTCCATTGTTCACATATGTTGGAGCCCACAATTTTTATTTTAACTGGATTTTATTATGCTTAATATTTTGTTTTGTGTTGATTGTATGAATGCAAGAAAATGATCAAGACATTTTTGTTTCATTTTGAGCACAACTACCTAGCCAAATAGTCAATTCACCTTGTGAGTGTGTGATCATTAGTAACCCCTTTGAGCTTTTTGTCGATATCCATGTTGTATTTGATAAATGCTTGTCTATGAGTGTTTAGTTCCCCTTTTTGCATGGATGTTGATTCATTGTTTTCTTGAAACCTCAACCATTGTTTTGGTTTTAATTTTTACCTTGTCTTAGAAAGTAGGGAGTATTCACTACGATGTTGGTTGAATTCAAGTTGGGGAGAAAAATAATTGTGTATTTGTTGGTTGATTGATACGAGGTTGAAAAGAAAAAGAAAAAGAAAAGAAAGAAAAAAATGTGAAAAAGAAGTGATAGAAAAAGAAAGGAAAAAATAGAAAAGATTTGAAAAAGAAAAACAAAAAGAGTATGAAATAATATTGTGTTAATAAGTGATGTGTGTTGGTGTGAAACTTGTGATGAATAAGAATTGTGATTAAAATTATTTTGTTTGAAACTTTGTCGAAGTAATTACTTCCTTAGGTTTAGGAAAGGTTTTGTTTCGATTAGCTTTAGAACGTATCACTTGTTTGTTAACCAAGCCACATTACAACCTTGAAAAGCCCTCGAGGTTCTTGCTTTTATATTTTCAATGTAAATTTTTGGATGAGTGCATAATTTAGTCTATTGTTTACAAGATTGTTGGATGAGTGAAAATACCCCCATTTTTTGTATGTTTTTCATCTAGCGATGATTGTGTTTGCTAGGTGTGATTCATTTGTGAACTAGTATTGTTTTTGAATGTTTGGCATGATTTTTGTATTTAGAATTTGTTTCATGTTTATGTTGTAGTCGTAGTTTAGTGGTAAGTGTTTACTTTATGTGTATTGTTTTTCATTTAAACCATTGTATTTTTTTCTGTTTTCAAAACCTATTGATTTGTGATTCTTTGATTTATCATTCTTTGTTCTTTGGGTTATTTGACTTTGTTTGAGGACAAACAGTGATTCAAGTTGGGGAGAGTTTGATAAGTTCAAAATTGTATCTATTTTTGTATATACTTTTTGTTGCACTTTTCGACTTTTTGTTGTTAATATCGTTGAATAACCCCACTTTTTGTTGTAAATATGTTTAATTGTGTTTTATGTACATATTGTATCGGTTGATTAGTTTTGTATATGTTTTGTAGGTATTTGAGCATTGATGGAGCAAGAGGAATAAAGTTCCAAGATGCATTTTTGGATCAATAAATGAAGAAGTCCAAGATTGGAGGCCAGATGAAGTTATGCAGTGGAAGCAACAAAAGTTGTTGAACTGTTATGCATCATCAGGCAAAATTCTTGTCGTCAGGCGACAGAGGGCGAGAAGAGCCAATTTTGATGTTGCATCTGCCTTGCTTCGCGTCTAGGTTTCCAATCGAAAATAAAGAGATTCGTCGGGCGAAGCTTTGTGTCGTTGGGCGACGATAGATATTTTTCATCAGTTGAGAATGTGGTGCAGTCTGGGCCAAGTATATATAAGCCATCATCGGGCAATGTGTTTATGTCGTCGGGTGATGCATGCGGAACAAAATTTTGTTATATTTTTCTTTTCATTTCATTTGGAGAGTGGTGGTTTTAGGGGTGATTTTTGTTCTCCTAACTCCACCAACCACTTTTTTGTAGTGGATTAGCTTAGATAACAACATTAGGGATTTGCTTATGGATGATTGGAGGTGGATTTCTCATTGACTAGAGCTGACAAAGCGGAAGATTTGTGGTTTATCTCTTCTCTTCTCTATGTATTTCTCTTTTGCTGGGTATTGTATGCATATTTACTTTGAACTCATGTATATTTGTCGCCCATGGCGTTATATAAAGCTTACTTTACAAATATTTGTCGATTGTTGTCCAGGATTTTTGCTCTGTGCTAGGGATTTGAGTTGTTATAGACATATAATGCTTAGATTCTTATCCATGGTGATTATCTGTTAGTTTATGAACTCTAGAGATAGATTTAGAGCTGACGTCTACTTGGGTATCAAAGCTTAATGCCTTTGTGGTTGTGTTATGCTGAGAGATGGCCAGTGCGATTACATAGTTGTCTTATATGTTGTTGAGGAGGTAGAGAGGTCATTTCCTCGGTGATACAGTCGGTATCTCAATTTGGGTTAGAAATAACTTAGGTTGTGAGTGATACCTAGTGACATTGATGATTATTGTTAGGTTGAATGTAACTGGTCAGTAGATTTAAGTCTGTGATGAGTAGATTATATGCAGGCTTGATAAGTTCTTCCTTAGTTTTTTATTTTGTTTACATTTATTTTATGTTGATATTTTTCCTTTCAACGCATTTATCCCCAAACTCATTAACAAATTATTTATCGAACGATGATTCAATAATCAATCTCTTTGAACACGATACGATATAACCTAAATATCACCCGGTAAAAATAATACTTTACTTTTTGCTTGCCGTTATACCGCTGCAACAACTACTCGTGATATACTTCTATCTAAGACTCACTTAGATATGAGGCACTCCTCAATCTCTCATCAATCATAGACAGTGATTAGAAAAAACACAGGAAGACACACTTCCATGACAGCAAAATAGAAGACACACTTCCATGACAATACCTAGTCAAGACTCAAAGCTGAACTCCGCCGTTTACAATTTTTCTCCTAACTAAGAACACAACATGGAGTTTCTTAAAAAAGCTTGCTCCAAGAACAATACTCACTCTTGCTTCACAGCTTTAAGGAGAATAATACCAACTCTCCTAGAGAGTGGCACAAATACAAAGCCCTAAACTTCTACATCTTCGACCCGTGCTTTTTCTAGGTTACAAGCATTATATTTATAACATATTCCCAATTGTACTTAAGCTTCTAATCACAATATATCAGCTGCTACAAATCAACAGAAGCTTCTGCTACAAACAATGTCTTTAATCATTAGTTTCCTAAAATATCTCCATATTTAGAAACTGCATATTCTTTAATATTTTGACTTGATTCTTCCAGACCTATAAAACAACACCACATAAGATTGCATAATATTCCCATAATATTCTGCATCTGTTAAACCATAACATAATCCATCTATCCATATTAGCTCAGACGCGATGTCGTATGACCCTGTGTTGTACTCCAAAATTTGCCCTCCCGTTTTACTCAAGACATGCTCATTGAGGTCTTTAATTGCTCAAGGATGACTAAGAATTGACCAGACAAATTCTCCTCTTAAGCAATGAACCTCTAGCTAGGGTTTCACTTTTCACAAATAATTTTGGGTTGCAAAGACCTCAAGTGATTTCCATTATCCTAATATGTCTTCAAGATTGTCCATGCCAAGTTTCATGCCTTCCACTACAAGTTTGCTCAGTCAATTGCTCAAATGTTTGAAAATCAATTGTACTAGGTCAAAAGTCAATTGTGACCTATATACAGTCAAACTTTAATATTTTTGGTCAACATCAACATTTTGAAGTGATATCCATCATTTGATCAAGGGTTGATCATGATTCCTCAAGAAATGCTCCTAACCTATCCAAAGTCAAGAATTGCAAAATTAGGGTTTCTATAGGAAACGTAACTGAACTTTGACCAGGCATAACTTTCACATACATCATTCATTTTTCCCCAACCAAAGATCATTTTGAAGAGAATCCAATTTCCTACAACTTCTCTTTTGCCCTCAAGTCCAAGAAATGCACTATTTGAAAGGTACAAGCTCATACATTACAGGTCATTTTCAAAAAGTCAACAAAAGACACTTTTTGTCAAGACCATTTATATCAAGATAAAGTATTCAAATGCAAAATTTATCAAAAGATGGATTGAATTATAAATCTTGGGCTTTCCAAAAAGTACAAGATCATTATCATGAGATAAAAATTGAGCAAGTTATGGGTTGCCTAAGTTGGGAAAATTTGAGAAAATTCAAAGATGGTGCATTGGGCAAATTTGAACTTTTGGGTCAATGGCCTAACTTTTTGAGGTTCAAACATTTTCATGACCTTATAGGGGACCTCTAATCTCATTTTACATTGCCTTATAATTTTTATTTATTTTGTCCATATTTATTTTGATTTATTTCAAATAAATATAAAATAAATTGTACAAAATAAATAGAAATGGGCCTTGACCTTTGGGTTAATGTTTTGGTCTTCCTAGAAGCCCAAGATTTCGTGCATAATTCAATTAAGCATGTCCAGGTTCATAGCACATGTAAAATGGGCAATGTGATACGGTGGGATAATTGACTTGGGATGTTTTGCGTTTTATCGCAAATGTTGTGGTTTAGCAAGAGTCACCACCGACTTTTCTTTTATCCAAAAGAAAAGGTGGAAAAACACAGGAAAGACCTTTGAGATTGTTTCTTGATTTCGGGGGGTAGATTATGAAAAGGGAAGGTTTTAGCACCCTTTTCATCCATGGTTTTCCATGGGATCTTAGTTACTTTCTAGATCAACTTGTTTTTGTTTGAAAATGTGCTTTGTGTGGTTTTTGAAAGTATTTTGTAAAAGCGCCATCGTTTAGGAAAACTTTGTAATGATTATCGTTCGTAAGAATGTATACAAAGTGTTTGATCTTTTGAAAATGTTTTCAAGTTTTGAAAGATGTTTTAAAAGTGTTGGTGTTTGTTTTTAAAATAGCAAAGATGTTTTTGTTTTGAATTTGAGCAAGTAACTAGGAACATTCTACCTACTCAAAAGTCTTTCATGTCCATTTCCTTTTTCCTTTGACATTGTTATCTTACCATCGATTTGGTAAGTAACCTTATCTTTGGATGTAAAGGGACGGGCGTGGGGACGTTTGTATAGTCATAGAAGGCAACCTATGGGACGTTTTAACAATGTCGTTTTAGGGACTAGATCGTTTACTGGAGGCAACATTGAGGGTCATCGAGGGAGTACAATCTTTTATCGAGGGTCTTTGCTAAAACGTCTATATTCGAGGGACATGACTATTTTCTGAAAGGCAACAAAGCGGGATTACCCTAAGGGTGTTTGCATGCAAGTGTATTGATTTACATGCATTGTTTTTATCTTCGATTAGGGTTTTCTATTGATTGGTTTTAGTTTTTCCATACAAAACCCTAATTACTAGCATTTGTATTTGAAAGCGTTAAATTGCGGAAAATAAAGTCTTACGCTATTACATCGTTTAGGGGATGGGGGTATGATTTACAAAATGGGGATGAAATAGGAACTTAAATATTACAACCATATTGAATAAGAATGAAGGAAACGTAAAAACAGTGTAAAAAGAAGGAAAATTTGCATTTTTAACTATTATGTGTCGACACAAGCTCACATGCATCGACACATAACTTTCCTTGCCCTTGTATTGCCAAATCAACTCAGTATGAGTCGATACATAATGGTATGTGTCGACTCATACACTGCATGTGTCGACTCATACGTTCTTTGTGTCGACTCATACACTGTTTTTCCTTCTATTTTGGGCTTGTAAAGCAGTATGTATCGACTCATGAGGCTATGTGTCCACTCATACTGTCATTTTTTTACTTCAACATTGTTTTGTTGCATGCATGCGTTAGTTCTCAACACATAATGAAAAGAATGAAAGATAAACAAAAGGTTAGTGTTGTACCCCAAAATTTGCCCTCCCATATTCCTCAAGGTTTGTCAAGAATGATCCTCAAATTGCTCAAGATTGCTTAAGGGTTGTACAGTCAAACCATCTCCTAAGACAGCTGAAATTAGGGTTTTGATTCTTTCAAGGAATTTGGGGTTCTCAATGGCTCAACCAAGTCTCATGGGCCTATATACATCCTCAAGCACCTACATGCCAAGTTTCAAGACTCACAGTGCCAATTTGCACAGTCAAAAGCCTCATTTGACCCACAGTCAACTGCAAGGGCAAAATGGTCATTTTGCAGTCAAAAGTCAAAATTTTTGGTCAACATATTATTTTGAGGTCACAATCATCATTTGATCAAGTCTTGATCATGATTCCACAAAAATGACTCAAAAATCATCAAGATGCAAAAAGTTACTATTTTTGGACAGCAGAAAAGTCAACTGTATCTTGACCAGGGCATAACTTTTTCATGGTTCATCAGAAAAATCCCATCCAATTCTCATTTTGAAGGGGATTCCATTTCCTACAATCCATACTCACACTCCAAGTTCAAGAAATGCTCTCATAAAAAGTTATCAATTTCTACATTATAGGTCAAATTCAAAAGTCAACAAAAGTACACTTTGAGTCAAAGGCCATAACTTGAGATTGGTAAATCCAAATGACATGGGACCAAAGGAATTGGTTAGAGGACTTGAAGAGCTTTCCAAAATGTCCAAGAACATGTTCATATGATCAAAATTGAGCAAGATGTGCATTGGAGAAGTTGGGAAATTTTTATGAATTTGCAAAAGTCAACTTTGCTCAAAAACACCTCATTTTTGCTAATGGGCCTCAAATCTCTTCTTGAAACTTCATCCATGACCTATGCACGACCCATCAAGCTTAATGGAATTTATTTTCTTATTTTTATTAATTAATTGGATTTTTAATTAATATTAATTCATTTAATTAATTTAAATTGTAGGAAAATGCAAGATTTGATTTTTCAATCTTTTTGTGAAGCAAATATGGTCAATATATGCTGGCAATTTCGAGCACCAAGTCAAAGATACAAAATCTACAAATTTGGCAACCTTTTCCAATCATGAAAAATCAAAAAGATTTGATTTCCAATCAAGGATTCAAGCATCAATGCAATGGATTTTTGTTCAAGCTTTTGACCTAATTCAATTTCCCTATATATATGCAAACAAATCCTAACCTAAAAGACGTGAGAAAGCTGCAGAAAAAAGCCATAGTATATTGAGAAAATTCAAGAAAATTGCAAACTGGTTTTTGCATTCTAGGGCGATTTAAGGACTTTTGTTGATTCTAATACACTGCAGGAGGTTCCAGGAACGTGTGGCAATCAAATTCAGGCCTTAAAGCTCAAAGAATCACCATATACAGAATCACAGTTTGCAGCTTTTATCCATAATCGTATATCTTGATTCATGCATATTTAACATGTTTTTGTGGTTGATTTATGTTGCTAGGGACCATACGAAGCTAATGGTATCACTTAATTGAACTATAACTCCCTGAATCACAAGATGCCATGAACGATTTCTAGGGTTCTTAAGCTTTGAAATTGGGGCTTTGTAATCCAGGAAAAATTAAGACTTGTGAGACCCATGGTTGGAATCGTTAGAACAAGACGAACAAAACCAACCCATCGCGAAATATTTATGTTCATCAGGCTTCTATTCGCTATTTTTCGTTGCAATGGTTAGTGGGGGTTAAAAACCCCCGCTATCTAATATTCTTTTTGCAGATACAACGGAGAAGATGATGAGGTGTTAGCATACCATTGGGCAATTTGAAAACATGCGCGTTTTTCTTTTGTACATCATATTTGTGTGTTTATTAATATATTGATTGTTTATTATCCTAATAACAACTAAAGCAGGTGGTTGGAGTGGTTGAGCGTATTGGCCTATGAGCGCTGGGACCTGGGTTCGAATCCCAGGTCCCCCCAAAACATTTATTCTATTTTGTTTCACATGATCACATGCAGGTTTCAAGGGGATGTCCACCATACGCTTCCAAATTCCAGGCGCCAGAAGTCATCAAACTGAAATCCAATGGGTGTGAGTGGGAGATTACCATAGTCTCCAGTCAACGCCTGTGCATGGAATGGCCATAGTCAACGTGGCTGGAATATTGTTGGGCCTGAGAATTGCATAACATACCTCCTGATTTGGGCCATCACCCCCACAAGTTTATTTCTTTTTTTCTTTTTTTCTTTTTTATTTCTTTCATTAATTATTTATTATAATTATTATTTTCACTAACAAATTAATTTTTCATAATAAATTCAGAAAACTAAAATATAATATTTTTATTATTATTATTTATTAATTTCACCCTTTATTATTTTTGGAAATAAATACTAACATCATTAATTTAGTTTAATTAGGGTTAATTTTAACTTTTTTTACAATAAATAAAATTAACATAGAATTAGGGTTTTTACTAACTTTTGACTATTTTTTATTTATTTCCTTGAGACATTAAAAAACCAAAAATATTTCTTTTTATTAATTAATTAGTTTTAGGATTAATTTAATTAAATTCCAAATAACAAAAATTTCTTTCTTTTTCAAAAAAGGGTCAAAACCCTAGGAACTTCTCCGATTCAGTTTTCTCTCGCGCGTATGTTTGTTTTATTAATTTTTGATCTATATTTATGTACTTGCTCCGAGGATGTAATAGCTTTAATTAGGACTTTTTATCGCTTTCATTTATTTTCTCGCATTTATTTTTCAAGGGTTTGTTTTTGGCGATGTAAATACCTGACGCCTTGTAATAGCTTAGATTTATTTTCCGCAACATTTAACTGCTAGATGTATGTTAACTAGGCTATGCATGACAAGACTTCTCTTAAATTAAAATCAATCGTATCTCACCATAACTTGTACAAAGATAACTTAACATGAAACCTGACACACGTGCACATGCCACTCCTAGGGTACGCCTCATTTTGTTGCCTCGACGTGGTCATTAAGTATAGGGTGTTTTAGAGGTCGCCCTCCTGTCTAAAGATCAAAAGTTGCCTCGGAACGGTTGCCTCGATAAAAAATGATCTAGGACATTAGGGTTACCGCTAAGGCGTCCTACTATTGCTTTGGTGACCACATGTCCCTATAATCGAATTGACCCGAAAACTCCAACGACGGTGCTACCTATTTCTCAATAGTGGGATAGCACTGTCTAAAGGACATTTACACAGCTTAATTTCTTTTGAGTAGGTAGAGGTTCTCAGGTACTTGCTCTTTCAAAACAAAAATACTTTTCGCACCTACACTTTTCTGACAAAAGTTTTCAAACAAACACTTCATACACTCTTGAGGACAGATACAAGAGTTAAATTGAAGTTTTCAAACAAACTTTTTTCAAAACCCACAAACACGAGAAAAGCAAAACATTTTTGAAAACATAGTGAGCAAGTACCTAAGAGCCCGTGGATAACCACAGATAGAAAGGGTGCTAACGCCTTCCCTTTCTATAATCTACCTCCCGAACCGAGAAATATATCGAAAAGGAATTTTGCTGTGCTTTTGTCCTTTCCTTGTTGGAGAAAATAAAAGACGGTGGCGACTCTTGCTTACCGCGACATTTCGCGAACCAGCATTTCAAAATAGTCAGTTCTATTTCCACCGATCACAGAACTGGCGACTCTGCTGGGGAAATAATAAGTGAGGTGTACCTTAGGATTAGACCACCATGTTTTCAATTGTATGCCTTGTATGCTTTAATTTTGTGGGCTTGTATCGGAGTTTCATAGATCCTAACCCGGATCTGGGGAATACCCTTTAGGTAAGTAGCAACAAACTGTGAGGGACCTGTCCGGCGTAGACCGACACGGGTGAAGCAGTAGCTACGTTGGTGTGACACCTTGGTCTGTACCGATATCCCTTGTGTTGGAACGAGGAGAATATAGGTCTTCTAAGGAGTCATTAAGCACCAACTGACCTTAGAACCTTAAATTGACCAACTTGGCCATAGAACAGTAGCAGTATGCTACACTCATTGAGGCTAAACTCTCGCGATGGTTCCAGCCGCAAGAAAAGGTTGCCAAACTGGAATTATGACCGATTGAGGGTAGTCAGTGATATTGAGATCCTCTAGAACCCGGTTACTATTTTTAGGACAGGTCTTAACCAACTGAAACTGAAATAGGGTAGTACCTAGACTTCATGCTGGCCTGAAATCTAAGGGCTCTCTTGTGTGACTTGTGTGCCTTTACCATGTTTGCCTTTTGTGAATACTTGTGGTGTGCCTTTATCATAACATCATAACATCATACCATTGCATGCATCCTGCATAAGGACTAACCCATTTCAAAGACAAGAGGGTTTCATCTTTGCTCTGTTTTGTAGGACATCATGATGCCCGTGCGTAGGAACACTATCCGACTCAACTTTAATCAACCACCTGCTTTGCTTACAGAATTGGTTGATAGGATTCCAAACACTACTTCCTTCATCAAGAGGCATGGTTCTCTTCTCGGTTTAGTCACTTCAAAGTGGGACCAACAATTGATGAGCGTCCTGGTCCAGTTTTATGATCCGCTATACCATTGCTTCACCTTTCAAGACTTCCAGCTGGTCCCTACCCTAGAAGAATTCTCTGAGTTACTTGGTATCCCTGTTTTGGAGTAGACTCCATTCACTGGTTGGGAAAAGACTCTTAGGCCTGAAGAGATTGCTGCAGCCCTTCCCTTGACCAAAGAAGAGGTAATGGCTAACTGGGAGACAATAAGTGGAGTTAAGGGCTTTTTGGCTAAGTTTCTGATTGGCAAAGCTAATAGTTTCTGGAATGACTTAGACTTCAGGGCGTACGAAGACATTCTGGCTCTCTTAATCTATGGTCTGGTATTGTTTCCAAATCCTGACACCTTTATTAATGTCAACGCCATAAGGATCTTCATCTCTCGGAACCCTGTACCCACTCTCTTGGGTGATATCCTGCAACAACTCTATGCTCGTACTGCCCGAAGACGGGGAACTTTGTGGTGTTGTGCTCCTTTATTGGTGAGGTGGTTTATTTCGCACCTCCCTAAGTTCGTACTAAAGAACAAAGAAGGAAGGGGCTGGGCTCATAGAATAATGTCTCTCACTGATAATGACATCATTTGGACTCTCATAGGTTTAGATGAGGTGGCCGTTATTGATCGTTGCAGAGAGTACCCTAATGTTCCATTGATCGGTACCCAGGGAGGAATCTTTTATAACCCATTTTTAGCTCTCCGTCAGTTTGGAAGAGCCAGAAGAGCAGGGCCTCATGAGATGTTGATACCTCACATCAGTTTTGAGTTTCAGGTAGATAGCGACGAGCTGCGTCGTAGATTCATCCGGGCTTGGGATAGAATTCACAAAGCTGACCCACATGAGTTGGGACCAAAGACTTCTCTACCAATGGAATCCTATTTCAGATGGGTCCGCATCCGTGCTCAGAAGTTAGGTATGCCATACGAAGCTGTCAGGCCTATTACTCTTGAAGTTACTGATAAAGACGGGGTTCCTCCAACTGTTCTCCGTCCTCATATGCCCACTGATGTTGACACGCTGAAGAGGTCTTGGGCACAACTGCAGGAAGAACGGGATTCTTATCGGGAAAGGTTCAATGAACAGGAACAAAAGATCCTGAAGCTGACAAAGCAATTGGAGAACGAGCGGATCCTGAATGACTATATCCGCACCGAGAAGAAGAGGCCATGGGATCATTGAGGGGCCTTAGATGTTTCTTTTACAGCTTTTGTTTACTTTTCAGTATTTTCATTCATGTAATGCCTAAGGGCAATTTGTTTAACAATTTAAATTCCAAGGTTGAATCTAATAAAGTTTGTTTCCCTTCTTGTCTATAAAGTTGAATCCCAATTGTATTTGAAAACATAAATCATACGCATTTCATTCCATCATATGCATAACAGGTACCCTTTTTACAGGTCACTTATCTTCTTCGCTGTTTATTTCAGCAATCATCATGTCTACTGAACCTACCACTGAACAAGCTATCAAGGCCCTCCAGGCCCAGAATGCCCAGTTCCAAGAGTTGGTTATGAGCCTAGCCCAGGGTCAACAGGATTTGAAGACTCTGATTCTGAAGGAAAGGAAGAAGAAGAAGAAGAGGACCGTCTTGTTCAACACCGGACGCAGGTTCGGGAATGGACTGCAGAACGAGGTCGATCTGACCACCTTCTCTGTAGGGAAAGACAGTCCCCAAGAGAGAAGGGTTCCTAGCCCCGTGGTCTCCGACAATGAGACGGATTATGATGAGGAACAGTATCCTCCTGCTGAGGATAGGTATAAACAGTTGGAGGACCGCTTGAGCGCCATGGAGATACAGAATGTGCCCGGGTTAGACTTTGGAGACCCAGGCTAATCCTCTGGGGTGGTGATTCCCCATAAATTCAAGGCACCTGCTTTTGCCAAATACGACGGAGCCTCCTGCCCAAAGCTGCACCTCCGGTCGTATGTAAGGAAGATCCAACCTTACACTACTGACAAGAATTTGTGGATCCATTTCTTCCAGGATAGTCTTTCAGGGACTCAACTCGAATGGTTCTATCAGCTGGATGGAGCCAGTATTCGTAACTGGGAGGATTTGGCTACTGCATTCTATAAGCAGTATCAGTATAATTCCGACCTCGCTCCTACGCGTACCTAACTCCAGGGTATGTCACTAGGGACGGGTGAAGGATTTAAGGAGTATGCTCAAAAGTGGAGAGACCTGGATGGAAGGGTGCAGCCACCTTTAACTGACCGTGAACTTGTGGATATGTTCTTGGGGACCCTGTCTGGTCCATTCTTCAACCATTTGATCGGAAATTCTTCAGCCGGGTTTACAGACCTTATCTTGACTAGTGAGAGAATTGAAGCTGGTATCAAGTCTGGGAAGATACAGAAAGGTGCCTCCTCGAGCACTGAGAAGAAGCCCTTCAAGAAGGAATCCAGTGTTGTTTATGGTTCAAGGAGACAGAATAGACCGGAACGCTGCCAAGCTGTCAACGCGGTGGTTATTTCAAAACCTGCTGCTACTCCTCAGCATCATAACCAACAAAGGGGTGAGAGACCTAGAAGGCAGTTCACTCGGCTCAACATGACCTTGTCCTAGATATTGCCACAGTTACTGACAACCAATCTGGTGACCATAAAAGAAGCTCTGAAGGTTGTAAACACCACATCCCCAAAGTACAATCCTAACGCCCGCTGCGCTTATCACTCTGATAGCCCGGGGCATACTACGGATGATTGTTGGGCTCTGAAGAATAAGGTTCAGGACCTAATCGATGCTAAAGAGATAGAGTTCGAGGCGCCCGAAAGGCCCAATGTTGTGACTGCTCCCATGCCCAAGCATGGAGTGAATGCTGTAGAGGAAGACCTGTTTGTAGCCTATGTGAATGATATTGTTACTCCGCTGTTGACTGTCAAGAGGAACCTGTTGCTAGCCGATTTATTTCCGGTATGTAGTAAAGGTTGCCATCTATGTTCTGTTTCACCTGCTGGTTGTACATCTTTGAAGTCAGGCATCCAAAACCTGATGGATAATAAAGAAATCATGTTCGAGAAGATTGCTGTTCCTGCCATCCCTACTGAAGAAGTCTCCATTATCACCATTTTCAACAATTCTCCCAAGGCTCCCCCGAGGAAGCCCGTCAAAATTATGCCTGCTCAGAAGATTGCACCTATAATCATCACTGTTCCGGGGCCCATCCCCTATACATCCGACAAAGCTGTCCCTTAGCACTATGGGGCAGATGTTTATGTGCTTGGAGTTAAACAAGAGTTTGATACTGGTACCGGCGTCAGCAACATCACCGGGCCTGCCAAAGTCACCAGCAGCGGTAGGCTTTTCTCACCTGACATTGCTCCACCAACAATCCAGAGACCTATTGTCATCACACCTGCAAGTGTGCCTATTTCTCTTCCTGACCAAGTTCCTATTTCTACCCCCGCTGCCGAGTCATCTGATGCTCGGGGCAAAGGGATAGCCACTGATATGCCTTCCCAGACGGAGGCGCCAAAGACCACCACTGTTGAAGCTTCCAAACAGGAGATGGAAGAGATTCTTAAGATTATCAAGAAGAGTGATTTTAATGTAGTTGAGCAGCTGGGGCACACCCCATCTAAAATTTCTATGCTATCACTGTTGTTGTGTTTAGAGGCCCATGCCAAGGCTTTGATTACCTTCCTGAAGACGGCCCACGTGCCACAAGAGACGTCAGCTGATCAATTTACCGATTATGTGGCCAACTTAACTGCTGATAATGGTTTGGGTTTCTCCGACACCGATCTGACTGCTAAAGGGAAGAACCATAACGATGCCCTGCATGTCTCCATTGAATGCAGGGGCACTACTCTTGCACATGTGTTGGTTGACACTGGTTCCTCATTGAACGTCCTGCCCAAGAAAGCTCTAGACAGGTTGGATTGCGAGGGGCTGGAGCTAAAGCCAAGTAACGTTGTTGTCCCGGCCTTTGACGGGTCTAAAAGGATGGTGCATGGCGAGGTTGACATTCTAATCAGGGTTGGCTCTCAGGTATTCGATTCTACATTCTATGTGATGGACATCCGACCATCCTATTCTTGTTTGCTGGGTCGTCCATGGATCCATAAGGCTGGAGCGGTGACCTCCACACTACATCAGAAGCTGAAATACCCGGTCAGAGGGAAGATTGTGACAGTCCAGGGGGAGGAAGAGTATATGGTCAGCCACCTTAACTCGTTCCGGTACATAGAAATGGATGGGGAGTTCATTGAGACCCCCTTTCAACACTTTGAAGAGGTCCCTCAGACACTGGCATCAGCTGAAACTATGATTGAAGATCCTCCTTTGAAGATGGCTTCCTTAAAGGATGCCCGGGCTATTATTGAGAAGGGTGAGTGTGCAAATTGGGGCCGACTTCCTGATTTTACTCAGAAGACTGACAAGTTTGGTTTGGGTTTCACTGCAGAAGCTCAGAGGGCTGTTCGTCGTGAAAGGATTGGAAGACCTCATGTGTCATCAGCAACTCGGGAGTAAATGCCATTGAAGATGGTGTAGAGGAATCAGAATTCGACAGTTGGATCTACCCTACGACCAACGGTGGACCAAACAACTGGACAGCGAAAGACTTCGTCCCTATTACTTTTGTGACTCAGTAATGAACTCCTTTGTTTTGAATTTGCAACAAACAATATTATGAAACTTGATGGCTCGATGTCTTACCCGGGGCACCGTGGCTTCATTTGTAAGGGCTTTTGTGTGTCATTTTCATATATCATTAATAAAAGCATTGGACGTTTTTTGCATTTCAAATCTTGCGCTCCTTGTCTTTCTTTATTATATATTGCAAAACAACTATTTACACACACTCACATATACATGTCTCAATCCACCCTGGATCTCACTGGTAAGAACTCTGCTACTGCCAGTTATGACTTCGAAAATCCGATCAACTTAGCCGAAGACGAAGGTGAAGATGATTGCGAAGTGCCTGGTGAGCTTGCAAGACTGCTACTCCAGGAAGAGAGGGCCATTCAGCCACATGAAGAGCTAGTGGAAACGGTAAATCTGGGTACTGGGACAGACAGAAAGGAAGTCAAGATTGGTGCCAATCTGGAGTCTAGTGTGAAACAACGGTTGATTCAGATGCTGTATGACTACGTGGAAATCTTTGCCTGGTCTTACGAAGATATGCCTGGGTTGGATACCGACATTGTGGTTCATCACCTGCCTACCAAGGAAGATTGCCCTCCGGTAAAACAGAAGGTTCGCTGTATGCGCCCTGAGATGTCCGAGAAAATCAAGGCTGAGGTTATGAAACAATTTGACGCCGGTTTTCTAGCAGTAACTTCTTACCCTCAGTGGGTCGCCAATGTGGTTCCAGTGCCGAAGAAAGATGGTAAGGTCAGAATGTGTGTTGACTACAGGGATTTGAACAGGGCAAGCCCTAAGGATGACTTCCCTCTGCCTCACATCGACGTTCTGGTTGACAACACTGCTCAGCATAAGGTATTCTCCTTCATGGACGGGTTCTCCAGTTATAACCAGATCAAGATGGCTTCTGAAGACATGGAGAAGACCACTTTCGTCACTCAGTGGGGCACCTTCTGTTACAAGGTCATGCCTTTTGGGTTGAAAAATGTTGGGGCAACCTACCAACGTGCCATGGTTGCTTTGTTTCATGACATGATGCATCATGAGATTGAAGTATACGTCGATGATATGATTGCAAGGTCCCAAACTAAGGAGGAACACCTTGACCATCTACAGAAGCTGTTTGACCGGTTGAAGTTATACAAATTGAGGCTAAACCCGAACAAGTGCACCTTCGGGGTGAGATCTGGAAAATTGCTAGGCTTCGTCGTAAGCGACAAAGGTATTCAAGTGGACCCTGCCAAAGTGAAAGCCATACAAGAAATGCCAGTTCCTAAGACAGAGAAAGAGGTCAGAGGCTTTCTAGGACGGCTGAACTACATTGCCCGATTCATCTCACATCTAACTGCTACCTGTGAACCAATCTTCAAGCTACTGAAGAAAGATCAAGTAGTACGTTGGAACGATGAATGTCAGGCCGCTTTCGAAATAATCAAAGAGTATCTCCAAGAACCACCCATTCTTATGCCACCAGTTGAAGGGAGACCTCTAATCTTATACTTGACAGTGCTGGACAACTCAAAGGGGTGTGTGCTGGGGCAGCATGACGAGTCTGGCCGAAAAGAGCACGCTATTTATTACCTTAGAAAAAAGTTTACCGACTGTGAGACCCGATACTCACTGCTCGAGAAAACTTGCTGCGCTTTGGTATGGGCTGCTCGCCGGCTAAGACAGTATATGGTGACTCACACTACTCTGTTGATTTCAAAAATGGATCCAATCAAGTATATCTTCGAAAAGCCTGCCTTGTCCGGAAGAATAGCAAGATGGCAGATGATCTTGACTGAATATGACATCCAGTACACGACTCAAAAAGCAATCAATGGAAGTGTATTGGCAGACCATTTGGCACACCAGGCAGTGGATGATTACCAATATATGAACTTTGAATTTCCAGACGAGAACATCATGGTAGTAACTGATTGTGAAGTACCTGGACCGGATGAAGGACCTGAGGAAGGATCTCGATGGTCTATGCACTTTGACGGAGCCTCAAACGCTTTGGGTAACGGTATTGGCGCTGTGATCATATCTCCTAAAGGCTCTCATACTCCACTTACTGCCCGATTATGTTTCAACTGCACCAACAACATGGCGGAGTATGAAGCATGCATCATGGGTCTTCGAGCTGCAATTGACCTAAGGATCAAGTTTCTGAGTGTCTTCAGAGATTCCGCTCTCGTGATCAGTCAGATCAAAGGCGAGTGGGATACGAAACACCCAAATCTTATTCCTTACAAGGAGTATGTATTGACGTTGCTTCCCCATTTCGAGGAGATAACTTTTGAACACTTCCCAAGAGAGGAGAATCAGTTGGCGGACGCGTTAGCTACGATGTCTTCTATGTTCAAAGTCAAATGGGACAACGAGGCTCCTCGAATCATTATTTGGAAATTGGATGAACCTGTGCATTGCTGTGATCTTGAGACCGAAGAGGTAACAGAAAAACCTTGGTATCATGAAGTGAAGAGGTACTTGGAAGCTCAAGAATACCCCGAGGGCGCATCTGTCAATGACAAGAAGTTTCTGAGAAGATTCGTGGCAAAGTTCTTCCTCAGCAACAACATTCTTTACAAACGAAACCATGATTTAACCTTACTGCGTTGTGTGGATAAGATTGAGGCGGAAAGGATCATGGCAGAGCTGCATGAAGGTACCTTCGGAACTCATTCCAATGGACATACCATGGCAAAGAAAATCCTTCGGGTATGATATTACTGGTCCACAATGGAAGCCGATTGTTATCAACATTCTCGGACATGTCACAAATGCCAGATCTATGCTGATAAGGTGCACATTCCTCCAGTTCCTTTGAACGTCTTGACAGCACCTTGGCCTTTTGCAATGTGGGGCATTGATATGATCGGCGAGATCAGACCTACGGCATCCAACGGGCACCGCTTCATCTTGGTGGCGATTGATTACTTTACGAAGTGGGTTGAAGCAGCTTCCTTTGCTACCGTAACCAAGAACGTCATGGCACGGTTCATTCGACACAACCTGATCTGTCAATACGGTGTACCAGAGAGGATCATTACGGATAATGGTACCAATCTTAACAACAAGATGATCACTGAGCTCTGCGAGTAATTCAAGATACAACATCACAATTCTTCTCCCTACCGGCCGAAGATGAATGGGACTGTAGAAGCAGCTAATAAGAACATCAAGAAGATTGTGCAGAAGATGACAGTGACCTACAAAGATTGGCACGAGATGTTACCGTTTGCTCTTCATGGGTACCGTACCTCAGCACGGACCTCAACAGGGGCAACACCCTACTCCTTGGTATATAGCATGGAGGCAGTCTTACCTATCGAAGTTCAGATACCCTCTCTCCGGATCATGAAGGATGCGGGTTTAAGTGAAGATGACTGGATCTAGACTCGGCTTGATCAACTAAACCTAATCGACGAAAAGAGACTCACCGCTATTTGTCATGGTCAGACGTACCAAAAACGGATGATCAAGGCATTTAACAAGAAAGTCAGACGACAAGAGTATCAAGTCGGGGACCTGGTAATCAAGCGCATCATTCTACCTCAAGGTGATCCCAGGGGCAAATGGACCCCTACGTACGAAGGGCCATTTGTGGTTAAGAACATCTTCTCAGGAGGAACGATGATTATAACCACCATGGATGGTGACGACCTTCCTCAGCCCGTCAATGCAGACATAGTAAAAAGATACTACGCATGATTAAAGACCCGCTAGGTCGACTGGCCTAGGCAAAAATAAGGGCTTCCCGGCGAACCAAAAGGGTTCGGGCAAAAATAAGGGATGAAAATAATAAAAAATCTGTACACCCGGCAAGTCGAAAACCTGAAAAGGCGGCTTGGGCAAAAATGGGTATCCCGGTGGACTGAAAACCCGAAAGGGCGGTCCAGGCAAAAGTTATGGATAAGCGTAATACTATGTCTCATTGGATCACCCTACATCCAGACTTCGGTATCGACCATCAGGCTCGGACGGCACCAATCAATCAGATTCCCCTTCAACTAAGCAGCAAAGTGATGAGATGCTTGAAGACATAAAGGCGATAGCAGAGTTGGAACCCAGTGGGATTTTTTCACATAGCTGTTTTGTTTCCTTTTCACAAATTGTATAAACTCTGTTTTGTTCGGCGGCGTGCTCTTACTAGGACGTCAGCCTCTTGTACAAAAATGCCTATTTACAGGCAAACTTCAAAATCAATACAAGCTCATTTTTCAGACAAATTGTAAATTGTTTTTCCTTTATCTGTTTTGTTTTGCAAAGAACGTCCAATGTTCATTTTTGATATATGCATTTGACATTAATTGCTGATCATAAATATTTGCATACGAAACAAAGGACTAATTACGGGTGACATCGGAAGCAGGGGCAATAAGAATTGTCTAAGCGATCTAGTTGCTCTATCCACCAAGGTACCAAGGTAAGTTCGGCTGAAGAATATGACCAAGATACCTTCACTCCCCAAGAGTAAGACAGTAATGGTAGCTCTCCCCGCTGAGACTTGCAACAATGAACAAATCAGCAATACTCTCCCCGAGCAGAGTTAGTCTACTGTCAGCCCTAAAAAAGTCGGGTATCCCCAGTAGATCCTAATATTCTCCAGCAGAGTATAAAGATATTCCCCAGCAAGCATCCCCGGCGTTCTTAATATTCCTCAGCAGAGTATAAGAATGTTCCCCGGTGGAATACAAGATACCCCCAATGGAGCTATTTTCCCAGCACAGTCTGAAAAAGGCTTCCCCGCCAAAGTTGAATCATCTCCCCAGTAGATTCTGGAAGCCTGTCCCCTGCAGAGTGCAAACGTATCTCCACAGCCATATTCATAAGGCTATCCCCACAAGAGTATAAATGGGTTATCCTCAACAAGTTGCAACAGAAAGATCATCCTCAGCGAAGTTCTTTCTATCCCCAGCGAAGTTCATCATCAAAATCCCCAACAGAGCTTATCAACGGGATCCCCAACGGAGTTATTATTAAAATCTCAGCAAAACATCTCTTCCCCAGAGTAATTCCCCGCAGAGTAATCTCCTCACCAGGTTTATTCCCCAACGGAGTCATCTTCTCCTACCGGTTTATTCTTGCAATCATCTTCGTTCATCATCCCCAGCGGAAACGAAGAACTCTACTCTTCAACATCAGCCCAGGATTTAACAAACTCCCCGGCATTTGTCAAGGATTTATTCTCCCGGACGAAAATACATTCATAAACATATCACATTTCACATCTCCTAGTTACATACATGATAAAGTTCATACGACACGATCTCATTTTGAGAACATCATGCATTTCATACATCATGACATTGCATGCAACTAATGTTTTGACTTTTCAGGAAAAGGTCAATCCAAAGATGATTACCATCAACCTTTCTTAAGTTCCAGATCAACACCTGTAACTAGCCAGGAAATATCTGTGGACAACTGATTATAGGTTAACACCTGAAACCAGACAGGAAAGCCACCTATATGAAGAGATTGAAGATTAACACCTGTAACAGGCCAGGAAACCATCTTTCTTTCTTAGGTCAGAGATCACTACCTGAAACCAGACAGGAAAACTATCTCATCGGCCAGCCTTCTTAAGTTCCGGATTAATACCTGTAGCAAGCCAGGAAATATCTGTGGACGACGGATTGTAGATCTATACCTGTAACTAGCCAGGAAAGTTATCTACATGAAGAGACTGAAGATCGATACCTGTAACAGGCCAGGAAACCATCTTTCTTTCTCAGGTCAGAGATTAACACCTGAAACCAGCCAGGACAACTATCTCCTCGACCACCCTTTCTTAAGTTCCAGATCAACACCTGTAACTAGCCAGGAAATATCTGTGGACGACTGATTATAGGTTAACACCTGAAACCAGACAGGAAAACCACCTATATGAACTGATTGTAGATCTATACATGTAACTAGCCAGGAAAGTTATCTACATGAAGAGATTGAAGATCAATACCTGTAACAAGCCAGGAAGACTATCTTTCTTTCTCAGGTCAGAGATTAATACCTGAAACCAGACAGGACAACTATCTCATCGGCCAGCCTTCTTAAGTTCCGGATTAATACCTGTAGCAAGCCAGGAAATATCTATGGACGACAGATTGTAGATTAATACCTGAAACCAGATAGGACAACTATCTACTTGACCATCATGAAGCAACCCTACACCGGTTCCTTCTCTTTCAGATGTAGTTTTACACGGACTCATCGTCAGGCAACCCTACACAGGTTCCTTCTTTCAACCTACCAAGTTACAATTCAACAAATGATCTCCAGATGGCATCTATAAGCCCATCCTCCTATCCATCATCTTTCCAAATGGCATCTGTAAGCCCATTCCCGACATCACATTGCTGATACTACACCATGCGAGTGCAAATTTCTGGGCACTCTAGTGTTCAATCATCTTCCACCTTCGGATCACGAAAGGCACGCAAGCCAATCTACATCCTCAGGTCTAAGAAGATTGAACAGGGGCAACTGTTGTACCCCAAAATTTGCCCTCCCATATTCCTCAAAGTTTGTCAAGAATGATCCTCAAATTGCTCAAGATTGCTTAAGGGTTGTACAGTCAAACCATCTCCTAAGACAGCTGAAATTAGGGTTTTGATTCTTTCAAGGAATTTGGGGTTCTCAATGGCTCAACCAAGTCTCATGGGCCTATATACATCCTCAAGCACCTACATGCCAAGTTTCAAGACTCACAGTGCCAATTTGCACAGTCAAAAGCCTCATTTGACCCACAGTCAACTGCAAGGGCAAAATGGTCATTTTGCAGTCAAAAGTCAGAATTTTTGGTCAACATCTTATTTTGAGGTCACAATCATCATTTGATCAAGTCTTGATCATGATTCCACAAGAATGACTCAAAAATCATCAAGATGCAAAAAGTTACTATTTTTGGACAGTAGAAAAGTCAACTGTATCTTGACCAGGGCATAACTTTTTCATGGTTCATCAGAAAAATCCCATCCAATTCTCATTTTTAAGGGGATGCCATTTCCTACAATCCATCTTCACACTCCAAGTTCAAGAAATGCTCTCATAAAAAGTTATCAATTTCTACATTATAGGTCAAATTCAAAAGTCAACAAAAGTACACTTTGAGTCAAAGGCCATAACTTGAGATTGGTAAATACAAATGAGATGGGACCAAATGCATTGGTTAGAGGACTTCAAGAGCTTTCCAAAATGTCCAAGAACATGTTCATATGATCAAAATTGAGCAAGATGTGCATTGGAGAAGTTGGGAAATTTTTATGAATTTGCACAAGTCAACTTTGCTCAAAACACCTCATTTTTGCTAATGGGCCTCAAATCTCTTCTTGAAACTTCATCCATGACCTATGCACAACCCATCAAGCTTAATGGAATTTATTTTCTTATTTTTATTAATTAATTGGATTTTTAATTAATATTAATTCATTAAATTAATTTAAATTGTAGGAAAATGCAAGATTTGATTTTTCAATCTTTTTGTGAAGCAAATATGGTCAATATATGCTGGCAATTTCGAGCACCAAGTCAAAGATACAAAATCTCCAAATTTGGCAACCTTTTCCAATCATGAAAAATCAAAAAGATTTGATTTCCAATCAAGGATTCAAGCATCAATGCAATGGATTTTTGTTCAAGCTTTTGACCTAATTCAATTGCCCTATATATATGCAAACAAATCCTAACCTAAAAGATGTGAGAAAGCTGCAGAAAAAAGCCATAGCATATTGAGAAAATTCAAGAAAATTGCAAACTGGTTTTTGCATTCTAGGGCGATTTAAGGACTTTTGTTGATTCTAATACACTGCAGGAGGTTCCAGGAACGCGTGGCAATCAAATTCAGGCCTTAAAGCTCAAAGAATCACCATATACAAAATCACGGTTTGCAGCTTTTATCCATAATCGTATACCATGATTCATGCATATTTAACATGTTTTTGTGGTTGATTTATGTTGCTAGGGACCATACAAAGCTAATGGTATCACTTAATTGAACTATAACTCCCTGAATCACAAGATGCCATGAACGATTTCTAGGGTTCTTAAGCTTTGAAATTGGGGCTTTGCAATCCAGGAAAAATTAAGACTTGTGAGACCCATGGTTGGAATCGTTAGGACAAGACGAACAAAACCAACCCACCGCGAAATATTTATGTTTATCAGGCTTCTATTCGCTATTTTTCGTTGCAATGGTTAGTGGGGGTTAAAAACCCCAGCTATCTAATATTCTTTTTGCAGATACAACGGAGAAGATGATGAGATGTTAGCATACCATTGGGCAATTTGAAAACACGCGCGTTTTTCTTCTGTACAGCATATTTGTGTGTTTATTAATATATTGATTGTTTATTATCCTAATAACAACTAAAACAGGTGGTTGGAGTGGTTGAGCGTATTGGCCTATGAGCGCTGGGACCTGGGTTCGAATCCCAGGTCCCCCCAAAACATTTATTCTATTTTGTTTCACATGATCACATGCAGGTTTCAAGGGGATGTCCACCATACACTTCCAAATTCCAGGCGCCAGATGTCATCAAACTGAAATCCAATGGGCGTGAGTGGGAGATCACCATAGTCTCCAGTCAACGCCTGTGCATGGGATGGCCATAGTCAACGTGGCTGGAATATTGTTGAGCCTGAGAATTACATAACATACCTCCTGATTTGGGCCATCACCCCCACAAGTTTATTTCTTTTTTTCTTTTTTTCTTTTTTATTTCTTTCATTAATTATTTATTATAATTATTATTTTCACTAACAAATTAATTTTTCATAATAAATTCAGAAAACTAAAATATAATATTTTTATTATTATTATTTATTAATTTCACCCTTTATTATTTTTGTAAATAAATACTAACATCATTAATTTAGTTTAATTAGGGTTAATTTTAACTTTTTTTACAATAAATAAAATTAACATAGAATTAGGGTTTTTACTAACTTTTGACTATTTTTTATTTATTTCCTTGAGACATTAAAAAACCAAAAATATTTATTTTTATTAATTAATTAGTTTTAGGATTAATTTAATTAAATGCCAAATAACAAAAATTTCTTTCTTTTTCAAAAAAGGGTCAAAATCCTAGGAACTTCTCCGATTCAATTTTCTCTCGCGCGTATGTTTGTTTTATTAATTTTTGATCTATATTTATGTACTTGCTCCGAGGATGTAATAGCTTTAATTAGGACTTTTTATCGCTTTCATTTATTTTCTCGCATTTATTTTTCAAGAGTTTGTTTTTGGCGATGTAAATACCCGACGCCTTGTAATAGCTTAGATTTATTTTCCGCAACATTTAACTGCTAGATGTATGTTAACTAGGCTATGCATGACAAGACTTATCTTAAATTAAAATCAATCGTAGCTCACCATAACTTGTACAAAGATAACTTAACATGAAACCTGACACACGTGCACATGCCACTCCTAGGGTACGCCTCATTTTGTTGCCTCGACGTGGCCATTAAGTATAGGGTGTTTTAGAGGTCACCCTCCTGTCTAAAGATCAAAAGTTGCCTCGGAACGGTTGCCTCGATAAAAAATGATCTAGGACATTAGGGTTACCGCTAAGGCGTCCTACTATTGCTTTGGTGACCACATGTCCCTATAATCGAATTGACCCGAAAACTCCAACGACGGTGCTACCTACTTCTCAATAGTGGGATAGCACTGTCTAAAGGACATTTACACAGCTTAATTTCTTTTGAGTAGGTAGAGGTTCTCAGGTACTTGCTCTTTCAAAACAAAAATACTTTTCGCACCTACACTTTTCTGATAAAAGTTTTCAAATAAACACTTCATACACTCTTGAGGAAAGATACAAGAGTTAAATTGAAGTTTTCAAACAAACTTTTTTCAAAACCCACAAACACGAGAAAAGCAAAACATTTTTGAAAACATAGTGAGCAAGTACCTAAGAGCCCGTGGATAACCACGAATAGAAAGGGTGCTAACACCTTCCCTTTCTATAATCTACCTCCCGAACTGAGAAATATCTCGAAAAGGAATTTTGCTGTGCTTTTGTCCTTTCCTTGTTGGAGAAAATAAAAGACGGTGGCGACTCTTGCTTACCGCGACATTTCGCGAACCAGCATTTCAAAACAGTCAGTTTTATTTCCACCGATCACAGTTAGCTTCAAGGACAATGGTTACTACACTCTGTCTTCAAAAATGAATTACTAATGATGCTTGAAATGAAGAACTAAAGTCAAGAAACTTACCTTGGAGTTGGATCTTATACTCTGAGTTTGAGTTGTTGTCTTGACTGTTATTGAACTTGGAAAAGAAAATAGAGGTGTTGTAGAAGCTTGTTCTTGAGTTTGAAAAATTTCTAGGTGATGTATGTGAGGTGCTTATATGTTTGGAGAGAGCTTACAAGGTGTGAGAGTTCTAAATATTTGGACTTTAAAACTCAAGAGTGGAAGATTTTTTTAGACAGTTATGGCTTTTTGGAGAGTATGGGATCTTGATAACTAGTTTACAACAAAACTTCTGGCTTTTCTCTCTATTTTTTCTAACCTCCTTCTCTTGCAAATGCTTCTTCTATTTATAGGCAAGGGGTTTGTGCATATGAGCTGATTAGGTTTTCAAAACAACATGTTATGGTTTGGTTGGATTACAAAGATCAAACTAAGTCAAGTACTCCATAGTCCCAAGATGAAATACCAAAGTTGCTGGTATTGAGGAGCTACTTCCCATGATTTATGGTGGAGTATAATCAGCAACAAGCAAGGTATGGGCTTAAGACAAACTTTGTACCAAAAGTCTTGCTTTTCAAGAATATCAATGGTGCCTTTATGCCATAAATGGAAAGATCTTTTGGACAATGGTTTAAACACTTGGGTAATAGCTCAAGAGTGGGTGTAAGCATTAAATTATGATGAGATTTGAAAGCAAGGAGACCTGCAACATAAGATTATGCAGCAAACCATAAGAGTTTTGTTATGTGTTCTTCAATAGAATGACTTGCAATTCAAGGATGGATGCCCAACTTCAAGCCCTTGAATCTCCTAGCTCAAGTATGATAAATTCATGCTCTTGGATGTTTTGGAAAGCTTGAAACATCCTATATAACTTTCATGTTGGCCATTTTGACAAAATCATCTTGTAACTATGTGAAAAAATGCCAAGAAGTTGGGATAAAATCCTGAACAAAATCTGTTGAAAATTTCTCCAAGTGTTAAATGAAAATGTCATGACTTCATGAATTTATAACTTAAAATCCAAGCACTTCTAGGAGAAGTTGTGTAAAGCAATGTTGTAGATATCATGGAGATCTACAACTTTCATGGTTAAAGTTTCCCTTGAACCATCTTGCATCTTGGTGAAATAATGGCATGAAGTGATGAAATTATCATGTATAAAAACACTTAGAAAATTTCTAAGTCTTGGAAATCTTGACTTTTCAAGTTGACTTTTGACTTTCTTGATTTATTGATGATCAAGCTTGATATTCTTGAATGTCTTGATGAAATTTGATCTTTGGAATGTAATGTTGACTAAAAAGTCAAAGTTTGACTTTCCAGTATGCAATTGACCATTTTGCCCTTGTGCCAAATTCAAGCCTAAATTGATGTATCAGTGCTGCAAACTAGACATCATAGAAGATCTTGTGAGAGAATCCTTGAGAAATGAGAGGGCAAATTTTTTGGGGTACAACAGGCAAGAATGGACAATTATGGCAATTTTCCAAAATGTTTGATTTTGCTTTCATGGGCTATGATTAAGGATGATTCTTTCCTTATAACCTTGCTCCCTCATATCCTCTATTTATACAAGCCATGTGCAAGCATTACACACGCATACACACTGCCTAAAGAAGCCACGAAATTTGCAAAAAATCCACCAAAGTTGTCAAATTCAAACGCATAATTCCATCCACTTTCAGTCTATTTCAAGCATTCAAACACATCCCTGAGGCTTCCAGAAACTCAACCCAACCCTCTAGCACGCGGTTCCACATCCAGATCAAGCAGATTGTCATCACTCCGTTTTGGTATTTTTCGTGATCTCAAACTTTCTCTACATGCAATATAAATGATTTCCCCTGTGCATACATATGTTCATATTGATGTTTGTGCCTGTTTAGAGTTATTACATGCAAGGTTTGGCGTGAGGATGGAGTTTTGCCATTGTTAGGGCAAAACTCCAGTCGAGCTTCGTTATCATTGATGCATGGCATTTCAGACCGAATTAACCCCATGGTTGAATTCGCAAACCCCAATTTAGGGGGGGGGGGGGGGGGGGTAGGTTTAATGTGAGGTTTCAAATCACTCTATTTTGTAGGTTTGCAAATTTGGGTCGCCTGAGAAGAAGGTGGTCAACCATCGTAGATGGTGGTTTGACCCTCCCATAGCCAGCGTGTCAAAATTCACGCCCCTGATTGGCCCATTTAAAC
The DNA here is from genome assembly GCA_948472305.1 of Vicia faba. Classification (NCBI taxonomy): domain Eukaryota; kingdom Viridiplantae; phylum Streptophyta; class Magnoliopsida; order Fabales; family Fabaceae; genus Vicia; species Vicia faba. The sequence goes on from OX451739.1 coordinate 751,083,325, forward strand.
TTACAACGCGCGCGTTTGCTGACTGGGTTCCACTTACATTCATATTATATTATTATTGTTTTGTTATATTAACAATTAAGCAGCGTGGCCCAGTGGTGAAAGATGTGAGTGTAATCCTGGAGGGCCTGGGTATGATTCCCAGGTCAGGATTTTTATTTTCTATTACATTTCCTCTACAGATCGAGTGTTGAACAGGTCCATAGGTGCATCATGCATCCTCACCCTCATCCAGTAGATCACAATTAATCCAGATCTAACGCTCCTAGAGCGCCCTCTCATGATGGACCCTCAAGGGCCAGTAACACTGAATCAGGCGCAGTACTCTGGGCTAGCTTAATTTGGGCCTAGCAAATTCCAGCGCACACCCCCCATTTGCTTCATAATATCAGGCCCAGTTTTATCTTTTTCTATTTTTCTTTTTAGCCTTTTTTTATTTGTTTTATATTTTATTTTTAAAACCATTTTTTTCCCTATCAAATCATAAAATCAGATAAAAAATCATAAAAAATAATAGACTTAGGATTTTTCTAATTAATTTTAAATTTTTGTAATTTAATTAATTATTTTAACTTTATTTTATCAATTTAAAACCAATTAGAATTAGATTTATTTAATTCAAATATTTTCTTAATAAAAATACAAAAAATATTAGAATTAGGCTTAAATTCATTTAATAATTATCTTTTTTAATTAAATTTAGATTTAAGGTAGTTTAATTATTTTCTTAACAAAAACAACAAAAAGAATTTTCTTTTACTTAGAACCTTTTTAGGGTTTAGACGTTCCTTTTGACTCGCGCGCATTATTATGTTTTTTTTCTCCAAATTATTGTAACTGCTCACCGTATGTAATAGCTTAACTGGGACTTTACTTTTACTGCTTTATTTCCCCAATTTTTAGACATGTAAATATCCCCCTCCCCGAAGCATTGTAATAGCGTAGATTTAAATTCCCGCACTTTAAATTCCTGTACATATTAACTGCTTAGATGTATGCCTAATAGGATTGTATGACAAGATTAATAATCAAACGTTAGCAAACTTAACCTCTAAGACTAAAATAATTGAACATAACACACCTTGCACATATACACCTCTAGGGTACGCCCACTTTGGTTGCCTTTGGAAATAGTCACAACTCTCGAAACGTGAGAGATTTTAGTGTCTACCCTCCAGTTCAAAAAGATCATAAATCCCTCGATGACCCTCTCGATGTTGCCTCATTAAAAATATAATCTTAGAACCCTAGGGTAGTTACTAAAACTTCTTGCCCAATTGCCTTCATGACTATAAATCGTCCCTTCGAATGTCCCTCAAACATCCAACAATAGGGCTACCTACTCATTAATAGTGGGATATCGTTGTCTAAAGGATAGGAGGAAAAGAACAAACCTTTCGAGTATAAGTAGATAGTTCTTATATGCTTGCTCAAAACAAACTTTCACACTTACACAAAACAAATTTCAAAAACATTTTCAAATGCTTTATCAACACTCTTGAGGACTGATACAAGAGTTATCATAAAGCAAATCACCGCACTAAGGCTCTTTTCAAAAATGCTTTTCAAAACACACAAAAAGCACAAGGTACCTCAAAAATGATCTAAGCATCTAAGAGCCCATAGAAAATTACGGATGGAAAGGGTGCTAACACCTTCCCTTTCTATAATCCACCCCCTTACTCAAAAATAATCTCGAAAGGTCTTTTTATATTCTTTTCACCCTTTCCTTTTTTGGATAAAATAAAAGTCGGCGGCGACTCTTTCTTACCGCAACATTTGCAAACACAAATGCAAAACCAATATAACAGTCGGTTCTACCACTGTATCACAGAACTGGCGACTCTGCTGGGGATTTAAAAAGTGGGGTTACCTTAGAGCTTAGGTAATATTTAATTTGCTTTCCTTGTATGCTTTGATTGCTTTATCTTTAAGGGTTTTGCTTGGGTTTACTTATAAAGATCCTACACTCGGATCTGGGGCACCTTTTAGGTAAGTAGCAATAGATTGTGGGGACTATGCGGGGTATACCGACACAGTTGAAATGATAGCTACATTGATGTGACACATTTGTTGGTATTAGTATCCATTGAGTAGTCAATGAGAATACGGGGCCGCTGTGTAGTGTCGTGAAGCATCAACTTACCTTAGAACCTTTAATTGAACCAATTTGGCCATTAGGAAGTAGTGAGATAGTCGGCTTTGGTGCAGTCTGAAGTTAGTTGATACTCGATACTACACTCATTGAGATCTGACTTCCAGGATATTTCGGTCGCCAATAAAGAGGCTTACGCTGAAACAATTCCTTGTGAAGAAAGATCAGTGATATTGAGATTCCTTAGAACCCGGTTACTATTAATAGGACAGGTTAAACCAACTATACTTCAAGAGGGCACTTACCTATAGAATCCATGCAAGCATAAACCTAAGGATCTGTTTGTATGCTTGTATATATTTATTGTACATAACATCATAATATCATAACATTGGCATATCACACTAACCATTTCAAGGACTTTTAGGACTTATCTTTATGTCTGTTTTGTAGGACATGGCTCCCATTCACAGAAATACCATCCAAGTCAACCTTGTAAGGGTGCCTCCTCAACTCAAAGAGTTGGCATTAAGGGTTCCTAAGAATTCCCCATTCACTAAAAGACATGGTCGACTCCTCAGTTTGGTCACTTCAAGCCCTGATGAAGACATGGTGAAAGTTCTCTTTCAGTTCTTTGACCCTTTACATCATTGTTTTACATTTCCCGATTACCAGTTAGTGCCTACTATGGAAGAGTTTTCTCAGTTATTGAGTGTGCCTATTCTCAATCAATTACCCATCAACGGTATAGAAATATACCCAAAGCCTGAATAAATTGCTCAAGCCCTGTATCTACAAAGGTCCAATGTTGTAGCAAATTGGGAAACAAGAAGCGGTATCAAAGGGTTTCTAGCCAAGTTCTTGTTTGAGAAAGCTCACTATTTTTGGGATACCCTGGATATACAAGCCTTTGAAGAGGTTTTGGCCCTTCTCATTTATGGGATGGTCCTGTTCCCTAATCTGAACCAACTCATAGATGTGAATACAGTAAAAAATTTCATGTCTCGTAATCTGGTGCCTACCTTACTTGGAGACATTATGCACTCTTTTCACACTCGCACTATAAAGAGAAGAGGAACCCTCATGTGTTGCACTCATCTATTGTCTAGGTGGTTTATTTCTCACCTACCCCGATCTGCGTTGAAGAATGAGCAAGGCATGTGGTGGTCTAATAGGTTGATGTGTCTCACGCATTCGAATATTCACTGGTGTCCTTGATCTGTAGAAGACGTTACCATCATTGATTGCTGTGGGGAATTGATAACGAGAAAACATATCATATAATTACAATGCTTATTACCGATTTTATATTTCATTAAGTCGTCTAACCCCCCGATTATTCCGAGATTATTTGTCTTTTTACAGGTATAACATTTGTCGACTCAAACCGATGGAAAAGGACAACATGAAGAAGGCTAGACAATAAACAAAGAGAAAAAGAATAAAAAAATACAAAGTTTAGATTTTTGGAACAGTGACGGTCGTCACATCCTTGTGACGGGCGTAACACCCCCCAACATGGAGAAACGCTCGTCACACACCACTGACGAGCGTAATGCACTACTTCAGCGCGTTACGACCGTCACCCACCTGTGACGACCGTCACGCGCGTGAAGGTGGACGTTATACATGGATTCAGACGTGGGCATTAAGGGCAGACTCGTTCTCCCTTTTTCTGCCGAGTCTCCTATTTTCCTGCCACCACTATTAGTGCTCCTATATTTTCTCCATTGAAGACTTCATCAAGAATTCTGAACTGCTGATTTTCCTATGTTATATATATGTGTACCAGTGCATAGTTCAGGGGTCGAAGAAATTTCCTCAGAACAAATATTATTTTCTTTTGCAGTTATTTTCCATTTTCCTTGTTTTGGAATATTGTTTTCACGTTCATGTAATTTTCATTCAAAGTCTTAGTTTTTAGTTTTAAGTGTTAATTCTTCTTTCAAGAATTAACACGAATTATTTACTGCAAATCAAGCTCGAAGATTGGATTATTGTAATACTTCAAGATTACCATAGCAACTTTGATTCCAGGTTTTATATTGCAATTATTATTCATTCAGTTTTTATATTATGCCAATTGTTGCTATGAATTATATTTTGAACTGTATTGCTGTTAAGTTAATTATGTCTGGCTAAATTATTAATACCGGTATGTGACCGTAAGAACTGAAAGAATTCAGTGATACCTTGGCAAAAAATATTTATAAAACAATTTCTGGTTTCCAATTTCCAAGATTAATTTAACTATCCTTGTCACGAGAGTGAGAGGTTAATTAACACGATTTTGCCACGAGAGTGGGAAATTAATTAAGGCAAGAACCTGCATGCGAAAGCTGGGGTTCAACCCAGATAGTGGTAACGAAGCATTGATTTTTAAATACACGAGAGTGTTTTAATAAATTAATTAAACTCAAATTGTTTTCAAAAAGTGTTATTAAATTTAAAGTGCATCCACTAGGTTTAGTAGCATGACTTATTTAATAAACACGAGAGTGTATGTCTCAGGTTTTTAAACAATTAGCTTTTACCGAAATACTTTATAGGCCAAGCGATTCACCGAATTCCCTAAGTCTGATTATCACATACCGGTATAACTAGTACTATTATTTTTAATTAAATTGTTTCCCCCAAAAATCGAATATTCATCGCTTAGTTAGACAAACTGTAGCATTAGATCGTATGCGATTGATCCTCAGTCTCTGTGGGTTCGATAATCTTTTAAAACTAGAACGACTGAACTGTATACTTGCAGTTAGTATCCCGACAGACTCATAAAGTCCCGATCAAGTTTTTGGCACCGTTGCCAGGGATTTATAGTCAATTAATTACGATTCTTCTGTTGCGCGTTTAGACTAAGCAACATATACCCCTTTTTCGATTTGTATGCCAAGGACTCACTCACAAGGCGAACCACTTGACAAATCGATGGACGAACCTGAATGTATTCTTTCCGTAAGATGTGCAGTCAGGGATTACTGTTTGAATCACGTTATTCCTTTACCCAAATCAGAAATCAAGATTGATTCTGAAACTGATTCTAATTCTTCCTCTGAAACTGAAACCAATCCAGAATTAGACATGGCCGAAGAAAAAAGGACCCGTCCACTGAAGGAGTACGCAGCTCCATCACAACAAGAACCCCATAACAGTATTGCTGCTCCAACAATAAACTGAAACGATTTCGAGTTGAAACCGTCATTGATATCAGCTATCCAACAACGCCAATTCTCTGGAGATCCTTCTGAGGATCCGAACGAACATCTTACAAAATTCGTTCAATTTGCCGACACAGTTATAGCGAATGGTGTTAGTAAAGATGCGATAAGATTACGTCTTTTCCCTTTCTCACTAAGAGATAGAGCTTGGGCTTGGTTGCAATCCTTGCCATCAAATTCCGTCACTACGTGGGAAGGACTGAAGATCGTATTCTTAGCACAATATTTTCCCCCAAGCAAGACCGCTGCACTGAGAGCCCAAATCAACGGATTTAGGCAGAAGGATACTGAATCGCTATTCGATGCATGGGAGCGCTACAAAGATATGATGCGAATGTACCCACATCACGGATTAGAAAAATGGCTGATAATCCACACGTTTTATAATGGACTCTTGTACAACACAAGACTCTCTATAGATGCCGCCGCAGGTGGTACACTGATGGACAAGCCTTATGACGAAGCTAACCAACTCATTGAAAACATGGCTCAAAACCACTATCAGTGGGGAGGAGAAAGAACATCTGTGGAGAAAACTCAAGCCAAAGGCGGGATGTACGAGGTTAGTAGCCTAGATAAAGTTAATGCTAAGGTAGATGCTCTTACCCAAAAGATAGAAAGCTTGACCTTGCCTCCTGCAGCTACCGTGGCTGCAGTTACCCCAAGCTGCGAAGTTTGTGGAGTTCCTGGTCATGTTGGAACTGAATGTCAAATCTTAGCAGGAATATCAGCTGATCAGGTAAATTACGCTCAAGGAAATCCTTATGCCAATACCTATAATCCTGGTTGGAAGAACCATCCTAACTTCTCATACAAGAGCAATAACGCTTTATATGCACCTGGCCAAGCACCTACTGTACCTCCAGGGTATCAAAAACCCGCTGTTAATGTTCCTAACATTCCTAAGAAATCTAACCTTGAAATCCTAATGGAAAATTTTATCGCTAATCAAGCCCAACAAAACAAAGAATTCCTCAATCAAAACGTTCACACCGGTGAACAATTGAAGCTATTAGCAAACAAGGTAGATGCCCTAGCAACTCACAACAAAATGTTAGAAACCCAAATCTCCCAAGTAGCACAACACCAAGCTAGTTCTGCCACACCTGCTGGTACATTTCCTGGACAGCCACAGCCCAATCCTAAAGGACATGCAAATGCTATTACATTACAAAGTGGGACAGCCCTTGATGGACCGGTAGATCCTAGACTCCAAAACCCGACCATGTATCAAAAGCCCGAAAAAGAAATGGAGAAATCGAAAGATCAATCTGAAAATGTAGAGGAAGACGCGAATGAGAACAGAGAGGCTTCAGAAAAACCTTATGTGCCTCTACCACCATATAAACCACCAATTCCATACCCCCAAAGACTTGCAAAATCCAAGAACGAGGGACAATTCAAGAAATTTGTAGAACTTCTGAAACAATTAAACGTCACTATTCCGTTTACAAAAGCTATAACCCAAATGCCGTCATATGCTAAATTCCTAAAAGAAATATTGGCTAATAAGAAAAAAATCGTTGAGAACGAAACCGTTATGCTAACTACCGAATGTAGCGCCATAATTCAAAATAACATGCCTCCAAAGCTAAAAGATCCTGGTAGTTTCTCCATACCATGTGTAATTGGAAAATCTGTCATAGACAAAGCTCTATGAGATTTAGGAGCCAGTGTCAGTCTAATGCCCTTATCTATTTGTGAGAAGCTCAAATTAGGCGACATGAGACCTACCAAGATGTCCCTACAACTAGCCGACAGGTCAGTCAAATTTCCTGTTGGTATGCTAGAAAACATTCCTGTCAGAATAGGACAATTTTACATATCGACTGACTTCATAATAACAGACATCAAGGAAGATTCAAACATTCCCATCATACTAGGAAGACCATTTTTAGCTACTGCAGGAGCCATCATAGATGTTAAGAAAGGAAAACTTACCTTTGAGGTAGGAGAAGAAAAAGTAGAATTCATTCTTTCCCAATTCTTTAAAGCCCCTGCTATAGATGACTCATGTTGTCTCCTAGATATTATTGATGAATGTGTCAAAGAACTTGAATGCCAAGAGGACACCTATTCTGCGATACTGAAAATTCAGACACCAACTATCCTTAAGAACGAGGACTGGAAACAAGAACACTTAGATGCCGACCTAAGCGAATGTTTAGCCTTAACACCCGATCCTGCCCCAACTAACAAGAAACCTGGTATAGAACTTAAAACATTACCTGAAGATCTTAGGTATGAATTCTTAGATAAAGAACTCGAACGACCAGTTATAATCAATGCCAAATTAGGAGAGATCGAAACCGAAAAACTTCTTAATGTGTTAAGGAAATATCCAGCCGCGTTAGGCTATAATATCTCAGATTTCAAAGGAATAAGCCCTTCTCTCTGTATGCACCGCATTATGCTAGAGGAGGACTGCAAGACTTCTAGAGAACATCAAAGACGAATAAACCCTATCCTAAGTGAAGTCGTTAAGAAGGAAGTGAAGAAATTACTAGAAGCAGGCATCATATACCCAATATCAGATAGCAACTGGGTCAGTCCAGTTCACGTGGTGCCTAAGAAAGGAGGTGTTACGATTATAACGAACACAAAAGGCGAATCGGTAGCACAACGTACGCAAATAGGATGGAGAATGTGTATTGATTATAGAAAATTAAACAAAGCTACGCGCAAAGACCATTTCCCATTACCATTCATTGATCAAATGCTCGAGCGTTTGGCCAAACATTCCCATTTCTGCTACCTTGACGGATACTCAGGATTCTTTCAAATTCCCATTCATCCTGATGATCAAGAGAAAACCATGTTCACATGTCCCTATGGTACCTTTGCATACCGAAGAATGCCATTTGGACTATGTAACGCACCTGCAACCTTCCAACGATGCATGATGGCGATTTTCGCAGACTTTTTAGACGGAATTATGGAAGTATTCATGGACGATTTCTCCGTCTGTGGAGAGAGTTTCGATGAATGTTTATCAAACCTTGAATTAGTACTGAAACGCTGTGTCAATGTCAACCTAGTGCTCAACTGGGAAAAATGTCACTTCACGGTGAGACAAGGAATTGTGTTGGGTCACATTGTATCAAACAGAGGGATTGAAGTCGACAAAGCAAAGATCGAAATTATCAAAAACCTTCAACCACCCAAAACAGTTAGAGAAATAAGAAGTTTTCTAGGACACGCGGGTTTTTACCAACGTTTTATAAAAGATTTCTCTAAAATCACCAAGCCACTAACTGAATTATTAATGAAAGAGGCTGAGTTTATTTTCGATGATAAATGCTTGAACGCATTTGAGACACTTAAAGAAGCCTTAATTTCAACACCTATTATGCAACCTCCTGATTGGAACCTACCATTTGAAATAATGTGCGATGCGAGCGATTATGCTGTAGGCGCAGTCCTAGGACAACGCAAAGAAAAAAAGCTTCACGCTATCTACTACGCAAGCAGAACGCTCGACCCAGCACAGATGAATTACGCCACTACGGAGAAGGAACTCTTAGCTGTGGTATTCGCATTGGATAAATTTCGTTCCTACTTAGTAGGTGCCAAGATCATTATTTACACGGATCACGCTGCGATCCGATACTTACTAAGCATGAAAGACGCCAAACCACGACTACTCAGATGGATCTTACTCCTACAAGAGTTTGATCTAGAAATGAAAGACAAGAGAGGAACTAAAAACGTGGTAGCAGACCATTTATCGAGATTAGATGGAATCCAAACCGAGAGTGTTCCCATATGTGATCGGTGGAAATAGAACTGACTATTTTGAAATACTGGTTCGCGAAATGTCGCGGTAAGCAAGAGTCGCCACCGTCTTTTATGTTCTCCAACAAGGAAAGGACAAAAGCACAACAAAATTCCTTTTCGAGATGTTTCTCGGGTTCGGGAGGTAGATTATAGAAAGGGAAGGTATTAGCACCCTTTCTATCCATGGTTATCCATGGGCTCTTAGGTACTTGCTCACTATGTTTTCAAAATTGTTTGCTTTTCAAGTGTTTGTGGGTTTTGAAAAAGTTTAGTTTGAAAAACTTCTAGGTAACTCTTGTATCAGTCCTCAAGAGTGTATGAAGTATTTGTTTGAAAACTTTTTGAAAGTGTAAGTGCGAAAAGTTGTTTTTGTTTTTGAAAAGAGCAAGTACCCAGGAGAAATCTACCTACTCTAAGGAATTAGGCTGTGTAAGAGTCCTTTAGACTGTACTATCCCACTATTGAGAAGTAGGTAGCACCGTCGTCGGAGTTATTCGGGTCAATTCGATTATAGGGACATGTGTGGTCACCAAAGCAATAGTAGGACGCCTTAGCGGTAACCCTAATGTCTTAGATCCTTTTTATCCGAGGCAACCGTTTCGAGGCAACTGGATCTTTAGACAGGAGGGCGACCTCTAAAACACCCTGTACTTGACGACCACGTCGAGGCAACCAAGTGAGGCGTACCCTAGAAGTGGCATGTGCATGTGTGTTGTTTCAGTTTATATTATCTTTGAACATGAATCATTGTGAGCTACGGGTTGATTTTATTTGTCATACAAGTCTTGCAGGCATAATTAACAGCTAATGTTTGTGCGGAAAGTAAAGTGCGGAAAATTGAATCTACGCTATTACAAGGCGCGGATATATACATCGCCAAAAACAAACCCTTTGGAAAATATAAATTGCGAGAAAATAAAAGAAAGCGATAAAGTTCTAATTAACTATTACATCCTCGGAAACAGATACATAAATATGATCAAATAAATAATGAATCAAAAATATGCGCGCGAAAGAATTGAATCGGGACGTCCTTAGGGTTTTGACCCTTTTTGAGAAAAGAATTGAATTTGTCCTTTTTTTTGCAATTAATGAAATATTAAACCTAATTCTAGTTAATTAATTAATTAAAAGAAAAAAGTATTTTTGTGTTTTTTAGGTCTTTAATGAAAATAAAATAAAAGAAGTTAAAATTATCAAAACCCTAATTCTAAGCTAATTTTATTTATTAAAAAAAATGTCAAAGTTAACCTAATTAACTAAATTAATTAATTCACATTTATTTACAAAATAATGATTAATAGTGAAAATAATAATAAATAATAGTAATAAAAATATTTACATTTTTAATAGGTCTGAATTTATTATGAAAATAATAATTTATGAATAATAATAATAATAATAGTTATAATAATTAAATAGCAATTAAAATATAAAAGAAAAAAGAATACTAGAACCAGGGGGGGTGCTGGACCCATTAGGAGGTTTTGTTTAGAAATCTGAAGCCCAATGACACTCAAGCCTTGTTGGACTTTCTGGATCAAGTGTGCAAGCGTTGACTGGGAACATGGTGTTCCTTCCCTTGTAGCCATTGGATTTGTGTTAGGAGACACATGGCACATGGATGTTGGAAGCGTATGGTGGAACGTTGCTTAAAGCCTGCATACAATCACGTTAGGAAAAATATGAAACAATGTTTGGGTGGACCTGGGAATCGAACCCAGGTCCCAATGGTGACCAGCCACATCATCTTCCACTGAGCCAAGCGCCTGTATTTGATAATATTTTAACAATTGAAAATAATATGTGAAAACAATCATATGCTGGAAAGAGAAAATAAAATAGCGCGTGCGTTTGAATGAACCAATGGCATGGCACCACGTCTTCATCCCCTTCGCTGAACCTGTAAAAAAGCAAAGAGATAGCGGGGGTTTTTAACCCCCACAACCTGCATCCACATATAATAGTGATTAGGCGTATAATACATATAAATATGGCGCGATGGTATCAATATGTTTGTCTCAATCTCCTGAGTTCAACCATATGCGTTGGAGGTCCCAATTTTTCCTATATAGCAAACCCCCAAATTCAGAGTTTGAAAACCCTAGAAAATGTTCATGGTGATTTCTGTTTCAAGGCGTTTTAATCCAATTGAACCACACCAAAAGCTTCACCTGAGTTCTATGAACATAAAACAATCCACAAAAGATGTTAAATATGCATGAATAATGAGATGCATTTCTGGAAAAAAATGGTCAAACCGTGAAACTGTTCTTGCGTGTTTCTGGAGCTTTAAGGCTTAATTTTGATTGCAAATCGTTTCTCACACCTCCAGCAATGTGTTTGAATCTCTATAATGCTTTGAATTGGCCTGGAGTATGAAGATCAGTTTCAAGTTTTCTTTGGATTTTTTCAATATGGTAATGGCTCTGTATGCAGCAATCTCACGTGAACAGCATTAGGGTTGACTTGTGCATATGTAATGGAAGGGAATTAGGTCAAAGTTTGGGCCAAGGATCCATGGAATTATGGTTTGTATATTTGATTTTCAATCAAATCTTTTTGCCTCTTTTTGATGTAGAAAACTTGCCAAAATTGGAGATCTTTGTCCCCTTGATGTGCACACGAATTTGCCAGCTCATATTGGTCATATTTGCTTCATAAAAAGATTTGAAAACCATATCTTTGAATTTCCTACATTTTAAATCAATTAAATGAATTAATATTAATAAAAAATTCAATTAATTAATTAAAAATAAGAAAATAAATCAATTTAAGCTCAATGGGTCGTGCATAAGCCTTGGACAATGTTTCAAGAAGAAATTTGAGGCCCATTAGCAAAAATGATGTGTTTTGGGCAAAGTTGACTTTTGCAAATTCACAAAAATTTCCCAACTTATCCAATGCATATCTTGCTCAATTTTGATCCTATGAACATGTTCTTGGACATTTTGGAAAAGTCTTGAAGTCCTCTAACCAATGCATTTGGTCCCATGTCATTTGGATTTATCAATATCAAGTTATGGTCTTTGACTTAAAGTGCCTTTTTGTTGACTTTTGTATTTGACCTATAATGTAGAAATTGATAACTTTTTGTGGGAGCATTTCTTGGACTTGGAATGTGAAGATGAGTTGTAGGAAATGTCATCCCCTTAAAAATGAGCATTGGATGGGATTTTTCTGATGAACCATGAAAAAGTTATGCCTTGGTCAAGATACAGTTGACTTTTCAGCTGTCCAAAAATAACAACTTTTGCATCTTTGATGATTTTTGAGCCATGCTTGTGGAATCATGCTCAAGAATTGATCAAATGATGATTGTGAGCTCAAAATAAGACGTTGACCAAATTTTTTGACTTTTGACTGCCAAATGACCATTTTACCCCTACAGTTGATTGTGAAGCAAATGAAGCTTTTGACTATGCAACTTGACCCTGTGAGTCTTGAAACTTGGCATGTAGGTGCTTGAGGATGTATATAGGCATATGAGACTTGATTGAGCCATTGAAAATCCCAAATTTATTGAAGGAACCAAAACCCTAATTTTGACTGGCTTAGGAGGATGTTTGACTGGGCAACCCCTTGATCCATTTGAAGATTGATCTTGATAAATCTTGAAGAATATGGGAGGGAAAATTTTGGGGTACAACAGTTGCCCCTGTTCAATCTTCTTAGGCCTGAGGATGTAGATTGGCTTGCGTGCCTTTCGTGATATGAAGTTGGAAGATGATTGAACACTAGAGTGCCCAGAAATTTGCACTCGCATGGTGTAGTATCAGCAATGTAATGTCGGGAATGGGCTTACAGATGCCATTTGGAAAGATGATGGATAGGAGGATGGGCTTATAGATGCCATCTGGAGATGTGACATAATCTTTTCAGGGGATGGGCTTATAGATGCCATCTGGAGATTGTCTGTTGAACTGTAATTTTGTAAGTTGAACGAGGGAACCTGTGTAGGATTGCCTGATGATGAGTCCGTGTGAAACTGCATCTTGGAAGGAAGGAAACCTGTGTAGGGTTGACTGATGACGAGTCCGTGTGAAACTGCATCTTGGAAGAAAGGAACCTGTGTAGGGTTGACTGATGATGAGTCTGTGTAAAACTGCATCTGGAATTGAGAAGGAAACCTGTGTAGGATTTCTTGATGACGAGTCCGTGTAAAACTGCATCCTTGGAAAGAGAGAACCTGTGTAGGGTTTCTTGATGGCGAGTCTGTGTAAAACTGCATTTTTGGAAAGAGAGAACCTGTGTAGGGTTTCTTGATGACGAGTCCGTGTAAAACTACGTCTGGAGTTGAGAAGGAAACCGGCGTAAGGTTACTTCGGGATAAGTTTGTGTAAAACTTCTGGATGAACCGGGGTAAGGTTACTTTGAGATAAGTTCGTGTGAAACTTTAGGAGGAACCGGGGTAAGGTTATTTTGAGATAAGTTCGTGTAAAACTTCTGGATGAGCCGGGGTAAGGTTACTTTGAGATAAGTTCGTGTAAAACTTCTGGAGGAACCGGGGTAAGGTTACTTCGAGATAAGTTCGTGTGAAACTTTAGGAGGAACCGGGGTAAGGTTACCTTGGTATAAGTTCATGTAAAACTTTTTTGAGGAACCGGGGTAAGGTTACCTTGGTATAAGTTCGTGTAAAACTTCTTGAGGAACCGGGGTAAGGTTACCTTGAGGTAAGTTCGTGTAAAACTTTAGGAGGAACCGGGGTAAGGTTACCTTGAGATAGGTCCGTGTGAAACTTTAGGAGGAACCGGGGTAAGGTTACCTTGGTATAAGTTCGTGTAAAACTTTTTTGAGGAATCGGGGTAAGGTTACCTTGGTATAAGTTCGTGTAAAACTTCTTGAGGAACCGGGGTAAGGTTACCTTGAGGTAAGTTCGTGTAAAACTTTAGGAGGAACCGGGGTAAGGTTACCTTGAGATAGGTCCGTGTAAGACTTTAGGAGGAACCGGGGTAAGGTTACCTTGAGGTAGGTCCGTGTAAGACTTCTTCTGAAAGAAAGGGAACTGGTGTAGGGTTGCTTTGATGATAGGTCCGTGTGAGACTTCGTATGAAATTGAGAAGGAACTGGTGTAGGGTTACCTCATGATGGTCAAGTAGATAGTCGTCCACAGAATTTTCCTGGCTTGTTACCGGTATTAAACTGAGACTTGGAAAGGTTGATGGTAGCCATCTTTTGATTTACCTTTTCCGGAAAAGGCAAAACATTAGTTGTATGCAATGTCATGATGTATGAAATGCATGATGTTCTCGAAAATAAATGAGATTGTATGATATGATGCGTATACGCATGTATCATGATGTATGAAAATGTGATGTTTATGAATGTTTCTCCGTCTGGGAAAACAAATCTTTGACGAATGCCGGGAGCTTTGTTGAATCCTGGGCTGATATTTGAAGAGTAGAGTTCTTTGTTTCTGCTGGGGATGATGATTGCAAGGATAAACCGGTAGGAGAAGATGACTCCGTTGAGGAATAAACCTGGTGAAGATTACTATGCGGGGAGTTACTCTGTGGGGAAGAGATACTTCGTTGAGAATTTGACGATAACTCCGCTGGGGATACCGTCGATAAGCTCTGTTGAGGGATTTGATGAACTCCGCTGGGGATAGGAAGAACTTTGCTGAGGACGATCTTTCCGTTGTAATTAGCTGAGGATAACCCAGTTATAGGCTCTGGTGGGGAATAACCTTTGAATATGGTCGGGGAGAGATGCATGTACTCTGTAGGTGATAAGCTTCCTGAATCTACTGGGGGTAAGCTTCCAGAATCTACTGGGGATAAGCTTCCAGAATCCACTGGGGATGATGATTCAACTCTCCTGGGGAAACTTTTGAGACTGTACTGGGGATATCCAACTTCCTTAAGGCTGAAAGTAGACTAACTTTGCTTGGGGAGAGTATTGCTGACTTGCTGGAGATACTGTGCCTTTTCAGGGCTGATGGGAGAGTAACTCTGCTCGGGGAGAGTACTGCTGAATCTTGTCTTACTATGCGGGGAGTGAAGGTATCTTGGTCAAATTCTTCAGCTGAATCTACCTTTGTACCTGGTGAGCAAAGCAGCTGTACAGTTTGGACAACTCTTACTGCCACAGCTTCTATGGGAGAAGGTACCTGTGGAGGTGCTTGATAACTGCCGATTGACAAATCTTCTTCTGGTAGGCAAGTGACGAGATATCGGGACATAATCGTAAGCTTTGATCCCTAATTTTTTCCTGGACCTCCCTTTCGGGTTTTCAGTCCATCGGGATACCCTTTTTTGCCCAAGCCGCCTTTTCAGGTTTTCGACTTGCCGGGTGTACAATTTTTTTTTCATTTTCATCCCTTATTTTTGCCCGAACCCTTTTGGTTCGCCGGGAAGCCCTTATTTTTGCCTAGGTGTGTCAACCTAGCGAGTCTTTGATTATGCGTAGTATTTTTTTCCCGACTATGTCCACGCTCTCAGGATGCAGGGAGTTGTCACTGTCAGTAGCGTTGTATTGCCATGCTATCAGAAGATCGTCGTTTGATCGTGCAGGATTCGTCGCTGGAATTCATGCCCAATGCCCCAGTTGATTCAGACGGAGATTTGCCCCAGGCTATTTGGCATTTTGAGAGATTCCTTGAATCTTGACTTAACTGCCCCAGATGATGGACAATGATCACGTCTGCCCCTTGATTGGAAGTGTTTTTCCATTTGAGATGACCTTTGAGAAGATCTTTGTTCACTAGATATTCGTCGTGCGAATTTCTCCGCTGTTCGAACAAAATAATCATATGCAAACAATGTTATATCAGAAATGCAAAGCTTATGTCTGTCTGGACGTTTTTAAAAATGCATTTTTCAGTAAAACAAGCCAATTTTGTAAAATGTGATGTCAACTCAAGATTTTACAGCGAACCTTAAGGAGTCAGGATACCTTTGGTAACAGTATGCTTTCGAACTAACCCATGCTTCAGCTAGGACTTTTAAGGGTTGTAACGTGGCCTGGTTCACGGTTTAAGAAGCAAAGGATAAAGGCTCAAATTGTATTTGTACCCACCCGTTCTTCGTGATGTTCTTCGATCCTAAACTTAGTTAATCGTGCGTTAGACCTTGTGTGAGTCTTTGCTTTGATATTCCAATGATGGTTCGGATGTTGACAATTTGTTTTGAATAGGCAGTCATTTCCTTTTGTTGAGGGTTTGTAGGACCTCTTTCTTTTTGATTTCGTTATCCCTGTTTTTTTTGCCTGAACTGTTTCTTTTGTGTTTACAGTCAGCGGGATGCCCCAGTTTTGTAAGTCTCCTTCATAGGTTTTGACTTATTGGGTTTTTATTTTTTTGAGAGATAATGATTGTCTGTCTTTGTGATTATTCGGAACCATCACTGTCTTTTGTTTTGGAAGGACTCCTTTGATGTCATTCGTTGTGCACCTGGATCAACTGAGAGAACTACCCTGCCCCAGGTTGTGATTAAGGGTTTTAATTTTCGAAAAGAAAAACTCCAACTTCTTTGGCTCAAAGGGGTTGACGAGGGATTATCTTCCTTATTACTCCAGTGTTTAGGATTTGAAACAATGCCTGTACCTCATCAGCGGGGTTTGTCCAAAAGCATACTGTAGATTGTGGTATCGTTTTCGTCATCCTCCCTCAAAAGGCTTAGAATTTTTTAATCGAGAGTTAAACATCAAAAAATAAAAGCAATTTTGAATATAGTGAAAACAATTACTTCAAAATAGACACGTGTAATGCATTAATGAAATAAGAAAGTTTGACATGATAATTGTTTGAACAATCAAAGAAAAATACAACTTGAACATTCGAATGAACAAAAGTTTTTTCAATCCTAGCCATGTTTTGGCAAGGGAGCAGTGATCACATTAGGAGTCTCAGCAGGCTCGAATTCGATCTCCTTAGCATCGATCATATTCTGGATCTTGTATTTCAGCGCCCAACAATCCTCAGTATCGTGCCCCGGGCTACCGGAATGATAAACACACCTCGCATCTGGGTTGTAGTTTGGAGAAGAGGTCTTGGGATTTGCAGGAGGGTTGATCACCGCAATCAGATTCATCTTCAACATGTGCTGCAGTGCTTGTGACAATGGCATGTTGATGTTGGTGAACTATCTTTTAGGCTCGTCCGGCCTTCGCTGATTTCCCTTTTGTTGTTGTCGGCGTGGTGTAGAACCAGAGATCAGAACTGCCCCTACATGTTGGTCACGACGAATCTTCTGACTGTATGCAACATTAGACTCTTTCTTCCCACTGTAAGGATTTTTATGAGCATCGAAAGGTGTAGCTTCTTGAATCTTCCCAGCCTTGATACCAGCTTCAATTCTTTCACCAATCAAGATCAGATCTGTAAACCCAGCAGAAGAATTTCCAATCAGATGGTTGAAGAACGGACCAGACAGGGTCACCAGGAACATATCAACGAGTTCACGGTCCGTTAAAGGTGGCTGCACCCTTCCAGCAAGGTCTCTCCACTTTTGAGCATACTCCTTGAATCCTTCACCCGCCCCTAGTGACATACCCTGGAGTTGGGTACGCGTAGGAGCGAGGTCGGAATTTTACTGATACTGCTTGTAGAACGCAGTAGCCAAGTCCTCCCAGTTACGAATATTGGCTCCATCTAGCTGATAGAACCATTCGAGTTGAGTCCCTGAAAGACTTTACTGGAAGAAATATATCCATAAATTCTTGTCTGCAGTATACGGTTGGATCTTCCTTACGTATGATCTGAGATGCAGCTTAGGACAGGAAGCCCCGTCGTACTTCGCAAAGGCAGGTGCTTTGAACTTATGAGGAATCACCACCCCAGAGGATAGACCTAGATCTTCGAAGTCCAGGCCGGGCACTTTCTGTATCTCCATAGCACTTAACCGGTCTTTGAGCTGTTTGTACCTGTCTTCGGCAGGAGGATACTGTTCATCATTGAAATCTGTCTCGTTGTCGGAGACCACGGGACTGGGAACCCTTCTCTCTTGGGGACTGTCCTTACCCACAGACGAGGTAGTCAGCTCAGCCTCATTCTCATTCCCAGATCTGCGTCTAGGGTTGAACAAAACAGTCCTCTTCTTCTTCTTCTTCCTCTCTTTCAGAATCAGAGTTTTCAAGTCCTGTTGACCCTGGGCTAGGCTCATAACCAACTCCTGGAACTGGGCATTCTGGTCCTGGAGGGCCTTGATAGCTTGTTCAGCGGAAGGTTCAGAAGACATGATGATTGCTGAAATAAATAGCGAAGAAGATAAGTGACCTGTAAAAAAGGGTACCTGTAATGCAATGATAGGTATGTATGCATGCAATGTTTTCAAGGATCTCGCGGGGTAAACAGAGAACCTTGTTAGAATTTGAATCCGGTTGCTTGATTGAAGGAACTTCATGTTGTTGAGAGTCCTTCTTCAAGAGTCAAAGCTCACCATATCGAGTGGGTCATAGCCCCTGACTCAAGTTATCGTGCTTGGATTTCTGGACAACCTTGGTTAGAGGAAAATAAATCCCCTTTTGCCTCTTGCTAGACATTTTGATTCATCATGACCTACATCACAGACCCTTGAGATCCTTGAAATGGGTTAGTCCTTATGCAGGATGTATGCAATGGTATGATGGTATGATGTTATGCTATGCATGGAGGGATGTAAGTAAACCCTGTTATGAGCCCAGATTAAGGACTGTAAACAAAACCTGCAAGGAACTCATATGTCAGATAACAAGTATGTACAAGTAATCCAAGTTTGAAAGCACACAAGTCACACAGAGAGCCCTTAGAGTTTAGGCCAGCATGAAGTTTAGGTACTATCCTCTTGAAGTTGGTGGGCTCAAACCTATCCTATCAAAAGTAACCGGGTTCTAAGGAGCTCAATATCATTGGGTTGTTTTCTATGTTCATTGTTTTGATTTAGCCACTGAACTGGCGATCAAAATATTCCAAGAAAACAACCCTCAATGAGTGTAGTATCGAGTATCTACCAACTTCGGACTGCACCAAAGTCGGTCATCTCACTACCCTAAAGAGGCCAGGATGGTCAAGTAAGGTTCCTAAGGTCAGTTGATGCTTCACGACACCACGCGGCGGCCCCGTACTCTCCTTGACTTGACTCAAGGGTTACCGGTACCCACCAAAGTGCCACATCAACGTAGCAACTGCTTCAACCGTGTCGGTATACCCCGCACAGTTCCCTCACAGTTTGTTGCTACTTCTAAAAGGGTATCCCCAGATCCGGGTTAGGATCTATGAAACTCCAAAACAGGCCCACAAATATAAAAGCAATCAAGACATACAATTGAAAACATAGAATGATCTAATCCTAAGGTACACCTCACTTATAAAGGTCCCCAGCAGAGTCGCCAGTTCTGTGATCGGTGGAAATAGAACTGACTGTTTTGAAATGCTGGTTCGCGAAATGTCGCGGTAAGCAAGAGTCACCACCGTCTTTTATGTTCTCCAACAAGGAAAGGACAAAAGCACAGCAAAATTCGTTTTCGAGATGTTTCTCGGGTTCGGGAGGTAGATTATAGAAAGGGAAGGTATTAGCACCCTTTCTATCCATGGTTATCCATGGGCTCTTAGGTACTTGCTCACTATGTTTTCAAAATTGTTTGCTTTTCAAGTGTTTGTGGGTTTTGAAAAAGTTTAGTTTGAAAAACTTCTAGGTAACTCTTGTATCAGTCCTCAAGAGTGTATGAAGTATTTGTTTGAAAACTTTTTGAAAGTGTAAGTGCGAAAAGTTGTTTTTGTTTTTGAAAAGAGCAAGTACCCAGGAGAAATCTACCTACTCTAAGGAATTAGGCTGTGTAAGAGTCCTTTAGACTGTACTATCCCACTATTGAGAAGTAGGTAGCATCGTCGTCGGAGTTATTCGAGTCAATTTGATTATAGGGACATGTGTGGTCACCAAAGCAATAGTAGGACACCTTAGCAGTAAACCTAATGTCTTAGATCCTTTTTATCCGAGGCAACCGTTTCGAGGCCAATGGATCTTTAGACAGAAGGGCGACCTCTAAAACACCCTGTACTTGACGACCACGTCGAGGCAACCAAGTGAGGCGTACCCTAGAAGTGGCATGTGCATGTGTGTTGTTTCAGTTTATATTATCTTTGAACATGCATCATTGTGAGCTACAGGTTGATTTTATTTGTCATACAAGTCTTGCAGGCATAATTAACAGTTAATGTTTGTGCGGAAAGTAAAGTGCGGAAAATTGAATCTACGCTATTACAAGGCGCGGGTATATACATCGCCAAAAACAAACCCTTTGGAAAATATAAATTGCGAGAAAATAAAAGAAAGCGATAAAGTTCTAATTAACTATTACATCCTCGGAAACAGATACATAAATATGATCAAATAAATAATGAATCAAAAATATGCGCGCAAAAGAATTGAATCGGGACGTCCTTAGGGTTTTGACCCTTTTTGAGAAAAGAATTGAATTTGTCCTTTTTTTTTTTGCAATTAATGAAATATTAAACCTAATTCTAGTTAATTAATTAATTAAAAGAAAAAAGTATTTTTGTGTTTTTTAGGTCTTTAATGAAAATAAAATAAAAGAAGTTAAAATTATCAAAACCCTAATTCTAAGCTAATTTTATTTATTAAAAAAAATGTCAAAGTTAACCTAATTAACTAAATTAATTAATTCACATTTATTTACAAAATAATGATTAATAGTGAAAATAATAATAAATAATAGTAATAAAAATATTTACATTTTTAATAGGTCTGAATTTATTATGAAAATAATAATTTATGAATAATAATAATAATAATAGTTATAATAATTAAATAGCAATTAAAATATAAAAGAAAAAAGAATACTAGAACCAGGGGGGTGCTGGACCCATTAGGAGGTTTTGTTTAGAAATCTGAAGCCCAATGACACTCAAGCCTTGTTGGACTTTCTGGATCAAGTGTGCAAGCGTTGACTGGAAACATGGTGTTCCTTCCCTTGTAGCCATTGGATTTGTGTTAGGAGACACATGGCACATGGATGTTGGAAGCGTATGGTGGAACGTTGCTTAAAGCCTGCATACAATCATGTTAGGAAAAATATGAAACAATGTTTGGGTGGACCTGGGAATCGAACCCAGGTCCCAATGGTGACCAGCCACATCATCTTCCACTGAGCCAAGCGTCTGTATTTGATAATATATTAACAATTGAAAATAATATGTGAAAACAATCATATGCTGGAAAGAGAAAATAAAATAGCGCGCGCGTTTGAATGAACCAATGGCATGGCACCACGTCTTCATCCCCTTCGCTGAACCTGTAAAAAAGCAAAGAGATAGCGGGGGTTTTTAACCCCCACAACCTGCATCCACAGATAATAGCGATTAGGCGTATAATACATATAAATATGGCGCGATGGTATCAATATGTTTGTCTCAATCTCCTGAGTTCAACCATATGCGTTGGAGGTCCCAATTTTTCCTATATAGCAAACCCCCAAATTCAGAGTTTGAAAACCCTAGAAAACGTTCATGGTGATTTCTGTTTCAAGGCGTTTTAATCCAATTGAACCACACCAAAAGCTTCACCTGAGTTCTATGAACATAAAACAATCCACAAAAGATGTTAAATATGCATGAATAATGAGATGCGTTTCTGAAAAAAAATGGTCAAACCGTGAAACTGTTCTTGCGTGTTTCTGGAGCTTTAAGGCTTAATTTTGATTGTAAATCGTTTCTCACACCTCCAACAATGTGTTTGAATCACTATAATGCTTTGAATTGGCCTGGAGTATGAAGATCAGTTTCAAGTTTTCTTTGGATTTTTTCAATATGGTAATGGCTCTGTATGCAGCAATCTCACGTGAACAACATTAGGGTTGGCTTGTGCATATGTAATGGAAGGGAATTAGGTCAAAGTTTGGGCCAAGGATCCATGGAATTATGGTTTGTATATTTGATTTTCAATCAAATCTTTTTGCCTCTTTTTGATGGAGAAAACTTGCCAAAATTGGAGATCTTTGTCCCCTTGATGTGCACACGAATTTGCCAGCTCATATTGGTCATATTTGCTTCATAAAAAGATTTGAAAACCATATCTTTGAATTTCCTACATTTTAAATCAATTAAATGAATTAATATTAATAAAAAATTCAATTAATTAATTAAAAATAAGAAAATAAATCAATTTAAGCTCAATGGGTCGTGCATAAGCCTTGGACAATGTTTCAAGAAGAAATTTGAGACCCATTAGCAAAAATGATGTGTTTTGGGCAAAGTTGACTTTTGCAAATTCACAAAAATTTCCCAACTTCTCCAATGCATATCTTGCTCAATTTTGATCCTATGAACATGTTCTTGGACATTTTGGAAAAGTCTTGAAGTCCTATAACCAATGCCTTTGGTCCCATGTCATTTGGATTTACCAATCTCAAGTTATGGTCTTTGACTTAAAGTGCCTTTTTGTTGACTTTTGTATTTGACCTATAATGTAGAAATTGATAACTTTTTGTGGGAGCATTTATTGGACTTGGAATGTGAAGATGAGTTGTAGGAAATGTCATCCCCTTCAAAATGAGAATTGGATGGGATTTTTCTGATGAACCATGAAAAAGTTATGCCTTGGTCAAGATATAGTTGACTTTCCAGCTGTCCAAAAATAGCAACTTTTGCATCTTTGATGATTTTTGAGCCATGCTTGTGGAATCATGATCAAGAATTGATAAAATGATGATTGTGAGCTCAAAATAAGATGTTGACCAATTTTTTTGACTTTTGACTGCCAAATGACCATTTTACCCCTATAGTTGATTGTGAAGCAAATGAAGCTTTTGACTATGCAACTTGACCCTGTGAGTCTTGAAACTTGGCATGTAGGTGCTTGAGGATGTATATAGGCCTATGAGACTTGATTGAGCCATTGAAAATCCCAAATTTATTGAAGGAACCAAAACCCTAATTTTGACTGGCTTAGGAGGATGTTTGACTGGGCAACCCCTTGATCCATTTGAAGATTGATCTTGACAAATCTTGAAGAATATGGGAGGGCAAATTTTGGGGTACAACACCATAAACGAAGACTTCCCTTATGAACGCCTTGTTGCCAAGCTAGAGATAAACCCTACCTACAGTTTAGATCAACATAATGAACCTTTAACAACTGCGGTAGTAAAAGCCATTTGTACTAACACCACACTGCCATGGTACGCTGACTTTGTCAACTATTTAGCTGCCGGTGTTTTACCACCCGATTTAACGTACCAACAGCGGAAGAAATTTTTCCATGATCTTAAACACTACTTTTGGGATGAACCATTACTCTTTAAAAGAGGCGCCGATGGTACCTATCGTCGCTGCGTCCCTAACAATGAAATAGACGACGTCATTTCCCATTGCCATTCCGCCCCTTATGGTGGACACGTTAGTACGTCGAAAACCTGTGCAAAAATACTTCAAGCTGGCTTCTTGTGGCCTACCTTATGGAAAGACGTCCACGTAGCAATTATGAACTGCGATAGATGTCAACGCACGGGAAATATATCTAGACGCGACGAAATGCCGCAAAAAGGAATCCTCGAAGTAGAGATTTTCGATGTATGGGGAATTGATTTCATGGGACCTTTCCCCGCATTTTTTGGAAATAAATATATTTTGGTAGCCGTCGACTACGTATCAAAATGGATTGAAGCCATCGCCGCACCCACAAACGACACACGTGTGGTACTAAAACTATTCAAGAATAGCATCTTCCCACGATTCGGTGTACCAAGACTAGTGATCATTGATGGTGGCTCCCATTTTATCTCTAGAATCTTCGAAAAGTTACTTTCCAAATATGGCGTTAAACATCGCATAGCCACACCATACCATCCTCAAACAAGCAGACAAGTGGAAGTGTCAAATATGGAGATAAAACAAATCCTTGAGAAAACCGTAACTTCATCCAGAAAGGACTGGTCCTCCAAGCTAAACGATGCTCTTTGGGCATATCAGACAGCTTTTAAAACCCCTATCGGAACAACGCCGTTCAAGTTAGTTTATGGAAAATCTTGTCATTTTCCAGTAGAATTAGAGCATAAAGCTTATTGGGCCATAAAAACCCTTAACTTAAATTATAAGAGTGCTGGCGAAAAACGAGTGTTAGATATCCATGAATTAGAAGAATTGCGTTTAGACGCTTATGAAAATGCTAAAATCTATAAAGAACGAACAAAAAAATGGCACGATAAGCGTATCTCGCGGAAAGACTTTAAGGAAGGAGACATCATTCTCCTATTCAACTCTAGACTGAAACTTTTCCTGGGAAAATTACGTTCCAGATGGTCCGGACCGTTCGTAATTAACAAAGTTTTCCCAAGTGGTGCGATAGAAATTAAAGGCAGTTCTATCGAACCATTCATAGTGAATGGCCAGCGCCTAAAGCACTACTTTAACGTCAGAAATATCGACTACTCGGCTTATCTTCAGTTAAGTGAGCCGCCTACCCCAAATACCTAACTGAATAGGTGTTAACTGTCGAGCCGTCGACATAAAATAAAGGTGCTTCGTGGGAGGCAACCCATGTTTTACTTTAATTATTTTTACTGCTTTAACATGTTTTTTTTTTCTTTTCTTTTTCTTAACCTTTAAAACATTTTCATGATTGCATCTCTTACTCCTTTCTATTTTTTTTTTGTTTTTATTTTTCCCTTTTATCTTTCTTTTTCTTTTTAATTTAACTTTGGCAATTTCTTAACCCGAAAATACTTACTTAATTTCTCTTTTTTCAAACATTTATTAAATATTTTCAGGGGGGTAATTCTTTTGCTTTCATATTTAGCGCTATGGATTGTGTAAACTTCATGAATGTCAAATTGAGAAGCAGACACCAAAGAAGACGATTTGCGGACCTGGGTGAACGGGAGATGTGCCCTACTATCTACGCAGATGATCATGCTATGACTGCCCTTAGCATTCGTGAGAGTGTCATGTAGTTGCTGCATCAGATTGGCTGGGACACTGCTCCTATCCGAAGACGGTTCTGCACCTACAAAAAGCTGACTCTTGAGTTCCTAAGCACCCTGAGCTTCATTCCAAATCATGGGATGGGATTCAACCGTGGGTTGATCACATTCAGGATGTTTAACATGGATTACACTTATAACCTCCGGGAGTTTAGCCAACTGCTTGGGTTCCCTTTTGGTCCTGATGTTATCACTATGACCCAGGAGAACCTCTTGCCTGAATCTGATCTTGATTATTTCTGGGGAAGCATCGCTGGTAATAACCATCCTGAGCCGTCTGATCTTTACTCTGAATGCATCCATAACCCGGCTATCAGGTATTTCCACAAGATCATCGCCCACACCATCTTTGGTAAACAGCTGAATGTCACATCTGTATCCCGCGATGAGCTATTTATTATGTATTGTGCATCCCAGAGCCGTCCGGTGAACGGTGCAGCTTATATGCTCGCTAATATGGAGCGTATCATCCAGACTTCGAATGCACCGATCTTGTTGGGTGGGTTAGTTACCATGCTATCAAATGCAATTGGACTCCGCCGACCTATGCCCGGATCAGCTCCGCTTTATGGAATAAAGCCGATGGACATTGTCTTCTGTTTCAACACTAGCATGATTGGGAACCTTGGACCAGATCAATTTGACCTGTTAGTTAATCATCAGATCGTCCACCAGTTCAAGCTTCTGGACCCTATCACCAGTGTGCACAACCGAGATAACTGGCTGTTTGACCTTCACCATCCTGCTTCACCACCCTCCTCACCATCTACGATTGACATTTATGAGGTTCCAAACACTACTAATGCTGATGAAGATCCTGCTACACCGCCAGGATACCATGAGTTCCCTGATCCTTGGGAACAGCAGGCTACTTCCGCTGAGACCGCGACCCAGGCTCCTGAGATTACTCCACCTCCACCTACTGTTACCCTGCACTCCTTACATGAGGCAATTACTGACATGCGGGGCGAGCTGACATCTCTCTGGGTGGACTTCATAACCTTCATGGACTTGGTGACCGATCAGTTGGACTACATGCATCAGCACATGTTTCCGCCTCCCCGTGGCTAGAGTTGCCATTGTTATTCTATTCTTTTCTCTCTCGCATTTGTACATACAGTGGGGACACTGTTTAGTTTTAGTGTGGGAGGGATTATAGTTATTACTTTCAGCATTTTATCAATTTTTTAGTTATTTCGAAACAGTTTCTTATGAATTGATCCAATTATTTAAAATACCAAGTTCATTTATTTATTTTCATATTTCCAACTTACTGTGTACTTCCTTTCATTTACTGTTTATTGTTTATGTTTACTGCAATGTAATTACTATTTCGTTATGTACTGGTAACAAATATTACAAACTTTAATTTAATTATTAGATCACCTCTATATTTAAAACTCTTAGTAATTAAAATATTTCAAAAATTGAAAAAAATATATACTTCAAACCTCATTCCCAAGAAATTAATAAAATATAAAAATATAAACACCCTAACGGTCCTGTAACGGTCGTCTCATTAATGATGTTGAACGCGTTACGACCGTCACACCCTCGTGACGACCGTCACGCAAATAGTGTATCAGAACGGCTATTACAGAGAACCGTTCCAGCTTTCAACCATCCCCTTCATAAACCCACTTCCTCCATTGTTACCACATCACACGAAAAACTACCCACTCACTCCATTTTTCTTCTAACTTCTAAACTTCCAACACCAAATTACCGTCCACACAGCAGCCCAATTTCATATTCCAAAATCCTAATCTTCCTACACCATGGCAAACAACCCACAAGCCCCCGCCCTCACTTTCCGAATCGGCGAACAAGGAGAAAATCAACGAGCAAAGTTTCAGAAATTTCAACGTCGAGGTCTCCAACCCACAAGGTATGTTGACATCGACTGCCTGAGGAGTTTGGGACTACTCGACAGTGTCTGCCGATTATTGCAAAGCGTGGATCTGTGGAACTTGTGCCGCGAACCAAGACCAATCTACGAAACTCTTACTCTTGAGTTCTTGAGTTCATTTGTTTACCTCACTCCGCCAGGTGTCACGAACCAACTTTCAGGTCTGGCCAAATTCCACATGTTTTGCATTGAGCACGAGTTACCTCAATCCGACATCGCGCGACTTTTGGGCTTTTGTTCGGACGAAGGTGTTCATCTCCGGGTGCCGGATAATTTTGGTGAGGAAGCTTTCAACTTGTGGCACAGTTTAACGAATATCCGTGCCGGATCCTACGACCACCTCAATGCCACCCACATTCACAATCCGGCCATCCGCTACTTCCATCGCATCCTTAGCAACACGATCTTCGCCTGCGACAACAACCATAAGCTCAACTCCAAGGAGCTCTTCTTTTTACATTGCGCGTTCTCTGGGCAAAAGATCAATGTCGCCCCGTTCCTACTTGCTCACATCCACTCTATTTGTGCTAGAGGTGGAAAACCATTTTATTTTGGAGGGCTGGTTACTTCACTTGCCATTGGTCTAAACTACGGTGCTGCTCTCGCAACCTTGCCTTCTATGGCACCGGCTTTGCTAACCTTAGATCACTGCAAAGCCGCACACCTCATCTACGAGCGGGAAGACAGCAGATTCCACCCTGTAATCAGGAACACTGTCTATCAGAATATCATTTTGCCGAACAGGGACCGAATCGACCCAAGAAACCGAGCAAACTGGTTGTTCGATCATGAAATTCCCGCAGAGCGTGCACCTGCCCATGAAGACCAACCTGCAGCCACTGCAGACGAAATACAAGAAGAGTTGGATAGTGCTCCTCCAGTCCACGACATTCCAGGATCCTCATCTGCACCTCCTCCTATTAATCTTGAAGACATCCTCCGCGCCCTCCACATGCAAAACCAAATTAATGCGGCGCTTGAAAGGAGGCAAGCCGAGCAATTTGAGTCTCTGTGCGCCCAAAACGCTCAGATCTTGACTGGGCAGCACAACATGAATGAGAGGTTAGATGAGGCCCTGTCAGAGCTTAACGCCTTGAGGATGGACGTGAGCACCCTCGGCTTCCAAGACACCGACACTGAAGCCACTCCTACCAGACGCTCTTGCACCAGGAGTAGAGGACGTGGTCACCAGTAGTCTTTCTTTAATTTTTATGTAATTTATTATTTTTCTGTTTCATTTCTTTTCCGTTTGTTTTTGTAATTGTACTTCCCCACCTACATACCGTAACATTGAGGACAATGTCGGATTTTGTGTGGGAGAGGTACCTTTCAATCTTTTATAAACTAGTAAATTCTTACGATATGTCTCAATTCAAATTCTTCGCTTTTTATTTAGCCATACCAAAAATTTTTAAGCTTCGCATTCGCTCGACATGCCTATTTTAACGAAATCCCAGTTGAGAAAGCCGAAAACGACATAACAAGATCGATACGATTCTGACACCGTAGACTTCCTGCTTACGTGATCCGTTTCAATAACCATTATACCGATATCTGGAGTTTCAAGTTCTAGAAGTAACCCCTAGTAGTTTATACTAGCAGTCAGCACCGTCTTGACATAAACCACGTGGAGAATCGATGAATATAAGTGTTTGATGCCTGATTCTAAAAATATCCTTCCTATCTCGCTGCTAAAAGAAAAGAAAATTTGTGTACCAAAATAGACGGGCACATATAAGAGCTGAGCAAATAATGAAGGAATCCAGTGTTGGTTGGTTCAGAGGTATCTGGTTCTGAACTCGGTAGGGCGTGCTACGGCCCGATCCCCCACAACCTCCAATTTGGATAACATATGTAGGGTTGCCACATTCATGTACCAGACCCCGTGCTGAAAGGATCAAAGTCACTAACCGGTTACTCCACTACGTGCGTGCTAAGACAAAGGGCTTAATGTGATTACGCCAGAACGAAACCGGGTGAAATAGATACGAGAAACTCCGGGCAGAGTTATAATGGAACTCTTGGATAGCTCGTTTAAAATGGAAGTCTATGGCTAAGCTTATTGCTTGTGTCATTAGCGTATCTTTAGTGTTTTACTCAAGTATCGGCCGAACCAACGAGGACTTCCTGAAACTACTTTAGAAATCCAAGGTATGTCATGCTTATGCGCTTGACAAAACTTGTCCGACCTTTCAAATGACTATTTGCTTGAGGACAAGCAAAGGTTTAAGTATGGGGGAATTTGATAACGAGAAAACATATCATATAATTACCATGCTTTTTACCGATTTTATATTTCATTAAGTCGTCTAACCCCCGATTATTCTGAGATTATTTTTCTTTTTACAGGTATAACATTTGTCAACTCAAACCGATGGAAAAGGACAACATGAAGAAGGCTAGACAATAAACAAAGAGAAAAAGAATAAAAAAATACAAAGTTTAGATTTTTGGAACAGTGACGGTTGTCACATCCTTGTGACGGGCGTAACACCCCCCAACATGGAGAAACGCTCGTCACACACCACTGACGAGCGTAATGCACTACTTCAGCGCGTTACGACCGTCACCCACCTGTGACGACCGTCACGCGCGTGAAGGTGGACGTTATACATGGATTGAGACGTGGGCATTAAGGGCAGACTCGTTCTCCCTTTTTCTGCTGAGTCTCCTATTTTCCTGCCACCATTATTAGTGCTCCTATATTTTCTCCATTGAAGACTTCATCAAGAATTCTGAACTGCTGATTTTCCTATGCTATATATATGTGTACCAGTGCATAGTTCAGGGGTCGAAGAAATTTCCTCAGAACAAATATTATTTTCTTTTGCAGTTATTTTCCATTTTCCTTGTTTTGGAATATTGTTTTCACGTTCCTGTAATTTTCATTCAAAGTCTTAGTTTTTAGTTTTAAGTGTTAATTATTCTTTCAAGAATTAACACGAATTATTTACTGCAAATCAAGCTCGAAGATTGGATTATTGTAATACTTCAAGATTACCATAGCAACTTTGATTCCAGGTTTTATATTGCAATTATTATTCATTCAGTTTTTATATTATGCCAATTGTTGCTATGAATTATATTTTGAACTGTATTGCTGTTAAGTTAATTATGTCTGGCTAAATTATTAATACCGGTATGTGACCGTAAGAACTGAAAGAATTCAGTGATACCTTGGCCAAAAATATTTATAAAACAATTTCTGGTTTCCAATTTCCAAGATTAATTTAACTATCCTTGTCACGAGAGTGAGAGGTTAATTAACACGATTTTGCCACGAGAGTGGGAAATTAATTAAGGCAAGAACCTGCATGCGAGAGCTGGAGTTCAACCCAGATAGTGGTAACGAAGCATTGATTTTTAAATACACGAGAGTGTTTTAATAAATTAATTAAACTCAAATTGTTTTCAAAAAGTGTTATTAAATTTAAAGTGCATCCACTAGGTTTAGTAGCATGACTTATTTCATAAACACGAGAGTGTATGTCTCGGGTTTTTAAACAATTAGCTTTTACCGAAATACTTTATAGGCCAAGCGATTCACTGAATTCCCTAAGTCCGATTATCACATACCGGTATAACTAGTACTATTATTTTTAATTAAATTGTTTCCCCCAAAAATCGAATATTCATCGCTTAGTTAGACAAACTGTAGCATTAGATCGTATGTGATTGATCCTTAGTCTCTGTGGGTTCGATAATCTTTTAAAACTAGAACGACTGAACTATATACTTGCAGTTAGTATCCCGACAGACTCATAAAGTCCCGATCAGGAATTCCCTAATGTCCCTCTCCCAGGCATTAGGGGAGGAATCACTTATAACCCTTGTTTGGCGTTGCGACAATTTGGGTATGCTAAGAAAGATGGTCCTCATGATGCATTGATTCAGGGAATTGCATTTGACTATGAGAATGATGTCCAAGGGTACCATCATAGGTTCATCTGATCTTGGGACATGGTGAAAAGAGTGGATAGCAAGACATTGGGGCATAAGTACTTCATCCCTTTGGAGCCTTATCTTAAGTTGGTGCGAGCACGCGCTCAAAATCTCATGATGCCTTACCCCGCCATCCTGCCTATTGTCATGGAACCTATTACCAAGTCATATGTACCTCATACTATTCTCCATCCTGACATGCCGACCACTCTAGAGGAATTGTAAAGATCTTAGATTCAACTCAAAGAAGAACGAGACACCTTTGAAACCTAATTCTACGCAAGCGAGAAGAAGGTTTTGGAGCTTACAAGACAACTGCGTGAAGAATAGAGTTTGAATGCCTACATTGCACCAAAGAGGATGCGCTCATGGGAAGCTTGAGTCTTGTTTGATTTAGAGTTTTGTTTATCTTTGTTTCTTCCATTGTAAGCCCAAGAGGCATCATTGTAATCATTTAAACTCATGAATGCAATTAATGTCTGTTCTCTCTTTGACTAAGCAAATTTAAGATCTTAAAAGTCCTTGAAAACATTGCATAAACATTATCATGCATATCATTACATTAAGCAGGTATTTCGAGACAAGTTTCTTATCTTTTCGCTGTTTATTTCAGCAAAAGAAATGGCTTTTGAACAAACAGTAAAGGATCTCCAAGATCAAAATGCTCAGTTCCAACAACTGTTCCTAGCTCTGGAAAAAGGGCAAGAAGATCTGAAAGCTCTGATCTTCAAAGAGAAGACCAAGAAGCCAAAGAAACCAGCTGGTGTCTTGAATTTGGGAAGAAGGTTTAGAGGACCGGCTAAGCGAGCTCTAGATTTCGCAACCCCGTCAAATGAGGGGGATAATCAAGAAGAGAAGCCAACGAAAGAAAACAATAACCCAGGGTCTGAGGAAGATGAAGCTGACTATTCTGAGGAGTAGTATCCTCCTACTGATGATAAATACAAACAACTAGAGGATCGTCTTAATGCTATGGAGATCCAGAGGGTACCCGGGCCGAATTTTGAAGAGCTAGGACTGATCTCAGGGGTGGTTATCCCGTAAAAGTTCAAGGTCCCCACCTTTGCCAAGTACGACGGTGTCTCCTGTCTTAAGTTGCACTTAAGGTCATATGTCAGGAAGATTTAACCCCACACTACTGATAGGAATCTGTGGGTACATTTCTTCTAGGAAAGTTTGGTAGGGACTCAGTTGGAATGGTTCTATCAACTGGAAATAACCAACATTCGTAATTGGGAAGATCTGGCTGCTGCAGTACTAATATAATACTAACCTCGCCCCAACTCATACACAGTTACAAAGTATGTATATGGGTTCCAGCGAAGGTTTTAAAGATTATGCCCAAAAATGGAGAGGCCTTGCGGGAGGAGTCCAGCCTCCATTGTCTGATAGAGAGTTGGTGGACATGTTCTTGGGCATATTTTCTGGTCTATTCTTTAACCATTTGAT
This sequence comes from Vicia faba, assembly GCA_948472305.1. NCBI lineage: Eukaryota > Viridiplantae > Streptophyta > Magnoliopsida > Fabales > Fabaceae > Vicia > Vicia faba. The sequence goes on from OX451739.1 coordinate 751,115,630, forward strand.
TGGAAGCTCTTCTGCTGAGTTCACTAAATTGATATTGACTGGTGAACAGGTGGAAGCTGGCATCAAAAGTGGTAAAATCCAGAGAGATGCATCCTCCAGTATAGCAAAAAAGCCTTTCACTGGAAAAAAGGAGGTCAATGTTGTTTATGGCCAAAGAAATCAAAACAAAACTGAACTTCGTCCGACGGTAGGGGCTATTATGATTTCCAACCTTGCCTCAAACCAACAACGAAACAATTAGCGCAAACCAAATGCACCCAGAAGACAGTTCACCCGGATCAACATGACCTTATCCCAGGTTTTGCCACACCTATTGAAATCCAATTTGGTGACCCTAAAGGAAGCTCCAAAGAATCCAAATACTGCGTCTCCCCACTATAACCCCAATGCTCGATGTGCCTACCACTCTGAAACTCCGGGGCATGATACAAACAACTGTTGGGCTTTAAAGAATAAGGTACATGATCTCATTAAGGCAAAGGAGATTGAGTTTGACATTTCAGAGACACCTAATGTAATAATTGTGCCAATTCCCAAACATGGCTAAGGTGTCGATGCTGTTGATGACGATCGGTTTGTTTCTTTGCTGGATGAGTTAGCTACTCCTCTTCTAACTATTAAAAGGAATCTGTTGCGAGCCAGTTTATTTCTAGGTTATGGGTGAAGGTTTCCACTCATGTATATATCTACTAGATGATTGTCTGATGTTAAAGATAGGCGTCCATCGCCTGATGGTTAATAAAGAAATTATGTTCGAGAAAGTTCCCCTTACGAGAAGTTTATGTGAAGATGTCTCAGTAATCACCATTTCCGACAATCCTCCCAGGGTTTCCACCAAAAGACCCGTCAGGATTACATCTGTTCCTAAGTTTTCTCCCTTGATCATCACCCTCCCTGGGCCAATACCATATTCCTCAGATAAAGATGTTCCCTGGAATTATGGCGCTAACGTCTATTACAATGGCATCAAGCAAGACCTATTGGCTGTCAAAGATAAAGTTGCTGAAGACACTAACCCTGACATTGACAACATCGTCGGGACCAGTAAAATTACGAGAAGCGAAAGAGTTTTCTCTCTCGAGATCTCTCTAAAGACTGCTGCTATTCCTGTGATTATCCCTGCTACTCTTCCTGCTAGTACTCCCATTGCTACTCCTACTGTTATCCCTGCTACTGAGTCGGCTGAGACTCAGGACAAATAGGTATTGGTTGAGCCTGTCCAGATGAACACACACAAAGAAGCTATCCCCGAGGCTTCTAAAAAAGAAATGGAAGAGATACTGAAGATAATAAAGAAGAGTGATTATAACATTGTGGAGCAGTTGGGGCAGACCCCTTCAAAAATCTTAATGCTGGCCTTACTTTTATGCTCTTAAGCCCATGCTAAGGCTTTGGTAAAATTCCTGAAGTCCGCCCATGTGCCTCAAGAGACCTCCACTGATCAATTCGAGAATTGTATGGCCAGCCTGACTGCTGATAATGGACTGGGCTTTTCCGATGCTGATTTGACATCCAAGGGAAGAAAGCATAATGATGCCCTGCATGTCTCTATTGAGTGTATGGGCACTACCCTAGTTCATGTTCTGGTGGATACGAGTTCATCGATGAATGTCTTACCCAAGAATACTCTAGAAAGGTTAGATTGCGAATGACTCCCACTAAAACCCAGCAACATTGTGGTTAGGGCCTTCGACGGTTCTAAAAGAATGGTGAACAAGGAGGTGGACATCCCTATCAAAGTTAGTACTCAGACTTTTGATTCCACTTTCTATGTGATGGACATCCGCTTGTCTTACTCCTGTTTATTGGTTCGACCTTGGATCCATGGGGCCAGTGCTGTTACTTCTACTATGTATCAGATGTTGAAGTACCCAGTCAACAAAAAGATTATCACTGTTTATGGCGAGGAGGAATACATGGTGAGCCACCTGAACTCTTTCAGGTATGTTGAAATGCACGGTGAGTTCATTGAGACCCCCTATCAGAACTTTAAAGAGGTTCCACAGACAGTTACTGAGACTAAGACTGTTACCAGTATTCTAAAGACTACCCGACTTCCGCTAAAGATGGCATCTATAAGGGATGCCAAAGAAGTAGTTGAAGAAGGTGGGTGTACCGTTTGGGGCCAACTTCCAGATATTCCTTACAAATATGCCAAATTTGGTTTGGGTTTTACTTCAGGAGCCCAGAGAGCTGTTTGTCATGCTCGTGTCGGGGGACCACCATTACGGATCAGCAACCATGGAGTCAATGTTCTGGAAGATAATGATAGCGACTGCGACATGGACAAGTGGATCTTCCTAACCATCAGCGGTGGACTCAATAGTTGGGAGGCCAAAGAGTTTGTTCCTATTACTTTTGTTCAAGAGCAATTGTCTTTTTGTTTTTTTTATATGTAATTTTTGAATAACTGAAACTTTAAAGCCCTGTGTCTTACCCGAGGTACAATGGTCTATTTTTTTAGGGTTATTGCTTCATATCCATATGTCATTAATAAATCATTGGACGTTTTTGCATACAGATTTTATGCTCTCTGTTTTTCTTCTCTACTTTTTACTTTATCAAAACATTTATGCTCTTACACGCACCCACGTATCAAACTGCAGATCCACATCCACTCTGGATCCCATTGATAACGGTTCTGCTATTGCCAGTTATGACTTTGAAAATCCGATCTACCAAGCCGAGGACGAAGGTGAGGAAGATTGTGAAGTACCAGGATAACTTACTAGACTGCTACAACAGGAAGAAAGGGTAACACCTCATGAAGAGTCAGTTGAGACAGCTAACTTGGGTATTGAAGAGGATAAGAAGGAAGTCAAGATAGGTGCCGATCTGGAGCGTAGTGTCAAGGAGAGGTTAATACAGATGCTACACGACTATGTTGAGGTTTTTGCCTGGTCATACGAATACATGCCGTGACTTGATACTAATATTATGGTCCATTGCCTACTGACAAAAGAGGACTTCCCTCCAGTGAAACAAAAGGTTCGTCGTATGCAGCCAGAGATGTCATAAAACATCAAGGATGAAGTCATGAAACAGTTCAACACCGGTTTCTTAGATGTCGCCTCTTATCCATAATGGGTTGCCAATGTTGTTCCAATACCTAAGAAGGACAGTAAAGTACGTATGTATGTGGATTACAGAGACCTGAACAGGGAAAGCCCCAAGGATGGCTTTTCGCTTCCCCATATTGATGTTTTGGTTGACAACACTACACAACATAAGGTATTCTCCTTCATGGATGGTTTCTCTGGGTATAATCAGATCAAAATGGAACCCTAAGACATGGAGAAAACAACCTTTGTCACACAGTGGGACACTCTCTTCTACAAAGTTATGCCATTTGGGTTAAAGAACGATGGGGCAACCTATCAGCGTGCTATGGTATCTTTGTTTCATAATATGATCCATCACGAGATAGAGGTCTACATTGATGATATGATAGCCAGGTCTCAGACTGAAGAGGAGCACATCGATCACCTGCATAAGCTGTTTGAAAGACTAAAAAAGTACAAACTGAGGTTAAATCTGAATAAGTGCACCTTTGGAGTAAGATCCTATAAGCTCTTAGGCTTCGTTGTCAGCGGCAAAGGTATTGAAGTGGACGATGCAAAGGTTAAAGCTATACAAGAAATACCGACTCCTCGCACTAAGAAGGAGGTCAGGGGATTCATGGGACGTCTAAACTACATTGCCAGTTCATTTACCATGTGACCGCTACTTGTGAGCCAATCTTCAAGTTACTGAAGAAAGATCAAGAAGTGAAGTGGAATGATGATTACCAGAATGCCTTCGACAAAATCAAATAATATCTTCAAGAGCCTCCAATTTTAATGCCTCTAGTTGAAGGAAGACCTCTGATTATGTACTTAACAATATTAGAGAACTCAATAGGGTGTGTGATGGGGCATCATGACGAGTCTGGTCAAAAAGAGCATGCAATATACTACCTTAGAAAAAAGTTTAACGACTGTGAAATAAGATATTTACTGCTCGAGAAAACTTTTTGCGCTTTGGCATGGGCTGCTCGCCAACTCAGACAGTATATGTTGACTCACACTACCTTGTTGATATCTAAAATGGATCCTATCAAATACATCTTTTAGAATCCCGCTATGTCCAGAAGAATAGCAAGATGGAAAATGATCCTGACCGAATACGACATTCAGTATACAACCCAAAAAGAAATTAAGGGAAGTGTATTAGCTGATCATTTGGATCATCAAGTTGTGGATGACTACCAATCCATGGACTTTGATTTCCCGGACGAGAACATCATATTGGTAATTGATTGTGAAGAACCTGGACCGGATGAAGGACCTGAAAAAGGATCCCGATGGACTATGGTTTTTGACGGAGCTTCCAACGCACTTGGCAACGGTATCGGTGTTGTGATCATATCTCTTGAAGGCTGTCATACTCCTTTCACTGCCCAGCTATGTTTCAATTGTACCAACAATATGGCTGAATATGAAGCATGCATCATGGGTCTCAAGGCTGCTATCGACTTGAGAATTAAATTCTTGAGTGTATTTGGAGACTCGACCTTAGTGATCAGTCAAATTAAAGGAGAATGGGACACGAAGCATCCTAATCTTATCCCTTACAGAGAGCATGTATTGACACTGATTCCATACTTTGGAGAAGTTACCTTTGAACATTTTCCACAAGAGGAAAATCAACTAGCGGACACGCTAGCTACTATGTCATCCATGTTTAAGGTCAGGTGGGATAACGAAGCTCCTCATATCATTATTGAGAGAATGGATGAACCAGCATATTGTCATGAGATTGATACTAAAGAAGTAGTGGACAAACCTTGGTTACTTGAAGTCAAAAGATATCTCGAAGTCCAAGATTATCCTGAGGGAGCTTCATTCAATGATAAGAAGTTCCTAAGAAGGTTCTATGCCAAGTTCTTCCTCAGTAACGAAATCCTCTACAAGCGCAATCATGATTCTACCTTGCTTTGGTGTGTAGACAAGAGTGAGGCAGAAAAGATTATGGATGATTTGCATGAAGGCACCTTTTGCACCCATTCTAGTGGACACACGATGGCTAAAAAGATCCTACGAGCAGGATATTATTGGTCCACTATGGAAGCAGACTCTCATCAGTATTCGTGAACTTGTCACAAATGCCAGATCTATGCTGATAAAGTACATGTGCCTCCAGTTCCTCTGAACATCTTGATTGCTCCCTGGCCATTCGCAATGTGGGGCATCGATATGATTGGGGATATTAGACCTACGACTTCTAATGGGCACCGCTTCATCCTGGTCGCCATTGATTACTTCACGAAGTGGGTCGAGGAAGCTTCATTCGCTTATGTTACCAAGAACGTTGTGGCCCGATTCATCAGACATAACCTCATATGTCGGTATGGTATTCTAGAGAGAATCATTACAAATAATGGTACCAATCTCAATAACACTATGATCATCGAGCTCTGCATGCAATTCAAGATTCAGCATCATAACTCTTCTCCTTACTCGCTAAAGATGAATGGCGCTGTAGAAGCTGCTAATAAAAACATCAAGAAAATCATACAGAAGATGACTGTGATATATAAATACTGGCATGAGATGTTACCATTTTCTATTCATGGTTACCGTACCACGGTGCACACATCAACAGGGGAAACTCCTTTCTCTCTGGTGTACGGTATGAAAGTTGTCCTACCCATTGAAGTCCAGATCCCTTCCTTGAGAATCATGAAGGATGCAAGTTTGAATGAAGACGAATGGGTTCAGACTCTACTTGACCAATTAAACCTGATTGACGAGGAGAGGCTCGCGGCTGTCTGTCATGGTCAGATGTACCAAAAACGTATGATTAAAGCTTTTAACAAGAAAGTCAGACGTCAGGTATATAAAGCTGGTGACCTGGTAATCAAACGCATCATACTTCTGCAAGGTGATCATCGGGGAAAATGGACTCCCACATATGAAGGGCCATTTGTGATCAAGAACATATTTTCCGGTGCCATGATCTTAACCACTATGGACGGTGACGACCTTCCGCACCCGGTAAACACGGACATAGTTAAAAGATACTACACATGAACAAAGACCCGCTAGGTTGACTGGCCTAGGAAAAAATAAGGGCATCCCGGCTAACCAAAAGGGCTCGGGCAAAAATTAGGGATATACGTGGAAAAAAATATGTACACCCGGTAAGTCGAAAACCTGAAAAGGCGGCTTGGGCAAAAAAGGGTATCCCGGTGGACTGAGAACCCGAAAGGGTGGTCCAGGAAAAATTTAGGGATTTAAAGCGTATAACTATGTCCTGTTGGATCACCTTACAACCAATCTTCAGTTTCAACTATCAAGCTCAAGTGGTACTACTAATCAATCCAGTCAGCTTCGGACAAGCAGCAAAGAGATGAGACGCTCAAAGGCATAAAGGCAATAGCAGAATGGGAACCTAATGGGATTATTGCGCATAGTTGTTTTTCTTTGTACATTATTTTGTGTTAGTTTCATTCTTACGACGACATTATCTTACTAGGACGCTCGTCTCCTTGTACAAAACGCTTATTCAAGTTAATACAAAGCCATTCCTTTGAAAGTGCAAAAATATTTGTTTTTATTTTTCTGTTTTGTTTGCGAAAACATCCAGTGATTATTTTTGAACATATGCATTTGAATGTGATTACTGCTTACAAATATACGTATAAAAACAAAAAGACAGTTACTAATGGCTTTAAGAAAAAGGACGATATCTAAGGGCCATCCACAAAATCCTTGCAAATATTTCCTCCAGCAGATACCTTCTCCAATAGGTACAGAGGTAGGGGCATCTTACTATAAAGTCGCTACCATATCCTCAGCATGCAACCTCATGGTGTGAACTTGCATTAACACCCAAAACAAGACGGGAAAACAATGTTTCTTCCATTTAGGTTAAAGATTAATACCTGAAACTAGACAGGACAACTATCTCAACGATCGATAAAAGCAAGTTCCAGATTAATACCTGAAACCAGACATGACAACTATCTGTGAACAACTAATTATAGATTAACACCTGAAACCAGACAGGAAATCTATCTACATGACCCAACGAAGCAATCTTACACGGGTTTCTTCTCATGATTTCCAGATGCAGCTTTACACTGACTCATCCTGAAGCAGCCCTACACAGGCTCCTTCTAATACATTTCCATATGACAATTAATTTCATCCTCCCCAACAAATTACTGTGAATCACGTAGTTCAACCAAAAAACAATAAACTTTTCCAAAGATAATTTCTCAGTAGAGCCACGGACAACTGAAGTTCCTAGACTCTATTCCCCACAGAGTTTTCCTCAAACAGGAGAACAACAGAAATCAACATTCCCCTAGTGAACTCCTCCTCAGACAACAGGAATAGGAAATCCCACAAAGAGACCTCTTATGAAATCAACATCTACTTTGGATGGCATCTGTAAGCCCATTCCCGACATCATCAACCATCGGTGTTACTTCATGCGAGTGCAAATTTCTGGGCACTCTAGTGTTCAATCATCTTCCACCTTCAGATTACGAAAGGCAGACAAGCCAATCTAAATCCCCAGGTTTAAGAAGATTGAACAGGGGCAAATTTTGTACCCTAAAATTTTCCCTCCCATTTTACCCAAGACATGCTCATTGAGGTCTTCAATTGCTCAAAGATGACCAAGAATTGACCAGACAAATTCTCCTCCTAAGCAATGAACCTCTAGCTAGGGTTTCACTTTTCACAAAGAATTTTGGGTTGAAAAGACCTCAAGTGATTTAAATTGTCCTAATATGTATTCAATATTGTCCATGCCAAGTTTCATTCCTTCCACTACAAGTTTGCTCAATCAATTGCTCAAATGTTTGAAAATCAATTGTACTAGGTCAAAAGTCAACTGTGACCTATATACAGTCAAACTTCAAGATTTTTGGTCAACATCAACATTTTAAAGTTATATCCATCATTTTATCAAGGGTTGATCATGATTCCTTAAGAAATATTCCTAACCTATCCAAAGTCACGAATTGCAAAATTAGGGTTTCTATAAGAAAAATTAACTGAACTTTGACCAGGCATAACTTTCAAATACATCATTAATTTTCCCCCAAACAAAGCTCATTTTGAAGAGAGTTCAATTCCATACAACTTCTATTTTTCCCTCAAGTCCAAGAAATGCACTATTTGAAAGATACAAGCTCATACATTACATGTCATTTTCAGAAAGTCAACAAAAGACACTTTTTGTCAAGACCATTTACATCAAGATAAAGTATTCAAATGCAAAATTTATCAAAATAGGGATTGAATTATACATCACGCGCTTTCCAAAAAGTACAATATCATCATCATGAGATAAAACTTGAGCAAGTTATGGGTTGCTTAAGTTGGGGAAATTTGAGAAAATTCAAAGATGGTGCATTAGGCAAATTTTAACTTTTGGGTCAATGGCCTAACTTTTTGAGGTTCAAACATTCTCATGACCTTATAGGGGACCTCTAATATCATTTTACAATTGTGATACGGTGGAAGAACCGACTGTTAATACTGCTTTGCGTTTTTTGTTTGCAAATGTTGCGGTAAGCAAGAGTTGCCACCGACTTTTCTTTTATCCAACAAAGGAAAGGGTGAAAAGAATAGAAAAGACCTTTTTCTAGATTTTATGAGTAAGGGGGTAGATTATGGAAAGGGAAGGTGTTAGCACCCTTTCCATCTGTGGTTTTCCACAGGCTCTTAGGTACTTGCTCATTTTGAAAACTGTTTGTGTGCTTTGAAAGTTTTTGTTTGCTTTATGGTAACTCTTGTATCAGTCCTCAAGAGTGTGACAAAGCGTTTTTGAAAGTGTGTAAGTGTATAGAAATTTGGTTTGATCAAGTACTTAACAACTATCTACCTACTCGAAAAAAGACATTCTTTTCCTCCTTTCCTTTAGATAGTGATATCCTACTATTAGTGAGTAGGTAGCCATATCGTCGGATGTTGAAGGACTATCGAAAGGGACGCTATGGTCATTGAAGGCAACAAGTAAGGATATCTTAGCATTCGAAGGGACTGTCATCATATAGTCAACATCGAGGGACAAGATCATTTCTTGTAAGCAACTCGAGGGATAATAAGGGACTATGATCTTTTATGATGACTTTTAGATTGAGGGCCTTTGCTAAGATATCCCTATGTTCGAGGGACATGACCATTGTTTTCCGAGGCAACCAAGTAAGGAGTACCCTAAGGGTGCAAGTGTGCAATAGTGCCTTTTTCAAATATTTATCTTATGTTAGTGATCTAATGATTAATTTGATTAATCTTGTCATGCACACCTAATTTACTAGCAATTATATACAAGCCTAATTACTAATAGTTAATATCTTGCAGAAATTTAAAGTGCGGGAATTGTAAATCCTACGCTATTACATCCCATGAGAAGTTACAATATTTAGAAGAAAAAAAAAGCGAAAAGATAAATTAACTATTACAAAATCAAATGTGCGACCTATACATTCTTTCTAGAATTTAAATAACAAAAGAAAAATAGGAAAAAAAAAAGAAGAGATTGTTTAAAAAGAAAATCCAATGTCCTAAAAAGCCTAAGTATTAAGAAAAATATTTTTGGTATTTTTGTGATTTGATTTTAATATTTAAGATCTAAATCTAAATTAATTAAAAATTAACTACGAAATAAATACTAAAACATGATTAAGTTAAATTAAATTTATTTATGAAAATTAAATTAATTAAAATAAAATAACTAAATCTATTTTTTCGTGATTTTATGATGTTTTTGATAAAAAGGAATTAATTAAAATGAAAAGAAAATAAATAATTAAAGCAAAAAAAAACAAAAGAATGGGTCATGTTGTAAAGAAAATGGGGGGATGCGCTAAGCAAAATCTCAGGCCCATTAGCAAGAGAGCTCAGGCACTGGAGAAAAGTCTTCAGAATCATGTGTATCTCTCCCATGAGGCCTATCATGGGTTTGGATTGAAAGTCCTCGTATCACATAATCCGAAGCTCAAAAAGCTTATAGCCCTAACCATGGCATCTTACGCATAGGGTGTTCGTCTGCACATGCGATCTTCCTAACCTGTTCTAAATGGTCTCACAAACATATATCAATGCATAAAAATAATTTATATGACATGAATAGACAATTTGAGATTCAAGAAAATTTTACCAAAACTGGTACAATTGGATGTGAGAGTTGTAGACGTGGAAGGGCTTGGTTATGAGCCTATTTCAACTCTTGGGAGCCTCGGGGAGATGAATGGATCTTTTATTTTGCTTGAGAGCACCTGGAAGTGTGGTTAAGAATTTTGCGACTTTGAGAAATTTCTGAGAATTTTGTAGAGCTTTGTTATGCAATGGTTTTTCTGGTCATTCTTCTGCCTTTGTTTGGCTTTATATAGAGAATGAAATAGGAGCCTACAAGTATGGAAATGGACAAGGTAATCATGCCCATAAAATTAATATTCCAACATGTTTAAAACTTACCTTCTTTGCATGATTCTTGTCTTTTGGATGCCTTGCACGAATCTGGACATGTTGTTGACTTGTATTCGGGTTGACAAATAAGGAATGGAATCAAGGTAATCATGCCATGGTTTAAACAAGAAAACAACTTTAAAAGTTGCCAAATTTGCAATTTTTCTTCCTTTCTTGAGTCCCCACGAAATTGACAAGGTTGTAATGAGTCGTCATGAGTTGTCTTCGGCCTTTAGATGATTGAAACAAAAAGCCCAAGCCTTTGTACCATTGTTTCATATTTTATTTGATTTTATTTACATTTAAATGAATAAAAATTAAAATAAAAGAAATAAAAATAATAAAAAAATATGTGAATGGATTTATAGGTCCTCTAACACCTTATGGACATGTTTGAACATCAAAAGTTAGGCCCACTAGTTCAAAACTTCAAATTCGCTCACTTTGCATTTCACGTATTTCTTGAAAATTTCCTAACTTGTGCACCTCATAACTTGCTCAATTTTCATATTTTTAATGTGATCTTGAACCTTTTGGAAAGCTCAAGATGTCCTGTACACTTTCTCTTTTAATCATTTTTGAATTTGGAGACATTATCTTGATGTAAGTTGCCTTGACAAAAAATGTCTTATGTTGACTTTCTGAAAATGATATGTAATGTATGAGCTTGTATATTTCAAATGGTGCATCTCTTGAACTTGAGGACAAAAGAGAAGTTGTTGGGAATTAGATTCTCTTCAAAATAAGCTCTGGTTGGGGGAAATAGATGAAGTATGTGAAAGTTATGCCTGGTCAAAGTTCAGTAGACTTTTCCTATAGAAATCCTAATTTAGCAACTCTTGACTTTTGATAGATTAGGAGAGTTTCTTGAGGAATCATGACCAATCCTTGATCAAATGATGGATATCACTTCAAAATGTTGATGTTGACCAAATATCTTGAAGTTTGATTGTACATGGGCCACAATTAACTTTTGACCTAACATAGTTGATTTTCCAATATTTGAGCAATTGACCGGGCAAACTTATTGAGCAAGGCATGAAACTTGGAATGGATGGTCTTGAAGACATGTTAGGACCATGGAATGCATTTGAGACCTTTGGAGCTCAACCATCTTGATGAAAATTGAAACCCTAGTTGGGGGTTCATTGCCTTAGGAGGAGAATTGTCTGGTCAATTCTTGGTCAACCTTGAGCAATTGAGAACCTCTAGGAGTATGTCTTGTGTGAAAATGGGAGGTAAAATTTTGGGGTACAACAGCTGCCATGTTCAATCTTCTTAAACCTGAATATTTAGATTGGCTTGTTTGCCTTTCGTGATCTGAAGGTGGAAGATGATTGAACATTAGAGTGCCCAGAAATTTGCACTCGTCCAAAGTGAGACTGTTGATGAATAATATTGGGAATGGGATTACAGATGCCATTTGGAAAAGATGACAGAAGACTGTCGGAGATAGGCTTAAAGATTCCATCCAAGGAATATGACAGAGAGTCGTTGGAGATGGGCTTAAAGATTCCATCCAAAATAGATGCTGACTTCATAAGAAGTCTCTTTGTGGTGATTCCTGTTCCTGCTGTCCGAGGAGGAGTCCACTGGGGAATGTTTTTTAGGGGAATAGATTCTAGGAGCTTCAGTTTTCCATTACTCTATTGGGGAGTTATCTCTTGATTGAAAGGACGAAAGTGAACTGGTGTCTGTTCAGGATCCAGGCTTCGCAATGACTTACTGAGGATAATGAGGCTAACTGCTATGCGGTCGTATTCCAGGCTTCACAATGACTTACTAGGGAAATGAGATTAAATTGTTATCTGGTTGAACTCCAGGCTTTGCAGTTTCTCAAACTGGAATAGAAATCAGAAAAATCTTAGTGTCGATTTAACTGAACTAGAGAAAGGTCTTTAATTAACTTTGACTGGAATGGAAATCAGAAGAATCTTAAGATCGATTCAACTGAACTAGACAAAAGTCTTGGAATATCTTCAACTGAAATAGAAATCAGAGAGATCTCAAATTTGATCTGACTGAACCAAAGAAGGTATTTAGTTAACTTTGACTGGAATGGAAATCAGAAAAATCTTAGGATCGATTCAACTGAACCAGACAAAAGTCTTGGAATATCTTCAATTGGAATAGGAATCAGAGAGATCTTAGTGTCGATCTGACTGAACCAGAGAAGGTCTTTAATTAACTTTGACTAGATTGGGAATCAGAAAAATCTTAGGATCGATTCAACTGAACCAGACAAAAGTCTTGTAATATCTTCAACTGGAATAGGAATCAGAGAGATCTTAGTGTCAATCTGATTGAACCAGAGAAGGTCTTTAATTAACTTTGAATGGAATGGAAATCAGAAGAATCTTAGGATCGATTCAACTGAACCAGACAAAAGTCATGGAATATCTTCAACTGGAATAAGAATCAGAGAGATCTTAGTGTCGATCTGACTGAAACAGAGAAGGTCTTTAATTAACTTTGACTGGAATGGAAATCAGAAGAATCTTAGGATCGATTCAACTGAACCAGACAAAATTCTTGGAATATATTCAACTGGAATAAGAATCAGAGAGATCTTAGTGTCGATCTGACTGAACCAGAGAAAGGTCTTTAACTAACTTTGACTAGAATGGAAATCAAAAGAATCTTAGGATCGATTCAACTGAACCAGACAAAAGTCTTGGAATATCTTCAACTGGAATATGAATCAGAGAGATCTTAGTGTCTATCTGACTGAACCAGAGAAGGTCTTTAATTAACTTTGACTGAAATGGAAATCAGAAAAATCTTAGGATCGATTCAACTAAACCAGACAAAAGTCTTGGAATATCTTCAACTAGAATAGGAATCAGAGAGATCTTAGTTTTGATCTGACTGAACCAAAGAAGGTCTTTAATTAACTTTGACTGGAATGGAAATCAGAAAAATCTTAGGATCGATTCAACTGAACCAGACAAAAGTCTTGGAATATCTTCAAATGGAATAGGAATCAGAGAGATCTTAGTGTCGATCTAACTGAACCTGAGAAGGTCTTTAATTAACTTTGACTGGTATGGAAATTAGAAGAATCTTAGGATCGAATCAATTGAACCAGACAAAAGTCTTGTAATATCTTTAATTGGAATAGGAATCAGAGAGATCTTAGTGTCGATTTGACCGAACCAGATAAGGTCTTTAATTAACTTTGACTGGAATGGAAATTAGAAGAATCTTAGGATCGATTCAACTGAACCAGACAAAAGTCTTGGAATATCTTCAACTAGAATAGGAATCAGAGAGATCTTAGGGCCGATCTGACTGAACTAGAGAAAGTATTTAATTAAATTTGATTGGAATGGAAATCAGAATAATCTTAGGATCGATTCAACTGAACCAAACAAAAGTCTTGGAATATATTCAACTAGAATAGGAATCAGAGAGATCTTAGTGTCAATCTGACTGAACCAGAGAAGGTCTTGAATTAACTTTGACTGGAATGGAAATAAGAAGAATCTTAGGATCGATTCAACTGAACCAGACAAAAGTCTTGGAATATCTTCAACTGGAATAGGAATCAGAGAGATCTTAGTGTCAATCTGACTGAACCAGAGAAGGTCTTGAATTAACTTTGACTGGAACGGAAATCATAAGAATCTTAGGATCGATTCAACTGAACCAGACAAAAGTCTTGGAATATCTTCAACTGGAATAGGAATCAGAGAGATCTTAGTGTCGATCTGACTGAACCAGAGAAGGTCTTTATTTAACTTTGACTGGAATGGAAATTAGAAGAATCTTAGGATCGATTCAACTGAACCAGACAAAAGTCTTGGAATATCTTCAACTAGAATAGGAATCAGAGAGATCTTAGTGTCGATCTGACTGAACCAAAGAAGGTCTTGAATTAACTTTGACTGGAATGGAAATTAGAAGAATATTAGGATCGATTCAACTGAACCAGACAAAAGTCTTGGAATACCTTCAATTGGAATAGGAATCAGAGAGATCTTAGTGTCGATCTGACTGAACCATAGAGGGTCTTTAATTAACTTTGACTAGAATGGAAATCAGAAGAATCTTATGATCGATTCAACTGAACTAGACAAAAGTCTTGGAATATCTTCAACTGGAATAGGAATCAGAGAGATCTTAGTGTCGATCTGACTGAACCAGACAAGGTCTTAAATTAACTTTGACTGGAATGGAAATCAGACGAATCTTAGGATCGATTCAACTGAACCAGACAAAATTCTTGGAATATCTTCAACTGAAATAGGAATCAGAGAGATCTTAGTTTCAATCTGACTGAACCAAAGAAGGTCTTTAATTAACTTTGACTAGAATGGAAATCAGAAGAATCTTATGATCGATTCAACTGAACCAGACAAAAGTCTTGGAATATCTTCAACTGGAATAAGAATCAGAGAGATCTTAGTGTCGATCTGACTGAACCAGAGAAGGTCTTAAATTAACTTTGACTGGAATGGAAATCAGAAGAATCTTAGGATCGATTCAACTGAACCAGACAAATGTCTTGGAATATCTTCAACTGAAATAGGAATCAGAGAGATCTTAGTTTCGATATGACTGAACCAGAGAAGGTCTTGTAAGGACATCTTTCTGACGAAAATCCTGAAATAACCCTTTGTTAGACGTATCTTTTGAGAAGACTACCAGGTCACATAAGTAGTCAACGGTGTTTGTTGATTTGATCTTTTCCATGAAAAAGGCAAAAAGTTAGTCATATGCAATGTCATGATGGATGAAATGCATTATGGTGATGTTCCAAAAATAAATGAGGTTATGTTGTATGCGACGTGTATGCACATGCCATGATGTATGAACATGGAATGCTATTGCGATATTTCCCAATCTGGGAAAATAAATCCCTAACTACTGCTGGAGAGTATAAGGAGGTTGAATCCTTCATTTCCGCTAGGGATGATGAATGGATATGATTTGCCGGGGATTTCCTCTTTCTGTTTGAGGATGTTCTGTTGGGGATTGACTCTTCTTGAGAATAACTCAGTGGAGGGAGATGCTTTACTGGAAGATTTTGCCGATGTAGAGAAATAAACTCTGTTGGGGAATGAACTTCCACAGTCTGAGAAATAAACTCTAACCGGGAGGAGGTTTTATAAACTGTTTAAGGTTATAAAGCTCGGCTGGGGAACACAGATTTCAGCTCTCTGAAGGAACTTGTTTGGAGGAAGTAATTCCTTCTCGGGGAAGAAGAGGTCAAAACTTTGGTTGTTTCTACTCTGTGGGGAACATAGGTGTCACGAGGTCATATGTAGCGGTGACTTCGTCTCCGAATATCTCTGCCCCTGTACCAACCGGAGAAAGTACCTGTGGAGACTTTATGGATGGTTTGAGTGTCATCCCTACTCATGGGGTGCTTGGTAAATGTTGATCAGGATAACAAGTCTTCTACTGATAGACAAGTGACAAGATAACGGGACATAGTCGTATGCTTTAATCCCTAACTTTTTCCTGGACCGTCCTTTCGGGTTTTCAATCGACTGGGATACCCTTTTTTCCCAAGCCACCTTTTCAGGTTTTCGACTTGCCGGGTGCATAATTTTTGTATATATCCCTAATTTTTTCCCGAACTCTTTTTGGTTCGCCGGGATGCCCTTATTTTTGCCTAGGCCTGTCAACCTAGCAGGTGTATTTCACGCGTAGTCTTTTTTGACTATGTCCATGTTCACCGGGTGCGGAGAATTGTCACTGTCCTTAGTAGTAAGTGTTGTCACACTTCCAGAAGGTGTTTGTTTGATTGTACATGATTCGTTGCTGGAATTCATGTCCAATGCCCTAAGTGATTCAAATAGAGTTCCGCCTCTGGCTGTTTGGCATTTTTTAGAGATTCCTTGAACCTTGAATTGACTGCCCCAGATCAACTGGACACCATGCTATGCCCCTTGATTATGAATAGCCTATCACTGGAATGTCTTTCCATCTGAGGTGATTCTATCCACTGAGAAGATTTTTGTTCATCGAATATCCATCATGCGAATTTCTCTGCTGTTGAACAAATAGTCATATGCAAATAATGGTATTTTAAGAATGCAAAGCTTATGTCTGTCTTGAAGTTTAAAAATTCATTTTTTAGTAAAACAAACAAATTTTGTAAAAGTGTGATGTCAACTCAGGATTTATAGCGAACCCTATAGGAGTCAGGATACCTTTTGTAACAGTATGCTTTCGAACTAACTCATGCTTCAGCTAGGACTTTTAAGGGTTATAACTTGGCCTGGTTCATGGTTTAAGAAACAAAGGGTAAAGGCTCAAAGTTTATTTGTACCCACCCGTTCTTCGTGATGTTCTTCGATCATATGCTCAGTTAATTGTGCGTTCAGATCCCAATTGAGTCTGGCATCTTGTCCTTGATGTTCCGGTGATGGTTCAGATACTGAAAGTTTATTTTGAAGAGGCAGTCATTTTTGTAATCTTCTTTTTGTTGAGGATTTGTAGCAAACTCTTTTTTTATTATCCCTGCTTTTGCCTGAACTGGTTCTTTTATGATTACAGTCAGCAGGATGCCCCGGTTTTTTCTTAAGTTTCCTTCATAGGTTTTGACTTAGCGAGCTTTTATTTTGAGATATAATGACTGTCGACTTTAATAATTATGTGGAACTATCACCAACTTTTGATTTGGAAGGACGTCTTCGATGCCATTCATTGTGTACGAAACATAAAATTGTGACTGAATGCGCGTGTGAATTGACTGAGAAACTACCCTGCCCCAGGTTATAATTAAGGGTTTTAATTTGTGTGAAAAGAAAAACTCCTACTTCTTTGGCTCAAAGTGGTTGACTAGGGATTATCTTCCTTATAACTCCATTGTTTAAGATTTGAAACAATGCATGTACATTGTTAGCGGGGTCTGTTCAAAAGCATACTGTAGAGATTATGGCATCATTTTCGTCATCCTCCCTCTAAAGACTCAGAGCTTTTGATCGAGAGTTGAATATCACAAAAAGGAAAGCAGTTTAAATATAGTGAATACGAATGAATTGATTCAAAATAGACATATGCAATGCATTGATAAAGTAACAAAGTTTGACATGAATAAATGTTCGAACAATCAAAAGAAAATTACAAATTAAAAATTCTAATGAACAAAAGCTTCTTCGTTTGATCTTGTCACTTCAGATGGCGTGCCTTGGAGGGATGGCAGAAGAACTCATCCTGACCATGTTGTGTAAACTCCAACACTCTTTCATCAATCAAGTTTTGAATTTTATATTTCAACATCCAACAATCGTCAGTATCATGCCCCGGATTATTAGAGTGATATGCACACCTTTCATCAAGATTGTAGTTAGGGGAAGAAGTCTTGGGATTTGGAGGAGGCCCTATCAACATAACCAGATTCATCCTCAACATGTGTTGTAAAGCTTAAGACAACGGCATGTTGAGTTTGGTAAACTGCCTCTTAGGTGTATCTGACTTACTCTGATTAACCATTTGTTTTTGGCGAGGTTGTTGTTGGACCCGTGATGTGGTAGCAATTTGGAAAGGTACACTCTTCACCAAACCAACCTCTTGTCTTATCGGAGGTTGATCAATGACTTGGTACCCAACCTCGACTGTTCGCTTCACACGGTTGCATCCGTCTTGATGAAGCTTGTTGACAATGCCTCTCAGCTCTTCCTGTACCCGGGCCAATATCTGGGTTCTCATTGCTTCAACCTCAGCTTGCAGTTGTTCCAACCGTTCGTCCTTATTGTCTTTAGGATTTTTCTTGGCCAGGTTCCCAGCGAGGAGTTCTTTCAACTCTTCCTGTCCCTTAGATAGGTTAAGGAACATTTCCATAAATTGAGCCTCTTGAATTTGGAGATCTTTGTTGCCTTGTTTGAGAGCCATTGCTGAAATAAACAGCGAGAACATGAGAGACCTGTTATGAAACCTGCTTATGCAATGATATGTATGATATATGTATGCAATGTTTTCAAGGATTTCTAAGACTTAAAATTGCTTAAACAGAAAGAGAACAAACATTAATTGCATTAAGAAGTTTTATCGATCACAATGATGCCTCTTGGGCTTACAAAGGAGATAACAAAGCAAAAACAACTCTCTAAGAAAATAGACTCAAGCTTCCCACCAGCGTATCCTCTTTGGTGCAATGTAAGCGTTTATACTCTTCTCCTCGTGAAGTAACCTGGTGAGCTCTAAAACCTTCTTCTCGCTGGCGTAGAATTGGGTTTCGAAAGTATCTCGTTCTTCTTTGAGTTGGATCCAGGATTTCTGTAGCTTCTCAAGGTCAGTTGGCATGTCAGGATGAAACACAATGTAAGGAGTGTCTCCCTCAGCAATTGGCTCCAAAATAATAGGTAAGATGGTAGGGTAAGGCATCATAAGACATTGAGCAAGATATTGCTCCCATTTTAGGTAAGGCTCAAGAGGTATGGAATTATTATGCTCCGGTGTCTTGCTATCAACCCTGTTTATCATACCCAGACTCGAATGAACCTCTTGCGATAACCCTGAACATCATTCTCATAGTCAAACATAATTCCTTGGACGAGTGTGTCGTGAGGACCATCCCTTATAGCGTAACTAAACTGTCACAATGCCAAACAAGGATTATAAGTGATTCCTCCCCTAATGCCTAAGAGAGGGACATTAGGGAATTCCCTATAATGATCAAAGATGGTAACATTCTCCGAGGATCACGAACACTAATGAATATCTGAATGTGTAAGAGACATCAGCCTATGTGACCATCTCATACCCTGCTCATTTCTCAGAATAGACTGGGGTAGGTGCGAAATAAACCACCTAGCCAATAGAGGAGTGCAACACAGAAGGGTCCCTCTTCTCTTTAGAGTGCGAGTATGCAAAGAGTGTAGAATATCCCCAAGTAAGGTAGGCACCAGATTATGCGACAGAAAAATCCTAACCACATTCACATCTATGAGTTGGTCCGTGTTAGGGAATAGTACCATCCCATAGATGAGAAGGGAAAACACCTCCTCAAAATCTTGTAAATCCAGGCTATCCCAAAAATGGCGAGCTTTCTCAAATAAAAACTTAGCTGGAAATCCTTGGACACTTCTTCTGGTTTCCCAATTTGCCACTACATCAGACCGTCGTAAAGATAGAGCTTGAGCAATCCCTTCAGGCTTTGGGTCTCTTTCCATACCTTTGAATGGTGGTTGATTAAGGATAGGTACCCCCAATAACTGAGAAAAATCCTCCATAGTAAGCACTAACTGGTAATCCGAAAAAGTGAAGCAGTGGTACAACGGGTCAAAGAACTAAAAGAGCACCGTTAACATTTCTTCATCAGGGGTTGAAGTGACCAAGTTGAGAAGTCGACCATGTTTTTCAGTGAAGGGAGAGCTTTCAGGAATCCTAGATGCTAATTCCTTGAGTTGAGGAGGTATTTTCACAAGGTTGATTTGGATAGTATTCCTGCGGGTGGATGTCATGTCCTACAAAACAAGACAAAGATAAGCCCTAGAAAAACCATGAAATGGTTAGTATGATATGCCATGTTATGATGTCATGAATATGCTAAGAAATCACCAATATAGCAAGCACAATCAAATCAAACCAAAAACCTTAGGTTTAAGGCTTGCATGGGTTTTAAGGTCATACCTTCTTGAAGTTGGATTGGTTTAACCTGTCCTATAAATAGTAACCAGGTTCTAAGGGATCTTAATATCACTGATCTTTCCCACAAGTTTCATTCCGATAGGCGGCTGACTCGTAAACAAACAAAACTCGGGAGTCAAATCTCAATGAGTGTAGCATCGAGTATCTGCCGACTTTGGGAATACACCAAAGATGGCCATCTCGCTACGTCCTAATGGAGAAGTTGTTGATTTAAAGGTTCTAAGGTCAATTGACGCTTCATGATACTATGCAGCGGCCCCGTATTCTCCTTGATTAACTCAAGGGCTACCGATACCAACCAAAGTGTCGCATCAATGTAGCCATCGCTTCAACTGTGTCGGTATACCCTACACAGTTTCCACGATCTATTGCTACTTACCTAAAAGGTTTCCCCAGATCCGGGTGTTTGATCTATAGTACCCAAACAAATACCCTTAAAAGTAAAGCAAACAAACAAACAAAGAAGCAAAATGATCTAGACCCTAAGGTAAACCCCACTTTTATTATTCCCCAACAGAGTCGCCAGTTCTATGATACAGTGGCAGAACCGACTGTTAATACTGGTTTGCATTTTTTGTTTGCAAATGTTGCGGTAAGCAAGAGTCGCCATCGACTTTTCTTTTATCCAACAACGGAAAGGGTGAAAAGATCAGAAAAAGACCTTTTTCAATATTTTATGAGTAAAGAGGGTAGATTATGGAAAGGGAAGGTGTTAGCACCCTTTCCATCCGTGGTTTTCCAGGGGCTCTTAGATACTTGCTCATTTTGAAAACTGTCTGTGTGTTTGTGTATTTTGAAAGTTTTTGTTTGCTTTATGGTAACTCTTGTACCAGTCCTCAAGAGTGTGATAAAGCATTTTTGAAAGTGTATAAGTGTATAGAAATTTGGTTTAAGCAAGTACTTAACAACTATCCACCTACTCGAAAAAAGACGTTCTTTTCCTCCTTTCCTTTAGATAATGCTATCCTACTATTAGTGAGTAGGCAGTCCTATCGTCGGATGTTAAGGGACTATCGAAAGGGACGCTATGGTCATTGAAGGCAACATGTAAGGATATCTTAGCATTCGAAGGGACTATCATCATATAGGCAACATCGAGGGACAAAATCATTTCTCGTAAGCAACTTGAGGGACAGTAAGGGACTATGATCTTTTATGATGACTTTTAGATTGAGGGTCTTTGCTAAGATATCCCTACGTTCGAGGGACACAACCATTATTTTCCGAGGCAACCAAGTAAGGAGTATCCTAAGGGTGCAAGTGTGCAATAGTGCCTTTTTCAGATATTTATCTTATGTTAGTGATCTAATGATTAATTTGATTAATCTTGTCATACACACCTAATTTACTAGCAATTATATACAAGCCTAATTACTAACAGTTAATATCTTGCAGAAATTTAAAGTGCGGGAATTGTAAATCCTACGCTATTACATCCCATGAGCAATTACAATATTTAGAAGAAAAAATGCGAAAAGATAAACTAACTATTACAAAATCAAATGTGCGACCTATACATTCTTTCTAGAATTTAAATAACAAAAGAAAAATAGAAAAAAAAAGAGATTATTTAGAAAGAAAATTAAATATCCTAAAAAGCGTAAGTATTAAGAAAAATATTTTTGGTATTTTTGTGATTTGATTTTAATATTTAAGATCTAAGTCTAAATTAGTTACAAATTAACTATGAAATAAATACTAAAACATGATTAAGTTAAATTAAATTTATTTATGAAAATTAAATTAATTAAAAGAAAAGAACTAAATCTATTTTTTTGTGATTTTATGATTTTATGATTTTTTTTATAAAAAAGAATTAATTGAAATGAAAAGAAAATAAATAATTAAAGCAAAAAAACAAAAACAAAAGAATGGGCCATGTTGTAAAGAAAATGGGGGGATGCGCTAAGCAAAATCCCAAGCCCATTACCAAGAGAGCCCAGGCGCTGGAGAAAAGTCTTCAGAATCATGTGTATCTCTCCCATGAGGCCTATCGTTAGTTTGGATTGAAAGTCCTCGTATCACAGAATCTACAGCTCAAAAAGCTTATAGCCCTAACCATGGCATCTTGCGCATAGGGTGTTCATCTGCACATGCGATCGTCCTAACCTATTCTAAATGGTCTCACAAATACATATCAATGCATAAAAATAATTTATATGACATGAATAGACAATTTGAGATTCAAGAAAATTTTACCAAAACCGGTACAATTGGATGTGAGAGTTGTAGACGTGGAAGGGCTTGGTTATGAGCCTAGTTCAACTCTTGGGAGCCTCGGGGAGATGAATGGATCCTTTGTTTTGCTTGAGAGCACCTGGAAGTGTGGTTAAGAATTTTGCAACTTTGAGAAATTTATGAGAATTTTGTAGAGCTTTGTTATGCAATAGTTTTTCTGGTCATTCTTCTGCCTTTGTTTGCTTTTATATAGAGAATGAAATAGTAGCCAACAAGTATGGAAAGTGACAAGGTAACCATGCCTATAAAATTAATATTCTAACATATTAAAAACTTGCCTTCTTTGCATGATTCTTGTCTTTTGGATGCCTTTCACGAATCTGGACATGTTGTTGGCTTGTATTCGGGCTGACAAATAAGGAATGAAATCAAGGTAATCATGCCATGGTTTAAACAAGAAAACAACTTTAAAACTTGCAAAATTTGCAATTTTTCTTCCTTTCTTGAGTCCCCACGAAATTGTCAAGATTGTAATGAGTTTTCATGAGTTGTCATGAGTTGTCTTGGGCCTTTAGATGATTGAAACAAAAAGCCCAAGCCTTTATACTATTGTTTCATATTTTATTTGTATTTAAATAAATAAAAATTCAAATAAAAGAAATAAAAATCATAAAAAATATGTGAATGGATCTATAGGTCCTCTAACACCTTATGAACATGTTTGAACATCAAAAGTTAGGCCCACTAGTTCAAAGCTTCAAGTTCGCTCACTTTGCATTTCACACATTTCTTGAAAATTGCCCAACTTGTGCACCTCATAACTTGCTCAATTTTCATCTTTTGAATGTGATCTTGAACTTTTTGGAAATCTCAAGATGTCCTATACACTTTCTATTTTAATAATTTTTGCATTTGGAGACATTATCTTGATGTAAGTTGCCTTGATAAAAAGTGTCTTATGTTGACTTTCTGAAAATGACATGTAATGTATGAGCTTGTATCTTTAAAATGGTGCATCCCTACATGCGATATAAATGGTTTCCCTGTGCATACATATGTTAATATTGATGTTTGTTCCTGTTTAGAGTTATTACATGCAAGGTTTGGCGTGAGGATGGAGTTTTGCCATTGTTAGGGCAAAACTCTAGTCGAGCTTCGTTCTCATTGATGCATGGCGTTTCAGACCGAACTAACCCCATAGTTGAATTCGCATACCCCAATTTAGGGGGGGGGGGGGTAGGTTTAACATAAGGTTTCAAATCACTCTATTTCGCAGGTTTGTAAATTTGGGTCGCCGGAGAAGAAGGTGGTCAACCACCATAGATGGTGGTTTGACCCTCCCATAGCCGGCGTGTCAAAATTCACGCCCCTGATTGGCCCATTTAAACTTACAACGCATGTGTTTACTGACTGAGATTCCACTTACATTCATATTATATTATTATTGTTTTGTTATATTAACAATTGAGCAGCGTGGCCCAGTGGTGAAAGATGCGAGTGTAAGCCTGGAGGGTCTGGGTACGATTCCCAGGTCAGGATTTTTATTTTCTATTACATTTCCTCTACAAATCAGGTGTTGAACAGGTCAATAGGTGCATCATGCATCCTCACCCTTAGCCAGTAGATCACAATTAATCCAGATCCGGCGCTCTTGGAGCGCCCCCTCATGATTGACCCTCAAGGGCCAGTAACACTGAATCAGGCGCAGTACTCTGGGCCAGCTTAATTTGGGCCTAGCAAATTCCAGTGCACCCCCCATTTGCTTCATAATATCAGGCCCAATTTTATCTTTTTCTATTTTTCTTTTTAGCCTTTTTATTTGTTTTATATTTTACTTTTAAAACCATTTTTCCTATCAAATCATAAAATTAGATAAAAAATCATAAAAAATAATAGATTTAGGATTTTTCTAATTAATTTTAATTTTTTTGTAATTTAATTAATTATTTTGACTTTATTTTATCAATTTAAAACCAATTAGAATTAGATTTATTTAATTCAAATATTTTCTTAATAAAAATATTTAAAAAAATTAGAATTAGGCTTAAATTCATTTAATAATTATCTTTTTAAATTAAATTTAGATTTAAGGTAGTTTAATTATTTTCTTAACAAAAACAACAAAAAGAATTTTCTTTTACTTAGAACCTTTTTAGGGTTTAGACGTTCCTTTCGACTCGCGCGCATTATTATGTTTTTTTTCCTTCAAATTATTGTAAGTGCTCACCGTATGTGTTGTACCCCAAAATTTTCCCTCTCATTTTACTCAACACATACTCCTAGAGATCCTCAATTGGCTCAAGGTTGTCCAAGAGTTGACCAGACAAATTCTCTCCTAAGGCAATGTATCTTGAACTAGGGTTTCCATTTTCATCAATATGGGTGAACTTCAAAGACTTCATATGCTCTCCATGGATCTAATATTTTCTCAAGACCCTCCATGTCAAATTTCAAGCCTTGCACAAGAAGCTTGCCCAGTCAACTGCTCAGATGCTTGAGAATCGACTATATTAGGTCAAAAGTCAACTGTGACCCACATACAGTCAAACTTCAAGATTTTTGGTTAACATCAACATTTTGAA
Source organism: Vicia faba (assembly GCA_948472305.1). Taxonomy (NCBI): domain Eukaryota; kingdom Viridiplantae; phylum Streptophyta; class Magnoliopsida; order Fabales; family Fabaceae; genus Vicia; species Vicia faba. The sequence goes on from OX451739.1 coordinate 751,140,459, forward strand.
GTTATATCCATCATTCGATCAAGGTTTGATCATGATTCCTCAAGGAATGCCCTAAATTCATCAAAACCCAAAAGTTGCTAAATTAAGGTTTCTCAGGAAAAGTCAACCAAACTTTGACCAAGCATAACTTCTTCATAGTTTATCAGAAAGTTTTCATCCAAGGCTCATTTTGAAGAGGATGCAATTCCCTAAAATTCATCTTCATCCCTAAAGTTCAAAATATGCACTCACAAAAATATATGAATTTCCATATTATAGGTCCTTTTGAAAAGTCAACAAAAACACTTTGTGGGTCAAAGCTTCTTACATGAACATGGAAGACTCAATTGAGTTGAGACCAAAAGGTTTGCTTAGGGGACATCCTAAGCTTTCTAAAAAGTCCAAGAACACATTTCTAGGGTTAAAATTGGAAGAGATATGCCTTGTCAAAGTTGACCCTTTTTGCAAAATTGCCAAAAGTCAAATGTGCTCAAAAATGCATTTTTTTGCCAAATGGGCCTAACTTTTTATGCTTGCACCTCACTCGTGACATGGTCCACGACCCAAATGTTCACTCACATGTTATTTTCTTCATTATTTATTTTATTTTGATTTTTTATTTATTAAAATTGAATTAAATCAAATAATTGGTAAATAATAGCAAAGATTTGTTTTGATTGGATTTTTGGACAGAATCACAAGCTCATCATGCTGGCGTATTAGAATCAAATCATATCAAAGCTAATTGGCACAAGAATGGCATGATTAGGCCAAATTTAGAAGTATATCATACCACATGAAAACCAAATCAAATCTCCATAAATTTCAAGATACAAGTTGTTTTTTGTTAACCTAATTCGTTCAAGTACATATACATAACACAGCCAAGGCAAGAAGACAAATATTGGAGGTTGTGAAAGTCATCAAGCAAACTCAAATTTTTGAAGAAAAAGTGTGGATCAGATTTCAATTTAGAGGATGATTCAAGGTGATTCAAAGCCACCAATCTACTCCTGGATATCCTCTGAAGCGATTGCAAGCATCATGAAGCCTCCACAAGCCCAGAAACGCGCTACACGACCGTCACGGTTTGCTTCTCTATCAAAATTCGATTATTATGATTCTTGCATCATGAACATGTTTTAATGGTATGTATGTGTTTGTTATCATGTTTGCAGCGTGTTGGATTGGTTTAATTGATGTTTGAGCGCATATATTGATAGTTGCCATTGCTAGGGTTTGAAGTTTATTTTAGGGTTTCTTAATACAGGTACAATTAGGCTAAACGAAGGATGCCATCGTACTTGTGAGATCAAAACGAGAGTATTTGTATGCTTGGAACTGATTTATATTGCTTGTGGTAGATTTTAGAAATTTGCAGGTTTGTAGCCACGCTTAAAGACCGTCCATATAGCCTATAGTGACGAATTTGACCGTAGGTAAAAGTCCCCTCTAAGGCAACATTCCCTGGGGAAGAGGACGAAGGCGTGTCAGTGCATGAGTGGAAGATTTGAAATTCACGCGTTTTTTTAGGCCAAGTGTTCAATTTGTATTATATTTATTTTGTTTGATTATATATATGACTAACAAACTAGCGCAGATGGCAAGGAAAGAAGGCATGTGAGAGGGAGGACCTGGGTTCGATCCCTGGTCCATACCTTTTTCATTTTCTGAAACTAAAATCCTAGATCCAGTGCATGCCATATGCTGAAGACCAGCACGCGCTCTTAGATCTCTCCCCTTGGATTCGTTACCATGCAGATCCTATGCCCCAACTTTAAGCATCCACGATAGACCCTCCAGCATGGCCCTCACTGGATCAGCACAAGGCTTTGGGCTCAGCATATCTTGGGCTCAACAAAATCAACAATACACCCCCATTCAACTTTCATCACAGGCTCAATCTAATTTTTTATTTATTTTATTTATTTTGTTTTATTTAATTATTTGTTTCACAAATTAATTTTTTTTATTAACTGCAAAAAACCATAAAATCACAAAAAACACCCAAAAATCATTTTTTTCATAAAATAGTTATTTTCTTTAATTAATTAATTTAGTTTAAACTAGGTTAACTTAATATCATTTCATAATTAAAACTAATTAGAGATTAGGGTTGTAAATAACTAATTTTTCTCCAAAAATAACCAAATTATTTTTTTTTAAAATTAGGTTTTAGGTCTCTTAATTAATTCTTCGTGTTTAATTCGTCGTGCATATTTTAATTACCCTTTTTATTATTATTTATGTAACTGTTTCGAGGTTGTAATAGATTTTAATTAGGTTTCTTTAATTTCCGCATTTTATTTTCAGTTAAATAAATTTGTATCTGCGAAAGCCATGTAATAGTTAGGTTTTCTATTTCCGCACTTTAAATTTCCGCAATTATTAACTGTTAGATATATGTTAATAGGATTGTATGGTAAGAATATTTGAAAATTAAAACAGTAGATAACCTAAATGTGCAAAGACAAATTAACTGAAAAAAATCTCACTCGCACATGCTCACTCCTAGGGTTTACTCCACTTCGGTTGCCTTCGGTTAAGCGGTCATGAAGTATAGGGTTTATTAGTGGTCGTCCTCTAGCCCCGAAAAGATCTCAAATGACCCATTCAGATGTTGCCTCGGAAACAGATCTTTAAGGCTTTAGGATGATTACTAACACCTCCTAACATTGTTTTTGTGACCGTATCTGTCCCTTCAAACGTCCCTTAAAACTCCAACAATGATGCTACCTATTTCTCAATAATGGGATAACATTGTCTAAAAGTAAAACGAATAGACTTTTTCGAGTAGGTAGATTAACTTTTAAGTACTTGCTCAAAACAAATAAATTTTTCACACCAACACTTTTCAAAACGATTTTCAAAACAACTTCATCACATCCTTGAGGACTGATACAAGGGTTATCACGAAGTAAACTTTTTCAAAACAAGCACACACAAGCAATTTTAAAAATGAGCAAGTACCTAAGAGCCCATGGAAAACCATGGATAGAAAGGGTGCTAACACCTTCTCTTTCTATAATTTACCCCCGTACTCAGAAATATTCTCGAAAAAGGTTTTTTCTGTTCTTTTTCCTTTTCCTGATTGGATGAAATAAAAGTCGGTGGCGACTCTTACTTACTGCGACATTTTGCGAACAAAAAATACAAAATGCAAACCAGTAAAAACAATCAGTTCTGCCACCGTATCACAAAACTGATGACTCTGATGGGGATGAACTTAATAAGTGGGGTATACCTTAGGATCTAGGTCATTTCAAATTGCTTTCTTGTTTGTTTGCTTTATTCTTAAAGGGTTATTGTTTGGGTTACTATAGATCCTACACCCAAATTTGGGGGCACTTTTTAGGTAAACAACAATAGATAATGGAGACTTTACATTGTAGACCGATATGGTTTAAATGATGGATGTGTTAGTGTGGAACTTTGGTTGGTGCCGGTATCCTTCATAGGGAAACGAAGAGAATACGGGGCCGCGCGTGGTGTCGTGAAGCACTAACGGACCTTAGAACCTTAGTTGAACAAACTTGTCCATTAAAAAGTAGTGAGATAGTCGACCTCGGTGTAGAGCTGAGGATTGGTTGATACTCGATGCTACACTCATTGAGATCAGACTTTCGGGATATTTCGGCAGCAAGAAAATATTGCTTGAGCTGAGACAATGATCGATAAAGGATGGCCAGTGATATTGAGATCCCTTAGAACCCAGTTACTCTTTAAGACGGGTTTGAAACCAACTAAACTTCAAGAGGGTATGACCTTTAACCTCAAGCAGGCCTTAAACCTAAGGACTTAGTTTGATTTGTCTGTATTTGCTATACCTATGGTTTATCATGACATCATGCATCATAACATATCATCCATTCTTATTGCACTAACCATTTCAAATACCAAGGGAATTTATCTTTGTTCTGTTTTGCAGATCATGGCTTCCGTTCATAGAAACACTATGCGAATCTGCTTTGTGAAGATACCTTCCCAACTCAAAGAGTTAGTATCAAAGGTTTCCGAAACTTTTGCATTTGCTAAGAGATATGGTCGACTTCTCAACCTAGTTACTTCAAACTTTGATGAAAAGATGATGACTGTACTCTTTCAGTTATTTGATCCCAAGCACCATTGCTTCACCTTTCCAGACTATCAGTTGGTGCCTACCATGGAAGAATTCTCTCAGCTGTTGGATATACCCATTCTTGAACAATTGCCTTTCACAGGTCTGGAAGAAGTTCCTAAGCCAGAATTCATTGCCTCAGCTTTGCATCTAAAACGGGCCGACGTGGTATCCAATTGGGAAACAAGAAGCGGAGTCAAGGGTTTTCTAGCCAAGTTTCTGATAGACAAGGCCCAGCTGTTTTGGGATGATATGGATTTTCAGGCTTTTGAGGAGGTCTTGGATCTTCTAATCTATGGGTTAGTCCTATTCCCTAATCCAGACTCATTCATAGATGTGAATGCTATCAAGATCTTCCTCTCCCGCAACCCTGTGCCTACCTTGCTCAGAGATATTTTGCACACTCTCCATACTCATACCATGAAGAGAAGAGGGGTTCTTATGTGTTGCATGTCATTGGTGTCGATGTGGTTTATTTTTCACCTCCCTAAGTCCATACTGAATAATGAAGAAGGTTTGGGTTGGTCGGAAAGGATAATGTTACTCGCTCATATGGATATTCTCTGGCGTTCCCGAGCTATGGAAAACATTGCTATTATTGACTGCTGCGGGGAGTATCCTAATGTCCCGTTACTTGGCAGCAGAGGAGGCATAACCTACAACCCTTGTTTAGCTCTACGACAATTTGGTTACGCTCAAAGAGATGGTCCCCACGAGTTACTTATTGAGGGCATTATATTCAACTATGAGGATGATGTTCATGAGTATCGCCGGAGGTTCATACGAGCTTAGGGCATGGTAAACCGATCTGGTGCTAGGGTTTTAGGGCCAAAGGCTTCCATTCCTATGGAACCTTACCTCCAATGTGTATGAGCTCGCGCCCAGAAGCTTATGATGCCCTATGTGGCCGTTTTACCAGTGACTGTGGAACCCACTACTAAAGGGGGTATTCCTTACATGGTTCTCTATCCTTATATGCCCACTGATCTTGGAGAGTTACAGAGGTCTTGGATTCAGTTGAAGAAGGAGTGAGATACTTACAGGGATCAGTTCCATGCTCAAGAGAGGAAGGTTTTAGAGCTCACAAAGCAACTCCGTGAAGAAAGAGGACTCAATGCTTATCTCGGCACAAAGAGGAAGCATCCATAGGATTTTTGATTTCTTTTCTAGTTTTAGATTTGTTTTTAATTGTAACTCCTAAAAGGAATTTGAACTTTGAATTCAGCTAATATAATCTTTGTTTATTTTGGTTTGCAAATTTAAATTTCCCAAAGTCTTTGAAATCATTGCATGTGCATCCCATCCATAGCATTGCATGTACAGGTACCATTACAGGTTTCTCATCCCCTTCGCTGTTTATTTCAGCATAAATGTCTTCTGAACAAAGCATCAAGGACCTTCAGGCACAAAACGCCCAGTTCCAATAAATGTTCATAAGTCTGGCAAAAGGGCAGGAGGATCTGAAAGCCCTTATCCTGAAAGAGAAAAATTAAAAGAAGAAGGCTGCCGGTATTCTAAATATGGGCAGAAGGTTTGGAGAGCGGTTGAAGCGACAAGTCGATCTGACCTCCTCATCAAAGGAAGGGGAGAATCAAGAAGAAGAGAAGGATCTCATTCCTGCAGTTTCTGACAATGATACCGACTACAATGATGAGCAGTATCCTCCTACGGAGGATAGATACAAGCAGTTGGAAGATCGTTTAAGTGCCATGGAAGTTCAGAGGATACCTGGGCTGGATTTCAAAGAATTGGGATTGGTGTCGGGAGTGGTCATCCCGCAGAAGTTCAAAGCTCCAGTTTTTGCTAAGTATGATGGGGTGTCCTGCCCAAAACTCCATATTATCTCTTATGTCAGAAAGATCCAGCCCCACACCGCTGATAGAAATTTGTGGGTTCATTTATTTCAAGATAGTCTGTCAGGGACTCAGCTTGAATGGTTCTACCAACTGGAGGGAGCCAATGTCCAAAATTGGGAAGATCTGGCTGCTATGTTCTATAAGCAGTATCAATATAATGTCGACCTTGCTCCTACTCGTACTCAACTCCAGAGTATGTCCATGGGTGCAAGTTAAGGCTTTAAAGACTATGCGCAGAAATGGAGAGACTTAACTAGAAGAGTTCAACCTCCGTTGTCTGATAGGGAGTTGGTTGATATGTTTCTGGGGACGCTATCTGGTCCATTCTTTAATCACTTGATCGACAGCTCATCAGCTGGTTTCACCGAGCTTATTTTAACTGGAGAAAGAGTAGAAGCTGGGATTCAGAGTGGAAAGATACATAAGGATGCCTTTTCGAGCTCAGTAACAAAGACTTTTACCGGTAAGAAGGAAGCCAGTGCCATCTACAGCCCGAGGGGCCAAAACAGGGTTGAACATCGTCAGACAGTAAGTTCCATAATGATACCTAGGCCTACAGTTTCTCCACAATGCAATAATCAACAAAGAGTGGAAAGACCACAATGGCAGTTTACCCGAATCAACATGACATTGGATGAAGTTCTACCTCATCTGTTGAGATCCAACTTGGCAACCTTGAAAGAGGCTCCCAAGAATCCAAATACCACATCTCCTCGATATAACCCAATTGCTCGGTGCGCCTATTGTGATATGGTGGGAAACTGACTCGAGGTGTTTTGTGTTTGTGTTTGCAAATGTTGCGGTCTAGCAAGAGTTGCCACCGACTTTTCTTTTATCCAAAAAAGGAAAGGTGAAAAAGCACAGGAAAGACCTTTAGAGATATTTTCTTGAGTTCGGGGGGTAGATTATGAAAATGGAAGGTATTAGCATCCTTTTCATCCATGGGTTTCCATGGGCTTTTAGTTACTTGCTAGATCACTTGCTTTTGTTTGAATGTGTGCTTGTGAGGTGGGTTTTTAAAGTATTTTGAAAATGTAACTTTGTAATGATTCTCGTTTCTATAAGAATGCATACAAAGTGTTTGTTTAGAAAATGTTTTCAAGAAAGTGTTTGTGAGATGTGTTTTTTGAAAGTGATTTTGAAAAGGGTTTCCTTTGTAATAGTTCTCGTTTCTATAAGAACGTGTACAAAGTGTTGTTTTCAAAAGTGTTTCAAAATGAGAGTGTTGGTGTATAAAATGTTTTTGTAGTGAGCAAGCGAGTAACTAAGAGCGAACCTACCTACTCAAAAGGTCTTAGATGTGTTTTTCCTCCTCCTTTAGATATTGCTATCTTACCATTGATTTGGTAAGAAGCCCCATCGTTGGATGTGAAGGGACGAGTGTGGGACGTTTGAATAGTCATAGAAGGCAACCTATGAACGTTTTAGCAAAGTCATTTAGGGACTAGATCGTTTTACCGAAGGCAACATCGAGGGTCATCGAGGGACTACGATCTTTTATCGAGGGTCTTTTGCTAAAACGCCCATGTTCAAGGGACATGACTATTTTTCCGATAGGCAACAAAGTGAGATTACTCTAAGGGTGTATGTGTGCAAAGTGTGTTTCATTGCATGCATTTTAGTCTTTGATTAGGGTGATCTATTTGTTGATTTTCATATCTGGCCATACACACCCTAATTACTAGCATTTACATTTGAAAGTGATAAGTTGCAAAAATGTAAAGTCCTATGCTATTACAATATTTAGGGGATGGGGGTACATATTTATGAATGGGGATTGCAAATAAAATAAAATCCTAAATTATTATTACAACCATATCGAATGGATAAGAATGTACAAAAGATGTAAAATGGACTTATTTTATTTTAAGAAAGTATTTTTGATCTTTTGTTTTAAGAAATAAAATAAAGCATGTAAAAAAATGTTTTTGATGTCTTTTTGATTAATGAAAAATAAAGTAATAGCAAAAATAGTAAGGAAAAGAAAAATAGAATCAGCGTATTGCTGACTAAAGGAGGTCAGAAGTTCTTACTCTGGCCTGCTGCAAAACATATATCTTGTTAGTGAAAAAATGGGTGAAGTCAGAAGTTCTAGGTCCACTGGGAATAAGGTAGTTTTCAGAAGTTCTGATACCACCGACAACAAAGTAGATTTCAGAAGTTCTGATACCACTGGCAGAACTTGGTCTCCCTCTCCATGCTAGTCAGAATATCTCCAACTTGGTCATTTCTCAACAAAACAGAAGATATACTTATGACAGTTATAGCAAGTGTCATAGTGTTTCAGAAACAAGAAATATCAGAACTATAAATCAGAGGCAAGTATGAATTTGCTAATCCTAATTCTGAGTTCTAATTTCTTCAAGAAGTTCTGAACTGATTTATTCCCTACTTAGGCAGGCAGATGCATGAGATCTCAGAATATGTACAACATCAGAAACATGATATCTACATTGTATTTTGGAACATGCAAATCTGGTAATGCTTAAGTAATATGGTGAGAGTCAGCAGAAGCTTACCTTGCAACTGGAAGAGATTCTGTGAACCGGAGTTAACTTTAACTCTGATGATGTTCTGAGCAGCTTCTTCACGTACTCAGTAGGCTGGAAGTTTTCAACTTTTGGAACAAAAAAGGGGTAATATTCTGATTTCTTTGAGGTGGAGGTGGATGGAGAGTGTATAGTAGTATGAACACAGAAGTTAGGATAACTTCTAATATGTGAATCAGCAACTGCGTGGATGGTTTCAATCAAGAAGCACTTAAGGACAAATGAAGTTTGAATGCAAGGAATCAAAAGTTAACAGTTTTTGGAACTCTTGGAATTTTGGCAGGGGTTCAAGGCTTTCTTTTCTCAAATTTTAGACCCTTTCACAGTTGCAAATGTAGTTAAATTTATAGGCAAGGATTTAGTAGCTTGGAGAAATCAAAGGTACAACCATCATATGCTAGGCGCTGACATGTTCTTGAAGCAAGTTCAAACAAGTATGGTTCAAGGCACAAAGTAAGGTGGTTAGCAGCTTTTAGCCGTGCCTAAGCTGGATTTGTAAGCATGAATCAAGGAAAAGTACCCTCAGAAGCAAAAGTGAAGCATGGGCCCAACATATACTTTGTACAAAATCTACTTTTCAAGGACAGCAAAGGTACTTTTATGCCACACGTGGGGAAATCCTTTGGATAAAGACTCAAAAGTGGTTGTGAGCATTAAATGAGCATTAAATGATGATGAGATTTATCAAATCAGAAACCCTACCATGTAAAACTCTGCCTCATTGTTTGATTCCGGGTCAGAAGTTCAGCTTCAGCATCATTTAGAGTGAACATCCAACTTCTGATCTTTGTATCTTCTGGCTCCAGCATGTTCTGAGGGAGTCCTCAGACTTTCTAGGAAGCTTGCAACACGCCTTGTAACCTTCTTTGAATTACCCTGGCAAACTCTGACTGATCCTTTGTGAAAACCTGCCCAGAAGTTCTAACCAAACTCTGCCTTGAGAGTATCTAGAATTTGGTGAGTGTTATGGTGATAATCTGGTCAGAAGATCAGAAACGTAACCTCCAAATGCTGAAGGGGCATATTCTGACTGGAGCGTTGAACATAGCCTCCATATGCTGAAGAATCATGTTCTGACTGAAGCATCATGTTCTAAACCGTGTTTGCAACTTCTGACTGCACTTGCATAGAGCCTAGCTCAGAAGTTCTAAAGTATCATATTCTCTAGACACTTAGAAAATTTACTAAACGTTTAGAAAATTTGATTTTCAAACTAACTTCTGACTTTTGATTTTTGATGAACCAATTTCATGCCTTAATGAAATATGATTCTTGGAACTTTATTTTTTGATTCAAAAGTCATAGTTTGACTCCTTTGGTGTGCAAATGACCATTTTTCCCTTATGAGTGATTTTCTTAAAAAGTTGTAATTCAAGACTTGGAACTTGATAGAAACAAACCTGAGAGTCCAGGATGATCCTTTTAGAAATGGGAGGGAAAATTTTGGGGGTACAATAGTTGCCCCTATTCAATCTTCTTAAGCCTGAGGATGTAGATTGGTTGATCTGCCTTTCGTGATCTGAAGGCGGAAGATGATTGAACACTAGAGTGCCCAGAAATTTGCACTCGCATGAAATAATACTAACTGGTGGTGTCGGGAATGGGCTTACAGATGCCATTTGGAAGGCGACGGGAAATCACAGGAGACGGTCTTAAAGATGCCATCTAGAAAAGATTGGTTGCATAAGAAATTCCTGGATGAGAGTTCCTGTACCTGCTGTCGAGGGGGAACTTTGCCGGGGGATGTTGACTTATGCACTGGGGAGTAAAGTCTAGGAGCTTCGATTGTCTACTTCTCTACTGAGGAATTATCTCCTGACTGAGGAGGTGAAAGTAGAACGTATACCTGGTCAGGGTCCAGGCCGTACAACCACTCACTGGGGAAATGTGAAATCGACCGTATCTGGTCAGGTCCAGGCCTTGCAGTGTTGCAAACTACTGCTTGGAGATAAATGAGAAGGGACCTGGATAGTAGGGTTACTTCGAAATGAAAACCTGGGTAGTAGGTTTACTTCGAAATGAAAACCTGGATAGTAGGGCTTGGTGAAGGAACTTGGGTAGTAGGGTTACTTCGAAATAAAATCCTGGATAGTATGGCTTGGTGAAGGAACCTGGGTAGTAGGGTTACTTTGAAATGAAAACCTGGATAGTAGGGCTTGGTGAAGGAACCTGGGTACTAGGGTTACTTCGAAATGAAAGCCTGGATAGTAGGGCTTGGTGAAGGAACATGGGTAGTAGGGTTACTTCAAAAGGAAAGCCTGGATAATAGAGCTTGGTGAAGGAACCTGGGTAGTAGGGTTACAGTGAAATGAAATCCTGGATAGTAGGGCTTGGTGAAGGAACCTGGGTAGTAGGGTTACATCGAAATAAAATCCTGGATAGTAGGGCTTGGTGAAGGAACCTGGGTAGTAGGGTTACTTCGAAATGAAATCCTGGATAGTAGGGCTTGGTGAAGGAACCTGGGTAGTAGGGTTACTTCGAAATGAAAGGCTATATAATAGGGCTTGGTGAAGGAACCTTGGTAGTAGGGTTACTTCAAAATGAAATCCTGGATAGTAGGGCTTGGTGAAGGAACCTGGGTAGTAGGGTTACTTTGAAATGAAAGCCTGGATAGTAGGGCTTGGTGAAGGAACCTGGGTAGTAGGGTTACTTCGAAATGAAAGCCTGGATAGTAGGGCTTGGTGAAGGAACCTGGGTAGTAGGGTTACTTCGAAATGAAAGCCTGGATAGTAGGGCTTGATGAAGGAACCTGGGTAGTAAGGTTACTTCAAAATGAAAGCCTGGATAGTAGGGCTTGGTGAAGGAACCTGGGTAGTAGGGTTACTTCGAAATGAAATCCTGGATAGTAGGGCTTGGTGAAGGAACCTGGGTAGTAGGGTTATTTCGAAATGAAAGCCTGGATAGTAGGGCTTGGTGAAGGAACCTGGGTAGTAGGGTTACTTCGAAAAGAAAGCCTGGATAGTAGGGCTTGGTGAAGGAACCTGGGTAGTAGGGTTACTTCGAAATGAAAGCCTGAATAGTAGGGCTTGGTGAAGGAACCTGGGTAGTAGGGTTACTTCGAAATGAAAGCCTGGATAGTAGGGCTTGGTGAAGGAACCTGGGTAGTAGGGTTACTTCGAAATGAAAGCCTGGATAGTAGGGATTGGTGAAGGAACCTGGGTAGTGGGGTTACTTCGAAATGAAAGCCTGGATAGTAGGGCTTGGTGAAGGAACCTGGGTAGTAGGGTTACTTTGAAATGAAATCCTGGATAGTAGGGCTTGGTGAAGGAACCTGGGTAGTAGGCTTACTTCGAAAGGAAAGCCTGGATAGTAGGGCTTGGTGAAGGAACTTGGGTAGTAGGGTTACTTCGAAATGAAAGCCTGGATAGTAGGGCTTGGTGAAGGAACCTGGGTAGTAGGGTTACTTCGAAATGAAAGCCTGGATAGTAGAGCTTGGTGAAGGAACCTGGGTAGTAGGGTTACTTCGAAATGAAAGTCTGGATAATAGGGCTTGGTGAAGGAACCTGGGTAGTAAGGTTACTTCGAAATGAAATCCTGGATAGTAGGGCTTGGTGAAGGAACCTGGGTAGTAGGGTCACTTCGTTTGATCTTGTAGATTGGTTGACCCGTTTGGTTTCGGGAACTGATTTTCTCTTGGTTGCTTGCAGATAAGACATGTATAACTGCTGGAATTGTTAGTGATAACTATCTTTCCTGAAAAGGTAAGAAGGTTAGTTATATGCGATGCATAAAATGCAGGGTGAGATGATGTTCTCAAAATAAATGAGAATATGTTGTATGTGATATGTGTGCGCATGTCATGAGGTATGTTCATGAAATGTTAGTTGTGACACATCCGAGTATGGGAAAATAAATCCCTGACTACTGCTGGAGAATAAATATTCTATCGAGATGAGATGCTGGAGGATAACTCTATGGGGATCAACTTAGAGGAAGAGATACTCCGTTGGTAGACCTGCTGACACGGAGGAATAAACTCAGCTGGGGATCAACTTAGAGGAAGAGATACTCCGCTGGTAGACCTACTGACCTGGAGGAATAAACTCAGTTGGGGATGAAATTCCGTTGCTGGAGATGTTGAGCTCTATGATACGGTGGGAGAACTGACTTGAGGGTTTGTGTTTGTGTTTGCAAATGTTGCGGTTAGCAAGAGTCGCCACCGACTTTTCTTTTATCCAAAAGGAAAGGTGAAAAAGTACAGGAAAGACCTTTGAGATGTTTTCTTGAGTTCGGGGGGTAGATTATGAAAAGGGAAGGTGTTAGCACCCTTTTCATCCATGGTTTTCCATGGGCTCTTAGTTACTTGCTGGATCACTTGCTTTTGTTTGTTTGAAAATGTGTTTGGTGTAGTTTTGAAAGTATTTTGTAAAAGAGGCCATTCGTTTAGGCAATCTTTGTAATGATTCTCATTCGTAAGAATGTCTACAAAGATGTTTGTCTTTTGAAAATGTTTTCAATGTTTGTAAGATGTTTTTGAAATGTGTGTTTGTTTTGAAAATAACAAGGATATTTGTTTGAAATTAGAGCAAGTAACTAGAAGCAATCTACCTACTCAAATATCTTTCTTATGCATTTTTTATTCCTTTGACATTGTTGTCTTACCATTGATTTGGTAAGCAACCCTATCTTTGGATGTAAACAGGACGGACGTGGGTCATCGTATAACCATGATTAGCAATGTTTGCAAAGTATCTTAGCATTTTTGAGGGACAAGACTATTTTTTGTAAGGCAACTTTGAATAGCGTCATCGAGGGACTATGATCTTATACTTGTTTGTTTTGCCAAGATACTTCGCATGCATAATATGGCCATTTTTTGTATAAGGAAACCAAGTGGAGAAACCCTAAGGATGCTTGTGTGCAAATGTATCATTTTCATGCTTTGACTTTATCTTGTATTTAGGGTTGTCTATTTTGATTTGTTTTGATCTTATCATACAAACCCTAATTACTAATCATGGCATGTAAAGCGGTAAATTGCATAATGTAAATATTACTAAGCTATTACAACAATTTTATGGCAGGGGGGAATACAAATTTGAATGGGGATTTGCAAGAATGTAAACCTAAATAAATTATTACAACCAAATCGAATTTGTACAATTATTAGAATAAATAATATACAATATTTAAATATGCAATATAATGTACATGTAAGAAAATTTTTTTGTCTTGTTTTTATGTAAAAGAAATTTTAATCTAAACCTAAAAATATAAGGAAAAGAAATTAATTTTTTTGAAGGGAGGCTTAACCCTAATTATTATTTTAAAAGAAAATAAAGTTCTTATATACTATTTTTTATGTATTTTTGTATTAAAATAATAAATAATATTGTATAAAAATATAAAGTTTTTATATATGCAAAAATAAATATTTATAAGTATGGAATGAAAAAGAAATAAATAAATTAAACTAAATATATTTTAATTATATTTTACAAGTTTATTAAGAAAATATATGATATATACTAAAAATAAAATATATTTTTATGTGAAAAATAAACTAAAAATGCAATATTATCAAATTTATATTTTTAAGGATTTTTTATGCATTAAAGAAAATATTTAATAAACTAAAATGAAAATAAAACAAATAAAATAAAAATGCAAAAATAGTTGGACAAGGGGGGTGTTCTGAACAATCCAGTGGTGAGAGTTAGAAAAAAAAGCTAAGCCCAACGTGAGGCCCAAACCTGCAAAAAGTCAAAACTGAAAGTGGAAAAAAAATGTGAAAAACAAAAGTAGCGTCCAGGTTCGAACCCAGGACATGGGTCTTACCAGCGTGCTACTTTGCCACTGGGGTGGCTATACACCCATTGTTTTAAGTGAAACAAAAATAGTATAACATGAACAAAGCCCTTACCCTGTACTTCATCTTCTTCCTCAAGCTTGACCAGATGTCCTGTAACTCTCTCATTCTTCCATGAAAATGAAAACTCATAACATGAAAGTTGTAGTACTTGATCTCACGATTCTAACCATATAAGTTATGTGAACTAACAATCAAAGGTCAGAAAGAATTTTAACAGCCCTAAATTTAAACCTAATATTTTCAGATACTTCAAGTTCTAAATTCTCTCAACTCAAGTAAAATAAATGCAAGATAAAGGTATGTACAATTTCGTTGTAATGAAGACTACATTATTTATTCACAAATCGTGACCAATGGTTGCCTGTACAAGGAGATAAAAGTTGAGATTTTACCTTCTTCAGTTGAAATCATGGATGGAACTGGAGTGAGTTTGATGGAGGCCTGATGCTTGTTTGAGCTTCCTTGAACCTTCCTGAACGTGTTCCAACCCTTGCCTTACTTTGAAAGTGCCTGAAACTCCCTGGCCAAGTCAACCTGCAAGCTTTGAAAACAAAAATGGAAGATGATGGAGAAGTGGTTACAGTACAGGGATGAGGGTCTGGATTGGTTTGATATTGAGTAGGTAAGATGTTTTGATGATCAAGACTAGAAACGCACGAGCCAAATGAGAGATTGGTATGCTTATGCAAAAACTGCAAGCTTTGACAGTTTTCTGGTGTTTTTGAGCTTGGGAGTGTTTTCAGGCTTCAACCAATCGTGTCTTGTGTTGTATTATGTTTGTATATTAGTATGGAAAAGGTCCTAAGTCAGCTCTTCCACTGATTTTCAAGTTATAGGCTTTTGGCACACTTTCTTGCTTTTGAAGCAAAGTGAAGGGACAAGGCTTATCATGCTTGTACTGGCTTTCTTAGGGTTGGTATGAACTTGTACAATTTGCCTTAGGCCTGCTGTAATACCCCAAATTTGTCCTACCCTTCTACTTTTATCTGGTTTATGCATTGTCGTGCTTTTCTCATGTACATATTTCCATTAGGTCATTTAACATTGCATACATTCGCTAACAACATAACTTGGCATGGGATCAAAGATTTTGAGGTGTACGGTTTCTCTTTGGCTTTAAGAGTCTCACTTTCATTCAAGGCTGATTCATGTTATTTACTTAACAATCTTTGGCTTATGGAGCTAGGGTTTTTGTGTGCATGATTCATCGAGAATTTCTTGCATCGGGATATTATAAGACATCCATCTTTAAGGTCCCTTCAAAAGCATCAAGTGTTTACTACCTTCTCAATGACTCGGATTCAAATGAGAATGCTTTGAATTAAGGTTTTTGTACTTATCTTCATCGTTGCAAGGGTTAGATTCCTGATAGGAGTCTATGGGTTTGAGGATGCTTGGGTGATACTTTGGTTGCTCGGGATACAGGGTACAAGATATGGTTTGTGGATTCAAAACATCATCACTCTGTTAGATATCAGTTACTTATCATGCAAGTTAAGTCTGACTCAAATTCAGAGAGTTAAAATTAGAGGTTCATTGAGAATGCAAGATAACTTGGATTTGAAGTCGATTAAAGTGGTTCCATTATGAAAATTTGGTAAGTATTCGATCATAAGGATGTTTTTGAAAGCAAGATGCAAAAGATAAGGGCTAAGACACAAAGGCATTCACACAAAGTTCAACATTGTTCAAACTCTTCATCCGTAAATTTCATCATCCTTTATCCAAGTTTATCCAAACTAAATCATTTCCAAATCCATCATTCATAATTATCATTCAACAAAATCTTGTTCAAATTTCTCATTATTCATTCGAACATTAAATAATAATAAACATGGATTTCTGAGTGATGGAAATAAAGTATGGATCTTTTTGTCATGGAAAGCTTCAAACTTGAAGTTCCGTTCGAAATGTTATTCAAGTATCGATAAAATCTTATCCAAATTCATTCAAAGTGAAATTAGAGTATGGAAGCATCATTCATTTATCATCCATCAAAATTAGGGATCTATTCCAAATTCTTCCATCAATGTTTGTTTCGGGGACTTAAGCTAAGTATTCAAAATAGCGTGGATACTACGTGGAAATCATTTGAAAAGAAATAAAATGGGAGAAATTTCATCAAATTCAAAGATATTCAAGCATATTGTATAAGTTCTATCAAAGTTCGTTCAACTTCATTCAAAATGACAAGAATACAAAGTTCTAAACATGACAGTATGAATTTGGTCCTAAAACATAAGAATTCTAAGTTTCTATACTTATGAACTTCATGCTTTTGGTTGCAAAAACCAAAATTCAAGCTTCCATAACATCTCAAAGTAATCTCCATGCTTGATGCCCTTATGTCTTGAATTTCTTCACCATGTTTTATTCGCATCATCTATGACCAAACTTGCTGTTAAAACCATCTTCAATATACCTTTTCATTCACCATGCCAAGCTGCACCACTGAACCTGCACCACACACATTCATTATCATGATCATAAAATCTAAAAATATAGCATACAACTAACATGTTCATGCACACATCAAGTCACCCTGCTATTACAAGAATACCATGACATCACATCTGCTTGCTAACCTCACTCCACCTTCGATTTATTTTCATAACCAAAAATAACTGATACTAAGAGAAATCCATCTCGGTAATTCACTTCATTAACTTTCCTAACATATTTTTTCTAACCTCTCCTTAACCATAACAAACTAACAGTAATTCCTAACAGTCCTTTTCTAACTCATTCCTAACTGTAACCAACCTATACCCAATTCCCCAACCAACTTCCTATAACTGTTTTCTATAACAAACTAACAGAATCTCTAACACTGCAAAACAGAATAACTACCATAACTAACTTAACAAACTGATAACAAAACTTCCAGCATATACATAATAGAGATCACAAATAGATCTTAAAGGAGGGCAGAGGGGATTCAATTTTTTAGATTTTATTCTTTATTTACAAACACAGAAAAGTCAGGAAAATTAGATATAGAGCAAACTCACCAAGAAAACCAGCAATCTCTTTCTTCTTCAACCGGCCGCATCATTCTCCAAGAACCTTGATCGATCGCCAAAATCGCTTTCAATCTTCAACTTCGAAAATCTCCCATTGGCATCAATTCTCCGACGGAACCCTTAACCGGCATATCAAGCTTCATCATCTGCATTCGTTCACTCTGCGTTTTTCAACTACTTCGCAACATCACCATCACGGTTCCTGCATCAGCGTAACCGCAACATCAAAATCTTCACCTTCGCACCACCTCAATGATCCGCACAAAGTTGATCCGCACAAAGTTGATCCGCACAAAGTTGATCCGCACAAGGCGTGTAACGGTTTCTACATAGGAGGAAATTGAATCAGAAAAACACAATCGCTAAAACATGAAAAGAAAGAACGAAGACGCATACCTTTGCCTATCTGGATTTCTTGCAACCCCGACACGGTCGGAAAGCCGCCGGAGCGACTCCGGCAGGTAAGGCTTGAGCTCTCTCTTTCTTGATTCAGTTTTACTACAATCTCCGTTGGTGTAGACGCGTCGTGTTTGGTAGTTCATTTCGATTTGGAGATGATGAATGAGGTTGAGGACAGAGGCGAATCGTGAACGGAATGTCAAAGGTGGTGAGGTCCGTGATTGATTCGAAACGGAGGCGTGAGGAGGAATTGCCGGAGGGGAGGGGATTTACGGCGGAGATGGAATCGGAAATCGGAAGAGGCGAAGCGTCGAGGCGTCCGTTGATTCGAATGGAGACGGAGAACAAAGAGAGCGAGCATGGAGGTTTGTTTTGGTGTAGATTGGAGAAGAGATGAGAGCATCGAAGATTGGATGAAGGAGTACGGCGGCGGAATGAGTTCGTGGTGCAGCTCTACGAAGAAGAAGAGAACAACTCAGTCTTCCTAACCCTATTCCCTTTTCAATTTTCATGTTTTTTTTATTTTATTAGTTTTAATTTCTTTTATTATTTTTTAATAGCATAACAATAAATAAATAAAAAAACCGAATTCAATAAAATAAACAAAATTGGACCGAAAGTGGCATCTGGACCGGAATACTTTGGGCTGAATAGTTTTTGGAAATCAATTGCTGCCAATAAAAAAACTGTTTCATGGGCCCTTCCGCATGGGCCTAACGCCCAACTTTTTGGTGGCTATACAACACTATTATCTACACTACACCCCCCTGAATTCAGCTTGTACCACCCTGATCCTTCTAATTTTTCTTTCTTTTTATTTTAGTTTTTCTTTTAGTTTTTTTTCTCTTAATTGATAATAAAATGATACAAAACAATAGAATATTTTAGAATTCTTTGGAATTTCCTTTTTTAGGATTTCAATTAGAATTTTTTCTATTTTATTTTTCATATTTGGTAATCATTTTTATTGACTTTTTTTAGTCAAGATTTTTGTGATAGCATTGATATAACTCTTGCAATATGAAATGTTCGGGGTTAATTCTTCAATCACTTGCCCAAGGGAACCTTGATAGAATTTTCTTACCGCTTGCACAATTTTGAAGAGGCAACGGACCTTCTCCGTTCGGTATCGTCACAAATCTATTTTATTCTTCATTTTCGTACTTTATCGCAATCCATATGCATACTAACATTAGGTAGAATTCCCTCAAAATTCTAACTTTAGGTCTAACAATGCACAATAACATTAGGTTTAGAAGTAAGCTAGTCTCTTTTTGACTTTTCTTTTCCTTTGGCATACACATCTAAAAACAAAGACTTTTTTCTATTCGAAATTCAAAACACTTTAAAATTACTGATGAGAATCACGCTTTTGCTTAGTACGGGAAATGATAAGCGGGTCTCTTCTCGATCTTATCGTTCTTCATCTCAAGCATAGGTGTGGTTCAATTCTCAAAGACCCCTTTCATGACTAAGTAGAAAAATGGCTAATATCTCTCTCTTGAGGTCAATCAGTCATCATCTACAACGAAAATACAAAACAAATTCAAACCATTTTGTCCGCTCGAGCACCTTTTCTTTAAAACCCTTTTCAGGTAAGGACACGATTAATTTACTTCTGTGCCAACGCATAAGTCTCCAAAGGTCGAGCTACGGCAGAAGGCGGAATTAACTTCGTCCACAAAAAACATCTACAACAAAATATAAACCAACTCAAATATTTTGTGCGCTCGAGCACTTTTCTAAGAAAACCTTTTCAGGTAAGGACACGATTAATTTACTTCTGTGCCAACGCATAAGTCTCCAAAGGTCGAGCTGCGGCAGAAGGCGGGATTAACTTCGTCCATAAAAAACACAAACAAACAAAAACATATGAGCCGAACTACGGTAGCTCTGATTCCTCAAAAAGGATACATAGGCATTGGGGTAGGGCCCAAGCGAGCACGATTTTATTTTCCCTACATTCTTTTTCTCCTTTCTTTTGCATGCATTTTCCCTCCAGTAGTATAGCAGACAGTAAGCATAGATTAAACACACCCATAAGATAGATAACAAGAGTGGATACCGTAGAGTACTACGGGCGTGTGGGGTGCTAATACCTTCCCCTCGCGTAACAGACTCCCTTACCCGATCTCTCAGTCGGAAGACCGTGACTTCTCCTTTCTCAGGTTTTCTCGATGTTTACCTTTCCCTACATGTGGGATAAAAGACGTTCGATGGCGACTTCATTGTTTGATGATTTTCAGCCGGTTGTTTCAGCTGGCGACTTCACTGGGGAATAGGTCGACCAAATGCTGGTCCATCCCGGAGTCGCTCCTAGCTCTTGCTTTCTTTTCTTTGGGTGCTTATTTTTACATGCTTTCAGTTTATTCACTCATTCTTGAGCATACGTATGCATTGCATTTTACTGTTTTCCATATACTACTGTTGTACAAGATTTGCTTCTTGTTTGGGTTGGGATGCTACTATTGAGGTAAAAGGCCCAGTACCCAGGCCAGAGTGCACTAGGACACCTAGGAATAGAGTGGGGACATGACGGCTATAGGACGTGGTCCGATTAGTGCAGTCATTTCATATACCACGCTCGGATGAGGTTCAAATGAATTACTATCGGCACCCACGTCTGTGGGCAAGCCCATAGCACTTTCAGGCGAACCCGTGATTTTTGAGTTACCATTATCTTACCCTGACCTAGTTTTCACCCGTGAGTGGGGAGGGAATTTTTATCACAGGTACAGATGGTGACTGTGTTCAGATGGTTATTCAGGTACAAATGGTGACTATGCTCAGACAGTGGCTATTGGTTATAATGGCTATGTTCTGGATTTCTGTTCCGACTTGATGCAGATGCTATATCTTGTTGGTGGCCGTATGGTTCTCAGATTTATTTTCTGAGATCCTGACTTGTTTACCTGGAGGTTCATTCAATCTTTCAATCTTGGTATTCCCAGCATGTTCAGAAATTCTCAACAGTATCCAATGTTCCAGAAGCCTTGATCCCGGACAATGGGAGATCCACAGGGTACTTGGTTCTTATATATGCAGAAGTTATGTCGGACCTCTGATCTGATGATACTCACACGATTCAGAGCAGTGCAACAATCTTATTCAGAAATGATGGAACCTTGATCCTCTTTGATCCCATGCCTTTGCATACATAACATGGCTAACCACATGCTTAACATACATGTTCTGTTATTTCCTTAGAAATAACAGAACATGACATGACATTCATTCATGCACCCCATGCATATTCATGCATTCATTACAGGTATCCGAAGATTGGGGATTCTTATTCAGACCTGGGGTTCTCTTTAAAGGTTCAACCTGATTTCTCTCCACACATGCTCAGAGATCAGTGATGGAATAACTCTGAGTGGTACATGCAAGCTTTGGCTCATAATCAGAAACTTCTTCAAGCAGGAAGATAATGGATTAAATACTCAGATAAGCCAGGTCATGGAAACTCTGATGATGATGTCTACTATTTCTTTAAGACATGATATGCTTGGTGATGCATATTATACTGGGGCACCTGGCCAATCGATTGAAGAAGGTATGTCATCCAGAGACCAAGTCCAAGACTGGATCAATTCAGGGACTGTTGTGTTCACATCAAATCTGAAAGGGGATTCTGTCGCACACTCGAGCATCAAGACTACAGAAAGTCGTCAGAATCAGCAAGTCCATACGGAGTCAAGTCTCCTCAACAATGGCAATCATTGGTTTCTTTTACTGCATTTTCATTTGCATTCTTGCTTGTTTGTTTAAACATTGCTTGTATATAGAAACTTGTATATTTTTGAACGAAAATCTTAATGCAATAAGTATGCTTGTCTTGAAGTATTCCTTTCATTTTTATTCATCCATTCGTTATCACTCTTTAAATGTTTTACTTGCATATTGATGCCAGATTTCCAAGTCTTATGCTTAGGTAAAGATTCAAAGGAGGGTGACGACAATCTAAAAATGCAAAAATCTCTGGTTGGTACGCTTTTGAGTGAGACCCTGCTGACGATGTACAGGCCTTGTTTCAATCCCCAAACACCGGAGATATAAGGGAGATAGACCCTCGTCAACCCCTCTGAGCCTTCGAAGTAGGAGTTTCCTTTCTGTTCAGAAAAAAAACCTCATTTCAACCATGGGGCGGGTAGTGTTCAGCTAATCTGATCAAGCATTTAGAACTCATCAAGGGTGTGCATCCAAGGATACAACAATGGTTATCCATCAAAAGGTTGAGGGAAGTCAAAACCACAATGGTTAACCCTCATCTAACAACAATGTGCATCAATTAACAATACCCCAATGAGTATCCCTCGCACGTCAAAAGGTTAACAAATGATGATACAACAATGGCTATCCATCATCTACTAAAGACTCAGGCAGTCACGATCACTTCCAACAAATCAAAAACAACGCCAAGATCAACGACTTGTTCAAAATGAAAAAATACGGATAAGAAAGAAACAAAAATCCCCGCTAAGTCGAAGCTTGAAAACAAGTCGCTTAGGAAAAAATTGGGGCATCCCGCTGGACTTCCAAATCAAAATTCAAAAGAATTTGTCCAGGCAAAAATTAGGGAAAGCAAGAAAGAAATTGAAAAGCCTAAAAGGCGAGAAAAGGATTACCAACGAAAATCCTCATCAAAGAACAAGGTCATCTGATCAGACACCAAAAACAGAAGTTAGTGACTGTCGTGTCCAAGAAACCACAGTGGTTCCTCAACCATTTCAAACTCTTCTCGAGAGATGAACGCTTATATCAGGTCAACTGAACATAGGAATGGAGAACATCATGGAGAATGGGTGGGCACCAAATAATTTTGAGCCTTAAATCCTTTTTTCTAAAAACCGTGAACCAGACCACGTTACAACCCTTTCAAAGTCCTAACTGAAGCATGGGTCAATTTGAAAGCATGCTACAACAAGATAGCGTTTAACTGACTCCTAAGAGGTACGTTCCAATATCTGTCTTGGCATCATATGCTTGCATTATCTTTCATAAAAAAGGAATTTACAAATGTTTCTCTCTAGCTAGTGACTCGTTCACAACAGAGTTGTGACGTTATTTCATTCAAAGTTTTTTCAAACTTCAAGACTTACATATGCGTTGTATTAGAATTATCATTCTCATAATAAACATTCTTCTGCATACAAAACAACTGATTGACATCAAGTAAGTTTGCACAATGAACAATCGGTGAAGAGCTCAATCTTGTCAGAAAAGAGAGGCTTGAATACCCTGTTGAAGCAAGAGTCAGCTGCTACAAGAGAAATGACTAATCCAGAGGCATGTTAAACAAAAGATTCTGTCAAGAGAAATTATCTTGGTGCTTCACAGCTTGAGTACCCTTCAGGGATAAAGCTAGCAGATTCCATCAATCTGGGGCATTCCCTTAAAACTGCCAATCTGGGGCAATCAAGTCGAGAATCGATTTCTCCAAGCTCAGCCAAATCCGGGGCATTCCCTCAAAGTTATCAATCAGAGGTTATCACGTCGATTAATCTCTTCAAGCTCGATCAATCAGAGGCTATCACGTCGATAAATCTCCTCAAGTTTGATCAATCAGAGGCTATCACATAGAGAAATCTACTCAAAATCCATTCAACCTGGGGCAGTTACGTCGAGATTCGACAAATCTCTCCAAGAAAGTTGTAATCAAGAGAAGTTTATTTTGTGACTCAAGACATTGGGGCAGGCCACCTCATATCGTATTGTGGCACTAATATTCTGGTCTTCTATTCAACATAGATCTTCCCAGAGATCCTCCAGACATGGGCATTCCTCATTCGTACTTGCAAAGTTGCTCAAGCCAATTATGTTGTACGAGACTACGATCAAGCTAAAAGCACCATAACGGTCACCCTGACCTAGCCAGCACACGAAGCTTCCTTCATCTGCTACAGACAATTTCAAATCTGATTCCCCAAGTGAATTCAGAAAGTCTAGAATCGTCTTTTGACTCAGCACGCGTAAGTGCATCCTCAGTGGAGTTAATCAAGAACATCCCCAATGAAGCTAAACCGGGGCATTCGCAGAGCTAAAACCGGGGCATTCGCGAAGCTAAACCGGGGCATTCACAGAGTTCAACCGGGGCACTCGTAGGTGTTCATGCCCATCTCTTATCCCCAAGTGATTCAAGAGATAACTCCCCAGTGTGCGTAAACTTGGGACGTGTATTCAGAGAGATCCACATGGTGTTCAATATCCATTCTTCGGCATATTCACTTCTATCACCCCCTCAACAGTTCAGGATGTTTGGAAGTCTGGCAAGGTTATCTCTTCCCAACGGTATGATTCAAAATCCAGCATCGTACCTGAAGACTCGTTTCGTCGGCAATTCAATCTCCAACAGAGTCATCAACAATCTTCGGTATCATGGTCTCCCCAGGGAAATTTTTTATCAGTATCCCCAAAACTTTTGATACTGCAGACTTCCAGCATCGATATATATTGACATACCTAGTGATGAGCAGTGGTTCCCAGCAAACCTTCCCTTATCCCCATGAAGTTTATTTCTTCGCATTGCATATAGTTATCACTGCATAACATTTCATCCTCAAAAGCGCGTAGCCGATCCATCAGAGTGGATCTTTGCATCAAAAGAAATTCAAACATGCATACAAAGAATAAGCCAGACCAGGTACCTTACACAAAGACCTGAATTATTCAAGGACAACAATACGTCCCTACAGGAGGGTATCATGCCCAAAATACCCAATCAGTGACCTTCACCTTTTCAATGCCCAACAAAACCAATACACTTTGCCGTTCTAAACCCAGTTCTTGTCTGGTAGTCAGTTCCCTAAACACTCGTCCGTGTCCATTCCTAAGCACTCGTATGTGTCAAATTTCCTAAACACTCGTCCGTGTTTAAACTTTTGATACTCGTCCGTATCTCCTTTCAATACTCGTCCGTATTGAATCAAACACTCGTCCGTGTTTAACCTTTGATACTCGTCCGTATCTTCTTTCAATACTCGTCCGTATTGATTCAAACACTCGCCCGTGTTTAACCTTTTGATACTCACCTGTATCTTCTTTCAGTACTCGTCCGTATTGAATCAAACACTCGTCCGTGTTTAACCTTTTGATACTCGTCCGTATCTCCTTTCAATACTCGTCCGTATTGAATCAAACACTCATCCGTGTTTAACCTTTGATACTCGTCCGTATCTTCTTTCAATACTCGTCCGTATTGATTCAAACACTCGTCCGTGTTTAACCTTTTGATACTCGTCCGTATCTCCTTTCAATACTCGTCCGTATTGAATCAAACACTCGTCCGTGTTTAAACTTTTGATACTCGCCTGTATCTTCTTTCAATACTCGTCCGTATTGATTCAAACACTCGTCCGTGTTTAACCTTTTGATACTCGTCCGTATCTCCTTTCAATACTCGTCCGTATTGATTCAAACACTCGTCCGTGTTTAAAATTTTGATACTCGCCTGTATCTTCTTTCAATACTCGTCCGTATTGATCCAAACACTCATCCGTGTTTAACCTTTGATACTCGTCTGTATCTTCTTTCAATACTCGTCCGTATTGATTCAAACACTCGTCCGTGTTTAACCTTTCTTGATGCTCGTCCGTGTCGCTTATCTAAACAATCATCATGTCGTAACCCATGTTTTCATCGTCGAACCTGAGATCGCCTCTTGACTAGGTTCTTCCTTCAAATCACCGTCGAACCTGAGATCGCCTCTTGGCTAGGTTCTTCCCTTAAATCACCGTCGAACCTGAGATCGCCTCTTGGCTAGGTTCTTCCCTTAAATCATCATCGAACTTGAGATCGCCTCTTGGCTAGGTTCTTCCTTCAAATCATCGTCGAACCTGAGATCGCCTCTTGGCTAGGTTCTTCCCTTAAATCATCGTCGAACCTGAGATCGCCTCTTGGCTAGGTTCTTCCCTTAAATCATCATCGAACCTGAGATCGCCTCTTGGCTAGGTTCTTCCTTCAAATCATCGTCGAATCTGAGATTTCCTCTTGGCTAGGTTCTTCCCTTAAATCATCGTCGAACCTGAGATCGCCTCTTGGCTAGGTTCTTCCTTCAAATCATCGTCGAACCTGAGATCGCCTCTTGGCTAGGTTCTTCCTTCAAATCATCATCAAACCTGAGATCGCCTCTTGGCTAGGTTCTTCCCTCAAATCATCGTCGAACCTGAGATCGCCTCTTGGCTAGGTTCTTCCTTCAAATCATCGTCGAACCTGAGATCGCCTCTTGGCTAGGTTCTTCCTTCAAATCACCGTCGAACCTGAGATCGCCTCTTGGCTAGGTTCTTCCTTCAAATTATCATCGAACCTGAGATCGCCTCTTGGCTAGGTTCTTCCTTCAAATCATCGTCGAACCTGAGATCGCCTCTTGGCTAGGTTCTTCCTTCAAATCATCGTCGAACCTGAGATCTCCTCTTGGCTAGGTTCTTCCTTCAAATCATCGTCGAACCTGAGATCTCCTCTTGGCTAGGTTCTTCCTTCAAATCATCGTCGAACCTGAGATCACCTTTTGGATATGTTCTTCCCTCAAATCATCGTCAAACCTGAGATCACCTCTTGGCTAGGGTCTTTTCCATGTACTTTGTCTTAGAACCTGAGATCGCCCTTTGGCTAGGTTCTCTGTCAAATCACTCTCATGTGTCACCTTAGGATCGTAGGTCGCCCGTAGACCCCGTCCGCTGTCTTTTCATACCAACCATTTGTCTTGTATTGGCATCAAGCCACGTTACAAGTCCAGTCTCTGTCTCTTCATTGAAAAAACAAATTTCTTTTCCCCAGCAGATCACAAAATAAATAAATAAAGAAAACACTTACTCTTCCTCCCAGGACAAATTTTCGGCATTGATATTTAATCATCTTCAACCTCGAACTTCCGAAAGGCACGCGCCAATCGTACTTTCAGGTTTAAGACGATTAAATAGGGGCAGCTGTAATACCCCAAATTTGTCCTACCCTTCTACTTTTATCTGGTTTATGCATTGTCGCGCTTTTCTCATGTACATATTTCCATTAGGTCATTTAACATTGCATACATTCGCTAACAACATAACTTGGCATGGGATCAAAGATTTTGAGGTGTACGATTTCTCTTTGGCTTTAAGAGTCTCACTTTCATTCAAGGCTGATTCATGTTATTTACTTAAAAATCTTTGGCTTATGGAGCTAGGGTTTTTGTGTGCATGATTCATCGAGAATTTCTTGCATCAGGATATTATAAGACATCCATCTTTAAGGTCCCTTCAAAAGCATCAATTGTTTACTACCTTCTCAATGACTCGGATTCAAATGAGAATGCTTTGAATTAAGGTTTTTGTACTTATCTTCATCGTTGCAAGGGTTAGATTCCTGATAGGAGTCTATGAGTTTGAGGATGCTTGGGTGATACTTTGGTTGCTCGGGATACAGGGTACAAGATATGGTTTGTGGATTCAAAACATCATCACTCTGTTAGATATCAGTTACTTATCATGCAAGTTAAGTCTGGCTCAAATTCGGAGAGTTAAAATTAGAGGTTCATTGAGAATGCAAGATAACTTGGATTTGAAGTCGATTCAAGTGGTTCCATTATGAAAATTTGGTAAGTATTCGATCATAAGGATGTTTTTGAAAGCAAGATGCAAAATATAAGGGCTAAGACACAAAGGCATTCGCACAAAGTTCGACATTATTCAAACTCTTCATCCGTAAATTTCATCATCCTTTATCCAAGTTTATCCAAACTAAATCATTTCCAAATCCATCATTCATCATTATCATTCAACAAAAGCTTGTTCAAATTTATCATTATTCATTCGAACATTAAAGAATAATAAACATGGATTCCTGAGTGATGGAAATAAAGTATAGATCTTTTTGTCATGGCAAGCTTCAAACTTGAAGTTCCATTCGAAATGTTATTCAAGTATCGATAAAATCTTATCCAAATTCATTCAAAGTGTAATTAGAGTATGGAAGCATCATTCATTTATCATCCATCAAAATTAGGTATCTATTCCCAATTCTTCCATCAATGTTTGTTTTAGGGACTTATGCTAAGTATTCAAAATAGCGTGGATACTACGTGGAAATCATTTGAAAAGAAATAAAATGGGAGAAATTTCATCAAATTCAAAGATATTCAAGCATATTGTACAAGTTCTATCAAAGTTCGTTCAACTTCATTCAAAATGACAAGAATACAAAGTTCTAAACATGACAATATGAATTTGGTCCTAAAACATAAGAATTCTAAATTTCTATACTTATGAACTTCATGCTTTTGGTTGCAAAAACCAAACTTAAAGCTTCAATAACATCTCAAAGTAATCTCCATGCTTGATGCCCTTATGTCTTGAATTTCTTCACCATGTTTTATTCGCATCATCTATGACCAAACTTGCTGTTAAAACCATCTTCAATATACCTTTTCATTCACCATGCCAAGCTGCACCACTGAACCTGCACCACACACATTCATTATCATGATCATAAAATCTAAAAATATAGCATACAACTAACATGTTCATGCACACATCAAGTCACCCTACTATTACAAGAATACCATGACATCACATCTGCTTGCTAACCTCACTCCACCTTCGATTTATTTTCATAACAAAAAATAACTGATACTAAGAGAAATCCATCTCGGTAATTCACTTCATTAACTTTCCTAACATATTTTTTCTAACCTCTCCTTAACCATAACAAACTAACAATAATTCCTAACAGTCCTTTTCTAACTCATTCCTAACTGTAACCAACCTATACCCAATTCCCCAACCAACTTCCTATAACTGTTTTCTATAACCAACTAACAGAATCTCTAACACTGCAAAACAGAATAACTACCATAACTAACTTAACAAACCGATAACAAAACTTCCAGCATATACATAATAGAGATCACAAATAGATCTTAAAGGAGGGCAGAGGGGATTCAGTTTTTTAGATTTTATTCTTTATTTACAAACACAGAGAAAAGTCAGGAAAATTAGATAATGAGCAAACTCACCAAGAAAACCAGCA
Organism: Vicia faba; assembly: GCA_948472305.1. Taxonomy (NCBI): domain Eukaryota; kingdom Viridiplantae; phylum Streptophyta; class Magnoliopsida; order Fabales; family Fabaceae; genus Vicia; species Vicia faba. The sequence continues at coordinate 751,169,198 of OX451739.1, forward strand.
ATCTCTTTCTTCTTCAACCGACCGCATCATTCTCCAAGAACCTTGATCGATCGTCAAAATCGCTTTCAATCTTCAACTTCGAAAATCTCCCATTGGCATCAATTCTCCGACGGAACCCTTAACCGGCATATCAAGCTTCATCATCTGCATTCATTCACTCTGCGTTTTTCAACTACTTCGCAACATCACCATCACGGTTCCTGCATCAGCGTAACCGCAACATCAAAATCTTCACCTTCGCACCACCTCACTGATCCGCACAAAGCTGATCCGCACAAAGTTGATCCGCACAAGGCGTGTAACGGTTTCTACATAGGAGGAAATTGAATCGGAAAAACGCAATCGCTTAAACATGAAAAGAAAGAATGAAGACGCATACCTTTGCCTATCTGGATTTCTTGTAACACCGACACGGTCGGAAAGCCGCCGGAGCGACTCCGGCAGGTAAGGCTTGAGCTCTCTCTTTCTTGATTCAATTTTACTACAATCTCCGTTGGTGTAGACGCGTCGTGTTTGGTAGTTCATTTCGATTTGGAGATGATGAATGAGGTTGAGGACAGAGGCGAATCGTGAACGGAATGTCAAAGGTGGTGAGGTCCGTGATTGATTCGAAACGGAGGCGTGAGGAGGAATTGCCGGAGGGTAGGGGATTTATGGCGGATATGGAATCGGAAATCGGAAGAGGGGAAGCGTCGAGGCGTCCGTTGATTCGAATGGAGACGGAGAACGAAGAGAGCGAGCATGGAGGTTTGTTTTGGTGTAGATTGGAGAAGAGATGAGAGCATCGAAGATTGGATGAAGGAGTACGGCGGCGGAATGAGTTTGTGGTGCAGCTCTACGAAGAAGAAGAGAACAACTCAGTCTTCCTAACCCTATTCCCTTTTCAATTTTCATGTTTTATTTTATTTTATTAGTTTTAATTTCTTTTATTATTTTTTAATAGCATAACAATAAATAAATAAAAAAACCGAATTCAATAAAATAAACAAAATTGGACCGAAAGTGGCATCTGGACCGGAATACTTTGGGCTGAATAGTTTTTGGAAATCAATTGCTGCCAATAAAAAAACTGTTTCATGGGCCCTTCCGCATGGGCCTAACGCCCAACTTTTTGGTGGCTATACAACACTATTATCTACACTACACCCCCCTGAATTCAACTTGTACCCCCCTGATCCTTCTAATTTTTCTTTCTTTTTATTTTAGTTTTTCTTTTAGTTTTTTTTCTCTTAATTGATAATAAAATGATACAAAACAATAGAATATTTTAGAATTCTTTGGAATTTCCTTTTTTAGGATTTCAATTAGAATTTTTTATATTTTATTTTTTATATTTGGTAATCATTTTTATTGACTTTTTTTAGTCAAGATTTTTGTGATAGCATTGATATAACTCTTGCAATATGGAATGTTCGGGGTTAATTCTTCAATCACTTGCCCAAGGGAACCTTGATAGAATTTTCTTACCGCTTGCACAATTTTGAAGAGGCAACGGACCTTCTCCGTTCGGTATCGTCACAAATCTATTTTATTCTTCATTTTCGTACTTTATCGCAATCCATATGCATACTAACATTAGGTAGAATTCCCTCAAAATTCTAACTTTAGGTCTAACAATGCACAATAACATTAGGTTTAGAAGTAAGCTAGTCTCTTTTTGACTTTTCTTTTCCTTTGGCATACACATCTAAAAACAAAAACTTTTTTCTTTTCGAAATTCAAAACACTTTAAAATTACTGATGAGAATCACGCTTTTGCTTAGTACGGGAAATGATAAGCGGGTCTCTTCTCGATCTTATCGTTCTTCATCTCAAGCATAGGTGTGGTTCAATTCTCAAAGACCCCTTTCATGACTAAGTAGAAAAATGGCTAATATCTCTCTCTTGAGGTCAATCAGTCATCATCTACAACGAAAATACAAAACAAATTCAAACCATTTTGTGCGCTCGAGCACCTTTTCTTTAAAACCCTTTTCAGGTAAGGACACGATTAATTTACTTCTGTGCCAACGCATAAGTCTCCAAAGGTCGAGCTGCGGCAGAAGGCGGAATTAACTTCGTCCATAAAAATCATCTACAACAAAATATAAACCAACTCAAATATTTTGTGCGCTCGAGCACTTTTCTAAGAAAACCTTTTCAGGTAAGGACACGATTAATTTACTTCTGTGCCAACGCATAAGTCTCCAAAGGTCGAGCTGCGGCAGAAGGAGGGATTAACTTCGTCCATAAAAAACACAAACAAACAAAAACATATGAGCCGAACTACGGTAGCTCTGATTCCTCAAAAAGGATACGTAGGCATTGGGGTAGGGCCCAAGCGAGCACAATTTTATTTTCCCTACATTCTTTTTCTCCTTTCTTTTGTATGCATTTTCCCTCCAGTAGTATAGCAGATAGTAAGCATAGATTAAATACACCCATAAGATAGATAACAAGAGTGGATACCGTAGAGTACTATGGGCGTGTGGGGTGCTAATACCTTCCCCTCGCGTAACAGACTCCCTTACCCGATCTCTCGGTCACAAGACCGTGACTTCTCCTTTCTCAGGTTTTCTCGATTTTTACCTTTCCCTACATGTGGGATAAAAGACGTTCGATGGCGACTTCATTGTTTGATGATTTTCAGCCGGTTGTTTCACCTGTAAGACTTATATGTACAATGGAGACAGGTTTAATGCTCAAGAATTGGAAAGTGGCAAAAGTTGAGCTTTTTCAAAATGGCAATGGTCACTTTATGCCATTTATGGAATTACAACTTGGATAATGGCTCTAGGGCTTGGATCAAAGCTTTGTCAACTGAGTAAGCATTAAATTAAGGAGTGAGGAACAAGTTTGGGACCTGTAAAGCATGGATTAGGCAGCATAGGTACTGATTGGAACTTTGTTCTTCATGAAATGGCTTGGACAAAAAGTGAGAAATTGCCAACTTCATCTCTTCGATTCTCTCTTCTCAAAAATGATATTGAGGAGTTCTTAGACATTTTGGAAAGCTTGCAATGTGATCTATAACTCATCTTTGAAATGCATTTCAAGATACCTCTTGGAACTAAGTGAAAAATTGCCATGAATTTGGGTCCAAAACCTGCCTAAATTATGGCAAAATTTTACTAAGTTATTTAATTCATGAGCATGTATTCATAAATTTATATCTTGAGATCCAAGCATATTTAGGGAAAAGTGTGTGAGGCAAAGTTGTAGATTTCATGGAGGTATACAACTTTCATGTTGGGAACTTTTTTGAATCATTATGCATCATGGTGAAAAAATGGCCTAAAGTTGAGAAAAAATAAGAAATTTTCTATACTTATAAAATTTTCTAAGTTAAGAAAATTTTCAAATTTAAACCCTAATCTTCAAACTTGGATTTCTTGATGAATAAGTTTAACATTTTGACATATTTTGATGGATTGTGACCCTTGGCACTTGATTTTGACCAAAAAGTCAAAGTTTGACTTTTCAGTGTACAGTTGACTTTTGATCAGTTGACTGCAAATTTCATCTGTCAATCCCATGAAATTGAAATGTTTTGAACCATGCTATTAGGTCAAGATGATGAAATTGAATCCTTGAAATCATGCTTTCACTCAATTGGTCATTTGCTAGGTCAAAAACACCAGAAATTACCCTTCCTTAGTCAAAACCCTAATTTTGACCATTTTGTCCTTTTGGTGATTTGATCAATTTTCTTGAGGAATTTTGATCCAAACTTGACCAAATAATACATATAAGCTTAAAATGTTGACGTGGATCAAGAATTATGAAATTTGACTGTAAATTGGTCATGGTTGACTTTCCCCCCCAATATAGTTAATTTTTAGGTCAACTGTCCAATTGACTGATCAAAAATATAGTTCAAAGCTTGAAACTTGTCCTAAGTGATCTTAGGGATCCATAATGATGTTTGAAAATCACATGAAGCATTGATAGTCCAAAAATCCTTGTGCAACCTCAAACCCTAATTCTGGGTCAATAGTGCAAGATGAGATGTTTTAAGCTGACCAAACCCTAATCCAGTCTTGAGTCAAAGAAATCTTGTAAGAAAAGTCTTGATAAATGAGAGGGAAAATTTTGGGGTACAACAGCTGCCCCTGTTCAATCTTCTTAAACCTGAAGAGTTAGATTGACGAGTTTTGCCATTCGTGGCTCAAAGGTGAAAGATGATTGGACACTAGAGTGCCCATAAATTTGCACTCGATAATGTGTAGTTTAGGGAATGAGCTTAAAGATGCCATTTGGAGAAGTGATAGAACCTTATTGGATATGGGCTTATAGATGCCATCCAAGAATGTTTGTTGAATTATAAATTGTAAGCTGAAAGAATAAGTATCAGAATGGCGTTTGTGTCTAGAGCGTATCTGAACTGTATCTGGTATTTGAATTTGAATATCTGAATGAGTATCAGAATGGCATCCGTATCTGGATCATATCTGAACTGTATCTGAAGTCTGAATCTGAATGAGTATCAGAATGGCATTCGTGTCTGGAGCGTATCTGAACTGTATCTGAAGTCTGAATCTGAATGAGTATCAGAATGGCATCCGTGTCTGGAGCATATCTGTGTTGTATCTGAAGTCTGAATCTGAATGAGTATCAGAATGGCATCCGTGTCTGGAGCGTATCTGTACTGTATCATGATCGCACATTGTTAATGGTAGCTGTTAATCTTATCCTAAAAAGGGTAAAACGTTAGCTGAAACACAGAGTTATGTTACATGCGATGTATGATGCAATGTATTTTCTTTATCAATGTTTATGATATGTGGATGTAATGTATGCGCATGTAAGCTGATTTGCTGTATTGCCGAGGAAAATAAATCCTTGAATGCTGCTGAGGATATGTTGAATTCTTTATGTCTTGAAGTTTGAAGTACTGACAAAAATCTGTTGTGAGAGTAATGCCACATATCGCTTTGAGGAATACTGAGAAATTTGACGACCTCTACTGGGGATTAATAATTTGAAGTTTTAGTTCCACTGAGGATCTAAATGACGTACTGTGAGGATTGCTTATGGAATAGCCTAGATACGTTTTCCGGCTCTTTCAGCCTATCAGTAATTACCTTTCGCATTTTGTTTATTTGTAAACAGTAATTATGCTAAAATGCATATGTTCATTAATGAATCATTGGACATTTTTGCAAATAAAAACCAAGTGTAAAGAAAAAAGACAAATAGCTTTATGTACTTTCAAAGAGATATCTTTGTATTTTGACTTTGAATAAGTATTTTGTACAAGGGAGACAAACATTCTAGTAAGAGAATGGCGCCATAAAACAAGAAAAATTTATACAAAGAAAGATAGCTATGTGTAATAATCCCATGGGGTTTCCATTCTGCTATAGCCTTCGTATCTCTGAATATCTTGTCTATTTGTTGCTTCGCCCGAAGATGATTGAATTGATCAGAAACTTCGAGTTTGTCAGTGGAAGTCAAGAGGTTATCCTCAAAGTGATCCGACAGGACATAGTCATACGCTTTAATTCCCTAACTTTTGCTTGGACCGCCCTTTCGGGTTTTTAGTCCACCGGGAAACCCTTTTTTGCCCAAGTCTCCCTTTCGGGTTTTCAACTTGCCGGGTGTACAGATCTTTTATATTTTATCCCTAATTTTTGCCCGAACCTTTTTGGTTCGCCGGGATGCCCTTGTTTTGCCTAGGTGTATCAACCTCGCTGGTCTCTTATGCATAGTATCTTTTGACTATGTCCGCGTTCGCAGGGTGTGGCAGGTCGTCGCCGTCCATGGTGGTTAAGATCATTGCCCCACCGGAGAAAATGTTCTTGATTACAAATGGTCCTTCATAGGTAGGAGTCCATTTTCCCCTGGGATCACTTTGTGGCAAGATGATGCGCTTGATCAATAGATATCCAACTTGATATACTTGGCGTCTGACTTTCTTGTTGAAAACCTTAATCATCAGTTTTTGATACATCTGAGCATGGAAAAAAACAATAAGTCTCTTTTCATCAATTAAGTTTAGTTGATCAAGTCGAGTCTGGATCTAATCATCCTCATTCAAACCCGCATCCTTCATAATTCTCAAAGAGGGGATCTGAACCTCAATAGGCAAGACAACCTCCATGCCATAAACCAAAGAATAGGGTGTTACCCCAGTTGATGTGCGGGCCGTGGTACAATACCCGTGGAGAGCAAATGGTAGCATCTCATGCCAGTACTTATAGGTGACTGTCATTTTCTGTATGATCTTTTTAATGTTTTTATTTGTAGCTTCAAACGACACCATTCATCTTTGGCCGATAAGGGGATGAATTGTGATGCTGAATCTTGAACTGCTCGCACAAGGTGGTGATCATAGTATTGTTAAGATTTGTGTCATTGTCAGTGATGATCCTTTCTGGGATACCGTACCGGCAAATGAGATTCTGGTTGATGAAGCGGGTAACAACATTCTTAGTAACGGATGCGAAGGAAGCTGCTTCGGCCCATTTTGTAAAATAGTCAATGGCCACTAGAATGAAGCGGTGTCCATTGGAGGCTGTAGGCTTAATCTCTCTAATCATGTCGATTCCCCACATAACAAAGGGCCAAGGAGCCGTCAAGACATTCAGAGGAACCGGAGGTACGTGCACCTTGTCAGCATAAATTTGACACTTATGACAGGTCCGAGAGTGTTGATAGCAGTCTGCTTCCATGGTAGACCAATAATAGCCTGCCCGTAGGATTTTCTTTGCCATCGTATGCCCACTGGAGTGAGTGCCAAAAGTACCTTCATGTAATTCAGCCATGATCTTTTCAGCTTCAACCTTATTCACGCATCGAAGCAAAATGGAGTCATGATTGCGTTTGTACAGGATGCCATTACTAAGGAAGAACTTAGCAGAGAATCTCCTTAAGAACTTTCTATCATTGATTGAAGCTCCTTTTGGATATTCTTGAGCCTTGAGATACCTCTTGACTTCATGAAACCAAGGTTGGTCCACTACTTCTTCAGTATTAATCTCGTGACAGTGCGCCGGTTCATCCATTCGTTCAATGGTGATCTGGGGAGCCTCGTTATGCCAATTAAGTTTAAACATAGATGACATTGTGGCTAGAGCATCAGCTAGCTGATTTTCTTCTCACGGGAAATGCTCGAAGGTAATCTTCTCAAAATGTGGTAGCAATGTCAAAACATGTTCTTTGTAAGGGATAAGGTTTGGGTGCTTAGTGTCCCATTCTCCTTTGATTTGACTGACAACCAAAGCGGAATCTCCAAACACATCTAAAGATTTGATTGCCAAGTCTATGGCGGCCTTGAGACCAAAGATGCATGCTTCGTATTCCGCCATGTTGTTCGTACAGTTGAAACAAAGTCTGGAAGTAAAGGGAGTATGACACCCTTCTGGGGATATGAGTACAATGTCGATACCGTTACCAAGTGCATTGGATTCCCCATCAAAGAACAGGGTCCATCGAGATCCTTGTTCAGGTCCGTCATATGGTCTGATTTCTTCACAGTTGTCTAATGTCATGATGTCTTCATCCGGGAATTCAAATTTCATGGACTGGTAATCTTCTACAGCTTGATGAGCAAGATGATCAGCTAGCACACTGCCCTTTATAGCTTTCTGGGTAGTGTACTTTATGTCATATTCTGTTAGGATCATCTGCCATCTAGCTATCCTCCCAGACAGAGCAGGCTTTTCGAAGATGTACTTTATAGGATCCATCTTAGATATCAACAAAGTAGTATGAGTCAACATATACTGTCTTAGCCGGCGAGCATCCCATGCCAGAGCGCAACAAGTTTTCTCGAGCAGTGAATATCTGGTTTCACAGTCGGTAAAATTTTTGCTCAGGTAGTAAATAGCGTGCTCTTTTCGGCCAGACTCGTCATGCTGCCCCAATACACACCCCATTGAGTTCTCTAAAACGGTTAGATACATGATCAATGGTCTTCCCTCGACTGGTGGCATCAAAACAGGAGGCTCTTGTAAGTACTCTTTGATCTTGTTAAAAGCAATCTGACATTCATCATTCCATCTGACTACTTGATCTTTCTTCAATAGTTTGAAGATTAGTTCACAAGTAGCTGTTAGGTGAGAAATGAATCTGGCAATATAGTTCAGGCATCCCAAGAACCCTCTGACTTCCTTCTCAGTACGAGGAGCAGGCATTTCTTGTATCTCTTTAACCTTGGCAGGATCAACCTTGATGCCTTTGTTGCTGACAACAAAACCAAAGAGCTTACCTGACCGGACTCCGAATGTGCACTTGTTTGGATTCAACCTTAGTTTGTACTCCTTCAATCTCTTAAACAACTTTTGCAAATGATCGAGGTGCTCCTCTTCAGTTTGTGATCGGGCTATCATGTCATCTACATAGACCTCTATCTCATGATGTATCATATCATGAAATAAGGCTACCATGGCGCGTTGATAGGTTTCCCCAGCATTCTTTAGTCCGAATGGCATCACTTTGTAGCAGAATGTGCCCCACTGTGTGACAAATGTAGTTTTCTCCATGTCCTCAGGTGCCATTTTGATTTGGTTATAACCTGAGAATCCGTCCATGAAGGAAAATACTTTGTTTTGGGCCGTATTGTCGACCAGGATATCGATGTGGGGAAGTGGAAAATCATCGTTAGGGCTGGACCTGTTTAAATATCTATAATCCACGCACATTCGTACTTTTCCGTCCTTTTTAGGCATGGGAACAATGTTGGAAACCCATTGAGGATATGAAGTGACAGCCAAGAATCCAACATTGAATTATTTCATGACTTCCGCTTTGATCTTCTCTGACATGTCAGGTCTCATGCGGTGGACTTTTTGTTTCACTGGTGGACAGTCTTCTCTTGTGGGTAGACGAAGTACCACAATGTTTGCATGAAGTTCTGGCATGTCTTTGTATGACCAGGCAAAGATCTCAACATAATCATGCAATAGCTGAATTAGGCGCTCCTTGACACTCGACTCTAGATTGGCACCCACCTTGATTTCCTTTTTATCTTCCTCGGTACCAAAGTTGATTGTATCCAATGGTTCCTCATGAGGCTGAATAGCTCTTTCCTCTTGTTGTAGTAGTCTGGCCAATTCCCCTGGTACTTCACAATCTTCTTCACCTTCGTCTTCGGCTTGGTAGATTAGATCTTCAGAGTCACTAAAGGCCATAGCAATATTATTACCCATGGGATCCGGAATGGAGGGGTACCTGCATTTGTGAGTGTGGGTGTGTGTAAGGGTATAGCCATCTTTAAACAATAAAATGTAAAAGAAAGACAATGAGCACAAAAGGTTTGTATGTGAAAAAATGTCCATGATTCATTGAATGTCATATGAAGATGAAATAAAAAACTCTTACAAATGGACCATTGTGCCTCGGGTAAGACACAAGGTTTTTAATGTGCGAATTATTTATGAATATTACAAGTCCAACAGAAATGTAAAAGATAAATTACCGAGAGATGAAAGTTATTGGGACAAAGTCTCTGGCTTCCCAATTGCGAAGTCCTCCGTTGACAGTAGGAAATATCCAATCCTCCAAGCTGCCATCTTCTTTACCATCTTCCACTGCATTGACCTCTTGGTTGCTAATCTTCAGAGGTGGCCCTCCAGCACGGGCACGACGCACAACCTTCTGAGCTTTTGAAGTAAACCCTAAGCCAAACTTGTCAAATTTATACAGAATGTCTGGAAGCTGCCCCCAGATGGTGAACCCATCCTCCTCTACTACTGCCTTGGCGTCCTTTAGAGATGACATTCGAAGCGGAGGTATTGTGATCTTGGGGATTTGGGATACCGTCTTGGTTACTACTACCTCTTGAGAGACTTCTTCGAAATGTTGAAAAGGAGTTTCAATGAACTCGCCATCCAACTCCATATACCGGAAAGAATTTAGATGGCTAATCATATACTCTTCCTCTCCATGGATAGTGATAATCTTTCCATGGACCGGGTACTTCAGCATCTGGTGTAGTGTAGAGGTGACAGCACCAGCATTATGGATCCAGGGCCGTCCTAGGAGACATGAGTAAGAGGGGAGGATGTCCATTACATAGAAAGTTGAGTTGAAAGTCTGAGTTCCCACCTTTATAGGGATGTCCACCTCCCTGTGGACCATCCTCTTTGAGCCATCAAATGCTCTTACGACTATGTTACTGGGTTTCAATGTCAGTCCTTCGCAATCTAATCTGTCAAGAGCTTTCTTCGGTAAAACATTCAAAGATGAGCCAATGTCCACCAAGACATGGGACAGAGTTGTTCCTCTACACTCCACAGAGACATGTAATGCCTCGTTGTGCTTTCTCCCCTTTGGTGCCAAATCAGCATCAGAGAAGCCTAGGCCGTTATCAGCTGTCAAACTGGCTACACAATCTTGGAATTGATCAGCAGATGTCTCTTGTGGCACATGGGCTGTCTTCAGAAACTTCACCAGAGCTTTCGCATGTGCCTCAGAACACAGTAACAATGCTAGCATGGAGATCTTGGAGGGAGTTTTCCCCAACTGTTCAACCACGTCATAGTCACTCTTCTTTATTATCATCAGGATCTCCTCCATTTCCTTCTTGGAGGTTTCGGGGATAGTCAATGGTTGAGCCTTCATCCGGACAGGCTCTTCTTGAATACCTTTTCCTCGAATTTCAATAGTAGAAGTGTTGGTAGGGATAACAGCAGGGGTTGTGTCGTCTTTGTCAGTAGAAGCACTTGCAGATATGATTATTGGTATGGAGGTAACCTTTGGAACAACCACAGGTCCAAAAACTACCTTTGGAGGGGGAATTTCTGGAGAGAAGATTCTACCGCTACGGGTAATCTTGTTGGTTCTGGCAATATTGCTAATGTCAGAGTCTTCTTCTTCGGAGTTCACTTCTTCGGCGATCAGCCCATCTTGTTTGATACCATGGTAGTAGATGTCTCCACCGTAATTCCACGGTACCATTTTGTCTGATTCATACGGGACCGGACTGGGCATTGTGATTATGAGAGGAGTAGTTTTCGGAACCGATGTAATCCTAACGGGTCTTTTGGGGACCCTGGAAGGATTGGCGGAGATGGTTATGATTGAAACGTCTTCAACAGGAACAAGTGAAACAGGAGCATTTTCAAACAGAATATCTTGGTTGTCTATCAAGCGTTGAATGTCTGTCTTCAATAAAGGGCAAACAGTTGGTGAGGATAAGCAAAGATGGCAGTCTTCATTACAACCTGGGAATATACCAGCTTTTAACAAGTTTATCTTAATGATTAGGAGCGGAGTCAAGAGTTCGTCCACTGTGGTAACAAACAAATCTTCTTCGATAGCATTGGCGTTATGACCATGCCTAGGCATAGGAGCGGAAATGACGTTTGGTTTCTCGGGAGCCTCAAACTCAATCTCTTTTGCACCTATAAGGTCTTGAATTTTGTTTTTCAAAGCCCAATAGTTGTTAGTGTCGTGACCTAGACTTTCGGAATGATATGCGCATCTGGCATTCAGGTGATAATGAGGGGATGCCGTGTTGGGATTCTTTGGAGCTTCTTTTAAAGTTGCTAGATTAGATTTCAGCAGATGTGGTAAAATCTGGGCTAGAGTCATATTAATTCTGGTGAATTGCCGGACTGGCCTTTCCACCCTCGGTTGATTACTCCTTGGTTGATCAGATGTAAGCTTTGGGATCATAACGGCCCCTACCATTGGTCGGTGTTCAGCTCTCCCTTGGTTCCTTTGTGGATAAGCAGCAGATACCTCCTTCTTACTAGTGAAGGGTTTCTTAGCAGCTGTAGAGGCAGACGAATCCTTCTGAATCTTTCCACTTTTTATGCCAACTTCCACCCTCTCTCCGGTTAGTATTAACTCAATAAATCCAGAAGATGAGCTCCCAATCAAATGGTTGAAGAAAGGGCCCGATAGAGTTCCCAAGAACATATCCACCAACTCCCTTTCAAACAGAGGGGGTTGCACTCTTCCAGCTAGATCTCTCCATTTCTACGCGTAATCTTTGAAACCCTCATTTGAAGCCATAGCCATACTCTGAAGTTGAATACGGGTAGGCGCCAAATCTGCATTATACTGGTATTGTTTATAGAAAGTTGCGGCAAGATCTTCCCAGTTGTGGACGTCATTCCTTTCTAATTGGTAAAACCAATTGAGCTGTGTTCCGGATAAACTATCTTGAAAAAAATGGACCCACAAGTCTTTATCGGCAGAGTGCGGCTGAATCTTTCTCACGTATGATCGGAGGTGCATTTTAGGACATGGCACCCCATCATATTTTGCAAACAACGGCACTTTGAACTTTGGTGGGATCACAATTCCCGACACTAGCCCCGATTCTTCAAAGTCTAGACTTGGTACCCTTTGTATTTCCATAGCGCTCAAATGCTCTTCAAGATGTCTGTACTTATCATCAGCCAGAGGGTACTGTTCCTCTGAGTAGTCTTCCTCTTCTTCCTCCTCTTCAGATTCCGACAGAACTGCTGTTTCTTTTCCTTTCCCTTCCCATTCATCAGATGTTGCTGCGAAATTCAAGGTTCTCCTACTTTTCCCTTGAAACCTTCTCCCCATGATTACAACACCAGTTGGTTTCTTCTCTTTCTTCTTTTTATCTTTTGCCAACAGAGTCTTCAGCTCCTCTTGTCCTTTGGCTAGGGTTGTGAGTAACTGTTGAAACTGCATGTTTTGAGCTTGAAGATCTTTGACTGTTTATTCGAGATCCATCTTACTGAAATAAATAGTAGAGAGATGAGGAAACTTGTTACAAAAGACCTGTTTATGCTATGATGAATGATATGTGCATATATAATGTTTTCAATGATTTTAAAAGATTCAAGTTCGTTTTAAACAAAAAGAAACACACGTTATATTAATAAGATAGAGTTTGAGTACATCAATGCCCCTTGGGCAAAATAATACAACACTCTAAGATAAAAAAGTAGTGCGCATCCTCTTTGGTGCTATGTAGGTGTTTAAAGTCTGCTCCTTATGAAGTAGCCTAGTGAGTTCAAAAACCTTCTTCTCACTTGCGTAGAATTGGGCTTCGAAAGTATCTCGCTCTCCTTTGAGTTGTATCCAATCCCTTTGTAGGTCTTCAAGATATGTGGGCATGTCAGGATGTAGGGTAGTGTATGGAACTTCTCCTTCCTTAACAGGCTCAATAATCATCGGGAGAATGGAAGGATAAGGCATCATAAGACTTTGAGCGCGGGTTCGTACCCACTTGAGGTAAGGCTCAAGAGGGATGGAATTCTTGTGTCCCAAAGGCTTGCTATCCACCTTGTTTAGCATCCTCCATGCTCGGATGAATCTCTGGCGAAGACCTTGATCGTTGTTGTCGTAGTCGAATACCAAGCCTTGAATCAGCATATCATGTGGGCCATCCCTTCGGGCATAACTAAACTGTCTTAGAGGCAAGCATGGGTTGTAGGTGATGCCTCCCCTAATGCCAAGTAGAGGGACATTAGGGAATTCCCCACAACGGTCAACAATGATAACATTCTCTTTGGATCAAGGGCACCAATGAATATCTGAATGTTTGAGCGTCATTAACCTTTGTGACCACATTAATCCTTGCTCGTTCTTTAATACTGTTTGGGGAAGATGAGAAATAAACCATCTTGCCAGGAGAGGAGTGCAACACATAAGGACGCCTCTTTTCCTCATTGTACGAGTGTGAAAAGAGTGCAGGATATCCCCTAGTAATGTAGGCACCAGATTGCGTGACATGGAGATTTTGATGGCACTCACATCTATGAGTTGGTCAGGATTGGGAAACAAGACCATCCCATAGATAAGAAGATCCACAATCTCCTTAAAAGCTTGCAAGTCTAGGGAATTCCAACAGCTTTGGGCCTTCTCAATCAGAAACTTTGCTAAGAAGCCTTTGACACCACTTCTAGTTTCCCAATGAGTTGTGACATCAGACGAGTGCAAGTGTAGAGCTTGAGCAATCTCTTCTGGCTTTGGATCTCTTTCCATAACATTTAAAGGTAGTTGATTGAGAATAGGAATCCTCAAGAGTTGAGAGAATTCTTCCAAAGTAGGTACAAGCTGATAGTCAGGAAATGTGAAGCAATGATGCAAAGGATCAAAGAACTGGAAGAGCACTTTCATCATATTCTCCTCTATGTTGGAGGTGATCAAGTTGAGTAGACGACCATGCCTCTCGGTGAATGGAGAGTTTTCAGGGATCCTTGAAGCTAGCTCCTTGAGTTGTGGAGGAATTCTTACAAGGTTGATTTGGATAGTTTTCCTGCGAAGTGAATCCATATCCTACAAAACAAGAACAAAGATGAATCTCCGAAATCCTTGAAATGGTTAGTGAATGCATATGATGTTCATGATGTTCATGATGTTATGTAAAAGTATGCATATACAAGCAAAACAAACAAGTTCTTAGTTTAGGCTTGCATGGGGTTTTATAGGTAAGTACCCTCTTGTAGTTTAGTTGGCTCAACCTGTCCTAATCATAGTAACCGGGTTCTAAAGAGCTCAATATCACTGGATTGTTTCCTTGGTCATTGTTTCAGCTCAAGCCTCTTTAATGGCAACCGGAATATCCCAAGAAACCAACCCTTAATGAGTATAGTATAGAGTATCTACCAACTTCGGACTGCACCAAAGCCGGTCATCTCACTACATCCTAAAGGCCAAGTTGGTCAAGTAAAGGGTTCTAGAAGTTCATTAGTGCTTCATGACATCACTCAGCGGCCCCGTATTCTCTTTGATTGACTCAAAGGCTACTGGTACCCACAAATATGTCACACAAACATAGCTATTTCTTAGACCATGTCGGTATACCCCGCACAGTTTCCACAATGTATTGCTATTTACCTATAATGTTTCCCAAATCCGGGTGGAGGATTCAAACCCAAACAAAGAACCATAATGTAAAGAAAACAAGTCAAACAATGTAAGCAAATAAATGTGATCTAGCCCTAAGGTAACCCCACTTTCATTTAAGTCCCCAGCAGAGTCGCCAATTCTGTGATACGGTGGGAGAACTGACTTGTGGGTTTGTGTTTGTGTTTGCAAATGTTGCGGTTAGCAAGAGTCGCCACCGACTTTTCTTTTATCCAAAAGGAAAGGTGAAAAAGTATATGAAAGACCTTTGAGATATTTTCTTGAGTTCGGGGGGTAGATTATGAAAAGGGAAGGTGTTAGCACCCTTTTCATCCATGGTTTTCCATGGGCTTTTAGTTACTTGCTGGATCACTTGCTTTTGTTTGTTTGAAAATGTGTTTGGGGTAGTTTTGAAAGTATTTTGTAAAAGAGGCCATTCGTTTAGGCAATCTTTATAATGATTCTCGTTCGTAAGAATGTATACAAAGATGTTTGTCTTTTGAAAATGTTTTCAATGTTTGTAAGATGTTTTTGAAATGTGTGTTTGTTTTGAAAATAGCAAGGATATTTGTTTGAAATTAGAGCAAGTAACTAGAAGCAATCTACCTACTCAAATATCTTTCTTATGCATTTTCTATTCCTTTGACATTGTTGTCTTACCATTGATTTGGTAAGCAAACCTATCTTTGGATGTAACGGTACGGACGTGGGTCATCGTATAACCATGATTAGCAATGTTTGCAAAGTATCTTAGCATTTTTGAGGGACCAAGACCATTTTTTGTAAGGCAACTTTGAATAGCGTCATCAAGGGACTATGATCTTTTACTTGTTTCTTTTGCCAAGATACTTCGCATGCGTAATATGGCCATTTTTTGTATAAGGCAACTGTTGTACCCCAAAATTTGCCCTCCCATATTTCTCAAAATATTGCAAGAAAGATCTCCAAGTTGCTCACGGTAGTCCAAGGGTTGGCCAGACAAGCTCTCTCCTAAGGCAGTCTACCCCAAATTAGGGTTTCATGTTGCATCAAGATCCTTGAGTATAAATGACCCTAAGTGCTCACCAATGTCCTAATATGTTCTCAAGATCATCCATGTCAAGTTCCAAGCCCTGCAGAGGAAGTTTGCTCAGTCAATTGCTCAAAGGTCCAAAAATTGACTGTGATAGGGCAAAAGTCAACTGTGACCCACATACAGTCAAACTTCAAGATTTTTTTTGTCAACATTCTCATTTTGAAGTATATTTCATCATTTTATCAAGGGTTGATCATGATTCATCAAGGATTGCTCACAATTCATCAAGATTCAAAAGTTGCTAAATTAGGGTTTTATAGGAAAAGTCAACTCAACTTTGACCAAGCATAACTTTCTCATACTTTATGAGAAATGACCCATCCAAATCTCATTTTGAATAGGATGCCATTTCCTACAATCCATCTTCAGCTCCCAAGTTCAAAATATGCACTCACAAGAAGTTATGAATTTGGACATTATAGGTCATTTTTGAAAGTCAACAAAAACACCTTTTTTGTCAAAGCTTCTAACTTGAGCATGGAATATCAAAATGATATGAGACCAAAAGGGTTGGTTTGAGGACATCTCAAGATTTCTAAAAAGTCCTAGAATACCTCCAAAAAGTTCAAATTAAGGAAGTTATGCATTGTTGAAGTTGGACTTTTTTGCAAAATTGCCAAAAGTCAACTATCCCCAAAACTTCAAATTTTGCCAAATGGGCCCATTCTTTTTCACTTGTTTTGAGCTGGCATCATAGCCCATGTGCCCTAGCCTTTGCCATGTGTCCATATCATATTTTTATTAATTATTTTGATTTTTATTTAAATTAATTTGATTTAAATCAAATAAAATCAAATAAAATCCAAAGCATTGATAACAATGGATATTTTGATTGTTTCAGGCTTTAATCACTGCTAGCAAGGCATTCAAATTCGCATCAAGCCAATTATGTACAAAGAGATTGCAAAGGAGCCACATTTGGAAGGTTTGTTAAGGGGAATCAAATCAAATATCAAAGCATTGAAAGAGAGAGATTTGGACTGAGTTTGCAACCCTAATGCATTGTATAATACATAAGGGTCGTGTGCATATCAAAATAAGGGTTAGAGATCAGATAGAAAGCAAGAACAAAATTTGCAAAAATACCAAAAAAGTGTGAGATCGAAACAGTGCTTAGAAGCAATTTCAAGGCTTGGCAATTGTCCCAATCGTCTCCTGGCAATCTCCACAAGCGAAAGCAAGAAAAACCACACGTTTTCAAGACTCCCAGTGAACTGTAAGTCGCTCACGGAACCACCATCTTCTTGATTTCGAAAAGCTTCATTCTTGCATCTATAATGAAAAATAATTGCATATTCTGAATCACCACATCATTTGCAAGCTTTTCACAATAACCAATTTCATTTATCTGACCTATATCATGGATCACCATTGCTAGGGTTTTGTGTTTGTTTTAAGGGCTTTTTGTTTCAGGAAAAATTGGCCCTAATAATGGCCATGGTTGCATTCAGGAGGATGAGACGAACTCAACCCTGGTCTTAGAATCCATTTCCATGGCCTGTACGAGATTTTTGAATGGACATGGTTTGTAGTGATGGCCAGCGTCCGTAGGTATAGATGTTGCAAACTTTTAGCTACGGATGGAGAAAGGGGACGATGAGTTGTCACCCACCCATTGGCTTGTTTAAACGAGCGCACACTTTTTCTTTTTCTGACCATTAACTTTTGTCTTTTTATAATATTATTACTTTGTGTTTTATTAACAATAAGAACCACTTGGCCTAGTGGTTGCCACGCATGATTTCAAGGCATTAGAGGCTGGAGGTCAGGGGTTCGATCCATGCCTCCAACATTTGTTATTTTTCTTAATAATTTCAGGTAATCATGTGCGTACTCAAGCCTACTATCCACCATGCGCCTTCAACATCAAGCATGCCAGATGGCCAGATGGCCAGATCTGGTGGCCATCATTGAGGGCACATCATAGGCCAAGTCAATGCACACGCACAGGATCCAAAAAGTCAAATGGACTGCATCTCAATGGGCCAGGATAATTGCTTTACACCTCCAAAATCAGGCCCATCTCATTCTTTTTCTATATTTTGCTTATTTTATTTAATTATCTTATTTTGTCTAATTTAATTACTAACCAATAATTAATTTTCTTTTTATAAAAAAAAACACCAAAAATATTTTTTTTACCCAATTAAATTTCAAATTTTATTTTTCTTTAATAAATATTAATTAATTAATTAGGTAGATTTAATTAGGTAACTTAAATTTATTTTGTAAATATTTAAAATTAATTAGAAATTAATAGGTTTTAACACTAATTTAATTATTTTATTTTCTTTCCTGAAATAACAAAAACTCCAAAAAATATGTCATTTAATATTTTTCATTAATTAATTTATTTAGCATTTAATTTTAGGATTTAATTTCTTTTCTTAAAAATAAATAAAAATAATCAAAAACATTTCCTTTAATTAAAAGGGTCAAAACCCTAATTTCGCATCCGATTTAATTTCGCGTTGTGCGTTTTATTTATCCAATTATTGTATCTGCTCCCGGCTTGTAATAGTTTTAATAGGACATTTATTTATTTTTCCGCTTTTAAATTTCAAAGGGTTGCTTTTGGCGATGTAAATACCCGACGCCTTGTATTAATTTAGTTTAAATTCCGCATTTTAAATTCTGCAAATTATACAATTGTTAGATGTTTGATAATAGGGCTTGCATGACAAGATTGAATGCCTAATTTAAAAAACAGTTAGATCACCCTTAACATGTGCAAAGATAAAAATAACTGAAATCAACACACTCGCACATGCGCACTCCTAGGGTACACCCCACTTGGTTGCCTTCGTAAACAGTCATTGAGTATAGGTCATTTTAGAGGTCGTCCTCTTGTCTAAAAGATCATAAGTTTCCTCGAAATGGTTGCCTCGGATATTGTTGCCTCAAACAAATGATCTAAGACATTAGGGTTGCCGCTAAGGCGTCCTAACATTGCTTTAGTGACCGTATGTCCCTCCTTCGAATTGACCCTCAAAACTCCAACGACGGTGCTACCTACTCACTAATAGTGGGATAGCATTGCCTAAAGGAAATTAGCATAGAACGATTCCTTTTTCGAGTAGGTAGATTAGTTCTTAGATACTTGCTCATCCAAAACAAAACTTTTTTCACACTTACACTTTACAAACAAGTTTTCAAAAACACTTCATTACACTCTTAAGGACAGAAGCAAGAGTTAAATCGAAGTTAAAAACAAAAACTTTTCAAACCCACAAACACAAAGAAAACAATTTTGAAAACAATGAGCAAGTACCTAAGAGCCCGTAGATAACTACAGATAGAAAGGGTGCTAATACCTTCCTTTTCTATAATCTACCCCCGTACTCAGAAATATCTCGAAAAAGGAATTTTTCTGTGCTTTTTTCCTTTCCCTGTTAGATAAAATAAAAGTCGGTGGCGACTCTTGCTTACTGCGACATTTTGCGAACAAAAAATGCAAAATGCAAAACCAGCATTCCAAAAACAGTCAGTTCTTCCCACCGTATCACAGAACTGGCGACTCTGCTGGCGACGTAATAAGTGGGGTGTACCTTAGGATTAGTTCATATTATTTTCAATTGCTTGATTTGTATGCTTTATCTTGGTGGGTTTGAATCGGAGTTACTATAGATCCTAACTCGGATCTGGGGGATACCCTTTAGGTAAGTAGCAATAGACTGTGAGGGAATTGTACTGCATAGACCGATACGGTTGAAGTAGTAGCTACGTTGGTGTGGTACTTTAGTTTGTACCGATATCCCTTGTGGCGTAACGAGGAGAATATGGGTCTGCTAGGGGGTCACTAAGCACCAACTAACCTTAGAACCTATAATTGACCAACTTGGCCATAGAAAAGTAGTAGTATGCTACACTCATTGAGACCAAACTCTCCAGATGATTCCGGCTGCAAGAAAAGGTTGCTAAACTGGAATTATGACCGATCGAGGGTGGTCAGTGATATTGAGATCCTCTAGAACCCGGTTACTATTTCTAGGACAGGTTGAACCAACTAAACTGAAAGAGGGTAGTACCTAAACTCCTTGCTAGCCTGAAATCTAAGGGCTATCTGTGTGACTTGTTTGCGCTTACCATGTTTGCTATCTGTGAATAATTGTGGTGTGTTTCTATCATGACATCATGCATCATGACATTGCATGCATATTGCATTGGACTAACCATTTCAAAGACCAATGGGATTCATCTTTGTTCTGTTTTGTAGATCATGGCATCTATGCGTAGAAACACTATTCAGGTCATCTTTGTGCGGTTTCCTACTCAGCTTAGAGATTTGGTTTCCAAGGTTCCTGACACTTCCTCTTTTGACAGAAGACATGGGCACCTCCTCAATCTAGTCACGTCCAAGCTGGATGAACAAATGATGAGTGTCTTATTCCAGTTCTTTGATCCATTGTACCACTGCTTTACCTTCCTGGACTACTAGTTGGTCCCTACCTTGGAAGAGTTCTCTGATCTACTTGGTATTTCTATTCTAGAGAAGACGCCATTTACAGGTTGGGAGATAGCTCTTAAGCCAAAGGATGTTGCTACAACCCTACATCTGACAAAGGCTGAGGTAATGTCTAATTGGGAAACTTGGAGTGGGACAAAAGGCTTCTTGGCTAAGTTCTTGGTTGATCAAGCTAATCAGTTCTAGGACAGTTTAGACTTTCAGGTGTTTTAAGACATCCTGGCTCTTCTCATTTATGGTCTGGTTCTGTTCCCCAACTCAGATTCTTTTGTCGACGTGAATGCGGTGAAGATTTTCATGTCCCATAATCCAGTGTCAACTCTCTTGGGTGATATTCTGCACACTCTCTATGCCCGTACTGCTCGGAAGCAAGGAACCCTTATGTTCTGTGCACCATTGCTGGCGAGGTGGTTTATTTCTCACCTTCTTAAATCAGTTTTGAAGAACAAGGAAGGCATGGGTTGGGCCTACAGAATTATGTCTCTTGCTTACACGGACATCATTTGGACTACTAAGGACATGGAAGAAGTAGCTATCATTAATCGCTGCGGGGACTACCCCAATGTTCCATTGTTGGGAATCATAGGAGGGATCACCTATAATCCTTGTTTGGCCCTACGACAGTTTGGGTGAGCTAGGAGGGACGGACCTCATGAGTTGCTACTTCCGAGCATTGTCTTTGAATTCCAAGGGGATAGTGAGGGGCATCGCCGCAGATTCATACGAGCTTGGAACAGGGTGCACAGGTGTGATCCATATGAGCTAGGGATGAAGACCTCTCTTCCGATGGAACCATATCTCCGGTGGGTTCGAACCCGTGCTCAGAAGCTAGATGTGATACGGTGGGAAGAACTGACTGTTTTTTGGAATGCTGGTTTGCGTTTTGCGTTTTTGTTTGCAAAATGTCGCGGTAAGCAATAGTCACCACCGACTTTTATTTTATCCAACAAGGAAAGGAAAAAAGAACAGAAAAATTCCTTTTTCGAGATATTTCTCGGGTTCGGGGGGTAGATTATAGAAAGGGAAGGTATTAGAACCCTTTCTATCCGTAGTTATCTACGGGCTCTTAGGTACTTGTTCAATTGTTTTCAAATTTTTTATCTTTGTGCTTGTGGGTTTGAAAAAGTTTTTGTTTTAAAACTTAGATTTAACTCTTGCTTCTGTCCTCAAGAGTGTAATGAAGTGTTTTGAAAACTTTGTTCGAAAAGGAGTGTAAGTGTGAAAAAAGTTTTGTTTTTTGAAAGAGCAAGTATCTAAGAACCATCTACCTATTCGAAAAAGGAATCGTTCTATGCTAATTTCCTTTAGACAATGCTATCCTACTATTAGTGAGTAGGTAGCACCGTCGTTGGAGTTTAAGGGTTAATTCGAATGAGGGACATACGATCACCAAAGCAATGTTAGGACGCCTTAGCCGTAACCCTAATGTCTTAGATCATTTGTTTGAGGCAACAATATCTGAGGCAACCATTTCGAGGCGACTATGATTTTTTAGACAAGAGGGCGACCTCTAAAATGACCTATACTCAATGACCGTGTACGAAGGCAACCAAGTGGGGTGTACCCTAAGAGTGCGCATGTGCGAGTGTGTCGTTTTCAGTTATTTTTATCTTTGCACATGTTAAGGGTGATCTAATTTGATTTTAAGATTAAGTATTAAGTCTTGTCATGCAAACCCTATTATCAAACATCTAGCAGTTATATAATTTGCGGAATTAAAGTGCGGAAATTAAATTACAAGGTGTCGGGTATTTACATCGCCAAAAACAAGCCTTTGAAAATAAAATAAAATAAAGCGGTAAAATAATTAAAGGTCCTAATTATCTATTACATACCGGAAGCAGATACATCAATATGGATAAAAATAAATAAAGCGCGCGGGAAATTAAATAGAATGCAATTTAGGATTTTGACCCTTTTCAAAGAAAATTCTTTTTTTTTGTTTTTATTTAAGAAAAGAAATTAAATCCTTTATTAAATACTAAATTAATTATTAAATAAATTAATTAATGAAAAATAATTAATGACATATTTTTGGAGTTTTTGTTAATTTAAGAAAGAAAAATAAAAATAATTAAATGAATTAAAACCTAATGAATTCTAATTGATTTTATTTATTTACAAAAAATAAATTAAAGTCATTCTAGAATTAAACCTAATTAATTTAGTTAGTATTTATTAATAAAAAATAAAAGTTCTAAAATTTTATTGGATAAAAAAAAGTATTTTTATGATTTTTGATTAAAAAAAAGAAAATTTGTTATTGGTTAATAAATTAATTAAGTAAAATAAAGTAAATAAATAAATAAACAAAATATAGAGAAAAGAGAGTGGGCATGTTTTTGGGAGGTACTGAAAGCAAATATATTGGCCCAATAATGCAAGTCCATTTGACTTTTTTTGTCCAGCGTATGCGCATTGACTGGCTTGTGGTGTACCCTTGAAGCTTGACCACCAGATCTGGCCATCTGGCCATCTGGCGCTTTAACAGTGAGTGTCCATGGTGGAAATATGGCTTATGCGTATACATGATCTCCTGAAAAATATTGGAAAAATAATAATTGCTGGAGGCAGGGATCAAACCCCTGACCTCCAGCCTTTGAATGCCTTAATGCTAACGTGGTGACCGCTGGGCTGCGTTATTCAATTTGTTAACCAAATACAAAATTGCAATAATATAAGAAAACAAGCGTATTAGTGGAATTTTGGCGCGAAATTTAAACAGGCCAGCATGGGGGTGACAACGCATCATCCTCTTCCTCAAAACCCTGTAAATTTTACCTGCGGATTTTTATCCGCAGCTAAAAGCATAGCTTCGTTCCAAAATCCTCCCTAGGCAATATAAATGAATTCCAGGACCATGGTTTGATTCATCATCTTCTTCTGAACACAACCATGTCTATCATGAGGATCAATTGTACCTGAAACGAAAACCCCTAAAACCAAACGCAAAACCCTAGCAATGGCGTTTCACGATACAGAGCATATAAATAAAATTGATTATTACAAACAGTTTGCAAATGATATGGTGATCACAAATATGCCATTAGTTTTTGTTATAGATGCAAGAATCTGGAAATAAGAAATCAAGAACATAGCTATGTTATGAAGGACTTACAGTGCGTATGGAAGCTTGAAAGCGCCTGGTTGTGATTGGTTTTGCTTATGGAAGTTGTCAGGAAACGATTGAGACCAATATCAAGCCCTGAAAATACCTCTAGACCTGATTTCGATTTCCCACTTTTTTGTGATTTTTGCAACTTTCGTTCTGCCTTTATGCTTGCTTTCCAACCCTTGTTTCTGTCTTGCATGCTTCCTTATGTATTGCTCAGTGTATTAGGGTAACAAACTTTGTCCAAATCTTCCTACACTGATGCTTGAATATTGGATTTGATTCTCCATTAAAAACCTTCCAAAATTGATCCAAATCACATCTTTTTGTACCTACATGGCTTGATACGAGTTTGATTGCAAAGCTAGCTGTAATTGGGCCTAAAACAACCAGAAAATCATTTGTTATCAATGCCTTAGATTTTATGTGATTTTATTTGATTTAAAATGAATTAATTCAAATAAAAATCCAATTAAATAATAAAAATGAGATATGGACACATGGCTAAAGCTAGAGCACGTGGGAAATAAGGCAAACTCAAAACAAGTGAAAAAGAATGGGCCCATTTGGCAAAATTTGATGTTTTGGGGATAGTTGACTTTTGGCAATTTTGCAAAAAAGTCCAACTTCAATAATGCATAACTTCTTCAATTTTGTACTTTTGGAGGTGTTCTTGGACTTTTTAGAAAGCTTGATATGTACTATAATCAAACCTTTTGGTCTCATCTCATTTTGATATTCCATGCTTAAGTTAGAAGCTTTGGCAAAAAGGGTGTTTTTGTTTACTTTTCAAAATGACCTATAATGTCCAAATTCATAACTTCTTGTGAGTGCATATTTTGATCTTGGGGTATGAAAATGGATTGTAGGGAATTGCATCCTATTCAAAATGAGGTTTGGATGGGTCATTTCTCATAAATTATGAGAAAGTTATGCTTGGTCAAAGTTGGGTTGACTTTTCCTACAAAACCCTAATTTAGCAACTTTTGAATCTTGATGAATTTTGAGCAATCCTTGATGAATCATGATTAACCCTTGATAAAATGATGAAATATCCTTAAAAATGATAATGTTGACATAAAAATCTTGAAGTTTGACTTCATTTGGGTCACAATTGACTTTTGCCCTAGCACAGTCGATTTTTGGACCTTTGAGCATTTGACTGAGCAAACTTCCTCTGCAAGGCTTGAAACTTGACATAGATGATCTTGAGAACATATTAGGACATTGGTGAGCACTTGGGATCACTTGGAATCAAGGATCTTGATGCAACATGAAACCCTAATTTGGGGTAGACTGCCTTAGGAGATAGCTTGTCTGGCCAATCCTTGAGCCACCTTGAGCAACTTGGAGATCTTTCTTGCAATGTTTTGAGAAATATGGGAGGGAAAATTTTGGGGTACAACAGATGCCCCTGTTCAATCTTCTTAAATCTGAGGATGTAGATTGGCTTTCGTGCCTTTCGTGATCCGAAGGTGGAAGAGGATTGAACACTAGAGTGCCCAGAAATTTGCACTCGCATGAAGTGGTATCTGCCTTGTGATGTCGAGAATGGGCTTACAGATGCCATTTGGAGATTTTTGACGGGATATGGGCTTAGAGATGCCATCCAAAGGAGTGTTGATCGCATAAGAGATTCCTTAGCGAGAGCTTGTATACCTGATGTTGTGGAAGATTCCGTTGGGGAAGTCTGATCTTTGTTGAGAGAAAGGAACTCGTCCGTAATTCAACTGAGGTGTCGAGATTTAGGAACTTGCCCGTAATTCAACAGAGATGTCGAGATTTAGGAACTTGCCCGTAATTCAACTGGGGGGAAACATCTTCGTCAAGATTTAAGAACTCGCCCGTAATTCAACTGAGAAAACTTCTCTGCTGAGATTTAGGAACTTGTCTGTAAACAGAGGAATACTTTTGCTGAGATTTAGGAACTCGCCTGTACTTCAACTGAGAAAACATATCTGCTGAGATTTAAGAACTTGTCCGTAATTCAACTGGGGAAACATCTTCGTCGAGATTTAAGAACTCGCCCGTAATTCAACTGAGAAAACATCTCTGCTGAGATTTAGGAACTTGTCTGTAATTAAACGGAGGAACACTTTTGTCGAGATTTAGGAACTCGTCTGTACTTCAACTGAGAAAACATCTTTGCTGAGATTTAAGAACTGGTCCGTAATTCAACTGGGGAAACATCTTCGTCGAGATTTAAGAACTCGCCCGTAATTCAACTGAGAAAACTTCTCTGCTGAGATTTAGGAACTTGTCTGTAATTCAACGGAGAAACACTTTTGTCGATATTTAGGAACTCGTCTGTACTTCAACTGAGAAAATATCTCTGCTGAGATTTAAGAACTGGTCCGTAATTCAACTGGGGAAACATCTTCATCGAGATTTAAGAATTCTCCTGTAATTCAACTGAGAAAACTTCTCTGCTGAGATTTAGGAACTTGTCTGTAATTCAACAGAGGAAGACTTTTGTCGAGATTTAGGAACTTGCCTGTACTTCAACTGAGAAAACATCTCTGATGAGATTTAAGAATTTGTCCATAATTCAACTGAGGGGAAACATCTTCATCGAGATTTAAGAACTCGCCCGTAATTAAACTGAGAAAACTTCTCTGCTGAGATTTAGGAACTTGTCTGTAATTCAACGGAGGAACACTTTTGTCGAGATTTAGGAACTCGCCTGTACTTCAACTGAGAAAACATCTCTACTGAGATTTAAGAACTTGTCCGTAATTCAACTTGGGGGAAACATCTTCGTCGAGATTTAAGAACTCGCCCGTAATTCAACTGAGAAAACTTCTCTGCTGAGATTTAGGAACTCGTCTGTAATTCAACGGAGGAATACTTTTGTCGAGATTTAGGAACTTGCTTGTACTTCAACTGAGAAAACATCTCTGCTGAGATTTAAGAACTGGTCCGTAATTCAACTGGGGAAACATCTTCGTCGAGATTTAAGAATTCGCGCGTAATTCAACTGAGAAAACTTATCTGCTGAGATTTAGGAACTTGTCTGTAATTCAACAGAGGAAGACTTTTGTCGAGATTTAGGAACTTGCCTGTACTTCAACTGAGAAAACATCTCTGCTGAGATTTAAGAACTTGTCTGTAAATCAACTGAGGGGAAACATCTTCGTCTAGATTTAAGAACTCGCCCGTAATTCAACTGAGAAAACTTCTCTGCTGAGATTTAGGAACTTGTCTGTAATTCAACGGAGGAATACTTTTGTCGATATTTAGGAACTCGTCTGTACTTCAACTGAGAAAACATCTCTGGTGAGATTTAAGAACTGGTCCGTAATTCAACTGGGGAAACATATTCGTCGAGATTTAGGAACTCGCCCGTGATTCAATTGAGAAAACTTCTCTGCTGAGATTTAGGAACTTGTCTGTAATTCAACGGAGGAACACTTTTGTCGAGATTTAGGAACTTGTCTGTACTTCAACTGAGAAAAAATCTCTGCTGAGATTTAAGAACTGGTCTGTAATTCAACTGGGGAAACATCTTCGTCGAGATTTAAGAACTCGCCCGTAATTCAACTGAGAAAACTTCTCTGCTGAGATTTAGGAACTTGTCTGTAATTCAACGGAGGAACACTTTTGTCGAGATTTAGGAACTCGTCTGTACTTCAACTGAGAAAATATCTCTGCTGAGATTTAAGAACTGGTCCGTAATTCAATTGGGGAAACATATTCGTCGAGATTTAAGAACTCGCCCGTAATTCAACTGAGAAAACTTCTCTGCTGAGATTTAGGAACTTGTCTATAATTCAACGGAGGAACACTTTTGTCGAGATTTAGGAACTCGCCTGTACTTCAACTGAGAAAACATCTCTGCTGAGATTTAAGAACTTGTCCGTAATTCAACTGGGGAAACATCTTCGTCGAGATTTAAGAACTCATCCGTAATTAAACTGAGAAAACTTCTCTGCTGAGATTTAGGAACTTGTCTGTAATTCAATGGAGGAACACTTTGGTCGAGATTTAGGAACTCGTCTGTACTTCAATTGAGAAAACATCTCTGCTGAGATTTAAGAACTGGTCCGTAATTCAACTGGGGAAACATCTTCGTCGAGATTTAAGAATTCGCCCGTAATTCAACTGAGAAAACTTCTCCACTGAGATTTAGGAACTTGTCTGTAATTCAACAGAGGAAGACTTTTATCGAGATTTAGGAACTTGCCTGTACTTCAACTGAGAAAAAATCTCTGTTGAGATTTAAGAACTTGTCTGTAAATCAACTGAGGGGAAACATCTTCGTCGAGATTTAAGAATTCACCCGTAATTCAATTGAGAAAACTTCTCTCCTGAGATTTAGGAACTTGTCTGTAATTCAACAGAGGAAGACTTTTGTCGATATTTAGGAACTTGCCTGTACTTCAACTGAGAAAACATCTCTGTTGAGATTTAAGAACTTGTCTGTAAATCAACTGGGGAAACATATTCGTCGAGATTTAAGAACTCGCCCGTGATTCAATTGAGAAAACTTCTCTGCTGAGATTTAGGAACTTGTCTGTAATTCAACGGAGGAATACTTTTGTCGATATTTAGGAACTCGTCTGTACTTCAACTGAGAAAACATCTCTGCTGAGATTTAAGAACTGGTCCGTAATTCAACTGGGGAAACATATTCGTCGAGATTTAAGAACTCGCCCGTGATTCAATTGAGAAAACTTCTCTGCTGAGATTTAGGAACTTGTCTGTAATTCAACAGAGGAACACTTTTGTCGAGATTTAGGAACTTGTCTGTACTTCAACTGAGAAAACATCTCTGCTGAGATTTAAGAACTGGTCTGTAATTCAACTGGGGAAACATCTTCGACGAGATTTAAGAACTCGCCCGTAATTCAACTGAGAAAATCTCTCTGCTGAGATTTAGGAACTTGTCTGTAATTCAACAGAGGAACACTTTTGTCGAGATTTAGGAACTCGTCTGTACTTCAACTGAGAAAATATCTCTGCTGAGATTTAAGAACTGGTCTGTAATTCTACTGGGGAAACATATTCGTCGAGATTTAAGAACTCGCCCGTAATTCAACTGAGAAAACTTCTCTGCTGAGATTTAGGAACTTGTCTGTAATTCAACGGAGGAACACTTTTGTCGAGATTTAGGAACTCGCCTGTACTTCAACTGAGAAAACATCTCTACTGAGATTTAAGAACTTGTCCGTAATTCAACTGGGGGGAAACATCTTCGTCGAGATTTAAGAACTCGCCCGTAATTCAACTGAGAAAACTTCTCTGCTGAGATTTAGGAACTCGTCTGTAATTCAACGGAGGAATACTTTTGTCGAGATTTAGGAACTTGCTTGTACTTCAACTGAGAAAACATCTCTGCTGAGATTTAAGAACTGGTCCGTAATTCAACTGGGGAAACATCTTCGTCGAGATTTAAGAATTCGCCCGTAATTCAACTGAGAAAACTTCTCTGCTGAGATTTAGGAACTTGTCTGTAATTCAACAGAGGAAGACTTTTGTCGAGATTTAGGAACTTGCCTGTACTTCAACTGAGAAAACATCTCTGCTGAGATTTAAGAACTTGTCTGTAAATCAACTGAGGTTAAACATCTTCGTCTAGATTTAAGAACTCGCCCGTAATTCAACTGAGAAAACTTCTCTGCTGAGATTTAGGAACTTGTCTGTAATTCAACGGAGGAATACTTTTGTCGATATTTAGGAACTCGTCTGTACTTCAACTGAGAAAACATCTCTGCTGAGATTTAAGAACTGGTCCGTAATTCAACTGGGGAAACATATTCGTCGAGATTTAAGAACTCGCCCGTGATTCAATTGAGAAAACTTCTCTACTGAGATTTAGGAACTTGTCTGTAATTCAACGGAGGAACACTTTTGTCGAGATTTAGGAACTTGTCTGTACTTCAACTGAGAAAACATCTCTGCTGAGATTTAAGAACTGGTCTGTAATTCAACTGGGGAAACATCTTCGTCGAGATTTAAGAACTCGCCCGTAATTCAACTGAGAAAACTTCTCTGCTGAGATTTAGGAACTTGTCTGTAATTCAACGGAGGAACACTTTTGTCGAGATTTAGGAACTCGTCTGTACTTCAACTGAGAAAATATCTCTGCTGAGATTTAAGAACTGGTCCGAAATTCAACTGGGGAAACATATTCGTCGAGATTTAAGAACTCGCCCGTAATTCAACTGAGAAAACTTCTCTGCTGAGATTTAGGAACTTGTCTGTAATTCAACGGAGGAACACTTTTGTCGAGATTTAGGAACTCGCCTGTACTTCAACTGAGAAAACATATCTGCTGAGATTTAAGAACTTGTCCGTAATTCAACTGGGGAAACATCTTCGTCGAGATTTAAGAACTCACCCGTAATTAAACTGAGAAAACTTCTCTGCTGAGATTTAGGAACTTGTCTGTAATTCAATGGAGGAACACTTTTGACGAGATTTAGGAACTCGTCTGTACTTCAATTGAGAAAACATCTCTGCCGAGATTTAAGAACTGGTCCATAATTCAACTGGGGAAACATCTTCGTCGAGATTTAAGAATTCGCCCGTAATTCAATTGAGAAAACTTCTCTGCTGAGATTTAGGAACTTGTCTGTAATTCAACAGAGGAAGACTTTTGTCGAGATTTAGGAACTTGCCTGTACTTCAACTGAGAAAACATCTCTGCTGAGATTTAAGAACTTGTCCGTAATTCAACTGAGGGGAAACATCTTCGTCGAGATTTAAGAACTCGCCCGTAATTCAACTGAGAAAACTTCTCTGCTGAGATTTAGGAACTCGTCTGTAATTCAACGGAGGAAAACTTTTGTCGAGATTT
Source organism: Vicia faba (assembly GCA_948472305.1). Lineage (NCBI taxonomy): Eukaryota > Viridiplantae > Streptophyta > Magnoliopsida > Fabales > Fabaceae > Vicia > Vicia faba. Next base: position 751,199,409 of record OX451739.1, read on the forward strand.
AGGAACTTGCTTGTACTTCAACTGAGAAAACATCTCTGCTGAGATTTAAGAACTTGTTCGTAATTCAACTGGGGAAACATCTTCGTCGAGATTTAAGAACTCGCCCGTAGTTCAACTGAGAAAACTTCTCTGCTGAGATTTAGGAACTCGTCTGTAATTCAACGGAGGAACACTTTTGTCGAGATTTAGGAACTCGCCTGTACTTCAACTGAGAAAACATCTCTGCTGAGATTTAAGAACTTGTCCATAATTCAACTGAGGGGAAACATCTTCGTCGAGATTTAAGAACTCGCCCGTAATTCAACTGAGGAAACTTCTCTACTGAGATTTAGGAACTCGTCTGTTATTCAATGGAGGAAGACTTTTGTCGAGATTTAGGAACTTGCCTGTGCTTCAACTGAGAAAACATCTCTGCTGAGATTTAAGAACTTGTCTGTAATTCAACTGGAGTAAAAGCTTCATAGCTTTGAATTTTACGAGAATTTGATTGTATCTTTCCTGAAAGGTAAAGGTTAGTTGTATGTAATGCATGATATGTATCAGGCAATGATGTTCCCAAAATAAATGAGATTGTGTTGTATGATGCGTATATGCATGTGTCATGATGTATGGAAATGTAATGTTTTTAGCTGGGAAAAATAAATCCCGGGTAGCTGCTGGAGAAAAGAGTTGAATTCTTCGTTTCAGCTGGGGATTGTGCACGAAGATGATTGTGAGAATAAACCTACAGGAGAGGATAACTCCGTTGGGGGATAAACTGATGAGGAGATTACTCTGTGGGGCAAATATGTTCTGTAGAGGATTCCACTGATAAATTCCGCTGGGGGATAAATTACCGTTGCTGGTGATACTGAATCCTGTTGGGGACTGAATCCTTGTTTGTGAAAGGAAAGAACTCCGCTGGGGATGATCTTCAGTTGCGACTTCACTGGGGATAACCTTTTAGGCTCTAATGGGGACAAACTTCCAAAGTCTATTGGGGATGATTCTCCATACTTCACTGGGGGAAGCTTTTTCAGACTGCGCTGGGGAGAATTTTCAAACTCCACCGGGGATATTAAAACTTTTTAGTGCTGATGGTAGATAAACTCTGCTTGGGGAGACTATTACCGATTCATTCACAGTTGCAAGTCTCAGATGGGGAGAGTTAGCATCACTGTCCTTTCTTACTTTGCGGGGAGTGAATGCACCTCTAGCCGTATTCTTCAGCTAAATCTACCTTGTACCTGGTGGATAGAGCAACTATAAAGCTTGGACAATTCTTATTTCCCCTGTTTCTGATATTACCAGTAATCGTCTTTTGTTTCGCATGTAAATATTTATGAGCAGCAATTAATGTCAAATGCATATATCAAAAATGAACATTGGACGTTCTTTGCAAAACAAAACAGAAAAAGGAAAAACAGTTTGAAATTTCTATGAAAGTGAATTGTATTGATTTTGAAGTTTGGCCTGTAAATAGGCGTTTTTGTACAAGAGGCTGACATCCTAGTAAGAGAACGCCGCCGAATAATAGAATTTACACAATTTGTGAAACTAAACAAAACAGCTATGTGAATAACCCCACTGGGTTCCAACTCTGCTATTTCCTTTATGTCCTCGAGCATCTCATCACTTTGCTACTTGGTTGAAGGTAGATCAGATTGATTAGTGCCATCCGAGCTTGATAATCGATACCGAAGTCTGGTTGCAAGGTGATCCAATGAGACATAGTGTTACGCTTTGATCCCTAATTTTTGCCTGGACCGCCCTTTTGGGTTTTCAGTCCACCGGGATACCCTTTTTTTGCCCAACCCTCCTTTTTAGGTTTTCGAATTGCCGGGTGTACAATTTTTTCATTTTCATCCCTTATTTTTGCCCGAACCCTTTTGGTTCGCCGGGAAGCCCTTATTTTTGCCTAGGCCAGTCGACCTAGCGGGTCTTTCATTATGCGTAGTATTTTTTCACTATGTCTGCGTTGAAGGGGTGAGGGAGGTCGTCGCCATCCATGGTGGTTAGAATCATAGCTCCTCCTGAGAAAATGTTCTTAACCACAAATGGCCCTTCGTAAGTAGGGGTCCATTTGCCCCTGGGATCACCTTGAGGTAGGATGATGCGCTTGATCACCAGATCCCCAACTTGATACTCTTGTCATCTAACTTTCTTGTTAAATGCCTTGGTCATCCGTTTTTGATACGCCTGACCATGACAAATAGCAGTAAGTCTCTTTTCGTCGATTAAATTCCGCTGATCAAGCCGGGTATGGATCCAGTCGTCTTTGCTCAAACCTGTATCCTTCATAATCCGAAGAGAGGGTATCTGAACTTCAATGGGCAAGACGACCTCCATGCCATATACCAAGGAATAGGGTGTTGCCCCTGTTGACGTCTGTGCTGAGGTACAGTACCTATGAAGAGCAAATGGTAATATCTCATGCCAGTCTTTATATGTCACCGTCATCTTCTGCACAATCTTCTTAATGTTCTTATTAGCCGCTTCTACAGCCCCATTCATCTTCGGCCGGTAGGGAGAAGAGTTGTGATGTTGTATCTTGAACTGCTTGTAGAGCTCGGTGATCATCTTATTGTTGAGATTTGTACCATTTCCCGTAATGATCCTCTCGGGTACACCATATCGACAGATCATATTGTGCCAAATGAACCGTGCCACGATGTTCTTGGTTACAGTAGCAAAGGAAGCTGCTTCGACCCACTTCGTAAAGTAATCAATGGCTACCAAGATGAAACGATGCCCGTTGGATGCTGTAGGTCTGTTCTCACCGATCATATCAATGCCCCACATTGCAAAAGGCTACGGAGCTGTTAAGATGTTCAAAGGAACTGGAGGTATGTGCACCTTATCAACATAGACTTGGCACTTGTGACAGGTCCGAGAATGCTGATAACAGTCGGCTTCCATGGTGGACCAATAGTAACCTGCCCGTAGGATCTTCTTTGCCATGGTGTGTCCACTGGAATGAGTCCCGAAAGTACCTTCGTGTAACTCTGCCATGATCCTTTTTGCCTCGTTCTTATCCACACATCGCAGTAAGGTCGAATCATGGTTACGTTTGTAAAGGATGTCATTGCTGATGAAGAATTTTGCCGCGAACCTCCTTAGAAACTTCTTATCATTAACAGATGCACGCTCGGGGTATTCCTGAGCCTCAAGATACCTCTTCACCTCATGAAACCAGGGTTTATCTGCTACCTCTTCAGTCTCAATGTCACAGCAATGTGTAGGTTCGTCCAACCTTTCAATGATAATCCGGGGAGCTTCGTTATCCCAATTGACTTTGAACATAGAAGACATCGCAGCTAGCGCGTCCGCTAACTGATTCTCCTCTCTAGGGAAGTGTTCAAAGGTTATCTCTTGGAAATGTGGAAGCAACGTCAAAACATACTCCTTGTAAGGAATAAGATTAGGGTGTTTCGTATCCCACTTGCCTTTGATCTGACTGATCACGAGAGCGGAATCTCCGAAAACACTTAGAAACTTAATCCTTAGGTCAATTGCTACTCAAAGACCCATGATGCACGCTTCATACTCCGCCATGTTATTGGTGCAGTTGAAACATAGTCGGGCGGTGAACGAAGTATGAGAGCCTTTAGGAGATATGATCACGGCGCCAATGCCATTACCCAAAGCGTTCGAAGCTCCATCAAAGTACATAGACCATCGGGATCCCTCCTCAGGTCCTTCATCCGGTCCAGGTTCTTCACAGTCGGTCACTATCATGATATTCTCATCCGGGAATTCAAAGTTCATAGATTGGTAATCATCCACTGCCTGATGTGCCAAATGATCTGCCAACACACTTTCCTTAATTGCCTTTTGGGTTGTGTATTGGATGTCATACTCAGTCAAGATCATCTTCCATCTTGCTATTCTTCCAGACAAGACAGGCTTCTCGAAGATATACTTGATTGGATCCATCTTTGATATCAATAATATAGTGAGTCAGCATATATTGTCTCAGCCGGCGAGCAGCCCATGCCAAAGCGCAACAAGTTTTCTCGAGCAACGAGTATCATGTCTCGCAGTCGGTAAAATTTTTGCTAAGGTAATAAATAGCACGCTCTTTTCGGCCAGACTCGTCATGCTGCCCCAGCACGCACCCCATTGAGTTATCGAGTACTGTCAAGTATAAGATCAAAGGTCTCTCTTCAACTGGAGGCATCAGAATAGGTGGCTCTTGGAGATATTCCTTGATCCTTTCGAAAGCAGCCTAACATTCATCGTTCCATCTTACCACTTGATCTTTCTTCAGTAGCTTGAAGATTGGCTCACAAGTAGGAGTCAGGTATGACATGAATCGGGCAATGTAGTTCAGACGTCCCAAAAAGCCTCCGACTTCTTTTTTTGTCCGGGAAGTTGGCATTTTCTGTATAGCCTTCACTTTTGCAGGATCCACTTGAATACCTTTATCACTTACGACGAAACCCAGCAGCTTACCAGATCTCACCCCGAAGGTGCACTTGTTCGGGTTTAGCCTCAGCTTGTACAACTTCAACCTGTCAAATAACTTCTGAAGGTGGTCTAGATGCTCTTCTTCAGTCTGGGATCTTGCAATCATGTCGTCAACGTATACCTCAATCTCATGATGGATCATATCATGGAACAAAGCAACCATGGCACGCTGATACGTTGCCCCAACATTCTTCAAATCCGAAAGGCATGACTTTGTAGCAAAAGGTACCCCATTGAGTAACAAAGGTTGTCTTCTCCATGTCTTCGGGAGCCATTTTAATCTGATTATAACCGGAGAAACCATCCATAAAGGAGAAGACCTTATGCTGTGCGGTGTTGTCAACCAGAACGTCGATATGAGGTAGAGGGAAATCATCCTTGGGGCTTGCCCTGTTCATATCCCTATAGTCAACACACATTCGAACCTTACCATCCTTCTTCGGCACTGGAACCACGTTGGCCACCCACTGTGGGTAAGAAGTAACTGCTAGAAAACCGGCGTCAAACTGCTTCATCACTTCAGCCTTGATTTTCTCAGACATCTCTGGGCGCATTCGGCGAACTTTCTGTTTTGCTGGAGGATAATCTTCCTTGGTAGGTAGGCGGTGAACCACAATATCAGTATCCAACCCAGGCATATCTTCATAAGACCAGGCAAAGATCTCAACATAGTCACACAACATCTGAATTAGCCGTTGCTTAACACTAGGCTCCAGATTTACACCGATCTTAACCTCTTTTTTGTCTATCTCTGTACCCAGATTCACTGGTTCCACTGGCTCTTCGTGTGGCTGTATGGCCCTCTCTTCCTGAAGTAGCAGTATAGCAAGTTCACCAGGTAATTCGCAATCTTCTTCACCTTCGTTTTCGGCTAAGTTGATCGGACTTTCGAAGTCATAACCGGCAGTAGCAGAGTCGTTACCAGTAGGATCCAGAGTGGATGTAGACCTGTATATGTGAGTGTGTGTAAAATAGCTGTTTTGCAATATATAATAAAAGAAAAACAAGGAGCGCAAAATTTGAAATGCAAGAAACGTCCAATGATTTTATTAATGATATATGGAGATGACAAATATTAAGCCCTCACAAACAAAGCCACGGTGCCTCGGGTAAGACACCGAGCCGTAAAGTTTAAAAATTGTCTGTTACAAATTCAAAACAAAAGTCTCATTACTGGGTAATAAAAGAAATCGGGACAAAGTCTTTTGTTGTCCAGTTGCTTAATCCACCATCAGCCGTTGGGTAAATCCAGCTGTCAAACTCAGACTCTTCAACATCGTCTTCAATGGCATTCACTCCTGAATTGCTGATAAATAGGGAGATCTTCCGATTCGCGCACGCCGAACAACCCTTTGAGCTTCTACAATGAAACCCAAACCAAACTTGTTAGTCTTATGTGCAAAATCATGGAGTTGGCCCCAATTTGCACACCCATCTTTCTCAATAACAGCCCGGGCATCCTTGAGGGAAGCCATCTTCATTGGAGGATCTTCGACAACAGTTTCAGTTGACGCCAACATTTGGGGGACTTCTTCAAAATGTTGACACGGGGTTTCAATGAACTCCCCGTCCATTTCCACATACCGAAAAAAGTTGAGGTGGCTCACCATGTACTCCTCTTCTCCTTGTACTGTAACAATTTTCCCCATCACTGGGTATTTCAGCATCTGGTGGAGCGTAGAAGTTACTGCCTCAGCTTTGTGGATCCATGGGCGATCCAACAAACAAGAATAAGATGGCCGAATGTCCATCACATAGAATGTAGATGCGAAAATCTGAGAACCAACCTTAACTGGAATATCCACTTCTCCGTGTACCATCCTTTTGGACCCATCAAAGGCCTTAACCAAAATGTTGCTTGGTTTCAACACCAACCCTTTAAAGTCTAACCAGTCTAGTGCCTTCTTGGGTAAAACATTCAGCGATGACCCAGTATCTACTAACACGTGAGCCAGAGTAGTGCCCATTCACTCAATTGAAACATGTAGAGCGTCATTGTGATTCTTCCCCTTAGCAGTCAAGTCGGTGTCGGAGAAACCCAGACCATTATCAGCAGTTAAACTCGCCACACAGTCTTTGAACTGGTCAGCAGATGTTTCCTGCGGTACGTGTGCAGTTTTTAGGAAAGCAATCAGAACCTTGGCATGGGCTTCTGAGCATAGTAACAGAGACAACATAGAGATTTTGGACGGGGTTTGCCCCAGCTGCTCGACTACATTGTAGTCTCTCTTTTTGATGATCTTCAAAATTTCCTCCATCTCTTGTCTAGAGGCTTCAACAGTAATCTTCTTCGGTGCCTCCGTCCGGGCAGGCTCACCGGCGGTCCCTTTGCCCCGAGTGTCAGATGACTCAACAACAGGGGTAAGAATTGGAACATGAATGGGGATAGTAGCAGATGTACTGGCAGGTGTAATAACAACAGGCTTCCGAACAGTTGGTGGAGAGATCTCAGGGGAGAAAAGCCTTCCGCTTCGGGTGACTTTACTAGATCCAACAATATTGCTGACGTCAGTATCAGCCTCTTCAGCATTCAAGTCTTGTTTAACCCCGTGATAATACACGTCAAACCCGTAGTGCCAAGGGACAACTTTATTTAACGTATAGGGGATAGGCCCAGGAATGGTAATGATCAACGGTGCAATTCTCAGAACAGATGTAACTCTAACAGGCTTTCTCGAGGAAGCCTTGGAAGAATTGTCGAAAATGGTGATTATAGCAACTTCATCCGTAGGAACCATAGGAACCAAAGGAACAAAAGTTTTCTCAAACAAAATTTCTTTATTATCCATCAGGCGTTGGACACCTGACTTCAAAAGATGGCAACCAGTAGGTAGGACGGCACACAGATGGAAACCTTCTCCACAACCTGGAAATAAACCGGCTAACAGAAGGTTCTTCTTCACAGTCATCAATGGAGTAGCAATGTCTTTCACAGAAACCACAAACGAGTCTTCTTCTACAACATTCACTCCATGCTTGGGCATAGGAGCAGTCATAACATTAGGCCTCTCAGGCGCTTCAAACTCAATCTCCTTAGCATCAATTAAATCTTGTACCTTATTCTTCAAAACCCAGCAGTCATTCGTATCATGCCCCGGGCTATCGGAGTGAAAAGCACAGCGGGCGTTTGGATTGTACATGGGTGATGTTGTATTAAGATTCTTTGGGGCCTCCTTCTGAATCACCAAGTTGGTCTTCAATAACTGTGGAAGAATCTGAGACAAGGTCATATGGAGCTGAGTGAATTGTCTTCGCGGACTCTCGGCTCTTGGCTGATTGTTGCATTGAGGAGCAATATCAGGTCTTGATATAACAACCACATTAATTGCTTGGCGGAGTTCAGGTTTGTTATGGCTCTTTGAGCTGTAAACAACGCTAGATTCCTTCTTAAAAGGCTTCTTATCGGTGCTTGATGAAGCACCCTTCTGTATTTTACTGCTCATGATACCGGCTTCAACTCTTTCCCCAGTCATAATCAGCTCTGTAAACCCGGACGATGAACTTCCAATCATATGGTTGAAATACGAACCAAACAAGGTCCCCAGAAACATATCTACTAACTCCCTGTCAGCCAAAGGGGGTTGTACTCTTCCAACAAGGTCCCTCCATTTTTGAGCATAGTCTTTGAAACCTTCGCTCGCACCCATCGGCATACCCTGAAGTTGGGTACGCGTGGGAGCGAGGTCGACATTATATTGGTACTGCTTGTAGAAAGCAGCAACCAAGTCCTCCCAATTACGAACACTATCTTCTTTCAGCTGGTAAAACCATTCAAGTTGAGTCCCTGAAATACTGTCTTGAAAGAAGTGGATCCAGAGGTTCTTGTCAGCAGTGTATGGCTGAATCTTTCTAACATACGAGCGGAGGTGAAACTTTGGGCAAGAAACCCCGTCGTATTTAGCAAAGACTGGTGCTTTAAATTTGTGGGGAATCACCACCCCAGATGACAAACCCAAATCTCCAAAGTCCAGACCAGGGACTTTCTGGACCTCCATTACGCTCAATCGGTCTTCGAGTTGTTTATATCTATCCTCAGTCGGAGGATACTGGTCTTCGTCAAATTCAGTCTCGTTGTTAGAAACCACAGGGCTAGGAGCCCTCCTTTCTTCCTGATTTCTCCCCCTCCAGATGAGTGAGTCAAATCAACCTCTTCATGCAAATTGTTTCCAAATCTGCGACCCATATTCTGTAGGACCGTCTTCTTCTTCTTCTTCTTCTTCTTCTTCTTCTTCTTCTTATCTTTCAGGATAAGGGTCTTCAGATCTTGCTGACCCTTGGCCAAACTCATGAACAGTTCCTGGAACTGGGCATTTTGAGCTTGCAGAGCCTTGATGGCCTGTTCAGTTGATGTTTCAGAAGACATGATGTGCTGAAATAAACAGCAAAGAAGATGAGAAACCTGTAAGGGTACCTGTAATGAGGTGCATGGGAATGAAATGCGTATGATATGATTTCAAAGACTTTGGAGATTCAAATTTGTAAACCATAATGAAACACACTTTTATTAGATAAAAAACTGGAATTCAATGTTCAACAAATGCCTTTAAGGCCTTACAAAAAGAAAAACTGAAAACTAAATCAAAACTAGAAATAACAAAAGACATCAGCGCTCCCGTGGTCGTTTCTCGTTGGTGCTGACATAGTCGTTGAGGATCTGCTCGTTCTCCAATTGCCTTGTCAGCTTTAGGATCTTCCGCTATTGCTCGTGATACTTTTCTCTGTAAGTATCCCGCTCTTCCCTTAGTTAGATCCAGGACCTCTTTAATGCCCCAATGTCAGTAGGCATGTATGCGTGGAGGATGGTAGGAGGAACCCCTTCTTCATCAACAAGTTCAACTATCACAGGCAAGACAACTTCGTACGGCATTCCCAGCTTCTGAGCACGTGTACGAACCCACCAGAGATATGGTTCTATCGGAAGAGAAGTCTTCACACCTAGCTCGTGCGGATCATACCTGTGCACCCTATCCCAGGCTCGTATGAATCTGAGGCGATGTTCATCACTATCCCCTTGGAAGTCAAAGACAATGCTTGGCATCAGCAACTCATGAGGTCCTTCCCTCCTAGCTCGCCCAAACTGTCGTAAGGCCAAACAAGGATTATAGGTTATCCCTCCATTGATTCCTAGCAGTGGAACATTGGGGTATTCCCCACAGCGATCAATAATAGCCACATCTTCCATGCCTTTAGTAGTCCAAATGATGTCAGTGTGAGCAAGGGACATAATCCTGTAGGCCCAACCCATGCCTTCCTTGTTCTTCAAAACTGATTTGGGGAGGTGAGAAATAAACCACCTCGCCAGCAATGGTGCACAGCACATAAGGGTTCCCCGTTTCCGAGCAGTACGGGCATAGATGGTATCTGAATATCACCCAAGAGAGTGGGTACTGGATTACCGGACATGAAAATCTTCACTGCATTCACGTCAACAAAGGAATCTGAGTTTGGAAACAGAACCAAACCATAAATAAGAAGAGCCAGGATGTCCTCGAATGCCTGAAAGTCTAAACTGTCCCAGAACTGATTAGCCCGACCAACCAAGAACTTGGTTAAGAAGCCTTTTGTCCCACTCCGAGTTTCCCAATTAGACATTACCTCAGCCTTTGTCAGATGGAGGGCTGAAGCAATCTCTTCCGACCTAAGGACTTTCTCCCAACCTGTAAATGGGGTCTGCTCTAGAATGGAGATACCAAGTAGATTAGAGAACTCTTCCAAGGTAGGGACCAACTGGTAGTCTGGAAAAGTAAAGCAGTGGTATAGTGGATCAAAGAACTGGCATAAAACACTCATCATCTGTTCATCCAATCTGGAAGTGACCAAACCAAGGAGGTGACCATGTCTTCTGATAAAGGAGGAAGTGTCAGGAACCTTAGAAACCAATTCCTTAAGCTGAGTGGGAATCTGGACAAAGTTGATCCGAATAGTGTTTCTACGCATAGATGCCATGCCCTACAAAACAGAACAAAGATGAATCCCATTGGTCTTTGAAATGGTTAGTCCAATGCAATATGCATGCAATGTCATGATTCATGATGTCATGATAGAAACACATCACAAGTATTCACAAATAGCAAACATGGTAAGGGCAAACAAGTCACACAGATAGCCCTTGGATTTCAGGCTGGCAAGGAGCTTAGGTACTACCCTCTTTCAGTTCAGTTGGTTCAACTTGTCCTAGAAATAGTAACCGGGTTCTAGAGGATCTCAATATCACTGACCAACATCGATCGGTCATAATTCCACTTTAGCAACCTTTTCTTGCAGCCAGAATCATCGCGAGAGTTTGGTCTCAATGAGTGTAGCATACTGCTACTGTTCTATGGCCAAGTTGGTCAATTATAGGTTCTAAGGTCAGTGGTGCTTAATGACCCCTTAGTAGACCCATATTCTCCTTGTTGCGCCACAAGAGATATCGGTACAAACTAAAGTGCCACACCAACATAGCTACTGCTTCAACCGTATCGGTCTACGCCGTACAGTTCCCTCACAGTCTATTGCTACTTACCTAAAGGGTATCCCCAGATCCGGGTTAGGATCTATAGTAACTCTGATTCAAGCCCACAAAAATAAAGCAAACAGATCAAACAATTGAAAACAATATGAACTATTCCTAAGGTATACCCCACTTATACGTCCCCAGCAAAGTCGCCAGTTCTGTGATACGGTGGGAAGAATTGACTGTTTTTTGGAATGCTGGTTTGCGTTTTGCGTTTTTGTTCGCAAAATGTCACGGTAAGCAAGAGTCGCCATCGACTTTTATTTTATCCAACAAGGAAAGGAAAAAAGCACAGAAAAATTCCTTTTTCGTGATATTTCTCGGGTTCGGGGGGTAGATTATAGAAAGGGAAGGTATTAGCACCCTTTCTATCCGTAGTTATCTATGGGCTCTTAGGTACTTGCTCAATTGTTTTCATAATTGTTTTCTTTGTGCTTGTGGGTTTGAAAAAGTTTTTGTTTTAAAACTTCGATTTAACTCTTGCTTCTGTCCTCAAGAGTGTAATGAAGTGTTTTGAAAACTTTGTTCGAAAAGGAGTGTAAGTGTGAAAAAAGTTTTGTTTTTTGAAAGAGCAAGTATCTAAGAACCATCTACCTACTCGAAAAAGGAATCGTTCTATGTTAATTTCCTTTAGACAATGCTATCCTACTATTAGTGAGTAGGTAGCACCGTCATTGGAGTTTAAGGGTCAATTTGAATGAGGGACATACAATCACCCAAGCAATGTTAGGACGCCTTAGCGGTAACCCTAATGTCTTAGATCATTTGTTTGAGGCAAAAATATCCGAGGCAACCATTTCGAGGCGACTATGATTTTTTAGACAAGAGGGCAACCTCTAAAACGACCTATACTCAATGACCATGTACGAAGGCAACCAAGTGGGGTGTACCCTAAGAGTGCGCATGTGCGAGTGTGTCGTTTTCAGTTATTTTTATCTTTGCACATGTTAAGGGTGATCTAATTTGATTTTAAGATTAAGTATTCAGTCTTGTCATGCAAACCCTATTATCAAACATCTAGCAGTTATATAATTTGCGGAATTAAAGTACGGAAATTAAATTACAAGGCGTCGGGTATTTACATCACCAAAAACAACCCTTTGAAAATAAAATAAAATAAAGCGGTAAAATAATTAAAGGTCCTAATTATCTATTACATACCGGAAGCAGATACATCAATATGGATAAAAATAAATAAAGCGCGCGGAAAATTAAATCGAATGCAATTTAGGGTTTTGACCCTTTTTAAAAGAAAATTCTTTTTTTTTGTTGTTTTTATTTAAGAAAAGAAATTAAATCCTAAATTAAATACTAAATTAATTATTAAATAAATTAATTAATGAAAAATAATTAATGCCATATTTTTGGAGTTTTTGTTAATTTAAGAAAGAAAAGTAAAAATAATTAAATAAATTAAAACCTAATGAATTCTAATTGATTTTATTTATTTACAAAAAATAAATTAAAGTTATTCTAGAATTAAACCTAATTAATTTAGTTAGTATTTATTAATAAAAAATAAAAGTTCTAAAATTTTATTGGATAAAAAAAAGTATTTTTATGATTTTTGATTAAAAAAAAGAAAATTTGTTATTGATTAATAAATTAATTAAGTAAAATAAAGTAAATAAATAAATAAACAAAATATAGAGAAAAGAGAGAGTGGGCCTGTTTTTGGGAGGTGCTGAAAGCAACGATATTGGCCCAATAATGCAAGTCCATTTGACTTTTTTTGATCCAGCGTATGCGTATTGACTGGCTTGTGGTGTACCCTTGAAGCTTGACCACCAGATCTGGCCATCTGGCCATCTGGCGCTTTAACAGTGAGTGTCCATGGTGGAAATCTGGCCTATGCGTGTACATGATCTCCTGAAAAATATTGGAAAAATAACAATTGCTGGAGGCAGGGATCGAACCCCTGACCTTCAGCCTTTGAATGCCTTAATGCTAACGTGGTGACCGCTGGGCTGCGTTGTTCAATTTGTTAACCAAATACAAAATAGCAATAATATAAGAAAACAAGCGTATTAGTGGAATTTTGGCGCAGAATTTAAACAGGCCAACAGGGGGGTGACAACGCATCATCCTCTTCCTTAAAACCCTGTAAATTTTACCTGCTGATTTTTATCCGCAGCTAAAAGCATAGCTTTGTTCCAAAATCGTCCCTAGGCAATATAAATGAATTCCAGGACCATGGTTTGATTCATCATCTTCTTCTGAACACAACCATGTCTATCATGAGGATCAATTATACTTGAAACGAAAACCCCTAAAACCAAACGCAAAACCCTAGCAATGGCGTTTCACGATACAGAGCATATAAATAAAATTGATTATTACAAACAGTTTGCAAATGATGTGGTGATCACAAATATGCCATTAGTTTTTGTTATAGATGCAAGAATCTGGAAATACGAAATCAAGAACATAACTATGTTACGAAGGACTTACAGTGCGTATGGAAGCTTGAAAATGCCTGGTTGTGATTGGATTTACTTGTGGAGGTTGTCAGGAAATGATTGAGACCAATATCAAGCCTTGAAAATGCCTCTAGACTTGATTTCAATTTCCCACTTTTTTGTGATTTTTGCAACTTACGTTCTGCCTCTATGCTTGCTTTCCAACCCTTGTTTCTGTCTTGCACGCTTCCTTATGTATTGCTCAGTGTATTAGGGTAACAAACTTTGTCCAAATCTTCCTACATTGATGCTTGAATATTGGATTTGATTCTCCATTAAAAACCTTCCAAAATTGATCCAAATCACATCTTTTTGTACCTACATGGCTTGATACAAGTTTGATTGCAAAGCTAGCTGTAATTGGAGCCTAAAACAACCAGAAAATCATTTGTTATCAATGCCTTAGATTTTATGTGATTTTATTTGATTTAAAATGAATTAATTCAAATAAAAATCCAATTAAATAATAAAAATGAGATATGGACACATGGATAAAGCTAGAGCACGTGGGCAATAAGGCAAACTCAAAACAAGTGAAAAAGAATGGGAACTTTTGGCAAACTTTGAAGTTTTGGGGATAGTTGAGTTTTGGCAATTTTCCAAAAAAGTCCAACTTCAACAATGCATAACTTCTTCAATTTTGAACTTTTGGAGGTGTTCTTGGACTTTTTAGAAAGCTTAAGATGTCCGCTAATCAAACATTTTTGTCTCATCTCATTTTGATATTCCATGCTTAAGTTAGAAGCTTTGGCAAAAATGGTGTTTTTGTTGACTTTTCAAAATGACCTATAATGTACAAATTCAAAACTTCTTGTGAGTGCATATTTTGATCTTGGGGTATGATGATGGATTGTAGGGAATTGTATCCTTTTAAAAATGAGCTTTGGATGGGTCATTTCTCATAAAGTATGAGAAAGTTATGCTTGGTCAAAGTTGGGTTGACTTTTCCTGCAAAACCCTAATTTAGCAACTTTTGAATCTTGATAAATTTTGAGCAATCGTTGATGAATCATGATTAAACCTTGATAAAATGATGAAATATACTTCAAAATGAGAATGTTGGCAAAAAATATTGAAGTTTGACTGTATTTGGGTCACAGTTGACTTTTGCCCTAGCATAGTCGATTTTTGGACCTTTGAGCATTTGACTGAGCAATCTTCCTCCGCATGGCTTGAAACTTGACATGGATGATCTTGAGAACATATTAGGACATTGGTGAGAACTTGGGATCACTTGGACTCAAGGATCTTGATGCAACATGAAACCCTAATTTGGGGTAGACTGCCTTAGGAGATAGCTTGTCTGGCCAATCCTTGAGCCACCTTGAGCAACTTGGAGATCTTTCTTGCAATGTTTTGAGAAATATGGGAGGGTAAATTTTGGTGTACAACACTAGGGATGCCTTACGAAGCTGTCTTGCCTGTGATAGTTGAACATGCTGATGAAGAAGGGGTTCCTCCTACCATCCTCCATCCATACATGCCTACCGATATTGGGGCACTAAAGAGGTCTTGGATCCAGCTAAGGGAAGAACGAGATACTTACAGAGAGAAGTATCATGAACAAGAACGGAAGATCCTAAGGCTTACAAGGCAGTTGGAGAATGAGAAGGTCCTCAACGATTATGTCAGCACCAACGGAAAACGACCATGGGAGCGCTGATGTCTTTTGTTATTTCTAGTTTTGATTTACTTTTCAGTTTTTCTTTTTGTAACGCCTTAAAGGCATCTGTTGAACATTGAATTCAAGTTTTATCTAATAAAAGTGTGTTTCGTTTTGGTTTATGAATTTGAATCTCTAAAGTCTTTGAAATCATGTCATACGCATTTCATTCCCATGCACCTCATTACAGGCACCCTTACAGGTTTCTCATCTTCTTCGCTGTTTATTTCAGCACATCATGTCTTCTGAAACATCAACTGAACAAGCCATCAAGGCTCTCCAAGCTCAAAACGCTCAGTTCTAAGAAACGTTCATGAACTTGGCTAAGGGTCAGCAAGATCTGAAGACTCTTATCTTGAAGGATAAGAAGAAGAAGAAGAAGAAGAAGAAGAAGACGGTCCTACTAAATATGGGTCGCAGATTTGGGAACAATTTGCGGGAAGATGTTGATTTATCTCACTCACCTGGAGGGGGAGAGAATCAGGAAGAAAGGAGGGCTCCTAGCCCTGTGGTTTCTGACAACGAGACTGACTTTGACGAAGACCAGTATCCTCCTGCTGAGGATAGGTATAAGCAACTCGAAGACCGGTTGAGTGCAATGGAGGTCCAGAAGGTCCCTGGTCTGGACTTTGGAGATTTGGGTTTGTCATCGGGGGTGGTGATTCCCCACAAGTTTAAAGCACCAGTCTTTGCTAAATACGACGAGGTCTTCTTCCCAAAGCTACAACTCTGCTCGTATATTAGAAAGATTCAACCATACACCGCCGATAAGAACCTTTGGATTCACTTCTTTCAAGATAGTCTCTCAGGGACTCAACTTGAATGGTTTTACCAACTGGAAGGAGCTAGTGTCTGTAATTGGGAAGACCTTCCTGCTGCTTTTTACAAGCAGTACCAATACAATGCCGACCTCGCTCCCATGCGTACCCAACTTCAAGGTATGTCTATGGGTGTGAGTGAAGGTTTCAAAGACTACGCTCAGAAATGGAGGGACCTTGCTGGAAGAGTACAACACCCTTTGGTTGACAGGGAGTTAGTAGATATGTTTCTTGGGACCTTGTCTGGTCCGTATTTCAACCATCTGATTGGAAGTTCATCGTCCGGGTTTACTGAGTTGATTATGACCAGGGAAAGAGTTGAAGCCGGTATCAAGAGCGGTAAAATACAGAAAGGTGCTTCATCAAGTACCAAAAAGAAGCCTTTTAAGAAGGAATCCAGTGCTGTTTACAGCTCAAAGAGCCATAACCGACCTGAGTGCCGCCAAGCAGTCAATGCGGTTGTTATATCAAGACCAACTGTTGCCCCACAACGCAACAATCAGCCAAGAGCCGAGAGGTCGCGAAGACAATTCACTCAGCTCCATATGACCCTGTCTCAGATTCTGCCGCAGTTGTTAAAGACCAACTTGGTGATTCCGAAGGAAGCCCCGAAGAATCCCAATACAACATCATCGCTGTACAATCCGAACGCCCGCTGTGCTTTTCACTCTGATAGCCCGGGGCATAATACGAATGACTACTGGGTCTTGAAGAACAAAGTGAAGGATCTGATTTATGCTAAGGAGATTGAGTTCGAAGCACCGGAAAAGCCTAATGTCATAACAGCACCTATGCCCAAGCATGACGCGTGAGTGAATGCTATTGGGGATGATGAAGAAGAGTTTGATATTGACCTCTGGATTTACCCGACTGCCGACGGTGGATTAAGCAATTGGACAACGAAGGATTCTATGCTCGTTTCTTTATTTACCCAGTAATGAGACTTTTATTTTAAAGTTTGTAACAGACAATTTTTAAGCTTTACGACCCGGTGTCTTACCTGAGGCACCGTGGCTTTGTTTGTGAGGGATTTATATTTTTCATCTACATATATCATTAATAAAAGCATTGGACGTTTCTTGCATTTCAAATTTTGTGCTCCTTGTCTTTCTTTTTCTATCTTGTAAAACAACTATTTTACACACACTCACATATACAGGTCTACATCCACTCTGGATCCTACTGATAACGACTCTGCTATTGCCAGTTATGACTTCGAAAGTTCGATCAACTTAGCCGAAGACGAAGGTGAAGATGATTGCGAAGTGCCTGGTGAACTTGCTAGACTGCTACTTCAGGAGGAGAGGGCCATACAGCCGCATGAAGAGCCGGTGGAAACAGTAAATTTGGGTACAAAAGAAGACAAGAAAGAGGTCAAGATCGGTGCAAATCTGGAGCCTAGTGTTAAGCAACGGTTGATTCAGATGCTGCGTGACGACGTTGAGATCTTTGCTTGGTCTTATGAAGACATGCCTGGGCTGGATACCGATATTGTGGTTCACCGCCTGCCTACCAAGGAAGATTGTCCTCCAGTAAAACAGAAAGTTTGCCGAATGCGCCTGGATATGTCTGAGAAAATCAAGGCTGAGGTTATGAAACCATTTGACGCCGGTTTTCTAGCAGTTACTTCTTACCCACAGTGGGTGGCCAACGTGGTTCCAGTGCCGAAGAAGGATGGTAAAGTTCGAATGTGTGTTGACTATAGGGATCTGAACAGGGCAAGCCCCAAAGATAATATCCCTCTGCCTCATATCGACGTTCTGGTTGACAACACTGCACAGCATAAGGTCTTTTCCTTTATGGATGGTTTCTCCGGTTATAATCAGATTAAAATGGCTCCCGAAGACATGGAGAAGACAATGTTCGTTACTCAATGGGGTACCTTTTGCTATAAGGTCATGCCTTTCGGATTGAAGAATGCTGGGGAAACGTATCAGCGCGCCATGGTTGCTTTGTTCCATGACATGATCCATAATGAGATTGAGGTATACGTCGACGACATGATTGCAAGATCCCAGACTGAGGAAGAACACCTTGACCATCTTTAGAAGCTATTTGACAAGTTAAAGTCGTACAAGCTGAGGTTAAACCTGAACAAATGCACCTTCAGAGTGAGATCTGGTAAACTGCTGGGTTTCATCGTTAGCGATAAAGGTATTCAGGTGGATCCTGCAAAGGTGAAGGCCATACAGGAAATGCCAGCTCCCTGAACAGAAAAAGAAGTCAGAGGCTTTCTTGGACGTCTGAACTACATTGCCCGATTCATTTCACACCTGACTGCTATTTGTGAGCCAATCTTCAAACTAATGAAGAAAGATCAAGTGGTAGAGTGGAATGATGAATGTCAGGTCGCTTTCAAAAGGATCAAAGAATATCTCCAAGAGCCACCTATCCTAATACCTCCAGTTGAAGGGAGACCTTTGATCTTATACTTGACAGTACTCGACAATTCAATGGGGTGCATGTCGGGGCAGCATGACGAGTCTGGCCGAAAAGAGCATGCTATTTATTACCTTAGCAAAAAGTTTACCGACTGTGAGACCTGATACTCACTGCTTGATAAAACTTGCTGCGCTTTGGCATGGGCTGCTCGCCACCTGAGACAGTATATGCTGACTCACACTACTCTATTGATATCAAAGATGGACCCAATTAAGTATATCTTCGAGAAGCCTGCCTTGTTCGGAAGAATAGCAAGATGGCAGATGATCTTGACTGAGTATGACATCTAATACACGACCCAAAAGGCAATCAAGGGAAGTGTGTTGGCAGATCATTTGGTACATCAAGCAGTGGATGATTACCCGTCTATGAACTTTGAATTCTCGGATGAGAATATCATGATAGTAACCGACTGTGAAGAACCTGGACCGGATGAAGGACCTGAGGAGGGAACCCGATGGTCTATGTACTTTGATGGAGCTTCAAACGCTTTGGGTAATGGCATTGGCACCGTGATCATATCTCCTAAAGGCTCTCATACTCTGTTCACCGCCCGACCGTGTTTCAATTGCACCAACAACATGGCGGAGTCTGAAGCGTGCATCATGGGTCTTCGGGCAGCTATTGACCTAGTATAAAGTTTCTGAGTGTATTCGGAGATTCCGCTCTCGTGATCAATCAGATCAAAGGCGAGTGGGATACAAAATACCCAAATCTTATTCCTTACAAGGAGTATATATTGACATTGCTTCCATATTTCGAGGAGATAACATTTGAACACTTCCCTAGAGAGGAAAATCAGTTAGCGGACGCGCTAGCTACGATGTCTTCTATGTTCAAAGTCAATTGGGACAACGAAGCTCCCCGGATTATCATTGAAAGGTTGGACGAACCTGCACATTGCTGTGACTTTGAAACTGAAGAGGTAGCAGATAAACCCTGGTTTCATGAAGTGAAGAGGTATCTTGAGGCTCAGGAATACCCCGAGGGTGCATCTTTTAATGACAAGAAGTTTCTGAGGAGATTCGCGGTGAAGTTCTTCATCAGTAATGACATCCTTTACAAGCGTAACCATGATTCAACCTTACTGCGATGTGTGGATAGGAACGAGGCAGAAAGGATTATGGTAGATTTACATGAAGGTACTTTCGGAACTCATTCCAGTGGACACACCATGGCAAAGAAGATCCTATGGGCAGGATATTATTTGTCTACCATGGAAGCCGACTGTTATCAACATTCTCGGACCTGTCACAAGTGCCAAGTCTATGCTGATAAGGTGCACATGCCTCCAGTTCCTCTGAACGTCTTGACAACGCCTTGGCCTTTTGCAATGTGGGGTATCGATATGATCGGCGAGATCAGACCTACTGCGTCCAACGGGCATCATTTCATCCTGGTAGCAATTGATTACTTTATGAAGTGGGTTGAGGTGGCTTCCTTTGCTACTGTGACCAAGAACGTCGTGGCACGGTTCATTCGACACAATCTGATCTGTCGATACGGTATACCAGAGAGGATTATTACAGACAATGGTACAAATCTCAATAATAAGATGATCACTGAGCTCTGCAAGCAGTTCAAGATACAGCATTACAACTCTTCTCCCTACCGGCTGAAGATGAATAGGGTTGTTGAAGCAGCTAATAAGAACATTAAGAAGATTGTGCAAAAGATGACGGTGACATACAAAGACTGGCACAATATGTTACCATTTGCTCTTCATGGGTACCGTACCTCGGCACGGACTTCAACATGGGCAACCCCCTATTCCTTGGTATATGGTATAGAGGCCGTCCTACCCATTGAAGTTCAGATACCCTCTCTTCGGATTATGAAGGATGCAGGTTTAAGCGAAGATGACTGGTTTCAGACCCGGCTTGATCAACTGAACTTAATCGACGAAAAGAGACTTACTGCTATTTGTCATGGTCAAACGTATCAAAAATGGATGATCAAGGCATTTAACAAGAAAGTTAGACGACAAGAGTATCAAGTTGGGGATCTGGTGATCAAGCGCATCATCCTACCTCAAGGTGATCCCAGGGGTAAATGGACCCCTACTTACGAACGGCCATTTGTGGTTAAGAACATTTTCTCAAGAGGAGCTATGATTCTAACCACCATGGATGGTGACGACCTTCCTCACCCCGTCAATGCAGACATAGTGAAAAGATACTACGCATAATCAAAGACCCGCTAGGTCGACTAGCCTAGGCAAAAATAAGGGCTTCCCGGTGAACCAAAAGGGTTTAGGCAAAAATAAGGGATGAAAAAAAAATTTGTACACCCGGAAAGTTGAAAACCTGAAAAGGCGGCTTGGGCAAAAAAGGGTATCCCGGTGGACTGAAAACCCGAAAGGGCGGTCCAGGCAAAAATTAGGGATCAAAGCGTAACACTATGTCTCATTGGATCACCTTGCAACCAGACGTCGGTATCAACTATCAAGCTCGAACGACACTAATCAATCTGATCTACCTTCAACCAAGTAGCAAAGTGATGAGATGCTTAAGGACATAAAGGCAATAGTAGAGTTGGAACCCAGTGGGGTTATTCACATAGCTGTTTTGTTTAGTTTTTCACAAATTGTATAAACTCTATTGTTCGGAGGCGTTCTCTTACTAGGACATCAACCTCTTGTACAAAAACGCCTATTTACAGGCCAAACTTCAAAATCAATACAATTCATTTTCAGAGAAATTTCAAACTGTTTTTCCTTTTTCTATTTTGTTTTGCAAAGAACATCCAATGTTCATTTTTGATATATGCATTTGACATTAATTTCTGCTCATGGATATTTACATGTGAAACAAAAGGCGATTACTCGTAATATCAGAAACAGGGGCTAGTAAGTTTGTCCAAGCTTTACAGTTTCTCTGTCCACCAGGTACAAAGGTAGATCCTAGCTGGAAGAACATGACTGAGGTATTTTCACTCCCTGCAGAGTAAGAGAAAAGACTGTAATGTTAACTCTCCCCAGCTGAGACTCAAACCTGTGAATGAATCGGTAATATTCTCCCCAAGCAGAGTTTATCTACCATCAACACTAAAAAGTCTTAATATCCCCAATGAAGTATAGAAAAGTATATATCCCCAGTGGAGTTTGAAACATTTTCCCCAGCGCAGTCTGAAAAAGCTTCCCCAGTAGAGTCTGGAAGATTATCCCCAGTAGACTCTGGAAGTTTGTCCCCAGTAGAGTCTAAAAGGTTACCCCCAGTGAAGTCGCAACTGAAGATCATCCCCAGCGGATTTCATTCCTTTCACAAACAGTAATTCAATCCCCAACAGGATTCAGTATCACCAGCAACGATAATTCATCCCCAGCTGAATTTATCAACGGAATCCTCTACAGAGCATCTCTTCCCCACAGAGTCATTGCCTCATCAATTTATTCCCCAACGGAGTTATCCTCTCCTGCAAGTTTATTCTCACAACCATCTTCATTCACTATCCCCAGCAGAAACAAAGAATTCAACTCTTTTCTCCAACAGCTATCCGGGATTTATTTTCCCCAGCTAAAAATATTACATTTCCATACATCATGACACATGCATATACACATCATACAACACAATCTCATTTATTTTGAGAACATCATTGCCTGATACATATCATACATTACATACAACTGAACTTTACCTTTCAGGAAGGATGCAGTTAAATTCTCACAAATTCAAAGTTTTGAACCTTTTACCTCATTCGAATTACGGACGAGTTCCTAAATCTCGACAAAAGTGTTCCTCCGTTGAATTACAGGCAAGTTCCTAAATCTCAGTAGAGAAGTTTTCTCGGTTGAATTACGGGCGAGTTCTTAAATCTCGACGAAGATGTTTCCCCAGTTGAATTACGGACAAGTTCTTAAATCTCAGCAGAGATGTTTTCTTAGTTGAAGTACAAGCGAGTTCCTAAATATCGACAAAAGTGTTCCTCCGTTGAAGTACGGACAAGTTCCTAAATCTCAGCAGAGAAGTTTTCTCAATTGAATTACGTGCGAGTTCTTAAATCTCGACGAAGATGTTTCCCCAGTTGAATTACTGACAAGTTCTTAAATCCCAGCAGAGATGTTTTCTCAGTTGAAGTACACGCGAGTTCCTAAATCTCGACGAAGATGTTGAATTACAGACGAGTTCTTAAATCTCAACCGAGATGTTTTCTCAGTTGAAGTACATGCGAGTTCCTAAATCTCGACAAAAGTGTTCCTCCGTTGAAGTACGAACAAGTTCCTAAATCTCAGCAGAGAAGTTTTCTCAGTTGAATTACGGGCGAGTTCTTAAATCTCGACAAAGATGTTTCCCCAGTTGAATTATGAACAAGTTCTTAAATCTCAGCAGAAATGTTTTCTTAGTTGAAGTACAGGCGAGTTCCTAAATCTTGACAAAAGTGTTCCTCCGTTGTAGTACGGACAAGTTCCTAAATCTCAGCAGAGAAGTTTTCTCAGTTGAATTACGGGCGAGTTCTTAAATCTCGACGAAGATGTTTCCCCAGTTGAATTACGGACAAGTTCTTAAATCTCAGTAGAGATGTTTTCTCAGTTGAAGTACAAGCGAGTTCCTAAAACTCGACAAAAGTGTTCCTCCGTTGAATTATAGACAAATTCCTAAATCTCAGCAGAGAAGTTTTCTCAGTTGAATTACGGGCGAGTTCTTAAATCTCGACGAAGATGTTTCCCCAGTTAAATTACGGACAAGTTCTTAAATCTCAGCAGAGATGTTTTCTCAGTTGAAGTACATGCGAGTTCCTAAATCTCGACAAAAGTGTTCCTCCGTTGAATTACTGACAAGTTCCTAAATCTCAGCAGAGAAGTTTTCTCAGTTGAATTACGGGCGAGTTCCTAAATCTCGACGAAGATGTTTCCCCCCAGTTGAATTACGGGCAGATTCCTAAATCTCAACACCTCAGTTGAATTACGGACGAGTTCCTAAATCTCAACACCTCAGTTGAATTACGGACGAGTTCCATTCTCTCAACAAAGATCAGACTTCCCCTAGCGGAATCTTCCCCAACAAACAGGTATACAAGCTCTTGCTAAGGAATCTCTTATGCGATCGACACTCCTTCAGATGGCATCTTTAAGCCCATCCTCCTATCACCAATCTCCAAATGGCATCTGTAAACCCATTCCCGACATCACAAGACAATTACCACTTCATGCGAGTGCAAATTTCTGGGCACTCTAGTGTTCAATCATCTTCAACCTTCGGATCACGAAAGGCACGGAATCCAATCTACATCCTCAGGTTTAAGAAGATTGAACAGGGGCAGCTGTTGTAGCCCAAAATTTTCCCTCCCATATTTTTGAAAATATTGCAAGAAAGATCTCCAAGTTGCTCAAGGTAGTCCAAGGGTTGGCCAGACAAGCTCTCTCCTAAGGCAGTCTACCCCAAATTAGGGTTTCATATTGCATCAATATCCTTGAGTCTAAATGACCCCAAGTGCTCACCAATGTCCTAATATGTTCTCAAGATCATCCATGTCAAGTTTCAAGCCCTGCAGAGGAAGTTTGCTCAGTCAATTGCTCAAAGGTCCAAAAATCGACTATGCTAGGGCAAAAGTCAATTGTGACCCACATACAGTCAAACTTCAAGCTTTTTTGTCAACATTATCATTTTGAAGTATATTTCATCATTTTATCAAGGGTTTATCATGATTCATCAAGGATTTCTCACAATTCATCAAGATTCAAAAGTTGCTAAATTAGGGTTTTATAGGAAAAGTCAACTCAACTTTGACCAAGCATAACTTTCTCATACTTTATTAGAAATGACTCATCCGAAGCTCATTTTGAAGAGGATGAAATTTCCTACAATCCATATTCATCTCCCAAGTTCAAAATATGCACTCACAAGAATTTATGAATTTGGACATTATAGGTCATTTTTGAAAGTCAACAAAAACACCTTTTTTGTCAAAGCTTCTAACTTGAGCATGGAATATCAAAATGAGATGAAACAAAAAGGGTTGGTTAAAGGACATCTCAAGATTTATAAAAAGTCCAAGAACACCTCCAAAAGGTCAAAATTGAGGAAGTTATACATTGTTGAAGTTGGACTTTTTTGCAAAATTGCCAAAAGTCAACTATCCCCAAAACTTCAAATTTTGCCAAATGGGCCCATTCTTTTTCACTTGTTTTGAGCTGGAATCATAGCCCATGTGCCCTAGCCTTTTCCATGTGTCCATATCATATTTTTATTAATTATTTTGATTTTTATTTGAATTAATTTGATTTAAGTCAAATAAAATCCAAAGCATTGATAACAATGGATCTTTTGATTGTTTCAGGCTTTAATCACAGCTAGCAAGGCATTCAAATTTGCATCAAGCCAATTGTGTAAAAAGAGATTGCAATGGAGCCAAATTTGGAAGGTTTTTTAAGGGGAATCAAATCAAATATCAAAGCATTGAAAGAGAGAGATTTGGACTGAGTTTGCAACCCTAATGCATTGTACAATATATAAGGGTCGTGTGCATATCAAAATAAGGGTTAGAGATCAAATAGAGAGCAAGAACAAAATTTGCAAAAATACCAAAAAAGTGTGAGATCGAAACAGGGCTTAGAAGCAGTTTCAAGGCTTGGCAATTATCCCAATCGTCTCCTGGCAATCTCCACAAGCGAAAGCAAGCAAACCCACGCATTTTCAAGCCTACCAGTGCACTGTAAGTCGCTCACGGAACCACCATCTTCTTGATTTCGAAAAGCTTCATTCTTGCATCTATAATGAAAAATAATTGCATATTTTGAATCACCACATCATTTGCAAGCTTTTCACAATAACCAATTTCATTTATCTGACCTATATCATGGATCACCATTGCTAGGGTTTTGTGTTTGTTTTTAGGGCTTTTTGTTTCAGGAAAAATTGGCCCTAATAATGGCCACGGTTGCATTCAGGAGGATGAGACGAACTCAACCCTGGTCTTAGAATCCATTTCCATGGCCTGTACGAGATTTTTGAATGGACATGGTTTGTAGTGACGGCCAGCGTCCGTAGGTATAAATGTTGCAGCCTTTTAGCTACAGATGGAGGAAGGGGACAATGAGTTGTCACCCACCCATTGGCTTGTTTAAACGAGCGCGCGCTTTTTCTTTTTCTGACCATTAACTTTTGTTTTTTTATATTATTATTACTTTGTGTTTTATTAATAATAAGAACCACTTGGCCTATTGGTTGCCACACATGATTTCAGGGCATTAGAGGCTAGAGGTTAGGGGTTCGATCCCTGCCTCCAGCATTTGTTCTTTTTCTTAATAATTTCAGGTAATCATGTGCATACTCAAGCCTACTATCCACCATGCGCCTTCAACATCAAGCATGCCAGATGGCCAGATGGCCAGATCTGGTGGCCATCATTGATGGCACATCATAGGCCAAGTCAATGCACACGCACAAGATCCAAAAAGTCAAATGGACTGCATCTCAATGGACCAGGATAATTGCTTTCTACACCTCCAAAATCAGGCCCATCTCATTCTTTTTCTATATTTTGCTTATTTAATTTAATTATTTTATTTTGTCTAATTTAATTACTAACCAATAATTAATTTTCTTTTTATCAAAAAAATCACCAAAAATATTTTTTTTACCCAATTAAATTTCAAAATTTATTTTTCTTTAATAAATATTAATTAATTAATTAGGTAGATTTAATTAGGTAACTTAAATTTATTTTGTAAACATTTAAAATTAATTAGAAATTAATAGGTTTTAACACTAATTTAATTATTTTATTTTCTTTCTTGAAATAACAAAAACTCCAAAAAATATGTCATTTAATATTTTTCATTAATTAATTAATTTAGCATTTAATTTTAGGATTTAATTTCTTTTCTTAAAAATAAATAAAAACAATCAAAAACATTTCCTTTAATTAAAAGGGTCAAAACCCTAATTTCGCATCCGATTTAATTTCGTGTCGCGCGTTTTATTTATCCAATTATTGTATCTGCTCCCGGCTTGTAATAGTTTTAATAGGACATTTATTTATTTTTCCGCTTTTAAATTTCAAAGGGTTGCTTTTGGCGATGTAAATACCCGACGCCTTGTAATAATTTAGTTTAAATTCCGCATTTTAAATTCTGCAAATTATACAACTGTTAGATGTTTGATAATAGGGCTTGCATGACAAGAATAAATGCCTAATTTAAAAAACAGTTAGATAACCCTTAACATGTGCAAAGATAAAAATAACTGAAATCAACACACTTGCACATGCGCACTCCTAGGGTACACCCCACTTGGTTGCCTTCGTAAATGGTCATTGAGTATAGGTCATTTTAGAGGTCGTCCTCTTGTCTAAAAGATCATAAGTTGCCTCGAAATGGTTGCCTCGAATATTGTTGCCTCAAACAAATGATCTAAGACATTAGGGTTACCGCTAAGGCGTCCTAACATTGCTTTAGTGACCGCATGTCCCTCCTTCGAATTGACCCTCAAAACTCCAACGACGGTGCTACCTACTCACTAATAGTGGGATAGCATTGCCTAAAGGAAATTAGCATAGAATGATTCCTTTTTCGAGTAGGTAGATTAGTTCTTAGATACTTGCTCATCCAAAACAAAACTTTTTTTCACACTTACACTTTACAAACAAGTTTTCAAAAACACTTCATTACACTCTTGAGGACAGAAGCAAGAGTTAAATCGAAGTTAAAAACAAAAACCTTTCAAACCCACAAACACAAAGAAAATAATTTTGAAAACAATGAGCAAATACCTAAGAGCCCGTAGATAACTACGAATAAAAAGGGTGCTAATACCTTCCCTTTCTATAATCTACCCCCCGTACTCAGAAATATCTCAAAAAAGGAATTTTTCTGTGCTTTTTTCCTTTCCTTGTTGGATAAAATAAAAGTCGGTGGCGACTCTTGCTTACCGCGACATTTTGCGAACAAAAAACGCAAAATGCAAAACCAGCATTCCAAAAACAGTCAGTTCTTCCCACCGTATCACATAACTCAAGTGGAGAAACCGTAAGGATGATTGTATGCAAATGTATCATTTTCATGCTTTGACTTTATCTTGTATTTAGGGTTGTCTATTTTGCTTTGTTTTGATCTTATCATACAAAACCTAATTACTAATCATGGCATGTAAAGCGGTAAATTGCATAATGTAAATATTACTAAGCTATTAACAATTTTATGGGAGGGGGAAATACAAATTTGAATGGGGATTTGCAAGAATGTAAACCTAAATAAATTATTACAACCAAATCGAATTTGTAAATTATTAGAATAAATAATATACAATATTTAAAGATGCAATATAATGTACATGTAAGAAAAGATTTTTGTCTTGTTTTTATGTAAAAGAAATTTTAATCTAAACCTAAAAATATAAGGAAAAGAAATTAATTTTTTTTGAAGGGAGGCTTAACCCTAATTATTGTTTTAAAAGAAAATAAAGTTCTTATATACTATTTTTTTATGTATTTTTGTATTAAAATAATAAATAATATTGTATAAAAATATAAAGTTTTTATATATGCAAAAATAAATATTTATAAGTATGGAATGAAAAAGAAATAAATAAATTAAACTAAATATATTTTAATTATATTTTACAAGTTTATTAAGAAAATATATGATATACACTAAAAATAAAATATATTTTTATGTGAAAAATAAACTAAAAATGCAATATTATCAAATTTATATTTTTTAGGATTTTTTATGCATTAAAGAAAATATTTAATAAACTAAAATGAAAATAAAACAAATAAAATAAAAATGCAAAAATAGTTGGACAAGGGGGGTGTTCTGAACAATCCAGTGGTGAGAGTTAGAAAAAAAAGCTAAGCCCAACGTGAGGCCCAAACCTGCAAAAAGTCAAAACTGAAAGTGGAAAGAAAATGTGAAAAACAAAAGTAGCGCCCAGGTTCGGACCCGGGACATGGGTCTCACCAGCGCGCTACTTTGCCACTGGGGTGGCTATACATCCATTGTTTTAAATGAAACAAAAATAATATAACATGAACAAAGCCCTTGCCCTGTACTTCATCTTCTTCCTCAAGCTTGGCCAGATGTCCTGTAACTCTCTCATTCTTCCATGAAAATGAAAACTCATAACATGAAAGTTGTAGTACTTGATCTCACGATTCTAACCATATAAGTTATGTAAACTAACAATCAAAGGGCAGAAAGAATTTTAACAGCCCTAAATTTAAACCTAATATTTTCAGAAACTTCAAGTTCTAAATTCTCTCAACTCAAGTAAAATAAATGCAAGATAAAGGTATGTACAATTTCGTTGTAATGAGGACTACATTATTTATTCACAAATCGTGACCAATGGTTGCCTGTATAAGGAGATAGAATTTTAGATTTTACCTCCTTCAGTTGAAATCGTGGATGGAACTGGAGTGAGTTTGATGGAGGCCTGATGCTTGTTTGAGCTTCCTTGAACCTTCCTGAACGTGTTCCAACCCTTACCTTGCTTTGAAAGTTCCTGGAACTCCTTGGCCAAGTTAATCTGCAAGCTTTGAAAACAAAAATGGTAGATGATGGAGAAGTGGTTACAGTACAGGGATGAAGGCCTGGATTAGTTTGATATTAAGTAGGTAAGATGTTTTGATGATTAAGACTAGAAACGCACGAGCCAAATAAGAGTATGCAAAAACTGCAAGCTTTGACAGTTTTCTGGTGTTTTTGAGCTTGGGAGTGTTTTCAGGCTTCAACCAATCATGTCTTGTGTTGTATTATGTTTGTATATTAGTATGGAAAAGGTCCTAAGTCAGCTCTTCCACAAATTTTCAAGTTATAGGCTTTTGGCACACTTTCTTGCTTTTGAAGCAAAGTGAAGGGACAAGGCTTATCATGCTTGTACTGGCTTTCTTAGGGTTGATATGAACTTGTACAATTTGCCTTAGGCCTGCAAGACTTATATGTACAATGGAGACAGGTTCAATGCTCAAGAATTGGAAAGTGGCAAAAGTTGAGCTTTTTCAAAATGGCAATGGTCACTTTATGCCATTTATGGAATTATAACTTGGGTAATGGCTCTAGGGCTTGGATCAAAGCTTTGTCAAATGAGTAAGCATTAAATTAAGGAGTGAGGAACAAGTTTGGGACCTGTAAAGCATGGATTAGGCAGCATAGGTACTGATTGGAACTTTGTTCTTCATGAAATGGCTTGGACAAAAAGTGAGAAATTGCCAACTTCATCTCTTCGATTCTCTCTACTCAAAAATGATCTTGAGGAGTTCTTGGACATTTTGGAAAGCTTGCAATGTGCTCTATAACTCATCATTGTAATGCATTTCAAGATACCTCTTGTAACTAGGTGAAAAATTTCCATGAAGTTGGGTCCAAAACCTGCCTAAATTAGGGCAAAATTTCACTAAGTTATTTAATTCATGAGCATGTATTCATAAATTTATATCTTGAGATCCAAGAATCTTTAGGGAAAAGTGTGTGAAGCAAAGTTGTATATTTCATGGAGTTCTACAACTTTCATGTTTGGAACTTTCTTTGAATCATTATGCATCATGGTGAAAAAATGGCCTAAAGTTGAGAAAATAAGAAATTTTCTATACTTAGAAAATTTTCTAAGTTAAGAAAATTTTCAAATTTAAACCCTAATCTTCAAACTTGGATTTCTTGATGAATAAGTTTAACATTTTGACATGTTTTGATGGATTGTGACCCTTGGCACTTGATTTTGACCAAAAAGTCAAAGTTTGACTTTTCAATGTACAGTTGACTTTTTATCAGTTGACTACAAATTTCATCTGTCAATCCTATGAAATTGCAATGTTTTGAACCATGCTATTAGGTCAAGATAATGAAATTGAATCCTTGAAATCATGATTTAACTCAATTGGTCATTTTCTAGGTAAAAAAAACCAGAAATTACCCTTCCTTAGTCAAAACCCTAATTTTGACCATTTTGCCCTTTTGGTGATTTGATCAAATTTCTTGAAGAATTGTGATCCAAACTTGACCAAATAATACATATAAGCTTAAAATGTTGATATGGATCAAGAATTATGAAATTTGACTGTAAATTGGTCATGGTTGACTTTTCCCCAATATAGCTGATTTTTAGGTCAACTGTCCAATTGACTGATAAAAAATATAGTTCAAAGCTTGAAACTTGTCCTGAGTGATCTTAGGGATCCATAATGATGTTTGAAAATCACATGAAGCATTGATAGTCCAAAAATCCTTGTGCAACCTCAAACCCTAATTCTGGGTCAACAGTGCAAGATGAGATGTTTTGAGCTGACCAAACCCTAATCCAGTCTTGAGTCAAAGAAATCTTATGAGAAAAGTCTTGATAAATGAGAGGGAAAATTTTGGGGTACAACAAGCTCCGTTGGAGATCGAGATTTCGTACCCATAGAAATAGACCCTGCTTGGGGAGATGAAAATTGTTGACTCGTCTGCGATTATGAACCTTGGCTAGGGAAAGTTATGCCCTATGTTGGGAAAGCTGACATTAATGCCTTTGGATACTCTTACTCTGTGGGAGGTGTATGTAACAACAATTATGTTTCCAAGCTGGCTCTATCCCCGTACCTGCTGGGCAGAGTAACCGTGGGGCTTGGCACTTCTTGTTTTCCTTGTTTCTGGAATTACGAGTAATTGTCTTTGTTTCTTATGTAAATGTTTATGAGCAACAATTATTTTCAAATGCATATATCAAAAATAAATCATTGGACATTCTTGCAAAACAAAACAGAAAAAGAAAAACAAATTGAAGTTTTGTAAAAATAACTTGTATTGATTTTGAGATTGGCATGTAATAGGCATTTTATACAAGGAGGCTAACACTCTAGCAAGAGAACACCGCTGAAAGATAGAAATTATACAATTTGTGTAAAAAGAAAAAAAACTATGTGAAATAACCCCATTGGGTTCCAACTCTACTATTGCCTTTATATCTTCAAGTGTCTCATAACTTTGCTACTTGGCCGAAGGTTGATCAGATTGATTGGCGCCGTCCGAGCTTAATAGCTGATACCAAAGTCTGGTCGTCAAATGATTCAATGAGACATAGTGGTACGTTTTAATCCCTAACTTTTTCTTGGATTTCCCTTTCGGGTTTTCAATCCACCGGGATACCCCTTTTTGCCCAAGCCGCCCTTTCGGGTTTCCGACTTGCCGGGTGTACAGATTTTTTTTCCATTTTCATCCCTTATTTTTGTCTGAACCCTTTTGGTCCGCTGGGAAGCCCTTATTTTTGCCTAGGCTAGTCAACCTAGCGGGTCTTTTATCATGCGTAGTATCTTTTCACTATGTCTACATTGACAGTGTGAGGAAGGTCGTCACCATCCATGTTGGTTAGAATCATAGCTCCTCCCGAGAAAATGTTCTTAACCACAAATGACCCTTCGTACGTGGGGGTCCATTTGCCCCTGGGAACACCATGCAGCATTATGATGTGTTTGATTATTAGATCCCCGACTTGATAATCTTGGCGTCTGACCTTCTTGTTGAAAGCCTTGATCATTCGCTTTTGATACGTCTGACCATGACAGATAGAATTAAGTCTCTTTTTGTCGATCAAATTCAGCTGATCAAGTCGAGTTTGGACCCAGTTGTCTTCGTTCAAACCCGCATCCTTCATAATCCTGAGAGAAGGTATTTGGACTTCGATGGGTAGGACTACCTCCATGCCATATACCAGAGATTAGGGTGTTGCCCCAGTCGACGTCCGTGCTGACGTACGGTATGCAGAGAAAATGGTAACATCTCATGCCAGTCTTTGTATGTCACCGTCATCTTCTGTACAATCTTCTTGATGTTCTTGTTAGTTGCCTCAACATCGACATTCATCTTCGGCCGGTAGGGAGAAGAGTTATGATGTTGTATCTTGAATTGTTTATAGAGCTCGGTGATCATTGTTTTGTTGAGATTCGTACCATTATCGGTGATAATTCTCTCTGGTACACCATATCGATAGATCAGATTGTGTCGGATAAACTGCGCCACGACATTCTTGGTTACTTTAGCAAAAGAAGATGCCTCCACCCACTTTGTAAAATAATCAATGGCCACTAAGATGAAGCAATGTCCATTGGAAGCGATGGGCTTGGTTTCGCCAATCATGTCAATGCCCCACATTGCAAAGGGCCACGGAGCTGTCAAAACATTTAAGGGGACTGGAGGCACATGCACCTTATCAGCGTAAATTTGGCATTTATGATAAGTTCGAGAGTGTTGATAACAATCGGCTTCCATGGTGGACCAGTAATATCCTGCCCATAGGATCTTCTTAGCCATGCTATGTCCACTAGAATGGGTTCCGAAAGTGCCTTCATGCAGATCTGTCATGATCCTTTCTGCTCCGCTCTTGTCCACACACCGTAGTAGTGTGGAGTCAAAGTTGCGCTTATAGAGGATTCCATCACTAAGGAAGAACTTTGCGGCGAACCTTCTCAGAAACTTCTTATCATTGACAGATGCCCCTTCGAGATATTCTTGAGCCTCGAGATACCTTTTGACTTCGTGAAACCAGGGTTTGTCTTCCACTTCTTCGGTATCGATCTCGCAGCAATGTGCTGGTTCATCTAACCGCTCAATGGTGATTCGGGGAGCTTCATTGTCCCACCTAACTTTGAACATGGAAGGCATGGTAGCTAGTGCGTCCGCTAACTGATTCTCCTCTCGTGGGAAATGTTCAAAAGTTATCTCCTCAAAGTGCGGGAGCAATGTCAGTATGTGTTCTTTGTAAGGAATGAGATTCGAGTGCTTCGTATCCCACTCGACTTTGATCCAACTTATCACCAAAGCAGAATCCCCGAATACATTCAAGAACTTGATCCTTAAGTCAATAGCAGCTCGAAGACCCATGATACATGCTTCATACTCTGCCATGTTGTTGGTGCAGTTGAAACATAAACGGGCGGTGAATGGAGTATGACAGCCCTCGGGAGATATGATTATAGCGCCAATGCCGTTGTCCAGTGTGTTTGAGGCTTCATCAAAATACATAGCCCATTGAGATCCTTCCTCAGGTCCTTCATCCGGTCCATGTCCTTCGTAGTTAGTCACCAGCATAATGTTCTCATTTGGGAACTCAAAATTCATGGACTGATAGTCATCCATGGTCTGATGAGCCAAATGATCAGCCAATACACTCCCCTTGATTGTTTTTTGGGTTGTATATTGTATATCATATTCAATTAAGATCATTTCCACCTTTCTATCCTTCCGGAGAGAGCGGGCTTCTAAAAAATGTACTTGATCGGATCCATCTTTGATATCAACAAGGTAGTGTGAGTCAGCATATACTGTCTTAGCCGGCGAGCAGCCTATGCCAAAGCGCAACAAGTTTTCTCAAGCAGTGAGTATTGTGTCGCACAGTTGGTAAACTTTTTGCTAAGGTGATAAATGACGTGCTCTTTTCGACCAGACTCGTCATGCTGCCCCATCACACACCCCATTGAATTGTCTAGTACGGTCAAGTATAATATCAAAGGTCTTCCTTCAACTGGAGGCATCAGAATTGGTGGTTCTTGAAGGTATTCCTTGATTATTTTGAAGGCATCCTGGCATTCATCATTCCACTTTACCACTTGATATTTCTTTAGAAGCTTAAAGATTGGCTCACAAGTAGCAGTTAGATGTGAAATGAATCTGGCGATATAATTCAAGCATCCCAGGAAACCTCTAACTTCCTTCTCTGTACGGGGAGCTCTCAATTCTCGTATAGCTTTTACCTTCGCAGTGTCTACCTGAATGCCTTTGTCGCTGATAATGAAACCCAGAAGTTTACCAGACCTTACCCCGAAGGTGCACTTGTTCGGATTCAACCTTAGCTTGTATATCTTTAACCTGTCGAACAACTTTTGGAGATGATCAATGTGCTCTTCCTCAGTTTGAGACCTGGCTTTCATGTCATCAACATAGACTTCGATCTCATGGTGAATCATATCATGGAACAAAGCGACCATGGCTCGTTGATAGGTTGCCCCATCATTATTCAAACCAAAAGGCATCACCTTGTAACAGAAGGTGCCCCATTGTGTGACGAAGGTTGTCTTCTCCATATCTTTAGGATCCATCTTGATGTGGTTGTAGCCAGAGAAACCATCCATAAAGGAGAAGATTTTATGTTGCGCGGTGTTGTCAACCAGAACATCAATGTGAGGAAGCGAGAAGTCATCCTTGGGGCTTGCCCTGTTCAGATCTCTGTAATCCACACACATCCATACGTTGCCGTCCTTCTTAGGCACCAGAACGACGTTAGCAACCCACTGCGGATAGGAGGTGACAGCTAAGAATCCCGCGTCGAACTGCTTCATAACCTCTGCCTTAATTTTCTCTAACATTTCAGGGCGCATACGGCGGACCTTCTGTTTAACTGGCGGGCAGTCTTCCTTAGTCGGCAGGCGATGTACCACAATATCAGTGTCCAAACCAGGCATGTATTCATAGGACCAGGCGAATATCTCAATGTAGTTATGCAACATTTGTATCAACCTCTGTTTGACGCTAAGCTCTAGATTTGCACCTATTTTAACTTATTTTATGTCTATTTCTGTGCCCAAGTTTATTGTCTCAACTGACTCTTCATGAGGCTGTATAACCCTCTCTTCCTGCTGTAGTAGTCTAGCAAGTTCTCCAGGCACCTCACAATCATCCTCACCTTCGTCCTCGGCTTGGTTGATTGGATTTTCGAAGTCATAACTGGCAATAGCATAGCTGTTATCAATGGGATCCAAAGTGGATATGGATCTGCAATTTGATATGTGAGTGTGTGTAAGAGCATAGTTGTATTGATAAAGCAAAGGCAAAAAAAGAAAAATAGAGAGTGCGAAATTTATATGCAAATAAAGTCCAATGTTTCATTGATGATATATGAGATGACATATAATAACCCTCACAGATAGAGCCATCGTGCCTCGAGTAAGACACAAGGCTATAAAGTTTAAATTGTTCATTACAAATTTAAAAACAAACAAGACAATTACTACGGAATAAAAGAAACTGGCATGAAATCTCTGGTCGTCCATTTGTTTGGTCCACCATTGGTAGTCAGGTAGATCCATCTGTCGATGTCAGGGTCTTCCTTACTGTCTTCAATAGCGTTGACCTCGCCATTACTGATGCGTAGGGGAGGTCCTCCAACTTGAGCGTGTCGAACAACCCTTTGAGCCCCTGAAGTAAAGCCCAAGCCAAATTTGTCAGTTTTGTGAGTGAAATCAGGGAGCTGACCCCAATTGGCACACCCACCTTCTTCAACCACAGCCCTGGCGTCTTTGAGAGAAGCCATCTTCAAAGGAGGTTTGTTGCTAGCAGTTTCAGTTGATGCCAAGATCTGAGGGACCTCTTCAAAATTCTGACAGGGAGTTTCGATAAATTCTCCATCCATCTCTATGTAGCGGAAGGAATTGAGATGACTCACCATATACTCCTCTTCACCCCGTACAGTGACAATCTTCCCATTCACCAGATATTTCAACATTTGGTGGAGTGTGGAAGTAATTGCCCCAGCCTCAAGGATCCAAGGACAACCCAACAAACAAGAATACGATGGCCTAATATCCATCACATAGAAAGTGGACTTGAAAGTCTGAGAGCCTATCTTTACAGGGAGGTCCACTTCCCCATGCACCATTCTCTTTGATCCGTCAAAAGCCCTTACCAAAATGTTACTAGGCTTTAAAGTCAAACCCTTGCAATCCAACCGGTCCAACTCTTTCTTTGGCAGAAGATTCAGTGAAGACCCAGTATCTATCAGCACATGAGCCATAGAGGTGCCTCTGCATTCAATCGAGACATGCAGAGCATCATTATGCTTTCTTCCCTTCGGTGTCAAGTCGGCATCTGAGAAACCCAGCCCATTGTCGGCAGTCAGGCTATCCACGCAATCTTTGAATTGATCAGCTGAAGTCTCTTGCGGCACATGCGCAGTTTTGAAGAATGCAATCAAAGCCTTCGCATGGGCTTCGGAGCACAATAACATGGATAACATGGATATCTTTGAGGGGGTCTGCCCCAACTATTCGACCATATTGCAGTCACTCTTTTTAATTATTTTCAAAATTTCCTCTATTTCTTGCTTAGAGGTTTCCACAACAATCTCTCTAGGTGCCTCCGTCCGGGAAGGCTCACCTACAACTTCTTTTCCTCGAATCCCAAATGACTTATCGGCAGGGGTACCAACTGGAGTAGTAACTGAAGTACTAGCGGGAGAAGAAGATGAAATAACTATAGGCTTAGTGACAGTCTTCGGGGAGATCTCAGGAGAGAAAACCCTTCCACTTCTAGTAATCTTACTGGTCCCGATAATGTTTTGTTTAATGCCATGATAGTAAACATCAGCGCCATAATGCCAACGGAAAGCTTTGTCTGAGGCGTATGGGATAGGACCTGGACATGTGATTATTAGTGGAGCAATTATCGTAGCGGGTGTAATCCTAAAAGGTTTTCTCGAGGAAACCTTGGAAGGACTGGAGGAAATGGTTATAATAGCAATATCTTCACACGGAACAGTTGGGATCAAAGTTTTTTCAAACAAAATTTCTCTGTTGTCCATCAGGTGTTGGACACCTGTCTTCAGCAAATGGCACCCAGAAGGTAGAAATGAACACATGTGGCAACCTTCACCATAACCCGAAAATAAATCGACCAATAGCAAATTCTTCTTAACGGTCACAAGAGGAGTAGAAATTTAGTCAACTGAGGCCACAAATAGATTGGTGTCAATGGCGTTAACTCTATGGTTGTGCTTAGGCATGGGAGCAGTTATGACATTGGGCTTCTCTGGAGCGTCGAACTCAATCTCTTTGGCTTCAATCAGATCTTGTACTCTACTTTTTAGAGCCCAGCAGTCATTTGTATCGTGACCAGGACTCTGAGAATGGTAGGCACACCGTGCGTTCAGATTGTAACGAGGAGATGAGGTATTAGGATTTTTGGGAGCCTCTCTTAAAGTTTCCAAGTTAGATCTCAATAGATGGGGTAGCACTTCAGCTAATGTCACGTTGATGCAGGTAAACTGCCGTTGTTGTCTTTCCACCCTTTGTTGATTGTTGCGTTGTGGAGTAACTGCAGGTCTAGGTATCATTACGACACTTACTGTCTGACGATGTGCAACCCGGTTTTGGCCCCTCGGGCTATAGATGGCACTGGCTTCCTTCTTACCAGCAAATGGCTTCTTTACTGAGCTTGAAGAGATATCTTTCTGTATTTTACTGCTTCGAATCCTAGCTTTTACCCTCTCTCCAGTTAATATCAACTCAGTAAAACCAGCCGATGAGCTACCGATCAAATGGTTGAAGAATGGACCAAACAGCGTCCCCAGAAATATGTCGACCAACTCCCTATCAGACAAAGGGGATTGGACTCTTCCGGCCAAATCTCTCCACTTCAGCGCATAGTCCTTGAAGCCTTCCCCTGCACCCATGGACATACTCTAGAGTTGAGTACGAGTAAGGGCCAGGTCGGTATTATATTGGTACTGCTTGTAAAAAGCGGCAGCCAAATCCTCCCAATTTCTAACATTGGTTCCCTCCAAATGGTAGAACCATTCGAGCTAAGTCCCTGACAGGATATCTTGAAAGAATTGAACCCACAAGTTTCTATCAGCGATGTGGGGCTGTATCTTCCTTACATAGGAACAGAGATGAAGCTATGGGCAAGACACCTCATCATACTTTGCGAAAATCAGAGCCTTAAATTTCTGCGGGATGACCACTCCTGACACCAATCTCAGTTCTTCGAAATCCAACCCTGGTATTCTCTGGATCTCCATGTTACTTAAATGATCCTCTAACTGCTTTTACTTATCCTCAATGAGAGGATACTGCTCATCATTATAGTCGGTATCATTGTCAGAGACCTCAGGACTAGGGTCCACTTCCCTTGTCTTCCCCTCTTGATTTTCCCATTCTTTGGATGAGGTAGTCACATCAACTGATTGCTTTAGTGGCCCCCCGAATCTTCTGCCCATATTGAGGGCACCGACGCGCTTCTTCTTCTTCTTCTTCTTCTCTTTCTCTTTCAGGATGAGAGCCTTTAGACCCTCTTGCCCTTTTTCCAGAGTTACAAACATCTGTTGAAATTGGGCGTTTTGTGCCTGAAGATCTTTGATGCTTTGTTCAGAAGACATATCTTTTTGAAATAAACAGCAGAGGAGATGAGAAACCTGTAACAGAACCTGTTTATGCAATGTCATGGATGGTATGCGCATGCAATGATTTCAAGGAATTTAGAGATTTAAATTTGATCAGACCAAAAGAAGAACACACGTCATATTAATAAATCCAAGTTTGAGTACATTATGCCTCTTTGGGCTTACAATGAAAGAAACAGACATACAACAAAACTCCTAAGACAAAAAGGTTGAACGCATCCTCTTTGGAGCAATGTAGGCATTCAGGTTTTTCTCTTCATGAAGCAACTTGGTGAGCTCCAGAACCTTCTTCTCACTGGCATAAAACTGGGCTTCAAAGGTGTATCGCTCTTCCTTCAACTGAACCCAAGCTTTCTGCAATTCTTCGAGAGAGGTAGGCATGTCAGGATGAAGGACGGTGTATGGGATGTCTCCTTCAACAACAGGCTCTATGATAACAGGGTGGATGGAAGGGTAAGGCATCACGAAACTCTGAGCATGAGCTCGCACCCACCTAAGGTAAGGCTCGAGAGGGATAAAGTTTTTGTGTCCCAAAGTTCTACTGTCCACCTTGTTCACCATTCTCCAAGCTCGCGTAAACCTCTGGCGGTAACCTTGGTCTTCTTTGTCGTAGTCGAACACCAAACCTTGGATGAGCATCTCGTAAGGACAATCTCTTCGGGCATATCCAAACTGTCGAAGAGCTAAACAGGGATTGTAGGTGATAACTCCCCTAATACTAAGCAAAGGGACGTTAGGGAATCCCCACAGTGGTCAATGATAGAGACGTCTTCCACAGATCTTGAATACCAACAGATGTCAGAATGGGTGAGGGACATCATCCTTTGAGACCAAGTCAGTCTTTGCTTTTTCTTCAATGCTGATTGAGGTAGGTTTGAAGTGAACCATTTGGTGAGTAAGGTAATACAACACAAGAGAGTACCTTTTTTCTTCATGGTGCGGGTATGAAGGCAATGCAAGATGTCTCTCAATAAGGCAGGTATTGGATTGCGAGAGAGAAAAATTGTGATGGCATTAACATCTATGAATTGATCCGAATTGGGGAACAGAACCAAACCATAAATGAGAAGAGCCAGGATGTCTTCAAAAGCTTGGAATTCTATGTCGTCCCAGAATGAACGAGCCTTCTCCAATAGAAACTTGGCTAGGAAATATTTGACCCCGCTTCTTGTCTCCCAATTGGCTATGATGTCGGCTCTCTTCAGATGCAAAGCTTCGGCGATGACTTCAGGTTTTGGAATCCCCTCTAGACCGGTGAACGGTATCTGATCAAGCATGGGCACCCCTAAGAGTAAAGAGAACTCTTCCAGTGTAGGTACCAACTGATAGTCCGGGAAAGTGAAACAATGATGTACGGGATCAAAGAATTGGAATAATACACACATCATTTCTTCTTGGAAACTGGATGTAGCCAAACTGAGGAGTCGACCATATTTCTTGGTAAAAGGAGAATCCCCGGGCACCCTTGAGGCTAACTCTTGAAGCTAAGGTGTGTTTTTACAAAGCTGATTCGGATGGTGTTTCTTCGGATGGTGTTTCTTCGGACAGTCCATGACCTACAAAACAAAAACAAAGATAAATTTCTAAATCCTTGAAATTGTTAGTGAGCATGCGTATGATGCTCATGATGTTTATGATGTTATGCACAAGAAGATATATATACACACAAAGCAGACAAGTCCCTATGTTTTAGGCTTGTATGAGGTTTTATAGGTAAGTACCCTCTTGAAGTTTAGTCGGCTCAACCTGTCCTAGTAATAGTGATCGGGTTCTAAAGGATCTCAATATCACCGACCTTTCTCTTAGGAATTGTCTCAGCACAATCAATCTTTTCTTGCGGCCGAGATATCCCAAAATTATGGTCTTAATGAGTGTAGCATCGAGTATCAACCAATTTTCAGCTCTACACCGAAACCGGTTATCTTAATATGTCCTAATGGTCAAGTTGGTCAAGTAAGGTTCTAAGGTCAGTTAGTGCTTCATGACGCTGCTCAGCGGCCCAATATTCTCCTCGTTTCAACACAAGGGATACCGGTACCAACAAATGCGTCACACTAACGTAGCCATTATTTCAACCATATCGATCTACGCCGTACAGTTTCCACAATCTATTGCTACTTACCTAAAAAGGTGCCCCAGATCCGGGTAGAGGATCAAAGCAAGCCCAAACAGAGAACCAAAATGTAAAGCATACAAGGCAAACAATGAAAGTAAACGTGATCTAACCCTAAGTGTGATACGGTGGGAAGAATTGACTGTTTTTTAGAATTCTGGTTTGCGTTTTGCGTTTGTATTCGCAAAATGTCGCGGTAAGCAAGAGTCGCCACAGACTTTTATTTTATCTAACAAGGAAAGAAAAAAAGCATAGAAAAATTCCTTTTTCGAGATATTTCTGAGTACGGGTGGTAGATTATAGAAAGGGAAGGTATTAGCACCCTTTCTATCCGTGGTTATCCACGGGCTCTTAGGTACTTGCTCATATTGTTTTCAAAATGGTTTTCTTTGTGCTTGTGGGTTTGAAAAAAGTTTTTAATTTGAAACTTCGATTTAACTCTTGCTTCTGTCCTCAAGAGCGTTTGAAGTGTTTTTGAAAACTTTGTTCGAAAAGTGTAAGTGTGAAAAGTTTGTGTTTTTGAAAGAGCAAGTATCTAAGAACCATCTACCTACTCGAAAAAGGAATCAATCTATGCTAATGTCCTTTAGACAATGCTATCCTACTATTGATGAGTAGGTAGCACTGTCGTTGGAGTTTGAGGGTCAATTCGAATTAGGGACTTACGGTCACTAAAGCAATGCTAGGACGCCTTAGTGGTAACCCTAATGTCTTAGATCATTTGTTTGAGGCAACAATATCCGAGGCAACCATTTCGAGGCGACTATGATCTTTAGACAAGAGGACGACCTCTAAAGTGACCTATACTCAATGACCGCGTACGAAGGCAACCAAGTGGGGTGTACCCTAAGAGTGCGCATGTGCGAGTGTATCGTTTTCAGTTATTTTTATCTTTGTACATGTTAATGGTGATCTAAGTTGATTTTAGGTTAAAACATTCAGTCTTGTCATGCATCCCTATTATCAAACATCTAACAGTTATAATTTGCGGAAAATAAATTGCGGAATTTAAATTACAAGGCGTCGGATATTTACATCGCCAAAGACAAACCCTTTAAAAATAAATAAAGCGATAAATAAATAAAAGTCCTATTAAGCTATTACAAACCGGAGGCAAATACATTATTGGATAAAAATAAATAAAACGCGCGGGAAATTAAATCGAATGCGAAGTTCTAGGGTTTTGACCCTTTTGGTTTAAAGGAAACATCTTTTTTGTTTTTTTATTTTAAGAAATTATCCTAAATCAATTACTAAATTAAATAAATTAATTAATTAATAAAAATAAATTATTTTTGGGTTTTTGGGTATTTTAAGAAAGAAAAGAAAATAATTAAATGTTAGTAAACACCTAATTAAGTCTAGTTGAATTTTAATTGTTTACAAAAATGTTAAAACTATTATAATTAACCTAAATTAATTTAATTAGTGTTTATTAATAAAATAAAAATAAAAATTTAATTTGATAAAGAAAATATTTTTGTGGTTTTAATTTTAAAGAAAAGAATTTTAATTGGTTAGTATGTGAAAATAAAAATAATAAAACAAATAATTAAGATAAACAAATAAATAATAGAAAGAGAGAAAGGGGGGTATGGGCCTGTTTCTGGGTGTTTGAGAAACAATCTGAAGGCCCAAATGTAGATGGCCCTGTTGACTTTTCCTGATTCAGTGGGCACGCGCTAACCAATGCTCATGGTGGACTATCAGATCCTGGCCACCAGATTTGGCCTTTGGCCATCTGGCAATTGATTGAGTGATGGTGCATGGTGGGCTGCGCACTTGGAGGTACATGTGATCACCTGGAAAATAAAAATATCAAAGAAGTGGAGGACCTGGGATTCGAACCCAGGTCCTGATGGTATTTGGAGTGCTTGCTTTGCCACTAGGCCACTTGGTCTTGTTTGTTAATATATTACAAAGAAAATATAATAAAATAAAACAAAGATTTATTGGTCAGAACAAAAATATGCGCGCGTGGTTATGAATTGGCCATTGATAGTGTGACACGTCTTCGTCTTCTACCTCACGTCCATAGCTAAAACCCTGTGAAACCTATAGCCACAGACACAACCTGTCACTAAAAGTCATGTATACCCCAAAATCTGCTGTGAGCCATGAAAATGAAATCTAAGGGCATGGTTGTGCTCGTCTCATCATCCCGGTCACAACCATACCCTTCTTGATGGCCAATTTTTCCTGAAAGAGAAACACCCAAAAAAAACCACGAAACCCTAGCTATGGTACTTGGAGCGTGATAGGTGGTCTGAGGATGCTTGTTCTTGATCCAGGTAGACTGAGTGAGCACCCAGGAATCGTTTGGGACCGGTCTCAGCTTCTGAAAATCTCTCTAGCTATGGATTCGAATTCAAGCTTTTTTGTATATTTTTCAAGTTTTTTTTTCTGTCTCTTCTTGCAGCCTCCAACCCTTATTTCGATCCCTGTGGCTTGCTTATGTATGGTACAATGTGCTAGGGTAACAAATATGGCCTGAATCCTTCCACATTAATGCATTGAAATTTGATTTGATTCACCATTACTAAACCTTCCACATTTGCCAAAACTCAATCTTTTTTCACATGGATTGCTTGATGCGAATTTGATGGTGTTAAAGATTTCAATCAAAACCT
Source organism: Vicia faba (assembly GCA_948472305.1). NCBI lineage: Eukaryota > Viridiplantae > Streptophyta > Magnoliopsida > Fabales > Fabaceae > Vicia > Vicia faba. Next base: position 751,242,563 of record OX451739.1, read on the forward strand.
AAAACAACAAAAAAAATCTCATGTAATCAAAGTTTTGGATTTTATTTGATTTTATTTGATTAAAAATGAATAAATTCAAATAAAAATCAAATTAAATAATAAAATTGATAAATGGACACATGGATGAAGCTAAGGCACGTGGACAATGATGCAATCTCATATCAAGTGGAAAAGAATGGGCCCATTTGACAAAATTTGAAGTTTTGGGGATAATTGACTTTTGGCAATTTTGCAAAAATGCCCAACTTCAACAATACACAACTTCTTCAATTTTGAACTTTTGGAAGTGTTCTTGGACTTTTTAGAAAGCATGAGATGTCCTCTAACCAAAACTTTTGGTCTCATCTCATTTTGATATTCCATGCTAAAGTTATAAGCTTTGGCAAAAAAATTGTTTTTGTTGACTTTCAAAAATGACCTATAATGTCCAAATTTATAACTTCTTGTGAGTGCATTTTTTTGATCTTGGGGTATGAAGATGGATTGTAGGAAATTGCATCCTATTCAAAATGAGCTTTGGATGGGTCATTTATCATAAAGTATGAGAAAGTTATGCTTGGTCAAAGTTGGTTTGACTTTTCCTGCAAAACCCTAATTTAGCAACTTTTGAGTCTTGATGAATTTTGAGCAATCCTTGATGAATCATGATCAACCCTTGATCAAATGATGAAATATACTTCAAAATGAGAATATTGACGAAAAATCTTGAAGTTTGACTGTATATAGGTCACAGTTGACTTTTGCCCTAGCACAGTCGACTTTTGGACCCTTTGAGCATTTGACTGAGCAAACTTCCTCTGCAAGGCTTGAAATTTGACATGGATGGTCTTGAGAGCATATTAGGACATTGGGGGAGCACTTGAGGTCATTTGGACTCAAGGATCTTGATGCAACACAAAACCCTAATTTGGGGTTGACTGCCTTAGGAGATAGCTTGTCTGACCCACTCTTGAGTAAGCTTGAGCAACTTGGAGATTTTTCTTGCAATGTTTTGAGAAATACGAGAGGGAAAATTTTGGGGTACAACAGCTGCCCCTGTTCAATCTTCTTAAACCCGAGGGTGTAGATTGGCTTTCGTGCCTTTCGTGATCCGAAGGTGAAAGATGATTGAACACTAGAGTGCCCAGAAATTTGAACTCGCATGAAGTGGTATCAGCCTTGTGATGTCGGGAATGGGCTTACAGATGCCATTTGGAGATTGCTGGCGGGAGGATGGGCTTAAAGATGCCATCTGCAGGAGTGTCGATCGCATAAGAGATTCCTTAGCGAGAACTTTGCATACCTGTTGTTGTGGAAGATTCCGCTGGGGAAGTCTAATCTTTGTTAAGATTTAGGAACTTGCCTGTACCTTAGTTGAGAGAACATCTCTGCTGAGTTTTAAGAACTTGTCCATAATTCAACTGGGGGGAAACATCTTCATCGAGATTTAGGACTGTTTGGTCTTCAACGCAGGATAATTCTGTTGAGATTTTAGAACTCGTCCACACTTCGACGGAGGAAAATTGTCGAGATTTAGAACCTTATCTGTAATTCAACCGAGAATAATTCAGTTGAGATTTAAGAACCGGTCAGGTCTTCAACTGAGGGAAACAACTTCATCAAGATCTAGGACTGTCTGGTCTTCAACGGAGGATAATTCTGTTGAGATTTTAGAACTCGTCCACACTTCGACGGAGGAAAATTGTCGAGATTGAGAACGTTATCTGTAATTCAACCGAGAATAATTCAGTTGAAATTTAAGAACTGGTCAGGTCTTCGACTGAGGGAAACATCTTCATCAAGATCTAGGATTGTATGGTCTTCAACGGAGGATAATTCTGTTGAGATTTTAGAACTCGTCCACACTTCGACGGAGGAAAATTGTCGAGATTGAGAACCTCATCTGTAATTCAACTGAGAATAATTCAGTTGAGATTTAAGAACCGGTCAGGGCTTCGACTGAGGGAAACATCTTCATCAAGATCTAGGACTGTCTGGTCTTCAATGGAGGATAATTCTGTTGAGATTTTAGAACTAGTCCACACTTCGACGGGGGAAAATTATCGAGATTGAGAACCTTATCTGTAATTCAATCGAGAATAATTCTTTTCAGATTTAAGAAACGGTCAGGTCTTCGACTGAGGGAAACATCTTCATCAAGATCTAGGACTGTCTAGTCTTTAACGGAGGATAATTCTGTTGAGATTTTAGAACTCGTCCACACTTCGACGGAGGAAAATTGTCGAGATTGAGAACCTTATCTGTAATTCAACCGAGAATAATTCAGTTGAGATTTAAGAATCGGTCAGGTCTTTGACATAGCTGAGAACTTAACTGCATCCTTCCTGAAAGGTAAAGGTCAGTCATATGCAATGCATGATATATATCAAGCAATGATGTTCTCAACATAAATGAGATTGTGTTGTATGATGCGTATATGCATGTATCATGATGTATGGAGATGTAATGTTTCTAGCTGGGGAAAATAAATCCCGTATAGCTGCTGGAGAAAAGAGTTGAATTCTTCCCTTCTGCTGGGGATGGCGAACGAAGATGATTGGGAGAATAAACCTGCAGGAGAGGATAACTCCGTCGGGGAATAAACTGATGAGGAGATTACTCTGTGGGGGAGAGATGCTCTACTGAGGATTCCACCGATAAATTCCGCTGTGGATGAATTACCGTTGCTGGTGATACTGAATCCTGTTGGGGATTGAATTCCTATTTGTGAAAGGAAAGAACTCTGCTGGGGATGATCTTTCAGTTACGACTTCACCGGGGATAACCTTCTAGACTCTAATGGGGGATAATCCTTTGAGCTTTGCTGGGGACAATCTTCCTTTGAACTCGGCTGGGGATATTTATTTTTATACTCCGCCGGGGACAAACTTCCAGAGTCTACTGGGGATGATTCTTCAACTCCACTAGGGAAGCTTTTTCAGACTGCGCTGGGAAAAATTTCAACTCCACTGGGGATATCTTATACTCTGCCGGGGAATATTCTTATACTCCGCTAGGGAAATATTAAGAATGCCGGGAATATTAAGCCTTTTCAGTGTTGATGGCAGATAAACTCTGCTTAGGGAGAATATTACCGATTCATTTGCAGTTGCAAGTCTCAACTGGGGAGAGCTAACATTATTGTCTTACTCTGCGGGGAGTGAAAGTACATTGGCCATTATTCTTCAGCAGAATCTATCTTGTACCTGGTGGACAGAGCAATTATAAAGCTTGGACAAATCTTATTTGCCCCGATTTCTGATATTACCAGTAATCGTCTTTTGTTTCGCATGTAAATATTTATGAGCAGCAATTAGTGTCAAGTGCATATATCAAAAATGAACATTGGACGTTCTTTGTAAAACAAAACAGAAAAAGGAAAAACAGTTTGAATTTTCTTTGAAAATGAATCGTATTGATTTTGAAGTTCGGCCTGTAAATAAGCATTTTTTGTACAAGAGGTTGACGTCCTAGTAGGAGAACGCCGCCGAACAAAAGAGTTTATACATTTTGTGAAAAACTAAACAAAACAGCTATGTGAATGATCCCACTGGGTTCCAACTCTGCTATTGCCTTTATGTCCTCGAACATCTCATCACTTTGCTGCTGGTTGAAGGTAGATCAGATTGATTAGTGCCGTCTGAGCTTGATAGTCGATACCGAAGTCTGGATGCAAGGTGATCCAATGAGACATAGTGTTACACTGATCCCTAATTTTTGCTTGGACCGCCCTTTCGGGTTTTTAGTCCACCGGGATACCCTTTTTTGCCCAAGCCGCCTTTTTAGGTTTTCGACTTGTCGGGTGTACAAATTTTTTATATTTTCATCCCTTATTTTTGCCCGAACCCTTTTGGTTCGCCGGGAAGCCCTTATTTTTGCCTAGGCCAGTCAACCTAGCGGGTCATTAATTATGCGTAGTATCTTTTCACTATGTCTGCATTGACGGGGTGAGGAAGGTCGTCACCATCCATGGGTGTTAGAATCATGGCTCCTCTTGAGAAAATGTTCTTAACCACAAATGGCCCTTCATAAGTAGGGGTCCATTTTCCCCTGGGATCACCTTTCATAGTTGCTACCCCAAAATTTGCCTCCCATATTTCTCAATACATGTTAATTGAGGTCCTCAAATTGCTCAAGGAAGTCCAAGAGTTGACCAGACAAACTCTCTCCTAAGGCAGTCTACCTCAAATTAGGGTTTCATTTTGCATCAATATGCTTGAGTCTAAAGGATCCCAAATTCTCACCATTGTCCTAATATGTTCTTAAGATCACCCATGTCAAGTTTCAAGCCTTGCAGAAGAAGTTTGCTCAGTCAACTGCTCAAATGCCTGAAAATCGACTATGCTAGGTCAAAAGTCAATTGTGACCCACATACAGTCAAACTTCAAGATTTTTGATAAACATCCTCATTTTTAAGTATTATCCATCATTTTATCAAGGGTTGATCATGATTCCTCAAGGATTGCTCACAATTCATCAAAACCCAAAAGTTGCTAAATTAGGGTTTTGTAGGAAAAGTCAACTCAACTTTGACCAAGCATAACTTTCTCATACTTTATAAAAAATGACCCATCCAAAGCTCATTTTGAATAGGATGCAACTCCCTACAATTCATCTTCATCTCCCAAGTTCAAAATATGAACTCAAAAAGATATGAATTTGGACATTATAGGTCATTTTGAAAAGTCAACAAAAACACCTTTTGGGTCAAAGCTTCATACATGAATATGGAAGACTCAATTGATATGAGACCAAAAGGGTTGCTTAGAGGACATCCTAAGCTTTCTAAAAAGTCCAAGAATACCTCTCTATGGTCAAAATTGAGAGAGTTATGCATTGGCCAAGTTGACCTTTTTTGCAAAATTGCCAAAAGTCAAATGTGCTCAAATTTGCATTTTTTTTTTTGCTAAATGGCCCCAAATTTTTATGTATGCACTTCAATGATAACATAGTACACGACCTATGGGACCCTCCATGCTTTATTTATTCATTTATTTAATTTACTTTGATTTTTATTCATTTAAAATTCAAATAAAATCAAATAAATCCTAATAAATCATATATTGTGTTTTAGGGATGATTTTTGCATTAAAAGAAGATCTTATAAGATGTCAATTGAGAATCAACTCGTGCAAGGCCAATTTGGTTGGAAAAAGATTGGATTTGAGCAAAATTGGAAAGAAATCATATGCCATACAAGACCAAATCAAATCTTCATATTGGGGAAGATTGAGGTCGTTTTTGTTGACCTAATAAGTTGTGCTACATATACAGAAGCAAGCCAAGGCATGAGGGAGGTTAGAACAGTTGTGAAAGAGGCAAACAAAACTCAAAAAATTTCAAGAAAAATGGTGATTCAATTTCTATATTAGAGACCAAATCGTGCCATTCTCACATTGCCAATAGATTGTTGGACACCCCAGGAGCATATTCCAATCAGTTTCAAGCCTTTTCACGCCTGGAATTGTAAGTTACAGGTATCACGACTTGCTTCCAAACTCGTTTTCGTTTTCATCAATTTATACGCCATTTGCACGTTTTGACTGCATATTCTTATTCCTTAACATGTTTGCAAGCTAATCATCATATTCAATTGTGTTTTTGGTGATTGTATGACAAACTGCCATGGCTAGGGTTTCGTGTTGAGTTTTAGGGCTTTGCAGGATAGGAGAAATTGGACATTGATTCTGGTACCATGAGACTCGTGAGGATGAGACGAGTTGATTGGTACCAGCCATAGCCATTTATATTGCTTGTGGAGAGTTTTTGAAATACACAAGGATATACATACATTAACTGTCTGTAGGTAAAAGTTTTCTACCTAAAACGACGGTTTGGGAGGAAGACAACAATGCGTGTCATCCCTTGGTTGGGTGATTTGAACTTAGCGCGTTTTGAGTTTCAGTGTTTTGTTTTTATTATATTATAATTGATTTTCATTATATATTCAAACAAACCAAATAGCTCAGTTGGCAAGCGTGCAGGGGAAAAGTGCAAAGGGCCTGGGTTCGATTCCCAGGTCCCAACCTTCATTCCTAATATTTTTTAACAGGTAATCCAATGCTTACCAAATCAAGAGGCTCACCGTGTACCATCAGGATCTGGCCATCCAATTCATCAACGCCCCAGATCAGCATACCACCATTGGAGGACCACCACATGCCTCAAATCAATAGCCACACTGAATCATGCAAAGTCAAACAGGCCTGGGTCTTTTGGGCTTAAAATCTCAACATCATACCCCACATAATTGCTAATACAGGCCCATATCTCTTTCTTTGTTCTTTTAGTTTTTTTAATCTTTCAACATTTATTTTATTTTCTTTAATTCACAAATTAATTTATTTTTTTCACAAAAAACCATAAAATCAATAATTCACAAAATTAGGATTAGTTTATTTATTTATTTATCAAAATTAATTTAAATTAATTTAATTTTGGTTTAACTTAGGAAAATTGTAATTTGTTTTCATAAATAAAATCAAGTATAAATTAGTTTAGACTTTTCCTTTAATTTTATTTTGTTATTTTTCTCAAATAAATAAAAATACAAAAAATAGGCTTTTAGAAAAATTTATTTATTTTTCTTAGTTTAAAATTAATTAGACTTAGGATTTTCCTTTAATTTAGCAATTCCATTATTTTCTTAAATAACAAAACAAAACAAAAACATTTTCTTTAACTAATCGCAATTAGGTTTAGGCAAGGGTCAAAACCTTAATTGCTCCGCATTCGATTCATCACGCGCGTATTATTATTTTTACCCATATTTCTGTAAATGCTCATGGTTTATAATAGTTTAATCTAAGGCTTTTTATTTATTGCTTTTTCCAGGTTTTTGGCTATGTAATTAATCCCCCTCCCTGAAGCCTTGTAATAGCGTAGATTTACTTTCTCGCATTTTAAACTCCCGCAAATATTAACTGTTTAGATGTATGTTAATAGGATGGTATGACAAGAATGCATGACAAATTAATACAGTTAGAAAACCCTAATGTGCAAAGACAAATAACTGAAAACAGATCACTCGCACATATCACTCTTAGGGTATACTCTCTCTTCGGTTGCCTTCGTTAAACGATCATTAAGTATAGGGTGTCTTAGGGGTTGCCCTCCTGTCTAAAAAGATCAATTGTCCCGTTCGGATGTTGCCTTGGAAATGTTGCCTTGGAAATGTTGTCTCGGAAATGTTGCCTCAAATATGATCTTAAGACTCTAGGGTTACTACTAAGGCATCCTAACATTGCTTTAGTGATCGTACGTCCCTTTCGAATTGACCCTTACAACTCCAGTGACGGTGATACCTATTTCTCAATAGTAGGATAGCGCTGTCTAAAGGAAACAAGAATAGAAACGATCATTTTTTGAGTAGGTAGATGCTAGTAGGTACTTGCTCAAATTAAAACTTTTCACACTTACACTTTTCAAACAAACTTTCAAAACAAACTTCATCACACCTTTGAGGACTAATACAAGAGTTATCATGAAGTTAAAACTCTTTTAAAAAAAAAGCACATACACAAGCAATTTTAAAAAGATGAGCAAGTACCTAAGAGCCCATGGAAAACCATGGATAGAAAGGGTGCTAACACCTTCCCTTTCTATAATCTGCCCCCCGTACTCAGAATATCTCGAAAAAGGATTTTTTCTGTACGTTTTTCCTTTCCGATTGGATGAAATAAAAGTCAGTGGCGACTCTTGCTTACCGCGACATTTTGCAAACAAAAAACGCAAAACACAAACCAGCATCAAACAGTCGGTTCTGCCACCGTATCACAGAACTGGAGATTCTGCTGGGGAGTGTATAAGTGAGGTATACCTTAGGATCTAGTTCATCATAATTGCTTCTCTTGATTGCTTTGATTGCTTTACTTTTAAGGGTTTTGTTTGGGAGTTACTATAGATCCTAACTCGGATTTGGGGACACCTTTTAGGTAAGTAGCAATAGACTGTGAGGGAACTGTACAATGTAGACCAATACGGTTGAAGCAGTAGCTATGTTGATGTGGCACATTGGTTGGTACCAGTATCCCTTGTGGAGAAACGAGGAGAATACTGGGCTGCTGCATGGTGTCGTTAAGCATCAACTGACCTTAGAACCTTTAATCAACCAACTTGGCCATTAGAAAGTAGTGAGATAGCTGGCCTCGGTGTAAAGCTGGGAACTGGTTGATACTCGTTGCTACACTCATTGAGACCATACTCTCGAGATAGTTCCGGCCGCAAGAAAAGATTGCGTGAGCTGAAACCATGACCGATGGAGAATGGTCAGTGATATTGAGATCCTCTAGAACCCGGTTACTTTTTCTAGGACAAGTTAAAACCAACTTAACTTCAAGAGGGTATTACCTTTGACCTCATTCAAGCCTTAAACCTAAGGGCTTTGTGTGATTTGACTGTGTTTGCAATATCTGTGTTTTGCTATACCTGTGGTTTACCATGACATCATGCATCATAACATGGCATTCATACTTCATTACACTAACCATTTCAAAGACCAAGAGGATTTATCTTTGTTCTGTTTTGCAGATTATGGCTTCCGTGCGTAGAAATACCATCCGAGTCAACTTTGTGCAAATACCTGCCCAACTTAAAGAGCTAGCCTCAAGAGTTTCTAAGACTTCTATGTTCATTAAGAGACACGGTCAACTCCTCAGCCTGGTTACTTCAAATCTTGATGAGCAGATAATGAGCGTACTATTTCAGTTCTTTGATCCCGTGCATCATTACTTCACCTTTCCAGATTACCAGCTGGTTCCCACCTTGGAAGAGTTCTCTCACCTATTGGGCATATCCATCCTTGAACAGGTACCCTTCACAGGTATGGAAGAAGTTCCTAGACCATAAGACATTGCCTCAGCTCTGCATTTGAAACAGGCTGATGTAGTATCCAATTGGAAAACACGAAGCGGGGTCGAAGGTTTTCTAGCCAAATTTCTGATAGACCAGGCTCATCTATTCTGGGATAATTTGGATTTTCAGACTTTGGAAGATATCTTGGCTCTCCTTATCTATGATTTGGTTCTCTTCCCGAATCCGGATTCCTTTGTAGATATGAATGCTGTCAAGATTTTCCTTTCTCGCAACCCTATGCCTACCTTGCTTGGGGATTGTGATACAGTGGGAAGAACTGACTGTCTTTTTTGAATGCTGGTTTGCGTTTTGCATTTGTGTTTGCAAAATGTCGCGGTAAGCAAGAGTCGCCACCGACTTTTATTTTATCCAACAAGGAAAGGAAAAAAAGCACAGAAAAATTCCTTTTTCGAGATGTTTCTGAGTACGGGGGGTAGATTATAGAAAGGGAAGGTATTAGAACCCTTTCTATCCGTAGTTATCTACGGGCTCTTAGGTACTTGCTCATTGTTTTCAAAATTGTTTTCTTTTATGTTTGTGGTTTTGAAAAAGTTTTTATTTTAACTTCAATTTAACTCTTGCTTCTGTCCTCAAGAGTGTAATGAAGTGTTTTTGAAAACTTGTTTGTAAAAGTGTAAGTGTGAGAAGATTTTATTTTGGATGAGCAAGTATCTAAGAGCTAATCTACCTACTCGAAAAAGGAATCGTTATATGCTAATTTCCTTTAGACAATGATATCCCACTATTAGTGAGTGGGTAGCATCATCGTTGGAGTTTGAGGGTCAATTCGAAAGGGACGTATGGTCACTAAAGTAATGTTAGGACGTCTTAGTGGTAACCCTAATGTCTTATATCATTTATTCGAGGCAATGATATCCGAGGCAACCTTTCCGAGGCAACTATGATCTTTTAGACAAGAGGGCGACCTCTAAAATATCCTATACTCAATGACCACTTACGAAGGCAACCAAGTGAGGTGTACCCTAGGAGTGCGCATGTGCGAGTGTGTTAATTTCAGTTATTTTTATCTTTGCAATGTTAAGGGTGATCTAACTGTTTTTTTAAATTAGGCATTCATTCTTGTCATGCGAATCCTATTATCAAACATCAAACAGTTGTATAATTTGCGGAATTAAAATGCAGAATTTAAAACTAAATTATTATAAGGCGTCGAGTATTTACATCGCCAAAAACAACCCTTGGAAAATAAAAGGCAGAAAAATAAATAAAAGGTCCTAATTATTTATTACAAACCGGGAGCAGATACATTAATTGGATAAAGAAAAATAAAGCGCGCGGGAAATTAAATCAAATGCGAATTAGGGTTTTGACCCTTTTAAAAGAAAATGTTTTTTTTGTTGTTTTTATTTTTAAGAAAAGAAATTAAATCCTAAAATTAAATACTAAATTAATTATTAAATTAATTAAATGGAAAAAATAATTAATGACATGTTTTTGGAGTTTTTGTTAATTTAAGAAAGAAATTAAAATAATTAAATTAAAGTTAAAACCTAATTAATTGTAATTGATTTTATTTATTTACAAAATAAATTAAGGTTACCTAATTAATATCCTAATTAATTAATTAGTATTTATTAATAAAAGAAAATAAAAGTTCTAAAATTTAATTGGACCAAAAAAAGTATTTTTGTGATTTTTTTTTATAAAAAGAAAATTAATGTTATTGGTTAGTAAATTAATTAAACAAACTAAAATAAATAAGTTAAATAAATAAAAATATAAGAAGAAGTAGAGATGGGCCTGATATATGGATGTGTGAATAGAAACTCTGTTGGCCCATTAGCATGCAGTCCATTGGACTTTTTGGGATCCTCTGCGTATGCGTTGACTGGCTTATGGTATGCCTTCCATGCTTGACCACCAGATCTGGCCACCTGGTCATCTGGCATGCTTGTTGCTGAAGGCGTATGGTGGATAGTAGGCTTGAGTATGCACATGATTACCTGAAATTGTTAAGAAAAATGACAAATGCTGGAGGCAGGGATCGAACCCCTGACCTCTAGCCTCCAAGCGCCTTAAGGCCAACGTGGCTACCACTGAAGCACTAGTGGTTATTTGTTATAATAATATAAACAAAATATAATATATAAAAACAAAATCAATGGCCAGAAAGATAGAAAAGCGCGCACGTTATTTGAATGGACGAATGGGGAAGCGACACGCCTTCGTCCATGTCCTCTAAAAACTGCAACTTTTACCTGCGAATTTTTATCCGCAGCTAAAATCGTGGCTTCATTCTAAATTCTTCCCCAGGCCATATAAATGGAAGGTAGCGTCATGGTTTAGCTCGTCTTGTTCCCCTGAACAAGATGGTATCCTTCACTAAAGCCAATTATTTCTGTAACAAAAAGCCCTAAAAAATACCTAGAAAACCCTACAATGGTGATCCACGATATAAAGCATATGAATGAAATTGGTTATTGCAAAAAGCTAGAAAATGACATGGTGATTCAGAATATGCAATTGTTTTTCATTATAGATGTAAGAATCGTATAAATCGAATTCAAGAACAGGGCGGCTTCGTGGATGACTTGCAACTCTTGGGAGGATCTGGAAATGCGTGATTTTGATTGGTTTCGCTTGTGGAGATGGCCAGGAAGAGATTGAGATCAACACCAAGCCTTGAAACTGCCTCTAGGCTTGATTTTGATCTCACACTTTTTTGGTGTTTTTGCAAACTTTGTTCTTGCTCTCCAACTGATCTCCAACCCTCATATTGGTCTACACACGACCCTTATGTAATGTACAAAGCATTAGGGTTGCAAGTTTTGTCCAAATCTTCCTCCATTGATGATTTTGATATTTGATTTGATTCTCTTTCAAAGCTTTCCAAAATTGGCTCATTTGCAATCTTTTTGTACCCACATGGCTTGATACGAGTTTGGAAAGGTGATAGCTGTGTAACAAGACCTGAAATGATCACAAGATCTTTAGTTTTCAATGTTTTTGATTTTATGTGATTTTATTTGATTTAAAATGAATTAATTCAAATAAAAACCAAATTAAATAATAAAAATATGATATGGATACATGGCCAAGGATGGATCACGTGGGCTACAATTCCAACTCAAAACAAGTGAAAAAGAATGGGCCCATTTGGCAAAATTTGAAGTTTTGGGGATAGTTGACTTTTGGCAATTTTGCAAAAAAGTCCAACTTCAACAATGCATAACTTCCTCAATTTTGAATCTTTGGAGGTGTTCTTTGACTTTTTAGAAATCTTGAGATGTCCTCTGATCAACCCTTTTGGTCTTATCTCATTTTGATATTCCATGCTCAAGTTAGAAGCTTTGACAAAAAAGGTGTTTTTGTTGACTTTCAAAAATGACCTATAATGTCCAAATTCATAACTTCATGTGAGTGCATATTTTGATCTTGGGAGATGAAGATGTATTGTAGGAAATTTCATCCTATTAAAAATGAGATTTGGATGGGTCATTTCTCATAAAGTATGAGAAAGTTATGCTTGGTCAAAGTTGGGTTGAGTTTTCCTATAAAACCCTAATTTAGCAACTTTTGGATCTTGATGAATTGTGAGCAATCCTTGATGAATCATGATCAACCCTTGATCAAATGATGAAATATACTTCAAAATGATAATGTTGACAAAAAATATTGAATTTTGACTGTATGTGGATCACAGTTGACTTTTGCCCTAGCACAGTCGATTTTTGGACCTTTGAGCAATTGACTGAGCAAACTTTCTCTACAAGGCTTGAAACTTGACATGGATGATCTTGAGAACATACTAGGAAAATGTTGAGCATTTGGGATCACTTGGACTTAAGGACCTTGATGCAACATGAAACCCTAATTTGGGGTAGACTGCCTTAGGAGAGAGCTTGTCTGGCCAACCCTTGGACTACCTTGAGCAACTTGGAGATCTTTCTTGCAATGTTTTGATAAATATGGGAGGGAAAATTTTAGGGTACAACATCTTCCCCTGTTCAATATTCTTAAATATGAGGATGTAGATTGGCTTTCGCGCCTTTCGTGATCCGAAGGTGGAAGATGATTGAACACTAGAGTGCCCAGAAATTTGCACTCGCATGAAGTGGTAATTGTCTTGTGATGTCGGGAATGGGCTTACAGATGCCATTTGGAGGAGTTTCGATCGCATAAGAGATTTTTTAGCAAGAGCTTGCATACCTGCCGTTGAGGAAGATTCCGCTGGGGAAGTCTGATCTTTGTTGAGGGAAAGGAACTCGTCCGTAATTTAGCTGAGGAAGAATATCTGTTGAGATTTAGGAACTTGCCCGTAATTCAACTGAGGTGTCGAGATTTAGGAACTTGTCCGTAATTCAACTGAGGTGTCGAGATTTAGGAACTCATCTGTAATTCAACTTAGGTGTCAAGATTTAGGAACTTGCTCGTAATTCAACTTAGGTGTCGAGATTTAGGAACTCGTCCGTAATTCAACTGAGGTGTCGAGATTTAGGAACTTTCCCGTAATTCAACTGAGGGGAAACATCTTCGTCGAGATTTAAGAACTTGCCCGTAATTCAACTGAGAAAACTTCTCTGTTGAGATTTAGGAACTTGTCTGTAGTTCAACAGAGGAACATCTTTGTCGAGATTTAGGAACTCGCCTGTACTTCAACTGAGAAAACTTCTCTGATGAGATTTAAGAGCTCGTCCGTAATTCAACTGGGGGGAAACATCTTCGTCAAGATTTAAGAACTTGCCCGTAATTCAACTGAGAAAACTTCTCTGCTGAGATTTAGGAACTTGTCTGTAATTCAACGGAGGAACACTTTTGTCGAGATTTAGGAACTCGCATGTACTTCAACTGAGAAAACATCTCTGGTGAGATTTAAGAACTTGTCCATGATTCAACTGGGGAAACATCTTCATCAAGATTTAAGAACTCGCCCTTAATTCAACTGAGAAAACTTCTCTGCTAAGATTTAGGAACTTGTCTGTAATTCAACGGAGGAACACTTTTGTCGAGATTTAGGAACTCGCCTGTACTTCAACTGAGAAAACATCTCTGCTGAGATTTAAGAACTTGTCCGTAATTCAACTGGGGAAACATCTTCGTCGAGATTTAAGAACTCGCCCATAATTCAACTGAGAAAACTTCTCTGCTGAGATTTAGGAACTTTTCTATAATTCAACGGAGGAACACTTTTGTCCAGATTTAGGAACTCGCCTGTATTTCAACTGAGAAAACATCTCTGCTGAGATTTAAGAACTTGTCCGTAATTTAACTGGGGAAACATCTTCGTCGAGATTTAAGAACTCGCCCGTAATTCAACTTAGAAAACTTCTCTACCGAGATTTAGGAACTTGTCTGTAATTCAACGGAGGAACACTTTTGTCGAGATTTAGGAACTCACTTGTACTTCAACTGAGAAAACATCTCTGCTGAGATTTAAGAACTTGTCCATAATTCAACTGGGGAAACATCTTCGTCGAGATTTAAGAACTCGCCCGTAATTCAACTGAGAAAACTTCTCTGCTGAGATTTAGGAACTTGTCTGTACTTCAACGGAGGAAAAAGCTTCATAACTTTAAATGTTAGTTGTATGTAGTGCATGATATGTATCAAGCAATGATGTTCTAAAAATAAATGAGATTGCGTTGTATGATGCGTATATGCATGTGTCATGATGTATGGAAATGTAATGTTTTTAGCTGGGGAAAATAAATCCCGGATAGCTGCTGGAAAAAAGAGTTGAATTCTTCGTTTCCGCTGGGGATAGCGAATGAATATGTTTGTGAGAATAAACCTGCAGGAGAGGATAACTTCGTCGGGGAATAAACTGATGAGGAAATTACTCTGTCGGGAAGAGATGACCTACTAAGGAATTCGCTGATAAAATCAGCTGGGGATGAATTACCGTTGCTGGTGAAAACGAATCTTGTTGGGGATTGAATTCCAGTTTGTGAAAGGAATGAACTCCACTGGGGATAATCCTTCAGTTTCGGCTTTACTGGGGATAATCTTTTAGGATCTACTTGGGGACAATCTTCCAAAGTCTACTGGGGATGATCCTCCAAACTCCACTGGGGAAGATTTTCCAGACTGCGCTGGGGAAAATTTTCAAACTCCACTGAGGATATTTTATACTCCGCCGGGGATGATAATACTTTTTAGTGCTGATGGTAGATAAACTCTGCTTGGGGAGAATATTACCGATTCATTCACAGTTGCGAGTCTCAGTTGGGGAGAGTTAACATTACTGTCCTTTTCTTTCTCCTCGGGGAGTGAATGTACCTTAGCCATATTCTTCAGCTGAATCTACCTTTGTATCTGGTGGATAGAGCAACTGTAAAGCTTGTACAAATCTTATTGCCCCCGTTCCTGATATTACGAGTAATCGTATTTTGTTTCGCATGTAAATATTCATGAGCAGTAATTAATGTCAAATGCATATATAAAAATGAACATTGGACGTTCTTTGCAAAACAAAACAGAAAAAGGAAAAACAGTTTGAATTTTCTCTGAAAATGAATTGTATTGACTTTGAAGTTTGGCCTGTAAATAGGCGTTTTTTGTACAAGAGGCTGACGTCCTAGTAAGAGAACACCGTCGAACAAATAGAATTTATACAATTTGTGAAAAACAAAACAGCTATGTGAACAATCCCACTGGGTTCCAACTCTGCTATTTCCCTTATGTCCTCGAGCATCTCATCACTTTGATACTTGGTTGAAGGTAGATCAGATTGATTAGTGACGTCCGAGCTTGATAATCGATACTGAAGTCTGGTTGCAAGGTGATCTAATGAGACATAGTGTTATACTTTGATCCCTAATTTTTGCCTGGACCGCCCTTTCGGTTTTTGAGTCCACCGGGATACCCTTTTTTGCCCAAGCCGCCTTTTCAGGTTTTCGACTTGCCGGGTGTACAATTTTTTTCATTTTCATCCCTTATTTTTGCCACAATCCTTTTGGTTCGTCGGGAAGCCCTTATTTTTGCCTAGGCCAGTCAACCTAGCGGATCTTTGATTATGCATAATATCTTTTCACTATGTCTGCATTGACGGGGTGAGGAAGGTCGTCACCATTCATGGTGGTTAGAATCATAGCTCCTCCTGAGAAAATGTTCTTAACCACAAATGGCCCTTCGTAAGTAGGGGTCCATTTTCCCCTGGGATCACCTTGAGGTGAGATAATGCGCTTGATCACCAGATCCCCAACTTGATACTCTTGTCGTCTGACTTTCTTGTTAAATGCCTTGATCATCCGTTTTTGGTACGTCTGGCCATGACAAATAGCAGTAAGTCTCTTCTCGTCAATTAAGTTCAGTTGATCAAGTCGGGTCTGAATCTAGTCATCTTCGCTTAAACATGCATGCTTCATAATCCGAAGAGAGGGTATCTGAACTTCAATGGGAAAGACGACCTCCATGCCATATACCAAGGAATAGGGTGTTGCCCCTGTTGACGTCCGTGCTGAGGTACGGTACCCATGAAGAGCAAAAGGTAACATCTCGTGCCAATCTTTGTACGTCACCGTCATCTTCTGCACAATCTTCTTAATGTTCTTATTAGCCGCTTCAACAGCCCCATTCATCTTCGGCCGGTAAGGAGAAGAGTTATGATGTTGTATCTTGAACTGCTTGTAGAGCTCGGTGATCATCTTATTGTTGAGATTTGTACCATTGTCCATAATGATCCTCTCTGGTATACCGTATCGACAGATCAGATTGTGCCGAATGAACTGTGCTACGACGTTCTTGGTTACGGTATAAAAGGAAGTCGCTTCAACCCACTTCATAAAGTAATCAATTGCTACCAAGATGAAATGATGCCCGTTAGACGCAGTAGGTCTGATTTCACCAATCATTTCAATGCCCCACATTGCAAAAAGCTACAGAGCTGTCAAGACGTTCAGAGGAACTGGAAGTATGTGCACCTTATCAGCATAGACTTGGCACTTGTGATAGGTCCAAGAATGCTAATAACAGTCGACTTCCATTGTAGACCAATAATATCCTGCCCGAAGGATTTTCTTTGCCATGGTGTGTCCACTGGAATGGGTTTCGAAAGTACCTTCATGTAAATCTACCATAATCCTTTCTGCCTCGCTTTTATCCACACATCACAATAAGGTTGAGTCATGGTTACGCTTGTAAAGGATGTCATTGCTGATGAAGAACTTCACCGCGAACCTCGTCAGAAACTTCTTATCATTAACAGATGCACCCTCGAGGTACTCCTGAGCCTTAAGATACCTCTTCACCTCATGAAACAAGGGTTTATCTGCTGCCTCTTCAGTCTCAATGTCACAACAATATGCAGGTTCGTCCAATCTTTCAATGATAATCCAGGGAGCCTCGTTGTCCCAATTGACTTTGAACATAGAAGACATCGTAGCTAGCGCGTCCGCTAACTAATTCTCCTCTCTAGGGAAGTGTTCAAAGGTTACCTCCTCGAAGTGGGGAAGCAACGTCAATACACACTCTTTGTAAGGAATAAGATTTGGGTGTTTCGTATCCCACTCGCCTTTGATCTGACTAATCACGAGAGCGGAATCTCCGAATACACTTAAGAACTTAATCCTTAGGTCAATTGGTGCTCGAAGACCCATGATGCATGCTTCATACTCTGCCATATTGTTGATGCAGTTGAAACATAGTCGGGCGGTAAACAGAGTATGAGAGCCTTTAGGAGATATGATTACGGTGTCAATGCCATTACCCAAAGAATTTGAAGCTCCATCAAAGTACATAAACCATCGAGCTTCCTCCTCAGGTCCTTCATTCGGTCCAGGTGTCTCACAGTCAGTTACTAACATGATATTCTCATCTGGGAATTCGAAGTTCATAGGCTGGTAATCGTCCACTGCCTGATGTGCCAAATGATCTGCCAACACACTTCCCTTAATTTCCTTTTGGGTCGTGTATTGGATGTCATACTCAGTCAAGATCATCTGCCATCTTGCTATTCTTCCGGACAAGGCAGGTTTCTCGAATATATACTTGATTGGATCCATCTTTGATATCAATAGAGTAGTGTGATTTAGCATATATTGTCTCAGCCGGCGAGCAGCCCATGCCAAAGCGCAACAAGTTTTCTCGAGCAACGAGTATCGTGTCTCGCAGTCGGTAAAATTTTTGCTAAGGTAATAAATAGCATGCTCTTTTCGGCCGGACTCGTCATGCTTCCCCATCACGTACCCCATTGAATTATCGAGTACTGTCAAGTATAAGATCAAAGGTATCCCTTCAACTGGAGGCATCAAAATAGGTGGCTCTTGGAGATATTCTTTAATCCTTTCAAAAGCGGCTTGACATTCATCGTTCCATCTTACCACTTGATCTTTCTTCAGCAATTTGAAGATTGGTTCACAAGTAGCAGTCAGGTGCGAGATGAATCGAGCAATATAATTCAAACGTCCCAAAAAGCCTCTGACTTCTTTTTCTGTTCGGGGATCTGGCATTTCCTGTATGGCCTTCACCTTTGCAGGATCCATCTGAATACCTTTATCACTTACGACAAAACCCAGCAGTTTACCAGATCTCACCCCGAAGGTGCACTTGTTCGGGTTTAACCTCAGCTTGTACAACTTCAACCTGTCAAATAACTTCTGGAGGTGGTCAAGATGTTCTTCTTCAGTCTGGGATCTTGCAATCATGTCGTCAACGTATACCTCAATCTCATGATGGATCATGTCATGGAACAAGGCGACCATGGCGCGCTGATACGTTGCCCCAACATTTTTCAATCCGAAAGGCATGACCTTGTAGCAGAAGGTACCCCATTGAGTAATAAAGGTTGTCTTCTCCATGTCTTCGGGAGCCATTTTAATCTGATTATAACTGGAGAAACCATCCATGATGGATAAAACCTTATGTTGTGCGGTGTTGTCAACCAGAATGTTGATATGAGGTAGAGGGAAATCATCCTTGGGGCTTGCCCTGTTCAGATCCCTATAGTCAACACACATTCTAACTTTACCATCCTTCTTCGGCACCAGAACCACGTTGGCAACCCACTGCGGGTAAGAAGTAACTGCTAGAAAACCGGCATCAAATTGTTTCATAACCTCAGCCTTGATTTTCTCAGACATCTCCGGGCGCATTCGGCGGACCTTCTGTTCCACTGGAGGACAGTCTTCCTTGGTAGGCAGGCGGTGAACCACAATGTCGGTATCCAACCCAGGCATATCTTCATAAGACCAGGCAAAGATCTCAACATAGTCTCGCAGCATCTAAATCAACCGTTGTTTAATGCTAGGCTCCAGATTTGCATCGATCTTGACCTCTTTCTTGTCTACCTCTGTACCCAGATTTACCGATTCCACTGGCTCTACATGTGGCTGGATAACCCTCTCTTCCTGAAGTAACAACCTAGCAAGTTCACCAGGAACTTCACAATCATCTTCACCTTCGTCTTCGGCTAAGTTGATCGGACTTTCGAAGTCATAACCGGCAGTAGCAGAGTCGTTACCAGTAGGATCCAGAGTGGATGTAGACCTGTATATGTGAGTGTGTGTAAAATAGCTGTTTTGCAATATATAATAAAAGAAAAACAAGGAGCGCAAAATTTGAAATGCAAGAAACGTCCAATGGTTTTATTAATGCTATATGAAGATGACACACATAAAGCCCTCATAAATAAAGCCACGGTGCCCCGGGTAAGACATCGGACCGTAAAGTTTAAAACATTGTCTGTTACACAATCAAAACAAAAGTCTCATTACTGGGTAATGAAAGAAATTAGGACGAAGTCTTTTGCTGTCCAGTTGCTTAATCCACCGTCGGCCGTTGGGTAAATCCAGTTGTCAAACTCAGACTCTTCAACAACGTCTTCAATGGCATTCACTCCTGAATTGCTGATAAACAGGGGAGGTCTTCCGATCCATGCACTCCGAACAGCCCTTTGAGCTTCTGCAATGAAACCCAAACCAAACTTGTTAGTCTTATGTGTAAAATCAGGGAGTTGGCCCCAATTTGCACACCCACCTTTCTCAACAACAGCCCGAGCATCCTTGAAGGAAGCCATCTTCATTGGAGGATATTCAACAACAGTTTCAATTGATGCCAGCATCTGGGGAACCTCTTCAAAATGCTGGAACGGGGTCTCAATGAACTCCCCGTCCATTTCCACATACCGAAAAGAGTTGAGGTGGCTCACCATGTACTCCTCTTCTCCTCGTAATGTAACAATTTTCCCCTTGACCGGGTATTTCAGCATCTGGTGGAGTGTAGAAGTTATTGCCCCAACTTTGTGGATCCACGGGCGACCCAGCAAACAAGAATAAGATGGCCGAATGTCCATCACATAGAATGTAGATGCGAAAACCTGAGAACCAACCTTCACTGGAATATCCACTTCTCCATGTACCATTCTCTTGGACCCATCAAAAGCCCTGACTACAATGTTGCTTGGTTTCAGCTCCAACCCTTCACAGTCTAACCGGTCTAGAGCTTTCTTAGGTAAAACATTCAGCGAAGACCCAGTATCCACTAACACGTGAGCTAGAGTAGTGCCCCTACATTCAATGGAGACATGCAGGGCGTCATTGTGATTCTTCCCTTTAGCAGTCAAGTCGGCGTCGGAGAAACCCAACCCGTTATCAGCAGTTAGACTAGCCACACAGTCTTTGAACTGGTCAGCAGATGTTTCCTGGGGTACGTGTGCAGTTTTCTGGAAAGCAATCAGAGCCTTGGCATGGGCCTCTGAGCATAGAAACAAACACAACATAGAGATTTTGGACGGGGTTTGCCCCAGCTGTTCGACTATATTGTAGTCACTCTTTTTGATTATCTTCAAAATTTCCTCCATCTCTTGTCTAGAGGCTTCAATAGTAATCTTCTTCGGCGCCTCCGTCTGGGAAGGCTCACCAGTGGTCCCTTTGCCCCGAGTGTCAGATGACTCGGCAACAGGGGTAAGAATTGGAACTTGAACGGGGATAGTAGCAGGTGTACGGATAGGCGTAATAATAACAGGCTTCCAGATAGTTGGTGCAGAGATCTCAGGGGAGAAAAGCCTTTCACTGTGGGTGACTTTACTAGATCCAACAATATTGCTGACGTCAGTATCAGCCTCTTCAGCATTCAAATCTTGTTTAACTCCGTGATAGTACACGTCAGCCCCGTAGTGCCACATGACAACTTTATTTGATGTATAGGGATAGGCCCGGGAATGGTAATGACCAACGGTGCAATTCTTGGAACAGATGTAATTCTAACAGGCTTTCTCGAGGAAGCCTTGGAAGAATTGTCGAAAATGGTGATTATAGCAACATCTTCAGTAGGAACCAAAGGAACAAAAGTCTTCTCAAACAGAATTTCTTTATTATCCATCAGGCGTTGGACACCTGACTTCAAAAGATGGCAAACAGTAGGTAGGATGACACACAAATGGCAACCTTCGCCATAACCCGGAAATAAACCGGCTAACAGAAGGTTCTTCTCTACAGTCATCAATGGAGTAACAATGTCTTTCACGGAAACCACAAATGAGTCTTCATCTACAGAATTCACTTTATGCTTGGACATAGGAGCAGTTACAACATTAAGTCTTTCAGGTGCTTTGAACTCAATCTCCTTAGCATCAATCAAGTCATGTACCTTATTCTTTAAAACCCAACAATCATTCGTATCGTGCCCCGGGCTATCAGAGTGAAAAGCACACTGGGCATTTGGATTGTACATCGGTGGTGTTGTGTTGGGATTCTTCGGGGCTTCCTTCGGAATCACCAGGTTGGTCTTCAATAACTGTGGCAAAATTTGGGATAAAGTCATGTTGAGCTGCGTGAATTGTCTTTGCGGCCTCTCGGTCCTTGACTGATTGTTGCACTGAGGAGCAACAACAGGTCTTGATATAACCACTGCATTAACAGCTTGGCGGTGTTCAGGTCTATTATGGCTCTTTGAGCTGTAAACAGCCCTGGATTCCTTCTTAAAAGGTTTCTTCTCGGTACCTGATGAAGCACCCTTCTGTATTTTTCCAGATTTGATACCGGCCTCAATTCTTTCCCCGGTCATAATCAGCTCTGTAAACCCGGACGATGAACTTCCAATCAGATGGTTGAAATACGGACCATATAAGGTCCCCAAAAACATATCCACTAGCTCCCTATCAGCCAAGGGTGGTTGCACTCTTCCAGCAAGGTCCCTCCACTTCTGAGCGTAGTCTTTGAAACCTTCACCCGCACCCATAGACATACCCTGAAGTTGGGTACGTGTAGGAGCGAGGTCAGCATTGTATTGGTACTGCTTGTAGAAAGCAGCATCCAAGTCTTCCCAATTACGGATACTAGCTCCTTCCAGCTGGTAAAACCATTCAAGCTGAGTCCCTGAGAGACTGTCTTGAAAGAAGTGGATCCAGAGATTCTTGTCAGAGGTGTATGGCTGGATGTTTCTAACATACGAACAGAGGTGCAATTTTGGGCAGGAGACCCCGTCGTATTTAGCAAATACTGGTGCTTTGAATTTGTGGGGAATCACTACCCCAGATGACAAACCCAAATCTCCAAAGTCCAGACCACTAGACCTCCATTGCGCTCAACCGGTCTTCGAGTTGCTTATACCTATCCTCAGCCAGAGGATACAGGTCTTCATCAAAGTCAGTCTCGTTGTCAGAAACCACAGGGCTAGGAGGCCTCCTTTCTTCCTGATTCTCTCCCCCTCCAGGTGAGTGATATAAATCAACATCTTCCCTCAAATTGTTCCCGAATCTGCGACCCATATTCAGGAGGATCGTCTTCTTCTTCTTCTTCTTATCCTTCAAGATAAGAGTCTTCAGATCTTGCTGACCCTTAGCCAAGTTCATGAACATTTCCTGGGGTTGGGCGTTTTGAGCTTGCAGAGCCTTGATGGCTTGTTCACTTGATGTTTCAGAAGACATGATGTGCTAAAATAAACAGCAAAGAAGATGAGAAACCTGTAAGGGTACCTGTAATGAGGTGCATGGGAATGAAATGCGTATGATATGATTTCAAAGACTTTGGAGATTCAAGTTCGTAAACCAAAATGAAACACACTTTTATTAGGTAAAACTTGAATTCAATGTTCAACAAATGCCTTTAAGGCGTTACAAAAGGAAATACTGAAAAGTAAATCAAAACTAGAAATAACAAAAGACATCAGTGCTCCCATGGTCGTTTCCTGTTGGTGCTGACATAGACGTTGAGGACCTTCTCATTCTCGAGCTGCCTTGTAAGCTTTAGGATCTTCTGCTCCTGCTCGTGATACTTTTCTCTATAAGTATCCCGTTCTTCTCTTAGCTGGATCCATGACCTCTTTAATGCCCCAATGTCAGTAGGCATGTAAGGATGGAGGATGGTAGGAGGAACCCCTTCTTCATCAGCACTCTCAACAATTACTGGTAAGACAACTTCGTACGGCATTCCCAGCTTTTGAGCACGTGTACGAACCCACCGGAGATACAGTTCCATCGGAAGAGAGGTCTTCATCCCTAACTCATGTGGATCAGACCGGTGTACCCTGTTCCAAGCTCGTATGAACCTGCGGCGATGCTCCTCACTATCCCCTTGGAAGTCAAAGACAATGCTCGACATTAGCAACTCATGAGGTCCGTCCCTCCTAGCTCGCCCAAACTGACGTAAGGCCAAACACGGATTATAGGTAATCCCTCCTCGAATTCCAAGTAGTGGAACATTGGGGTATTCCCCACAGCAATCAATAATGGCTACTTCTTCCATGTCTTTAGTGCTCCAGATAATGTCAGTGTGAGCAAGAGACATAATTATGTAGGCCCAACCCATGCCTTCCTTATTCTTCAAAACAGATTTGGGGAGGTGAGAAATAAACCACCTCGCCAGCAATGGCGCACAACACATAAGGGTTCCCCATTTTCGAGCAGTTTGGGCATAAAGAGCATGTAGGATGTCACCCAAGAGAGTGGGCACAGGATTACGGGACATGAAGATCTTCACCGCATTCACGTCGACAAAAGAATCTGAGTTAGGAAACAGAACCAGACAATATATAAGAAGAGCCAGGATGTCTTTGAACGCCTGAAAGTCTAAACTGTCCCAGAACTGATTAGCCTGATCAACCAAGAACTTAGCCAAGAAGCCTTTTGTACCACTCCGAGTTTCCAAATTAGACATTACCTCAACCTTTGTCAACTGGAGGGCTGAAGCAATCTCTTCCAGCCTAAGGGGTACCTCCCAACCTGTAAATGGCGTCTGCTCTAGAATAGAAATACCAAGTAGATCATAGAACTCCTCCAGAGTAGGGACCAACTGATAGCCCAGGAACGTGAAGCAGTGGTATAATGGATCAAAGAACTGGCACAAAACACTCATCATCTGTTCATCCAATCTGGAAGTGACCAAACCAAGGAGGTGCCCATGTCTTCTGATAAAGGAGGAAGTATCTGGAACTTTTGCAACCAACTCTCTAAGCTGAGTGAGAACCTGTACAAAGCTGATCCGAATAGTGTTTCTATGCGTAGATGCCATGATCTGCAAAACAGAACAAAGATGAATCCCATTGGTCTTTGAAATGGTTAGTCCAATGCAATATGCATGCAATGTCATGATGCATGATGTCATGATTAGAAACACATCACAAGTATTCACAGATAGCAAACATGGTAAGGGAAAACAAGTCACACAGATAGCCCTTAAATTTCAGGCTGGCATGGAGCTTAGGTACTACCCTCTTTCAGTTCAGTTGGTTCAACCTGTCCTAGTAATAGTAATCGGGTTCTAGAGGATCTCAATATCACTGACCACCCTCGATCGGTCATAATTCCAATTTGGTAACCTTTTCTCGCGCCCGGAATCATCACAAGAGTTTGGTCTCAATGAGTGTAGCATACTGCTACTTTTCTATGGCCAAGTTGGTCAATTATAGGTTATAAGGTCAGTTGGTGCTTAATGACCCCTTAGCAGCCCCATATTCTCCTTGTTCCACCACAAGGGATATCGATACAAACTAAAGTGTCACACCAACGTAGCTACTGCTTCAACCGTATCGGTCTACGCCATACAGTTCCCTCACAGTCTATTGCTACTTACCTAAAAGGTATCCCCAGATCCGGGTTAGGATCTATAGTAACTCCGATACAAAGCCCACAAATATAAAGCAAACAAATCAATCAATTGAAAACAATATGATGAACTAATCCTAAGGTACACCCCACTTATCAATCCCCAGCAGAGTCGCTAGTTCTGTGATACGGTGGGAAGAACTGACTGTTTTTTTTTAATGCTGGTTTGCGTTTTGCGTTTGTGTTTGCAAAATGTCGTGGTAAGCAAGAGTCGCCACCGACTTTTATTTTATCCAACAAGGAAGGGGAAAAAAGCACAAAAAAATTCCTTTTTCAAGATGTTTCTGAGTACGGGGGGTAGATTATAGAAAGGGAAGGTATTAGAACCCTTTCTATCCGTAGTTATCTACGGGCTCTTAGGTACTTGCTCATTGTTTTCAAAATTGTTTTCTTTGTGTTTGTGGGTCTGAAAAAGTTTTTGTTTTAACTTCGATTTAACTCTTGCTTCTGTCCTCAAGAGTGTAATGAAGTGTTTTTGAAAACTTGTTTGTAAAAGTGTAAGTGTGAGAAGATTTTGTTTTGGATGAGAAAGTATCTAAGAGATAATCTACCTACTCGAAAAAGGAATCGTTCTATGCTAATTTCCTTTAGACAATGCTATCCCACTATTAGTGAGTGGGTAGCATCGTCGTTGGAGTTTGAGGGTCAATTCGAAAGGGACGTACGGTCACTAAAGCAATGTTAGGACGTCTTAGTGGTAACCCTAATGTCTTAGATCATTTATTCGAGGCAATGATATCCGAGGCAACTATGATCTTTTAGACAAGAGGGCGACCTCTAAAATATCCTATACTCAATGACCGCTTACGAAGGCAACCAAGTGACGTGTATCCTAGGAGTGCGCATGTGCGAGTGTGTTGATTTCAGTTATTTTTATCTTTGCACATGTTAAGGGTGATTTAACTGTTTTTTTTAAATTAGGCATTCATTCTTGTCATGCGAACCCTATTATCAAACATCTAACAGTTGTATAATTTGCGGAATTAAAATGCGGAATTTAAAACTGAATTATTACAAGGCGTCGGGTATTTACATCGCCAAAAACAACCCTTGGAAAATAAAAAGCAAAAAAATAAATAAAAGGTCCTAATTATTTATTACAAACCGGGAGCAGATACATTAATTGGATAAAGAAAAATAAAGCGCGCGGTAAATTAAATCGAATGCGAATTAGGGTTTTGACCCTTTTAAAAGAAAATGTTTTTTTTGTTGTTTTTATTTTTAAGAAAAGAAATTAAATCCTAAAATTAAATACTAAATTAATTATTAAATTAATTAAATGGAAAAAATAATTAATGACATATTTTTGGAGTTTTTGTTAATTTAAGAAAGAAATTAAAATAATTAAATTAAAGTTAAAACCTAATTAATTGTAATTGATTTTATTTATTTACAAAATAAATTAAGGTTACCTAATTAATATCCTAATTAATTAATTAGTATTTATTAATAAAAGAAAATAAAAGTTCTAAAATTTAATTGGACCAAAAAAAGTATTTTTGTGATTTTTTTTTATAAAAAGAAAATTAATTATATTGGTTAGTAAATTAATTAATCAAAATAAAATAAATAAGTTAAATAAATAAAAATATAAGAAGAAGTAGAGATGGGCCTGATATATGGATGTGTGAATAGCAACTCTGTTGGCCCATTAGCATGCAGTCCATTGGACTTTTTGGGATCCCCTACGTATGCGTTGACTGGCTTATGGTATGCCTTCCATGCTTGACCACCAGATCTGGCCACCTGGTCATCTGGCATGCTTGATGCTGAAGGCGCATGGTGGATAGTAGGCTTGAGTACGCACATGATTACTTGAAATTGTTAAGAAAAATGACAAATGCTGGAGGCAGGGATCGAACCCCTGACCTCCAACCTCCAAGCGCCTTAAGGCCAACGTGGCTACCACTGAAGCACTAGTGGTTATTTGTTATAATAATACAAACATAATATAATATATAAAAACAAAATCAATGGCCAGAAAGATAGAAAAGCGCGCGCGTTATTTGAATGGACGAATGGGGAAGCGACACGCCTTCGTCCCTGTCCTCTAAAAACTGTAACTTTTACCTGCGGATTTTTATCCACAGCTAAAATCGCGGCTTCATTCTAAATTCTTCCCTAGGCCATATAAATGGAAGGTAGCTCCATGGTTGAGCTCGTCTTGTTCCCATGAACAAGATGGTATCCTTCACGAAAGCCAATTATTCCTGTAACAAAAAGCCCTAAAAAAACCTAGAAAACCCTATAATGGTGATCCACGATATAAAGCATATGAATGAAATTGGTTATTGCAAAAAGCTATCAAATGACATGGTGATTCAGAATATGCAATTGTTTTTCATTATAAATGGAAGAATCGTATAAATCGAATTCAAGAACAGGGCGGCTTCGTGGATGACTTACAATGCTTGGGAGGGTCTGGAAATGCGTGATTTTGATTGGTTTCGCTTGTGGAGATGGCCAGGAAGAGATTGAGATCAACACCAAGCCTTGAAACTGCCTCTAGGCTTGATTTCGATCTCACACTTTTTTGGTGTTTTTGCAAACTTTGTTCTTGCTCTCCAACTGATCTCCAACCCTCATTTTGGTCTGCACACGACCCTTATGTAATGTACAAAGCATTAGGGTTGCAAGTTTTGTCCAAATCTTCCTCCATTGATGATTTTGATATTTGATTTGATTCTCTTTCAAAGCTTTCCAAAATTGGCTCATTTGCAATCTTTTTGTACCCACATGGCTTGATACGAGTTTGGAAAGGTGCTAGCTGTGTAACAAGACCTGAAATGATCACAAGATCTTTAGATTTCAATGTTTTTTATTTTATGTGATTTTATTTGATTTAAAATGAATTAATTCAAATAAAAACCAAATTAAATAATAAAAATATGATATGGACACGTGGCCAAGGCTGGAGCACGTGGGCTACAATTCCAACTCAAAACAAGTGAAAAAGAATGGGCCCATTTGGCAAAATTTGAAGTTTTGGGGATAGTTGACTTTTGGCAATTTTGCAAAAAAGTCCAACTTCAACAATGCATAACTTCCTCAATTTTGAATCTTTGGAGGTGTTCTTTGACTTTTTAAAAATCTTGAGATGTCCTCTGATCAACCCTTTAGGTCTCATCTCATTTTGATATTCCATGCTCAAGTTAGAAGCTTTGATAAAAAAGGTGTTTTTGTTGACTTTCAAAAATGACCTATAATGTCCAAATTCATAACTTCTTGTGAGTGCATATTTTGATCTTGGGAGCTGAAGATGGATTGTAGGAAATTGAATTCTCTTCAAAATGAGCTTTGGATGGGTCATTTCTCATAAAGTCTGATAAAGTTATGCTTGGTCAAATTTGGGTTGACTTTTCCTATAAAACCCTAATTTAGCAACTTTTGGATCTTGATGAATTGTGAGCAATCCTTGATGAATCATGATCAACCCTTGATCAAATGATGAAATATACTTAAAAATGAGAATGTTGACAAAAAATCTTGAATTTTGACTGTATGTGGGTCACAGTTGACTTTTGCCCTAACACAGTCGATTTTTGGACCTTTGAGCAATTGACTGAGCAAACTTTCTCTGCAAGGCTTGAAACTTGACATGGATGATCTTGAGAACATACTAGGACAATGTTGAGAATTTGGAATCACTTGGACTCAAGGACCTTGATGCAACATGAAACCCTAATTTGGGGTAGACTGCCTTAGGAGAGAACTTGTCTGGCCAACCCTTGGACTACCTTGAGCAACTTGGAGATCTTTCTTGCAATGTTTTGAGAAATATGGGAGGGAAAATTTTGGGGTACAAAAGGGATATCTTGCATGCCCTCTATACTCGTACCGTAAGGAGAAGAGGAACTCTTATGTGTTGCATGTCATTGCTGTCGAGGTGATTTATTTCTCACCTCCCTAAGTCTGTGCTGAAGAACGAAGAAGGTTTGGGTTGGTCCTACAGAATAATGTCACTTGCTCATACATATATTCTTTGGTGTTCCCGGGCTATGGAAGACATTGCCGTTATTGACCGTTATGGAGAATACCCTAATGTCCCATTGCTTGGAATCAGAGGGGGTATAACTTACAATCTTTGTCTAGCTTTGCAGCAATTTGGTCGTGCTCGGAGAGATGGTCCCCATCAGTTACTTCTTAAGGACATTGTATTTGACTATAAGGAGGATGTTAAGGCGCACCGCCAGAGGTTCATACGAGCTTGGGGCATGGTGAACAGATCTGACCCCCAAGAGTTGGGAACAAAGACTTCCCTTCTTATGCAGCCTTACCTCCAATGGGTCCGAGCCCGCGCTCAGAAGCTTGGGATGCCCTATGAGGCCGTATTACCAGTGATTGTGGAGCCCACTAATGAAGAGGGCATTCCTTACACGATTCTCTATCCTTACATGCCCACTGATCCTGGGGAGTTGCAGAGGTCTTGGATTCAACTGAAGAATGAGCAGGATACTTACTGGGAACAGTACCATGAGCAAGAAAGGAAGATTTTGAAGCTCACCAGGCAGCTCGAGGAAGAAAGAGTGATCAATGACTATATAGGCACAAAGAGGAAGCGACCATGGGTCTTTTGATTTTTCTTTTTTTTAGTTTCAGATTTGTTCCATTTACTTCTTTGTAACGCCATAAAGGCATTATTAAACCTTTCAAAGTTTAAGCTAATAAAGTTTTCTTTATTTTGGTTTACAAATTTAAATCTCCCAAAGTCTTTGAAATCATTACATGCGCGTCCCATTATCATGCACATCATTACAGGTACCCTTACATGTTTCTCATCTTCTTCTCTGTTTATTTCAGCAGAAATGTCTTCCGATCAAGCCATCAAAGATCTTCAGGCACAGAACGCCCAATTCCAACAGATGTTCATAAGTCTGGCTAAAGGGCAAGAGGATCTGAAGACCCTTATTCTGAAAGTGAAGAAGAAGAAGAAGAAGGTCGGTATTCTGAACATGGGTAGAAGATTCGGAGAAAGATTGAGACAACCAGCTGATCTGACTTCCTCATCCAAGGATGGAGATAACCAAGAAAGGGCAAAGGAACCTAGCCCTGCAGTTTCTGAAGACGGTACTGATTATGACGATGAGCAATATCCTCATGCTGAGGATAGGTACAAGCAGCTAGAAGACCGTCTGAGCGCTATGGAGATTAAGAAAACACCTGTTTTGGATTTCGAAGAATTGGGATTGGTATCGGGAGTGGTCATCCCTCATAAGTTCAAAGCTCCGGTTTTTGCCAAGTACGATGGAGTATCCTGTCCAAAACTCCATCTCCGCTCTTACATCAGGAAAATCCATCCCCACACAGCTGATAGAAATTTGTGGGTGCATTTCTTTCAAGATAGTCTGTCAGGGACTCAGCTTGAATGGTTTTATCAGTTGGAAGGAGCCAGTGTCCGAAACTGGGAAGATCTTGCTGCTGCTTTCTACAAGCAGTACCAGTACAACGTCGACCTTGCTCCCACTCGTACTCAGCTCATGGGTATGTGCATGGGTGCAGGTGAAGGTTTTAAGGATTATGCTCAAAAGTGGAGAGACTTAGCTGGAAGAGTCCAACCCCCTTTGTCTGATAGGGAGTTGGTTGACATGTTTATAGGGACGTTATCTGGTCCATTTCTCAATCACTTGATCGACAGTTCGTCATCTGGGTTTACTGAGTTGATTTTGACAGGAGAAAGAGTATAGGATGACATTCGAAGTTGTAAAATACATAAGGATACTTCGTCTAGTTCAGCAAAGAATCCTTTCACCAGTAAGAAGGAAGCTAGTGCAGTCTATGGCCCGAGGGGCCAAAATAGATTTGAACAACATCAAACGGTAAATGTTGTAGTGATATCAAGACCAACAGTTGCTCCACAATGCAAAAATCAGCAAAGAGAAAAAATACCACAGAGGCAGTTCACCCGGCTCAATATGACCCTGTCTCAAATTTTACCACAATTGTTGAAGACCAATCTGGTAACTCTGAAGGAAGCCTCGAAGAACCCCAACACCACATCTCCCTGCTATAAATCGAATGCTCGATGCACCTATCACTCCTAAAGTCCAGGTCATGATACAAACGACTGTTGGGCCCTGAAAAACAAAGTGCAAGACTTGATCGAAGCCAAAGAGATTGAGTTTGACGCTCCGGAGAAGCCCAACGTCATAACTGCTCCCATGCCCAAACATGGTCATAGAGTGAATGCTGTTGACAATGATTTATTTATGACCTCTGTGGAGGAGATTTCTACTCCTCTTATGACCGTTAAGAAGAATTTGCTGTTGGCCGGTTTATTTTCGGGTTATGGTGAAGGTTGCCACATGTGCTCGATTCTACTTGTTGGTTGCCGCTTATTGAAGTCAGGTGTTCAACGCCTGATGGATAATAAAGAGATCTTGTTCGAGAAGACTATGTTTCTGTTGGTTCCAATAAAGAGATTGCCATCATAACCATTTCCTCCAATCCTTCCAAGGTTTCCTCGAGAAAACCTGTTAGGAATACACCTGTTCCAAGAATTGCTCTGTTAATAATCATTGTTCATGGTCCCATCCCATACACTTCGGATAAGGCTGTCCCTTGGCACTATGGTGCTGATGTGTATTACCATGGTGTTAAACAAGACTTAAAGAATGAAGAAGCTGATATTGATGTCAGTAATATTGTCGGGGCTAGCAAGGTCACCAAAAGTGGAAGACTCTTTTCTCCCGAGATTTCCCCTCCGACATTATCCATAAACCTGTTGTCATTCCATCTACCAATACATCAACTACTGTCCCAGTTCCTATTCCAATTATCACCCCTGTCGCTGAGCCATCTAGGACTCGGGGCAAAGAAATCATAGGTGAGCCTGCCCGGACGGAGGCACCTAAGAAGATCGTTGTAGAAACCTCTAAACAAGAGATAGAGGAAATACTGAAGGTTATCAAGAAGAGCGACTATAATGTGGTCGAGCAACTGGGGCAGACCTCGTCAAAGATCTCCATGTTGTCCCTGTTGTTGTGTTCTGAAGCCCATGCGAAGGATTTAATTGCATTTCTCAAGACTGCGCATGTGCCGCAGGAAACTTCTACAAATCAGTTCAAAGATTGCGTAGCTAGCCTGACTTCCGACAATGGGCTGGGTTTCTTAGATGCAGATCTGACTGCTAAAGGGAGGAATCTTAATGATGCTCTACACGTCTCGATCGAGTGCAGGGGCACCACAATGGCCCATGTACTGGTAGATACCAGGTCCTCATTGAATGTTCTGCCAAAGAAAGCGTTAGATCGTCTGGATTGTGAAAGTTTGATTCTAAAGACGAGTAACATTGTGGTAAGGGCTTTTAATGGATAAAAAAGAATGGTGCACGGGGAGGTGGACATACCTGTAAAAGTTGGCTCTCAAACTTTTGCATCCACCTTCTACGTGATGGATATCAGGCCATCATATTCTTGCTTGTTGGGTCGTCCTTGGATTCATAATGCTGGGGCAGTTACGTCCACACTCCATCAAATGTTGAAATATCCGATAAAGGGGAAGATTGTCACGGTGCAAGGTGAAGAGGAGTATATGATGAGTCATCCCAATTCCTTTTGCTATGTGGAGATGGACGGGGAATTAATAGAAACTCCTTGTCAGAACTTCGAAGAGGTCCCTCAGACTTTGGCGTCAGCTGAAGTTACTACCAACAAACCTCCATTGAAGATGGCCTCTCTCAAGGATGCCAGGGTTGTAATTAAAGAAGGTGGGTGTACCAATTGGGGTCAGCTCCCTGATTTCACCTATAAAACTGAAAAATTTGGTTTGGGCTTTACTACAGGGGCTCAAAGGGCTGTTAGGCACGCACGGATTGGAAGACCTCCTCTGCACATCAACAATTGGGGAGTTAATGCAATTGAAGACGGTGAAGAAGATTCAGACATCGACAGCTGGATCTACCCAACAACCAATGGTGGACTGAACAATTGGACGGCGAAGGACTTCATACCTGTTTCTTTTATTCCGTAGTAATTGACTTTTGTTTTAAGATTTGTAATAAACAGTTTGAAACTTTACGGCCTGGTGCCTTGCCCAAGGCACCTTGGCTTTGCTTGTGAGGGCTTATTATTTGTCATTTTCATATATCATTAATAAAACATTGGACGTTTCTTGCATTACAAATTTTGCGCTCCTTGTTTTTCTTTTCTGTCTCTCACTTTATCAAAATAGCTATGCTCTTACACACACGCACGTACCATAATTCAGATCCATATCCACTCTGGATCCCATAGATAACGACTCTGCTACTGCCAGTTATGACTTCGAAATTTCGATCAACCTAGACGAGGACGAAGGTGAGGATGATTGCGAGGTGCCTGGAGAACTTGCTAGACTATTACAGCAGGAAGAAAGGGCCATACAGCCTCATGAAGAACCAGTTGAGTTAGTGAATTTGGGTACAGAGGAAGACATGAAAGAGGTTAAGATAGGTGCGAATCTGGAGCCTAGTGTCAAACAACGGTTAATACAGATGCTACACGACTATGTTGAGATCTTTTCCTGGTCCTATGAAGACATGCCTGGGTTAGACACTGATATTGTAGTACATCAACTGCCAACTAAAGAAGACTGCCCTCCGGTAAAGCAGAAGGTCCACCGTATGCACCCTGAAATGTCAGAGAAAATCAAGGCAGAAGTCATGAAATAGTTCGACGCAGAGTTCTTAGTTGTTACTTCTTATCCACAGTGGGTTGCCAACATCGTGCCGGTACCTAAGAAGGACGGTAAGGTACGAATGTGTGTGGACTACAAAGATTTGAACAGGGCAAGCCCCAAGGATGATTTCCCACTACCTCACATTGATGTTCTGGTCGACAACACCGCGCAACACAAAATTTTCTCCTTCGTGGATGGTTTTTTTGGCTACAACCAGATCAAGATGGCTCCTGAGGACATGGAGAAGACAACCTTCGTTACACGGTGGGGCACCTTCTGTTACAAAGTGATTCCTTTCGGGTTGAAGAATGTTGGGGCAACTTATCAGCGCGCCATGGTCACTTTATTCCACGATATGATTCACCACGAGATCGAGGTTTATATTGATGACATGATAGTCAGGTCCCAGACTGAGGAAGAACACCTTGATCATCTCCAGAAACTATTTGACAGGTTGAAGACGTACAAGCTGAGGTTGAATCCGAACAAGTGTACCTTCGGGGTAAGGTCTGGTAAGCTTCTGGGTTTTGTTGTCAGTGACAAGGGTATTAAGGTAGACCCTGCAAAGGTAAAAGCCATACAAGAGATGCTGGTTCCCTGCACAGAAAAAGAAGTTAGAGGTTTCTTGGGACGTCTGAATTACATTGCCAGGTTCATTTCACATCTGACTGCTACTTGTGAGCCAATCTTTGAGCTGCTGAAGAAAGATCAAGTGGTAAAGTGGAATGATGAATGCTAGACCGCTTTCGAAAGTATCAAGGAATACCTTCAGGAACCACCAATTTTGATGCCTCCAGTTGAAGGAAGACCTTTGATCTTATACTTGACAGTGCTAGACAATTCAATGGGGTGTGTGTTGGGGTAGCATGACGAGTCTGGCCGAAAAGAGCATGCTATTTACTACCTTAGCAAAAAGTTTACCGACTGTGAGACCTAATACTCATTGCTCGAGAAAACTTGTTGCGCTTTGGCATGGGCTGCTCGCCGGCTGAGACAGTATATGCTGACTCACACCACTTTGTTGATATCAAAGATGGATCCAATCAAGTATATTTTCGAGAAGCCCACTCTCTCCGGAAGGATAGCGAGATGGAAGATGATCTTAACCGAGTGTGACATCCAATACACAACCCAAAAAGCAATCAATGGGAGTGTATTGGCGGATCATTTGGCGCATCAGGCCGTGGATGACTACCAGTCCATGAATTTCGAGTTCCCGGATGAGAATATCATGTTGGTGACCGACTACAAAAAACTTGGACCGAATGAAGGACCCGAGGAGGGATCCTGATGGTCTATTATTTTGATGGAGCCTCGAACGCATTGTTTAATGGTATTGGCGCTATAATTATATCTCCTGAGGGCTGTCATACTCCGTTCACCGCCCAATTATGTTTTAACTGCACCAACAATATGGCGGAGTATAAAGCATGCATCATGGGTCTTCGAGCTGCTATTGACCTGAAGATTAAGTTCTTGAGTGTATTCGGAGAATCCGCTCTGGTGATAAGTCAGATCAAAGGCGAGTGGGATACGAAGCACCCGAATCTTATTCCTTACAAAGAGTATGTACTGACATTGCTACCACACTTTGAGGAGATAACCTTTGAACATTTCCCTAGAGAAGAGAACTAGTTAGCGGACGCACTAGCTACCATGTCTTCTATGTTCAAGGTTAGGTGGGACAACGAAGCTCCCCAGATTACCATTGAGAGGTTGGACGAACCCGCACATTACTGTGACATTGAGACTGAAGAGGTGGCAGATAAACCCTGGTTTCACGAGGTAAAGAGGTATCTTGAGGCTCAAGAATACCCCGAGGGGGCATCTGTTAATGATAAGAAGTTTTTGAGAAGATTCGCTGCGAATTTCTTCATCAGTAATGGCATCCTCTATAAACGTAACCATGATTTAACCTTACTGTGGTGCATAGATAAGAGTGAGGCAGAAAGGATCATGGCAGAATTACATGAAGGTACCTTCAGAACTCACTCTAGTGGACATACCATGGCAAAGAAAATCCTACGAACAGGATATTACTGGTCCACTATGGAAGCCGACTGTTATCAACACTCTCGAACCTGTCATAAGTGCCAAGTCTATGTTGATAAGGTACATGTACCTCCGGTTCCCCTGAATGTCTTGACAGCTCTGTGGCCCTTTGTGATGTGGGGCATCGACATGATTGGCGAGATCAGACCTACTGCGTCTAACGGGCATCATTTCATCCTGGTAGAAATTGATTATTTTACGAAGTGGGTTGAGGCAGCTTCCTTTGCTACAGTAACCAAGAACGTCGTGGCGCGGTTTATCCGACACAATTTGATCTGTCGATACGGTGTACCGGAGAGGATCATTACGGACAATGGTACAAATCTCAACAATACAATGATCACCGAGCTCTGCAAACAATTCAAGATTTAACATCATAACTCTTCTCCTTACCGGCCGAAGATGAATGGCGCTGTTGAAGCAGCTAACAAGAACATCAAGAAGATTGTGCAGAAGATGATGGTGACATACAAAGACTGGCACGAGATGCTACCATTCTCTCTTCATGGGTACCGTACCTCAGCACGAACATCGACAGGGGAAACCCCATACTCTTTGGTGTATAGCATGGAGGCAGTCCTACCCATCGAAGTCCAGATACCCTCTCTCAGGATTATGAAGGATGCGGGTTTAAACGAAGACGACTGGATCAAAACCCGACTTGATCAGCTGAATCTAATCGATGAAAAGAGACTTACTGATATCTGTCATGGTCAGACATATCAAAAGCGAATAATCAAGGCTTTTAACAAGAAAGTCAGACATCGAGAATATCAAGTCGGGGATCTGGTGATCAAACGCATCATACTACCACAAGGTGATCCCAGGGGCAAATGGACCCCCACATACGAAGGGCCGTTTGTGGTTAAGAACATTTTCTCAGAAGGAGCCATGATTCTAACCACCATGGATGGTGACGACCTTCCTCACCCCGTCAATGCAGACATAGTGAAAAGATACTACGCATAATCAAAGACTCGCTAGGTTGACTGGCCTCGGCAAAAATAAGGGCTTTCTGGCGAACCAAAAGGGTTCGGGCAAAAGTAAGGGATGAAAATAAAATAAAACTGTACACCCGGCAAGTCGAAAACCTGAAAAGGCGACTTGGGCAAAAAGGGTATCCCGGTGGACCGAAAACCTGAAAGGGCGGTCCAGGAAAAAATTAGGGATCAATGCGTAACACTATGTCTCATTGGATCATCTTGCAACCAGACTTCAGTATCGTCTATCAAGCTCAGACGGCGCCAATCGATCTGATCCACCTTCTACCAGGCAGCAAAGTGATGAGACGCTTGAAGATATAAAGGCAATAGCAGAGTTGGAACCCAATGGGATTGTTCACATAGTTATTTTTATTTCTGTTACACAAATTGTAAATTACTGTCTTTTCGGAGACGTTATCTTACTAAGACGTCAACCTCTTTGTACAAAACGCCTATTACAGGCCAACTTCGAAAAATCAATACAATTCATTTTCACAAGAAATTTCAAATTGTTTTTTTCTTTTTCTGTTTTATCTTGCAAGAACGTCCAATGATTTATTTCTGATATATACATTTTAAAATAAACGCTGCTCATAAATATTTACATAAAAAAACAAAAGACGATTACTCGTAATTCCAGGAATAGGGACAAACAAGAAGTGTCCAAAACCTTACAGCTGCTCTGCACACCAGGTATCATGATTGAGCCAGCTTGATAACATGAACAGTGGTACATATACTCCCCACAGAGTAAGAAGTATCCAAAGACAGTAGTGTTGGTTGTCCTGAACAGGACACAACTCTCCCCAAGCAGAGTTTATTTCTCTCATCAGCAGATATTCAAATGTCCGACAGAATTCCCTATCACCAGCAACAGAAATTCATCCTTAGCTGAGTTTTATTTCTCCAGGTCGGTAGATCCATCAACAGAGTATCTCCTCTCTAACCGAGTTATTCCCCCGCAGAGTTGTCTTCAAACAGAGTCTCGTCCGGCAGAATATTTACCAGCCATGGGGCAAATCCCCAGCATGGACATCTTTGTGCACCATCCCCGACAGAAGTAGAGGAACTATGTTTTTATAGCAATCAGGGATTTATTTTCCCAGATTCAGTTTGTTATGTCAGCATTTCATGTTCATACATCATGACATGTGCATACATCACATATAACATGGTCTCATTTATTTTGATAACGTCATTATGCAATGCATCTCATGCATCGCATATAACTAATCCTGTATTTCTTTCAGGAAAGACATTTATTATCAACAATTTCCAGCAGGTCCATGATTAACACTCGAAGCTAAACAGAGTAATCATCGGCGCGACAAGAACAACCTTACCCAGGTTCCCTCTGCAGTTTTACCCAAACTCATTCTGAAGCAGCCCTACTATCCAGGCTTTCATATCGAAGTAACCCTGCTTATTAGATCCCTAAGGTACACCCCACTTATTAGATCCCCAGCAGAGTCTCCAGTTCTGTGATACGGTGGGAAGAACTGACTATTTTTTGGAATGCTGGTTTGCATTTTGCGTTTTGTTTTCGCAAAATGTCGCGGTAAGCAAGAGTCGCCACCGAATTTTATTTTATCCAACAAGGAAAGGAAAAAAAGCACAGAAAAATTCCTTTTTTGAGATATTTCTCGGGTTCGGGGGGTAGATTATAGAAAGGGAAGGTATTAGCACCCTTTCTATCCGTGGTTATCCACGGGATCTTAGGTACTTGCTCAATTGTTTTCAAAATTGTTTTCTTTGTGCTTGTGGGTTTCGAAAAAGTTTTTATTTGAAACTTCGATTTAACTCTTGCTTCTGTCCTCAAGAGTGTAATGAAGTGTTTTTGAAAACTTTGTTTGAAAAGGAGTGTAAGTGTGAAAAATTTGTTTTGTTTTGAATGAGCAAGTATCTAAGAACTATCTACCTACTCGAAAAAGGAATTATTCTATGCTAATTCCCCTTAGACAATTCTATCCCACTATTAGTGAGTAGGTAGAGTCACCGTTGGAGTTTGAGGGTCAATTCGAATGTGGGACATACGGTCACTAAAGCAATGTTAGGATGCTTTAGCGGTAACCCTAATGTCTTAGATCATTTGTTTGAGGCAACAATATCCGAGGCAACCCTTTCGAGGCAACTATGATCCTTTAGACAAGAGGACGACCTCTAAAACGACCTATACTCAATGACCGTGTACGAAGGCAACCAAGTGGGGTGTACCCTAAGAGTGCGCATGTGCGAGTGTGTCGTTTTCAGTTATTTTTATCTTTGCACATGTTAAGGGTGATCTAATTTGATTTTAAGATTAAGCATTTAGTCTTATCATGCAAACCCTATTATCAAACATCTAACAGTTATAATTAGGTGAAATTAAAGTGCAAAAACTAAAAATGCAGAAATTAAATTACAAGGCGTCGGGTGTTTACATCACCAAAAGCAACCCTTGGAAAATAAAATAAAGCGGTAAAAATAATTAAAAGGTCCTAATTATCTATTACATACCGGAAAGCAGATAAATCAATATGGATAAAAATAAATAAAGCGCGCGGGAAATTAAATCGAATGCGAATTAGGGTTTTGACCCTTTTTTTTAAAGAAAATGCCTTTTTTTTTGTTTTTTATTTTAAGAAAATAAATTAAGTCCTAAATTAAATAACTAAGTTAAATTAATTAAATGAAAAAAATAATAAATGACATGTTTTTGGAGTTTTTATTATTTTAAGAAAGAAATTAAAATAATTAAATTAGAATTAAAACCTAAATGATCTCTAGTTAATTTTAAATATTTACAAAATAAATTAAAGTTTTCTAGAATTAAAAACCTAATTAATTAGTTAGTGTTTATTAATAAAAATAAAATTCTGAATTTTTATTGGAAAAAAAGTATTTTTGTGATTTTTGATAAAAAATTAAATTAATCTATTGGTTAGAAAATTAGTTAAATAAAATAAAACAATTAAATAAAATAAATAAAGTGTGAGGGAAAGAGAATTTGGGCCTGGTTTGGGTGGTGTTAGTAGCAATTTGTTGGTCCAATAGAAGCTGCCCCGTTTGGACTTTTGGGATCCAATGCTCATGCGTTGACTATATTATGATGCACCTTCCCAACTTGACCACCAGATATGGCCATCTGGCCATCTAGCGCTTTGATTGGTGAGGGAGTATAGTGAACTGTGAACTTGCTTGCACACTGAATCTCCTGAAAAATAAGAAGAAAATACAAATTGCTGGAGGCAGGGATCGAACCCCCGACCTCCAGCCTTTGGGTCCTTTATGGCTTATGTGGCAACCGCTGAGGCGTATTGTTGTTTTGTTAATAATAATACAAACAATATATTATATAAAAAAACAACTCAATGGCAAAAAAAAAACAAAAAAAAGTGCGCTTCGTTTGAACCAGCCAATGGATAGGTGACAACTCTTCGTCCCCTTCCCCCGTCCGTTGCTAAAACCCTATAATACCTATAGCTACGGACACAGGCCGTCACTACAAGTTGTGCACATTCCAAAATCCGCTATAGGCCATAGAAATGCCTTCTGATGCCATGGTTAAACTCACCTTCCTCTTCTGGTCATACCTATATCCATCACTAAGATGATTTTATCTGAAACGAAAATCCCTAAACCAAACCTTGAAACCCTAGCTATGGTGAATCACAATACAGGTTAGATGAATGAAATTAAATGATACCAAAAGACTGAAAATGGCATGGTGGATCAAAATATGCAATTAGTTTTTGTTATAGATGCAAGAATTTAGAAATACGAAATCAAGAACATAGCTATGTTACGAAGGACTTACAGTGCGTATGGAAGCTTGAAAACGCCTGGTTGTGATTGGGTTAGCTTCTGGAGATGGCCAGCAAACGATTGGGATACGTCTCAGGTCTTGAAAATGTCTCTAACCTTGATTTCAAAGTCACACTTTTTTGTGTTTTTTGCAAAGTTGATTCTGTCTCCTAAAGTGATTTCCAACCCTGATTCTTGTGCCTTTTGCTTGCTTATGTAATGTGCATTATATTAGGGTAACAAACTTTGTCCAAATCTCTTTACATTGATAATTGAATATTTGATTTGATCTTCCATTAAAACCTTCCAATTTGGCTTGAATCCAATCTTTATGTGCTCTAATGCCTTGATACAAATTTGATTGCAAAGCTAGCTGTAATTGGAGCCTAAAACAATCAGAATATCATTAGTTATCAATGCCTTAGATTTTATATGATTTTATATGATTTAAAAAGAATTAATTCAAATAAAAATCAAATTAAATAATAAAAATGAGATATGGACACGGGGCCAAGGCTAGAGCACGTGTGCAACAATGCAAACTCAAAACAAGTGAAAAAGAATGAGCCCATTTGGCAAAATTTGAAGTTTTGGGGATAGTTGACTTTTAACAATTTTGCAAAAAAGTCCAACTTCAACAATGCATAACTTCTTCAATTTTGAACTTTTAGTGGTGTTATTGGACTTTTTAGAAATATTGAGATGTCCTCTAACCAACACTTTTTGCCTCATCTCATTTTGATATTCCATGCTCAAGTTAGAAGCTTTGACAAAAAAGGTGTTTTTGTTGACTTTTCAAAATGACCTATAATGTCAAAATTCATAACTTCTTGTGAGTGCATTTTTTGAACTTGGGGTATGAATATGGATTGTAGGGAATTGCATCCTCTTCAAAATGAGCTTTGGATGGGTCATTTCTAATAAAGTATGATACAGTTATGCTTGGTCAAAGTTGAGTTGACTTTTCCTACAAAACCCTAATTTAGCAACCCTTGATCAAATGATGAAATATACTTCAAAATGAGAATGTTGACAAAAAAATCTTGAAGTTTGACTGTATTTGGGTCACAGTTGACTTTTGTCCTAACACAATCTATTTTTGGACCTTTTGAGCAATTGACTGAGCAAACTTCCTCTGCAAGGCTTGAAATTTGACATGGATGATCTTGAGACCATATTAGGAAATTGGGGAGAACTTGAGATCATTTGGACTCAAGGATCTTTATGCAACACAAAAACCCTAATTTGGGATAGACTGCCTTAGGAGAGAGCTTGTCTGACCAACTCTTGAACTATTTTGAGAAACTTGGAGATTTTTCTTGCCATGTTTTGAGAAATATGGGAGGGCAAATTTTGGGGTACAACAGCTGCCCCTGTTCAATCTTCTTAAACCTGAGGATGTAGATTGGCTTTTATGCCTTTCGTTATCCGAAGGTGGAAGATGATTGAACACTAGAGTGCCCAGAAATTTGCACTCGCATGAAGTGGTATCAGCCTTGTGATGTCGGGAATGGGCTTACAGATGCCATTTGGAGATTGCTGACGAGGTGATATGGACTTAAAGATGCCATCTGAAGGAGTGTCGATCGCATAAGAGATTCCTTAGCGAGAGCTTGTATACCTGTTGTTGTAGAAGATTCCGCTGGGGAAGTCTGATCTTTGTTGAGATTTAGGAACTTGCCCGTAATTCAACTGAGGGGGGAAACATCTTCTTCGAGATTTAAGCACTTGTCCGTAATTCAACTGAAAAAACTCTGCTGAGATTTTAGGAACTCGTCTGTAATTCGACGGAGGAACTTTGCCGAGATTTAGGACCTTGCCTGTAATTTAACTGAGAAAAACTCTGTTGAGATTTAAGAACTTGTCAGTAATTCGACTGGAGGGAAACATCTTCATCTAGATTTAATAACTCGCCCGTAATTCAACTGAGAAAGCTCTGCTGAGATTTAGGAACTCGTCTGTAATTCAACAGAGGAACTTTGCCGAGATTTAGGACCTTGTCTATAATTCAACTGAGAAAAACTCTGTTGAGATTTAAGAACTTGTCAGTAATTCGACTGAGGGAAATTCCTTCATCGAGATTTAAGAAGTCGCCCGTAATTCAACTGAGAAAACTCTGCTGAGATTTAGGAACTCGTCTGTAATTTGACGGAGGAACTTTGCCGAGATTTAGGACCTTGTCTGTAATTCAACTGAGAAAAACTGTTGAGATTTAAGAACTTGTCAGTAATTCGACTGAGGGAAACATCTTCATCGAGATTTAAGAACTCGCCCATAATTCAACCGAGAAAACTCTGCTGAGATTTAGGAACCTGTCTGTAATTCGACGGAGGAACTTTGTCGAGATTTAGGACCTTGTCTGTAATTCAACTGAGAAAAACTTTGTTGAGATTTAAGAACTTGTCAGTAATTCGACTTGGGGAAACATCTTCGTCGAGATTTAAGAACTTGGTCGTAATTCAACTGAGAAAACTCTGCTGAGATTTAGGAACCTGTCTGTAATTCGACGGAGGAACTTTGTAGAGATTTAGGACCTTGTCTGTAATTCAACTGAGAAGAACTCTGTTAAGATTTAAGAACTTGTCAGTAATTCGACCGGAGGGAAACATCTTCATCGAGATTTAAGAACTCGCCCGTAATTCAACTGAGAAAACTTCTCTGCTGAGATTTAGGAACTTGTCTGTAATTCGACGAAGGAACTTTGTCGAGATTTAGGACCTTGTCTGTAATTCAACTGAGAAAAACTCTGTTGAGATTTAAGAACTTGTCAGCAATTCGACTTGGGGAAACATCTTCATCGAGATTTAAGAACTCGCCCGTAATTCAATTGAGAAAACTCTTCTGAGATTTAGGAACTCGTCTATAATTCGACGGAGGAACTTTGTCGAGATTTTGGACCTTGTCTGTAATTCAACTGAGAAAAACTCTGTTGAGATTTAAGAACTTGTCAGTAATTCGACTTGGGGAAACATCTTCATCGAGATTTAAGAACTCGCCCGTAATTCAACTTGAGAAAACTCTGCTGATATTTAGGAACCTGTCTGTAATTCGACGGAGGAACTTTGTCGAGATTTAAGACCTTGTCTGTAGTTCAACTAAGAAAAAATCTGTTGAGATTTAAGAACTTGTCAGTAATTTGACTTGGGGAAACATCTTCATCGAGATTTAAGAACTTGCCCGTAATTCAACTGAGAAAACTCTGCTGAGATTCAGGAACTCGTCTGTAGTTCGATGGAGGAACTTTGTCGAGATTTAGGACCTTGTCTGCAATTCAACTGAGAAAAAATCTATTGAGATTTAAGAACTTGTCAGTAATTAGACTGGAGGGAAACATCTTCATCGAGATTTAAGAACTCGCTCGTAATTCAACTGAGAAAACTCTACTAAGATTTAGGAACCTGTCTATAATTCGACGGAGGAACTTTGTCGAGATTTAGGACCTTGTTTGTAATTCAACTGAGAAAAACTCTGTTGAGATTTAAGAACTTGTTAGTAATTCGACTGAGATAAAAGCTTCATAGCTTTTGATTTTTATGAGAATTTAACCGCATCCTTCCTGAAAAGGTTAGTTGTATATAATGCATGATATGTATCAAACAATGATGTTCTCAAAATAAATGAGATCGGTGTTGTATGATGCGTATATGCATATGTCATGATGTATGGAAATGTAATGTTTTTAGCTGGGGAAAATAAATCCCGGATAGCTGCTGGAGAAAAAGAGTTGAATTCTTCGTTTCCGCTGGGGATAGCGAATGAAGATGATTGTGAGAATAAACCTGCAGGAGAGGATAACTCCGTTGGGGGATAAACTGATGAGAAGATTACTCTGTGGGGAAGAGATGCTCTGTTGAGGATTCCACTGATAAATTCAGCTGGGGATGAATTACCGTTGCTGGTGATACTGAATCCTGTTGGGGATTGAATTCCTGTTTTGTGAAAGGAAAGAACTCCGCTGGGGATGATCTTCAGTTGTGACTTCACTGGGGATAACCTTTTAGGCTCTACTGGGGACAATCTTCCAGAGTCTACTGGGGATGATTCTCCACACTCCACTGGGGGAAGCTTTTTCAGACTGCTCTGGGGAAAATTTCAAACTCCACTGGGGATATGTTATACTCTGCCGGAGATATTAAGACCTTTTAGTGCCGATGGTAGATAAACTCTACTTGGGGAGAAGATTATCGATTCGTTCACAGTTGCAAGTCTCAGCTGGGGAGAGTTAACATTGCTGTCTTTTCTTACTCTGCGGGGAGTGGATGTTACTGGGACGCATGCCAAGGATA
Organism: Vicia faba; assembly: GCA_948472305.1. Classification (NCBI taxonomy): domain Eukaryota; kingdom Viridiplantae; phylum Streptophyta; class Magnoliopsida; order Fabales; family Fabaceae; genus Vicia; species Vicia faba. The sequence continues at coordinate 751,287,154 of OX451739.1, forward strand.
TGATGATGGCTTTGCATCGAGACTTATCTGCCCCTGTATCTGTGGGAGAAGGTGCCTGCGGAGGCCTTGTGGATCGAGTGTTATCCCAATTTAGGAGGCGCTTGGTAACTTTCGATCGAAATGATTAGTCTCCTTCTGGTAGGCAAGTGACAAAATGACGGGACATAGTCGTACGCGTTGATCCCTAACTTTTGCCTGGACTGTCTTTTCAGATTTTCAGTCCACCAGGATACCCTTTTTTGCCCAAGCCACATTTTCAGGTTTTCGACTTGCCGGGTGTACAAATATTCTTTTGTTTTTATCCCTAATTTTTTCCTAAACCATTTTGGTTCGTCGGGATGCCCTTATTTTTTCCTAGGCCAGTCAACCTAGTGGGTCTTTATTCATGCGCAGTATTTTCTGACTATGTCCACGCTCTCAAGGTGTAGGGATTAGCCACTGTCGATAGTGTTGTGTTGCCATACTACTAGAAGATGTTTGATCATGCAAGATTCGTTGCTGGAACTCATGTCCAATGCCCCAAGTGATTCAGATGGAGATTTTCCCCTGGATATCTGGCATCTTTAAGAGATTCCTTGAATCTTGACTTGACTGCCCCAGATGATGGAGAATGATCATACCGTACCCCTTGGTTGGAAGTGTTTTTCCACTTAAGGTGATCTTTTTTATTGAGAAGGTTTTTGTTCACTAGATATTCATCGTGCGAATTTCTCTGTTGTTGAGCAAATAGTCATATGCAAACAATGTTATTTTAAGAATGCAAAGCTTATGTCTGTCTTGAAAATTTTTTGAAAATGCATTTTCAGTAAAACAGGCAAATTTTGTAAAATGTGATGTCAACTCAGGATGTACAGCAAGTCCTATAGGAGTCAGGATACCTTTTGTAACAATATGTTTTCGAACTAACCCATGCTTCATCTAGGACTTTTAAGGGTTATAACGTAGCCTGGTTCACAGTTTAAGAAACAAAGGATAAAGGCTCAAATTTTATTTGTACCCACCCGTTCTTCATGATGTTCTTCGATCCTAAACTCAGCTAATCATGCATTAGATCCCGTTTGGGTCTTTGCTCTGATATTCCAGTGATGGTTCAGATACTAATAGATTATTTTGAACAGGCAGTCATTTTGTTGAGAGTTTGTAGGACCTCTTTATTTTTTTTATTTTATTATCCCTGTCTTTTGCCTGAACTGTTTCTTTTGTGATTACAGTCAGCGGGATGCCCCAGTTTTGTAAGTCTTCTTCATAGGTTTTGACTTAATGGGCTTTTATTTCTGAGAGATAATGACTGCCCGTCCTGACGATTATAAGGAACCATCACCATCATTTATTTTGGAAGGACCTCTTTGATGCCATTCATTGTGCACCTGAATTAACTGAGAAACTACCCTGCCCCAGGTTGTGATTAAGGGTTTTAATTTGTGTGAAAAGAAAAACTCCAACTTCTTTGGCTCAAAGGGGTTGACTAGGGATTATCTTCCTTATAACTCCACTATTTAGGATTTGAAACAACGCTTGTACATCGTCAGCGGGGTCTGTTCAAAAGCATACTGTAGATATTTTTATATCATTTTCGTCATCCTCCCTCTAAAGGCTTAGAATTTTTAATTCGAGAGTTGAACATCACAAAAGCAATTTGAATATAGTGAATACGAATGGATTGATTCAAAACAGACATATGCATTACATTGATAAAGTAACAAAGTTTGACATGAATAAATGTTAGAACAATCAAAAGAAAATTACAAATTGAAAATTCTAATGAACAAAAGTCTTCTGGTCTGGTCTTGTTACTTTAGAGGACGTGCCTTGGAGGAATGGTATAAGAACTCAGCCTGACCATCTTGTGTGAATTCCAATGCTCCCTCATCTACCGGGTTTTGAATTTTGTACTTCAACTTCCAACAGTCGTCAGTATCATGCCCCGGGCTATTAGAATGATATGCACACCTTGCATCAGGATTGTAGTTGGGTGAAGAAGTCTTAGGATTCGGATGAGGTCCTACCAATGTCACCAGATTCAATCTCAACAGGTGTTGCAAAGCTTGGGACAACGACTTGTTGAGCTTGGTAAACTGCCTCTGATTAACCCGTTGTTTATGGCAAGGTTATTGTTGGACCCGTGAGGTAGTAGCAACTTGGAGAGGTCCATTCTTCACCAAACCAAACCCTTGTCTTGGAGGCAGACCAATGACTTGGTCCCCGGCCTTGAATGTTTGCTTCATACTGTTGTATATGTCTTGATGAAGCTGGTTGATAATGGTTCTCAGCTCTTCTTGTTCCCGAGCTAAACCTTGGATAAGAGCCATCTTCCCCAGCATCTTGGTTTTCATGGCACCTAACTCATCCTGGAGTTGTTCCAGCCATTCGTCCTTATTGTCTTCAGGACTTTTCTTGACCAGGTTCCCGATGAGGAGTGTTTTCAACTCTTCCTGCCCCTTGGATAGGTTTAGGAATACGTCCTTGAACTGAGCTTCTTTAGTTTGAAGATCTCTGTTGTCTTGTTTGAGAGCCATTGCTCAAATAAACAGCGAGGACATGAGAGACCGGTATTGGAAGACCTGTTATGCAATGATATGTATGATATATGTATGCAATTTTTTCAAGGATCTCGCGGGGTAAACAAGAAACTGTTAGAATTTATTTGTAGATTGATTGAAGAAGCTTCGTGTCGTTGAGAGTCCTTCTTCAAGAGTCAAGCTCACCATATCGAGTGGGTCATAGCCACTGACTTAAGTTATCATATTTTGATCTCTAGACGGTATTGGCTAGAGGAAAATAAATCCCCTTTTCCCCTTGCTAGACGTCTGATTTATGATAACCTGCATCACAAACCTTTGAGATCCTTGAAATGGTTAAGGAAATGTTAAGGCATGATGTTATGATGTGTATGTTATGATGTGTATGTTATGCGTTTAAGCAAAAGTACGAGGTAACGTAAACAAGTAAATCCGGCAAGAAATCCAAGGTATTGGATAAGGACTGTAAACAAAACCTGCAAGGAACTCAAGTTGTTAGATAACAAACATGTGCAAGTAGTTCAAGTTGAAAGCACACAAGTCACACAATAGCCCTTAAATTTCAGTCTGGCATGGAGTTTAGGTATTAACCTCTTTCAGTTTAGTTGGTTCAACCTGTCCTAGTAATAGTAACCGGGTTCTAGAGGTTCTCAATATCACTGACCATCCTCGATCGATCATAATTCCAGTTTAGCAACCTTTTCTTGCGGCCGGAATCATCGCGAGAGTATGGTCTCAATGAGTGTAGCATACTGCTACTTTTCTATGGCCAAGTTGGTCAATTATAGGTTCTAAGGTTAGTTGGTGCTTAATGAACCCTTAGCAGACCCATATTCTCCTTGTTGCGCCACAAGGGATATCGGTACAAACTAAAGTGCCACACCAACGTAGCTACTACTTCAACCATATCGGTCTATGTTGTACAGTTCCCTCACAGTCTATTGCTACTTACCTAAAAGGTATCCCCCAGATCCGGGTTAGGATCTATAGTAACTCCGATTCAAACCCACAAAGATAAAGCATACAGATTAAACAATTTAAATAAATATGATGAACTATTCCTAAGGTACACCCCACTTATTAGATCCCCAGCAGAGTCGCCAGTTCTGTGATACGGTGGGAAAAACTGACTGTTTTTTGGAATGTTGGTTTGCATTTTGCGTTTTGTTTTTGAAAAATTCCTTTTTCGAGATATTTCTCAAGTTCGGGGGGTAGATTATAGAAAGGGAAGGTATTAGCACCCTTTATATCCGTGGTTATCCACGGGCTCTTAGGTACTTGCTCAATTGTTTTAAAAATTGTTTTCTTTGTGCTTGTGGGTTTTGAAAAAGTTTTTATTTGAAACTTCGATTTAACTCTTGCTTCTATCCTCAAGAGTGTAATGAAGTGTTTTTGAAAACTTTGTTTGAAAAGGAGTGTAAGTGTGAAAAATTTGTTTTGTTTTGAATGAGCAAGTATCTAACAACTATCTACCTACTCGAAAAAGGAATTATTCTATGTCAATTCTCCTTAGACAATGCTATCCCACTATTAGTGAGTAGGTAGCATCATCGTTGGAGTTTGAGGGTCAATTCGAATGAGGGACATACGGTCACTAAAGCAATGTTAGGATGTTTTAGCGGTAACCCTAATGTCTTAGATCATTTGTTTGAGGCAACAATATCTGAGGCAACTATTTCGAGGCAACTATGATCCTTTAGACAAGAGGACGACCTCTAAAACAACCTATACTCAATGACCGTGTACGAAGGCAACCAAGTGGGGTGTACCCTAAGAGTGCACATGTGCGAGTGTGTCGTTTTCAGTTATTTTTATCTTTGCACATGTTAAGGGTGATCTAATTTGATTTTAAGATTAAGCATTCAGTCTTATCATGCAAACCCTATTATCAAACATCTAACAGTTATAATTAGGAGAAATTAAAGTGCATAAATTAAAAATGCAGAAATTAAATTACAAGGCGTCGGGTATTTACATCGTCAAAAGCAACCCTTTGAAAATAAAATAAAACGGTAAAAATAATTAAAAGCAGATACATCAACATGGATAAAAATAAATAAAGCGCGCGGGAAATTAAATCGAATGCGAATTAGGGTTTTGACCCTTTTTTAAAGAAAATGCCTTTTTTGTTTTTTTTAATTTTAAGAAAAGAAATTAAGTCCTAAATTAAATAACTAAGTTAAATTAATTAAATGAATAAAAATAGTAAATGACATGTTTTTGGAGTTTTTATTATTTTAAGAAAGAAATTAAAATAATTAAATTAGAATTAAAACCTAAATGATCTCTAATTAATTTTAAATATTTACAAAATAAATTAAAGTTTTCTAGAATTAAAAACCTAATTAATTAGTTAGTGTTTATTAATAAAAATAAAATTCTGAATTTTTATTGGATAAAAAGTATTTTTGTGATTTTTGATAAAAAATTAAATTAATCTATTGGTTAGAAAATTAGTTAAATAAAATAAAACAATTAAATGAAATAAATAAAGTGTGAGGGAAAGAGAATTTGGGCCTGGTTTGGGTGGTGTTACCCAATAGCAGCTGGCCCGTTTGGACTTTTGGGATCCAATGCTCATGCGTTGACTGGATTATGATGCACCTTCCCAGCTTGACCACCAGATCTGGCCATCTGGCGCTTTGATTGGTGAGGGAGTATGGTGAACTGTGAACTTCCTTGCACACTGAATCTCCTGAAAAATAAGAAGAAAATACAAATTGCTGGAGGCAGGGATCGAACCCCTGACCTCTAGCCTTTGGGTCCTTTATGGCTTATGTGGCAACCGCTGAGGCGTGTTGTTGTTTTGTTAATAATAATACAAACAATATATTATATAAAAAAAACAACTCAATGGCCAGAAAAAAACAAAAAAAGCACGCTTCGTTTGAACCAGCCAATGGATAGGTGACAACTCTTTGTCCCCTTCCCCCGTTCGTTGCTAAAACCCTGTAATACCTATAGCTACGGACACAGGCCATCACTACAAGTTGTGCACATTCCAAAATCCGCTATAGGCCATAGAAATGCCTTCTGATGCCATGGTTAAACTCGCCTTCCTCTTCCGGTCATACCTATAGCCATCACTAAGGCTGATTTTACCTGAAACGAAAATCCCTAAACCAAACCTTGAAACCCTAGCTATGGTGAATCACAATACAGGTTAGATGAATGAAATTAAATGATACCAAAAGACTGCAAATGGCATGGTGAATCAAAATATGCAATTAGTTTTTGGTTATAGATGCAAGAATCTGGAAATATGAAATCAAGAACATAACTATGTTACGAAGGACTTACAGTGTGTATGGAAGCTTGAAAACGCCTGGTTGTGATTAGGTTAGCTTCTGGAGATGGCCAGCAAACAATTGGGATACGTCTCAGGTCTTGAAAATGTCTCTAACCTTGATTTCAAAGTCACACTTTTTGTGTTTTTTGCAAAGTTGATTCTGCCTCCTCAAGTGATTTCCAACCCTGATTCTTGTGCCTTTTGCTTGCTTATGTAATATGCATTGTATTAGGGTAACAAACTTTGTCCAAATCTCTTTACATTGATGATTGAATATTTGATTTGATCTTCCATTAAAACCTTCCAATTTTGGCTTGAATCCAATCTTTATGTGCTCTAATGCCTTGATACGAATTTGATTGCAAAGCTAGCTGTAATTGGAGCCTAAAACAACCAGAAAATCATTAGTTATCAATGCCTTAGATTTTATGTGATTTTATTTGATTTAAAATGAATTAATTCAAATAAAAATCAAATTAAATAATAAAAATGAGATATGAACACGTGGCCAAGGATAGAGCACGTGGGCAACAATGCAAACTCAAAACAAGTGACAAAAAATGGGCCCATTTGGCAAAATTTGAAGTTTTGGGGATAGTTGACTTTTGGCAATTTTGCAAAAAAGTCCAACTTCAGCAATGCATAACTTTTTCAATTTTGAACTTTTAGTGGTGTTATTGGACTTTATAGAAATATTGAGATGTACTCTAACCAAACCTTTTGGTCTCATATCATTTTGATATTCCATGCTCAAGTTAGAAGCTTTGACAAAAAAGGTGTTTTTGTTGACTTTTCAAAATGACCTATAATGTCAAAATTCATAACTTCTTGTGAGTGCATTTTTTGAACTTGGGGTATGAATATGGATTGTACGTATTTGCATCCTCTTAAAAATGAGCTTTGGATGGGTCATTTATCATAAAGTATGAGAAAGTTATGCTTGGTCAAAGTTGAGTTGACTTTTCCTAAAAAACCCTAATTTAGCAACTTTTGAATCTTGATGAATTTTGAGCAATCCTTGATGAATCATGATCAAACCTTGATCAAATGATGAAATACACTTCAAAATGAGAATGTTGACAAAAAAATATTGAAGTTTGACTGTATTTGGGTCACAATTGACTTTTGCCCTAGCAAAGTCGATTTTTGGACCTTTTGAGCAATTGACTGAGCAAACTTCCTCTGCAAGGCTTGAAATTTGACATGGATGATCTTGAGACCATATTAGGACATTGGGGAGCAATTTTGGTCATTTGGACTCAAGGATCTTGATGCAACACAAAACCTTAATTTGGGATAGACTGCCTTAGGAGAGAGCTTGTCTGACCAACTCTTGAACTATTTTGAGCAACTTGGAGATTTTTCTTGCCATGTTTTGAGAAATATGGGAGGGCAAATTTTGGGGTACAACACCTAATAAGTTGTACTACATATACAAAAGCAAGCCAAGGCATGAGGGAGGTTAGAACAGTCGTGAAAGAAGCAAACAAAACTAAAAAATTTTCAAGAAAAGTGGTGATTCAATTTCCATATTAGAGACCAAATTGTGCCATTATCACATTGCCAATAGATTGCTGGACACCCCAGGAGAATATTCCAATCAGTTTCAAGCCTTTTCACGCCTGGAATTGTAAGTTAGAGGTATCACGACTTGCTTCCAAACTCGTTTTCGTTTTCATCAATTTATACTCCATTTGCACGTTTTGACTGCATATTCTTATTCCTTAACATGTTTGCAAGTTAATCATCATATTCAATTGTGTTTTTGGTGATTGTATGACAAACTGCCACGACTAGGGTTTCGTGTTGAGTTTTAGGGCTTTGTAGGATAGGAGAAATTGGACATTAATTCTGGTACCATGAGCCTCGTGAGGATGAGACGAGTTGATTGGTACCAGCCATGGCCATTTATATTGCTTGTGGAGAGTTTTTGAAATACACAGGGATATACCTACAATAAGTGTATGTAGGTAAAAGTTTGCTACCTAAAACGATGGTTTGGGAGGAAGACGATGATGCGTGTCATCCCCTGGTTCGGTGATTTGAACTTAGCGCGTTTTGAGTTTCAGTGTTTTATTTTTATTATATTATAATTGATTTTCATTATATATTCAAACAAACCAAATAGCTCAGTAAGCAAGCGTGCAGGGGAAAAGTGCAAAGGGCCTGGGTTTGATTCCCAGGTCCCAACCTTCATTCCTAATATTTTTTAACAGGTAATCCAACGCTTTGCAAATCAAGAGGCTCACCGTGTACCATCAGGATCTGGCCATCCAATTCATCAACGCCCCAGATCAGCATACCACCATTGGAGGATCACCACATGCCTCAAGTCAATAGCCACACTGGATCATGCAAAGTCAAACAGGCCTGGGTCTTTTGGGCTCAAAATCTCAACATCATACCCCCCATAATTGCTAATACAGGCCCATATCTCTTTCTTTGTTCTTTTAGTTTTTTTAATCTTTCAACATTTATTTTATTTTCTTTAATTCACAAATTAATTTATTTGATTTCACAAAAAACCAGAAAATCAATAATTCACAAAATTAGGATTAGTTTTTTTTATTTATTTATCAAAATTAATTTAAATTAATTTAATTTAGGTTTAACTTAGAAAAATTGTAATTTGTTTTCATAAATAAAATCAAGTAGAAATTAGGTTAGACTTTTCCTTTAATTTTATTTTATTATTTTTCTCAAATAAATAAAAATACAAAAAATAGGCTTTTAGACAAATTAATTTATTTTTCTTAGTTTAAAATTAATTAGACTTAGGATTTTCCTTTAATTTAGAAATTCAATTATTTTCTTAAATAACAAAACAAAACAAAAACATTTTCTTTAACTAATCGCAATTAGGTTTAGGCAAGAGTCAAAACCCTAATTGCTCCGCATTCGATTCATCACGCGCGTATTATTATTTTTACCCATATTTCTGTAAATGCTCATGGTTTGTAATAGTTTAATCTAAGGCTTTTTATTTATCGTTTTTTCTGGATTTTTGGCTATGTAATTAATCCCCCTCCCAGAAGCATTGTAATAGCGTAGATTTACTTTCTCGCATTTTAAATTCCCGCAAATATTAACTGTTTAGATGTATGTTAATAGGATGGTATGACAAGAATGCATGACAAATTAATAGTTAGAAAACCCTAATGTGCAAAGACAAATAACTGAAAACAGATCACTCGCACATATCACTCTTAGGGTATACTCTCACTTCGGTTGCCTTCGGTAAACGATCATTAAGTATAGGGTGTCTTAGGGGTTGCCCTCCTGTCTAAAAAGATCAAGTGTCTCGTTCGAATGTTGCCTCAAAAATGTTGCCTCGAAAATGTTGTCTCGAATATGATCTTAAGACTCTAGGGTTACTACTAAGGCGTCCTAACATTGCTTTAGTGATCGTACGTCCCTTTCGAATTGACCCTTACAACTCCAATGACGGTGCTACCTATTTCCCAATAGTAGGATAGTGCTGTCTAAAGGAAACAAGAATAAAAATGATCCTTTTTCGAGTAGGTAGATGCTAGTAGGTACTTGCTCAAATCAAAACTTTTCACACTTACACTTTTCAAACAAACTTTCAAAACAAACTTCGTCACACCTTTGAGGGATGATACAAGGGTTATCACGAAGTTAAAACTCTTTTAAAAAAAAAGAAGCACATAGACAAGCAATTTTAAAAAGATGAGCAAGTACCTAAGAGCCCATGGAAAACCATGGATAGAAAGGGTGCTAACACCTTCCCTTTCTATAATCTACCCCCCGTACTCAGAATATCTTGAAAAAGGATTTTTTATGTACTTTTTTCCTTTCCGATTGGATGAAATAAAAGTCGGTGGCGACTCTTGCTTACCGTGACATTTTGCAAACAAAAAATGCAAAATTCAAACCAGCGTCAAACTGTCGGTTCTGCCACCGTATCACAGTTGCAAATGTAGTTCAATTTATAGGCAAGGATTTAGTAGCTTGGAGAAATCAAAGGTACATCCATCATATGCTAGGCGCTGACTTATTCTTGAAGCAAGTTCAAACAAGTATGGTTCAAGGCACAAAGTGAGGTGGTTAGCAGCTTTTAGCCGTGCCTAAGCTGGATTTGTAAGCATGAATCAAGGAAAAGTACCCTCAGAAGCAAAAGCGAAGCATGGGCCTAGCATATACTTTGTACAAAATCTGCTTTTCAAGGATAGGAAAGGTACTTTTATGCCACACATGGGGAAATCCTTTAGATAAAGAGTCAAAAGTGGTTGTGAGCATTAAATGAGAATTAAATGATGATGATATTTATCAAATCAGAAACCCTGCCATGTGAGACTCTGCCTCATTGTTTGATTCTGGGTCATAAGTTCAGCTTCAGCATCATTTAGAGTGAACATCCAACTTCTGATCTTTGTATCTTCTGGCTCCAGCATGTTCTAAGGGAGCCCTCAGACTTTCTGGGAAGCTTGCAGCACGCCTTGTAACCTTCTTCGAATTACCCTGGAAAACTCTGACTGATCCTTTGTGAAAACCTGCCCAGAAGTTCTGACCAAACTCTTCCTTGAGAGTATCCATAATTTGCTGAGTGTTATGGTGATAATCTGGTCAGAAGATCAGAAACGTAACCTCCAAATGTTGAAGGGGCATATTCGGACCGGAGCGTTGAACATAGCCTCCATATGCTGAAGAATAATGTTTTGACTAAAGCATCATGTTCTGAACCGTGTTTTCAGCTTCTAACTGCACTTGCAGAGAGCCTGGCTCAGAAGTTCTGAAGTATCATATTCTCTAGACACTTAGAAAATTTCCTAAACGTTTAGAAAATTTGATTTTCAAAGTAACTTCTGACTTTTGATTTTTGATGAACCAATTTCATGCCTTAATGAAATATGATTCTTGGAACTTGATTTTTTGATTCAAAAGTCATATTTTGACTCCTTTGGTGTGCAAATAACCATTTTGCCCTTATGAGTGATTTTCTTGAAAAGTTGTAATTCAAGACTTGGAACTTGATAGAAACAAACCTGAGAGTCAAGGATGATCCTTTGAGAAATGGGAGGGCAAATTTTGGGGTACAACACCTATCATTCTGAGAGTCCTGACCATGATACCAATGACTGGTGGGCTTTAAGAAATAAGGTACAAGATTTGATTGAAGCCAAGGAAATTGAGTTCGATGCTCCGGAGAATCCCAATGTCATAACTGCTCCCATGCCTAAGCACAATCGTGGAATTAATGTTGTTGATATCAACTTGTTTGTGACCTTGGTTGATGAAGTTTCTACTCCTCTATGACTATGAAGAAGAATTTTCTGTTGGCCAGTTTATTTCTGGGTTGTGGTGAAGGTTGCCACATGTGTTCATTTCTACCTTTTGGTCGCTATTTACTGAAGTCAGGTGTTCAACGCTTGATGGACAGCAAAGAAATTTTGTTCGAGAAAACTTTGATTCCCGTTGTTCCATCTGAAGACATTTCCATTATAACCATTTCCGCCAATCCTTCCAAGGTCTCCTCGAGAAGACCTGTTAGGATTACATCTGCTCCAAGAATCGCTCCGTTGATAATCATTGTTCATGGTCCTGTCCCGTATGTCTCATACAAAGCTGTCCCCTGGCATTATGGTACCGATGTGTACTATCGTGGCATTAAATAAGATTTGAAAGATGAAGAGGTTGATCCTGATATTGGTAACATTGTCGGAACCAGTAAAGTTACCCGAAGTGGAAGGGTCTTCTCTCCCGAGATTTCCCCTAAGACTATCAACAAGCCTATTACCATTCCATTTGCTGTTCCAGCAGGTACATCAACTACTGCTCCAATTCTTACTCCAGTTATTACCCCTATCGACGAATCGTCTGATACCCGTGACAAAGAAGTTATAGGTGAGCCTGCCTGGACGGAGGCGCCTAGAAAAATTGTTGTGGAAGCCTCTAAACAAGAGATAGAGGAAATATTGAAAATAATTAAGAAGAGCAACTACAATGTGGTCGAGCAGTTAGGGCAGACCTCCTCAAAGATATCCATGTTATCTCTATTGTTGTGTTCTGAAGCCCATGCGAAGGCTTTGATTGCATTCCTCAAAACTGCGCATGTGCCGCAAGAGACTTCCGCTGATCAGTTTGAAGATTGCATGGCTAGCCTGACTGTTGACAATGGGCTGGGTTTTTCAGATGCAGACTTGACACCGAAGGGAAGGAACCATAATGATGCTCTGCATGTCTCGATTGAGTGCAGGGGCACCACTATTGCTTATGTGCTGGTAGATATTGGGTCTTCGCCGAATGTTCTGCCGAAGAAGGCGTTGGATCAGTTGGATTGCGAGGGTTTGAATTTAAAGCCTCGTAACATTGTGGGAAGGTGTTGTACCCCAAAATTTACCCTCCCATATTCTTTAAAGTTTTGACAAGCATCATCTCAATTTGCTCAAGTCTACTCAAGGGTTGCACAGTCAAACCATCCTCCTAAGCCAGTCAAAATTAGGGTTTTGGTTCTTGCAAGGAAGTTGAGGTTTTCAAGGGCTCAATCAAGTCCCATAGGCCTATACACATTGTCAAGAATCTACATGCCAAGTTTCAAGGCTCACAGGGTCAGGTTGCACAGTCAAAAGCCCTATTTGGTTCACAATCAACTGCAGGGGCAAAATGGTCATTTTACAGTCAAAAGTCAAAATTTTTGGTCAACATCTTATTTTGAAGCCACAATCATCATTTGATCAAGTCTTGATCATGATTCCACAAGCATGGCTCAAAAATCATCAAGATGCAAAAGTTTCCATTTTTGGACAGCTGAAAAGTCAACTGTAACTTGACCAAGGCATAACTTTTTCATGGTTCATCATAAAAATCCCATCCAATGCTCATTTTGAAGGGGAGGACATTTGCTACAACTCATCTTCACATTCCAAGTCCAAGAAATGCTCTCACAAAAAGTTATCAATTTCTACATTATAGGTCATTTTCAAAAGTCAACAAAAAGGCATTTTAAGTCAAAGACCATAACTTGAGATTGGTAAATCCAAATGACATGGGACCAAAGGCATTGGTTAGAGGACTTCAAGACCTTTCCAAAATGTCCAAGAACACGTTCATATGAGCAAAATTGAGCAAGATATGCATTGGAGAAGTTGGGAAATTTTTGGGAATGTGCAAAAGTCAACTATCCTTGAAACTTCAATTTTTGACAAAAGGGCCCACTTTCTTCCATTTGATTCAGCCTTGTCATGCCATACACGTGTCCCATGCTTAATTTCAAGATCAAACATTTATTTTTCTATTTTATTTAATTTTTATTGATTTAATTCATTTTAAAACTATAATAATTCAAATAAAATCAAAAAAATTAATGGAATAGCATCTTTTGGTTTGAATAGCTTTTATGTGTCATATGCCAGCTACCAAATTCGTGCCAAGCCATTTTGAGCATAAAATCATGGTTTTGCTTCAAGTATGGAAAGGTTCTTTAATGGTGGTCAACAAGAATCCAAAACTTAATTGCACAAGGATACAAGCCTAGCTGCTGACCTAATTCCATTCACACATACATAAGCAAGCGTGCCAAACCTAATTCAGAACCTAGAGAGTGAACAAACGGCCAGAGCAAAAGTAAAAAAATTGTCAAAAAGTGTGAGATCAAAGACATAGTTGCAGACATTTCCAGATCAAACTAAGCACGTGGCCCTCTTCCTTGCCATCCCCTGAAGCTAAGGCGATCACAAACACATCCTAAGACCACCTATCAAGCACTGTAAGTTCTTCCAAACTCACCCCTGTACATGACACTTGAACTCTCTATTCTTGCATTGTTTCTCAAAAATATTGGCATAATCATGTTGCTTGTTTGATTCCTGACGTAACTGCATTATTCAATTCCATTTTTATGCCTTGTATGACAAAACACGTGCCTAGGGTTTGTATATGTTGTTTTTAGGTGTTTTGTTTTCAGGAGAAATCAGGACAAACCATAAGCATAGATGTGATCAGGAGACATGGAGGATCCTGACCATGGGTTTGGATGGCGTTTTTGAAGCCTAAGGATGATTTTAGGAAAGGCCTATGAAATTTCCTGCGGATAAAATCCGCAGGTAAAAAACCTGCAATTTTGATGAAGAAGATGATTAGGTGTTGCAGCGTGATTGGCCCTTTTTAAAATAACACGCGTTATATTTTTTTTCCAGGGCGTTGTTTGATTCACTAATATAATATCCAGTTATTATTATTATTTCAATTGGTACAGTTGGCTCAGTGGCTAAGGCGTGCAGGCTTTGAACGTTGGGACCTAGGTTCGAATCCCAGGTCCCCCATAATTTCCATGTTGTTTTTCTTCACATAATTGTGTGCATGCTTCAAAGAATAGGCCCATCATGCGCCTTACTCATCCAAACGCCAAGTGGCCACCCAGGTGCATCCCAAGGCCAGAGATGGAGGATCATGGTGTTCCTCAGTCAACCATGCGCATAGCTGATTCTAAAATTCAACAGGGCTTATTCTTAATGGGCTCAGATTGCCAATACACCCTCAATTCTGGCCCAAACCCTCCCCCCCTTTTGGGTTTGCATTTCTTTTTTATTTTATTTTCTCTCTTTCATTTGCTTTATTTATTTTATTGTTTTTTTAATTACTAACCATTAAATTAATTAGCATTTTCATAATAAATTTATAAAAACTAAAAAATGTAAAAAATTTATTTTTATTAATTTCACTTAGGTTTAATTATTTTGTAAATAAATACTAACTTAAATTAATTTAGTTTAATTAGGTTTAAATTTTAATTTTCTTTTTACAATAAATAAAATTATTTAGACTTAGGTTTTTCTTTTGACACTTTTAATTTCCTCTTTTTATCTTATTTCATTAAAAACATAAAAATACAAAAACATTTTTTCTTTTAATAAATTAATTAATTAGTAATTAGTTTTAATTTTGATTAATTGCAAAAAGGACAAACTCAATTCTTTTCTCAAAAGGGTCAAAACCCTAGGACGTTTCCGATTCAATCTTTCGCACGCGTATTTATTTTTTAATTCATTATCTTGTATCTGTTTAGGAAATGTAATAGTTAATTAGGTTTTATCGCTTATTTACTTTTCTCGCACTTTATTTCCAAACGGGTTTTTTTTGGCGATGTATAGACCCGCGTCTTGTAATAGCTAGATTTACATTTTCGCAATTTATTTTCCGCACTCTTAACTGTTAAAAAATGCATGAAAGACTTGTATGACAAATAAAACCAATTCGTAGCTCACAAATGCATGATCAAAGATAAACATAAACTGAATTCAACACACATGCACATGCCACTCTTAGGGTACGCCTCACTGGTTGCCTCGACGTGGTCATCAAGTATAGGGTGTTTTAGAGGTCGCCCTCCTGTCTAAAGATCCAGTTGCCTCGAAACGGTTGCCTCGGATAAAAAGGATCTAGGACATTAGGGTTACCGCTAAGGCGTCCTACTATTGCTTTGGTGACCACATTGTCCCTAATAATCGAATTGACCCGAATATCTCCAACGACGGTGCTACCTACTTTTCAATAGTGGGATAGTACTGTCTAAAGGACTCTTACACAGCCTAATTCCTTAGAGTAGGTAGATTTCTCCTGGGTACTTGCTCTTTCAAAAACAAAAACAAAATTTTCGCACTCACACTTTCAAAAAGTTTTCAAACAAATACTTCATACACTCTTGAGGACTGATACAAGAGTTACCTAGAAGTTTTTTTCAAACTAAACTTTTTCAAAACCCACATACACTTGAAAAGCAAACAATTTTTGAAAACATAGTGAGCAAGTACCTAAGAGCACGTGGATAACCACGGATAGAAAGGGTGCTAACACCTTCCCTTTCTATAAATCTACCTCCCGAACCGAGAAACATTCTCGAATAAGGAATTTTGCTGTGCTTTTGTCCTTTCCATGTTGGAGAACATAAAAGACAGTGGCGACTCTTGCTTACTGCGACATTTCGCGAACCAGCTAAAAAACAATCAGTTTTATTTCCACCGATCACAGAACTGGCGACTCTGCTGGGGACATTTATAAGTGAGGTGTACCTTAGGATTAGACCACTCTTATGTTTTCAATTGCTTGCTTTGCTTGATTTAATATTATGGGTCTGTCTTGGAGTTTCATAGATCCTAACCCAGATCTGGGGGATACCTTTTAGAAAGTAGCAACAAACTGTGAGGGAACTGTGCGGGGTATACCGACACGGTTGAAGGAGTTTGCTACGTTGATATGGCACTTTGGTGAGTACCGGTAACCCTTGAGTCAAGTCAAGGAGAGTACGGGGCCGCTGTGTGGTGTCGTGAAGCATCAACTGACCTTAGGAACCTTACTTGACCATCCTGGCCTCTTTAGGGGTAGTGAGATGACCGACTTTGGTGCAGTCCGAAGTTGGTTGATACTCGATACTACACTCATTGAGGGTTGTTTTCTTGGAATATTTTGATCGCCAGTTCAGTGGCTAAATCAAAACAATGAACACAGAAAACAACCCAATGATTTTGAGCTCCTTAGAACCCAATTACTTTTGATAGGACAGGTTTTGAGCCCACCAACTTCAAGAGGGTAGTACCCCAAACTTCATGCCGGCCTAAACTCTAAGGGCTGTCTGGTGTGACTTGTGTGCCTTATCATGTTTGCTTTCTGTGAATACCTGTGGTGTGTCCTTATCATAACATCATAACATCATAAAGCATCATATGCATTTACTAACCACTTCAAGGGTTCGAATCTTCATCTTTGTTCTTGTTTTGTAGGACATGGAATCTCTCCGTAGAAAGACAATTCAGATCAACCTTGTAAGGGTCCCTCCTCAGCTTAAGGAGCTTACATCTAGGATTCCCGAGAACTCTTCCTTCAGTGAAAGGCATGGTAGACTCATCAGCTTGGTCAACACCAACATTGAAGAGGACATGGTGAAAGTGTTGTTCCAGTTCTTTGACCCTTTGCACCACTGTTTTACTTTCCCGGATTACCAGTTAGTACCTACCTTGGAAGAGTTTTCCCAGCTTCTGAAGATTCCTATCCTCAGTCAACTACCCTACAACGGTACGGAAAGGGAACCAAAACTTGAAGAGGTTGCTAAAGCATTATGCCTACAACCATCTGACATCAAGGGGCATTGGGAAACCAGAAGTGGTATCAAAGGATTCTTGGCAAAGTTCCTATTTGAGAAGGCCCAAGAATATTGGAATTCCCTTGACCTACAAGCCTTTGAAGAAGTTGTGGCACTCCTTGTCTATGGGTTGGTATTGTTCCCGAATTCGGATCAGCTTATAGATATCAATGCTGTCAAGATCTTCATGTCCAGGAATCCCATACCTACGTTGCTTGGGGACATCCTTCACTCATGTTACACTCGAACCATGAGAAAAAGAGGTGTTCTTATGTGCTGCACTCCTCTCCTGGCAAGGTGGTTTATTTCGCACCTTCCACAATCAGTTTTGAAGAACGAGCGGGGTTTGAGATGGTCACAACGATTAATGACTCTTACACATGCTGATATACATTGGTGTTCTCGGTCCAGAGAAAATGTCACTATCATTGATCGTTGCGGAGAGTTTCCTAATGTTCCTTTACTTGGAATTAGGGGGGGCATTACTTACAACCCGTGTCTGGCTTTGAGACAGTTTGGATATGCTCGGAGGGATGGCCCTCATGATATGTTGATTCCTGACATAGTTTTTGACTTCGACAATGATGCACAAGGACTTCGCCAGAGGTTTATCAGAGCTTGGAGGATGCCTAACAAGGTTGATAGTAAGACACTGGGGCACAAGAACTCCATCCCCCTGGAGCCTTATCTCAAGTGGGTACGAGCCCGCTCCCAGAAGCTGGTGATGCCATATCCTCATGTTCTCCCCGTGATCAAAGAGCCAGTTTTGGAAGGAGAGGTACCCTACACCATTCAACATCCTGACATGCCAACGTATTGGGAAGAAATACAAAAGAGCTGGATCCAACTCAAGGAAGAGCGGAATTCTCTTGAAACCAGTCTACATGCCAGTGAGAAGAAGGTTCTGGAGCTCACCCGCCTATTGCACGAGGAAAAGACTCTCAACACTTACATAGCTCCAAAGAGGATGCGCAATGTCTTTTGGGATTAAGTTTTGTAATGTTTTGCCCATGAGGCCCTAATGTACCAAACAGATTATTTCTTAATATAACGTGTGTTCTTTTTTGTCTACAACGAATTTGAACTTTCGAACCTTTGAATGCATTGCATAAACAACATATCATGCATCATATGCATAACAGGTACCCTTTTCTACATGTTGCTTAATCTTCTTCGCTGTTTATTTCAGCACTCAATCATCATGTCTTCCGAGCCTACTACCGAACAAGCTATCAAGGCCCTCCAGGCCCAGAACGCCCAGTTCCAGGAGCTGGTCATGAGCTTAGCCCAAGGGCAACAGGAGTTGAAGACTCTGCTCTTGAAGGAGAAGAAGAAGAAGAAAAAGAGGACTGTGCTGTTTAACACTGGACGGAGGTTTGGGAATACACTGCAGAATGAGGCTGATCAGGCTACTTCCTCTGCAGGGAAGGACAGCCCACCAGGGAGAGAGGTTCCTAGTCCTGTGGTCTCCGACAGCGAGACAGATTTCAATGATGAACAGTACCCTCCTGCTGAGGACAGGTACAAACAGCTGGAGGACGGGTTAAATGCCATGGAGATCCAATGCGTGCCTGGGTTGGATTTTAGAGATCTAGGTTTATATTCTGGGGTGGTGATCCCACACAAGTTCAAGGCGCCTGCCTTTGCGAAGTACGACGGGGCTTCCTGTCCTAAGCTGCACCTCCGTTCTTATGTAAGGAAGATCCAACCTTACACTGCAGACAAGAACCTATGGATCCATTTCTTCCAGGAGAGTCTTTCAGGGACTCAACTCGAATGGTTCTATCAGCTGGATGGAACCAATATTCGTAACTGGGAGGACTTGGCTACTGCATTTTATAAGCAGTATCAGTACAATTCCGACCTCGCTCCTACGCGTACCTAGCTCCAGGGTATGTCACTAGGAACGGGTGAAGGTTTTAAGGAGTACGCGCAAAAATGGAGGGACCTGGCTGGCAGGGTGCAGCCACCGTTGACTGACCGTGAACTCGTGGACATGTTCTTGGGGACCCTGTCTGGTCCATTCTTTAATCACCTGATTGGTAATTCCTCTGCTGGGTTTACAGACCTGATCCTGACTGGTGAGAGGATCGAAGCCGGTATCAAATCGGGGAAGATACAGAAAGGTTCCTCCTCGAGTACTGAAAAGAAGCCCTTCAAGAAGGAAGCTAGTGCTGTTTATGGTCCCAGAAGACAGAGTAAACCGGAACGCCGCCAAGCTGTCAACGCGGTGGTAATCTCAAAGCCTGCTGCTGCTCCTCAGCAATACAACCAACCAAGGGGTGAGAGACCTAAAAGGTAGTACACTCGGCTCAGTATGACCCTCTCTCAGATATTGCCGCAACTGCTATCAACCAATCTGGTAACTGTCAAAGAAGCTCCGAAAGTAGTGAACACAACCTCTCCAAAGTACAACCCCAACGCCCGTTGCGCTTACCACTCTGATAGCCCGGGGCATTCTACCGATGATTGTTGGGATCTAAGGAATAAGGTTCAGGACCTTATTGATGCTAAGGAAATACAGTTTGAGGCGCCCGAAAGGCCCAATGTTGTGACTGCTCCCATGCCCCAGCATGGAGTGAATGCTGTGGAAGAATACCCGTATGTAGCCTCTGTGGATGAGATTGTTACTCCGTTATTGACTGTCAAAAGGAACCTGTTGCTAGCCGGTTTTTTTCCGGGATGTAGTAAAGGTTGCCTTCTTTGTTCTGTTTCACCTGCTGGTTGTCCTTTGTTGAAGTCAGGTATCCAAAGCCTGATGGATAATAAAGAGATCTTGTTCGAAAAGATTGCTGTTCCTGCTATCCGTACCGAAGAAGTTTCTATTGTCACTATATTCAACAACCCTCCTAAGGCTCCTTCAAAGAAGCCTGTCAAAATCATGTCTACACAGAAGATTTCTCCTATCATCATTACTGTTCCGGGGCCCCTCCCATACACATCTGACAAAGCGGTCCCGTGGCACTATGGGGCAGATGTTTATGTTCTTTGAGTAAAATAAGAGTTTAATACTAGTACCGGTGTCAGCAACATCACCGGGCCTGCCAAGGTTACTCGTAGTGGTAAGCTGTTCTCACCAGATATTGCGCCACCAACAATTTAGAGACCTCTTGTCATCACACCTGCAAGTGTGCCCACTTCCCTGACTGACCAAGTTCCTGTTCCTACCCCTGCTGCCGAGTTATCTGACGCTCGGGGCAAAGGGATTGCTACTGATGTGCCTGCCCGGACGGAGGCACCGAAGACCAATGTTGAAGCTTCCAAGCAAGAGATGAAAGAGATCCTCAAAATTATTAAGAAGAGTGATTTCAACGTAGTTGAGCAGCTAGGGCACACCCTCTCTAAGATTTCTATGCTATCACTGCTGTTGTGTTCAGAGGCCCATGCCAAGGCCCTGATTTCCTTCCTGAAGATGACCCATGTGCCACAAGAAACGTCTGCTGATCAATTTACCGATTATGTGGCCAACTTGACTGCTGATAATGGGTTGGGTTTCTCTGACGCCGATCTGACTGCCAAAGGAAAGAACCATAACGATGCCCTGCATGTCTCCATTGAATGCAGGGGCACTACTCTTGCCCATGTGTTGGTAGACACCGGTTCTTCGTTGAACGTATTACCCAAGAAGGCCCTAGACAGGTTGGATTGTGAGGGTTTAGAGCTCAAGCCTAGTAACATTGTGGTCCGGGCCTTTGACGGATCGAAAAGGATGGTACACGGGGAAGTTAACATTCCAATCAGAGTTGGCTCTCAAGTTTTTGATTCAACATTCTATGTGATGGACATCCGGCCATCCTATTCTTGTTTGCTGGGTCGTCCATGGATCCACAAGGCTGGAGCTGTGACCTCCATATTACATCAGAAGCTTAAGTACCCGGTCCGAGGGAAGATTGTTACAGTGCAGGGGGAGGAGGAATATATGGTCAGCCACCTCAACTCGTTCCGGTACGTAGAGATGGATGGGGAGTTCATTGAAACCCCCTTTCAACACTTTGAAGAGGTGCCTCAAACATTGGCAGCAGCAGAGACTGTGACTGAAGAGGGTTCTCCTTTGAAGATGGCCTCCTTAAAGGATGCCGGGCTGTGATTGAGAGGGGTGAGTGTGCAAACTGGGGCCGACTTCCTGATTTCACTCCAAAGACTGACAAGTTTGGTTTGGGTTTCACTGCAGAAGCTCAGAGGGATGTCCGTAAAGCAAGGATTGGAAGACCTCCTGTGTTCATCACCAACCCGGGAGTAAATGCTATTGAAGACGAAGTGGAGGAATCTGAATTTGACAGCTGGATCTAACCAACAACCAACGGTGGACCAAGCAACTGGATTGCAAAAGAATTTACACCTATTACTTTTGTCACTCAGTAATGAACTCCTTTGTTTTGAATTTGTAACAAACAATAATTTGAAACTTTATGGCCCGGTGTCTTACCCAGGGCACCGTGGCTTCATTTGTGAGGGATTTTGTGTGTCACTTTCATATATCATTAATAAAAGCATTGGACGTTTTTTACATTTCAAATCTTGCGCTCCTTTTCTTTCTTTATTATATATTGCAAAACAGCTATATTTACACACACTCACTTATACAGGTTCCAATCCACTCTGGATCTCACTGGTAACGACTCTGCTACTGCCAGTTATGACTTCGAAAATCCGATCAACTTAGCCGAAGACGAAGGTGAAGATGATTGTGAAGTGCCTGGTGAGCTTGCAAGACTGCTACTCCAGGAAGAGAGGGCCATTCAGCCACATGAAGAGCCAGTGGAAACGGTAAATCTGGGTACTGAGACAGACAGAAAGGAAGTCAAGATTGGTGCCAATCTAGAGCTCAGTGTGAAACAACGGTTGATTCAGATGCTGCATGACTATGTGGAAATCTTTGCCTAGTCTTACGAAGACATGCCTGGGTTGGATACCGACATTGTGGTTCATCACCTGCCTACCAAGGAAGACTGCCCTCCGGTTAAACAGAAGGTCCGCCGTATGCGTCCAGAGATGTCCGAGAAAATCAAAGCTGAGGTTATGAAACAATTTGATGTCGGGTTTCTAGCAGTGACTTCTTACCCTCAGTGGGTTGCCAACGTGGTTCCAGTGCCAAAGGAAGATGGTAAGGTCCGAATGTGTGTTGATTACAGGGATTTGAACAGGGCGAGCCCCAAGGATGACTTCCCTCTACCTCACATTGACGTTCTGGTTGACAATACTGCTCAGCATAAGGTATTCTCCTTTATGGATGGGTTCTCAGGTTATAATCAGATCAAGATGGCTCCTGAAGACATGGAGAAGACCACTTTTGTTACTCAGTGGGGCACCTTTTGCTACAAGGTCATGCCATTTGGGTTGAAGAATGCTGGGGCAACCTACCAACGTGCCATGGTTGCTTTGTTTCATGACATGATCCATCATGAGATAGAAGTATATGTCGACGATATGATTGCAAGGTTCCAAACTGAGGAAGAACACCTTGACCATCTACAGAAGCTGTTTGACCGTCTGAAGTTGTACAAGCTGAGGTTGAACCCGAACAAGTGCACCTTCGGGGTGAGATCTGGAAAACTGCTAGGCTTCGTCGTAATCGACAAAGGTATTCA
The DNA here is from genome assembly GCA_948472305.1 of Vicia faba. Classification (NCBI taxonomy): domain Eukaryota; kingdom Viridiplantae; phylum Streptophyta; class Magnoliopsida; order Fabales; family Fabaceae; genus Vicia; species Vicia faba. The sequence continues at coordinate 751,309,645 of OX451739.1, forward strand.
AGTGGACCCTGCCAAAGTGAAAGCCATACAGGAGATGCCAACTCCCAAGACAGAAAAAGAAGTCAGAGGCTTTCTAGGACGGCTGAACTACATCGCCCGATTCATCTCGCACCTAACTGCTACCTGTGAACCAATCTTCAAGATGCTGAAGAAAGATCAAGTAGTACGTTGGAACGATGAATGTCAGGCCGCTTTCGACCGAATCAAAGAGTATCTCCAAGAACCACCCATTCTTATGCCGCCGGTTGAAGGGAGACCTCTAATCTTATACTTGACAGTACTGGACAACTCAATGGGGTGTGTGCTGGGGCAGCATGACGAGTCTGGCCGAAAAGAGCACGCTATTTATTACCTTAGCAAAAAGTTTACCGACTGTGAGACCCGATACTCACTGCTCGAGAAAACTTGCTGCGCTTTGGTATAGGCTGCTCGCCGGTTGAGACAGTATATGCTGACTCACACTACTCTGTTGGTTTCAAAAATGGATCCAATCAAGTACATATTCGAAAAGCCTGCTCTGTCCGGAAGAATAGCAAGATGGCAGATGATCTTGACAGAATATGACATCCAGTACACGACTCAAAAAGCAATCAAGGGAAGTGTATTGGCAGACCATTTGGCACACCAGGCAGTGGATGACTACCAATCTATGAACTTTGAATTTCCAGACGAGGATATCATGGTAGTAACTGATTGTGAAGTACCTGGACCGGATGAAGGACCTGAGGAAGGATCCCGATGGTCTATGCACTTTGACGGAGCCTCAAACTCTTTGGATAACGGTGTCGGCGCTGTGATCATATCTCCAAAAGGCACTCATACTCCACTCACTGCCCGACTATGTTTCAACTGCACCAACAACATGGCAGAGTATGAAGCGTGCATCATGGGTCTTCAAGCTGCAATTGACTTAAGGATCAAGTTTCTGAGTGTCTTCGGAGATTCCGCTCTCGTGATCAATCAGATCAAAGGCGAGTGGGATACGAAACACCCAAATCTTATTCCTTACAAAGAGTATGTGTTGACGTTGATTCCCCACTTCGAGGAGATAACTTTTGAACACTTCCCAAGAGAGGAGAATCAGTTGGAGGACGCGCTGGCTACGATGTCTTCTATGTTCAAAGTCAAATGGGACAACGAGGCTCCCCGGATCATTATCTGGAAATTGGACGAACCTGCATATTGTTGTGATCTTGAGGCTGAAGTGGTAACTGCAAAACCTTGGTATCATGAAGTGAAGAGGTACTTGGAAGCTCAAGAATACCCCGAGGGTGCGTCTGTTAACGACAAGAAGTTTCTGAGAAGGTTCGCGGAAAAATTCTTCCTCAGCAACGACATTCTTTACAAGCGAAACCATGATTCAACCTTACTGCGTTGTGTGGATAAGACTGAAGCAGAAAGAATCATGGCAGAGCTGCATGAGGGTACTTTCGGGACACATTCCAGTGGACATACCATGGCAAAGAAAATCCTTCGGGCAGGATATTTCTGGTCCACAATGGAAGCCGACTGTTACCAACATTCTCGGACGTGTCACAAATGCCAGATTTACGCTGATAAGGTGCACGTTCCTCCAGTTCCTCTGAACGTCTTTACAGCACCTTGGCCTTTTGCAATGTGAGGCATTGATATGATTGGTGAGATCAGACCTACGGCATCCAACGGGCATCGCTTCATCCTAGTAGAAATTGATTACTTCACGAAGTAGGTCGAAGCAGCTTCCTATGCTACCGTAACCAAGAACGTCGTGGCACGGTTCATTCGGCACAACCTGATCTGTCGATACGGTGTCCCGGAAAGGATCATTACGGATAATGGTACCAATCTTAACAACAAAATGATCACTGAGCTCTGCGAGCAATTCAAGATACAGCACCACAACTCTTCTCCTTACCGGCCGAAGATGAACGGGGCTGTAGAAGCGGCGAATAAGAATATCAAGAAGATTGTGCAGAAGATGACAGTGACCTACAAAGATTGGCACGAGATGCTACCGTTTGCTCTTCATGGATACCGTACCTCAGCACGGACGTCAACAGGGGCAACACCCTTTTCCTTGGTTTATGGCATGTAGGAAGTCTTGCCTATTGATGTCCAGATACCCTCTCTCCGGATAATGAAGGATGCAGGTTTGAACGAAGATGACTGGATCCAGACTCGACTTGATCAATTAAATCTAATCGATGAAAAGAGACTCACTGCTATTTGTCATGGTCAAACGTACCAAAAACAGATGATCAGGGCATTTAACAAAAAAGTCAGACAACAAGAGTATCAAGTCGGAGACCTGGTAATCAAGCGCATCATTCTTCCTCAAAGTGATCCCAGGGGCAAATGGACCCCTACGTACGAAGGGCCATTTGTGGTTAAACATATCTTCTCAGGAGGAGCCATGATTCTAACCACCATGGATGGTGACGACCTTCCTCACCCCGCCAATGCAGACATAGTAAAAAGATACTACGAATGAATTAAAGACCCGCTAGGTTGACACACCTAGGCAAAAATAAGGGCTTCCCGACGAACCAAAAGGGTTCAGGCAAAAATAAGGGATGAAATGAAAAAAATCTGTACACCCGGCAAGTCGAAAACCTGAAAAGGCGGCTTGGGCAAAAACGGGTATCCCGGTAGACTGAAAACCCGAAAGGGCGGTCCAGGAAAAAGTTAGGGATAAAGCGTAATACAATGTCTCATTGGATCACCTTGCATCCAGAATCTGGTATCAACTATCAGGTTCAAACGACATCGATCAATCAGCATCATCTTCAACTGAGCAGCAAAGTGATGAGACGCTTGAAGACATAAAGGCGATAGCAGAGTTGAAACCCAGTGGGATTATTTTTCACATAGCTATTTTGTTTTCCTTTTCACAAAATGTATAAACTCTGTTGTTCGGCGGCGTTCTCTTACTAGGACGTCAGCCTCTTGTACACAAAACGCCTATTTAAAGGCAAAATTCAAAATCAATACAAATTCACTTTCCCATACAAATTGCCAATTGTTTTTCCTTTTTCTGTTTTGTCTTGCGAAGAACGTCCAATGTTCATTTTTGATATATGCATTTGACATTAATTTCTAATCATAAATATTTGCATGCGAAACAAAGGACTAATTACAGGTGACATCAGAAACAGGGGCAATAATGAGTTGTCTAAGCGATCTAGTTGCTCTGTCCACCAAGGTACTAAGGTAAGTTCGGCTGAAGAATGTAACCAGGATACCCCCACTCCCTGCGGAGTAAGACAAGATTCAACAACACTCTCCCTGAGCAGAGTTGGTCTCCCGTCAGTCCTAACAAGGCACAATATCTCCAGCAAGTCAGCGGTACTCTCCCCAAGCAGAGTTAGTCTACGGACAGCCTTAAGGAAGTTGGGTATCCCCAGAAAATCTCAATATTCCCCCAGCGGAGTATACATATGTTCCTAAGCAAGCATCCCCGGCAGTCTTAATATAAGATTGTTCCCCGGCGGAATACAAGACACCCCAGTGGAACCATTCCCCAGTACAATTCAAAATTTTCCCCAGGAGAGTTGAATTATCCTCCCCAGTAGATTCTGGAATCTTATCCCCAGTAGATTCTGGAAGCTTATCCCCTGCAGAGTACGAACGCATCTCCCCGGCTCTATTCAAAGGTTATTCCCCACCAGAGCTTATAACTGGGTTATCCTCAGCTAATTACCACGGAAAGATCGTCCTCAGCGAAGTTCTTCCTATCCCCCAGCGGAGTTCATCAAATCCTCAACAAAACTTATCAACAGGAATCCCCAGCAGAGTTACCATCAAATCCTCAGCGAAGTATCTCTCCCACAGAGTAATTCCCCGCAGAGTAATCTCTCCAACAAGTTTATTCCCCAACGGAGTCATCTTCTCCTACCGGTTCATTCTTGCAATCATCATCCCCCGGCGGAAACGAAGAACTCTACTCTTCAACATCAGCCCAGGATTTAACTTCCCGGCATTCGTCAAGGATTTATTTTCCTAGACGAAAATACATTCATAAACATTTCACATTTCATACATCCTTCTTACATACATAATGCATGCATATACGCATCACATCACACGATCTCACTTATTTTTGAGAACATCATGACATCATGCATTTCATACATCATGACATTGCATACAACTAATGTTCTGCCTTTTCAGGAAAAAGGTCAATCCAAAGATGATTACTATCAACTGTCCCAATTCCAGATTCGATTCCTGTATCTAGCCATGGCATATCTGTGAGTAACTGATTGTAGATTCGACACCTGTATCCGGCCAGGGCATGTCTGCATGAAGAGTTTAGAGATTCGATTCATGTATCCAGCCAGGGCATATCTGTAGACAACCAATTCCAGGTATCTAGCCAGGGCATATCTGTGAGTAACTGATTGTAGATTCGATACATGTATCCAGCCAGGGCATGTCTGCATGAAGAGTTTAGAGATTCAATTCCTGTATCCAGCCAGGGCATATCTGTAGACGACCAATTCCAGATTCGATTCCTGTATCTAGCCAAGGCATATCTGTGAGTAACTGATTGTAGATTCGATACCTGTATCCAGCCAGGGCATGTCTGCATGAAGAGTTTAGAGATTCGATTCCTGTATCCAGCCAGGGCATATCTGTAGACCACCAATTCCAGATTCGATTCCTGTATCTAGCCAGGGAATATCTATGAGTAACTGATTGTAGATTCGATTCCTGTATCCAGCCAGGGCATGTCTGCATGAAGAGTTTAGAGATTCGACTCCTGTATCCAGCCAGGGCATATCTGTAGACGACCAATTCCAGATTCGATTCCTGTATCTAGCAAGGGCACATCTGTGAGTAACTGATTGTAGATTCGACACCTGTATCCGGCCAGGGCATGTCTGCATGAAGAGTTTAGAGATTCGATTCCTGTATCCAGACAGGGCATATCTGTAGACAACCAATTCCAGATTCGATTCCTGTATCTAGCCAGGGCATATCTGTGAGTAACTGATTGTAGATTCGATACCTGTATCCAGCCAGGGCATGTCTGCATGAAGAGTTTAGAGATTCGATTCCTGTATCCAGCCAGGGCATATCTGTAGACGACCAATTCCAGATTCGATTCCTGTATCTAGCCAGGGCATATCTGTGAATGATTGATTGTGGATTCGATACCTGTACCCAGCCAGGGCATGTCTGCATGAAGAGTTTAGAGATTCGATTCCTGTATCCAGCCAGGGCATATCTGTAGACGACCAATTCCAGATTCGATTCCTGTATCCAGCCAGGGCATATCTGTGAGTAACTGATTGTAGATTCGATACCTGTATCCAGCCAGGGCATGTCTGCATGAAGAGTTTAGAGATTCGATTCCTGTATCCAGCCAGGGCATATCTGTAGACGACCAATTCCAGATTCGATTCCTGTATCTAGCCAGGGCATATCTGTGAATGATTGATTGTGGATTCGACACTTGTATCCAGCTAGGGCATGTCTGCATGAAGAGTTTAGAGATTCGACTCCTGTATCCAGCCAGGGCATATCTTTAGACGACCAATTCCAGATTCGTTACATGTATCTAGCCAGGGCATATCTACATTAAGAGATTGAAGATCAACACCTGTAACAGGCTAGGAAATTATCTTTCTTTCTCAAAGTACACAAGTTCTCGCTAAGGAATCTCTTATGCGATCGACACCCCTAGATGGCATCTTTAAGCCCATCTCCACAGCTATCCATTACATTTCCAAATGGCATCTATAAGCCCATTCCCGACAAGTTTCTGTCACGTCTACAGATGGCATCTATAAGCCCATCCTCCTATCCACCATCTTTCCAAATGGCATCTGTAAGCCCATTCCCTACATCACACTGCTGATACTCCACTATGCGAGTGCAAATTTCTGGGCACTCTAGTGTTCAATCATCTTCCACCTTCGGATCACGAAGGGCACGCAAGCCAATCTACATACTCAGGTCTAAGAAGATTGAACAGGGGCAACTGTTGTACCCCAAAATTTTCCCTCCCATATTCTTCAAAGTTTTGACAAGCATCATCTCAATTTGCTCAAGTCTACTCAAGGGTTGCACAGTCAAACCATCCTCCTAAGCCAGTCAAAATTAGGGTTTTTGTTCTTGCAAGGAAGTTGAGGTTTTCAAGGGCTCAATCAAGTCCCATAGGCCTATACACATTGTCAAGCATCTACATGCCAAGTTTCAAGGCTCACAGGGTCAGGTTGCACAGTCAAAAGCCCTATTTGGTTCACAATCAACTGTAGGGGCAAAATGGTCATTTTACAGTCAAAAGTCAAAATTTTTGGTCAACATCTTATTTTGAAGCCACAATCATCATTTTATCAAGTCTTGATCATGATTCCACAAGCATGGCTCAAAAATCATCAAGATGCAAAAGTTTCCATTTTTGGACAGCTGAAAAGTCAACTGTAACTTGACCAAGGCATAACTTTTTCATGGTTCATCATAAAAATCCCATCCAATGATCATTTTGAAGGGGAGGACATTTTCTACAACTCATCTTCACATTCCAAGTCCAAGAAATGCTCTCACAAAAAGTTATTAATTTCTACATTATAGATCATTTTCAAAAGTCAACAAAAAGGCATTTTAAGTCAAAGACCATAACTTGAGATTGGTAAATCCAAATGACATGGGACCAAAGGCATTGGTTAGAGGACTTCAAGACCTTTCCAAAATGTCCAAGAACATGTTCATATGGTCAAAATTGAGCAATATATGCATTGGAGAAGTTGGGAAATTTTTGGGAATGTGCAAAAGTCAACTATCCTTGAAACTTCAATTTTTGACAAAAGGGCCCACTTTCTTCCACTTGATTCAGCCTTGTCATGCCATACATGTGTCCCATGCTTAATTTCAAGATCAAACATTTATTTTTCTATTTTATTTAATTTTTATTGATTTAATTAATTTTAAATCTATAATAATTCAAATAAAATCAAAAAAATTAATGGAATAGCATCTTTTGGTTTGAATAGCTTTTATGTGTCATATGCCAGCTACCAAATTCGTGCCAAGCCATTTTGAGCATAAAATCATGGTTTTGCTTCAAGTATGGAAAGGTTCTTTAATGGTGGTCAACAAGAATCCAAAACTTAATTGCACAAGGATACAAGCCTAGCTGCTGACCTAATTCCATTTACACATACATAAGAAAGCGTGCCAAACCTAATTCAGAACGTAGAGAGTGCACAAACGGCCAGAGCAAAAGTAAAAAAATTGTCAAAAAGTGTGAGATCAAAGACATAGTTGCAGACATTTCCAGATCAAACTAAGCACGTGGCCCTCTTCCTTGCCATCCCCTGAAGCTAAGGCGATCACAAACGCATCCTAAGACCACCTATCAAGCACTGTAAGTTCTTCCAAACTCACCCCTGTACACGACACTTGAACTCTCTATTCTTGCATTGTTTCTCAAAAATATTGGCATAATCATGTTGCTTGTTTGATTCCTGACGTAACTGCATTATTCAATTCCATTTTTATGCCTTGTATGACAAAACCCGTGCCTAGGGTTTGTATATGTTGTTTTTAGGCGTTTGGTTTTCAGGAGAAATCAGGACAAACCATAAGCATAGATGTGATCAGGAGACATGGACGATCCTGACCATGGGTTTGGATGGCGTTTTTGAAGCCTAAGGATGATTTTAGGAAAGGCCTATGAAATTTCCTGCGGATAAAATCCGCAGGTAAAAAACCTGCAATTTTGATGAAGAAGATGATTAGGTGTTGCAGCGTGATTGGCCCTTTTTAAATAACGCGCGTTATATTTTTTTTCCAGGGCGTTGTTTGATTCACTAATATAATATCCAGTTATTATTATTATTTCAATTGGTACAGTTGACTCAGTGGCTAAGGCGTGCAGGCTTTGAACGCTGGGACCTGGGTTCGAATCCCAGGTCCCCCATAATTTCCATGTTGTTTTTCTTCACATAATTGTGTGCAGGCTTCAAAGAATAAGCCCATCATGCGCCTTACTCATCCAAACGCCAAGTGGCCACCCAGGTGCATCCCAAGGCCAGAGATGGAGGATCATGGTGTTCCTCAGTCAACCATGCGCATAGCTGATTCTAAAAGTCAACAGGGCTTATTCTTAATGGGCTCAGATTGCCAATACACCCTTAATTCTGGCCCAAACCCCCCCTTTTGGGTTTGCATTTCTTTTTTATTTTATTTTCTCTCTTTCATTTGCTTTATTTATTTTATTGTTTTTTTAATTACTAACCATTAGATTAATTAGCATTTTCATAATAAATTTATAAAAACTAAAAAATGTAAAAAAATTATTTTTATTAATTTCACTTAGGTTTAATTATTTTGTAAATAAATACTAACTTAAATTAATTTAGTTTAATTAGGTTTAAATTTTAATTTTATTTTTACAATAAATAAAATTATTTAGACTTAGGTTTTTCTTTTGACACTTTTAATTTCCTCTTTTTATCTTATTTCATTAAAAATATAAAAATACAAAAACATTTTTTCTTTTAATAAATAAATTAATTAGTAATTAGTTTTAATTTTGATTAATTGCAAAAAGGACAAACTCAATTCTTTTCTCAAAAGGGTCAAAACCCTAGGACGTTCCCGATTCAATATTTCGCGCGCGTATTTATTATTTAATTCATTATCTTGTATCTGTTCAGGAAATGTAATAGTTAATTAGATTTTATCGCTTATTTACTTTTCTCGCACTTTATTTCCAAACGGGTTTTTGTTTTTGGCGATGTATAGACCCGCGCCTTGTAATAGCCAAATTTACATTTCCACAATTTATTTTTCGCACTCTTAACTGTTAAAAAATGCATGAAAGACTTGTATGACAAATAAAACAAATCCGTAGCTCACAAATGCATGATCAAAGATAAACATAAACTGAATTCAACACACATGCACATGCCACTCTTAGGGTACGCCTCACTGGTTGCCTCAACGTGGTCATCAAGTATAAGGTGTTTTAGAGGTCGCCCTCCTGTCTAAAGATCCAGTTGCCTCGAAACGGTTGCCTCGGATAAAAAGGATCTAGGACATTAGGGTTACCGCTAAGGCGTCCTACTATTGCTTTGGTGACCACATTGTCCCTAATAATCGAATTGACCCGAATACCTCCAACGAAGGTGCTACCTACTTTTCAATAGTGGGATAGTACTGTCTAAAGGACTCTTACACAGCCTAATTCCTTAGAGTAGGTAGATTTCTCCTGGGTACTTGCTCTTTCAAAAACAAAAACAAAATTTTCGCACTCACACTTTTAAAAAGTTTTCAAACAAATACTTCATACACTCTTGAGGACTGATACAAGAGTTACCTAGAAGTTTTTTTCAAACTAAACTTTTTCAAAACCCACATACACTTGAAAAGCAAACAATTTTTGAAAACATAGTGAGCAAGTACCTAAGAGCCAGTGGATAACCACGGATAGAAAGGGTGCTAACACCTTCCCTTTCTATAAATCTACCTCCCGAACCGAGAAACATTCTCGAATAAGGAATTTTGTTGTGCTTTTGTCCTTTCCATGTTGGAGAACATAAAAGACGGTGGCGACTCTTGCTTACCGCGACATTTCGCGAACCAGCTAAAAAACAGTCAGTTCTATTTCCACCGATCACAGAAGGGCTTTTGATGGGTCGAAGAGAATGGTGCACGGGGAGGTGGACATCCCTTTCAAGGTGGGTTCTCAGACTTTTGGGTCTACCTTCTATGTGATGGACATCAGGCCATCATATTCTTGTTTGTTGGGTCGTCCTTGGATCCACGAGGTTGGGGCAGTTACTTCCACACTACACCAAATGCTGAAGAATCCAGTAAAAGGGAATATTGTCATTGTGCAGGGTGAAGAGGAGTATATGGTGAGCCACCTCAATTCCTTCCGCTACATAGAGATGGACGGGGAATTCATATAGACTCCTTGTCAGAACTTCGAAGAGGTCCCTCGGATCTTGGCATCGACTGAAACTACTACCAGCAGCAAACCTCCTCTGGAGATGGCTTCTATTAAGGATGCCAAGGCCGTGGTTGAAGAAAGTGGATGTACCAATTGGGGTCAGCTCCCTGATTTCACTCACAAAACTGACAAGTTTGGTTTGGGCTTTACTACAGGGGCTCAAAGGGCTGTTCGACGCACTTGGGCTAGAAGACCTCCCCTATGCATCAGTAATTGTGATCGGTGGAAATAGAACTGACTGTTTTAAAGCTGGTTCGCGAAATGTCGCGGTAAGAAAGAGTCGCCACCGTCTTTTATATTCTCCAACAAGGAAAGGACAAAAGCACAGCAGAATTCCTTTTCGAGATGTTTCTCGGTTCGGGAGGTAGATTTATAGAAAGGGAAGGTGTTAGCACCCTTTCTATCCGTGGTTATCCACGGGCTCTTAGGTACTTGCTCATTATGTTTTCAAAAAATTGTTTGCTTTTCTTGTGTTTGTGGGTTTGAAAAAGTTTCGTTTGAAAACTTCTAGGTAACTCTTGTATCAGTCCTCAAGAGTGTATGAAGTGTTTGTTTGAAAACTTTTTAAAAGTGTAGGTGCGAAAAGGTTTTTGATTTGTTTTTGAAGAGAGCAAGTATCCATGAGTCGTCTACCTACCCTAAGGAATTAGGCTGTGTAAATGTCCTTAAGGTAGTGCCATCCCACCATTGAGAGGTAGGTAGCACCACGGTTGGAGGTGTTCGGGTCAATTCGAGTGTAGGGACAGTGTGGTCACCGAAGCAACAGTAGGACACCTTAGAAGCTACCCTTATGTCCTTGATCCTTTTTTAATCTGAGGCAACTGTTTCGAGGCAACTGTTTCGAGGCAACTGGATCATGGACATAAGGACCGCTAAAACGTCCTATACTTGACGACCACGTTTCGAAGGCAACAGGTGAGGCGTACCCTAGAAGTGGTGTGTGTATTTGTGTGTTGTTTTCATGTTATGTTTTATCTTTGATCAGGGTATTGTGAGCTACGCATTGTTTTTAATTGACATACATGCTTTCATGCAAGTTTAGCAGTTAGGAGTGCGGAAAATTAAAAGACGGAAATATAAAAGCTACGCTATTACAAGGCGCGGGTCTATACATCGCCAAAATACAAAGACCCGTTTTTGATAAAAGATGCGAAAAGTAAAAGATACCTAATTACTATTACATCCGGAAAGCAGTTACATAATAATCGATAAGAAAAATAATGCGCGAAATAGAAATTAAAATTGAACGTCCGAGGGTTTTGACCCTTTGCTTGAAATCAAATTAAATTAACGCCTAATTAATTATTTAATTAAAGAAAGGTGTTTTTTGTGTTTATGATAATAAAGAAAATTAAAATCAAGATGAAACCCTAATTCTATATATTTTAATTATTAAAGAAAATGTCAAAGTTAGGCTAATTAACTAAATTATTTAATTTACATGTTTATTTACAAAAATATTAATAATAATAAATAATGATGAAAATAATTAATTAAGAAAAATGTCAAAACCTAATTCTACATATTTTTTATTTATTAAGAAAAAGTGTTAAAATTAAAACCTAAATTAACTAAATTAATTGTTAGTTATTTATTTACAAAAAATAGGTTAGTGATGAAATTGATAATAATTAAATATGAAACATTTTTTGGTTTATGATTGTTTATTATGAAAAATTATTTTATGGTGAAAAAACAATTAAAACATTAAAAGAATTAGAAAAGAAAATCAAATAAAATTAAAAAAAAAAGCAAACCAAAGGGGTTATCAGGCCCAGAATGGAGGTTAATTGTGCAATTCTGGCCCATTAGACAGAGGCCTCGTTTGACTTTCCAGATTGAGTGCATGCTGTTGACTGGAGTGCACCATAGAATTCACCTTCTGGCCTTCAGATTGCTCATCCAGGCCACTTGGCAAGCACAGGCGCGGGGCTCATGGTAGGCCATTGAACGAGGCGCTGCACTAGAAGACATTAAAACGAAAGTCATGAATTATGTGGGGGGACCTGGGAATCGAACCCAGGTCCTAGTGCTTGCAGGACACGTTGCCAACCAGCTGAGCTATGATGCACATTTATACATATAATGGATAGTAAATATAATATACAAAGAAAGCCAGTTATGCTGAAACCTAAAAAAAACGCGCTAATATTTGAACTCCCCAATTATGTAATGCCACGCATGCTTCTTCTTCGTTTGCCCTGCAAAATATGAAACAAGTAGCGGGGGTTTTAAACCCCCACAAACTAAAAGTCCTGAAAATAGCTATTAGAAGAGGAGGAAATATAAAAAGGGCGCGAGGGTATCATTTGATTCGCCTTGCTGCAACGATTCTGTCCATATAGGTTTGGAAGTCCAATTTTTCCATAAAAGGAAAGCCCTAATTTGGATGTTCTGAAAACCTAATATTCTTCAATGGTGGATTTTGATTTAGGCAACATTAGCACAATTCAGTTATACCAAAAGCTTCAGGGAGATGTCAGTAGTGTAAATCAATGAATAAAACATATGAATGATGCATAGAAATCATGTTTCGATTATCAAAACATTCGTTCAAACCATAACCATATTTTACCGTTTCTTTGAGTATGAGGACCTGTTCTTGATGCCAATAGCTTCCTAGCAATGTCAGTAATGTGTTGGAATAGACTTTAGGCCTTGAATTATCCTGCAACTATGAAATCAGTTTCAAGCTTTTTCTCTATTTTTTGCAAATTGGTTATGAGTTTGTGAGCAGCTTTTTCGTGTCTTTCTCAGTAGGGTTTCCTTGTGCATATGTATGTGAATGATTCTAGGTCAAAACCTTGGCCCAAAAGTCCATGAATTGATGTTTCATATCTTTGATTTCCATCATATATTTTTCAATCTTTTTTCATTGAAACCTTTGCCAATTATGGATGATTTTCCTTTTTTGAATGTGAAACGACTTGGCCAGCTTGCCCTAGTTTGATTTGCTGCACAAAAGATCTACAAAATCATATCTTTGAATTTTCTTATAATAAAAACTAATTAAATGAATTAATTTAAATATAAATCCAATTAATTAATTAAAAATAAGAAAATAAATTATTTTGAGCTCAATGGGTCGTGCATAGGCTTTGGGTAATGATTCAAGGAAGAATTTGAGGCCCATTAGAAAATTTGAAGCTTTTTAGGCAAAGTTAACTTTTGAAAGTTCCCAAATATTTCCCAACTTCTCCAATGCATATCTTGCTCAATTTTGAAGCTATGATCATGTTCTTGGACATTTTGGAAAGGTCTTGAAGTCCTCTAACCAATGTCTTTGGTCCCATGTCATTTTGATTTACCAATATAAAGTTATGGTATTTGACTTAAAGTGCCTTTTTGTTGACTTTTGAAAATGACCTATAATGTTGAAATTGATAACTTTTTGTGAGAGCATTTCTTGGACTTGGAATGTGAAGATGAGTTGTAGGAAATGTCATACTATTAAAAATGAGCTTTGGATGAGATTTTTCTGATAAACCATGAAGAAGTTATGCCTTGGTCAATTTGCAGTTGACTTTTCAACTGTCCAAAAATAGAAACTTTTGCATCTTGAGACTTTTTGAGCCATGCTTGTGGAATCATGATCAAGAATTGATCAAATGATGATTGTGGCTTCAAAATAAGATGTTGAACAAATTTTTTGACTTTTGACTGTCAAATGACCATTTTGCCCCTGCAGTTGACTGTGAAGCAATTAGGGTTTTTGACTGTGCAATTTGATGCTGTGAGTCTTGAAACTTGACATATGGATGCTTGACAATGTTCATAGGCATGTGGGACTTGATTGGACCCTTGGAAACCTCAATTTCTTTGCAGGAACCAAAACCCTAATTTTGACTGTGTTAGGAGGCAATTGGACTGTGCAATTCTTAAGAGATTTTGAAGCTTGATTTTGCCAAATCTTGAAGAATATGAGAGGGCAAATTTTGGGGTACAACAGTTTCCCCTGTTCAATCTTCTTAGACCTGAGGATGTAGATTGGCTGGCATGCCTTTCGTGATCCGAAGGTGGAAGATGATTGAACACCAAAGTGCCCAGAAATTTGCGCTCACATGTTAGTAGTGTGATGGCGGAAATGGGCTTACAGATGCCATTTGGAGAGATGATGGATAGGAGGATGGGCTTATAGATGCCATCTGGAAGTGTGACAGAACTTTGTCGGGAATGGGCTTATAGGATGCCATTTGGAGACTGTCGGTATGTGGATGGGCTTATAGATGCCATCTGGGTGTCGATCGCGTAAGAGATTCCTTAGCGAGAACTTGCGTACCTGAGAAAGAAAAATAATTACCTGGCCTGTTACAGGAGTTGATCTTCAAACTCTTCAGAGGTGCCCTGGCAGGACACATGAATCGAGTCTTCAATCAGTTACTCACAGATGTGCCCTGGCTAGATACAAGAATCGAATCTGGAAATAGTCGTCAATAGACACACCCTGGCAGAATACAGGAATCGGATCTTCAAACTCTTCAGACGTACCCTGGCAGGATACATGAATCGAGTCTGGAATATAGTCGTCAACAGATACACCCTGGCAAGATACAGGAATCGGATCTTCAAACTCTTCAGACGTGCCCTGGCAGGATACAGGAATCGAGTCTGGAATATAGTCGTCAACAGATACACCCTGGCAGGATACAGGAATCAGATCTTCAAACTCTTCAGACGTGCCCTAGCAGGATACAGGAATCGAGTCTGGAATAGTCGTCAACAGATACACCCTGGCGAGATACAGGAATCGGATCTTCAAACTCTTCAGACGTGCCCTGGCAAGATACAGGAATCGAGTCTGGAATTAGCCGTCAACAGATACACCCTGGCAAGATACAGGAATCAGATCATCAAACTCTTCAGGCGTGCCCTGGCAGGATACAAGAATCGAGTCTGGAATTAGTCGTCAACAGATACACCCTGGCAAGATACAGGAATCGGATCTTCAAACTCTTCAGACGTGCCCTGGCAGGATACAGGAATCGAGTCTGGAATTAGTCGTCAACAGATACACCCTGGCAAGATACAGGAATCGGATCTTCAAACTCTTCAGACGTGCCCTGGCAGGATACAGGAATCGAGTCTAGAATAGTCGTCAACAGTTACACCCTGGTGAGATACAGGAATCGGATCTTCAAACTCTTCAGACGTGCCCTGGCAAGATACAAGAATCGAGTCTGGAATTAGCCGTCAACAGATACACCCTGGCAAGATACAGGAATCGGATCTTCAAACTCTTCAGACATGCCCTGGCAGGATACAGGAATCGAGTCTGGAATTAGTCGTTAACAGATACACCCTGGCAAGATACATGAATCGGATCTTCAAACTCTTCAGACGTGCCCTGGCAGGATACAGGAATCGAGTCTGGAATTAGTCGTCAACAGATACACCCTGGCAAG
This sequence comes from Vicia faba, assembly GCA_948472305.1. Classification (NCBI taxonomy): domain Eukaryota; kingdom Viridiplantae; phylum Streptophyta; class Magnoliopsida; order Fabales; family Fabaceae; genus Vicia; species Vicia faba. The sequence continues at coordinate 751,324,990 of OX451739.1, forward strand.
ATACAGGAATCGGATCTTCAAACTCTTCAGACGTGCCCTGGCAGGATACAGGAATCGAGTCTGGAATTAGTCGTCAACAGATACACCCTGGCAAGATACAGGAATCGGATCTTCAAACTCTTCAGACGTGCCCTGGCAGGATACAGGAATCGAGTCTGGAATTAGTCATCAACAGATACACCCTGGAAAGATACATGAATCGGATCTTCAAAATCTTCAGACGTGCCCTGGCAGGATACAGGAATCGAGTCTGGAATTAGTCGTCAACAGATACACCCTGGCAAGATACAGGAATCGTATCTTCAAACTCTTCAGACGTGCCCTGGCAAGATACAAGAATCGAGTCTGGAATTAGCCGTCAACAGATACACCCTGGCAAGATACAGGAATCGGATCTTCAAACTCTTCAGACATGCCCTGGCAGGATACAGGAATCGAGTCTGGAATTAGTCGTCAACAGATACACCCTGGCAAGATACATGAATCGGATCTTCAAACTCTTCAGACGTGCCCTGGCAGGATACAGGAATCGAGTCTGGAATTAGTCGTCAACAGATACACCCTGGCAAGATACAGGAATCGGATCTTCAAACTCTTCAGACGTGCCCTGGCAGGATACAGGAATCGAGTCTGGAATTAGTCGTCAACAGATACACCCTGGCAAGATACAGGAATCGGATCTTCAAACTCTTCAGACGTGCCCTGGCAGGATACAGGAATCGAGTCTGGAATTAGTCATCAACAGATACACCCTGGAAAGATACATGAATCGGATCTTCAAACTCTTCAGACGTGCCCTGACAGGATACAGGAATCGAGTCTGGAATTAGTCGTCAACAGATACACCCTGGCAAGATACAGGAATCGGATCTTCAAACTCTTCAGACGTGCCCTGGTAGGATACAGGAATCGAGTCTGGAATATAGTCGTCAACAGATACACCCTGGAAAGATACAGGAATCGGATCTTCAAACTCTTCATACGTGCCCTGGCAGGATACAGGAATCGAGTCTGGAATTAGTCATCAACAGATACACCCTGGCAAGATATAGGAATCGGATCTGGAATCATGACAGTTGATAGTAATATCTTTGTACTGAACTTTGTCCTGAAAAGACAAAACGTTAGTTGTATGCAATGTCATGATGTTATGAAATGCGTGATGTTCTTAAAATAAATGAGATTGTATGTTCATGATGCGTATATGCATGCATTATGTATGTAAATGTTTATGAATTGTGTTTTCGTCTAGGAAAAGAAATCCTTGACGGATGCCGGGAACTTGAATCCTGGGCTGATGTTGAAAAGTAGCGTTTCGTTTCTGCTGGGGATGATGGTTGCAAGAATACCGGTAGGAGAAGATGACTCCGTTGGGGAATAAACTTGGCGAATAGATTACTATGCGGGGAGTGAACTCTGTGGGGAAAGAGAGGTATTTTGCTGAGATGTTGATGATAACTCCGCTGGGGATACCATTGTTGAGCTTTGTTGAGGGAATTGATGAACTCTGATGGGGATAGGAAGACTTCGCCGAGGACGATCTCTCTGTGGCATTTGGCTGAGGATAACCCAGTTATAAGCTCTGGTGAGGAATAACCTTTGAATAAAGCTGGGGGAGCGTTCGCACTCTGCAAGTGATAAGCTTCCAGAATCTACTGGGGATAAGCTTCCTACTGGGGAGATTGATTCAACTTTCCTGGGGACGATTTTGAGACTGTACTGGGGAAGTGGCTCCACTAGACGTCCGGTATACCGCCGGGGAACAATCTTATATCAAGATTGTCGGGGATGCTTGTTAGGAATGTTTGTATACTTCGTTGAGGAATGTTGAGATCTTTTGGGGGATAATCCAACTTCCTTAAGGCTGACCGTAGACTAACTCTGCTCGGGGGAGAGTGTTGCGGACTTGCTGGAGGTATTGTGCCTTCTCTGCTCGGGGGGGAGTATGGCTGAACCCTGGCTCACTCTCTGTGGAATTAAGGCATCTTGGTTACATTCTTCAGCCGAACTTACCTTGGTACCTTGGTGGACAGAGCCATTATATCGCTTAGACAACTCATTATTGCCCCTGTTTCTGATGTCACCTGTAATTAATCCTTTGTTTCGCACGCAGATATTTATGAGTTAGCAATTAGTGTCAAATGCATATATCAAAATTGAACATTGGACGTTCTTTGCAAAACAAAACGGAAAAAGGAAAAACAATTGGCAATTGGTCTTAAAAGTGACTTTGTATTGATTTTTGAATTTGCCTGTAAATAGGCGTTTATGTACAAGAGACTGACGTCCTAGTAAGAGAACTCCACCGAACAACAGAGTTTATACAATTTTGTGGAAAAGGAAAACAAAACAGCTATGTGAAATAAACAATCCCACTGGGTTCCAACTCTGTTATCGCCTCTATATCTTCGAGCGTCTCATCACTTGGCTGCTCAATTGAAGATGAAGCTGATTGATCGATGCCGTCTGAACCTGATGTTGATACCGGATTCTGGATGCAAGGTGATCCAACGAGACATAGTATTACGCTTATCCCTAACTTTTGCCTGGACCGCCCTTTCGGGTTTTCAGTCCACCGGGATACCCATTTTTGCCCAAGCCGCCTTTTCAGGTTTTCGACTTGCCGGGTGTACAGAGTTTTTTTTCATTTCATCCCTTATTTTTGCCCGAACCCTTTTGGTTCGCCGGGAAGCCCTAATTTTTGCCTAGGTATGTCAACCTAGCGGGTCTTTTATCATGCGTAGTATCTTTTTACTATGTCTGCATTGGCGGGGTGAGGAAGGTCGTCACCATCCATGGTGGTTAGAATCATGGCTCCTCCTGAGAACACATGTTTAACCACAAATGGGCCTTCGTATGTAGGGGTACATTTGCCCCTGGGATCACTCTGAGGAAGGATGATGCGCTTGATTACCAGGTCCCCAACTTGATACTCTTGTGGTCTGACTTTCTTGTTAAATGCCCTGATCATCCGTTTTTGATACGTTTGACCATGACAAATAGCAGTGAGTCTCTTTTCATCAATTAGATTTAATTGATCAAGTCGAGTCTGGATCCAGTCATCTTCGCTCAAGCCTGCATCCTTCATTATCCGGAGAGAGGGTATCTGGACTTTAATCGGCAAGACTGCCTCCATGCCATAGACCAAGGAAAAAGGAGTTGCCCCGGTTGACGTCCTTGCTGAGGTACGGTACCCATGAAGAGCAAACGGTAACATCTCGTGCCAATCTTTGTAGGTCACTGTCATTTTCTGCACAATCTTCTTGATATTCTTATTAGCTGCTTCTACAGCCCCATTCATCTTCGGCCGGTAAGGAGAAGAGTTGTGGTGTTGTATCTTGAATTGCTCGCAGAGCTCAGTGATCATCTTGTTATTAAGATTGGTACCATTGTCCGTAATGATCCTTTCTAGGACGCTGTATCGACATATCAGGTTATGACGAATGAACCGTTCCACGACATTCTTGGTTACTGTAGCGTAGGAAGCTGCTTCAACCCACTTCGTAAAGTAATCAATCGCTACCAGGATGAAGCGATGCCCATTGGATGTCGTAGGTTTAATCTCGCCGATCATATCAATGCCCCACATTGCAAAAGGCCAAGGTGCAGTCAAGACATTCAGAGGGACTGGAGGAACGTGCACCTTATCAGCATATATCTGGCACTTATGACATGTCCGAGAATGTTGGTAACAGTTGGCTTCCATTGTGGACCAGAAATATCCTGCCCGAAGGATTTTCTTTGCCATGGTATGCCCTCTGGAGTGTGTTCCGAAGGTACCTTCATGTAGCTCCGCCATGATCTTTTCTGCTTCAGTCTTATCCACACAACGCAGTAAGGTCGAATCATGGTTTCGCTTGTATAGAATGCCATTGCTGAGGAAGAACTTTGCTGCGAACCTTTTCAGAAACTTTTTGTCATTAGCAGATGCACCCTCAGGGTATTCTTGAGCTTCCAGATACCTCTTCACTTCATGATACCAGGGTTTTTCAGTTACCATCTCAGCCTCAAGATTGCAGCAATATGCGGGTTCATCCAGTTTCCAGATAATGATCCGGGGAGCCTCGTTGTCCCATTTGACTTTGAACATGGAAGACATCGTAGCCAGCGTGTCCGCCAACTGATTCTCCTCTCTCGGGAAGTGTTCAAAAGTTATCTCTGTGAAATGGGGGATCAATGTCAACACACACTCTTTGTAAGGAATAAGATTTGGGTGTTTCGTATCCCACTCGCCTTTGATCTGATTGATCACGAGAGAGGAATCTCCGAAGACACTCAGAAACTTGATCCTTAAGTCAATCGCAGCTTGAAGACCCATGATGCATGCCTCATACTCCGCCATGTTGTTGGTGCAGTTGAAACATAGCCGGGCAGTGAGTGGAGTATGAGTGCCTTTTGGGGATATGATCACAACGCCAATACCGTTACCCAAAGCGTTGGAGGCTCCATCAAAGTGCATAGACCATCAGGATCCTTCCTCAGGTCCTTCATCCGGTCCAAGTACTTCACAATCAGTCACCACCATGATATTCTCGTCTGGAAATTCAAAGTTCATTGACTGGTAGTCATCCACTGCCTGGTGTGCCAAGTGGTCTGCCAATACACTCCCCTTGATTTCTTTCTGAGTCGTATACTGGATGTCGTATTCCGTCAAGATCATCTGCCATCTTGCTATTCTCCCAGACAGAGCAGGCTTTTTGAATATGTACTTTATTGGATCCATCTTTGAAATCAACAGAGTAGTGTGAGTCAGCATATACTGTCTCAGCCGGCGAGCAGCCCATACCAAAGCGCAACAAGTTTTCTCGAGCAGTGAGTATCGGGTCTCACAGTCGGTAAAATTTTTGCTAAGGTAATAAATGGCATGCTCTTTTCGGCCAGACTCGTCATGCTGCCCCAGCACACACCCCATTGAGCTGTCAAGTACTGTCAGGTATAAGATTAGAGGCCTCCCTTCAACCGGTGGCATAAGAATGGGTGGTTCTTGGAGATACTCTTTGATTCTTTCGAAAGCGGCCTGACATTCATCATTCCAACGTACTACTTGCTCTTTCTTCAGTAGCTTGAAGATTGGTTCACAGGTAGTGGTTAGATGCGAGATGAATCAGGCAATGTAATTCAGACGTCCTAGAAAGCCTCTGACTTCTTTCTCTGTCTTGGGAGCCGACATCTTTTGTATGGCTTTCACTTTGGCAGGGTCCACTTGAATACCTTTGTCGCTCACGACGAAGCCTAGCAACTTTCCAGATCTTACCCCAAATGTGCACTTATTCGGATTCAACCTTAGTTTGTACAACTTCAGATGGTCAAACAGTTTCTGCAGATGGTCAAGGTGTTCCTCCTCAGTTTGGAACCTTGCAATCATATCGTCAACGTATACTTCTATCTCATGATGGATCATGTCATGAAATAAAGCAACCATGGCACGTTGGTAGGTTGCCCCAGCATTCTTCAACCCAAAAGGCATGACCTTGTAGCAAAAGGTGCCCCACTGAGTAACGAAGGTAGTCTTTTCCATATCTTCAGGAGCCATCTTGATCTGATTATAACCTGAAAAATCATCCATGAAGGAGAATACCTTGTGCTGAGCAGTATTATCAACCAGAACATCAATGTGAGGTAGGGGGAAGTCATCCTTGGGGATGGCCCTGTTCAGATCCCTGTAATCGACACACATTCTGACCTTACCATCTTTCTTTGGCACCGGAACCACGTTGGCAACCCATTGAGGGTAAGAAGTCACTGCTAGAAACCCGACATCAAACTGTTTCATAACCTCAGCTTTGATCTTCTCGGACATCTCTGGACGCATACGGCGGACCTTTTGTTTAACCGGAGGGCAGTCTTCTTTGGTGGGCAGGTGATGGACCACAATGTCGGTATCCAACCCAGGCATGTCTTCGTAAGACCAGGCAAAGATTTCCACATAATCATGCAACATCTGAACCAAACGTTGTTTTATGCTGAGCTCTAGATTGGCACCAATCTTGACTTCCTTTCTATCTGTCTCAGTACCCAGATTTACCGTTTCCACTGGCTCTTCATGTGGCTGAATGACCCTCTCTTCCTGGAGTAACAGTCTTGCAAGCTCACCAGGCACTTCGCAATCATCTTCACCTTCGTCTTCGGCTAAGTTGATCGGATTTTCGAAGTCATAATTGGCAGTAGCAGAGTCGTTACCAGTGAGATCCAGAGTGGATTGAAACCTGTATAGGTGAGTGTGTGTAAATATAGCTGTTTTGCAATATATAAAGAAAGAAAGAAAGGGAGCACAAGATTTGAAATGCGAAAAACGTCCAATGTTTTTATTCATGATATATGGAGATGACAAGTAATAAGCCCTCACAAATAAAGCCACGGTGCCCCGGGTAAGACACCGGGCCAGAAAGTTTCAAATTATTGTTCATTACAAATTAAAAAACAAAGGAATCCATTACTGAGTAACAACAGTAACAGGTATGTAGTCTTTTGCAGTCCAATTATTCAATCCACCGTCAGTCGTCGGGCAGATCCAGCTATTGAACTCAGGTTCTTCCACTTTGTCACCATCCCTGATAGCATTCACCCCATGGTCAGGTAGGGGAGCTGTCACCACGTTAGGCTTCTCGGGAGCCTCGAACTGAACCTCCTTAGCATCAATAAGGTCTTGAACCTTGTTTCTTAGGGCCCAGCAATCATCAGTAGAATGCCCTGGGCTATCAGAGTGATAAGCACAGCGGGCATTGGGATTATACTTCGGAGAGGTTGTGTTTACCACCTTCGGAGCTTCTCTGATGGTTACCAAGTTGGTCGATAGTAGCTGCGGCAAGATCTGTGACAAGGTCATACTAAGCCGAGTATATTTTCTTCTGGGTCTCTCACCCCTTGGTTGGTTAGGTTTCCGAGGAGCGGCAGCAGGCTTTGCAATTACCACCGCGTTGACAGCTTGGCGGCGTTCTGGTTTGTTTTGCCTCCTAGGCCCATACACAGCACTGGCTTCCTTTTTGAAAGGCTTCTTCTCAGAACTTGAGGAAGCACCTTTCTGTATCTTCCCTGATTTCATACCAGCTTCTATCCTCTCCCCAGTCAGAATGAGATCTGTAAACCCTGCAGAGGAATTACCAATGAGATGATTGAAGAACGGCCCGGATAGGGTCCCCAAGAACATGTCCACAAGTTCACGGTCGGTTAACGGCGGCTGCACCCTGCCAGCCAGGTCCCTCCACTTCTGCGCATACTCTTTAAAACCTTCTCCCGATCCTAGCGACATACCCTGGAGTTGGGTACGTGTAGGAGCGAGGTCGGCATTATACTGATACTGCTTGTAGAAAGCAGTAGCCAATTCCTCCCAGTTACGAACCTTGGTTCCATCCAGCTGGTAGAACCATTTGAGATGAGTCCCTGAAAGACTCTCCTGGAAGAAATGGATCCATAAGTTCTTGTCCACAGTATACGGCTGGATCTTCCGCACATAAGATCTGAGATGTAGCTTAGGGTAGGACGCCCCATCATACTTTGCGAAAGATGGTGCTTTGAACTTGTGTGGGATCACCACACCAGAAGATAGACCCAGGTCTCCGAAATCCAGCCCAGGCACTTGTTGAATTTCCATGGCATTCAGGCGATCCTCTAACTGCTTGTACTTGTCTTCAGTTGGAGGATACTGCTCCTCATTGAAATCAGTCTCGTTGTCAGAGACCACATGACTAGGAACCCTTCCCCCTTGGGGACTTCCTTTCCCTACAGAAGAACCAGCTTGATCAACCTCATTCTGCAGTGTATTACCAAACCTCCGGCCAGTGTTAAATAGTACAGTTCTCTTCTTCTTCTTCTTGACCAGCAGAGCCTTCAATTCCTCTTGACCTTGGGCCAAACTCATGATCAGTTCTTGGAACTGGGCGTTTTGGGCCTGGAGGGCCTTGATGGATTGCTCAGTAGAAGATTCAGGATTCATGATGGTGAGCTGAAATAAACAGCGAAGAAGATTAAACCACCTGTAAAAAAGAGTACCTGCTATGCACATGATGCATGATATGTTGTTTATGCAATGCATTCAAGGGTTCGAAAGTTCAAATTTGTTGCAGACAAAAAGGAACACACGTTATCATTAAGAAATAATTGTTCAGTACATCAAGGCCTCGTGGGCAAACATTACAAAGTAAATTAATCCCAAAAGACATTGCGCATCCTCTTTGGAGCTATGTAAGTGTTGAGAGTCTTTTCCTCGTGCAGTAGGCGGGTGAGTTCCAAGACCTTCTTCTCACTAGCATGTAGACTGGACTCAAGAGAATTCCATTCTTCCTTAAGCTGGATCCAGCTCTTCTGCATTTCTTCCCAGGATGTGGGCATGTCGGGATGCTGAATAGTGTATGAGACCTCTCCTTCCAAAACTGGCTCTTTGATCACAGGGAGAACATGAGGATATGGCATCACTAACTTCTGGGAGCGGGCTCGTACCCACTTGAGATAAGGCTCCAACGAGATGGAGTTCCTATGCCCCAGTGTCTTGCTGTCTACCTTGCTGGGCATCCTCCAAGCTCTGATAAATCTCTGGCGAAGTCCTTGTGCATCGTTGTCGAAGTCAAAAATTATGTCAGGAATTAACATGTCATGAGGGCCATCCCTCCGAGCATATCCAAACTGTCTCCAGGCCAGACAGGGGTTGTAAGTAATACCCCCTCTGATTCCAAGTAAAGGAACATTAGGAAACTCCTCGCAACGATCAATGATAGTGACATCCTCTCTGGACCGAGAGCACCAATGTATATCAGCATGTGTAAGAGTCATTAATCGTTGTGACCATCTCAAACCCCGCTCATTCTTCAAAACTGATTGTGGAAGGTGCGAAATAAACCACCTTCCCAGGAGAGGAGTGCAGCACATAAGAACACCTCTTTTTCTCATGGTTCGAGTGTAACATGAGTGAAGGATGTCCCCAAGCAACGTAGGTATAGGATTCCTGGACATGAAGATCTTGAAAACATTGATATCTATAAGCTGATCGGGATTCGGGAACAACACCAACCCATAGACAAGGAGTGCAACAACTTCTTCAAAAGCTTGTAGGTCAAGGGAGTTCCAACATTCTTGGGCCTTCTCAAACAGAAACCTGGCCAAGAACCCTTTGATACCACTTCTAACTTCCCAATGTCCCTTGATGTCAGATGGTTGTAGGCGTAATGCTTTAGCAATCTCTTCAAGTTTTGGCTCCCTTTCCGTACCGTTGTAGGGTAGTTGACTAAGGATATGGATCTTCAGAAGCCGGGAGAACTCTTCCAATGTAGCCACCAGTTGATAATCCAGAAAAGTAAAACAGTGGTGCAGAGGGTCAAAGAACTGGAAGAGGACCTTTATCATATCTTCCTCAACGTTGGTGTTGACCAAGCTGATGAGTCTTCCATGTTTCTCACTGAAAGAAGAACTCTCGGGAATCCTGGATATAAGTTCCTTAAGTTGAGGAGGGACCCTTACAAGGTTGATCTGAATTGTCTTTCTGCGGATAGTTTCCATGTCCTACAAAACAAGAACAAAGATGAAGATTCGAACCCCTGAAATGGTTAGTGGATGCATATGATGATGTATGATGTTATGATGCTTATGATAAAAACACACCACAAATATCCACAAAAAGCAAACATGGTAAGGCACACAAGTCACACAAGAGAGCCCTAAGAGTTCAGGCCAGCATGGGGTCTAGGTATTACCCTCTTGAAGTTGATGGGCTCAAAACCTGTCCTATCAGAAGTAACCAGGTTCTAAGGGTCTCAATATCATTGGATTGCTTTCTGTGTTCATCGTTTCGATTTAGCCACTGAACTGGCGATCGAAATATTCCAAGAAAACAACCCTCAACTGAGTGTAGTATCGAGTATCAACCAACTTCGGACTGCACCAAAGTCAGTTATCTCACTACCCTAAAGAGGCCAAGATGGTTCAATTAAGGTTCCTAAGGTCAGTTGATGCTTCACGACACCACGCGGCGGCCCCGTACTCTCCTTGACTTGACTCAAGGGTTACCGGTACTCACCAAAGTGCCACATCAACGTAGCAGACTGCTTCAACTGTGTCGGTATACCCCGCACAGTTCCCTCACAGTCTTGTTGCTACTTTCTAAGAAGGTATCCCCCAGATCCGGGTTAGGATCTATAGAACTCCCAAGACAGTGCCCACAATAATAAAGCAAACAAAACACAGCAATTGAAAACACAAGTATGAGCTATCCTAAGGTACACCTCACTTTAAGTCTATCCCCAGCAGAGTCGCCAATTCTGTGATCGGTGGAAATAGAACTGACTGTTTTAAAGCTGGTTCGCGAAATGTCGCGGTAAGCAAGAGTCATCACCGTCTTTTATGTTCTCCAACAAGGAAAGGACAAAAGCACATCAAAATTCCTTTTCGAGATGTTTCTCGGTTCGGGAGGTAGATTTATAGAAAGGGAAGGTGTTAGCACCCTTTCTATCCGTGGTTATCCACGGGCTCTTAGGTACTTGCTCATTATGTTTTCAAAAAATTGTTTGCTTTTCTTGTGTATGTGGGTTTGAAAAAGTTTCGTTTGAAAACTTCTAGGTAACTCTTGTATCAGTCCTCAAGAGTGTATGAAGTGTTTGTTTGAAAACTTTTTGAAAGTGTAGGTGCGAAAAGGTTTTTGATTTGTTTTTGAAGATTGCAAGTATCCATGAGTCGTCTACCTACCCTAAGGAATTAGGCTGTGTAAATGTCCTTAAGGTAGTGCCATCCCACCATTGAGAGGTAGGTAGCACCACCGTTGGAGGTGTTCGGGTCAATTCGAGTGTAGGGACAGTGTGGTCACCGAAGCAACAGTAGGACACCTTAGAAGCTACCCTTATGTCCTTGATCCTTTTTTAATCCGAGGCAACCGTTTCGAGGCAACTGTTTCGAGGCAACTGTTTCGAGGCAACTGGATCATGGACATAAGGACCGCTAAAACGTCCTATACTTGACGACCACGTTTCGAAGGCAACAGGTGAGGCGTACCCTAGAAGTGGTGTGTGTATTTGTGTGTTGTTTTCATGTTATGTTTTATCTTTGATCAGGGCATTGTGAGCTACGCATTGTTTTTAATTGACATACATGCTTTCATGCAAGTTTAGCAGTTAGGAGTGCGGAAAATTAAAAGACGGAAATATAAAAGCTACGCTATTACAAGGCGCGGGTCTATACATCACCAAAATACAAAGACCCGTTTTTGATAAAAGATGCGGAAAGTAAAAGATACCTAATTACTATTACATCCGGAAAGCAGTTACATAATAATCGATAAGAAAAATAATGCGCGAAATAGAAATTAAAATTGAACGTCCGAGGGTTTTGACCCTTTGCTTGAAATCAAATTAAATTAACGCCTAATTATTATTTAATTAAAGAAAGGTGTTTTTTGTGTTTATGATAATAAAGAAAATTAAAATCAAGATGAAACCCTAATTCTATATATTTTAATTATTAAAGAAAATGTCAAAGTTAGGCTAATTAACTAAATTATTTAATTTACATGTTTATTTACAAAAATATTAATAATAATAAATAATGATGAAAATAATTAATTAAGAAAAATGTCAAAACCGAATTCTACATATTTTTTATTTATTAAGAAAAAGTGTTAAAATTAAAACCTAAATTAACTAAATTAATTGTTAGTTATTTATTTACAAAAAATAGGTTAGTGATGAAATTGATAATAATTAAATATAAAACATTTTTTGGTTTATGATTTTTTATTATGAAAAATTATTTTATGGTGAAAAAACAATTAAAACATTAAAAGAATTAGAAAAGAAAATCAAATAAAATTAAAAAAAAATGCAAACCAAAGGGGTTATCAGGCCCAGAATGGAGGTTAATTGTGCAATTCTGGCCCATTAGACAGAGGCCTCGTTTGACTTTCCAGATTGAGTGCATGCTGTTGACTGGAGTGCACCATAGAATTCACCTTCTGGCCTTCAGATTGCTCATCCAGGCCACTTGGCAAGCACAGGCGCGGGGCTCATGGTAGGCCATTGAACGAGGCGCTGCACTAGAAGACATTAAAACGAAAGTCATGAATTATGTGGAGGGACCTGGGAATCGAACCCAGGTCCCAGTGCTTGCAGGACACGTTGCCAACCAGCTGAGCTATGATGCACATTTATACATATAATGGATAGTAAATATAATATACAAAGAAAGCCAGTTATGCTGAAACCTAAAAAAAACGCGCTAATATTTGAACTCCCCAATTATGTAATGCCACGCATGCTTCTTCTTCGTTTGCCCTGCAAAATATGAAACAAGTAGCGGGGGTTTTAAACCCCCACAAGCTAAAAGTCCTGAAAATAGCTATTAGAAGAGGAGGAAATATAAAAAGGGCGCGAGGGTATCATTTGATTCGCCTTGCTGCAACGATTCTGTCCATATAGGTTTGGAAGTCCAATTTTTCCATACAAGGAAAGCCCTAATTTGGATGTTCTGAAAACCTAATATTCTTCAATGGTGGATTTTGATTTAGGCAACATTAGCACAATTCAGTTATACCAAAAGCTTCAGGGAGATGTCAGTAGTGTAAATCAATGAATAAAACATATGAATGATGCATAGAAATCATGTTTCGATTATCAAAACATTCGTTCAAACCATAACCATATTTTACCGTTTCTTTGAGTATGAGGACCTGTTCTTGATGCCAATAGCTTCCTAGCAATGTCAGTAATATGTTGGAATAGACTTTAGGCCTTGAATTATCCTGCAACTATGAAATCAGTTTCAAGCTTTTTCTCTATTTTTTGCAAATTGGTTATGAGTTTGTGAGCAGCTTTTTCGTGTCTTTCTCAGTAGGGTTTCCTTGTGCATATGTATGTGAATGATTCTAGGTCAAAACCTTGGCCCAAAAGTCCATGAATTGATGTTTCATATCTTTGATTTCCATCATATATTTTTCAATCTTTTTTCATTGAAACCTTTGCCAATTATGGATGATTTTCCTTTTTTGAATGTGAAACGACTTGGCCAGCTTGCCCTAGTTTGATTTGCTGCACAAAAGATCTACAAAATCATATCTTTGAATTTTCTTATAATAAAAACTAATTAAATGAATTAATATAAATATAAATCCAATTAATTAATTAAAAATAAGAAAATAAATTATTTTGAGCTCAATGGGTCGTGCATAGGCTTTGGGTAATGATTCAAGGAAGAATTTGAGGCCCATTAGCAAATTTGAAGCTTTTTAGGCAAAGTTGACTTTTGAAAGTTCCCAAAAATTTCCCAACTTCTCCAATGCATATCTTGCTCAATGTTGAAGCTATGATCATGTTCTTGGACAATTTGGAAAGGTCTTGAAGTCCTCTAACCAATGTCTTTGGTCCCATGTCATTTTGATTTACCAATCTCAAGTTATGGTCTTTGACTTAAAGTGCCTTTTTGTTGACTTTTGAAAATGACCTATAATGTTGAAATTGATAACTTTTTGTGAGAGCATTTCTTGGACTTGGAATGTGAAGATGAGTTGTAGGAAATGTCATCCTATTCAAAATGAGCTTTGGATGGGATTTTTCTGATAAACCATGAAGAAGTTATGCCTTGGTCAATTTGCAGTTGACTTTTCAGCTGTCCAAAAATAGAAACTTTTGCATCTTGAGACTTTTTGAGCCATGCTTGTGGAATCATGATCAAGAATTGATCAAATGATGATTTTGGCTTCAAAATAAGATGTTGACCAAAAATTTTGACTTTTGACTGTCAAATGACCATTTTGCCCCTGCAGTTGACTGTGAAGCAATTAGGGTTTTTGACTGTGCAATTTGATGCTGTGAGTCTTGAAACTTGACATATGGATGCTTGACAATGTTCATAGGCATGTGGGACTTGATTGGACCCTTGGAAACCTCAATTTCTTTGCAGAAACCAAAACCCTAATTTTGACTGTGTTAGGAGGCAATTGGACTGTGCAACTCTTGAGAGATTTTGAAGCTTGATTTTGCCAAATCTTGAAGAATATGGGAGGGCAAATTTTGGGGTACAACAGTAATCATGGGGTCAATGCCATTGAAGACTGTGAGGAAGACTCAGACACTGACAACTGGATCTACCCAACTACCAACGGTGGACCGAGCAACTGGACGGCTAGGGAATTTATACCAGTTTCTTTTATAACGCAGTAATTGTCTTACTTGTTTTGAGATTTGTAATAAACAATTTAAAACTTTACGGCCTTGTGCCTTGCCCGAGGCACATTGGCTTTGCTTGTGAGGGCTATTATTTATCATTTCTTATGTCATTAATAAATCATTGGACGTTTCTTGCATACAAATTTTACGCTCTCTATTTTTTCTTTTCTTTTCTGTTGTCACTTTATCAAAACAGCTATTCTCTTACACACACTCACGTATCATACTGCAGATCCATATCCACTATGGATCCCATTGATAACAGCTCTGCTATTGCCAGTTATGACTTCAAAAATCCGATCAACCAAGCCGAAGACGAAGGTGAGGATGGTTGTGAGGTGCTTGGAGAACTTGCTAGACTATTACAGCAGGAAGAAAGGGCTATACAGCCTCAGGAAGAGCCGGTTGAGACAGTGAATTTGGGTACTGAGGAAGACACAAAAGAGGTTAAAATAGGTACAAATCTGGAGCTTAGCGTCAAATAGAGGTTGATACAAATGTTGTACGACTCTGTTGAGATCTTCACCTAGTCATATGAAGACATGCCTGGTTTAGACACTGATATTATGGTACACCGCCTACCGACTAAAGAAGACTATCCTCCGGTTAAACAGAAGGTCTGCCGTATGCATCCCGAAATGTCAGAGAAGATCAAGGCAGAGGTCATGAAGCAGTTCGACATAGGATTCTTAGCTGTCACTTCTTATCCACAGTGGGTTGCCAATGTTGTTCCGGTACCTAAGAAGGACGGTAAGGTACGGATGTTTGTAGATTACAAAGATCTGAACAGGGCAAGCCCCAAGGATGACTTCCCTCTTCCTCACATTGATGTTCTGGTCGACAACACCGTGCAACATAAAATCTTCTCCTTCATGGATGGTTTCTCTGGCTACAACCAGATCAAGATGGCTCCTGAAGACATAGAGAAGACAACCTTCGTTACACAGTGGGGCACCTTCTGCTACAAGGTGATTCCTTTTGGGTTGAAGAATGCCAGGGTAACTTATCAGCGCGCCATGGTCGCTTTGTTCCATGATATGATTCACCACGAGATCAAAGTCTATGTTGATGACATGATAGCCAGGTCTCAGACTGAAGAAGAGCACCTTGATCATCTCCAAAAGTTGTTCGACGGGTTAAAGATGTATAAGATGAGGTTGAATCCGAACAAGTGCACCTTCGGTGCATGGTCTGGTAAGCTTATGGGTTTCATTGTCAGCGGCAAAGGCATCCAGGTAGACCCTGCAAAGGTAAGGGCTATACAAGAAATTCCAGCTCCCTGTACAGAGAAGGAAGTTATAGGTTTCTTGGGACGCTTGAATTATATCGCCAGGTTCATTTCACATCTGACTGCTACTTGTATGCCAACCTTCAAGCTTCTGAAGAAAGATCAAGTGGTAAAGTGGAATGATGAATGCCAGACTGCTTTCGAAAGAATCAAGGAATACCTTCAAGAACCACCAATTCTGATGCCTCCAGTTGAAGGAAGACCTTTGATATTGTACCTGACAATGCTAGACAATTCAATGGGGTGTGTGCTGGGGCAGCATGACGAGTCTGGTCAAAAAGAGCATGCAATATATTACCTTAGCAAAAAGTTTATCGACTGTGAGACATGATACTCATTCCTCAAGAAAACTTGTTGCGCTTTGGCATGGGCGGCTCGCCGACTGAGACAATATATGCTGACTCATACTACCTTGTTGATATCAAAGATGGATTTGATCAAGTACATTTTCGAGAAGCCCACTCTCTCTGGAAGGATCGCAAGGTGGCAAATGATCTTAACTAAGTACGACATACAATATACAACCCAAAAAGCAATCAAGGGAAGTGTATTGGATGATCATTTGGCTCATCAGGTTGTGGATGATTACCAGTCCATGAATTTCGAGTTCTCGGATGAGAATATTATGTTGGTGACCGACTACGAAGAACCTGGACCAGATGAAGGACTTGAGGAAGGATCCCGATGGTCTATGTATTTTTATGGGGCCTCAAACGCACTGGGTAACAGCATTAGCGTTGTAATCATATCTCCCAAGGGCTGTCATACTCCGTTCACTGCCCGATTATGTTTCAACTGCACCAACAATATGGCGGAGTATGAAGCATGTATTTTGGGTCTTTGAGCTGCTATCGACCTAGGGATCAAATTCTTGAGTGTATTCGGGGATTCCGCTTTGGTGATAACTCAGATCAAAGGCGAGTGGGATACGAAGCATCCAAATCTCATCCAGTACAAAGAGTACGTACTGACATTGCTCCCACACTTTGAGGAGGTAACTTTTGAACATTTCCCACGAGAGGAGAGCCAGTTAGCGGACGCGCTAGATACCATGTATTCTATGTTCAAAGTTAGGTGGGACAATGAAGCTCCCCAAATCACCATTGAGAGGTTGGATGAACCAGCACACTGCTGTGAAATCGATACCGAAGAAGTGGCAAACAAACCCTGGTTTCACGAAGTTAAGAGGTATCTCGAGACTTAAGAGTATCCCGAAGGGGCATCTGTCAATGATAAGAAGTTTCTGAGAAGGTTTGCTGCAAAGTTCTTCCTCAGTAATGGAATCCTCTATAAACGCAACCATGACTCCACACTACTACGATGTGTAGACAAGAGCGAAGTAGAGAGGATCATGACAGATCTACATGAAGGCACCTTCGAAACCCATTCTAGTGGACACACCATGGCTAAGAAGATCCTACGGGCAGGATACTACTGGTCCACTATGGAAGCCAATTGTTATCAACACTCTCGAACTTGTCATAAGTTCCAAATCTACGCTGATAAGGTGCATGTGCCTCTGATCTCCTTAAACGTCTTGACAGCTCCGTGGCCCTTTGCAATGTGGGGCATCGACATGATTGGAGAAATCAGGCCCACCACTTCTAATGGACATCGCTTCATCCTAGTAGCCATTGATTACTTCACGAAGTGGGTTGAGGCAGCCTCTTTTGCTACAGTAACCAAGAACGTCATGGCGCGATTCATTCGACATAATCTGATATGTCGATATGGTGTGCCAGAGAGAATTATTACTGACAATGGTATGAATCTCAATAACACAATGATCATCGAGCTCTGTAAATAGTTCAAGATACAACATCATAATTCTTCTCCCTACCGTCCGAAGATGAATAGCGTTATTGAAGCAGCTAACAAGAACATCAAGAAGATTGTACAGAAGATGACAATGACATATAAAGACTGGCATGAGATGTTACCATTTTCTCTTCATGGGTACCGTACCTCAGCATGGACGTCGATAGGGGAAACACCCTACTCTCTGGTGTATAGCATGGAGGCAGTCCTACCCATCGAAGTCCAGATACCTTCTCTCAGGATCATGAATGATGCGGGTTTGAACAAAGACAACTGGATTTGAACCCGACTTGATCAGTTAAATCTAATTGATGAAAAGAGACTTACTGCTATCTGTCATGGTCAAACGTATCAAAAGCAAATGATCAAGGCTTTTAACAAGAAAGTCAGGCGTCAAGAATATCAAGTCGGGGATCTAGTGATCAAACACATCATACTGCCGCAAGGTGATCCCAGGGGCAAATGAACCCCCACGTACGAAGGGCCATTTGTGGTTAAGAACATTTTCTCAGGAGGAGCTATGATTCTAACCACCATGGATGGTGACGACCTTCCTCACCCTGTCAATGTAGACATAGTGAAAAGATACTACGCCTAATCAAAGACCCGCTAGGTTGACTGACCTAGGAAAAAATAAGGGCTTCCCGGCGAACCAAAAGGGTTCGGGCAAAAGTAAGGGATGAAAATTAAAAAAAATCTGTACACCCGGCAAGTCGAAAACCCGAAAGGGCGGCTTGGGCAAAAAAGGGTATCCCGGTGGACTGAAAACCCGAAAGGGCGGTCCAGGAAAAAAATTAGGGATATAAAGTGTACCACTATTATCATTAGATCATCTTGCGACCAGACTTCGGTATCGACTATCAAGATCAGACAACACCAATCAATCTGATCAACTTTCGGCCAAGAAGCAAAGTGATGAGACGCTTGAAGATATAAAAGCAATAGCAGAGTTGGGACCCAATGGGGTTGTTTCACATAGTTGTTGTTTTTTCTTTTATATAAATTTGTATAACTTCTATTTTTACGGTGGCGTTCTCTTACTAGAGCGTCAGCCTCTTTGTACAAAACGCCTATTACAGGCCGACTTCAAAAATCAATACAAAATTATTTTCACTTCAAGTTTGTTTTTGTTGTCTGTTTTTTTTTTTTGCAAAAACATCCAACGACTTATTTTTTATATATGAATTTGAAAATAATTGCTGCTCATAAACATTTACATAGGAAACAAAAGACAATTATTCGTGATTCCAGAAATGGGGAAACAACAAGAAGTGCCAAACCTGACGGTTACTCCGCCCAGCAGGTATCGGGATAAAGTTAGCTTTGGAACACAATCATCAATACATACACTCCCACAGAGTGAAAGTATTCAAAAGCATTGATGTCGGCTTTCCCAAAACAGGACATAACCTCCCCAGCCAGGGTCATTCTGAAACCTGACAGCTATATCCCCCAGCAAAATTCCATAATCGCGGGCGCGTCAGTAAAGTTCATCCCCCAAGCAGAGTTTATTTCCCCGGATACTGAGGCTCAATTCCCGACAGATTTCATCACTTCAGCTACAAAAAAAATACACTTCCTAAGGTCGTTCCCCGCAGAGTTCATTCTCAAGCCGCATCTCTTCCCGACAGAATATTTACAAATATCCAGCAACCGTCAGGGATTTATTTTCCCAGACGCGGGCATACCCCAATAGCATTTTGTGAACATACATCATGACACGCGCATACATATTATATACAACATAATCTCACTTATTTTGAGAACATCATCCCGCCATGCATTTCATGCATCGCACATAATTAACCATGTTATCTTTTCTGGAAAGACAATTAGCGTTCAACAAATCCAGCAGTTATACAGATCACGTCTGCAGACGACTAATGGAAACTCAATTCCCGAAACCAAATGGGTCAACTAATCTACACTATCGCTTTGAAGTAACCCTACGACCCAGGTTCCTTCTCACATCGCTACTATCCAGGCTTTCATTTCGAAGTAACCCTACTATCCAGGTTCCTTCTCACAGTCCTATTATCCAGGCTTTCATTTCGAAGTAACCCTACTATCCAGGTTCCTTCTCACAGCCCTACTATCCAGGCTTTCATTTCGAAGTAACCCTACGACCCAGGTTCCTTCTCACAACCCTACTATCCAGGCTTTCACTTCGAAGTAACCCTACGATCCAGGTTCCTTCTCACAACCCTACTATCCAGGCTTTCATTTCAAAGTAACCCTACGACCCAGGTTCCTTCTCACAACCCTACGACCCAGGTTCCTTCTCACAACCCTACTATCCAGGCTTTCACTTCGAAGCAACCCTACGACCCAGGTTCCTTCTCACAGTCCTACTATCCAGGCTTTCATTTCGAAGTAACCCTACGACCCAGGTTCCTTCTTACAGCCCTAGTATCTGGGCTTTCATTTCGAAGTAACCCTACTATCCAGGTTCCTTCTCATAGCCCTACTATCCAGGCTTTCATTTCGAAGTAACCCTACTATCCAGGTTCCTTCTCACTACCCTACTATCCAGGCTTTCATTTCGAAGTAACCCTACGACCCAGGTTGCTTCTCACAGCCCTACTATCCAGGCTTTCACTTCGAAGTAACCCTACGACCCAGGTTCCTTCTCACAATCCTACTATCCAGGCTTTCATTTCTAAGTAACCCTACTATCCAGGTTCCTTGTCACAACCCTACTATCGAGGCTCTCATTTCGAAGTAACCCTACGACCCAGGTTCCTTCTCACAACCCTACTATCCAGGCTTTCATTTCGAAGTAACCCTACTATCCAGGTTCCTTCTCACATCCCTACTGTCCAGACTTTAATTTCGAAGTAACCCTACTATCCAGACAATAGGTCACAACACTGTAAGACCTGGACCTGATCAAACACGATCGGTTTCACATTTCCCCAATAAGCCGTTGTGCAGCCTGTACACTGACCAGATATGCAATTCACTTGCGCTTCCTCAAGCAGGAGTTATTTCCCCAGTAGAGTAACAGAAAACTGAAGTTCCTAAAATTCTATTTCTCCCAAGACAGAGACCAACATTCCTCAGCAGATTCCTCCTCAATGACAGGAACATGAATTCTCATCAAAGGAATATATCAGGAAATCAACATCTCCTAGATGACATATTTAAGCCCATCCCCAACAATCTTCTGTCATATTCTCCAAATGGCATCTCTAATCCCATTTCTGACATCATCAAATCAAGTTTCACTTCGTATGAGTGCAAATTTCTGGGCACTCTAGTGTTCAATCATCTTCCACCTTCAGATCACGAAAGGCAGACAAGCCAATCTACATCCTCAGGTTTAAGAAGATTGAATAGGGGCAGTTGTTTTACCCCAAAATTTTCCCTCTCATTTTAATCAACTCATACTCCTAGAGATCCTCAATTGGCTCAAGGTTGCCCAAGAGTTGACCAGACAAATTCTCTCCTAAGGCAATGTATCTTGAACTAGGGTTTCCATTTTCATCAAGATGGGTGAACTTAAAAAACTTAATATGCTTTACATGGCTCTAATATGTTCTCAAGACCCTCCATGTCAAATTTCAAGCCTTGCACAAGAAGCTTGCTCGGTCAACTGCTCAGATGCTTGAGAATCAACTGTATTAGGTCAAAAGTCAACTGTGGCCCACATACAGTCAAAGTTCAAGATTTTTGGTTAACATCAACATTTTGAAGTTATATCCATCATTTGATCAAGGGTTTATCATTATTCCTCAATGAATGCCCAAAATTCATCAAAACCCAAAAGTTGCTAAATTAGGGTTTCTCAAGAAAAGTCAACCAAACTTTGACCAAGCATAACTTCTTCATACTTTATCAGAAAGTTTCCATCCAAGGCTCATTTTTAAGAGGATGCAATTCCCTACAATTCATCTTCATCCCTCAATTTCAAAACATGCACTCACAAAAAGATATGAATTTCCACATTATAGGTCCTTTTGAAAAGTCAACAAAAACACTTTGTGGGTCAAAGATTCTTACATTAACATGGAAGACTCAATTGAGATGAGACCAAAAGGGTTGCTTAGGGGAAATCCTAATATTTCTAAAAAGTCAAAGAACACCTTTCTAGGGTTAAAATTGGAAGAGATATACCTTGTCAAAGTTGACGTTTTTTGCAAAATTGCCAAAAGTCAAATGTGCTCAAAAATGCATTTTTTGCCAAATGGGCCTAACTTTTTATGCTTGCACCTCACTCATGACATGGTCCACGATCCAAATGTTCACTCACATGTTATTTGCTTCATTATTTATTTTATTTTTATTTTTTATTTATTAAAAATTTAATTAAATCAAATAATTGGTAAATAATAGCAAAGATTTGTTTTGATTGGATTTTTGGACAGAATCACAAGCTCATCATGTTGGCATATCAGAATCAAATCATATCAAAGCTAATTGGCACAAGAATGGGATTATTAGGCCAAATTTGGAAGCATATCATACCACATGAAAACCAAATCAAATCTCTATAAATTTCAAGATACAAGTTGTTTTTTGTTGACCTAATTCGTTCAAGTACATATACATAACGCAACCAAGGCAAGAAGACAAGGATTGGAGGTCGTGAAAGTCATCAAGCAAACTCAAATTTTTGATAAAAAAGTGTGGATTAGATTTCAATTTAGAGGATAATTCAAGGTGATTCAAAGCCACCAATCCACTCCTGGACATCCTCTGAAGCGATTGCAAGCATCAACAAGCCTCCACAAGCCCAGAAACGCGCTACACAACCGTCACAGTTTGCTTCTCTTTCAAAATTCGATTACTATGATTCTTGCATCATGAACATGTTTTAATGGTATGTATGTGTTTGTTATCATGTTTGCAGCGTGTTGGATTGGTTTAATTGATGTTTGAGCGAATATATTGATAGTTGCCATTGTTAGGGTTTGAAGTTGTATTTTAGGGTTTCTTAATACATGTAAAATTAGGCCAAAAGAAGGATGACATCGTACTCGTGAGATCAAAACGAGTTGATCTGTATGCTTGGAACGAATTTATATTGCTTGTGGTAGATTTTGGAAATTTGCAGGTTTGTAGCCACGCTTAAAGACCATCACTATAGACTATAGTGACGAATTTGGTCGTAGGTAAAAGTCCCCTCTAAGGCAACAGTACCTGGGGAAGAGGACGAAGGCGTGTCAGTGCATGAGTGGACGATTTAAAATTCGCACGTTTTTTTAGGCCAAGTGTTCAGTTTGTATTATATTTATTTTGTTTGATTATATATATGACTAACCAACTAGCACATATGGCAAGGAAACAAGGCATGTGAGAGGGAGGACCTGGGTTCGATCCCAGGTCCAGACCTTTTGCATTTTCTGAAACTAAAATCCCATATACAGTGCATGCCATATGCTGAAGACCACCACGCGCCCTTAGATCTCGCCCCTTGGATTCGTTACCATGCAGATCCTACGTCCCAACTTTGAGCATCCACGATAGACCCTCCAGCATGGCCCTCACTGGATCAGCACAAGGCTTTGGGCTCAGCACATCTTGGGCTCAACAAAATCAGCAATACACCCCCATTCAGCTTTCATCACAGGCCCAATCTAATTTTTTATTTATTTTATTTATTTTGTTTTATTTAATTATTTGTTTCACAAATTAGTTTTTTTTATTAACTGCAAAAAACCATAAAATCACAAAAAACACCCAAAAATCATTTTTTCATAAAATAGTTATTTTCTTTAATTAATTAAGTTAGTTTAAATTAGGTTAACTTAATATCTTTTCATAATTAAAACTAATTAGAGATTAGGGTTGTAAATAACTAATTTTTCTCCAAAAATAACCAATTTTTTTTTAAAATTCGGTTTTAGGTCTCTTAATTAATTCTTCGTGTTTAATTCGTCACGCGTATTTTAATTACCCTTTTTATTATTATTTATGCAACTGTTTCGAGGTTGTAATAGATTTTAATTAGGTTTCTTTAATTTCTGCATTTTATTTTTAGTTAAATAAATCTGTATCTGCGAAAGCCATGTAATAGTTAGGTTTTCTATTTCCGCACTTTAAATTTCCGCAATTATTAACTGTTAGATGTATGTTAATAGGATTGTATGGAAAGAATATTTGAAAATTAAAAGAGTAGATAACCTAAATGCGCAAAGACAAATTAACTGAAAAAAAGCTCACTCACACATGCTCACTCCTAGGGTTTACTCCACTTCGGTTGCCTTCAATTAAGTGGTCATGAAGTATAGGGTTTGTTAGTGGTCGTCCTCTAGCCCCGAAAAGATCTCAAATGACCCATTCGGATGTTTCCTCAGAAACAAATCTTTAAGGCTTTAGGATGATTACTAACACCTCTTAACATTGCTTTTATGACCGTATCTGTCCCTTCGAACGTCCCTTAAAACTCCAACAACGATGCTACCTATTTCTCAATAATGGGATAGCATTGTCTAAAAGGAAAAGGAACAGACTTTTTCGAGTAGGTAGATTAACTTTTAAGTACTTTCTCAAAACAAATAAACTTTTCACACCAACACTTTTCAAAACGATTTTCAAAACAACTTCGTCACATCCTTGAGGACCGATACAAGGGTTATCACGAAGTAAACTTTTTCAAAACAAGCACACACAAGCAATTTTAAAAATGAGCAAGTACCTAAGAGCCCATGGAAAACCATGGATAGAAAGGGTGGTAACACCTTCCCTTTCTATAATCTACCCCCCGTACTCAGAAATATTCTCGAAAAAGGTTTTTCTGTTCTTTTTCCTTTTCCTGATTGGATGAAATGAAAGTCGGTGGCGACTCTTGCTTAACGCGACATTTTATGAACAAAAAATGCAAAATGAAAACCAATGAAAACAATCGGTTCTGCCACCGTATCACAGTATGTAATAGCTTAACTGGGACTTTACTTTTACTGCTTTGTTTCCCCAATTTTTAGACATGTAAATATCCCCCTCCCTGAAGCATTGTAATAGCGTAGATTTAAATTCCTGTACATATTAACTGCTTAGATGTATGCCTAATAGGATTGTATGACAAGATTAATAGTCAAACGTTAGCAAACCTGACCTCTAAGACTAAAATAAATGAACATAACACACCTTGCACATATACACCTCTAGGGTACACCCAGTTTGGTTTCCTTCGGAAATAGTCACAACTCTCGAAACGTGAGAGATTTTAGTGGCTACCCTCTGGTTCAAAAATATCATAAGTCTCTCGATGACCCTCTCGATGTTGCCTCGGTAAAAATATGATCTTAGAACCCAAGGGTAGTTACTAAAACTTCTTGCCCAGTTGCCTTCGTGACTATAAATCGTCCCTTCGAATGTCCCTCAAACATCTAACGATAGGGCTACCTACTTATTAATAGTGGGATAGCGCTGTCTAAAGGATATGAGGAAAAGAATAAACCTTTCGAGTATAAGTAGATAGTTCTTAGATGCTTGCTCAAAACAAACTTTCACACTTAAACAAAACAAATTTTAAAAACATTTTCAAATGTTTTATCAACACTCTTGAGGACTGATACAAGAGTTATCATAAAGCAAATCACCGCACTAAGGCACTTTTAAAAAATACTTTTTAAAACACACAAAAAGCACAAGGTATCTCAAAAATGAGCTAAGCATCTAAGAGCTCGTAGAAAACTACGGATGGAAAGGGTGATAACACCTTCCCTTTCCATAATCTACCCCCCCCCCCCCCCCCCCCCCCCCTTACTCAGAAATAATCTCGAAACGTCTTTTTCTGTTCTTTTCACCCTTTCCTTTGTTGGATAAAAGAAAAGTCGATGGCGACTCTTGCTTACCGCGACATTTGCGAACAAAAATGCAAAACCAGTATAACAGTCGGTTCTGCCACCGTATCACACCCTCCATAGGACATCTTATTCGACATGGTACTCCAGATGTTGAAATATTTCAACTCAACATATTTATTATAAGATAAGACTTCTTACTCAACTTGTTCCTGTTATCAAGTTAATACATCTTATCTAACATATTATTGTCTTATTGTTTTACAAAAATTAATGTCAATCCTTAATTCTAAAGCTAGAGAACTAACAATCTCCCCATTTGCCAAATTTTGGATAAAACAAATAACATAACCCAGATTATTACAATAAACAAAAATGACACCCATCAATAGTAGTCCTCAGAAACTACTGAACACAACACCATAATAACATGGAGTCAGTCTTCACAAGCACAATGATGTTAGGACATTATATTTTCCATCATCTTCATATCAGCTCCATTTCAACACAAACTTTAACACCAAGGAACAACAACCTCGAGATAAAGGAGAGAAAGTTCTGAAATCATTTGGTGTACATGAGGAAAAATATAGGTAACACTCACCCTCAACTCAAGAACCTATTTTTGTCACAGATGAATAAGTATTCCTTCCAAATGGTGGAATAAGAGAGCCATGAAGCAGCTATCAGTCAACCTGGGCAACTCAAAACGTATGTCACAAATGTGTTCATAACTCATATCATAAGTCACAAAACAACCCAAACAGACATAGGATCAGACATCATATTCGACATGTTTGTAACATATATGGAAGAACAAACTCCAGATCCATCTGAAGAAACCATTTCTCCCTCTTTTTGGCCAAAAATTGACAAATAAGGTCCTCACAAAACCAAACTCAAACACATCTCACCCATACTCAAACAAAACTCATTTGGACTGTGAAAACTCAGAACACTCACAAGGTGAAAGAGGAAAGTAGTAACTTCTATAAATAACTGAGTATTTACTTAGGAAATAACGATCCTTGATTGTAGAAATGGTCTTGGTCAAAAATAAAACATTATTTGAGGAGAAAAGTTGTCACCAAAATCAATATGCACCGTCCAAAACAACTTTGAATGTCTTTATTAGCTCTGTATTGTTGCTACTGAGAAGAAATAGTCCTAATACATGCACATGCACATGCATATTCAAACACACTTTATGCACTCTCTTCAGACACGTGTTTGATCACACCATCCACAAAACTCCTTTGTTGATCACACATGAAACATATCCTGAATAATATACTGACATTCAGTCAGACATTGTCTAAAAATTCAACCAAAACTTCTTCAACTATCCAGTCAAGGACACTTCACTGGATTCTAAGCCCACTCCTTTCAAGGCAACACAAATCAAAATATCCACACCCAAAAATAGAACATGACTTGAACCAACATGTCCTTCTAACACGATATCTGCGTCATTACAGCAACAATCCTTAAACAAGTACTCCACTCCCCATGTCATGGATAATCAATGCTCCAGCTGAGCACAAATTCTCAACTTGCTTAAAAAGCTGTACTGAGATCAAGACTAAACCAATCTATTTTGGAGTAACTTGCAGTAGAAGAAACCACCTCCTAATAAGCATACTGATCAGATCATCCTATATGATATTCTTATTTTGCTCTTAGTAATTGCTGGTCTAAATACTATCTTCAATCAAGATAGAAGTCATGCATTCACCATACACCCTAGAAGACAGAGTTGGAAGCTTCACGTTCTACTTCAACATATTTAGCATAGGCACTTCAAAATATAATGTAGAAAACCCAATATCACATTCACAATCCCAAGCTTCTTCAAAAAAGGACCACACGAACACCAAACATGATGTTACAATATCATTTGGGATATTGGCTTCTCATCACAGAACCCAAACACCTTGTGTTGTACCCCAAAATTTGCCCTCTCATGTTTTCCAAGGTTTTCTCTTACATGGGTGGTTACAAACACTTGCCTAAAGAAAATAATTTTTTTTTGAAGATAAACAAGGTGTCTTCGATTGGCTTTGAGACAGGGTGTTTTCGATTGGTGCCTGAGCAATTTGTTTTTCAATTGGCATCTAGACAAGGAGCTTCGATTGGGCACTGGGCCTCCTTCGATCAAGATAAGTTCACAAAGTCTTCGATTGAGAACTGGGCTTCCTTCGATCAAGATAAGTTCACAAAGTCTTCGATTGGGCATTGGGCTTCCTTTGATCAAGTTAAGATCACAAGGCTTCGATTGTGCAAGGAAAGGACCCCCTACAAGTTTGTTTCGGTTCACAAGGGCAAAGGCTTCCCTTATGCTTGCATTCAATGCACAAGGCCAAGACCCTTTCAACTGGCCTTCGATTCATAGAGTAATGACCTCCTCATGCTAACATCCACAAGGCATTGGGTTTCTTTGTGCTAGCTTCGACTGGGAAATAGTTCCCTTCAAAACTGTTTGTTTCAACTCTATCTCTGAACCTTTAAGCATATAATTGCCACATTATGAGCCCACATTGGTGAACCATTCGAAGAATGCACGAGGCATACAAGCACGTTATTCGAAAGACTTATAAAAGGGTCATTCGAAGGATGAACATGTGTTACATTTGAAGGATGCACATGTGTTCCATTCAAAGGATGTACAGGGGTTCCATTCGAAGGATGCACATGTGTTCCATTCGAATGATATACATGTGTTCCATTCGAAGGATGTACAAGTGTTCCATTCGAAGTATGTACAGGTGTTCCATTCGAAGGAAGTAAGAAAAGGTCCATTCGAAGAAGCATTCAGAAGGTCCATTCGAAGGGTACATAAGAGGCCCATTCGAAGGAGGCAACTTAAGGACAATCAAAGAGCAAGGACTGAAGGCATTCAAATGAGCCAAAGTGTCCAGGTTCATGCAACCTACGAAAATGGCAAGAATGTAACATAAATGGATGATTTTCAAATTCTTGAAGGCCATGTTAAAGACTTGATTCTTTCCATATTTATCAAGCTTCGACCAAAGGTATCCCAGGCTTTCGATTCCCATCAAGTTGGAGGCCTAAAACAACTCAGAGCAAGCTGGCAGAAACGCATGATTGGATCAAATATGGCAAGTTTTCATAAAAAATCAAATTAAATCTCTCCCTCATGATGACCAAAGATTTGGTACACAAATATTGACCTAAATCTTTGCCTATATAAACCCAAAATTCCAGACGCAAAGGGACGGCTCATACACGCATATACATTACCTAGAAAGCTACAGAATATTGCCAAAAATCTAGCGAAGTAGTGAAATTCAAAGAGCCAATTCCAGCCACATTCAGTCCATTCCAGGCGTCCCATCATCACCTTGAGGATCCCAGGAGTGCCTACCAGCCCTCCTTGACGTTTAAAACCTGTTAAAACAAGCAGATTTCGTTGCTCCGGTGGGGTAAAATTCTCACGCTCTAATCTCTCAGTTCATGCAATTTAAATAAATTTAATGCACAGATCCATACTCATGTTGTTGTTTAGATTTTTTTGACATAGCACATGCCAGGTTAAGGAAGGAATCCAGAAACACCATTGTTAGGGTATCCTGCGATGTTTTAGTCGTATCTCCCTAATAAAACACCTTCAGTCCAAATCAGTGCCATGGTTTTAACACCTCAGTAGTTTATGATATTTTCAAATATATTGTTTTCTTGTTGTTTGTCTTAATGATTGAACAGACGGACCAATGGTGAAGGATGTGTGTTTAATCTAGGAAAGCTTGGGGTTCGACACCAGGTCTAGGTCTAAAATCACCTTCTATGATGGGTCGAAGGAGACAACTTCTATCCTAGATCGAAGGAGACAACTCATACACTGGATTGAAGGAGACAGCTCATACCCTGGATCAAAGAAGGCCGCTCATACCTGGATCGAAGTGGACAGTTTCTTCCTTGGATCGGAGGATCTCTATGCATTGTTTTATTTTTGGTTTTGTTTATTTCTTTTGTTTTCTTGTTCCTTTTTTATTAACGTTAAAACAAAATCACCAAAAATTAGGTCTAGTTTGTTTTTTTAAATTAAAATTATTAACAAATTAATTTAATGACTTTAACATTTTTCTTAAAATAAAAATGATAGACTTAGATTTATTTCATTCTGTTGTACCCCAAAATTTGCCCTCTTTTCATACACGCATATTATTGGTTTTATGGTTATGGAATAAAGATATATTTATCAAGCTTCTTTAGGTTACAAGTGACGTTTATTTCGTCGATTATTTTCTCAGAGTATTTTCCGTGATGAAGATCGGTTCGCTGTTTTGCAACGATTCGGGGTTCAAAGATTCACAAGTCCAACCCGACGCGTCATATTCAGGTGTTCTTTCGCCAAGATATCTCTGAGAACGTATTTTTAAATTCAGGTTCAGCTCAAGATTCAATTATTTAAAGAAGGTCTCCGAATGTGTGAGTTTTCTCGAAGAAATATGGTGAAAAAGTGTGCTGAAAGTGCAGTTTTTACGCACTAAAAAATTCATAACTTGAAGATCGTGGCTTGTTTTAAACCCGTTTCGGTAGCCAAAATTCTGGCTTGACGTCATTTGTGTTTTCATCTCTCACGGATGGAAGCCAATTTTGATCAAAAGGTCTTCAAAAATGCAGATTTATCAAGTATTTTCGTACAGAAAATTTGTGACAGAAGTTTATTTACGTCATGTTCAGAAAATCACAACTTGGTCGATTTTCATCGTATCGGGTTGGTTCCGGTGCCAAAATTTCAAAAATTGAGTTGACTACGTTTTCACAAGAGGTATCGAGTTCGAACGATATACAAAAGGCCTTCGTTTTTTACCCATAGTGCGAGTGACGCGCCAAAAATCCTGAATGTTGAATATTATTTCATCTGGGCTGAAACTTCGAAAGTTCATAACTCGGTCAATTTTTATCGGATCGGGCCCATCTTTTTACACAAGGTCATTGACTCAGATATCTATAACTTATCTTCCAAAGTTGAGACCAGATTATGCTCCGATCAATACCAATTTTTTATTGAAGAACGTGTCAGAGTTGACACTAGAGCCCAAAATAAGTTTGTCTAAGCCAAAACTTCAAAAATTCATAACTAATTCACCGTTTATCCGATTGAGCTCATTTTCGGACAGGAGTTAGTTCTTGATGTAGGCTACATTTTGTTTTCATATTTCAACTTTAAAAATTGCACTTAATCCCCTGCGATTTAGCCTGGAACATGACGAACTCAAGTGAACATTGGAGGCCCAATTGCACATTCAAAGCCCATATATTTGCTCTAATCTCCATTATATAATCTCTTTCTTTTCACACAAACAAAGGAGGGAAAAAACCTTTGCCACAACCCTGTCAGAATATCAAATTCTTTCAAGAACCGTAAAACCTTGAAATCCTTATTAGAAATCCTCATCTCACTACAAACAAGCCATCCCTGTTACAAACCCACATCTCACTACTTCTCCAGTAAGGGTAAGACTGGTTTGATCTCCATGATCAAAATGACATAGAAACATTCATCTCACTACTTCTCCAGTAAGGGTTTATTACTAAACATTGAGGTCGGATCATAACAACCACCAATGTATGGCAAGGCAGACACCCTAAGGAGGTTAAGGCAACCATTTGTTTAAAACTTTTTCATAAAATCTAATATTTTTCACAAACCTTTGATTTTTTATAATAAACTTGAATAATTAACTTTAGGTTTTTTTAATTTAATTTTAGGTTTTAAATTAATTTTGGTTCAACAACCACTCATGACATTTGCATTATTTTTATTTTCTAACCCTATTTTTCATTGATGTTTCTTCCCCTATCTATTTTTTGGCAAACTTAATCTTTTTTATTAATCATTAGATATAAACTTTTTTTAAAACCTTTTGTTGTACCCCAAAATTTTCCCTCTCATATTTCTCAATACATTTCAAGAAAGGTCTTCAAATTGGTCAAGGAAGTCCAAAAGTTGACCAGACAAGCTCTCTCCTAAGGCAGTCTACCTCAAATTAGGGTTTCATGGTGAATCAAGATACTTGAGTCCAAGGGATCCCAAATGCTCACCATTGTACTAATATGTTCTCAAGATCATCCATGTCAAGTTTCAAGCCTTGCAGAAGAAGTTTGCTCAGTCAATTGCTCAAATGCCTGAAAATCGACTATGTTGGGGCAAAAGTCAATTATGGCCCACATACAATCAAACTTCAAGATTTTTTGTCAACATCCTTATTTTGAAGTATTATTCATCATTTTATCAAGGGTTGATCATGATTCATCAAGGATTGCTCACAATTCATCAAAATCAAAAAGTTGCTAAATTAAGGTTTTGTAGGAAAAGTCAACTCAACTTTGACCAAGCATAATGTTGTCATACTTTATGAGAAATGAACCATCTAAAGCTCATTTTTAAGAGGATGGAATTCCTAACAATTCATATTCATCTCCCAAGTTCAAAATATGCACTCACAAGAAGTTATGAATTTGGACATTATAGGTCATTTTGAAATGTCAACAAAAACACCTATTTTGTCAAAGCTTCATACATGAACATGGAATACCAAATTGATATTAGACCAAAAGGGTTGCTTAGAGGACATCTAAGGCTTTCTAAAAAGTCCAAGAACACCTTTAAAGAGTCAAAATTGATGAAGTTATGCATTGGTGAAGTTGACCTTTTTTGCAAAATTGTCAAAAGTCAACTATATCTCAAATTGCAATTTTTACTAAATGGGCCTAATCTTTTGCACTTGTTTTGAGTTGGTAGCATGGTCCACGAGCCCTAGCTCTTTCCACTTGTCTTTATCTTATTTTTATTTTTTATTTTTATTGCAATTAAATCAATTTAAATCAAAACAAATCATGAAAAAATCCAAATCATTGAAACTTCAAGATCTTGTGCACATTTCAGGTCCCATATACAGCTAGCAAGTGAATCAATTCGTGCAAGACATAGGTGGGCACAAAAAGATTGATTTTGGCCTATTTTGTAAAGATCTTCATGGGAATCAAATCATGATCAAAGACCATAATTGATAAAGATTGAGAACACTTTTGCAACCCTAATTCAATCAGTGGTATATAGTGTACAATTTCATACCAAAATCAATAGAGGGTAGAGGCGTCAAAGGCTAAAAAAAACTTGGAAAATTCAATAAAAGTAGCAATTTGTTTTCATACTTCCAAGCGTTGTCGAGCCATTTCAAGCATTCCTTTCACTTGCTGGACATTCAAGGAGTCCATCCCAATCCTTAGCAAGCAGTTTCGTGTACAAAAACTCACTGTAAGTGTCTCACGATACCAACACTTTCTTGAAATTCAATATCATTGTTCTGGCATTTGTAGCATGAATTATTTAGGTATTCTTGTTCATTGAATCATTTGTAAGCTGTTAGCAATAATTAATTGCATTGTTGCTAATAATACATAGATATGCTATTGTTAGGTTTTCTTGGTTCGTTTTAGGGTTTTCTCGTGCAGGTGAAATTGGCCTAAATGGAAGAGATCATTGTGATCAGCAGATCAAGCCCAGCTGATCCATGGTCTTGAATTTTATTTATATTGCTTGTATGTGATTTCTGAGATGTACAGGGTTACAGTTACAGCGCCATGTCTGTAGGTAAAAGTTATGAGTTTTAAACGACAGATCCAGGGAAGAAGACGATAGCGTGTCACCACTTTACTGGCCGGTTTAAATTCTGGCACGTTTACTCCTGGCCAGAAAGCTATAGTTCTGATCTGCTTGTTTGTTTCTGTTGTATTGATAAACTAACACCCAGCGCAGTTGGTCAGAAGAGGGATATCAGAATTTCATGGTTCTGGGTTCGATCCCAAGCGTGACCCTCTAGCATTTCCCCCCCCCCTTCGTTTTCACCAGATCCAACGCCTACATCTGCCGGGGGTTATCTTCTGATCCCATCAACCAGGACCGGATCAAGCATCCCCTGGGCATTATCCTCTGGATCCATCTGTCCCATCCAAAACCAGCGCACCTCATCTTCTGAAGGCCACAATCTGTTGGATCCACTAGCCAAGAGCAGGCCTTGAATCACCATCCTCTGGACCATCATCTGGATCATCATCCTCTGATCAGAGCCCCTGGCAATAGGCCTTTGGGTTATTTTTATTACTTTTTTTTATTATTTCTCTTTTTACTATTCTTTTTCAATACTAAAATAATTTCTTTTTTTAACCAATAAAAAATTCATAAAATCAACTTTTCACCAAATTAGCTTTATGCTTATTTTTTATCAAGAAATTAATTTAATTTAATTAGTGTAATTTAATTTTAAGGTAATTTTAATTCTTTTGTAAATAAACTAAAACAAACGAGAAAATTAGGCTTTATTTGATTTAACTTTTATTTTATTTTTTAAAAAAAATAACAAAAAAAATATTTTTCCTTTAATTAGGATTAGACGGGGTTAAATCCATAATCTTTTCTCGTTCTCGTTTCATCGCGCGCGTTTATTTATTTTGCAATATTATTGTAACTGCTCATGGGATGTAATAGTTTAATTAGGACCTTTTCGCTTATTTATCGTTTTTTTGCGGGTTTTTGGCTATGTAATTAATACTCGAAGCCTTGTAATTGCTTAGATTTATTTTCCGCATTTTAACTTTCGCTAAATATTAACTGTTAGATGTATGAATATTAGGGTTGCATGACAAGAATGTATGATTAACTTTAAAACGGTTAGCAAACCCTAAATGTGCAAAGATAATAAACTTGAAATTGAATCACCCGCACATACGCACTCCTAGGGTATACTCCCACTTCGGTTGCCTTCGGTAAACGGTCATTAAGTATAGGATATTTTAGTGGTCGCCATTTTGTCTCAAAGATCAAAGTTGCCTCAGAAAGGTTGCCTCGGAATTGTTGCCTCGAATATTGATCTTAAGACATTAGGGTTATTACTAAGACGTCCTAACATTGCTTTAGTGATCGTACGTCCCTTTCGAATTGACCCTTTAAAACTCCAACGACGATGCTACCTACTCACTAATAGTGGGATAGCGTTGTCTAAAGGAAACGAACATAGAACAATTCTTTTTTCGAGTAGGTAGATGCTAGTAGGTACTTGCTCAATACAAACAAACTTTTTCACACTTACACTCTTTTCAAACAAAGTTTTCAAAAACAATTCGTAACACTCTTGAAGACAGAAGCAAGGGTTAAAACGAAGTAAAACAAAAACTTTTCAAAACACACAAACACGAAAGCAATGTTTTAAAAATGATGAGCAAGTACCTAAGAGCCCGTAGAAAACTACGGATAGAAAGGGTGCTAATACCTTCCCTTTCTATAATCTACCCCTCGTACTCATAATATCTCGAAAAAGGAATTTTTCTATGCTTTTTTCCTTTCCTGTTGGATAAAATAAAAGTCGGTGGTGTCTCTTGCTTACCGCGACATTTTGCAAACACAAACGCAAAATTCAAACCGACATTTCAAAACGGTTCTGATTCTGCCACCGTATCACAGAACTGGCGACTCTGCTGGGGATATATAAAGGTGGAGTATACCTTAGAATTAGTTTATCATATTGCTTCTATTGTTTTATTTGATTGCTTTATTTTTATGGGCTTTATATCGGAGTTACTATAGATCCTAACCCGAATCTGGGGAACACCGTTTAGGTAAGTAGCAATAAACTGTGAGGGAACTGTACGGCGTAGACCGATACGGTTGAAGCAGTAGCTACGTTGATGTGGCACATTGGTTGGTATCGGTATCCCTTGTGGAGGAACAAGGAGAATACGAGGTTGTTATATGGGTCGTTAAGCATCAACTAACCTTAGAACCTATAATTGACCAACTTGGCCATAGGAAGTAGTGAGATATCCGGTCTCGATATAAAGCTGGGAACTGGTTAATACTCGATGCTACACTCATTGAGACCATAATCCTGAGATAGTTTCGGCCGCAAGAAAAGATTGCATGAGCTGAAACCATGACCGATGGAGGATGGTCAGTGATATTGAGAACCTCTAGAACCCGGTTACTTTTTTTAGGACAGGTATGAAACCAACTTTACTTCAAGAGGGTACTACCTTAAAACCCATGCAAGCCTAAACCTAAGGCTGTTTGTGTGACTTGTGTGCTTTCAACTTGAACTACTTGCACATTTTTATTATCTGACAACATGAGTTCCTTGCAGGTTTTGTGTACAGTCCTTATCCCATAACTTGGATTTCTTGCCGAGTTTACTTGCTTACATCACCTCACACTTTTTCTTAAACGCATAGCATACACATCATAACATCATGCCTTAACATTTCCTTAACCATTTCACGGATCTCAAGGGTTTGTGATGCAGGTTATGGTAAATCAGACGTCTAGCAAGGGGCAAGGGGATTTATTTTCCTCTAGCCAATGTCGTCTAGAGATCAAAACACGATAACTTGAGTCAGTGGCTATGACCCACTCGATATGGTGAGCTTGACTCTTGAAGAAGGGCTCTCAACGACACATAGTTTATTCAATCAAGCTGCAATCAAATTCTAACAGTTTCTTGTTTACCCCGCGAGATCCTTGAAAACATTGCTTACATACATATATATATATATATATATATATATATATATATATATATATATATATATATATATATATATATATATATATATATATATATATATATATATATATATATATATATATATATATATATATATATATATATATATATATATATATATATATATATATATATATATATATATATCATTGCATAACAGGTCTTCCATTACAGGTCTCTCATGTTCTCGCTGTTTATTTCAGCAATGGCTCTCAAACAAGACAACAGAGATCTTCAAACTCAAGAAGCTCAGTTCACGGAAATATTCCTAAACCTATCCAAGGGGCAGGAAGAGTTGAAAACACTCCTCGTTGCGAACTTGGTCAAGAAAAGTCCTGAAGACGATAAGGACAAACGGCTGGAACAACTGCAAGTTGAGGTATGTGCAATGAGAACTCAGATGCTGGGGCAGATGGCTCTTATCCAAGGCCTAGCTCGGGGAAAAGAAGAGCTGAGAACCATTATCAACCAACTTCATCAAGACGGGTACAACAGTATGAAGCAAACAGTCCAGGTCGGGGACCAAGTCATTGATCAACCTCCAAGAAGACAAGAGTTTGGTTTGGTGAAGAGTGGACCTTTCTACTACCTCACGGGTCCAACAACAACCTCGCCAAAAACAATGGGTTAATCAGAGTAAGCCAGATACACCCAAGAGGCAGTTTACCAAACTCAACATACCGCAGTCTCAAGCTTTATAACACACGTTGAGGATGAATCTGGTTACGTTGATAGGACCTCATCCAAACCCCAAGACTTCTTCCCCTAACTACAATCCTGATGCAAGGTGTGCATATTACTCCAACAATCCGGGGCATGATACTGACAATTGTTGGAGGTTGAAATACAAAATTTAAGACCTGATTGATGAAGGAGCATTGGAATTCACACAAGATGGTCAACTGGAATGTTTCTGTCAATCCTCCAAGGGTCACCATTTGAAGTGAAAAGTTCTGATAAAAGAGGCTTTTGTTCATTAGAATTTTCAATTTGCAATTTTCTTTTAATTGATCGAACATCTATTCATGTCAAACTCTGTTACTTTATCAATGCATTGCATATGTCTGTTTTGAATCAATCCATTCGTATTCACTATATTTAAATTGCTTTCCTTTTTGTGATATTCAACTCTCGAACAAAAGCTCTAAGCCTTTAGAGGGAGGATGACGAAAATGATACCAAAATCTCTACAGTATGCTTTTGAACAGACCCCGCTGACGATGTACAGGCGTTGTTTCAAATCCTAAACAGCGGAGTTATAAGGAAGATAATCCCTAGTCAACCCCTTTGAGCCAAAGAAGTAGGAGTTTTTCTTTTCACACAAATTAAAACCCTTAATCACAACCTGGGGCAGGGTAGTTTTCTCAGTTAATCCAGGTGCACAATGATTGGCATCGAAGACGTCCTTCCAAAACAGAAGACGGTCATGGTTCCCTATAATCGTCAAGACAGGCAGTCATTATCTCTCGAAATAAAATCCCATTAAGTCAAAACCTATGAAGGAGACTTAAGAAAAAACGAGGGCATCCCGCTGACTATAATCACAAAATAAACAGCTCAAGCAAAAAAAAACAGGGATAGTAAAACCAAAAAAAAAGAGGTTACTACAAATCCTCGGCAAAAAACAAAGATTACAAAATGACTGCCTTTTTCAAGTAAAATGTCAGTATCCAAACCATCACTGGAATATCAGAGCAAAGACTCAAACGGATTCTAAACGCGCAATTAACTGAGCATAGGACTGAAGAACATCACGAAGAGTGGGTGGGTACAAATAAATTTTGAGCCTTTATCCTTTGTTTCTTGAACCGTGAACCAGGCCCCGTTATAACCCTTAAAAGTCCTAGCTGAAGCATGGGTTAGTTCGAAAGCATATTGTTACAAAAGGTATCCTGACTCCTATAAGGTTTGCTATAAATCCTGAGTTGATATCACACTTTTACAAAAAAAAAACTTATTTTACTAAAAAATGAATTTTCAAACTTCAAGACAGACATAAGCTTTGCATTATTAAAATAACATTATTTGTATATGACTATTTGTTCAACAACAGAGAAATTTGCATGACGAATATCTAGTGAACAAAAACCTTCTCAATAAAAAGGATCACCTCAAGTGGAAAAAAACTTCCAACCAAGGGGCACGACATGATCATTGTCCATCATCTGGAAGTCAAGATTCAAGGAATCTCTCAAAGATGCCAAATAGCCAGGGGCAGATCTCCACATCTGAATCACTTGGGGCATTGGACATGAATTCCAGCAACGAATCTTGTATGATCAAACGAACATCTTCTGGTAGTGTGGCAACACAACACTACCGATAGTGACAACTCCCTACACCCTGAGAGCGTGGACATAGTCAAAAAATACTACGCATGAACAAAGACCCGCTAGGTTGACTGGCCTAGGAAAAAATAAGGGCATCCCGGTGAACCAAAAGGGTTCGGGCAAAAATTAGGGATAAAACAAAAAAGATATGTACACCCGGCAAGCCGAAAACCTGAAAAGGCGGCTTGGGAAAAAAAGGGTATCCCAGTGGACTGAAAATCTGAAAAGACAGTCCAGGCAAAAGTTAGGGATTAAAGCGTACGACTATGTCCCGTCATCTCGTCACTTGCCTACCAGAAGAAGACTTATCATTTCGATTGAAAGTTACCAAACACTTCATAAGTTGGGATAACACTCAATCCACAAGGCCTCCGCAGGCACTTTCTCCAGCAGATACAGGGGCAGAAAAGTCTCGATGCAAAGTCATTGTCATATCCTCAGCATGCGTCCCAGTAACATCTACACTCCCTGCAGAGTAAGAAATACCCAAAAAATAGCGGTGTTAATTGTTCCCAAGCAGAGTTCATCTTTCACCAACAATGGAAGACCATCCCCAGTGGAGTTTATTTCTTCCACAAACATAACTTTATTCCCGACAAAGTTCATCATCGCCAGCAACGGTAATTTATCCCTAACCGAGGTTATTTCTCCAAATCAGCAGATCTTCTGACAGAGTATCTCTTCCCCACAGAGTCATTCTCTCACCAGTTTATTCTCCAGCAGAATTATTCCCCTGCCAAGTTATTCTCAAATCATCTTCCGTCGTTATGCCCAGCAAGCGAAACTCTTTATATTCTCCAGCAGCAGTCTGGGATTTATTTTCCCCAGTTAGAGAACATCATAAAAAGCATTTCATATCCATACATCATGACATGCGCATAAGCATCATACCGCACAATCTCATTTATTTTGAGAACATCATTGCTCAATGCATTTCATACATCATGACATGACATACGACTAACCCTTCACCTTTCAGGAAAAGATAGAATTAAATTCTCACCAAGGTCAAGCTATGAAGCCCGGGTACGACCGGATAGTATCTTAATTTCTCCATCATATTGTGAAGCCCGGTGTGATACGATGGCCAGAACCGAGACTGTTTTTTAGGAATGCTGGTTCACGTTTTGCGTTTGTGTTTGCAAAATGTCTCTGTAAGCAAGAGTCGCCACCGACTTTTATTTTATCCAACAAGGAAAGGAAAAAAGTACAGAAAAATTCCTTTTTCGAGATATTTCTAAGTACGGGGGGTAGATTATAGAAAGGGAAGGTATTAGTATCCTTTCTATCCATAGTTATCTACGGGCTCTTAGGTACTTGCTCATCATTTTCAAAATTGCTTCTCTGTGTTTGTGTGCTTTGAAATTTTTTTTTTTGACTTCGATTTAACTCTTGCTTCTGTCTTCAAGAGTGTAATGAAGTGTTTGAAAACTTTGTTTGAAAAGGAGTGTAAGTGTGAAAAAGTTGTTTTGTTTGAGCAAGTACTTAAGAGCTAATCTACCTACTCGAAAAAAAGAATCATTTTGTATTCGTTTCCTTTAGACAGTGCTATCCCACTATTAGCGAGTAGGTAGCATCGTCGTTGGAGTTTTGAGGGTCAATTCGAAAGGGACGTACGGTCACTAAAGAAATGTTAGGACGTCTTAGTAATAACCCTAATGTCTTAGATCAATTATTTGAGGCAACAATATCCGAGGCAACCTTTCCGAGGTAACTTTGATCTTTGGACAAAAGGATGACCACTAAAATATCCTATACTCAATGACCGTTTACCGAAGGCAACCAAGTGGGAGTGTACCCTAGGAGTGCGCATGTGCGAGTGATTCAATTTCAGATTATTTACCTTTGCACATTTTAGGGTTATCTAACCGTTTTAAAGTTTTCACATACATTCTTGTCATGCATCCTAATATCATACATCTAACAATTTAATATTTTGCATAATTTAAAGCGCGGAAATTAAACTAAGCTATTACAAGGCTTCGGGTATTTACATAGCCAAAAACAAACCCTTTTAAAAATAAAGCGATAAATGAAAATAAATACCTAATTAAACTATTACAAACTTGTAGGCAGTTACATCAATATGGTAAAAATAATAATAATGTGCGCGATGAAATTAAGATCGGGAAGAAATTAGGGTTTTGACCCTTTTAACCTAATTAAAAGAAAACATGTTTTTGTTATTTTTTTTATTATTTGTAAGAAAAGAATTAGGTTTTAAAATTAAATATACAAATTAATTAGCAATTAAATTAATTAAAAATAAATAAATGACCTATTTTTGGTTTTGTTATTTTTAAGAAAAGAAAATATAATTAAATTTAGAAATAAAAACCTAATTGTTCTAATTGTTTTTAATTTATTTACAAAAACAATTAAAGTTACCTAAAATTAATTAATTTTGATAAAAATAAGATTTAAAACCTAATTGGTGAAAAACAATATTTTTGTGATTTTTGATTGGTTAAAAAAAATTAAATTTGTTAGTAAAACAAATAGATAAATTAAATAAAACAAAAAATATAAAAGAAAAGGAAAAGAAACTTGGGCCTACAATGGAGATTTGGGGGTGTGTAAACAGCAATCTGGGCCCAAAAGATGGAAGTCCACGTTGACTTCCCAGATTCTCTATGATGCATTGACCATGGCCTATTGTATTCCCTCATTGATGGCCCTTGGATCTGGCCCTCAGGACACTTGGCTGATTGGATGGTGAGGTCTATGGTAGTCCCCTGGCTTGTGTACGCATGAGATATGTAGAAAGAAATCAAGAAAAATGCAAACATTGGAGGCAGGGGTGGAACCCCTGACCTCAAGCTCCCCAACGCCTTAACGCTTTCCTGGCTACCACTGGGCCATTTATGTTAGTTGTTATAATAATACAAAATAATAATCAAATATTAAAAAGGCCACATATATCAATTCAGCACGCGGAAATTTGAACAGGCCAATGGTTTCTCGCCAACTAGTCATCTTCCTCCATGGATCTGTTGGTAAAAGTTCCAAACTTTTACCTACGGATGTTTGTCTGTAGCTACAAGTCTTGTAAATCTCAAAACTCAATACAAGCGTGATAAATGAAAACCAAGGCCATGGATGGATCCGTTTAGACCTGCTGAGTTCAATGGTGGCCCTTTCATGGCCCAATTTTTCCTATATAAAGAAATCCTAAAGCGAGCCATAAAACCCTAACAATGGTGAAATCCAATATAGGCCATGAAAATGCAATCAAATATCACAGAAAGCTTGCATATGTCTTAAGGATCAAGAATATATCATTAATTCATGCTATCAATGTCTAAATCATGCAAACCGAATTCAAGAAATAAGCAATGTCGTGATGGACTTACAGCGAGATATAGGGCTTGGGAACGCTTGTTCTTGATTGCTTTTGCTTGCTGGGGATCCCAGGAAGCGATTGGAATGGTCCAAGGGTCTTGAAATTGCCTCTAAGTAGGAATTCGTGTTTGCACTTTTTTGGTATTTTTTCAAGTTTTGTTCTTGATCACACGCCTCCTTATAGCCTCTCTTTTGGTCTGCACATAATCCTTATGTATTGAGGAATGAATTAGGGTTGAAAGAATGATCACAATCTCCTTCCATCAATGCTTTTGATTTTGATTTGATACACTTGAAAACCATTCCAAAAATAGTCCAAATCCAATCTTTTTGTGCACCTCATGCCTTTACACGAATTTGATCTGATGCTAGCTGGACATTAAGACCTGAATCATGTAAAAAATCTTGAGTTTTCAATATTTTGGATTTTATATGATTTGTTTTGATTTAAAATGATTTAATTCAAATAAAAATCAAAATAAATAATATAAATAAGATAATGACAAGTGTCAAAGGATAGGGCTCGTGGACCATGTTGCAAAATTAAAACAAGTGAAAAAGATTGGGCCCATTTGGCAAAAAAATGAAGTTTTAGGCATAGTTGACTTTTGGCAATTTTGCAAAAAAGGTCAACTTCACCAATGCATAACTTCCTCAATTTTGACTCTTTGGAGGTGTTCTTGGACTTTTTAGAAAGCTTGAGATGTCCTCTAAGCAACCATTTTGGTCTCATATCAATTTGATATTCCATGCTCATGTATGAAGATTTGACAAAAAAGGTGTTTTTGTTGACTTTCCAAAATGACCTATAATGTCAAAATTCATAACTTCTTGTGAGTGCATATTTTGAACTTGGGAGCTAAATATGGATTGTAGAGAATGGCATCCTCTTAAAAATGATCTTTGGATGGGTCATTTATCATTAAGTATGAGAAAGTTATGCTTGGTCAAAGTTGAGTTGACTTTTCCTACAAAACCCTAATTTAGCAACTTTTGGTTCTTGATGAATTATGAGCAATCATTGATGAATCATGATCAACCCTTGATAAAATGATGAAATAAAATTCAAAATGAGGATGTTGACCAAAAATCTTTAAGTTTGACTGTATGTGAGCCACAATTGACTTTTGCTCTAGCACAGTCGATTTTTGGGCTTTTGAGCAATTGACTGAGCAAACTTTCTCTACAAGGCTTGAAACTTGACATGGATGACCTTGAGAACATATTAGGACATTGGTGAGCATTTGGGGTCCCTTAGACTCAAGTATCTTGATGCAACATGAAACCCTAATTTTAGGTAGACTGCCTTAGGAGGGAGCTTGTCTGGTCAACCCTTGGACTTCCTTGAGCAACTTGTAGACCTCACTTGAAATGTATTGAGAAATAAGGGAGGGAAAATTTTGGGGTACAACACCCGGAAAATGACCGGATAACAGTATTAGAATACCGCGAAGCCTGGACTCGACCAGATAGTGGTATCTCTTAAAAGCAAGCTATGAAGCCCGGATTCGACCGGATAATAGTTTAATCCCTAGCAAGTTACTGTGAAGCCTGGATTACGACCAGATAGCAGTACAAGACACCATGAAGCCTGAATTCGACCAGATAATGTTATATCATAAACACAAGCCGTGAAGCCCGGAGTCGACCGGATAGCAGCTTAACATGTTATTGTGAAGCCTGGATTACGACCAAATAGCAATATAAAGACACCATGAAGCCTGGAATCGACTAGATAATGGTATATCATAAACACAAGCCGTGAAGCCCAAAGTCGACTGGATAGCAGCTTAACAAGTTATTATGAAGCCTAGATTACGACCAGATAGCAATACAAGACACCATGAAGCCTAGACTCGACCAGATAATGGTATAAGGCGTTGTGAAGCCTGGATTACGACCAGATAGCAACCAAGAATACTACGAAGCCTGGATTATGACCAGATAGTGGTATATCTTTAATACAAGTTATGAAGCCCGGATTCGACTGGATAATATCTTGATTTCCCCAAACACCATGAAGCCTGGATTCGACCGGATAATGGTATAAGACATCGTGAAGCCTGGATTACGACCAGATAGCAGTTGAGACATCGTAAATTCTGGATTACGACCAGATAGCGGTAAAAAGACACTTAAGCCTGGGTTACGACCAGATAACAGTAAGGGACACTGTAAAGCTTGGATTTTGACCAAATAACAGTTTTACCTGGCCAATTACTATGAAGCCCGGAGTCGACCGAATATTAGTAGGCCTTAAAATCAAATGGAAGCCCGGATGCGACTGGATAACCACTTGATTTCTTCTGAAGCCTGGATTTCGACCAGATAAGAAGTGAGGTATTGTGAAAACTGGATTCGACCAGATAACGGTACAAGACACCATGAAGCCTGGATTCGACCAAATAATGGTATGAAACATCGTGAAGCCTGGATTTCGACCAGATAGGGGTACAAGACACCATGAAGACTGGATTCGACCAGATAATGGTATGAAACATCGTGAAGCCTGGATTTTGACCAGATAGAGGTATAAGACATTGTGAAGCTTGGATTTCGACCAAATAGCAGTTTACCTGGACAATTACTAAGAAGCTCGGAGTCGACCGGATATTAGTGTGCCCTAAGTTCAAGTTGAAGCCCAGATACGACCGGATAACAATTGAATTCCATCTGAAGCCTGGATTACGACCAGATAAGAATTGAGAAATTGCGAAGCCTGGATTAGGACCGGATAGCAAGCTTAATCTCATCTCCCCAGTAAGTCGATGTAAAGCCTGGATTACGACCAGATAATAGCTGATCTTATCACTATGAAGCCTGGATCACGACCAGATAGTAGTTCATTTTTTCCTCTTCGACCAAGATATGATTCCCCAGTAGAATAACGGATGACTGAAGCTCCTAAATATCAACTTTTCTCAAGATAGAGACCAGCATTCCCAACGGAATCCTCCTCAACAACAGGTATACAAGCTCTCGCTAAGGAATCTCTTATGCGATCGACACTCCTTTGGATGGAATCTTTAAGCCCATCTCCCGTCATCAATCTCCAAATGGCATCTTTAAGCCCATTCCCTACATCACAAGACAAGTACCACTTCATGCAAGTGCAAATTTCTGGGCACTCTAGTGTTCAATCATCTTCCACCTTCGGATCACGAAAGGCAGGCAAGCCAATCTACATCCTCAGGTTTAAGAAGATTGAACAGGGGCAGCTGTTGTACCCCAAAATTTTCCCTCTCATATTTCTCAATACATTTCAAGAAAGGTCTTCAAATTGCTCAAGGAAGTCCAAAAGTTGACCAGACAAGCTCTTTCCTAAGGCAGTCTACCTCAAATTAGGGTTTCATGGTGCATCAAGATACTTGAGTCCAAGGGATCCCAAATTCTCACCATTGTCCTAATATGTTCTCAAGATCATCCATTTCAAGTT
Source organism: Vicia faba (assembly GCA_948472305.1). Classification (NCBI taxonomy): domain Eukaryota; kingdom Viridiplantae; phylum Streptophyta; class Magnoliopsida; order Fabales; family Fabaceae; genus Vicia; species Vicia faba. The sequence goes on from OX451739.1 coordinate 751,369,673, forward strand.
TCAAGCCTTGCAGAGGAAGTTTGCTCAGTCAATTGCTCAAATGCTTGAAAATCGACTGTGCTGGGGCAAAAGTCAATTGTGGCCCACATACAGTCAAACTTCAATATTTTTTGTCAACATCCTCATTTTGAGATATTATTCATCATTTTATCAAGGTTTTATCATGATTCATCAAGGATTGCTCACAATTCATCAAAATCAAAAAGTTGCTAAGTTAGGGTTTTGTAGGAAAAGTCAACTCAACTTTGACCAAGCATAACTTTCTCATACTTTATGATAAATGACCCATCCAAAGCTCATTTTGAAGAGGATGCAATTCCCTAAAATTCATCTTCAGCTTCCAAGTTCAAAATATACACTCACAAGAAGTTATGAATTTGGACATTATAGGTCATTTTGAAAAGTCAACAAAAACACCTTTTTTGTCAAAGCTTCATACATGAACATGGAATACCAAATTGAGATGATACCAAAACGGTTGCTTAGAGTACATCTCAAGATTTCTAAAAAGTCCAAGAACACCTTCAAATAGTCAAAATTGAGGAATTAATGCATTGGTGAAGTTGACATTTTTTGCAAAATTGTCAAAAGTCAACTATACCTCAAATTGCAATTTTTACTAAATGGGCCTAATCTTTTGCACTTGTTTTGAGTTGGTAGCATGGTCCACGAGCCCTAGCTCTTTCCACTTGTCTTTATATTATTTTTATTATTTATTTTTATTTTTATTGCAATTAAATCAATTTAAATCAAAACAAATCATGAAAAAATCCAAATCATTGAAACTTCAAGATCTTGTGCACATTTCAGGTCTCATATACAGCTAGCAAGTGAATCAATTCGTGCAAGGCATAGGTGGGAACAAAAAGATTGATTTTGGACTATTTTGGAAAGATCTTCATGGGAATCAAATCATGATTAAAGACCATAATTGATAAAGATTGAGAACACTTTTGCAACCCTAATTCAATCAGTGGTATATAGTGTACAATTGCAGACCAAAATCAAAAGAGGGTAGAGGCGTGAAAGGCTGAAGAAAAAACATGGAAAATTCAAGAAAAGTAGCGATTTGTTTTCATACTTCCAGGCGTTGTCGAGCCGTTTCAAGCATTCCTTTCACTTGCTGGACATTCAAGGAGTCCATCCCAATCCTTAGCAAGAAGTTTCGTGTACAAAAAGTCACTGTAAGTGTCTCATGATACCAGCAATTTCTTGAAGTTTAATATCATGGTTCTGGCATTTGTAGCATGAATTATTTAGGTATTCTTGTTCATTGAAGCATTTGCAAGCTGTTAGCAATGATTAATTGCATTGTTGCTAATAATACAGAGATATGCCATTGTTAGGTTTTCTTGGTTCGTTTTAGGGTTTTCTCGTGCAGGTGAAATTGGCCTAAATGGAAGAGATCATTGTGATCAGCTGATCCATGGTCTTGAATTTTATTTATATTGCTTGTATGTGATTTCTGAGATGTACAGGGTTACAGTTACAGCGCCATGTCCGTAGGTAAAAGTTATGAGTTTTAAACGATGGATCCAGGGAAGAAGACGATAGTGTGTCACCACTTTACTGGCCGGTTTAAATTCTGGCGCGTTTACTTTGGCCAGAAACCTATAGTTTTGATCTGCTTGTTTGTTTCTGTTGTATTGATAAACTAACACCCAGTGCAGTTGGTCAGAAGAGGGATATCAGAAGTTCATGGTTATTGGTTCGATCCCAGGCGTGACCCTCTGGCATTTTTCCCCCTTCGTTTTCACCAGATCCAGCGCCTACATCTGCTGGGGGGTTATCTTCTTATCCCATCAACCAGGACCGGATCAAGAATCCCCTGGGCATTATCCTCTGGATCCATCAGTCCCAGCCAGAACCAGCGCACCCATCTTCTGATGGCCACAATCTGCTGGATCCACTAGCCAGGAGCAGGCCCAGTATCACCATCCTCTGGACCATCATCTGGATCATCATCCTCTGATCAGAGCCGCTGGCAGTAGGCCTTTGGGTTATTTTCTTTTACTTTTTTTTATTATTTCTCTTTTTACTATTCTTTTTCAATACTAAAATAATTTCTTTTTTTAACCAATCAAAAATTCATAAAATCAACTTTTCACCAAATTAGGTTTAGGCTTATTTTTTATCAAGAAATTAATTTAATTTAATTAGTGTAATTTAATTTTAAGGTAATTTTAATTCTTTTGTAAATAAACTAAAACAAACGAGAAAATTAGGTTTTATTTGATTTAACTTTTATTTTATTTTCTTAAAAAAATAACCAAAAAAATATTTTTCCTTTAATTAGGTTTAGACGGGGTCAAAACCCTAATCTTTTCTTGTTCTCATTTCATCGCGCGCATTTATTTATTTTGCAATATTATTGTAACTTCTCATGGAATGTAATAGTTTAATTAGGACCTTTTCGCTTATTTATCGTTTTTTTTCCGGGTTTTTGGCTATGTAATTAATACCCGAAGCCTTGTAATAGCTTAGCTTTATTTTCCGCATTTTAACTTCCGCTAAATATTAACTGTTAGCTGTATGAATATTAGGGTTCCATGACAAGAATGTATGATTAACTTTAAAACGGTTAGCAAACCCTAAATGTGCAAAGATAATAAACTTGAAATTGAATCACTCACACATGCGCACTCCTAGGGTATACTCCCACTTCGGTTGCCTTCGGTAAATGGTCATTAAGTATAGGATATTTTAGTGGTCGCCCTTTTGTCTCAAAGATCAAAGTTGCCTCAGAAAGGTTGCCTCAGAATTGTTGCCTCGAATATTGATCTTAAGACATTAGGGTTATTACTAAGACGTCCTAACATTTCTTTAGTGATCGTACGTTCCTATCGAATTGACCCTTTAAAACTCCAACGGCGATGCTACCTACTCACTAATAGTGGGATAGTGATGTCTAAAGGAAACGAACATAGAACAATTCTTTTTTCGAGTAGGTAGATGCTAGTAGGTACTTGCTCAATACAAACAAAATTTTTCACACTTACACTCTTTTCAAACAAAGTTTTCAAAAACACTTCGTAACACTCTTGAAGACAGAAGCAAGGGTTAAAACGAAGTAAAACAAAAACTTTTCAAAACACACAAACACGAAAGCAATTTTTTTAAAATGATGAGCAAGTACCTAAGAGCCTGTAGAAAACTATAGATAGAAAGGGTGCTAATATCTTCCCTTTCTATAATCTACCCCCCGTACTCAGAATATCTCGAAAAAGGAATTTTTCTTTGCTTTTTTCCTTTCTTGTTGGATAAAATAAAAGTCGGTGGCGACTCTTGCTTACCGCGACATTTTGCGAACACAAACGCAAAACACAAATCAGCATTTCAAAACGGTTCCGGTTCTGCCACTGTATCACACCTTTTTTTTATTAAAATTAATTAGGATTAGGCTTTTTAATTAACCCTTTTTTTAAAACTAACCTTTTTTTTTAATTCAAACAAATTAGGATTAGGTTTTTGTTTTAGTTAGTAACTGAATTTTTGGCTTTTTTCATTTATTAATAAATTAAGTTAATTAACTTGTTTTTAATTAAAATTAGTTAGAATTAGGTTGTTTAATTAACTTAAAATTATTTTCTACAAAAAAACACCAAAAACATTAACTTAGAATTTTAGGTTTTAATTGTTCCTTAATTTCTTTTTATTTATTCTTTTACATTTTAATTTCTAGGAAAATTGTATAGGTCACATTATCAATGTAATAGCGTAGATTTATCTTTTCTCGCATTTTTTTCTAATTATGTAATTGTTTCCGGGATGTAATAGTATTAGGATTTCTTTTCCGCACTCTTCACTATTATGTATCTGCAAAAGCCTTGTAATAGCTAGGACTTTAAACTTTCTTGCTTTTAATTCCGCAAACTATAAACTGCTTAGATGTATGCTAATAGGATTGTACGGAAAGACAAACTGAAAATTAAAACAGTAGATCACCTTAATTGTGAAAAGATTAAATAACTGAAATCAAACACATGCACATGCTCACTCTTAGGGTATGCGTCACTTGGTTGCCTCGGAAAACAATGGTCATGTCCCTCAAACGTAGGGATATCTTAGCAAAAGACCCTCAATCTAAAAGTCATCATAAAGATCATAGTCCCTTAACGTCCCTCGAGTTGCCTACGAGAAATGATCTTGTCCCTCGATGTTGCCTACGAATATATGATGATAGTCCCTTCGAAATGCTAAGATATCCTTACATGTTGCCTTCAATGACCATTACGTCCCTTTAGATAGTCCCTCAAACTCCAACGACGGTGCTACCTATTTTTCAATAGTAGGATAGCGCTGTTTAAAGGAAACAAGAACATAAACGATCTTTTTTTCGAGTAGGTAGATGCTAGTAGGTACTTGCTCAAAACAAACTTTTTCACATCATACACTTTCAAACAAATTTTTTCAAACTAAAGTTTTCAAAACACTTCGTAACACTCTTGAGGATAGAAACAAGGGTTAAAACGAAGTAAAACAAAACTTTTCAAAACAAACACACACCAACAATTTTAAAAGATGAGCAAGTACCTAAGAGCCCATGGAAAACCATGGATAGAAAGGGTGCTAACACCTTCCCTTTCTATAATCTACCCCCTGTACTCAAAATCTCAAAAAAGGATTTTTTTCTGTACTTTTTTCCTTTTCCTTGTTGGATAAAATAAAAGTCGGTGGCGACTCTTGCTTACTGTGATATTTTGCGAATAAAAAATGCAAAACGCAAACCAGCATTCAAATAGTCGGTTCTGTCACCGTATCACAGAACTGGCGACTCTGCTGGGGAATTATAAGTGGGGTACACCTTAGGATCTAGGTCATTTAAATTGCTTCTCTTGATTGCTTTGTTTGCTTTATTTTGGAGGGTTTTGTTTGGGGCTACTATAGATCCTACACCCGGATCTGAGGAACACCTTTTAGGTAAGTAGCAATAGACTGTGAGGGAACTGTATGGCGTAGACCGATACGGTTGAAGCAGTAGCTACGTTGGTGTAGAACTTTGGTTGGTACCGGTATCCCTTGTGGTGAAACGAGGAGAATACGGGGCCGCTGCGTGGTGTCGTTAAGCATCAACTGACCTTAGAACCTTTAATTTCCCAACTTGGCCATTAGAAAGTAGCGAGATAACTGGCCTCAGTGTAGAGCTGAGAACTGGTTGATACTTAATGCTACACTCATTGAGACCATACTCTCAAAATAATTTTAGCCGCAAGAAAAGATTGCGTGAGCTGAAACCATGACCAATAAAGGATGGTCAGTGATATTGAGATCCTTTAGAACCCGATTACTTTTTAGGACAGGTTGAACCAACTAAACTTCAAGAGGGTACTACCTTAAAACCCATGCAAGCCTAAACCTAAGTCTGTTTGTGTGACTTGTGTGCTTTCAACTTGAACTACTTGCACAGTTTTATTATCTGACAACATGAGTTCCTTGCAGGTTTTGTTTACAGTCCTTATCCAATAACTTGGATCTCTTGCCAGGTTTACTTGCTTACATCACCTCACACTTTTGCTTAAACGCATAGCATACACATCATAACATCATACCATGGCATTTCCTTAACCATTTCAAGGATCTCAAGGGCTTGTGGTGCAGGCAGGGGCGGATCCAGACTTTATATATTTGTGTGGCTAAACATAAAAGAAATTATCGACTAAAATATATTGAAAATAAAAAATAATATTGTTTGATGAAGTGTATTTACAATGAAAACCGTCTAGTATCAATTTCTTGAAAATGAGCAAAAATAACATCATTGTCAATTGTTCCAAGAACATCTCTTTCTATAAAAGTTACAAGATGATCATTTAACCATTGATCACCCATTTTGTTACATAGCTGACTCTTCACAAACTTCATAGCTGAAAAAACACGTTCCACGCTCGCAGTTGCTACTGGCAAGACTAAAGCCAACTTCAGAAGCTTATAAACTATATCAAAAGTGTTGCATTTTTTTATTTCCACAAGTTTTGCACAAAGATCTGAAAGTCCGTTTAAATTTGCAAATTTTGGATCACATCGAACATTTCTAACATAATTCTGAAGCTGATGTCGTACCGCCACTTCCGGCACATCTACAAAATCATTTGGATAAAGTTCAACCATCCTCAATAATTTTTTCACATCAAAAGATTCAAATAATGATGAGGGACTCAAACATGAAACACATTGTAAAAGATCAGTATTCTCTTCATCAAACCTAGCATTGAGCTCATGCAACTGCAAATCTAAAACACTACATAAACAATCATGCTTATAATGATGCAAATTAGAAACACTAGAAGTGATAGCATGTCGTCTAGGTTTCTTCCCTTGCCGTACGCTGCATCCAAATCAGGCACATCAATATCATGCTTATTGCAAATTTCCATAACCTTAGATATAAGTTCTTCCCATCCATCATTTCTCATTTCTTGTAATTCCTGTTTGGTGGCTTTGACAAGTGATAAAGCATTCAAAAGATCTTGATCACGCTTTTGTAGCACTACACTTAAATCATTTGTAAATCCTAAAATCTCAACCATCATCTATAACATGAAAATAAAATCAAAGGACTGAAGCACATCTAGCAAAAGCATAGTTTCACCATATTTTTCAAATGACGTATCTTTCCCGACTTCTTCAAGTACCTCAATAATGGCACCATATAAAGTCATCAAACTAGTGAGAGTCCTAAAGTGGGAACCCCAACGAGTGTCACCCGCTCTAGCAATAAACGATTCTTGATTTAATCCACTACCAGTCTCTATCTCACCCTCTTCAATCAATTTAGCAAATTGAGATACTTGTTTGTCCCGAAGCAATTCTTGTCTCTTGTTAGAAGACCGTATGAAATTAACAAGCATATTGACCTTACCGAAAAAACCACTAACATCTTTGTGAGTCTTAGCACATGCAACAAGTGCTAATTGAAGTTGATGGGCAAAACAATGCACATAATAAGCTGATGGATTTTCATTTTGAATTAAAGTTCTCAAACCACCAAACTTACCTCGCATATTGCTAGCTCCATCATATCCTTGCCCCCTTATGCTAGATAAACTCAAGCCATTAATAGACAACAACTTCTCAAGTGCCTCCTTAAGTGACTTAGCACTTGTTTCTTTAACACTAACAATCCCAAGAAACCTTTCTTTTACCAAACCATCACTATTAACATAGCGAATAACAACAGCCATTTGTTCTTTACCAGCAACGTCACCGGATTCATCAATCAAAACACAAAACACATCATCCGCAATATCACATACAATTTGTTTAGTTATTTCACATGCACAAGCAGCAGCAAGATCCTTTTGAATCTTAGGGGCAGTCATAAAGTTATTTCCTGGAGCACAATTTATTACCTTAGCTATCTCTGGGCTAATTTCCTTTAGAGTGTCCACCAACTCAAGAAATGGCCCCTTAAATAAAGAGTTAAAGGACTCGTCACTCCCTCTAAATGGCATGCCACACCTCAAAAGAAACTTAGTAGCTATAAGAGATGTGTTTACACGAACACGATATTCAGAATTCATTTGTTTAGTTTGATTAACAAATTCAGCCTTAATACTTTGGTTTGGGTTCATGAGAGCGTAACTCATATGCACACAATCAATATGACTATTGGAAGAAGTTCCATGATTAGCCAATCTGTGAGAATTCTTCCAATCACCAAACCCCTCTGTCACAAAGTGATCTCCCCCGTGTTTAGAGACATTCTTAAACAAAAAACATGGCAAGCAAAATTCCAGGTCCTTAGATTCACTATAATCAATCCAATCATACAAATCAAACCAATTTTTGCAAAATCTACGTCTTTGATTACCTTGAACAGACCAAGGGTAAACAAAATTGTAAGGAGGTTTATGACGACCTATTTTTAAATAAGCTTTCCTTACCTCATTTTGGATGTCAGGTTGATAGCTTGAAATTGGAGGCCTAATTCCTGGATCGGTTTCCAACAATTCATAATCGACAACTTTAATACTCTCACTTGGATGTTGAGTTTCCGATGCTTCTAGATTTACCGAAGAAGTAGCTTTGTCTCTAGAAAGCACAGGAAAAAATTTCTTCATCCTATAAAGAGAACAATGAAACCATTAAAATTAGCTATTCACTCTATAAAGAAAATAATAAGAACAATTTATTGTAAAGAAAATATTTATGAGAAATTGAAAATTTACTTTTTTAAAACAAATTGGGGTTTTAGGGTTCAACTCAAATAGAACAAAAGAATAAGAAAATTTTGAAGTAGTTAGTTTACCTTTGATTTTCAATCACCCATAAACAATGCAAAATGGTGGGGTTATTGGATTAATGAGAGAAAGAGACAAATATGGAAGTTGGTGGGGTTTGAGAAGAAGAGAAAGGGTTTACTGTGTGAGAGAGAAAGAAATAAAAGAGAGAGAAAATTAAGAGATAAAAGTGAGTTGAAGAGTTATATAATATTAAATATTAAAATTAATTAATTAATTAAATATATATTAATATTAGAAGAAAAAAAAATCTGGTGTGGCTATAGCCACACCTAGCCTAAACGTACATCCGCCCCTGGGTGCAGGTTATGATGAACCAAACGTCTAACAAGGGGCAAGAGGATTTATTTTCCTCTAGCTAATACCGTCTAGAGATCAAAACACGATAACTTGAGTCAGTGGCTATGACCCACTCAATATGGTGAGCTTGACTCTTGAAGAAGGACTCTCAATGACACGAAGTTTCTTCAATCAAGTTGCAATCAAATTCTAACAGTCTCTTGTTTACCCCGTGAGATCCTTGAAAACATTGCATACATATATCATACATATCATTGCATAACAGGTCTTCCAGTACAGGTCTCTCATGTTCTCGCTGTTTATTTCAGCAATGGCTCTCAAACAAGACAACATAGATCTTTAAACTCAAGAAGCTCAGTTCAGGGAAATATTCCTAAACCTATCCAAGGGGTAGGAAGAGTTGAAAACACTCCTAGTTGGGAACTTGGTCAAGAAAAGTCCTGAAGACAATAAGGACGAACGGCTGGAACAACTGCAAGCTGAGGTAGGTGCAATGATAACCCATATGCTGGGGTAGATGGCTCTTATCCAAGGCCTAGCCTGAAGACAAGAAGAGCTGAAAACCATCATCAACCAACTTCATCAAGACAGATACAACAGTATGAAGCAAACAGTCGAGGTTGGGGACCAAGTCATTGATCAACCTCCAAGAAGATAAAAGGTTGGTTTGGTGAAGAGTGGACCTTTCTAAATTGCTACTACATCACAGGTCCAACAACAACCTCGCCAAAAACAACGGGTTGATCAGAGTAAGCCGGATATGCCCAAAAGGCAGTTTACCAAACTCAACATATTGTTGTCTCAAGCTTTGCAACACCTATTAAGGATGAATATGATTACGTTGATAGGACCTCATCTGAATCCCAAGACTTCTTCCCCTAACTACAATCCTGATGCAAGGTGTGCATACCCTTCCAACAGCCCGGGGCATGATACTGATGACTGTTTGGGCATTGAAAAATAAAATTCAAGACTTGATTGATGAAGGAGCGCTAGAATTCGCACAAGACGGTCAGGTTGAGTTCTTCTGCCATCCCTCCAAGGCATACCATCTGAAGTGACAAGTTCTCACAATAAGACTTTTTGTTCATTAGAATTTTCAATTTGTAATTTTCTTTTGATTGTTCGAACATTTAGTCATGTCAAAACTTTATTATTTCATTAATGCATTGCATATGTCTGTTTTGAATCAATCCATTCATATTCACTATTTCAAAAATGCATTCTTATTTCCTTTTGTGATATTCAACTCTCGATTAAAAACTCTAAGCCTTTAGAGGGAGGATGACGAAAATGATACCAAAATCTCTACAATATGCTTTTGAACAGACCCCGCTGACGATGTACAAGCGTTGTTTCAAATCCTAAACAGTGGAGTTATAAGGAAGATAATCCCTAGTAAACCCCTTCGAGCCAAAGAAGTAGGTGTTTTTCTTTTCACACATATTAAAACCTTTAATCATAACCTGGGGCAGGGTAGTTTTCTCATTCAATTTAGATGCGCATTCAGTCGCAATCTTCCGCTTCGTACACAATGAATGGCATCGAAGACGTCCTTCCAAATCAAAAGACGATGATGGTTCCGCATAATCGTCAAGACAGGCATTCATTATCTCTCAAAATAAAATCCCGCTAAGTCAAAACCTATGAAGGAGACTTAAGAAAAAAACTAGGGCATCCCGCTGACTGTAATCACAAAAGAAACAGTTCAGGCAAAAGACAGGGATAGTAAAACCAAAAAAAAAAGAGGTTACTATAAATCCTCGGGAAAAAAAAGATTACAAAATGACTGCCTTTTTCAAGTAAACTTTCAATATCTGAACCATCACCGGAACATCAAGGACAATATTCCAGAACTCAACTGGGATCTAAATGCGCAACTAGCTAAGCATAGGATTGAAGAACATCATGAAGAGTAGGTTGGGTACAAATAAAATTTGAGCCTTTATCCTTTATTTCTTAAACCGTGAACCAGACCACGTTATAACCCTTAAAATTCCTAGCTGAAGCATGGGTTAGTTCGAAAGCATATTGTTACAAAAGGTATCCTGACTCCTGAAGGTCCGTTACAAATCCTGAGTTGATATCACATCTTTGCAAAATTCTATTTTCCTTAAAAAAAACTGCATTTTCAAAACCTCAAGACAGACATGAGCTTTGCATTCTTAAAATAATATTGTTTGCATATGACTATTTGTTCAACAGTAGAGAAATTCGCATAACGAATATCTAGTGAACAAAAACCTTCTCAATAAAAAGGATCACCTCAAGTGGAAAAACACTTCCAACCAAGGGGCACGGCATAATCATTGTCCATCATCTGGGGCAGTCAAGTCAAGATTCAAGGAATCTCTCGAAGATGCCAAATAGCCAGGGGTAGATCTCCATCTGAATCACTTGGGGGCATTGGGTATGAATTCCAGCAACAAATCATGTACGATCAAACAAACATCTTCTGGTAGTGTGGCAACACAACACTACCGACAGTGACAACTCCCTACACCCTGAAAGCATGGACATAGTCAGAAAATACTGCGCATGAACAAAGACCCGCTAGGTTGACTAGCCTAGGCAAAAATAAGGGCATCCCGGTGAACCAAAAGGGTTCGGGCAAAAATTATGGATAAAAACAAAAAATATCTGTACACCCGACAAGTCGAAAACCTGAAAAGGCGGTTTGGGAAAAAAGGGTATCCCGGTGGACTGAAAATCTGAAAAGATAATCCAGGAAAAAGTTAGGGATTAAAGCGTATGATTATGTCCCGTTATCTTGTCACTTGCCTATCAGTAGAAGACTTATCATTCTGATCGGCAGTTTCCAAGAACCTCATAAGTTGGGATGACACTCAATCCACAACGCCTCTACAGGCACTTTCTCTAGGAGGTACAGGGGAAGAAAAGTCTTGATGCAAAGTCATTGTCATATCCTCAGCATGCGTCCCAGTAACATCTACACTCCCCACAGAGTGGAGGAAACCAAAGTTTTAATCTCTGCTTCCCCAAACAGGAGTTACTTTCCCCAGCCAAGCTCTTTCGGAGAGTCGACATCTAAATTCCCCAGCCCAATTTTGTAATCACAAGTGGTTCGTAAAGTTGTCTCCCAAGCAGAGTTTATTTCTGAGTACAGAAGCTCAATCCCTAATAGAGTTTATTCCTCCGGCTATAGAAGTTCACCACCAGCTGAGTTTATTTCTCCAAATCAGCAGATCGTCCAACATAGTATCTCTCTCCCTCACAGAGTCATTCTCCCACAGGATTATTCTCAAACAGAGTCTCTCCCGATGGAATATTCTCGAGCAGAACAGACGCAAGTCTCCAGCTAATCAGCTTCGGTCACTATCCCCAGCGAGAACAAAGAACTCAACTCCTTATGTTCTCCAACAGCAGTTCAGGATTTATTCTCCCCAACCGGAGAATATCACAAGAACATTGAATATCCATACATCGTGGCATGCGCATATGCATCATACAGCACAATCTCATTTATTTTGAGAACATCATTACTCAATACATTTCATACATCATGACATTACATACGACTAACTCTTTACCTTTCGGGAAAATATGCAATCAAGTTCTTGCAAGTTTTCTCTGGTTCAGTCAAATCGATACTAAGATTTCTGTTCCAGTTCAAGCTATGAAGCCCAAAAATCGACTGGATAATATCTTGATTTCTCCAAAATACTACGAAGCCTGGAATCGACCAGATATTGGTATATCTTAAATTCAAGCTTTGAAGCCCGGAAATCGACCGAAAAACAACTTAACCCTCATCAAGTTATTGTGAAGCCTGGAAATCGACCAGATAGCAGTACAAGATACCATGAAGCCTGGAATCGACCAGACAGTGGTATAAGAGACCGTAAAGCCTGGCACACGACCAGATAACGGTATAAGACGCTGTGAAGACTGGAGCACGACCAGATAGTGGCAAAGGACACTAAAACCTGGGACACGACCAGATAATAGTATAAGGTACTGCGAAGCTTGGAATTCGACCAAATAGCAGTTTACTCAACCAATTACTATGAAGCCCAAAAATTGACCAGATATTAGTATGCCTTAAATTCAAGTTGAAACCCGGATGCGACCGGATAACCACCTAATTCCTTCTGAAGCCTGGAGCACGACCAGAAAAGAATTGAGAAATTACAAAGCCTAGAGGACGACCAGATAGCAAGTTTAATCTCATCTCCCCAGTAAGTCACTGTAAAACCTGGAGCACGACCAGATAGCAGTCAGTCTTATTTTTCTCAGCAAATCACTGTAAGGCCTGGAGCACGACCAGATAGCAGGTCATTGTCACCTCCTCAACTAAGAGATGATTCCCCGGTAGAGTAACGGACAATTAAAGCTCCTAAAATTCTATTTCTCCCAAGACAGAGACCAACATTCCTCAGCAGATTCCTCCTCAACGATAGGAACAAGAATTCTCATCAAAGGAATATCTCAGGAAATCAACATCCTCTAGATGGCATCTTTAAGCCCATCTCTGACGATTCTCTGTCATATCTTCAATATGGCATCTTTAAGCCCATCTCCGGTGACCTTCAGTCATCTCCTCCAAATTGCATCTATAAGCCCATTCTCGATACTACCTACACAGTTCAGCACCATCTTAGACGAGTGCAAATTTCTGGGCACTCTAGTGTTCAATCATCTTCCACCTTCAGTTTACGAAAGGCAGACAGCCAATCTAAATCTTCAGGTTTAAGAAGATTGAACATGGGCAACTGTTGTACCCCAAAATTTTCCCTTTTTTCATACACGCATATTATTGGTTTTATGGTTATGGAATAAAGGTATACTTATCAAGCTTCTTCAGGTTACAAGTGACGTTTATTTCGTCAATGGATATTCTCAGAGTATTTTCCGTGCTGAAGATCGGTTCGCCGTTTTGCAACGATTCGGGGTTCAAAGATTCACAAGTCCAACCCGGCGCGTCATATTCAGGTGTTCTTTCGCCAAGATATCTCTGATAACGTTTTCAAATTCAGGTTCGGCTCAAGATTCAATTCTTTAAAGAAGGTCTCCGAATGTGTGAGTTTTCTCGAAGAAATATGGTGAAAAAGTGTGCTGAAAGTGCAGTTTTTACGCACTAAAAAATTCATAACTTGAAGATCGTGGCTTTTTTTGAACCCATTTCGGTTGCCAAAATTGCGTCTTGACGTCATTTAAGTTTTCATCTCTCACGGATGGAAGCCAATTTCGATCAAAAGGTCTTCAAAAATGCGGATTTGTCAAGTATTTTCGTACAGAAAATTTGTGACAGAAGTTTATTTACGTCATGTTCAGAAAATCATAACTTGGTCGATTTTCATTGTATCGAGCTGGTTCCGGCGCCAAAATTTCATAAATTGAGTTGACTACATTTTCACAAGAGGTATCGAGTTCGAACGATATCCAAAAAGCCTTTGTTTTTTACCCAGAGTGCGAGTGACGCGCCAAAAATCCTAAATGCTGAATATTATTTCATTTGGGCCGAAACTTCGAAAATTCATAACTCGGTCAATTTTTATCGGATCGGGCCCATATTTTTACACAAGGTCACTGACTCAGAGATTTACAACTTTTCTTCCAAAGTCGAGACCGGATTATGCTCCGATCAATACCAGTTTTTTATTGAAGAACGTGTCAGAGTTGACACTGGAGCCCAAAATAAGATTGTCTGAGCCAAAACTTCAAAAATTCATAACTAATTTACCGTTTATCCGATTGAGCCCATTTTCGGACAGGAGTTAGTTCTCGATGTCGGCTACATTTTGTTTTCACATTTCAACTTCAAGAATTGCACTTAAGCCCCTGCGATTTAGCCTGGAACATGACGAGCTCAAGTGAATATTGGAGGCTCAATTGCACATTCAAAGCCCATATCTTTGCTCTAATCTCTATTATATAATCTCATTCTTTTCACAGAAACAAGGGAGAAAAAAAAAATTTCCACAACCCTGTCAGAATATCAAATTCTTTCAAGAACCCTAAAACCTTGAAATCCTTATTAGAAATCCCCATCTCACTACAAACGAGTCATCCCTGTTACAAACCCACATCTCACTACTTCTCTAGTAAGGGTAAGGCTGGTTTGATCTCCATGATCAAAAAGGCATAGAAGCATTCATCTCACTACTTCTCCAGTAAGGGTTTATTACAAAACACTGAGGTCGGATCATAACAACCACCAATGTATGGCAAGACAGACATCCTAAGGAGGTTAAGGCAATCATCTATTTAAAACTTTTTCATAAAATCTAATATTTTTCACAAACCTTTGATTTTTTATAATAAACTTGAATAATTAATTTTAGGTTTTTTAATTTAATTTTAGGTTTTAAATTAATTTTGGTTCAACAACCACCCATGACATTTGCATTATTTTTATTTTCTAACCCTATTTTTCATTGATGTTTCTTCCCCTATCTATTTTTTAACAAACTTAATCTTTTTTATTAATCATTAGACATAAACTTTTTTTAAAACCTTTTTTTAAAATTAATTTGGTTTTAGGCTTTTTTATTTAACCATTTTTTTCAAAATTAACCTTTGTTTATTAATTAAAATTAATTAGGTTTTAGGCTTTTTAATTAACCTTTTTTTTCAAAATTGAGAATTTTTTTTTTTGAATAACCAAGTATTGAAAAAAAATTTCACAAATAACCGCGTTTCGGAAAAAATTACACAAATAACCATGTTTCAAATGACTCCCCAAAGGAGGAGTCATCTCACTTGGCGCCTACACCCATTATTTAAGGGGAGGCGCCACCTCACTTGGCGCCTATGTGCTTAGGACATGCCCTAAGCCAAGTGAGATGGCGCCTAAGTGCAATTCTAGGGCAAATTTCGCTTTTTTTTCCGGTCCGGTGCGTTGCGTATTGGATACAGGATCAACAAAATTGATTTTATATTAAAAAAAATTACATCCAAATGTATTACATTAAAAAAACAGATAAAAAAACAGATAAAAAAAACATATAAAAAAAACAGATAAAAAAACAGATAAATCAGTGATCCCTTGGAACCCGGTAATGACCCCCGGTTCCACATCCCCGTCCTCGCCTTTCCCGTGCTGGGTGTCGTCGTGTTTCCTGCTGTGGCAGGGTCGATGGCCCAGCGAAGTCAATGCGTTCCGGATCCATGAAATCAGTCAGATCTCCATATCTAGAAGATCTGCTTTGGTACAGTCGGTTACCCATACCCTCAAAGTTTGGTCGTGTTGGCGGTGGGTGGGGTTCCATGGTGGGTATGTAGCATTGATCGTCTAAGTACGGAGGGTAGAAAGGAAATGGATCTTGGGGTGTTTGGTATTCAGGATGTTGGGTGGTTTGGTGATACTGTGGTTGATGGTAGGTTGGGTCGGTTTGTTCGTAATCTTCTGACATTCCCAGATCAGGGCTAAGGCTAGATGTTGAGGGGCCCATATTTGGATATACAGAAGACTGAAATTGTGTGTGGGGTATGCAGGTGTGTTGGTATTGTGGTTGGGTGTGAGGCATTTGGGGGTATTGGTACTGAGGTGGTGATTGTGGTTGGTTGTGGGCATTTGAGTGTAATTGTGTTGTCGTGGGGATTGTGGTTGGGTGTTTGTGGTTCTGTTTCTTCTGGGGGGTTGGTGGGAGGTTGATGTGTGTTGGGTTTGTTGTTGGGGAAACGAGGGTTGTGCCTATTGTGTGCGTGGGTCAACCAAGTACCTTGGATGAGACACGTGCATTTCAGGGTTACTAACCGACCTGTACCAAGATAAATATTAATCTGTGTGTTGCATATTACCATGAATGTGGAAAACCGGGAATTGCAAGACATATCGGTGACGCCTCTGCCACATCTTACACCATTCCGGAGCAAAGTCTTTCCAGTTGGTAAGACCCCACTAGGCGTCGACCCTTTTGAGATGCCATGGGGACAAACAAGTTGGATCACTTGGTATCTCTTGATGTATTCCGAACTGCATCTTCACACGATCGCTGTGGTGCATCTCCACAATGTTGAACCGAATGATTGCAGTCTTCGCGGTCCAAATTGCTGCATCCTCGGGGTTTGGTTCATGGCCCAAACCCAAATATGGTCTCCAGACGAACTGCAAAAAAATTTAAATCAGGTTAACGAATACGTAATATATAAATAATTTAAATGAAGAAAAGTTTAAAGGTACGACGTACATCATCCGGGCCTAAGTGATCCAACAGATTGTGGTACAGTGCGACATTGAATCTTGGATTCTTGCCGTAATCCATACCCCTCACGCAATACCTAAAGGAAATGAAAAACATTTTATTTTTAGCATATATTTGGTGAAGAGATGAATAGTAATAAATGATATAACTTGATGACTTACTTTGTTGCGTACGGGAAAACAAAAGTGTTGTTGTTGACGGGGTTTAAGGACTCCATCCTCCACCAACCCCAGGCTTGTAGTAAAAAAGAGCAGCCATAAAATGTACATTTTTCCTTGACTGCATTTTTGCACAAGGAACTGTATAGGTGGGTTAAAACTGTAGAACCCTAACTATACTTTCTTGTTTTTTCAAAATCTCTAAGTAAATGTAAATACATAAAATTTACACTATTTCCCGTACTTTCGGGAAATAAAAAGGTACCAAATAGTATCATTAGATAAGTTCTAGCTTTTACTACCCTGTCTTTCTTGGATGAATTTTAGTTTAATTCTAAACTTGCATAATGATTTTTAAGCTCAGTGAGTAGTATTCCCTGACCTCTCGCACCACCACCTTCAACCATATCCCCTACCCAACAATTCTTAACACTGAGAATTGGGTTGTTGAACCGACCCGTTCACGGCCTTACCGTCGACAGGGAGACCTAGTAACATGTACACATCCTCTAGCGTGACAGTACATTCACCTATTGGTAGGTGAAATGTATGGGTCTCTGGTCTCCACCTTTCCAACATTGCAAGAATGAGCTTCGAATCAATTGTGCAGTTGGAGATCTTTATAACATGTCTGAAACTTGCGTATTCCAGATCTGGTACGATAAATGGGTCAGGAGCCAGGTAGTTGTGAGACCGAATTCTGAATCTTTTGGTATCCTGAGTTAATAATGTAAAAGATGTAAGATTAAGTAAGATGAACATAGCATTACCTTAAGTATAAATAATGTATAACCAAATTAGAAACTTACAAATGCGGCAATGTTTTCCCTTGTGCCTCTGTGAGAATCGCCCATTGTTAGAAGAGCCATTGTTTAAAATGTTTGAGATTATGAAAGACTTAGAAAGTGTAAGAGATTATGAAAGACTTAGAAAGTGTAAGAGATTATGAAAGACTTAGAAAGTGTAAGAGATTATGAAAGACTTCGTAGCAGAGAGTGAGACGAGTGTGGGTGTGAGAGAAGTTTGATATGGTCTGTATTTATAGGCAAAAAAATTTCATAGAGTGAGTGAGGTGGTAGCTGGTGCATGCATGCATGAGAAGTGTCACTCTTGCAGAGTAGGCGCAGGCTAGGTGGCAGCCTAGGAGGTTACATGTCTGCATGCATGTAACACGATTGGACATTAAGGGAGGCGTCATTGGACGTGGCGAAAGAGTACAAAAATGAAAGGTGTCGCCATCCCCTTTCGAGAATAAGAGGTGTCATTAGTTGCAGAGTAGGCACAGGCTACGTGACAACCTTTGGGATGCCATTCCTGAATGCATGTAACACTATTGGCAGCCTTGGGAGGAGACTTACAAGTTACATTGTAGGTGCAGAGTAGGCGAAGGCTAGGTGGCAGCCTAGGAGGTTACATATCTGCATGCATGTAACACGATTGGACATTAAGGGAGGCGCCATTGGACTTGGCGAAAGAGTACAAAAATGAAAGGTGTCACCACCCCCTTTGGCGAATAAGAGGTGTCATTGGTTGCAAAGTAGGCACAGGCTACGTGACAGCCTTTGGGATGCCATGCCTGAATGCATGTAACACTGTTGGAGGTGATGGGATGAGACTTACAAGTTACAGTGTAGGTGTAGAGTAGGCGTAGGCTAGGTGGCAGCCTAGGGGGTTACATATCTGCATGCATGTAACACGACTGGACATTAAGGGAGGCGCCATTGGACTTGGCGAAAAAGTACAAAAATGAAAGGTGTCGCCATCCCCTTTGGCGAATAAGAGGTGTCATTGGTTGCAGAGTACGCTCAAGCTACGTGACAGCCTTTGGGATGCCATGCCTGAATGCATGTAACACTATTGGCAGCCTTGGGAGGAGACTTACAAGTTACAGTGTAGGTGCAGAGTAGGCGCATGCTATATGGCAGCCTAGGAGGTTACATATCTGCATGCATGTAACACGATTGGACATTAAGGGAGGCGCCATTGGACTTGGCGAAAGAGTACAAAAATGAAAGGTGTCGCCATCCCCTTTGGCGAATAAGAGGTGTCATTGGTTGCAGAGTAGGCACAGGCTACGTGACAGCCTTTGGGATGCCATGCCTGAATGCATGTAACACTATTGTCTGCCTTGGGAGGAGACTTACAAGTTACAGTGTAGGTGCAGAGTAGGCGCAGGCTAGGTGGCAGCCTAGGAGGTTACATATCTGCATGCATGTAACACGATTAGACATTAAGGGAGGCGCCATTAGAATTGGCGAAAGAGTACAAAAATGAAAGGTGTCGCCATCCCAAATGGCGAATAACAAGTGTCATTGGTTGCAGAGTAGGCACATGCTACGTGACAGACTTTGGGATGCCATGCCTGAATGCATGTAACACTATTGGAAGCCTTTGGAGGAGACTTACAAGTTATAGTGTAGGTGCAGAGTAGGCGCAGGCTAGGTGGCAGCCTAGGGGGTTACATATCTGCATGCATGTAACACGATTGGACATTACGGGAGGTGCCATTGGACTTGGAGAAAGAGTACAAAAATGAAAGGTGTCGCCATCCAGTTTGGCGAATAAGAGGTATCATTGGTTACAGAGTAGGCACAGGCTACGTGACAGCCTTTGGGATGCCATGCCTGAATGCATGTAACACTATTAGAGGTGATGGGAGGAGACTTACAAGTTACAGTGTAGGTGCAGAGTAGGCGTAAGCTAGGTGGCAGCCTAGGGGGTTACATATTTGCATGCATGTAACACGATTGGACATTAAGGGAGGCGCCATTGGACTTGGCGAAAGAGTACAAAAATGAAAGGTGTTGCCATCCTGGTGATCGGTGGATCTGGAACTGACTGTTTTAAAGCTGGTTCGCGAAATGTCGCGGTAAGCAAGAGTCGCCACCGTCTTTTATTTTCTCCAAATGGAAAGGACAAAAGCACAGAAAAATTCCTTAAAAGAGATTGCTCTCGGTTCGGGAGGTAGGTTATAGAAAGGGAAGGTGTTAGCACCCTTTCTATCCATGGTTATCCATGGGCTCTTAGGTACTTGCTCAATGTGTTTTCAAAATTGTTTGCTTGCTTTTCAATGTGGGTTTCAAAAATATTCTTTGAAAAGTTTCAGTTCAACTCGTACGTCAGAGTGTTTGAAAAGTTTGTTTTGAAAGTTTTTTGAAAGTGTTTGGTGTGAAAAGATTTCAGTTTGTTTTGAAATTAGAGCAAGTACCTTTGAGAACCTACCTACCCTAAGGAATTCGTCTGTGTAGATGTCCTTTAAAGTAGTGCTATCCCACCATTGAGGGGTAGGTAGCACCACTGTTGGAGGTGTTCGGGTCAATTCGAGTTTGTAGGGACATGGTGATCACCGGAGCAACAGTAGGACACCTTAGAAGCTACCCTTATGCCATTGATCCTTTATTTTCCGAGGCAACCGTTTCGAGGCAACTGGATCATGTCATGGACATAAGGACTTACTAAAACGTCCTATACTCGACGACCACCTTTCGAAAGGCAACAGTGAGGCGTACCCTAGGGGTGGTGTGTGCGAATTGTGTGTCATTTTCAGTTTATTGTTTGTCTTGTCATGCATTGGTGATCTAACGATTCGATTTTATTTTTGGGCATTCATTCTTTCATGTTATTGTTTAACAGTTAAATGTGCGGGAATTTAAAGCGCGGAAAAGATAAAAGTCCTACGCTATTACAAAGGGCGAGGGTCTACAACGCCAAATTAGTCCAGACCCATTTTAAAATAAATGCAGAAAAGAAAGGTCTAATAGCTATTACATGGCTTTGGTACAAGTACATTATATTCACAAAAGAAATAAATAAAACGCGCGAAAAAGAAAATAATCAAATGCGAGGGCGTTGGACCCTTTAAAGGAATTAAAAATAATTAAGTTATCTAAAATTAAAATTAAATGAAAAATGGTATTTTTGTGTTTTTTAGATTTAAAAGAAAAAAAAAGTTAATTAAAATTAAAATCCTAGTTCTAATGTCTTTTAAGTTTATTATGAAAATATTGACTTTTAACCTAATTTAATTCTAAATTAATTTATGTGCATTAAATAAATAAATAATATTAATATTAAAAAAAAAGAAAATAAAAAGTTATTAAACCTAAACTCTATTTTTTTGGATTTTAGTTATTAAAAGAATTAAAATCTAACCTAAAATGCAACCCTAGTTTAATTATGAAAAAAACACTAATACTATGGCAAAAAACAAGGAAAGTTAAAAGGAAAAAGTCATTAACCTAATTCTATGTTTTTTAAGTTATTAAGAAAAAGTTTTAATTTCTAACCTAATCTACTTCTAAATTAATTTATGTACATTTTTTAATTTATGAAAATAAATAAATTAATAATTATATTATGAAAAAAAGGGAAAAATAAAAAAAGAAAATTAAAAGTCATTAATCCTAAATTCTATGTTTGGATTCTTTTGTCATGGGAAAAATGTGAGTTAAACTTAACTTGAATTAACTTATTTACATGCTATGAAAATAATAATAATAAAGTAAATATTATTTTTTTGGTCTTTTCTGAATTTTTGAATGTTTTTATGTTTTTATGAAAATAAATTAATGATGTTAAAACAAAGGACATAAATAAAATAGCAAAAAGAAAATATAAGGAAAAAAAAAACTAAAAAATGCAAACCAGGGGGGGTATCCCCAATTTGGAGGGTCCAAGCCTGGAGTTTCTGGCCCATTAGCTTTGAAGTCCATTGACTTTTCTAAGCCATGTGCACGCCTGTTGACTTGCATCCATGGTACACTTTGATTCTGAGCCTTTGGATGATCATCTGGGACACGTATGCGTTTGGATCATGATGGCCTATGGTGCACCAATTCCTGGGTTTTTGAAAGATGTTTGGAGTTGGAATGTGTTTAGTAATTGTCCAGGATGCTGTTGGTATATGAATCAAGGCTTGAAAGATCCTCTAAACTAGTTTTCAGTTTTGTGTTTTTGTCCAAAATTTTCCATCCCCCAATGCTTGTTTGGGCGCAGCTTATAATGTCTTAGGCCTAGGGTTTGACTCAGTGATGATCATGGAATGGAATTGGCTTGCTAACTCACCTTAATTCATGCTTGGGAAAGAATAAGTCCTAGGGTTTTCATCCTTAACCATTTTTCCTCCTTTTTAGCCAAAACCTAGACCTAGTGTGCAAATGAACCCTAGCCTGATTTCTTGAGTAGGTTCATGATACATAGAAATTGTCCAAGTTCACATAACACTATTCCATTGGTTTTTTAAATTTTATTTGAATTTTCAAAGAATTAAAATGAATTAAATCATCAAAAATTAAATAAAATAAAAAAATCAATATTTGGTCTTGAAATTAACCATGGGACACGTGTGTGGCATGACAAGGATGAACCAAGTGGAAAAAATGGGGCCCTTTTGTCAAAAATTGGATTTTCAAGGATAGTTGACTTTTGCCATTTCACAAAAATTTCCCAACTTCTACAAGGCATAACTTGCTCAATTTTTAAGCTTTTCACATGTTCTTGGACATTTTGGAAAGGTCTTTGAGTCCTTTAACCAATGCCTTTGGTCCCATGTCATTTTGATTTACCAATCTCAAGTTATGGTCTTTGACTTAAAGTCCCTTTTTGTTGACTTTTGAAAATGACCTGTAATGTTGAAATTGATAACTTTTTGTGAGAGCATTTCTTGGACTTGAAGTATGAAGATGAGTTGTAGGAAATGTCTCTCTCTTCAAAATGAGCTTTGGATGGAATTTTTCTGATAATCCATGTGAAAGTTATGCCCTGGTCAATTTCAGTTGACTTTTTCAGCTGTCCAAATATAGCAACTTTTGCATCTTTGATGATTTCTGAGCCAAATTTTGAGAATCATGGTCAAGCATTGATCAAATGATGTTTGTGGCTTCAAAATGATATGTTGACCAAAAATTTGAACTTTTGACTGTCAAATGACCATTTTGCCCCTACAGTTGACTGTAGTGCAATTTAGGGTTTTGACTGTGCAATCTTGAGCTGAATGCCTTGAAACTTGATATGAGGATGCTTGACCATGTTTATAAGCATATGAGACTTGATTGGACCTTTGAACACTTCCTTTTCTTGATCAACACACAAACCCTAGTTTTAACTGTATGGAGGCCTTTGCATTGTGCAACTCTTGGGGAATTTTGTAGTTGGCTTGGCAGTTTATTGGAGAATATGGGAGGGCAAATTTTGGGGTACAACAGTTGCCCCTGTTCAATCTTCTTAGACCTGAGGATGGAGATTGGCTGACGTGCCTTTTGTAATCCGAGGGTAGAAGATGATTGGACACTAGAGTGCCCAGAAATTTGCGCTCACATGGTAGCAGTGTGGTGGGGGAATGGGCTTATAGATGCCATTTAGAGATTGATGGGTAGGATGATGAGCTTATAGATGCCATCTGGATGTTGATCGCGTAAGAGATTCCTTAGCGAGAACCTGCATACCTGCAAAAGAAAATGAGTACCTGACACGTCGCAGGAGCTGGTTTTCAGATGCTTGGTATAGATATGTCCTGACTGGTTACAGGAGCTGGGTCTGGATCTTCAAACGGTGATGAAGTTGTCTCTACTGACAGGTTGTTTCCAAGGACGAGTGGTCTTTAACGATGGGTGTCTATAGCGACTAGTGTCTATGACGAATGTCTATAACGACAAGTGTCTACACTGACGAGTGTCTATCACAACGAGTGTCTATCACGACGAGTGTCTATCACGACGAGTGTCTATCACGACGAGTGTCTATCACGACGAGTGTCTATCACGACGAGTGTCTATCACGACGAGTGTCTATCACGACGAGTGTCTATCACGACGAGTGTCTATCACGACGAGTGTCTATCACGACGAGTGTCTATCACGACGAGTGTCTATCACGACGAGTGTCTATCACGACGAGTGTCTATCACGACGAGTGTCTATCACGACGAGTGTCTATCACGACGAGTGTCTATCACGACGAGTGTCTATCACGACGAGTGTCTATCACGACGAGTGTCTATCACGACGAGTGTCTATCACGACGAGTGTCTATCACGACGAGTGTCTATCACGACGAGTGTCTATCACGACGAGTGTCTATCACGACGAGTGTCTATCACGACGAGTGTCTATCACGACGAGTGTCTATCACGACGAGTGTCTATAACGACGAGTGTCTATCACGACGAGTGTCTATCACGACGAGTGTCTATCACGACGAGTGTCTATCACGACGAGTGTCTATCACGACGAGTGTCTATCATGACGAGTGTCTATCACGACGAGTTGTATCAGAGGAATCTTTAGGCATTGACTTAAACTGGATTTGTATTCTTTGACCGGATTTGTCTCTTATGACGGGATTTGTCTTTTCTGACGGTGTTTTGTCTATTTTGACATAGCTGATCATTCAACTGTATCCTTCCTGAAAGGTAAAGGTCAGTTATATGCAGTACGTGATATGAATCAAGCAACGACATAAATGCAATTGTATGACATGATGCGTACATGCATGTGTCATGATGTACGAAAATGTGATGTTTATGAATGTATGCTTTCGTCTAGGAAAATAAATCCTTGACGAGTGCCGGGAAGTCACTCCTGGGCTGATGTTGGAGAATAAGCTTTTGCTTCCGCTGGGGATGATAAGACTTTACTGAGGACGGTCTTTTCCGTGGCTATTGGCTGAGGATAACCCAGTTATATATTATTAAGGAAATAACTCTTTGAATAAAGCCGGACGACGCGTTCGTGTTCTGCGGGGAGTGAAAATATCTGGGTCGCATTCTTTAGCCGAACCTATGATGGACAGAGCAACCGGATCTTTTAGACAACTCCTTATTGCCCCAGTTTCAGTGGGAGGAGGCACTTGTGGGAGTACTTGACGAGTCTTCTGGTAGGCAGGTGCCGAGATGCTGGGACATACTCGTACGCTTTGATCCCTAACTTTTGCCTGGACCGCCCTTTCGGGTTTTCAGTCCACCGGGATACCCATTTTTGCCCAAGCCGCCTTTTCAGGTCTTTGACTTGCCGGGCGTACTGATTTTTCCATTTCATCCCTTATTTTTGCCTAGGTATATCAACCTAGCGGGTCTTTAGTTATGCGCAGTATTTTTTCGACTATGTTCGTGTCCTCAGGATGTAGGGAATTGCCCCTGTTAGAATTGTTTTGTCATGCCACCAGAAAATCTTCGTTTGATCGTCCAATGCCCCAGGTGACTTAGACGGAGATTTGCCCCAGGCTGGTGGTGTCGCCATATTGTCAGAAGGTGTCTGATCGTGCAAGATTCGTTGCGGGATTGCCCCAAGTGACTCAGGCAGAGATTTACCCCAGGCTTTTTGGCCTTTTGAGAGATTCTCTGGATCTTGACTTAACTGCCCCAGATGGTAGACCATGATCATGCCGTGCCCCTTGATTGGAAGTGCTTTTGTTCACTAGATATTCATCGTGCGAATTTCCCTGCTGTTCCAACAAAAAGTCATATGCAAACAAAGTTATGTTAAAAATGCAAAGCTCATGTCTGTCTCGAAGATTTTGAAAACGCATTCTTTTTCATAAAACAAGTGAATGTTTGTAAAACATGATGTCAACTCCGTATTTACCGTAAGCCTTCAGGAGTCAGGATACCTTTCGTAACAGTATGCTTTCGAACTAACCCATACTTCGGCTAGGACTTTTAAGGGTTATAACGTGGCCTGGTTCATGGTTTTAAGAAACAAAGGATAAAGGCTCAAATTATTTGTACCCACCCACTCTTCGTGATGTTCTCCAAACCTAAACTCAGTTGATCATACATTAGACCTTGTTTGAGTCTTTGCTCCAATTTTCTGGTGATGGATAACTTATTTTGAATAGGCAGTCATTCCTTTTTTGTCGAGGGTTTGTGTGACCTCCTTTTTTGATTTTGTGATCCCTATTTTTTGCCTGAACTGTTTCTTTTGTGATTACAGTCAGCGGGATGCCCCAGTTTTGTAAGTCTCCTTCGTAGGTTTTGACTTAATGGGTTTTTATTTTTTGAGATATAATGACTGCCTATCTGTATGATTGTTTGGAATTATCACTATCTTTCTTCGTTTTGTTTTGTAAAGATCTCTTCGGTGCTATTCGTCATGCACTTGGATCAACTGAGAGAACTACCCTGCCCCAGGTTATGATAAAGGGTTTTAAATTTCGAAAAGAAAAACTCCTACTTCTTTGGCTCAGAGGGGTTGACGAGGGATTATCATCCTTATAACTCCAGTGTTTAGGGGTTGAAACAATGCCTGTACCTCATCAGCGGGGTCTGTTCAAAAGCATACTGTAAATCGTGGTATCGTTTTCGTCATCCTCCCTCAAGAGGCTTAGAATTATTAGTCGAACGTTGATCACCAGAAAAAAAAAATATGAAAATAATTTGCACATAGTGAATATGAAATAATTACTTCAAAACAGACATGTGTAACGCATTAATGAAATAACCAAGTTTGACATGAAATAAAATGTTTGAACAATTGAAAGAAAATTACAACTTGAATATTTGAATGAACAAAAACTAATCCTAGCCATGTCTTGGCAAGGGAGCAGTGATCATATTGGGAGCCTCTGGAGAGTCGAGCTGGACTTCCTTTGCGTCAATCAGATCTTGAACCCTGTTTCTCAAAGTCCAACAGTCATCTGTAGCATGCCCCGGGCTGTCGGAATGATAGGCGCAACGAGCATTGGGATTGTACCTCGAGGGTGTCCTGTTAGGATTCTTTGGAGGGTCCATGAGGGTTACCAACTTGGTTTCCAGCAACTGTGGCAATATTTGTGACAAGGTCATGCCGAGGGGAGTAAATTGCCTCTTAGGTCTCTCTTCCCTTTGTTGATGGTGACGCTGAGGAGCACCGGCCGGTTTTGCGATAGCTAATGCGTTGACAGCACTAGATTCCCTCCTGGATGATTTCTTTTCAGTGTTCGAGGAGTCACCATTCTGTATTTTCCCTGACTTGATGCCCGCTTCGATTCTTTCTCCGGTCAAGATTAGATCTGTAAACCCAGCAGCAGAATTCCCAATCAAGTGGTTGAAGAATGGACCAGACAGGGTCCCCAAGAACGTGTCTACCAACTCCCGATCAGTCAACGGTGGCTGCACTCTGCCAGCTAGGTCTCTCCACCTCTGAGCGTACTCTTTAAAACCTTCACTTGCACCTAACGACATACCCTGAAGTTGGGTACGTGTGGGGGCAAGGTCGGCATTATATTGATACTGCTTGTAAAAAGCAGTGGCCAGATCCTCCCAGTTACGAATGCTGATTCCATCCAGCTGATAGAACCAATCGAGGTGAGTCCCTGAAAGACTCTCCTGGAAGAAATGGATCCAAAGGCTCTTGTCTGCTGTGTAAGGCTGGATCTTCCTTACATAAGAACGGAGGTGCATCTTGGGACAGGAAGCCCCGTCATACTTCACAAAGGCAGGTGCCTTGAACTTGTGTGGAATCACCACCCCAGTAGATAACCCCAAGTCTCCGAAATCCAGTCCAGGCACTTGCTGAACCTCCATAGCCTTTAATCTGTCTTCCAGCTGTTTGTACCGGTCTTCAGCAGGAGGGTACTGTTCGTCGTTGAAGTCTGTTTCAGTATCAGAGCCCACGGGAGTAGGGACCTCCCTTTCTTGGTGACTACCTTCCGTCACAGATGGAGGAATCCTTTCAGCTTCAACCAAAGTGTTCCCGAGTCTGCGCCCAGTGTTAAATAGCACAGTCCTCCTCTTCTTCTTAGTCTTCTTCAGCAGCATGGTCTTCAACTCTTGTTGACCCTGAGCCAAGCCCTTGATCAACTCCTGAAATTGGGCGTTCTGCGCCTGAAATTGGGCGTTCTGCGCCTGAAGAGCCTTGATAGATGCCTCAGTTGATGATTCAGGGTTCATAGTGCTGAAATAAACAGCGAAGAACAGTAAGCAACCTGTCAAGGGGATACCTGTAATGCAACGAGATGTATGACATGCATGCAATGATTTCAAGAATCTCGTGGGGTAAACAAGAAAATAGTTAGCATTGGAAACTGGTGGCTTGATTGAAGGTACTTCATATTGTTGAGAGTCCTTCTCCAAGGGTCAAAAGCTCACCATATCAAGTGGGTCATAGCCCCTGACAACCTGGTCTAGAGGAAAATAAATCCTCTTCGCCCCTTGCTGGGACAGTTGATTCGTCCTGACCTGCATCACAAGCCCTTGAGATCCTTGAAATGGGTTAGGATGTATGCAATGGTATGATGTCATGGCATGCATGGGGTGATGTCAGTAACCCTATTATGAGTCCTAATTAAGGACTGAAACAAACCTGCAAGAAACAAGTGTTAGATCACAAGCATGCAGATAGTCAAGTACTAAGGCACACAAGTCACACAAGAGAGAGCCCTTAGGTTTAGGCCAGCATGGGGTCTGGGTAGTACCCTCTTGAAGTTGGTGGGTTCAACCTGTCCTAATCAAAGTAACCGGGTTCTAAGGTTCCCAATATCACGGGATTGCTTTCATTGTTCATCGTTTCGATTTAGCCACTGAACTGGCGACCGAAATATTCCAGGAAAGCAACCCTCAATTGAGTGTAGTATCGAGTATCAACCAACCTCGGACTGCACCAAAGTCAGTTATCTCACTACCCTAAAGAGGCCAAGATGGTTCAATTAAGGTTCCTAAGGTCTGTTGATGCTTCATGACACCACATGGAGGCCCCGTACTCTCCTTGACTGACTCAAGGGTTACCGGTACACACCAAAGTGCCACATCAACGTAGCAGACTGTTTCAACCATGTCGGTATACCCCGCACAGTTCCCTCACAGCCTTGTTGCTACTTTCTAAAAGGGTATCCCCCAGATCCGGGTTAGGATCTATAGAACTCCCAAGACAGTCCCACAATAATAAAGCAAACAATTCAGGCAATTGAAAACACAAGTGATCTTAGTCCTAAGGTACACCTCACTTTAAGTTTCCCCAGCAGAGTCGCCAGTTCTGGTGATCGGTGGATCTGGAACTGACTGTTTTAAAGCTGGTTCGCGAAATGTCGCGGTAAGCAAGAGTCGCCACCGTCTTTTATTTTCTCCAAATGGAAAGGACAAAAGCACAGAAAAATTCCTTAAAAGAGATTGCTCTCGGTTCGGGAGGTAGGTTATAGAAAGGGAAGGTGTTAGCACCCTTTCTATCCATGGTTATCCATGGGCTCTTAGGTACTTGCTCAATGTGTTTTCAAAATTGTTTGCTTGCTTTTCAATGTGGGTTTCAAAAATATTCTTTGAAAAGTTTCAGTTCAACTCGTACGTCAGAGTGTTTGAAAAGTTTGTTTTGAAAGTTTTTTGAAAGTGTTTGGTGTGAAAAGATTTCAGTTTGTTTTGAAATTAGAGCAAGTACCTTTGAGAACCTACCTACCCTAAGGAATTCGTCTGTGTAGATGTCCTTTAAAGTAGTGCTATCCCACCATTGAGGGGTAGGTAGCACCACTGTTGGAGGTGTTCGGGTCAATTCGAGTTTGTAGGGACATGGTGATCACCGGAGCAACAGTAGGACACCTTAGAAGCTACCCTTATGCCATTGATCCTTTATTTTCCGAGGCAACCGTTTCGAGGCAACTGGATCATGTCATGGACATAAGGACTTACTAAAACGTCCTATACTCGACGACCACCTTTCGAAAGGCAACAGTGAGGCGTACCCTAGGGGTGGTGTGTGCGAATTGTGTGTCATTTTCAGTTTATTGTTTGTCTTGTCATGCATTGGTGATCTAACGATTCGATTTTATTTTTGGGCATTCATTCTTTCATGTTATTGTTTAACAGTTAAATGTGCGGGAATTTAAAGCGCGGAAAAGATAAAAGTCCTACGCTATTACAAAGGGCGAGGGTCTACAACGCCAAATTAGTCCAGACCCATTTTAAAATAAATGCAGAAAAGAAAGGTCTAATAGCTATTACATGGCTTTGGTACAAGTACATTATATTCACAAAAGAAATAAATAAAACGCGCGAAAAAGAAAATAATCAAATGCGAGGGCGTTGGACCCTTTAAAGGAATTAAAAATAATTAAGTTATCTAAAATTAAAATTAAATGAAAAATGGTATTTTTGTGTTTTTTAGATTTAAAAGAAAAAAAAAGTTAATTAAAATTAAAATCCTAGTTCTAATGTCTTTTAAGTTTATTATGAAAATATTGACTTTTAACCTAATTTAATTCTAAATTAATTTATGTGCATTAAATAAATAAATAATATTAATATTAAAAAAAAAGAAAATAAAAAGTTATTAAACCTAAACTCTATTTTTTTGGATTTTAGTTATTAAAAGAATTAAAATCTAACCTAAAATGCAACCCTAGTTTAATTATGAAAAAAACACTAATACTATGGCAAAAAACAAGGAAAGTTAAAAGGAAAAAGTCATTAACCTAATTCTATGTTTTTTAAGTTATTAAGAAAAAGTTTTAATTTCTAACCTAATCTACTTCTAAATTAATTTATGTACATTTTTTAATTTATGAAAATAAATAAATTAATAATTATATTATGAAAAAAAGGGAAAAATAAAAAAAGAAAATTAAAAGTCATTAATCCTAAATTCTATGTTTGGATTCTTTTGTCATGGGAAAAATGTGAGTTAAACTTAACTTGAATTAACTTATTTACATGCTATGAAAATAATAATAATAAAGTAAATATTATTTTTTTGGTCTTTTCTGAATTTTTGAATGTTTTTATGTTTTTATGAAAATAAATTAATGATGTTAAAACAAAGGACATAAATAAAATAGCAAAAAGAAAATATAAGGAAAAAAAAAACTAAAAAATGCAAACCAGGGGGGGTATCCCCAATTTGGAGGGTCCAAGCCTGGAGTTTCTGGCCCATTAGCTTTGAAGTCCATTGACTTTTCTAAGCCATGTGCACGCCTGTTGACTTGCATCCATGGTACACTTTGATTCTGAGCCTTTGGATGATCATCTGGGACACGTATGCGTTTGGATCATGATGGCCTATGGTGCACCAATTCCTGGGTTTTTGAAAGATGTTTGGAGTTGGAATGTGTTTAGTAATTGTCCAGGATGCTGTTGGTATATGAATCAAGGCTTGAAAGATCCTCTAAACTAGTTTTCAGTTTTGTGTTTTTGTCCAAAATTTTCCATCCCCCAATGCTTGTTTGGGCGCAGCTTATAATGTCTTAGGCCTAGGGTTTGACTCAGTGATGATCATGGAATGGAATTGGCTTGCTAACTCACCTTAATTCATGCTTGGGAAAGAATAAGTCCTAGGGTTTTCATCCTTAACCATTTTTCCTCCTTTTTAGCCAAAACCTAGACCTAGTGTGCAAATGAACCCTAGCCTGATTTCTTGAGTAGGTTCATGATACATAGAAATTGTCCAAGTTCACATAACACTATTCCATTGGTTTTTTAAATTTTATTTGAATTTTCAAAGAATTAAAATGAATTAAATCATCAAAAATTAAATAAAATAAAAAAATCAATATTTGGTCTTGAAATTAACCATGGGACACGTGTGTGGCATGACAAGGATGAACCAAGTGGAAAAAATGGGGCCCTTTTGTCAAAAATTGGATTTTCAAGGATAGTTGACTTTTGCCATTTCACAAAAATTTCCCAACTTCTACAAGGCATAACTTGCTCAATTTTTAAGCTTTTCACATGTTCTTGGACATTTTGGAAAGGTCTTTGAGTCCTTTAACCAATGCCTTTGGTCCCATGTCATTTTGATTTACCAATCTCAAGTTATGGTCTTTGACTTAAAGTCCCTTTTTGTTGACTTTTGAAAATGACCTGTAATGTTGAAATTGATAACTTTTTGTGAGAGCATTTCTTGGACTTGAAGTATGAAGATGAGTTGTAGGAAATGTCTCTCTCTTCAAAATGAGCTTTGGATGGAATTTTTCTGATAATCCATGTGAAAGTTATGCCCTGGTCAATTTCAGTTGACTTTTTCAGCTGTCCAAATATAGCAACTTTTGCATCTTTGATGATTTCTGAGCCAAATTTTGAGAATCATGGTCAAGCATTGATCAAATGATGTTTGTGGCTTCAAAATGATATGTTGACCAAAAATTTGAACTTTTGACTGTCAAATGACCATTTTGCCCCTACAGTTGACTGTAGTGCAATTTAGGGTTTTGACTGTGCAATCTTGAGCTGAATGCCTTGAAACTTGATATGAGGATGCTTGACCATGTTTATAAGCATATGAGACTTGATTGGACCTTTGAACACTTCCTTTTCTTGATCAACACACAAACCCTAGTTTTAACTGTATGGAGGCCTTTGCATTGTGCAACTCTTGGGGAATTTTGTAGTTGGCTTGGCAGTTTATTGGAGAATATGGGAGGGCAAATTTTGGGGTACAACACATCCCCTTTGGCGAATAAGAGGTGTCATTGGTTGCAGAGTAGGCACAAGCCACGTGACAGCCTTTGGGATGCCATGCCTGAATGCATGTAACACTATTGGAGGTGATGGGAGGAGACTTACAAGTTACAGTGTAGGTGCAGAGTAGGCGCAAGCTAGGTGGCAGCCTAGGGGGTTACATATCTGCATGCATGTAACACGATTGGACATTAAGGGAGGCGCCATTGGACTTAGCGAAAGAGTAAAAAAATGAAAGGTGTCGCCATCCCCTTTGGCGAATAAGAGGTGTCATTGGTTGCAGAGTAGGCACAGGCTACGTGACAGCCTTTGGGATGCCATGCCTAAATGCATGTAACACTATTAGAGGTGATGGGAGGAGACTTACAAGTTACAGTGTAGGTGCAGAGTAGGCGCAGGATAGGTGGCAGCCTAGGGGGTTACATATCTTCATGCATGTAACATGATTGGACATTAAGGGAGGCGCCATTGGACTTGGTGAAAGAGTACAAAAATGAAAGGTGTTGCCATCTCCTTTGGCGAATAAGAGGTGTCATTGGTTGCAGAGTAGGAACAGGCTACGTGACAGCCTTTGGGATGCCATGCCTGAATGCATGTAACACTATTGGAGGTGTTGGGAGGAGACTTATAAGTTACAATGTAGGTGCAGAGTATGCGCAGGTTAGGTGGAAGCCTAGGGGGTTACATATCTGCCTGCATGTAACACGATTGGACATTAAGGGAGGCACCATTGGACTTGGCGAAAGAGTACGAAAATGAAAGGTGTCGCCATCCCCTTTGGCGAATAAGAGGTGTCATTGGTTGCAGAGTATGCACAGGCCACGTGACAACCTTTGGGATGCCATGCCTGAATGCATGTAACACTATTGGCAGCCTTGGGAGGAGACTTACAAGTTACAGTATAGGTGCAGAGTAGGCGCAGACTAGGTGGCAGACTAGGAGGTTACATATCTGCATGCATGTAACACGATTGGACATTAAGGGAGGCGCCATTGGACTTGGCGAAAGAGTACAAAAATGAAAGGTGTCGCCATCCCCTTTGGCGAATAAGAGGTGTCATTGGTTGCAGAGTACACACAGGCTACGTGACAGCCTTTGAGATGCCATGCCTGAATGCATGTAACACTATTGACAGCCTTGGGAGGAGACTTACAAGTTACAGTGTAGGTGCAGAGTAGGCGCAGGCTAGGTGGCAGCCTAGGAGGTTACATATCTGCATGCATGTAACACGATTGGACATTAAGGAAGGCGCCATTGGACTTGGCGAAATAGTACAAAAATGAAAGGTGTCGCTATCCGAATTGGCGAATAAGAGGTGTCATTGGTTGTAGAGTAGGCACAGGCTACGTGACAGCCTTTGGGTTGCCATGCCTGAATGCATGTAACACTATTGGCAGCCTTGGGAGGAGACTTACAAGTTACAGTGTAGGTGCAGAGTAGGCGCAGGCTAGGTGGCAGCTGTTGTACCCCAAAATTTGCCCTCCCATATTCTTCAAGGTTTATCAAGAATCATCTTCAAATGGTTCAAGATTGATCAAGGGTTGCACAGTCAAACCACCTCCTAAGCCAGTTAAAATTAGGGTTTTGGTTCTTGCAAAGAATTTGAGGTTTTCAGTGGTCCAATCAAGTCCCATAGGCCTACATACATTGTCAAGCATCTACATGTCAAGTCTCAAGTCTCACAATGGCAATTTGCACAGTCAAAAGCCCTATTTGGTTCACAGTCAACTGTAGGGGTAAAATGGTCATTTTACAGTCAAAAGTCAAAATTTTTTGTCAACATCTTATTTTGAGGCCACAATCATCATTTGATCAAGTCTTGATCATGATTCCTCAAGCATGGCTCAAAAATCATCAAGATATCAAAAGTTAATATTTTTGGACAGTAGAAAAGTCAACTGTAACTTGACTAGGGCATAACTTTTTCATGGTCCATCAGAAAAATCCCATCCAATGCTCATTTTGAAGGGGATGACATTTCCTATAACTCATCTTCACATTCCAAGTCCAAGAAATGCTCTCACAAAAAGTTATCAATTTCTACATTATAGGTCAATTTCAAAAGTCAACAAAAATGCATTTTAAGTCAAAGACCATAACTTGAGATTTGTAAATCCAAATGACATGGGACCAATGGCATTGGTTAGAGGACTTCAAGACCTTTCCAAAATGTCTAAGAACATGTTCATAGGATCAAAATTGAGCAAGATATGCATTGGAGAAGTTGGGAAATTTTTGTGAATTTGCAAAAGTCAACTTTGCTCAAAACACATCATTTTTGCTAATGGGCCTCAAATTTCTTCTTGAAACTTTATCCAAGGCCTATGCACGACCCATCAAGCCTATTTGAGTTTATTTTCTTATTTTTATTAATTAATTGAATTTTTTATTAATATTAATTCATTTAATTGATTTAAAATATAGGAAATTCAAAGATATGGTTTTTAAATCTTTTTGTGAACCAAAAAAGCTCAAGACAAGCTGGAGATTTCGTGTGCCAATCAAAGAGACAAGAATATCCAAAATTGGCAAGTTTTCTCAATCAAAAAGATGCAAAAAGATGTGATTGGAAATCAAATATTGAAACATCAATGCAATGGATCTTTGGGCCAAGACTTAACCTAATTCCATTCTATTACATATGCACAAGTGAACCCTAATGCCATTCACGTGAAAAACTGCTGCAGAAACCATATGCAACATTGAAAAATATCAAAGAAAC
Source organism: Vicia faba (assembly GCA_948472305.1). Lineage (NCBI taxonomy): Eukaryota > Viridiplantae > Streptophyta > Magnoliopsida > Fabales > Fabaceae > Vicia > Vicia faba. The sequence continues at coordinate 751,404,613 of OX451739.1, forward strand.
TTGAAAACTGAATTCTACTTTCCACGCCAATTCAAAGCCTTTTATTGTTTCCAATACATTGCTGGAGGTGTAAGGAACACATTGCAATCAAAACTAAGCCTTAAAGCTGTCAGAATCACCAAGAACAGTTTAAGGGTTTGCGTTTTTTTTCTGGAATCGAGTTGTTTATTTCATGCATCATTAACACAATTTATTGTTTGTTTTGTATTGTTTGAGTCCATAGGAAGCTGATGATGCAGGTTAATTAGATTATGATGCACGGAATCAAGAATCACCATTGAAGAAATCTAGGGTTCCTAAGCTTGAAATTTGGGGATTCAGTAACCAGGAAAAATTAGGCTTCGTAAGACCTATGGTTGAATTCAGGAGATTCAGACGAATCTAACAGGACCCTCGCGAACAATTTATGTTAATCCTAGACGTAATCGCTATTATTCCTCATTTTGCTTTGTGGGGGTTTAAAACCCCCGCTATCTCTTTGTCCTTTTTGCAGGAAAACGAAGAAGACGGTGAGCTGGCAATGTGCTTGTGGTTCGTTCAAACACGAGCGCGCGTTTTTGTGTTTTCAGCATATGTATTAATTGTCTTATTATAATATTTGTTTCCCACAATACTAACAAAGGCGTGCAGTTGGCTCAGTGGTTGTTGCGTTGTCCAAGGATCATTGGGACCTGGGTTCGATTCCCAGGTCCACCCCATATTTGTTTCATATTTTTCTATACAGGATCACATGCAGGTTGCTCAAGGCATTCCACCACATGTCTCAATCATCCCAGGCGCCATGTGGCCACTATCACCAATCCAATGGTCAAAAGGTGATGAACACCATGCTCCTGGTCAACCCTGTGCATAGACAAGCAAGAAGGTCAAACAGACCTGTACGTTAATGGGCCAGAAATCTCCAAATTCACCTCCTAATGGGTCCAACACACCCCCTGGTTTTCTTTTTATTTCTTTTTTCTTTCTTTTTATTTTCTTTTAATAATTATTATTACTATTATTTAATTAATTCATAAATTATTTTCCATAATAAAATCAGAAACTTAAAATATTGTTTATTTTTATTATTTATTATTTTCACTATTAATAATTATATTTTGTAAATAAACTCTAATAAATTAATTTAGTTAAATTAGGTTAACTTTAATCTCTTTTTCACAATAAATAAAATTAGCTTAGAATTAGGGTTTTGATAATTTTAACTTCTTTTATTTTATTTTCATTAAAACATAAAAAATACAAAAATACTTTTTTATTTGTAATTAGTTATTAGGTTTAATATTTAATTTAATTGCAAAAAGGGACCAAACTCCTTTCTTTCTCAAAAAAAGGGTCAAAACCCTAAGGACGTTCCGATTTAATTCTTTCGCGCGCATATTTATTTTTAATTCATTATTTTTGATTATATTTGATGTAACTGTTTCCGAGGATGTAATAGTTAATTAGGCTTTTATCGCTTTCTTTTATTTTCTCGCATTTATTTTCCAAACGGGTTATGTTTTTGGCGATGTATATACCCGCGCCTTGTAATAGCGTAGATTTACCTTTCCGCACTTTATTTCCCACAAACTATTAAACTGTTAATTATACATGACAAGACTTGTTTGACAAATTAAAAACAACTCGTAGATCACCATGATACATGTACAAGATAATTTAACATGAACCTGACACACATGCACATGCCACTCCTAGGGTACGCCTCACTTGGTTGCCTCGACGTGGTCATCAAGTATAGGGTGTTTTAGAGGTTGCCCTCCTGTCTAAAGATCCATTTGCCTCGAAACAGTTGCCTCGGATAAAAAAGTATCTAGGACATTAGGGTTACCGCTAAGGCGTCCTACTATTGCTTTGGTGACCATATTGTCCCTAATAATCGAATTGACCCGAATACCTCCAACGACGGTGCTACCTACTTCTCAATAGTGGGATAGTACTGTCTAAAGGACTCTTACACAGCCTAATTCCTTAGAGTAGGTAGATTTCTCCTGGGTACTTGCTCTTTCAAAAAACAAAAAAACAACTTTTCGCACTCACACTTTCAAAAAGTTTTCAAACAAATACTTCATACACTCTTGAGGACTGATACAAGAGTTACCTAGAAGTTTTTCAAACGAAACGTTTTCAAAACCCACACACACTTGAAAAGCAAACAAATTTTGAAAATATAGTGAGCAAGTACCTAAGAGCCCGTGGATAACCACGGATAGAAAGGGTGCTAACACCTTCCCTTTCTATAAATCTACCTCCCGAACCGAGAAACATCTCGAAAAGGAATTTTGTTGTGATTTTGTCCTTTCCTTGTTGGAGAACATAAAAGACGGTGGCGACTCTTGCTTACCGCGACATTTCGCGAATTAGCATTTCAAAACAGTCAGTTCTATTTCCACCGATCATAGAACTGGCGACTCTGCTGGGGATACTTATAAGTGAGGTGTACCTTAGGATTAGGCCACTCTTATGTTTTCAATTGTATGCCTTGATTGCTTTTATATTTGTGGGCTTGCATCGGAGTTTCATAGATCCTAACCCGGATATGGGGAATACCCTTTAGGTAGCATAAGCTGTGAGGGACCTGTCCGGCATAGACCGACACGGGTGAAGCAGTGGCTACGTTGGTGTGACACCTTGGTCTGTACCGATATCCCTTGTGTTGCAACGAGGAGAATATGGGTCTTCTGAGGAGTCATTAAGCACCAACCGACCTTAGAACCCTAAATTTACCCAACTTGGCCATAGAACAGTAGCAATATGCTACACTCATTGAGGCTAAACTCTCGCGATGGTTCTGGCCGCAAGAAAAGATTGCGACGCTGGAGTTATGACCGATTGAGGGTAGTCAGTGATATTGAGATCCTCTAGAACCCGGTTACTATTTTCTAGGACAGGTCTTAACCAACGAAACTGAAAGAGGGTAGTACCTGAACTTCATGCTGGCCTAAACTCTAAGGGCTGTCTTGTGTGACTTGTGTGCCTTATCATGTTTGCCTTTGTGAATACTTGTGGTGTGCTTTATCATAACACCATACCATCATACCATCGCATGCATCCTGCATAAGGACTGACCCATTTCAAAGACAAGAGGGTTTCATCTTTGCTCTGTTTTGTAGGACATTATGATGCCCGTACGAAGGAATACTATCCGGCTCAACTTTGTTCACCCACCTGATTTGCTTAAGGAATTGGTGGACAGGATTCCAAATACTACTTCCTTCATCCAGAGGCATGGTTCTCTTCTCGGTTTAGTCACTTCAAAGTGGGACCAACAGCTGATGAGTGTCCTGACCCAGTTTTATGATCCACTATATCATTGCTTCACCTTTCAAGACTTCCAGCTGGTCCCTACCCTGGAAGAATTCTCTGATTTTCTTGGTATCCCTATTTTGAATCAGACTCCATTCACTGGTTGGGAAAAGACTCTTAGGCTTGAGGAGATTGTTGCAGCCCTTCCTTTGACCAACAAAGAGGTAATGGATAACTGGGAAACTAGAAGTGGAGTTAAGGGCTTTTTGGCTAAGTTTCTGGTTGGCAAAGCTAATAGTTTCTGGAATGACTTAGACTTCAGGGCGTACGAAGACATCCTGGCTCTCTTAATCTATGGTCTGGTATTGTTTCCAAATCCTGATAACTTTGTCAATATCAATGCCATAAGGATCTTCATGTCTCGGAATCCTGTACCCACTCTCTTGGGTGATATCCTACAACAACTCTATGCTCGTACTGCCCGAAGACGGGGAACTTTATGGTGTTGTGCTCCTTTGTTAGTGACGTGGTTTATTTCGCACCTCCCTAAGTTCGTGCTAAAGAACAAAGAAGGAAGAGGCTGGGCCCATAGGTTAATGTCTCTCACTAATAATGACATCATTTGGACTCTCAGAGGTTTAGATGAAGTGGCCGTTAATGATCGTTGCGGAGAGTATCCTAATGTTCCATTGATCGGTACCCAGGGAGGAATCTCTTACAATCCATGTCTAGCTCTCTGTCAGTTTGGGAGAGCCTGAAGAGCAGGGCCTCATGAGATGTTGATACCTCACATCAGTTTTGAGTTTCAGGTAGATAGTGACGAGCTGCGTCGTAGATTCATCCGGGCTTGGGACAGAATTCACAAAGCTGACCCACATGAGTTGGGACCAAAAACTTCTCTACCAATGGAACCCTATTACAGATGGGTCCGCATCCGTGCTCAGAAGTTAGGTATGCCATACGAAGATGTCAGGCCTATTACTCTTGAAGTTCCTGATAAAGACGGGGTTCCTCCAACTGTCCTCCATCCTCAGATACCCACTCATATTGGTACACTAAAGAGGTCTTGGGCGCAACTACAGGAAGAACGAGATTCTTATCGGGAAAGGTTCAACGAACAAGAACAGAAAATCCAGAAGCTGAACAAGCAGTTGGAGAACGAGCGGATCCTGAATAACTATATTCGTGCTGAGAAGAGGAGGCCATGGGAGCACTGATGGGCTTTGGATGTTTCTTTTACGGCTTTTATTTCCTTTTCAGTATTTTCATTCTTGTAACGCCTGAGGGCAATTTCTTGAACAATTTAAAGTTTGAATCTAATAAAGTGTGTTTCCTTTTTGTCTACAAAGTTGAATCCCGATTGTCTTTGAAAACATAAATCATATGCATCCCATTCATCATATGCATAACATGTACCCTTTTTCTACAGGTTGCTTAATCTTCTTCGCTGTTTATTCCAGCCATCATCATGAATCCTGAACCTACTACTGAACAAGCCATCAAGGCCCTCCAGGCCCAGAATGCCCAGTTCCAAGAGCTGGTCATGAGCTTAGCCCAGGGTCAACAGGAATTGAAGACTCTGCTGTTGAAGAAGAAGAAGAAAAGGACTGTATTGTTCAACACTGGACGGAGGTTCGGGAATACACTGCATAATGAGGCTGATCTGGCTACTTCCTCTGTAGGGAAAGATAGTCCCCAAGGGGGAAGGGTTCCTAGTCCCGTGGTCTCCGACAACGAGACAGATTTCAATGATGAGCAGTACCCTCCTGCTGAGGACAGGTACAAACAGCTAGAGGACCGTCTGAGTGCTATGGAGATTCAACAGGTGCCTGGGTTGGATTTTGGAGATCTAGGTTTATCTTCTGGGGTGGTGATCCTACACAAGTTCAAGGCACCTTCCTTTGCGAAGTACGACGGGGCTTCCTGCCCTAAGCTGCATCTCAGATCATATGTAAGGAAGATCCAACCTTACACTGCAGAAAAGAATATATGGATCCATTTCTTCTAGGATAGTCTTTCAAGGACTCAACTCGAATGGTTCTATCAGCTGGATGGAACCAGTATTCATAACTGGGAGGACTTGGCTACTGCATTTTATAAGCAGTATCAGTATAATTCCGAACTTGCTCCTACACGTACCCAACTCCAGGGTATGTCGCTAGGGACGGGTGAAGGATTTAAGGAGTACGCGCAAAAGTGGAGAGACCTGGCTGGAAGGGTGCAGCCACCTTTGACTGACCGAGAGCTCGTCGATATGTTCTTGGGGACCCTGTCTGGTCCGTTCTTCAACCATCTGATTGGGAATTCGTCTGTTGGGTTTACAGATCTGATTTTGACTGGTGAAAGGATATAAGCTGGTATCAAGTCGGGGAAGATACAGAAAGGTGCCTCCTCGAGTACTGAAAAGAAGCCCTTCAAGAAGGAATCTAGTGCTGTTTATGGGTCAAGGAAACAGAATAAACTGGAACGCCGCCAAGCTGTCAATGCGGTGGTAATCTCAAAGCCTGCTGCTGCTCCTCAGCAATATAACCAACCAAGGGGTGAGAGACTCAAAAGGCAGTACACTCGGCTCAGTATGACCCTGTCTCAGATATTGCCACAGCTACTGTCAACCAATCTGGTAACTGTCAAAGAAGCTCCGAAGGTGGTAAACACAACATCTCCAAAGTACAACCCCAACGCCCGCTGCGCTTATCACTCTGACAGCCCGGGGCATAACACAGATGATTGTTGGGCTCTGAGGAATAAGGTTCAAGACCTTATTGATTCTAAAGAGGTTGAGTTCGAGGCGCCCGAGAGGCCTAATGTGGTGACAGCTCCCATGCCCAACCATGGAGTAAATGCTATTGAAGACGACGTGGAGGAATCTGAATTCGACAGCTGGATCTACCCAACGACCAACGGTGGACTAAGCAACTGGACTGCGAAAGACTTCGTACCTATTACTTTTGTCACTCAGTAATGAACTCATTTGTTTTGAATTTGTAACAAACAATAATTTGAAACTTTATGGCCTGGTGTCTTACCCGAGGCACCGTGGTTTCATTTGTGAGGGCTTATTATTTGTCATTTTCATATATCATGAATAAAAGCATTGGACGTTTTTTGCATTTCAAATCTTGCGCTCCTTGTCTTTCTTTATTAGATATTGCAAAACAGCTATATTTACACACACTCACCTATACAGGTTCCAATCCACTCTGGATCCCACTGGTAACGACTCTGCTACTGCCAGTTATGACTTCGAAAATCCGATCAACTTAGCCGAAGACGAAGGTGAAGATGATTGCGAAGTGCCTGGTGAGCTTGCAAGACTGTTACTCCAGGAAGAGAGGGCCATTCGGCCACATGAAGAGCCAGTGGAAACGGTAAATCTGGGTACTGAGACAGACAGAAAGGAGGTCAAGATTGGTGCTAACCTGGAGCTTAGTGTGAAACAACGGTTGATTCAGATGCTGCATGACTATGTGGAAATCCTTGCCTGGTCTTACGAAGACATGCCCGGGTTGGATACCGACATTGTGGTTCATCACTTGCCTACCAAGGAAGAGTGCCCTCCGGTAAAACAGAAGGTCCGCCGTATGCGTCCAGAGATGTCCGAGAAAATCAAAGTTGAGGTTATGAAACAATTCGACGCCGGTTTTCTAGAAGTGACTTCTTACCCTCAGTGGGTTGCCAACGTGGTTCCAGTGCCGAAGAAAGATGGTAAGGTCAGAATGTGTGTTGATTACAGGGATTTGAACAGGGCCAGCCCTAAAGATGACTTCCCTCTGCCTCACATTGACGTTCTGGTTGACAATACTGCTCAGCACAAGGTGTTCTCCTTCATGGACGGTTTCTCCGGTTATAATCAAATCAAGATGGCTCCCGAAGATATGGAGAAGACCACTTTTGTTACTCAGTGGGGCACCTTTTGCTACAAGGTCATGCCTTTTGGGTTGAAAAATGCTGGGGCAACCTACCAACGTGCCATGGTTGCTTTATTTCATGACATGATCCATCATGAGATTGAAGTCTATGTCGACGATATGATTGCAAGGTCCCAAACTGAGGAGGAACACCTTGACCATCTGCAAAAGCTGTTTGACCGTCTGAAGTTGTACAAGCTGAGGTTGAACCCAAACAAGTGCACCTTCGGGGTAAGATCTGGAAAATTGCTAGGCTTCATCGTAAGTGACAAAGGTATTCAAGTGGACCCTGCCAAAGTGAAAGCCATACAAGATATGCCACTTCCCAAGACAAAGAAAGAGGTCAGAGGCTTTCTAGGACGTCTGAACTACATTGCCCGATTCATCTCGCACCTAACTGCTACCTGTGAACCAATCTTCAAGCTACTGAAGAAAGATAAAGTAGTACGTTGGAACGATGAATGTCAGGCCGCTTTCAAAAGAATCAAAGAGTATCTCCAAGAGCCACCCATTCTAATGCCACCGGTTGAAGGGAGACCTCTAATATTATACTTGACAGTACTTGACAGCTCAATGGGGTGTGTGCTGGGGCAGCATGACGAGTCTGGCCGAAAAGAGCACGCTATTTATTACCTTAGCAAAAAGTTTACCGACTGTGAGACCCGATACTCACTGCTCGAGAAAACTTGCTGCGCTTTGGTATGGGCTGCTCGCCGGCTAAGACAGTATATGTTGACTCACACTACTCTGTTAATTTCATAAATGGATCTGATCAAGTATATCTTCGAAAAGCCCGCCTTGTCCGGAAGAATAGCAAGATGGCAGATGATCTTGACAGAATATGACATCCAGTACACGACTCAGAAAGCAATCAAGGGAAGTGTATTGGCAGACCATTTGGCACACCAGGCAGTGGATGACTACCAATCTATGAACTTTGAATTTCCAGACGAGAATATCATGGTGGTGACTGATTGTGAAGTACCTGGACCGGATGAAGGACCTGAGGAAGGATCCTGATGGTCTATGCACTTTGACGGAGCCTCAAACGCTTTGGGTAACGGTATCAGCGCTGTGATCATATCCCTAAAAGGCACTCATACTCCACTTACTGCCCGACTATGTTTCAACTGCACCAACAACATGGCGGAGTATGAAGCATGTATTATGGGTCTTCAAGCTGCAATTGACCTAAGGATCAAGTTTCTGAGTGTCTTCGGAGATTCCGCTCTCGTGATCATCCAGATCAAAGGCGAGTGAGATACGAAACACCCAAATCTTATTCCTTACAAGGAGTATGTGCTGACATTGATCCCCCATTTCGAGGAGATAACCTTTGAACACTTCCCAAGAGAGGAGAATCAGTTGGCGGACACGTTAGCTACGATGTCTTCCATGTTCAAAGTAAAATGGGACAACAAGGCTCCCCGGATCATTATTTGGAAACTGGACGAACCTGCACATTGTTGTGATCTTGAGGCCGAAGAGGTAACAGAAAAACCTTGGTATCATGAGGTAAAAAGGTACTTGGAAGCCCAAGAATACCCCGAGGGTGCATCCGTTAACGACAAGAAGTTTCGTAGAAGGTTCGCGGCAAAGTTCTTCCTCAGCAATGACATTCTCTACAAGCGAAACCATGACTCAACCTTACTGCGCTGTGTGGATAAGACTGAAGCAGAAAGGATCATGACAGAGCTGCATGAAGGTACCTTCGGAACTCACTCCAGTGGACACACCTTGGCAAAGAAAATCCTTCGGGCAGGATATTTCTGGTCCACAATGGAAGCTGACTGTTACCAACATTCTCGGACTTGTCACAAATGCCAGATCTATGCTGATAAGGTGCATATTCCTCCAGTTCCTCTGAACGTCTTGACAACACCTTGACCTGAAAACCCCAAATTCATTGAAGGAACCAAAACCCTAATTTTGACTGGCTTAGGAGATGGTTTGACTATGCAATCCTTGAGTGGTCTTGAACCATTTGAATATGATTCTTGTTAAATCTTGGAGAATATGGGAGGGGAAATTTTGGGGTACAACAGTTGCCCCTGTTCAATCTTCTTAGACCTGAGGATGTAGATTAGCTTGCGTGCCTTTCGTGATCCGAAGGTGGAAGATGATCGAACACTAAAGTGCCCAGAAATTTGCACTCGCATAGTGGAGTATCAGCAGTGTGATGTCGGGAATGGGCTTACAGATGCCATTTGGAGAGATGGTGGATAGGAGGATGGGCTTATAGATGCCATCTAGAGATGCGTGTCGATCGCGTAAGAGATTCCTTAGCGAGAACTTGCGTACCTGAGAAAGAAAGATAATTTCCTGGCCTGTTTCAGGTGTTGATCTTCAATCTCTTCATGCAGACATGCCCTGGCTAGATACAGGTATCGAATCTACAATCAATCGCTCACAGATATGCCCTGGCTAGATACAGGTATCGAATCTGGAATTAGTCACCCAAAGATATGCCCTGGATGGATACAGATATCGAATCTGGAATTTGTCTTCTACAGATATGCCCTGGCTGGATACAGGTATCGAATCTCTAAACTCTTCATGCAGATATGCCCTGGCTAGATACATGTATCGAATCCACAATCAATTGCTCACAGATATGCCCTGGCTAGATACAGTTATCAAATCTGGAAATGGTCGTCTACAGATGTGCCCTGGCTGGATACAGGTATCGAATCTCTAAACTCTTCATGCAGATATGCCCTGGCTAGATACAGGTATCGAATCTACAATCAATCGCTCACAGATATGCCCTGGCTAGATACAGGTATCGAATCTGGAACTGGTCGTCTACAGATATGCCCTGGCTGGATACATGTATCGAATCTGGAAACTCTTCATGCAGATATGCCCTGGCTAGATACAAGTATTGAATCTACAATCAATCGCTCACAGATATGCCCTGGCTAGATACAGGTATCGAATCTGGAACTGGTCGTCTACAGATATGCCCTGGCTAGATACAGGTATCGAATCTGGAAACTCTTCATGCAGATATGCCCTGGCTAGATACAGGTATCGAATCTACAATCAATCGCTCACAGATATGCCCTGGCTAGATACAGGTATCGAATCTGGAATTGCGACAGTTGATAGTAATCATCTTTGGATTGACCTTTTTCCTGAAAAGGCAAAACATCAGTTGTATGCAATGTCATGATGTATGGAATGCATGATGTCATGATGTTCTCAAGAATAAATGAGATTGTGTCGTATGCACTTTATCATGTATATGAATAGGATGTATGAAATGTGAAATGTTCATGAATGTATTTTCGTATAGGAAAATAAATCCTTGACGAATGCCGGGAAGTTCGTTGAATCCTGGGTTGACGTTGAAGAGTAGAGTTCTTCGTTTCCGCTGGGGATGATGATTGCAAGAATAAACCGGTAGGAGAAGATGACTCCGTTGGGGAATAAACTTATTGGAGAGATTACTCTGCGGAGAATTACTCTGTGGGAAGAGATACTTCGCTGAGATTTGATGATAACTCCGCTGGGGATTCCGTTGATAAGCTTTGTTGGGGAATTTAATGAACTCCGCTGGGGATAGGAAGAACTTCGCCGAGGACGATCTTTCCGTGGTAATTAGCTGAGGATAACCCAGTTAGACCCTGGTGGGGAATAACCTTTGAATAAAGCCGGGGAGAGATATATGTACTCTGCAGGGGACCAACTTCCAGATTCTACCGGGGATAAGCTTCCAGAATCTACTGGGGATAAGCTTCCAGAATCTAATGGGGAGGATGATTCAACTCTCCTGGGGAAACCTTTGAACTGTACTGGGGAAGGGGCTCCACTGGGGTGTCTGTATTCCGCCGGGGAACAATCTTATATTTCTGTTGAGGAATACTAAGACTGTCGGGGATGCTTGCTTAGGAACATCTGTATACTCCACTGGGGAATATTGAGATCTTCTGGGGATACCCATCTTCCTTAAGGCTGATAGTAGACTAACTCTGCTTGGGGAGAGTATCACTGACTTGTTGGGGAATACTGTGCCTTTTGGGGATGATTGGGGACCAACTCTGCTTGGAGAGAGTATTGTTGATTTGCTTTACTCTACGGGGAGGGAAGGTATCTTGGTTACATTCTTCAGCCGAACTTACCTTGGTACCTTAGTGGATGGAGCAACTAGATCGCTTTAGACCATTCTTATTATTGCCCCTGCTTCTGATGTCACCTGTAATTAGTCCTTTGTTTCGCATGCAAATATTTATGATTAGCAATTAATGTCAAATGCATATATCAAAAATGAACATTGGACGTTCTTTGCAAAACAAAACAGATAAAGGAAAAACAATTGGCAATTTGTCTGGAAAAGTGAGCTTGTATTGATTTTTGAAATTTGCCTGTAAATAGGCGTTTGCGTACAAGAGGCTGGCGTCCTAGTAAGAGAACGCCGCCGAACAAAATAGAGTTTATACAATTTTGTGAAAAGAAAACAAAACGGCTATGTGAAAGAAATAATCCCACTGGGTTCCAACTCTGCTATCGCCTTTATGTCTTCAAGCGTCTCATCACTTCGTTGCTTAGTTGAGGGTGAAGCTGATTGATCGATACCGTTTGAACCTGATAGTTGATACCAAAGTCTGGATGCAGGGTGATCCAATGAGACATAGTATTACGCTTCAATCCCTAATTTTTGCCTGGACCACCCTTTCGGGTTTTCAGTCCACCGGGATACCCATTTTTGCCCAAGCCGCCTTTTCAGGTTTTCGACTTGCCGGGTGTACAGATTTTTTTCATTTCATCCCTTATTTTTTCCCGAACCCTTTTGGTTCACCGGGAAGCTCTTATTTTTGCCTAGGTGTGTCAACCTAGCGGGTCTTTAATTCATGTGTAGTATCTTTTTACTATGTCTGCATTGGCGGGGTGAGGAAGGTCGTCACCATCCATGGTGGTTAGAATCATAGCTCCTCCTGAGAAGATGTTCTTAACCACAAATGGCCCTTCGTACGTGGGGGTCCATTTGCCCCTGGGATCACTTTGAGGAAGAATGATGCGCTTGATTACTAGGTCCCCGACTCGATACTCTTGTCGTCTGACTTTCTTGTTAAATGCCTTGATCATCCGTTTTTGGTACGTCTGACCATGACAAATAGCAGTGGGTCTCTTTTCGTCGATTAGATTTAATTGATCAAGTCGAGTCTGGATCCAGTCATCTTCGCTCAAACCTGCATCCTTCATTATCCGGAGAGAGGGTATCTGGACTTCAATAGGCAAGACTGCCTCCATGCCATATACCAAGGAAAAGGGTGTTGCCCCTGTCGACGTCTGTGCTGAGGTACGGTACCCATGAAGAGCAAACGGTAACATCTCATGCCAATCTTTATAGGTCACTGTCATCTTCTGCACAATCTTCTTGATATTCTTGTTAGCGGCTTCTACAGCCCCATTCATCTTCGGCCGGTAGGGAGAAGAGTTGTGGTGCTGTATCTTGAATTGCTCGCAGAGCTCAGTGATCATCTTGTTGTTGAGATTGGTACCATTGTCCATAATGATCCTTTCCGGGACGCCGTATCGACAGATCAGGTTGTGCCGAATGAACCGTGCCACGACATTCTTGGTTACAGTGGCATAGGAAGCTGCTTCGACCCACTTTGTAAAGTAATCAATCGCTACAAGGATGAAGCGATGCCCGTTGGATGCCGTAGGTCTAATCTCGCCGATCATGTCAATGCCCCACATTGCAAAAGGCCAAGGTGCTATCAAGACGTTCAGAGGAACTGGAGGAATGTGCACCTTATCAGCATAGATCTGGCATTTGTGACAGGTCCGAGAATGTTGGTAACAGTCGGCTTCCATTGTGGACCAGAAATATCCTGCCCGAAGGATTTTCTTTGCCATGGTATGTCCACTGGAATGCATTCCGAAGGTACCTTCATGCAGCTCTGCCATGATCCTTTCTGCTTCAGTCTTATCCACACAACGCAATAAGGTTGAATCATGGTTTCGTTTGTAGAGAATGTCGTTACTGAGGAAGAACTTTGCTGCGAACCCTCTCAGAAACTTCTTGTCATTAACGGATGCACCCTCGGGATATTCTTGAGCTTCAAGGTACCTCTTCACTTCATGATACCAAGGTTTTTCAGTTACCTCTTCAGCCTCAAGATCACAGCAATGTGCAGGTTCGTCCAACTTCCAGATAATGATCCGGGGAGCCTCGTTGTCCCATTTGACTTTGAACATAGAAGACATTGTAGCCAACGCGTCTGCCAACTGATTTTCTTCTCTTGGGAAGTGTTCAAAAGTTATCTCCTCGAAATGGGGGATCAATGTCAACACATACTCCTTGTAAGGAATAAGATTTGGGTGTTTCATATCCCACTCGCCTTTGATCTGGCTGATCACGAGAGCGGAATCTCCGAAGACACTCAGCAAATTGATCCTTAAGTCAATTGCAGCTTGAAGACCCATGATGCATGCCTCATACTCCACCATGTTGTTGGTGCAGTTGAAACATAGTCGGGCGGTAAGTGGAGTATGAGTGCCTTTAGGGGAGATGATCACAGTGCCGATACCATTACCCAAAGCGTTTGAGGCTCTGTCGAAGTTCATAGACCATCGGGATCCTTCCTCAGGTCCTTCATCCGGTCCAGGTACTTCACAATCAGTTACTACCATGATATCCTCATCTGGAAACTCAAAGTTCATAGATTGGTAGTCATCCACTGCCTGGTGTGCCAAATGGTCTGCCAACACACTTCCCTTGATTGCTTTTTGAGTCGTGTACTGGATGTCATATTCTGTCAAGATCATCTGCCATCTTGCTATTCTTCCGGACAAGGCAGGCTTCTCGAAGATGTACTTTATTGGATCCATTTTTGAAATCAAGAGAGTGGTGTGAGTCAACATATACTGTCTCAGCCGGCGAGCAGCCCATACCAAAGCGCAACAAGTTTTCTTGAGCAGTGAGTATCGGGTCTCACAGTCAGTAAACTTTTTGCTAAGGTAATAAATAGCGTGCTCTTTTCGGCCAGACTCGTCATGCTGCCCCAGCACACACCCCATTGAGTTGTCGAGTACTGTCAAGTATAAGATTAGAGGTCTCCCTTCAACCGGTGGCATAAGAATGGGTGGTTTTTGGAGATATTCTTTAATTCTTTCGAAAGCAGCCTGACATTCATCATTCCAACGTACTACTTGATCTTTCTTCAGTAGCTTGAAGATTGGTTCACAGGTAGCAGTTAGATGCGAGATGAATCTGGCAATGTAATTCAACCGTCCTAGAAAGCCTCTGACTTCTTTCTCTGTCTTGGGAACTGGCATCTCTTATATGGCTTTCACCTTGGCAGGGTCCACTTGAATACCTTTGTCACTTACGACGAAACCTAGTAGTTTTCCAGATCTTACCCCAAAGGTGCACTTGTTCGGGTTCAGCCTCAGCTTGTACAACTTCAGACGGTCAAACAGCTTCTGTAGATGGTCAAGGTGTTCCTCCTCAGTTTGGGACCTTGCAATCATATCGTTGACATACACCTCAATTTCATGATGGATCATGTCATGAAATAAAGCAACCATGGCACGTTGGTAGGTTGCCCCAACATTTTTCAACCCAAAAGGCATGACCTTGTAGCAAAAGGTGCCCCACCGAGTAACAAAAGTGGTCTTCTCCATGTCTTCAGGAGCCATCTTGATTTGATTATATCCGGAGAAACCGTCCATGAAGGAGAACACCTTGTGCTGAGCAGTATTGTCAACCAGAACGTCGATGTGAGGCAGAGGGAAGTCATCTTTAGGGATGGCCCTGTTCAAATCCCTGTAATCAACACACATTCTGACCTTACCATCTTTCTTCGGCACTGGAACCACGTTGGCAACCCACTGAGGGTAAGAAGTCACTGCTAGAAACCCGACATCAAATTGTTTCATAACCTCAGCTTTGATTTTCTCGGACATCTTTGGACGCATACGGCGGACCTTCTGTTTTACCGGAGGGCATTCTTCCTTGGTAGGCAGGTGATGAACCACAATGTCGGTATCCAACCCAGGCATGTCTTCGTAAGACCAGGCAAATATTTCCACATAGTCATGCAGCATCTGAATCAACCGTTGTTTCACACTAAGCTCCAGGTTGGCACCAATCTTGACCTCCTTTCTGTCTGTCTCAGTACCCAGATTTACCGTTTCCACTGGCTCTTCATGTGGCCGAATGGCCCTCTCTTCCTGGAGTAGCAGTCTTGCAAGCTCACCAGGCACTTCACAATCATCTTCACCTTCGTCTTCGGCTAAGTTGATCGGATTTTCGAAGTCATAACTGGAAGTAGCAGAGTCGTTACCAGTGAGATCCAGAGTGGATTGGAACCTGTATAGGTGAGTGTGTGTAAATATAACTGTTTTGCAATATATAATAAATAAAGACAAGGAGCGTAAGATTTGAAATGCAAAAACGTCCAATGCTTTTATTAATGATATATGAAAATGACAAATAATAAGCCCTCACAAATGAAGACACGGTGCCCCGGGTAAGACACCGGGCCATAAAGTTTCAAATTAATGTCTGTTACAAATTCAAAACAAAGGAGTTCATTACTGAGTGACAAAAGTAATAGGTGTGAAGTCTTTCACAGTCCAGTTGCTTGGTCCACTGTTGGTCGTTGGGTAGATCCAGCTGTCGAATTCAGATTCCTCCACGTCCTCTTCATCCCTAATAGCATTTACTCCATGATTGGGCATGGGAGCAGTCATCACATTAGGCCTCTCGGGTGCCTCGAACTCAACCTCTTTAGCATCAATAAGGTATTGAACCTTATTCCTCAGAGCCCAACAATCATCTGTGTTATGCCCCGGGCTGTCAGAGTGATAAGCGCAGCGGGCGTTGGGATTGTACTTTGGAGATGTTGTGTTCACAACCTTCAGAGCTTCTTTGACAGTTACCAAATTGGTTGACAGTAGTTGCGGCAATATCTGAGACAGGGTCATATTGAGCCGAGTGTACTGCCTTTTGGGCCTCTCACCTCTTGGTTGGTTGTATTGCTGAGGAGCAGCAGCAGGCTTTGAAATTACCACCGCGTTGACAGCTTGGCAACGCTCCGGTTTATTTAGTCTTCTCGGACCATACACAACACTAGACTCTTTCTTGAAAGGCTTCTTTTCAGTGCTCGAGGAGGCACTTTTCTGTATCTTCCCAGACTTGATACCAGCTTCTATCCTTTCACCAGTCAAAATCAGATCTGTAAACCCAGCAGGAGAATTACCAATCAGATGGTTGAAGAACGGACCAGACAGGGTCCCCAAGAACATGTCCACGAGTTCACGGTCAGTCAACGGTGGCTGCACCTGCCAGCCAGGTCTCTCCACTTTTGCGAGTACTCCTTAAATCCTTCACCCGTCCCTAGCGACATACCCTGGAGTTGGGTACGCGTAGGAGCGAGGTCGGAATTATACTAATACTGCTTATAAAATGCAGTAGCCAAGTCCTCCCAGTTACGAATACTGGTTCCATCCAACTGATAAAACCATTCGAGTTGAGTCCCTGAAAGACTATCTTGGAAGAAATGGATCCATAGATTCTTGTCTGCAGTGTAAGGTTGGATCTTCCTTACATATGATCTGAGATGCAGCTTAGGGCATGAAGCCCCGTCGTACTTCGCAAAGGCAGGTGCCTTGAACTTGTGTGGGATCACCACCCCAGAAGATAAACCTAGATCTCCAAAATCCAACTCGGGCACATGTTGAATTTCCATAGCACTTAGGCGGTCCTCTAGCTGTTTGTACCTGTCCTCAGCAGATAGGTATTGTTCATCATTGTAATTTGTCTCGTTGTCGGAGACCACGGGACTAGGAACCCTTCCCCCTTGGGGACTATCTTTCCCTACAGAGGAAATAGCCAGATCAGCCTCATTCTGCAGTGTATTCCCATATCTGCGTCCGGTGTTAAAAAACACAGTCCTCTTCTTCTTCTTCTTCAAAAGCAGAGTCTTTAACTCCTGTTGAACCTGGGCTAAGCTCATGACTAACTCTTGAAACTGGGCGTTCTGGGCCTGGAGGACCTTGATAGCTTGTTCAGTAGTAGGCTCAGAAGACATGATGATTGCTGAAATAAACAGCGAAGAAGATTAAGTAACTTGTAGAAAAGAGTACCTGTTATGCACATGATACATGATATGCTATTTATGCAATGCATTCAAGGGTTCGAAAGTTCAAATTCGTTGTAGACAAAAAAGGAACACACGTTATATTAAGAAATAATCTGTTTAGTACATCAGGGCCTCATGGGCAAACATTACAAAATACGTAATCCCAAAAGACACTGCGCATCCTCTTTGGAGCGATGTAGGTGTTGAGAGTCTTTTCCTCGTGCAGTAGGCGGGTGAGCTCCATGACCTTCTTCTCACTGGCATGTAGACTGGTTTCAAGAGAATTCCGTTCTTCCTTGAGTTGGATCCAGCTTTTTTGCATTTCTTCCCAAGATGTCGGCATGTCAGGATGTTGAATGGTGTATGGCACCTCTCCTTCCAAAACTGGCTCTTTGATCACGGGGAGAACATGAGGATATGGCATCACCAGCTTCTGGGAGCGGGCTCGTACCCACTTGAGATAAGGTTCAAGGGGGATGGAGTTCTTGTGCCCCAGTGTCTTACTATCTACCCTGTTGGGCATCCTCCAAGCTCTGATGAATCTCTGGCGGAGTCCTTGTGCATCGTTGTCGAAGTCAAAAACTATGTCAGGAATCAACATGTCATGAGGGCCATCCCTCCGAGCATATCCAAACTTTCTCAAAGCCAGACATGGGTTGTAAGTAATGCCCCCCCTAATTCCAAGTAAAGGAACATTAGGAAACTCTCCGCAACGATCAATGATAGTGACGTTTTCTCTGGACCGAGGACACCAATGTATATCAGCATGTGTAAGAGTCATTAATCGTTGTGACCATCTCAAACCCCACTCGTTCTTCAAAACTGATTGCGGAAGGTGCGAAATAAACCACCTTGCCAGGAGAGGAGTGCAGCACATGAGAACACCTCTTTTTCTCATGGTTCGAGTGTAACATGAGTGGAGGATGTCCCCAAGCAATGTAGGTATGGGATTTCTGGACATACAAATCTTGACAGCATTTATATCTATAAGTTGATCCGGATTCAGGAACAACACCAACCCATAGACAAGGAGTGCCACAACTTCTTCAAAGGCCTGCAGGTCAAGAGAAATCCAACATTCTTGGGCATTCTCAAACAGGAACTTTGCCAAGAATCCTTTGATACCACTTCTGATTTCCCAATGCCCCTTGATGTCAGATGGTTGTAGACGTAGTGCTTTAGCAACCTCTTCAAGTTTTGGTTCCCTTTTCGTACCGTTGTAGGGTAGTTGACTAAGAATAGGAACCTTCAGAAGTTGAGAAAACTCTTCCAAAGTAGGCACCAATTGATAATCCGGGAAAGTAAAACAATGGTGCAAAGGGTCAAAGAACTGGAACAACACTTTCACCATATCCTCTTCAATGTTGGTATTGACCAAGCTGATGAGTCTACCATGCATTTCACTGAAGGAAGAGTTCTCGGGAATCCTGGATGTAAGCTCCTTAAGTTGAGGAGGGATCCTTACAAGGTTGACCTGAATTGTCTTTCTACGGATAGATTCCATGTCCTACAAAACAAGAACAAAGATGAAGATTCGAACCCTTGAAGTGGTTAGTGGATGCATATGATGCTGTATGATGTTATGATGTTATGATAAAAACACACCACAAGTATTCACAAAGAGCAAACATGATAAGGCACACAAGTCACACCAGACAGCCCTTAGAGTTTAGGCCACCATGAAGTTTGGGTACTACCCTCTTGAAGTTGGTGGGCTCAAACCTGTCCTATCTAAAGTAATCGGGTTCTAAGGAGCTCAATATCATTGGGTTGTTTTCTATGTTCATTGTTTTGATTTAGCCACTGAACTGGCGATCAAAATATTCCAAGAAAACAACCCTCAATGAGTGTAGTATCGAGTATCTACCAACTTCGGACTGCACCAAAGTCGGTCATCTCACTATCCCTAAAGAGGCCAGGATGGTCAAGTAAGGTTCCTAAGGTCAGTTGATGCTTCACGACACCACGTGGCATCCCCGTACTCTCCTTGACTTGACTCAAGGGTTACCGGTACTCACCAAAGTGCCACATCAACATAGCAACTGCTTCAACCGTGTCGGTATACCCCGCACAGTTCCCTCACAGTTTGTTGCTACTTCTAAAGGGTATCCCCCAGATCCGGGTTAGGATCTATGAAACTCCAAAACAAGCCCACAATATTAAAGCAAACAAAGCAAGAAATTGAAAACAAGAGTGGTCTAATCCTAAGTTACACCTTACTTATTAATCAATAGTCCCCAGCAGAGTCGCCAATTCTGTGATCGGTGGAAATAGAACTGACTGTTTTAAAGCTGGTTCGCGAAATGTCGCGGTAAGCAAGAGTCGCCACCGTCTTTTATGTTCTCCAACATGGAAAGGACAAAAGCACAGCAAAATTCCTTTTTCGAGATGTCTCTCGGTTCGGGAGGTAGATTTATAGAAAGGGAAGGGGTTAGCACCCTTTCTATCCATGGTTATCCATGGGCTCTTAGGTACTTGCTCACTATGTTTTCAAAATTTGTTTGCTTTTCAAGTGTGTGTGGGTTTTGAAAAAGTTTCGTTTGAAAAACTTCTAGGTAACTCTTGTATCAGTCCTCAAGAGTGTATGAAGTATTTGTTTGAAAACTTTTTGAAAGTGTGAGTGCGAAAAGTTGTTTTTTTTGTTTTTTGAAAGAGCAAGTACCCAGGAGAAATCTACCTACTCTAAGGAATTAGGATGTGTAAGAGTCCTTTAGACAGTAATATCCCACTATTGAGAAGTAGGTAGCACCGTCGTTGGAGGTATTTGGGTCAATTCGATTATTAGGGACATGTGTGGTCACCAAAGCAATAGTAGGACACTTTAGCGGTAACCCTAATGTCCTAGATCCTTTTTTATCCGAGGCAACCGTTTCGAGGCAACAGGATCTTCAGACAGGAGGGCGACCTCTAAAACACCCTATACTTGACGACCACCTCGAGGCAATTAAGTGAGGCGTACCCTAGGAGTGGCATGTGCACGTGTGTCAAATTCAGTTAAGATTATCTTGTACATGTTATTCGTGAGCTACGTTTTGATTTTATTTTTCATACAAGTCTTGGCATGCATCTTTAGCAGTTAATAATTATGCGGGAAATAAATTGCGGAAAGTAAATCTACGCTATTACAAGGCGTCGGGTATTTACATCGCCAAAAACATAACCCTTTGGAAAATAAATGCGAGAAAATAAAGAAAGCGATAAAGCCTAATTATCTATTACATCCTCGGAAACAGATACATAAATATGATCAAATAAATAAATTGAAAATAAATATGCGCGCGAAAGAATTGAATCGGGACGTCCTTAGGGTTTTGGCCCTTTTTGAGAAAAGAATTGAAATTTGGTCCTTTTTTGCAATTAATTCAAATTAAACCTAATAACTAATTAATTAATTAATTAAAAGAAAAAGTATTTTTGTGTTTTTTAGGTCTTAATGAAAATAAAATAAAAAGAAATTAAAAGTGTCAAAAGAAAAACCCTAAGTCTAATTCATTTTTATTTATTATGAAAAAAATCAAAATTAAACCTAATTTAAACTAAATTGGTTTGTTAGCATTTTATTTACAAAAATAATTAATAGGTGAGATTAATAATAATAATAATAATAATATATTTTTAATGAATTTATTATAAAAAATAATTTGTTAATTACTAATGATAATAATAAATAATAAAAGAAATTAAAAGTAAAAAGAAAATAAAAGGAAATAGTAAACCAGGGGGGTGTTGGCCCATGTATGGAGGTGTTATTGGAATTCCCAGGCCCATTAACATCAAGCCTTCGTTGACTTTCTGGATCAAGTGCCTGTTGGTTGACTGAGTGCATGGTGAGGATCATCTTATGACCACTGGATCTGTGATTGTGGACACATGGCGTACATCAGGATGAGGCGTATGGTAGGACGCTTGGGATAGCCTGCACATAACTTTGTTAAGAAAAAATAGAAATAATATTTGGGGGACCTGGGAATCGAACCCAGGTCCCAATAGCCACCAGACAACTCATCCTCCATTACGCCAGCTGAATGCCTTTGTTATTATAGTGATCAATAAATATAATATTAAGAATAAACAATATGCTGGACAAAAGCAACACACGCGCCTTTTTGTTTGAATGGTCCAATGGTATCTTAACACGTCTTCATCTTCTTCAATTGTCCTGAAAAAAGTAAAGAGATAGCGGGGGTTTTTAACCCCCACAAAGCAGAACGGGGAAAAATAGCGAATAGGTGTACGCTAAATATAAATTGTTCGCGAGCATCTCAATGTGTCCGTCTCATTCCAACGGTTTTAACCATGGGTCTCTCAAGGTCTAATTTTCCTTGTACACCAAAGCCCTAATCTGGAAGCTTGGAAAACCTAGAATTCGTCAATGGTGATTTGTGATTCTGGACACCATAATGCAATTCACCTATACCATTAGCTTCAGAGAGGTTCTAGCAATGCAAAGCACACAAAAAATCTTGTTAATGATGCATGAATAATGAATTACGATTATGAAAAAGATTGACAAACCGTGGGACTATTTCTTAGGATTCCTTGAGTGTTAGCGCGTGGTTTTGATCCCTACACGTTCCTGGGAGTGCTAGCAATGTATTAGAAACAAGAACAAGCTTTGAATCACGTTAAATTATGGAATTCAGTTTTGAGTTTTCTTTGATTTTTTCCAATATTGCATATGGCTTTCTTGCAGAGTTTTCACGTGTGATGCATTAGGGTTAGCTTCAGTATATATAATAAAACTGATTTAGGTTAAAATCTTGGTCAAAGATCCATGGAATTATGATTTTTATATTTGATTTTCAATCAAATATTTTTCAATCTTTTTGATTGAAAAACCTTGCCAAATTGGGAGATTTTGTCCCCTTGATGTGTACACAAAATCTCCAGCACATGTTGACCACTTTTGCTTCACAAAAAGATTTAGAAATCATATCTTGGTATTTTCCTACAGTTAAATTAATTAAATGAATTAAAAATCAATTAAAAATACATCAATTAATAAAAATAAGAAAATAATTCAATTTAATATAAATGGGTCGTGCATAAGCTTTGGATAAAGTTTCAAGAAGGAATTTGAGGCCCATTAGCAAAAACAAAGTGTTTTGGGCAAAGTTGACTTTTGCAAATTCACAAAAATTTCCCAACTTCTCCAATGCATATCTTGCTCAATTTTGATCATATGAACATGTTCTAGGACATTTTGAAAAGGTCTTGAAGTCCTCTAACCAATGCCTTTGGTCTCATGTCATTTGGATTTACCAATTTCAAGTTATGGTCTTTGACTTAAAATGCCTTTTTGTTGACTTTTGAAATTGACCTATAATGTAGAAATTGATAACTTTTTGTGAGAGCATTTCTTGGACTTGGAATGTGAAGATGAGTTGTAGGAAATGTCATCCCCTTCAAAATGAGCATTGGATGGGATTTTTCTGATGAACCATGAAAAAGTTATGCCTTGGTCAAGATACAGTTGACTTTTCAGCTGTCCAAAAATATCAACTTTTGCATCTTTGATGATTTTTGAGCCATTCTTGTGGAATCATGATCAAGACTTGATCAAATGATGATTGTGGCTTCAAAATAAGATTTTGAACAAATTTTTTGACTTTTGACTGTAAAATGACCATTTTACCCCTGCAGTTGATTGTGAAGCAAATGGGCTTTTTGACTGTGCAATTTGATGCTGTGAGTCTTGAGACTTGGCATGTAGGTGCTTGACAATGCATATAGGCCTATGGGACTTGATTGAGCCATTGAAAATCCCAAATTCATTGAAGGAACCAAAACCCTAATTTTGACTGGCTTAGGAGATGGTTTGACTGTGCAACCCTTGAGTGGTCTTGAACCATTTGAATATGATTCTTGTTAAATCTTGGAGAATATGGGAGGGAAAATTTTGGGGTACAACAGTATACGTTGATGATATGATTTCAAGGTCCCAAACTGAGGAGGAACACCTTGACCATCTGCAGAAACTGTTTGACCGTCTGAAGTTGTACAAGCTGAGGTTGAACCCGAACAAGTGCACCTTCGGGGTAAGATCTGGAAAATTGCTAGGCTTCATCGTAAGTGACAAGGGTATTCAAGTGGACCCTGACAAAGTGAAAGCCATACAAGAGATTCCAGTTCCCAAGACAGAGAAAGAAGTCAGAGGCTTTCTAGGACGGCTGAACTACATTGCCCGATTCATCTCACATCTAACTGCTACCTGTGAACCAATCTTCAAGCTACTGAAGAAAGATCAAGTAGTGCGTTGGAACGATGAATGTCAGGCCGCTTTCGAAAGAATCAAGGAGTATCTCCAAGAACCACCCATTCTTATGCCACCGGTTGAAGGGAGACCTCTAATCTTATACTTGACAGTACTTGACAACTCAATGGGGTGTGTGTTGGGGCAGCATGACGAGTCTGGCCGAAAAGAGCACGCTATTTATTACCTTAGCAAAAAGTTTACCGACTGTGAGACCCGATACTCACTGCTCGAGAAAACTTGCTGCGCTTTGGTATGGGCTGCTCGCCGGCTAAGACAGTATATGTTGACTCACACTACTTTGTTGATTTCAAAAATGGATCCAATAAAGTACATCTTCGAAAAGCCTGCCTTATCCGGAAGAATAGCAAGATGGCAGATGATCTTGACAGAATATGACATCAAGTACACGACTCATAAAGCAATCAAGGGAAGTGTGCTGGCAGACCATTTGGCACATCAGGCAGTAGATGACTACCAGTCCATGAACTTTGAATTTCCAGAAGAGAACATCATGGTAGTGACTGATTGTGAAGTACCTGGACCGGATGAAGGACCTGAGGAAGGATCCCGATGGTCTATGCACTTTGACGGAGCCTCAAACGCTTTGGGTAACGGTATCGGCGCTGTGATCATATCCCCAAAAGGCACTCATACTCCACTTACTACCCGACTATGTTTCAACTGCACCAACAACATGGCGGAGTATGAAGCATGTATTATGGGTCTTCAAGCTGCAATTGACCTAAGGATCAAGTTTCTGAGTGTCTTCGGAGATTCCGCTCTCGTGATCAGCCAGATCAAAGGCGAGTGGGATACGAAACACCCAAATCTTATTCCTTACAAGGAGTATGTGCTGACATTGATCCCCCATTTCGAGGAGATAACCTTTGAACACTTCCCAAGAGAGGAGAATCAGTTGGCGGACGCATTAGCTACGATGTCTTCCATGTTCAAAGTAAAATGGGACAACGAGGCTCCCTGGATCATTATTTGGAAACTGGACGAACCTGCATATTGCTGTGATCTTGAGGCCGAAGAGGTAACAGAAAAACCATGGTATCATGAGGTAAAGAGGTACTTGGAAGCCCAAGAATACCCCGAGGGTGCATCCGTTAACGACAAGAAGTTTCTGAGAAGGTTCGCGGCAAAGTTCTTCCTCAGCAATGACATTCTCTACAAGCGAAACCATGACTCAACCTTACTGCGCTGTGTGGATAAGACTGAAGCAGAAAGGATCATGACAGAGCTGCATGAAGGTACCTTCGGAACTCACTCCAGTGGACACACCATGGCAAAGAAAATCCTTCGGGCAGGATATTTCTGGTCCACAATGGAAGCTGACTATTACCAACATTCTCGGACTTGTCACAAATGCCAGATCTATGCTGATAAGGTGCACATTCCTCCAGTTCCTCTGAACGTCTTGACAGCACCTTGGCCTTTTTCAATGTGGGGCATTGATATGATCGGCGAGATCAGACCGACGACATCCAACGGGCATCGCTTCATCCTGGTAGCGATCGATTACTTTACAAAGTGGGTTGAAGCAGCTTCCTATGCTACCGTAACCAAGAACGTCGTGGCACGGTTCATTCGGCACAACCTGATCTGTCGATACGGCGTCCCAGAAAGGATCATTACGGACAATGGTACCAATCTTAACAACAAGATGATCACTGAGCTCTGCGAGCAATTCAAGATACAGCACCACAACTCTTCTCCTTACCGGCCGAAGATGAATGGGGCTGTCGAAGCGGAAAATAAGAATATCAAGAAGATTGTGCAGAAGATGACAATGACTTACAAAGATTGGCACGAGATCTTACCGTTTGCTCTTCATGGGTACCGTACCTCAGCACAGACGTCAACAGGGGAAACACCCTTTTCCTTGGTCTATGGCATGGAGGCAGTCTTGCCTATTGAAGTCCAGATACCTTCTCTCCGGATAATGAAGGATGCAGGTTTGAGTGAAGATGACTGAATCAAGACTCGGCTTGATCAATTAAACCTGATAGACGAAAAGAGACTCACTGCTATTTGTCATGGTCAGACGCACCAAAAACGGATGATCAAAGCATTTAACAAGAAAGTAAGATGACAAGAGTATCAAGTCGGAGACCTGGTAATCAAGCGCATCATTCTTCCTCAAAGTGACCCCAGGGGCAAATGGACCCCTACGTACGAAGGGCCATTTGTGATTAAACATATCTTCTCAGGAGGAGCTATGATTCTAACCACCATGGATGGTGACGACCTTCCTCACCCCGCCAATGCAGACATAGTAAAAAGATACTACGCATGAATTAAAGACTCGCTAGGTTGACACATCTAGGCAAAAATAAGGGCTTCCCGGCGAACCAAAAGGGTTCGGGCAAAAATAAGGGATGAAATGAAAAAAAATCTGTACACCCGGCAAGTCGAAAACCTGAAAAGGCAGCTTGGGCAAAAATGGGTATCCCGGTGGACTAAAAACCCGAAAGGGCGGTCCAGGCAAAAATTAGGGATAAGCGTAATACTATGTCTCATTGGATCACCTTGCATCCAGAATTCGGTATCAACTATCAGGTTCAGACGGCATCGATCAGTCAGCTTCATCTTCAACTAAGCAGCGAAGTGATGAGACGCTCGAAGACATAAAGGTGATAGCAGAGTTGGAACCCAGTGGGATTACCTCTTTCACATAGCTGTTTTGTTTTCCTTCACAAAATTGCATAAATTCTATGTTATTCGGCGGGGTTCTCTTACTAGGACGTCAGCCTCCTGTACACAAAAACGCCTATTTACAGGCAAATTCAAAATCAATACAAGTCACTTTTCAGACAAATTGCCAATTGTTTTTCCTTTATCTGTTTTGTTTTGCAACGAACGTCCAATGTTCATTTTTGATATATGCATTTGACATTAATTGCTAATCATAAATAATTGCATACGAAACAAAGGACTAATTACAGGTGACATCAGAAATAGGGGCAATAATGAGTTGTCTAAGCAATCTAGTTGCTCTGTCCACCAAGGTACCAAG
Source organism: Vicia faba (assembly GCA_948472305.1). Taxonomy (NCBI): domain Eukaryota; kingdom Viridiplantae; phylum Streptophyta; class Magnoliopsida; order Fabales; family Fabaceae; genus Vicia; species Vicia faba. The sequence goes on from OX451739.1 coordinate 751,431,139, forward strand.
GTAAGTTCGGCTGAAGAATGTAACCAGGATATCTTCACTCCCCGCAGAGTAAGACAAGATTCAGCGATACTCTCCCCCGAGCAGAGTTGGTCTCCCATCAGCCCTAAAAAGGCACAGTATTCTCCAGCAAGTCAGCGACACTCTCCCCAAGCAGAGTTAGTCTACTGTCAGCCTTAAGGAAGTTGGATATCCCCAGAAGATCTCAATATTCCCCAGCGGAGTATACAAATATTCCTAAGCAAGCATCCCCGACAGTCTTAATATAAGATTGTTCCCCGGCGGAATACCAGACACCCCAGCGGAGCCATTCCCCAGTGCAGTCCAAAAGTTTCCCCAGGAGAGTTGAATCATTCTCCCCAGTAGATTCTGGAAGCTTATCCCCAGTAGATTCTGGAAGCTTATCCCCCGCAGAGTGCAAAAGCATCTCCCCGACTTTATTCAGAAGGTTATCCCCACCAGGGTCTAACTGGGTTATCCTCAGCTAATGCAACGGAAAGATCGTCCTCGGCGAAGTTCTTCCTATCCCCAGCGGAGTTCATCCAATTCCCCAACAAAACTCATCAACAGAATCCCCAGCGGAGTTATCACCAAAATCTCAGCGAAGTATCTTTTCCCACAGAATAATTCCCCGCAGAGTAATCTCTCCAACAAGTTTATTCCCCAACGGAGTCATCTTCTCCTGCCGGTTTATTCTTGCAACCATCATCCCCAGCGGAAACGAAGGACTCTCCTCTTCAAACATCAGCCCAGGATTCAACAAGCTCCCGGCATTCGTCAAGGATTTATCTTCCTAGACGAAAATACAATCATAAACATCACATTGTCATACATCATGGCACATGCATATACGCATCATAACACACAATCTCATTTATTTTGAGAACATCATGACATCATGCATCTCATACATCATGACATTGCATACAACTAATGTTTTGCCTTTTCAGGAAAAAGTCAAATTAAAAGATATTACCATCAACTTTTGAAGTTCCAGATTCGATACCTGTATCTAGCCAGGGCATATATGTGAGTAATTGATTGTAGATTCGATACCTCTATCTAGACAGGGCATATCTGCATGAAGAGTTTGAAGTTCCAGATTTGATACCTGTATCTAGCCAGGGCATATCTGTGAGCGATTGATTGTAGATTCGATACCTGTATCCAGCCAGGGCATATCTGCATGAAGAGTTTAGAGATTCGATACCTGTATCCAGCCAGGGCATATCTGTAGACGACAAGTTCCAGATTTGATACCTGTATCTAGCCAGGGCATATCTGTGAGTGATTGATTGTAGATTCGATACTTGTATCTAGCCAGGGCATATCTGCATGAAGAGTTTGAAGTTCCAGATTTGATACTTGTATCTAGCCAGGGCATATCTGTGAGCGATTGATTGTAGATTCGATACCTGTATCCAGCCAGGGCAAATCTGCATGAAGAGTTTAGAGATTCGATACCTGTATCCATCCAGGGCATATCTGTAGACGACAAGTTCCAGATTCGATACCTGTATCTAGCCAGGGCATATCTGTGAGCGATTGATTGTAGATTCGATACCTGTATCCAGCCAGGGCATATCTGCATGAAGAGTTTAGAGATTCGATACCTGTATCCAGCCAGGGCATGTCTGTAGACGACAAGTTCCAGATTCGATACCAGTATCTAGCCAGGGCATATCTGTGAGTAATTGATTGTAGATTCGATACTTGTATCTAGCCAGGGCATATCTGCATGAAGAGTTTGAAGTTCCAGATTCGATACCTGTATCTAGCTAGGGCATATCTGTGAGCGATTGATTGTAGATTCGATACCTGTATCCAGCCAGGGAATATCTGCATGAAGAGTTTAGAGATTCGATACTTGTATCCAGCCAGGGCATATCTGTAGACGACAAGTTCCAGATTCGATACCTGTATCTAGCCAGGGCATATCTGTGAGTAATTGATTGTAGATTCGATACCTGTATCTAGCCAGGGCATATCTACATGAAGAGTTTGAAGTTCCAGATTCGATACCTGTATCTAGCCAGGGCATATCTGTGAGCGATTGATTGTAGATTTGATACCTGTATCCAGCCAGGACATATCTGCATAAGGAGTTTAGAGATTCGATACCTGTATCCAGCTAGGGCATATCTGTAGACGACAAGTTCCAGATTCGATACCTGTATCTAGCCAGGGCATATCTATGAGCGATTGATTGTGGATTCGATACCTGTATCTAGCCAGGGCATATCTGCATGAAGAGTTTAGAGATTCGATACCTGTATCCAGCTAGGGCATATCCGTGGACGACTAATTCCGGATTCGATACCTGTATCTAGCCATGGCATATCTGTGAGCAATTGATTGTAGATTTGATACCTGTATCTAGCCAGGGCATATCTGCATGAAGGGTTTGAAGATCAACCCCTGTAACAGGCCAGGAAATTATCTTTCTTTCTCAGGTACGCAAGTTCTCGCTAAGGAATCTCTTACGCGATCGACACCCCGGATGGCATCTTTAAGCCCATCTCCACAACTATCCATTACAATTCCAAATGGCATCCATAAGCCCATTCCCGACAAGGTTCTGTCACATCTCCAGATGGCATCTATAAGCCCATCCTCATATCCATCATCTTTCCAAATGGCATCTGTAAACCCATTCCCGACATCACACTACTGATATTCTACTATGCGAGTGCAAATTTCTGGGCACTCTAGTGTTCAATCATCTTCCACCTTCGGATCACGAAAGGCACGCAAGCCAATCTACATCCTCAGGTCTAAGAAGATTGAACAGAGGCAACTTTTGTACCCCAAAATTTTCCCTCCCATATTCTTCAAGGTTTATCAAGAATCATCTTCAAATGGTTCAAGATTGATCAAGGGTTGCACAGTCAAACCACCTCCTAAGCCAGTCAAAATTAGGGTTTTGGTTCTTGCAAAGAATTTGAGGTTTTCAGTGGTCCAATCAAGTCCCATAGGCCTACATACATTGTCAAGCATCTACATTTCAAGTCTCAGGTCTCACAATGGCAATTTGCACAGTCAAAAGCCCTATTTGGTTCACAGTCAACTGCAGGGGTAAAATGGTCATTTTACAGTCAAAAGTCAAAAATTTTGGTCAACATCTTATTTTTAGGCCACAATCATGATTTGGTCAAGTCTTGATCATGATTCCTCAAGCATGGCTCAAAAATCATCAAGATGTCAAAAGTTACTATTTTTGGACAGTAGAAAAGTCAACTGTAACTTGACCAGGGCATAACTTTTTCATGGTCCATCATAAAAATACCATCCAATGCTCATTTTGAAGGGGATGACATTTCATACAACTAATCTTCACATTCCAAGTCCAAGAAATGCTCTCACAAAAAGTTATCAATTTCTACATTATAGGTCAATTTCAAAAGTCAACAAAAATGCATTTTAAGTCAAAGACCATAACTTGAGATTGGTAAATCCAAATGACATGGGACCAAAGGCATTGGTTAGAGGACTTCAAGACCTTTCCAAAATGTCCAAGAACATGTTCATAGGATCAAAATTGAGCAACATATGCATTGGAGAAGTTGGGAAATGTTTGTGAATTTGCAAAAGTCAACTTTGCTCAAAACACATCATTTTTGCTAATGGGCCTCAAATTTCTTCTTGAAACTTTATCCAAGGCCTATGCACGACCCATCAAGCCTATTTGAGTTTATTTTCTTATTTTTATTAATTAATTGGATTTTTTATTAATATTAATTCATTTAATTGATTTAAAATATAGGAAATTCAAAGATATGGTTTTCAAATCTTTTTGTGAAGCAAACAAGCTCAAGACAAGCTGGAGATTTCGTGTGCCAATCAAAGAGACAAGAATATCCAAAATTGGCAAGTTTTCTCAATCAAAAAGATGCAAAAAGATGTGATTGGAAATCAAATATTGAAACATCAATGCAATGGATCTTTGGGCCAAGACTTAACCTAATTCCATTCTATTACATATGCACAAGTGAACCCTAATGCCATTCACGTGAAAAACTGCTGCAGAAACCATATGCAACATTGAAAAATATCAAAGAAACTTGAAAACTGAATTCTACTTTCCACGCCAATTCAAAGCCTTTTATTGTTTCCAATACATTTCTGGAGGTGTAAGGAACATATTGCAATCAAAACTAAGCCTTAAAGCTGTCAGAATCACCAAGAACAGTTTAAGGGTTTGCGTTTTTTTTTCTGGAATCGAGTTGTTTATTTCATGCATCATTAACACAATTTATTGTTTGTTTTGCATTGTTTGAGTCCATAGGAAGCTGATGATGCAGGTTAATTAGATTATGATGCACGGAATCAAGAATCACCATTGAAGAAATCTAGGGTTCCTAAGCTTGAAATTTGGGGATTCAGTAACCAGGAAAAATTAGGCTTCGTAAGACCTATGGTTGAATTCAGGAGATTCAGACGTATCTAACAGGACCCTCGCGAACAATTTATGTTAATCCTAGACGTAATCGCTATTATTCCTCGTTTTGCTTTGTGGGGGTTAAAAACCGCCGCTATCTCTTTGTCCTTTTTGCAGGAAAACGAAGAAAACGGTGAGCTGGCAATGTGCTAGTGGTTCATTCAAACACGAGCGCGCGTTTTTGTGTTTTCAGCATATGTATTAATTGTCTTATTATAATATTTGTTTCCCACTATACTAACAAAGGCGTGCAGTTGGCTCAGTGGTTGTTGCGTTGTCCAAGGATCATTGGGATCTGGGTTCGATTCCCAGGTCCACCCCATATTTGTTTCATATTTTTCTATATAGGATCACATGCAGGTTGCTCAAGGCATTCCACCACATGTCTAAATCATCCCAGGCGCCATGTGGCCACTATCACCAATCCAATGGTCAAAAGGTGATGAACACCATGCTCCTGGTCAACCTTGTGCATAGGCAAGCAAGAAGGTCAAACAGGCATGTACGTTAATGGGCCAGAAATCTCCAAATTCACCTCCTAATGGGTCCAACACACCCCCCTGGTTTTCTTTTTATTTCTTTTTTCTTTCTTTTTATTTTCTTTTAATAATTATTATTACTATTATTTAATTAATTCATAAATTATTTTCCATAATAAAATCAGAAACTTAAAATATTGTTTATTTTTATTATTTATTATTTTCACTATTAATAATTATTTTTGTAAATAAACTCTAATAAATTATTTAGTTAAATTAGGTTAACTTTAATCTCTTTTTCACAATAAATAAAATTAGCTTAGAATTAGGGTTTTGATAATTTTAACTTCTTTTATTTTATTTTCATTAAAACATAAAAAATACAAAAATACTTTTTTTTTGTAATTAGTTATTAGGTTTAATATTTATTTAATTGCAAAAAGGGACCAAACTCCTTTCTTTCTCAAAAAAAGGGTCAAAACCCTAAGGACGTTCCGATTTAATTCTTTCGCGCGCATATTTATTTTCAATTTATTTATTTGATCATATTTATGTATCTGTTTCCGAGGATGTAATAGATAATTAGGCTTTATCGCTTTCTTTATTTTCTCGCATTTATTTTCCATAGGGTTATGTTTTTGGCGATGTAAATACCTGACGCCTTGTAATAGCGTAGATTTACTTTCCGCAATTTATTTCCCGCACAATTATTAACTGCTAAAGATGCATGACAAGACTTGTATGAAAAATAAAATCAAAACGTAGCTCACGAATAACATGTACAAGATAATCTTAACTGAATTTGACACACGTGCACATGCCACTCCTAGGGTACGCCTCACTTGGTTGCCTCGAGGTGGTCGTCAAGTATAGGGTGTTTTAGAGGTCGCCCTCCTGTTTGAAGATCCAGTTGCCTCGAAACGGTTGCCTCAGATAAAAAAGGATCTAGGACATTAGGGTTACCGCTAAAGTGTCCTACTATTGCTTTGGTGACCACACATGTCCCTAATAATCGAATTGACCCAAATACCTCCAACGACGATGCTACCTACTTCTCAATAGTGGGATAGTACTATCTAAAGAACTCTTACACAGCCTAATTCCTTAGAGTAGGTAGATTTCTCCTGGGTACTTGCTCTTTCAAAAAACAAAAAAACAACTTTTCGCACTCACACTTTCAAAAAGTTTTCAAACAAATACTTCATACACTCTTGAGGACTGATACAAGAGTTACCTAGAAGTTTTTCAAACGAAACTTTTTCAAAACCCACACACACTTGAAAAGCAAACAAATTTTGAAAACATAGTGAGCAAGTACCTAAGAGCCCGTGGTTAACCACGAATAGAAAGGGTGCTAACATCTTCCCTTTCTATAAATCTACCTCCCGAACCGAGAAACATCTCGAAAAGGAATTTTGCTGTGCTTTTGTCCTTTCCTTGTTGGAGAACATAAAAGACGGTGGCGACTCTTGCTTACCGCGACATTTCGCGAACCAGCATTTCAAAACAGTCAGTTCTATTTCCACCGATCACAGAACTGGCGACTCTGCTGGGAATACTTATAAGTGAGGTGTACCTTAGGATTAGACCACTCTTATGTTTTCAATTGTATGCCTTGATTGCTTTTATATTTCTGGTCTTGCATCGGAGTTTCATAGATCCTAACCCGGATCTGGGGAATACCCTTTAGGTAGCATAAGCTGTGAGAGACCTGTCCGGCGTAGACCGACACGGGTGAAGCAGTGGCTACGTTGGTGTGATACCTTGGTCTGTACCGATATCCCTTGTGTTGCAACGAGGAGAATATGGGTCTTCTGAGGAGTCATTAAGCACCAACCGACCTTAGAACCCTAAATTGACCCAACTTGGCCATAGAACAGTAGCAGTATGCTACACTCATTGAGGCTAAACTCTCGCGATGGTTCTGGCCGCAAGAAAAGATTGCGATGCTGGAGTTATGACCGATTGAGGATAGTCAGTGATATTGAGATCCTCTAGAACCCGGTTACTATTTTCTAGGACAGGTCTTAACCAACGAAACTGAAAGAGGGTAGTACCTAAACTTCAGGCTGGCCTAAACTCTAAGGGCTGTCTTGTGTGACTTGTGTGCCTTATCATGTTTGCCTTTGTGAATACTTGTGGTGTGCTTTATCATAACATCATACCATCATACCATCGTATGCATCCTGCATAAGGACTGACCCATTTCAAAGACAAGAGGGTTTCATCTTTGCTCTGTTTTGTAGGACATTATGATGCCCGTACGAAGGAATACTATCCGGCTCAACTTTGTTCACCCACCTGATTTGCTTAAGGAATTGGTGGACAGGATTCCAAATACTACTTCCTTCATCCAGAGGCATGGTTCTCTTCTCGGTTTAGTCACTTCAAAGTGGGACCAACAGTTGATGAGTGTCCTGACCCAGTTTTATGATCCACTATATCATTGCTTCACCTTTCAAGACTTCCAGTTGGTCCCTACCCTGGAAGAATTCTCTGATTTGGATGCAAGTGCTTTGTTCTTAATAATGACAAGGATAATCTCGGTAAGTTTGACGAGAAATCCGACGAAGGTATTTTTCTTGGTTATTCGCTTTCTAGTAAAGCATATAGAATTTATAATAAAAGAACTTTAACTATTGAAGAATCTATGCATGTATCTTTTGATGAAACTAACCCCTCTAAGGAGGAAGTAGTTGTTTGTGATGATGATGATCCTATAGATTTACCCCCGGAAGATCTTTCAATTGATCAAATTAAGAAATCACCGGAAAATCAAGAAAACATTATACAACAAGATTCAAACACCAATGATCTACCAAAAGAATGGAGAACTCATAGAGACCATCCTATTGACAAAATTATTGGTGACATTAGCCAAGGAGTATCAACAAGATTGAATCTAAAAGATGCTTGCTTAAACATGGCGTTTGTTTCTCAAATTGAACCTACCAAAGTTGATGAAGCCTTAGGAGATGATCAATGGATTATTGCTATGCAAGAAGAATTAAATCAATTCGAGAGAAATCAAGTTTGGGAACTTGTTCCTAGACAAAGTGGTAAACACATCATAGGTACCCGATGGGTGTTTAAGAACAAAATTGATGAGAATGGTCTAATTGTTCGAAACAAAGCAAGGTTGGTTGCCCAAGGTTACAATCAAGAGGAAGGAATCGACTTTGAAGAAACATTTGCTCCGGTTGCAAGGTTAGAAGCTATACGTCTTTTACTTGCTTATGCTTGTTCATTAAATTTTCAGCTTTTTCAAATGGACATCAAAAGCGCATTCTTGAATGGATACATCAATGAAGAAGTCTATGTCAAACAACCCCCGGGATTTGAAGACTTGAAACATCCTTCACATGTCTTTAAGTTGAGAAAGGCTCTTTATGGCTTAAAGCAAGAACCAAGAGCATGGTATGATAGACTTAGCAATTTTTTGTGTGAAAAAGGTTTCGAAAAGGGTAAGATTGATAAAACCTTGTTCATTAAGAAAATCCAAAGTAACACTTTATTGGTTCAAGTCTATGTTGATGATATCATTTTTGGATCAACTAACAAAGAAATGTGTGAGGAATTCTCATTGATGATGCAAGGAGAATTCGAGATGTCTATGATGGGAAAGATGAACTACTTTCTTGGACTACAAATCAAGCAACTAAAAGATGGAATCTTCATCAATCAATCTAAGTATTGCAAAGAATTATTGAAAAAGTTTGATATGGACAATTGTAAAGCCATGAACACTCCAATGGGCTCCGGTACATATGTTGATCAAGATGAATCCGGTACTCCAATTGATATAACAAAGTACAGAGGTATGATTGGCTCTTTATTGTATTTGACGGCAAGTCGTCCTGACATCATGTTTAGTGTTTGTCTTTGCGCTTGCTTTCAAGAAAATCCAAAGGAATCACACCTCATGGAAGTTAAAAGGATCATGAAGTATCTTAAAGGAACAATCAATGTTGGCCTATGGTATCCAAAAGGTAGTACTTGCACTTTAATTGGTTATTCTGACGCGGATTATGCAGGTTGTAAAACTGATCGTAAAAGCACAAGTGGTACTTGTCACATTATTGGAAATGCATTAGTATCATGGGCTTGTAAAAAGCAAGCATGTGTTGCACTTAGCACGGCCGAAGCAGAATACATAGCAGCGGGTAGTTGTTATGCACAAATTCTTTGGCTCAAGGAACAACTCCGTGATTACGGACTTGATCTCGGATGCATTCCTCTTCGATGCGACAATACAAGTGCTATCAATATTACAAAGAATCCGGTCATGCATTCAAGAACCAAACATATAGATATTCGACATCATTTTCTCCGTGATCATGTACTTAAAGGAGATGTCGAAGTCACTTTTGTGGATACTCATAACCAACTCGCAGATATCTTCACTAAACCGCTTGCTCGAGAACCTTTCTTCAAAATCCGAAGAGAACTTGGCATTTTGGATGAAGGTGATATCTAATGTTTCTCTTAAGATACACGTCTTAATTTTTATATGTATCTATTTCACTCTTTTTCCCCATCCTTTTTGATGTTAACAAAGGGGGAGAAGAGTATGCATGTGTGTTGTTTTGTTTCAAGAAATTGCAGGCCCAAATAAATATCAAACTCTCTCCAAAATTCAAAGAATCATGGACTTAGGGGGAGCATTCAATTTAGGGGGAGCCTTGCATTTGCTCAACATGTTTACTACAAAAAACAATATGAACATTTCAAGGAATCGTTTTCAAGACTTGGTTGTCATCATCAAAAAGGAGGAGAATGTAATTGCAAGCTTCTCAAGTCATATTTAAAGCATGTGTTTTGATGAAGACAACATTGACATCAACTTTCAAAGGATGTGCAAAAAGCTTATCAACATCAAATAAAAGTCTTGAAGATTATTGAAGAATTATTGAAGAAATCATCAAATGTCATTATGGTATAAATAATTCTTAAAATCTTGAATATAGATGTTCACAATATGCATTCATCAACATATACATATTCCATAATTTTAACATCAAGAAAAACTTTGTTTGAAATATCTTTCAAAAATTATTTTTGAAAATAAAGCTTTAGGAACCGGTTCCTCCCTAACAGGGAACCGGGTTCCAGAATTTCTCAAAAAACATGTCCCTGGTTTTTGTACCAGGAACCGGGTTGTACCAATAGGGGAACCGGTTCCTGCGTGATAAATTTGAATTCCAACTTATAACGTTCACTAAGAACCGGGTTCTGTCAGTGTCGGAACCGGTTCCTAGCGAACCAATGCAACTTTTACTTTGTTTTTTGAACATTTTTCAAGTGGTATCTTTTCATGAATGCATTGCAACTTTTCATATGAATTGGCATGAATGAAGAGGTTCTTACAACTTTATAAAATGCAGATTTTCTTATTTCAAAAATATACAAGAATGCTTCAATTTTCAAATTAACAAATATACTTCTTCATTAACAATTTTCTCATTCACTCTCATTTGAATTTAAACTTTCATGTGTTCATAATTTTGTGAAACTTGCCATATACACTTTCATTATCATTACAAGTTTCATTCATACATCGTGAACATTTATATACATTGTTGAGAATTGTTTTTATCTTGAAGAAGAAGATCAATTGAAGATTGATAAAGCTCTCCATATACTTTAAACTAAATCATTGTATTACTTAAAGATTTTCCCTTACTATCCAGGATTGTTGGAAGTAAGTGTTGTGATTTGAAGAGGATTGTTCTTCATTCACATTAGTGTTTGTTTGGTCTTAAAGGTGTTAAGAACCTTTGATCACCCTATAGGTTAGATAGTAAGCATAGGTTTTACAATCATTCTAACTATAGTGAAATCTCTTTCGTGTTGGAAAGGGGACTGGAGTACTCTCGGATTGTGAGGGGAACCAGGATATATCACCGTGTTCTTTACTTTTCCGCATTTATCGCTTTCATCACCATAATCAGGAAAAGATAAAGATATAATCAAAACCTTCAAACACTTAACCAAAAATTACTACCAAGCATTCTCATAAAACCGAATAAATTTTATAAGACCCAATTCACCCCCCCCCCCCCTCTTAGGCACTCTGAGACTTACAATTGGCATCAGAGCAAGTTATAGGTAACTTGTTCCTAAAGATCCAGAATGGCTTCCGCAAATCATCAACCAGTTTTCAGAGATGGTGGTAGTAATAACAAGCCTCCTCTATTCTGTGGTGAATATTTTGACTTCTGGAAAATACGCATGAAGGCGCATTTAGAAGCACAGGGAGAGGAAGTATGGGATGCTGTTGAAAATGGTCCTTTTGTCCCGATATCAGTTATCAATGGCATTGGTTCTGTAAAACCCAAAACTGCATGGGACGACGATGATAAAAAGAAAGTTCTCTATGACAAAAAGGCAATAAACCTTCTTCAAGGTGCACTCAGTATGGACGAATTTTTCCGTGTCTCGAATTGCAAAACGGAAAAAGAAATATGGGATACCCTGGTTCAAACTCATGAAGGAACGGATGAAGTAAAAAGATCAAGGCTAAATACCTTGAGTCAAGAATATGAACTATTTCGAATGCAGCCCGGAGAATCCATTCTTGACTTACAAAAGAGATTTGTGCATTTGACAAATCACTTAAATGCTCTTGGTAAAACCTTGACAAATGATGAACTCAACTTGAAAATCCTTAGATCATTAACTAGGGAATGACAACCAAAGGTAACGGCAATCTCGGAAAAGAAGAGTCTCTCTGCAATGACTTCCGCTACATTATTTGGCAAACTTCAAGAATATGAAACGGAACTCGGTAGACTTGAAAAACATGAAAATTTAGAGAAGAAATCCAAAGGCATTGCTTTGAAAGTTGATTCAAAAGAAAGTCAAGATAAAGATGCATCGGAGGAAGATGAAAACTTCTTGCTTCTTGTAAAAAGGTTAGGAAAATATTTTGGTCATAAAAATAATCTTCATAATGCTAACTTTGTCAAGAGGAAGAAATTTTATAATCATAAAGATAAAGAAGCCTCCACATCAACACACGATGTCACATGTTATGAATGTGGAAAGCAAGGTCACATAAAGCCGGATTGTCCAAAACTCTCCAAGAAAAATGGATTCAAAGGCAAAAAGGAGTTCAAGAACAAAAAGGCTTATGTTGCATGGGAAGATAATGAGATAAGTTCTTCATCCAATTCGGAAAGCGAGGAATGTGCAAATCTAGCATTAATGGCTTCACATCACTCCGACAATGAAGAAGAGGTTAGTAATGAATTTAATCTTTTTGATGATGATGTTCAAGATGCTATTGATAAACTCTTGAAAGAATGCAAAAGTTTATACAAAAAGGTGTCAAATCAAGAAAAAGAACTGTTAAGTTGTTTAGAAAAAATTGACACCATGACTAAAGATTTTAAACTTCAAAAACAGAATTTCATTAAAGAAAAAGAAAACTTTGCATGCTCCAAGTGTGAATCAAATGTCTTTCAAATTGTTCAATTGAAAAGAGTCATTGAACGATATGAAAAAAGACAAATAGGATTGGAAGGATTACTAAGCCAACAACGTTATCCTAATGATAAAAGGGGTCTTGGTTATGTGAATTCTAAGAAACCAAATAACAATCCCACTGTTTTTGTAAAGGCTAGTAATAGTTCCAATCCCAAGAAAGTTGAAAAGAAGCAAGTTGTTCATAATCATCAAAAGAAAAAGGCTAATGTATCGAAAAAGAAAACATTTCCTAAGAAGAAATCTTATCCTTCTAGATATAGAAGTAACTTTGAACCTACGTGTTTTTATTGTGGTATTAAAGGCCATACACCTAATGCTTGCTATGTTAGAAACTTTAGTATAGCAAGTGAGCATTATGTGTGGGTGAAAAAGGGAACTAACTATGAAGGACCCAAGGCAACTTGGGTACCTAACAAAGAATAATTTGTTTGTGTAGGTATGCTTGAAGTCCACATCAAATGTTTGGTATCTTGATAGTGGATGTTCAAAGCATATGAGAGGAGATGTACACCAATTTTCATATCTAGTACATAAAGCCAAAGGGTATGTCACCTATGGAGAAACACCAAAGGAAAGATTCTTGGCGTTGGAATAGCTGGAACACCTCCATCCATTCAAATTGAGGATGTTCTCTATGTTGAAGGATTAAAACACAATCTTCTTAGCATAAGTCAACTTTGCGATAGAGGGTTCAAGATCAAATTTAACAAAGATGAATGTCTCATTATGGATGAGGCAACCAATGAGGTAAAACTCAAAGGTATAAGAACTAACAATATTTTTATGATTACTTTAGATGATTTATCTCTGAAGGTACAATGTCTTATGGTAAACAACAATGACGCTTGGTTATGGCACAAGAGGATCGCTCACATTCACATGGAGCACTTAAACAAATTGGTTAAGCATGACTTAGTTATTGGTCTACCAAAGATGAAGTTCATCAAAGACAAATTATGTAATGCATGCCAAAAGGGCAAACATACCAAAACAACTTCCAAATATAAGAATGTGGTGTCTACTACAAGACCACTACAATTGTTACACATGGATCTATTTGGTCCATCAAGAACAAAAAGCTTCGGAGGTAATGTATACGCTTTAGTCATTATTGATGATTTTTCCAGATATTCTTGGACTTTGTTTCTTGTGAAGAAAAGTGATGCTTTCAAAGCCTTTAAGAAGTATGTTAAGCAAATCCAAAATGAAAAATCACTAAAGATTGTATCCATAAGAAGTGATCATGGTGGAGAATTCCAAAATGCTCAATTTGAAGAATTTTGTGAAGAACATGGTATCTCTCATAATTTTTCAGCACCTAGAACTCCACAACAAAATGGAGTAGTTGAAAGAAAGAATAGGTTTCTAGTGGAACTTGCAAGAACAATGCTTAGTGATGCAAATCTTCCTAAATATTTTTGGGCGGATGCGGTTAGTACGGCATGTTATGTTGGAAATCGAGTTATCATTAGACCTATAATAAAGAAGACTCCATATGAACTCTTCAAAGGAAGAAAGCCAAATATTGCTCACTTTCACATTTTTTGATGCAAGTGCTTTGTTCTTAATAATGACAAGGATAATCTCGGTAAGTTTGACGAGAAATACGACGAAGGTATTTTTCTTGGTTATTCGCTTTCTAGTAAAGCATATAGAATTTATAATAAAAGAACTTTAACTATTGAAGAATCTATGCATGTATATTTTGATAAAACTAACCCCTCTAAGGAGGAAGTAGTTGTTTGTGATGATGGTGATCCTATAGATTTACCCCCGGAAGATCTTTCAATTGATCAAATTAAGAAATCACCGGAAAATCAAGAAAACATTGTACAACAAGATTCAAACACCAATGATCTACCAAAAGAATGGAGAACTCATAGAGACCATCCTATTGACAAAATTATTGGTGACATTAGCCAAGGAGTATCAACAAGATTGAATCTAAAAGATGCTTGCTTAAACATGGCGTTTGTTTCTCAAATTGAACCTACCAAAGTTGATGAAGCCTTAGGAGATGATCAATGGATTATTGCTATGCAAGAAGAATTAAATCAATTCGAGAGAAATCAAGTTTGGGAACTTGTTCCTAGACCAAGTGGTAAACACATCATAGGTACCCGATGGGTGTTTAAGATCAAACTTGATGAGAATGGTCTAATTGTTCGGAACAAAGCAAGGTTGGTTGCCCAAGGTTACAATCAAGAGGATGGAATCGACTTTGAAGAAACATTTGCTCCGGTTGCAAGGTTAGAAGCTATACGTCTTTTACTTGCTTATGCTTGTTCATTAAATTTTCAGCTTTTTCAAATGGACGTCAAAAGCGCATTCTTGAATGGATACATCAATGAAGAAGTCTATGTCAAACAACCCCCGGGATTTGAAGACTTCAAACATCTTTCACATGTCTTTAAGTTGAGAAAGGCTCTTTATGGCTTAAAGCAAGCACCAAGAGCATGGTATGATAGACTTAGAATTTTTTTGTGTGAAAAAGGTTTCGAAAAGGGTAAGATTGATAAAACCTTGTTCATTAAGAAAATCCAAAGTAACACTTTATTGGTTCAAGTCTATGTTGATGATATCATTTTTGGATCAACTAACAAAGAAATGTGTGAGGAATTCTCATTGATGATGCAAGGAGAATTCGAGATGTCTATGATGGGAAAGATGAACTACTTTCTTGGACTACAAATCAAGCAACTAGAAGATGGAATCTTCATCAATCAATCTAAGTATTGCAAAGAATTATTGAAAAAGTTTGATATGGACAATTGTAAAGCCATGAACACTCCAATGGGCTCCGGTACATATGTTAATCAAGATGAATCCGGTACTCCAATTGATATAACAAAGTACAGAGGTATGATTGGCTCTTTATTGTATTTGACGGCAAGTCGTCCTGACATCATGTTTAGTGTTTGTCTTTGCGCTCGCTTTCAAGAAAATCCAAAGGAATCACACCTCATGGCAGTTAAAAGGATCATGAATTATCTTAAAGGAACAATCAATGTTGGCCTATGGTATCCAAAAGGTAGTACTTGCACTTTAATTGGTTATTTTGACGCGGATTATGCAGGTTGTAAAACTGATCGTAAAAGCACAAGTGGTAGTTGTCACATTATTGGAAATGCATTAGTATCATGGGCTTGTAAAAAGCAAGCATGTGTTGCACTTAGCACGGCCGAAGCAGAATACATAGCAGCGGGTAGTTGTTATGCACAAATTCTTTGGCTCAAGGAACAACTCCGTGATTACGGACTTGATCTCGGATGCATTCCTCTTCGATGCGACAATACAAGTGCTATCAATATTACAAAGAATCCGGTCATGCATTCAAGAACCAAACATATAGATATTCAACATCATTTTCTCCGTGATCATGTACTTAAAGGAGATGTCGAAGTCACTTTTGTGGATACTCATAACCAACTCGCAGATATCTTCACTAAACCGCTTGCTCGAGAACCTTTCTTCAAAATCCGAAGAGAACTTGGCATTTTGGATGAAGGTGATATCTAATGTTTCTCTTAAGATACACGTCTTAATTTTTATATGTATCTATTTCACTCTTTTTCCCCATCCTTTTTGATGTTAACAAAGGGGGAGAAGAGTATGCATGTGTGTTGTTTTGTTTCAAGAAATTGCAGGCCCAAATAAATATCAAACTCTCTCCAAAATTCAAAGAATCATGGACTTAGGGGGAGCATTCAATTTAGGGGGAGCCTTGCATTTGCTCAACATGTTTACTACACAAAACAACATGAACATTTCAAGGAATCGTTTTCAAGACTTGGTTGTCATCATCAAAAAGGGGGAGAATGTAATTGCAAGCTTCTCAAGTCATATTTAAATCATGTGTTTTGATGAAGACAACATTGACATCAACTTTCAAAGGATGTGCAAAAAGCTTATCAACATCAAATAAAAGTCTTGAAGATTATTGAAGAATTATTGAAGAAATCATCAAATGTCATTATGGTATAAATAATTCTTAAAATCTTGAATATAGATGTTCACAATATGCATTCATCAACATATACATATTCCATAATTTTAACATCAAGAAAAACTTTGTTTGAAATATCTTTCAAAAATTATTTTTGAAAATAAAGCTTTAGGAACCGGTTCCTCCCTAACAGGGAACCGGGTTCCAGAATTTCTCAAAAAACATGTCCCTGGTTTTTATACCAGGAACCGGGTTGTACCAATAGGGGAACCGGTTCCTGCGTGATAAATTTGAATTCCAACTTATAATGTTCACTAAGAACCGGGTTCTGTTAGTGTCGGAACCGGTTCCTAGCGAACCAATGCAACTTTTACTTTGTTTTTTGAACATTTTTCAAGTGGTATCTTTTCATGAATGCATTGCAACTTTTCATATGAATTGGCATGAATGAAGAGGTTCTTACAACTTTATAAAATGCAGATTTTCTTATTTCAAAAATATACAAGAATGCTTCAATTTTCAAATTAACAAATATACTTCTTCATTAACAATTTTCTCATTCACTCTCATTTGAATTTAAACTTTCATGTGTTCATAATTTTGTGAAACTTGCCATATACACTTTCATTATCATTACAAGTTTCATTCATACATCGTGAACATTTATATACATTGTTGAGAATTGTTTTTATCTTGAAGAAGAAGATCAATTGAAGATTGATAAAGCTCTCCATATACTTTAAACTAAATCATTGTATTACTTAAAGATTTTCCCTTACTATCCAGGATTGTTGGAAGTAAGTGTTGTGATTTGAAGAGGATTGTTCTTCATTCACATTAGTGTTTGTTTGGTCTTAAAGGTGTTAAGAACCTTTGATCACCCTATAGGTTAGATAGTAAGCATAGGTTTTACAATCATTCTAACTATAGTGAAATCTCTTTCGTGTTGGAAAGGGGACTGGAGTACTCTCGGATTGTGAGGGGAACCAGGATATATCACCGTGTTCTTTACTTTTCCGCATTTATCGCTTTCATCACCATAATCAGGAAAAGATAAAGATATAATCAAAACCTTCAAACACTTAACCAAAAATTACTACCAAGCATTCTCATAAAACCGAATAAATTTTATAAGACCCAATTCACCCCCCCCCCCCTCTTAGGCACTCTGAGACTTACAATTGGCATCAGAGCAAGTTATAGGTAACTTGTTCCTAAAGATCCAGAATGGCTTCCGCAAATCATCAACCAGTTTTCAGAGATGGTGGTAGTAATAACAAGCCTCCTCTATTCTGTGGTGAATATTTTGACTTCTGGAAAATACGCATGAAGGCGCATTTAGAAGCACAGGGAGAGGAAGTATGGGATGCTGTTGAAAATGGTCCTTTTGTCCCGATATCAGTTATCAATGGCATTGGTTCTGTAAAACCCAAAACTGCATGGGACGACGATGATAAAAAGAAAGTTCTCTATGACAAAAAGGCAATAAACCTTCTTCAAGGTGCACTCAGTATGGACGAATTTTTCCGTGTCTCGAATTGCAAAACGGAAAAAGAAATATGGGATACCCTGGTTCAAACTCATGAAGGAACGGATGAAGTAAAAAGATCAAGGCTAAATACCTTGAGTCAAGAATATGAACTATTTCGAATGCAGCCCGGAGAATCCATTCTTGACTTACAAAAGAGATTTGTGCATTTGACAAATCACTTAAATGCTCTTGGTAAAACCTTGACAAATGATGAACTCAACTTGAAAATCCTTAGATCATTAACTAGGGAATGACAACCAAAGGTAACGGCAATCTCGGAAAAGAAGAGTCTCTCTGCAATGACTTCCGCTACATTATTTGGCAAACTTCAAGAATATGAAACGGAACTCGGTAGACTTGAAAAACATGAAAATTTAGAGAAGAAATCCAAAGGCATTGCTTTGAAAGTTGATTCAAAAGAAAGTCAAGATAAAGATGCATCGGAGGAAGATGAAAACTTCTTGCTTCTTGTAAAAAGGTTAGGAAAATATTTTGGTCATAAAAGTAATCTTCATAATGCTAACTTTGTCAAGAGGAAGAAATTTTATAATCATAAAGATAAAGAAGCCTCCACATCAACACAAGATGTCACATGTTATGAATGTGGAAAGCAAGGTCACATAAAGCCGAATTGTCCAAAACTCTCCAAGAAAAATGGATTCAAAGGCAAAAAGGAGTTCAAGAACAAAAAGGCTTATGTTGCATGGGAAGATAATGAGATAAGTTCTTCATCCAATTCGGAAAGCGAGGAATGTGCAAATCTAGCATTAATGGCTTCACATCACTCCGACAATGAAGAAGAGGTTAGTAATGAATTTAATCTTTTTGATGATGATGTTCAAGATGCTATTGATAAACTCTTGAAAGAATGCAAAAGTTTATACAAAAAGGTGTCAAATCAAGAAAAAGAACTGTTAAGTTGTTTAGAAAAAATTGACACCATGACTAAAGATTTTAAACTTCAAAAACAGAATTTTATTAAAGAAAAAGAAAACTTTGCATGCTCCAAGTGTGAATCAAATGTCTTTCAAATTGTTCAATTGAAAAGAGTCATTGAACGATATGAAAAAAGACAAATAGGATTGGAAGGATTACTAAGCCAACAACGTTATCCTAATGATAAAAGGGGTCTTGGTTATGTGAATTCTAAGAAACCAAGTAACAATCCCACTGTTTTTGTAAAGGCTAGTAATAGTTCCAATCCTAAGAAAGTTGAAAAGAAGCAAGTTGTTCATAATCATCAAAAGAAAAAGGCTAATGTATCGAAAAAGAAAACATTTCCTAAGAAGAAATCTTATCCTTCTAGATATAGAAGTAACTTTGAACCTACGTGTTTTTATTGTGGTATTAAAGGCCATACACCTAATGCTTGCTATGTTAGAAACTTTAGTATAGCAAGTGGGCATTATGTGTGGGTGAAAAAGGGAACTAACTATGAAGGACCCAAGGCAACTTGGGTACCTAACAAAGAATAATTTGTTTGTGTAGGTATGCTTGAAGTCCACATCAAATGTTTGGTATCTTGATAGTGGATGTTCAAAGCATATGAGAGGAGATGTACACCAATTTTCATATCTAGTACATAAAGCCAAAGGGTATGTCACCTATGGAGAAACACCAAAGGAAAGATTCTTGGCGTTGGAATAGCTGGAACACCTCCATCCATTCAAATTGAGGATGTTCTCTATGTTGAAGGATTAAAACACAATCTTCTTAGCATAAGTCAACTTTGTGATAGAGGGTTCAAGATCAAATTTAACAAAGATGAATGTCTCATTATGGATGAGGCAACCAATGAGGTAAAACTCAAAGGTATAAGAACTAACAATATTTTTATGATTACTTTAGATGATTTGTCTCTGAAGGTACAATGTCTTATGGTAAACAACAATGACGCTTGGTTATGGCACAAGAGGATCGCTCACATTCACATGGATCACTTGAACAAATTGGTTGAGCATGACTTAGTTATTGGTGTACCAAAGATGAAGTTCATCAAAGACAAATTATGTAATGCATGCCAAAAGGGCAAACATACCAAAACAACTTCCAAATATAAGAATGTGGTGTCTACTACAAGACCACTACAATTGTTACACATGGATCTCTTTGGTCCATCAAGAACAAAAAGCTTCGGAGGTAATGTATACGCTTTAGTCATTATTGATGATTTTTCCAGATATTCTTGGACTTTGTTTCTTGTGAAGAAAAGTGATGCTTTCAAAGCCTTTAAGAAGTATGCTAAGCAAATCCAAAATGAAAAATCACTAAAGATTGTATCCATAAGAAGTGATCATGGTGGAGAATTCCAAAATGCTCAATTTGAAGAATTTTGTGAAGAACGTGGTATCTCTCATAATTTTTCAGCACCTAGAACTCCACAACAAAATGGAGTAGTTGAAAGAAAGAATAGGTTTCTAGTGGAACTTGCAAGAACAATGCTTAGTGATGCAAATCTTCCTAAATATTTTTGGGCGGATGCGGTTAGTACGGCATGTTATGTTGGAAATCGAGTTATCATTAGACCTATAATAAAGAAGACTCCATATGAACTCTTCAAAGGAAGAAAGCCAAATATTGCTCACTTTCACATTTTTGGATGCAAGTGCTTTGTTCTTAATAATGACAAGGATAATCTCGGTAAGTTTGACGAGAAATACGACAAAGGTATTTTTCTTGGTTATTCGCTTTCTAGTAAAGCATATAGAATTTATAATAAAAGAACTTTAACTATTGAAGAATCTATGCATGTATATTTTGATAAAACTAACCCCTCTAAGGAGGAAGTAGTTGTTTGTGATGATGGTGATCCTATAGATTTACCCCCGGAAGATCTTTCAATTGATCAAATTAAGAAATCACCGGAAAATCAAGAAAACATTGTACAACAAGATTCAAACACCAATGATCTACCAAAAGTATGGAGAACTCATAGAGACCATCCTATTGACAAAATTATTGGTGACATTAGCCAAGGAGTATCAACAAGATTGAATCTAAAAGATGCTTGCTTAAACATGGCGTTTGTTTCTCAAATTGAACCTACCAAAGTTGATGAAGCCTTAGGAGATGATCAATGGATTATTGCTATGCAAGAAGAATTAAATCAATTCGAGAGAAATCAAGTTTGGGAACTTGTTCCTAGACCAAGTGGTAAACACATCATAGGTACCCGATGGGTGTTTAAGAACAAACTTGATGAGAATGGTCTAATTGTTCGAAACAAAGCAAGGTTGGTTGCCCAAGGTTACAATCAAGAGGAAGTAATCGACTTTGAAGAATCATTTGCTCCGGTTGCAAGGTTAGAAGCTATACGTCTTTTACTTGCTTATGCTTGTTCATTAAATTTTCAGCTTTTTCAAATGGACGTCAAAAGCGCATTCTTGAATGGATACATCAATGAAGAAGTCTATGTCAAACAACCCCCGGGATTTGAAGACTTCAAACATCATTCACATGTCTTTAAGTTGAGAAAGGCTCTTTATGGCTTAAAGCAAGCACCAAGAGCATGGTATGATAGACTTAGCAATTTTTGTGTGAAAAAGGTTTCGAAAAGGGTAAGATTGATAAAACCTTGTTCATTAAGAAAATCCAAAGTAACACTTTATTGGTTCAAGTCTATGTTGATGATATCATTTTTGGATCAACTAACAAAGAAATGTGTGAGGAATTCTCATTGATGATGCAAGGAGAATTCGAGATGTCTATGATGGGAAAGATGAACTACTTTCTTGGACTACAAATCAAGCAACTAGAAGATGGAATCTTCATCAATCAATCTAAGTATTGCAAAGAATTATTGAAAAAGTTTGATATGGACAATTGTAAAGCCATGAACACTCCAATGGGCTCCGGTACATATGTTGATCAAGATGAATTCGGTACTCCAATTGATATAACAAAGTACAGAGGTATGATTGGCTCTTTATTGTATTTGACGGAAAGTCGTCCTGACATCATGTTTAGTGTTTGTCTTTGCGCTCGCTTTCAAGCAAATCCAAAGGAATCACACCTCATGGCAGTTAAAAGGATCATGAAGTATCTTAAAGGAACAATCAATGTAGGCCTATGGTATCCAAAAGGTAGTACTTGCACTTTAATTGGTTATTCTGACGCGGATTATGCAGGTTGTAAAACTGATCGTAAAAGCACAAGTGGTACTTGTCACATTATTGGAAATGCATTAGTATCATGGGCTTGTAAAAAGCAAGCATATGTTGCTCTTAGCACGGCCGAAGCAGAATACATAGCAGCGGGTAGTTTTTGTGCACAAATTCTTTGGCTCAAGCAATAACTCCGTGATTACGGACTTGATCTCGGATGCATTCCTCTTCGATGCGACAATACAAGTGCTATCAATATTACAAAGAATCCGGTCATGCATTCAAGAACCAAACATATAGATATTCGACATCATTTTCTCCGTGATCATGTACTTAAAGGAGATGTCGAAGTCACTTTTGTGGATACTCATAACCAACTCGCAGATATCTTCACTAAACCGCTTGCTCGAGAACCTTTCTTCAAAATCCGAAGAGAACTTGGAATTTTGGATGAAGGTGATATCTAATGTTTCTCTTAAGATACACGTCTTAATTTTTATATGTATCTATTTAACTCTTTTTCCCCATCCTTTTTTATGTTAACAAAGGGGGAGAAGAGTATGCATGTGTGTTGTTTTGTTTCAAGAAATTGCAGGCCCAAATAAATATCAAACTCTCTCCAAAATTCAAAGAATCATGGACTTAGGGGGAGCATACAATTTAGGGGGAGCCTTGCATTTGCTCAACATGTTTACTACACAAAACAACATGAACATTTCAAGGAATCGTTTTCAAGACTTGGTTGTCATCATCAAAAAGGGGGAGAATGTAATTGCAAGCTTCTCAAGTCATATTTAAAGCATGTGTTTTGATAAAGACAACATTGACATCAAATTTCAAAGGATGTGCAAAAAGCTTATCAACATCAAATAAAAGTCTTGAAGATTATTGAAGAATTATTGAAGAAATCATCAAATGTCATTATGGTATAAATAATTCTTAAAATCTTGAATATAGATGTTCACAATATGCATTCATCAACATGTACATATTCCATAATTTTAACATCAAGAAAAACTTTGTTTGAAATATCTTTCAAAAATTATTTTTGAAAATAAAGCTTTAGGAACCGGTTCCTCCCTAACAGGGAACCGGGTTCCAGAATTTCTCAAAAAACATGTCCCTGGTTTTTGTACCAGGAATCGGGTTGTACCAATAGGGGAACCGGTTCCTGCGTGATAAATTTGAATTCCAACTTATAACGTTCACTAAGAACCGGGTTCTGTCAGTGTCGGAACCGGTTCCTAGCGAACCAATGCAACTTTTACTTTGTTTTTTGAACATTTTTCAAGTGGTATCTTTTCATGAATGCATTGCAACTTTTCATATGAATTGGCATGAATGAAGAGGTTCTTACAACTTTATAAAATGCAGATTTTCTTATTTCAAAAATATACAAGAATGCTTCAATTTTCAAATTAACAAATATACTTCTTCATTAACAATTTTCTCATTCACTCTCATTTGAATATAAACTTTCATGTGTTCATAATTTTGTGAAACTTGCCATATACACTTTCATTATCATTACAAGTTTCATTCGTACATTGTGAACATTTATATACATTGTTGAGAATTGTTTTTATCTTGAAGAAGAAGATCAATTGAAGATTGATAAAGCTCTCCATATACTTCAAACTAAATCATTGTATTACTTAAAGATTTTCCCTTACTATCTAAAATTCTGGCTGCAGATACTCAATGTCACGTTCAAAGTTATGACATCGTATCTGACTTTCTATAAGACAGTAAATACAAAAACAGTAAAGAACACAGTCAATTGTTTACCCAGTTCAGTGTGCAACAACACCTACTCTGGGGGCTACCAAGCCAGGGAGGAAATCCACTATAAGAGATATTAATTCAGGAATAAACCAACCAGTTTATCTCCTTCACTTAAGACCTACCCAATGCAACTTCAATCTAAGTATAACTTAAACCTGAGTTCCTACTCACTCCCCCTCAATCACAGCAGTGATACTTAAAACAATTGACTAATGAATTGATGAAGACACTCTTCAAAACATACACTTGATTATGCTTCACAGCTTTTTAATCAAGCAACACAAACACTCTTGCTTCACAGCTTTGAGTGATACATAAACCTAACTTGACTTTGCTTCAAAGCTTTAGTCAAGAGACACAAAACACTCTTGCTTCAAAGCTTTGAGTGATACAAAACCCTTACAATTAAAACCTATTCCAAGTCACTTATCACAATGATACTTGCTTGGATTAAAATAGTTAAAACTATACAGCTCCTAAATGATCTTCTATCAAAAAGGCTGAATTCCAAACAGCAGCCCTGTTGAATATATAGCAGCTGCTTCTTCAGTTAGGGTTTCCAGAAAAAGCTAGGGTTAATTCCGTTTGACCTTAAGACTTGGTCACAAGACTTTATCAACCAGGTTAGGGTTGAGCTAGGTTAACCCAAAGTCCACGGGAGATTCTGTTCTGGAAAGACTGAGTCATTTTCCTGAAGAATCTCAGAATTAACCAAACTGCACTACTGTTAGATCAGTACAGGATGTCTTAACATTTGTTATGACATCAGAATTCCTGTTTACTGAGAAGACAATAAATGTGATCTTTTTGCAAAATGCTCAGATACACATTCATAAACAGCAGTACCTGTATGCCACTATTTTTCTGCAAAGGTACCTAATAAACCAGTACCTAATAAATCAGAATGTTATGACATTAGTCATGACATTCACACACCTGGTTTTACCAAAAATTCATGCCAATAACTAAACACCTACAAACTCCCCCTTTGGCAGATTTTTGGCTAAAGCCCCTAAGCAATCAGAGATAGCAGCAGAATAATTGTGACTGCAGAAAAATATAGTGTTTATCAAGTAATTAGCCACAGAATATCTCCCCCTCTTTAGACACAAATGGGCCAAAGATACATGTTCTTAAAAGTTATACAGTCATCCCAAACAAAGTAGTAAAAACAATAACTAAAGTCTGAACACACTTGCAAACTCCACCAGGAACCAGCATCAACTCCACCAACCTTTAAGCACTGTCATCAGACTCAGAAGGTTCGGGCTTCTTCCTTTTCTTGTGAGCAATATCAACATTCTTCTCTTTGTCTGATGTCTCAACATCCTTAGAGACATCTGGATTTGTTTCAGCATTTGAACTTTCTTGATTTAAAGGAACAAAAATGCCAGGAACTAAGTGGTTCTCATTCAGAATTCTTGTAACAATTTTAGCTATTGCTTGACGTACATAGGCTGACCCTTCCCTATTTGCAATTTCAGAGGGAACAGAAGAAGAAGGATGAGAGGGATTACCAGAGGCAGTAGCTTGGGACCTTCCTGCATGCCTTGTTCTCAGCTCTTTGACCTTGGTGGGGTTAGTTTCCACTTCTCTAAGAGGAGAAATCTCCAGGACTTCAGAATCCAGGCAAGATGAGATTGCCCTAGAATCTTGATCAGAGGAAGAGGATGAAATAGTCGTATTGGATGATGATGGTGTTTGAGACATTTTGATAGTCTTAGAAGACCAATAGCAACTGGAGAGAAAATTCTGATTGAGAGACTGGGTTTTGATGTGGAGACGAGAGGGGAAGGAGGAAAAAGAGTGTCTATTCAACTTCTTAAAAAATTTGAAGGAAATGGGAAAATATAAGTTTAACCCAATCAGAACAGACTTAACAAGCATAACTCCTTCAACCCTTGTTTTAAGCAAAATTAATTGCTACAATTCCTCATGTTGGCAAATACCCAACTTACCCCTCAAGTTTTCAAATTGATTTGCATCAAGTGCCTTGGTAAAAATGCCAGCCAGATGTAGCTCAGTGGCAACATGTTCCAGTTTAATTGTCTTCTCTTCTACAAGGTCTCTGATAAAGTGATGTCTTATGTCAATATGTTTGGTCCTACTATTCTGAATGGGATTCTTGGAAATGTTGATTGTACTCAGATTGTCACAGTACAATGTCATAACATCTTGTGTGACATTATACTCAGTAAGCACCTGTTTCATCCAGATCATTTGAGAACAACTACTACCAGCTGCAATGTATTCAGCTTCAGCAGTAGAGAGAGACACACAATTCTGTTTCTTGCTGAACCAGGAAACCAGATTATTTCCCAAGAAGAAACATCCTCCAGAGGTGCTTTTTCTATCATCAGCACTACCAGCCCAATCAGCATCACAATAACCAGTCAGAGTTGGTTCACAGCCATGAGAATATAGCAAACCATAGTTGTAAGTTCCACTCACATACTTCAAAATTCTCTTCACTTGGTTGATATGACTGACTTTAGGATCAGCTTGGTATCTTGCACAAACTCCAACTGCAAAAGCAATGACAGGTCTGTTGGCTGTTAAGTACATCAAACTTCCTATCATGCTTCTGTACAGACTTTGATCCACCTTAACCCCACTTGAATCTTTGGAAAGCTTTAAATGAGTAGGAGCAGGAGTCCTTTTGTGACTGGCATTCTCCATACCAAACTTCTTTACAATGTTCTTTGTATACTTGCTTTGAGATAAAAAGATTGAGTCCTCCATCTGTGAGACTTGCAGTCCAAGAAAATAAGTCAGTTCTCCCATGAGACTCATTTTGAATTCAGCCTGCATCTGGTCAGCAAAATGTTTAACCATAGGTTCTGACATTCCTCCAAACACTATGTCATCAACATATATTTGGGCTACCATCAACTTCCCTCCTTCAGTTTTGACAAAGAGGGTTTTGTCCAAGCCTCCTTTTCTGTATCCTTTGTCTGAGAGAAATTTTGTTAACCTGTCATACCCTGCTCTAGGAGCTTGTTTCAGGCCATATAGAGCTTTTCTCAATTTGTAGACATGATCAGGGTGGTTTGGATCCACAAAGCCTTTAGGTTGTTCCACATAAGCTTCCTCATTCAAGTACCCATTTAGAAATGCACTTTTCACATCCATCTGAAATAACTTGAACTTCAGAAGACAAGCAATTGACAATAGGAGTCTGATTGATTCCAGCCTGGCTACAGGTGCAAAGGTTTCATCAAAATCAACCCCTTCAACCTGAGTGTATCCTTGAGCAACAAGTCGTGCCTTATTCCTGGTGACAACTCCTTCAACATCTGATTTGTTCTTGAAAATCCATTTTGTGCCAATGATGTTAGTTCCTTCAGGTCTAGGAACTAGTTCCCAAACTTCATGTTGCTTGAATTGGTTCAATTCATCTTGCATTGCTCCAATCCAGTATTCATCAGTTAAAGCTTCCTTGACATTTCTTGGTTCAATTTTAGACACAAAACAAGAGTTTGAGATGATTTCTCTAGATCTTGCAATGACTCCACTGTTGGGATCTCCTACGATGAGCTCTTTTGGATGATCCTTCTGAATTCTGATGGAAGGGATCTTGCTAGCTTCCTTTGATTCAGCTTCTGCTGTGGTGATGTTGGGTAGATCATTCTGTTGAGTTGAAGTCTCAAAGAATGTCTCAACATTACAAGGGACATCTGTTTCCTCATGATAATCATCAATTATGACATTTATTGATTCCATCATGGCTTTGGTCCTGGAATTGAATACCCTATAAGCTCTGCTGTTTGAGGAGTATCCTAGAATATGCCTTCACCACTTTTAGGGTCCAGTTTTCTTCTTTGTTCACGATCTGCCAGAATATAGCATTTGCTACCAAGCACATGGAAGTACTTCACAGTTGGTTTTCTTCCTTTCCAGAGTTCATATATGGTGGATGAGGTTCCCTTTCTAAAGGTGACCCTGTTATGGACATAGCAGGCTGTATTCATAGCTTCAGCCCAAAAATACATAGGAAGTCTTTTGGCATGTATCATTGCTCTGGCAGATTCCTGTATGGTCCTGTTTTTTCTTTCCACAACTCCATTTTGCTGAGGAGTTATAGGAGAAGAAAATTCATGACTAATTCCTTCTGAGGAACAGAATTCATCAAACTTGCTGTTTTCAAATTCCTTGCCATGATCACTTCTGATTTTGACAATACACCCTTCCTTTTCTCTTTGAATTCTTTTGCACAATTCTTTAAAAACTTCAAATACATCAGATTTTTCCCTAATGAAGTTAATCCAGGTGAATTTGGAAAAATCATCCACAACAACATAGGCATATCTTTTTCCACCAAGACTCTCCACCTGCATTGGTCCCATCAGATCCATATGAAGAAGTTCTAGAACCTTAGAGGTGGTCAGATGTCTTGACTTTGGATGTGACATCCTAGTCTGCTTACCAACCTGACATTCACCACAAACTCTCCCTTCATCAATTTGCAGTCTTGGAATCCCTCTGACTGCCTCCATAGAGATAATCCTTTTCATTCCTCTTAGATGAAGATGGCCAAGTTTCTGGTGCCACAGTTTCACCTCTTTTTCTTCTTTGGCACTGGAACACACAGTGGAGAAATTAGTGTTCTCAGGCTCCCACAAGTAACAGTTGTCTTTAGATCTGACTCCTTTCATTACAACTTCTTGTTTTTCATTAATTACAAGACATTCAGATTTTGAGAAATTGACCTTGAATCCTAGATCACACAATTAACTGATACTAATGAGATTAGCAGTCAGGCCTTTTACCAGTAGTACTTCATTCAGGTTTGGAACTTCAGGGCAGTCCAAATTACCAACTCCTTTGATTTCACCTTTAGTACCATCTCCAAAGGTCACAAAACTAGTGGTGTGAGGTTTAACATTATTGAGGAGGTTCTTGATTCCAGTCATGTGCTTAGAACACCCACTGTCAAAGTACTAGTCTTCCTTTGCAGAGACCCT
Organism: Vicia faba; assembly: GCA_948472305.1. Classification (NCBI taxonomy): domain Eukaryota; kingdom Viridiplantae; phylum Streptophyta; class Magnoliopsida; order Fabales; family Fabaceae; genus Vicia; species Vicia faba. The sequence continues at coordinate 751,459,870 of OX451739.1, forward strand.
CAGGGAAGTGTGGGCTATCAGGGCAGTAGCCTTTTTCTTCCATTTAGGAGTAAGTGGTATCTTTTTAGACTTAGGTTTGACACCTGAGTTCTGATTAGGGTATCCATGCAATCTGAAGCAGAAAGGCTTTATGTGGCCATACCTCCCACAATGATGGCATCTCTATCTTTGGTACCTTTTCTTCATATGTCTCTGTTCCTGATGTTGAGAGTTATGTTGAGACATCTGCTTTGACATTTGTTTATTAGACCTGATCTTCTTGTCTGCACCAGATTTCTTTGCTGCCACAAATCCTAGACCAGACTTGTTTCCCACAGTTTTTCCAACCTGAAGGATTTCTTCCAATTTGTATGTTCCATTTGTCAGCATCTTGACAGATTTGGTCATCTGGTTTAGCTTTGAGTTCAGCATTTGAACTTCCCCTTCTAGATGACTTATAGTTTCAAGGTCTGCCCTTTTTTCAGCCTCCAGCTTTATGATGAGTTTTGATTGTTTCTCATTTTGCACACAGACTTCAATACTTCTGATACACAATTTCTTGTAAGTATCAGCTAGTTCTTCAAATGTTACTTCCTCATCACTAGTGTCACTTTTAGAGGTACAAACACCAGTTAGTGCAGTAACTAGTTTGGAAGATTCTTCTTCAGAATTACTTTCTGAATCACAGTCAGACCAGGTAACAGTCATTCCTTTCTTTTGTTTCTTAAGAAAGGTAGGACATTCAGCTCGAATATGCCCATATCCTTCACAACCATGGCATTGAATTCCTCTGCCTTGATTTCCCTTCTCTTCTGACCTTGGTCTTCTGCTGGAACTGTCAATGTCAGAGGGGATGTTATGAACATTCGACCTTGACTTTGGATCTATTCTTTTGATAAGTTTGTTGAATTGTCTTCCAAGCATGGCTATAGTTTCTGAAATATTTTCTTCTTCATCCTCCTTGTTTTTAACATCAGTGTTGGATACAAGTGATATGCTCTTGTTCTTCTTGTCACCATTTTCAGTGATCCCCATCTCAAAAGTCTGAAGAGACCCAATGAGTTCATCCACTTTCAACTTGCTGATGTCCTGGGCTTCCTCTATGGCAGTTACCTTCATTGCAAATCTTTTAGGCAAGGATCTGAGAATCTTTCTCACCAATTTTTCTTCTGACATCTTTTCTCCCAATGCTCCTGAGGTGTTGGCAATCTCCAAGATGTTCATGTGAAACTCATGAATGGTTTCATCTTCCATCATTTTTAGATTCTCAAACTTGGTAGTCAACATCTGAAGCCTTGACATTTTTAGAGTGCCCTCATTGGTAGTCAAACTTGGTAGATTTCCAGGAAGTGCCCTCATGGGTAGTTTGAGTGTGTCCCAAACTTCCTTGGCCATTTCATCTTGATGTACTAGTCTGAATATGTTTCTATCAATTCCATTGAACAAGGCATTTAAAGCTTTGGAATTACCCAGGGCTAACTCATCTTCTTCTTTGCTCCATTCTTCCTCAGGCTTCAGACTGATTGTCCCATCTTTCTCAGTTATGATGGGATGGTTCCATCCTTTGTCAGCAGCTCTCCAAGCCTTTTTGTCCAGAGATTTTAAGAAGGCAATCATGCGAGGTTTCCAGTAGTCATAATTTGTTCCATCCAGAATGGGTGGTCTATTTCCAAAAACTCCTTCTTTGTCCATAGTTCCAGAAAATGATATCCCTAGATCTCACCCAGTAATACAGGCAGGGTGCCTGCTCTGATGCCAATTGAAATTCTGGCTGCAGATACTCAATGTCACGTTCAAAGTTATGACACCGTATCTTACTTTCTATAAGACAGTAAATACAAAAACAGTAAAGAACACAGTCAATTGTTTACCCAGTTCAGTGTGCAACAACACCTACTCTAGGGGCTACCAAGCCAGGGAGGAAATCCACTATAAGAGATATTAATTCAGGAATAAACCAACCAGTTGTTCTCCTTCACTTAAGACATACCCAATTCAACTTCAATCTAAGTACAACTTAAACCTGAGTTCCTACTCACTCCCCCTCAATCACAGCATTGATACTTAAAACAATTGACTAATGAATTGATGAAGACACTCTTCAAAACATACACTTGATTATGCTTCACAGCTTTTTAATCAAGCAACACAAACACTCTTGCTTCATAGCTTTGAGTGATACATAAACCTAACTTGACTTTGCTTCAAAGCTTTAGTCAAGAGACACAAAACACTCTTGCTTCAAAGCTTTGAGTGATACAAAACCCTTACAATTAAAACCTATTCCAAGTCACTTATCACAATGATACTTGCTTGGATTACAATAGTTAAAACTATACAGCTCCTAAATGATCTTCTATCAAAAAGGTTGAATTCCAAACAGCAGCCCTGTTAAATATATAGCAGCTGCTTCTTCAGTTAGGGTTTCCACAAAAAGCTAGGGTTAATTCCGTTTGACCTTAAGACTTGGTCACAAGACTTTATCAACCAGGTTAGGGTTGAGCTAGGTTAACCCAAAGTCCACGAGAGATTCTGTTCTGGAAAGACTGAGTCATTTTCCTGAAAAATCTCAGAATTAACCAAACTGCACTACTGTTAGATCAGTACAGGATGTCTTAACATTTGTTATGACATCAGAATTCCTGTTTATTGAGAAGACAATAAATGTGATCTTTTTGCAAAATGCTCAGATACACATTCATAAACAGCAGTACCTGTATGCCACTATTTTTCTGCAAAGGTACCTAATAAACCAGTACCTAATAAATCAGAATGTTATGACATTAGTCATGACATTCACACACCTGGTTTTACCAAAAATGCATGCCAATAACTAAACACCTACACTATCCAGGATTGTTGGAGGTAAGTGTTGTGATTTGAAGAGGATTGTTCTTCATTCACATTAGTGTTTGTTTGGTCTTAAAGGTGTTAAGAACCTTTGATCACCCTATAGGTTAGATAGTAAGCATAGGCTGTACAATAATTCTAACTATAGTGAAATATCTTTCGTGTTGGAAAGGGGACTGGAGTACTCTCGGATTGTAAGGGGAACCAGGATATATCACCGTGTTCTTTACTTTTCCGCATTTATCGCTTTCATCACCATAATCAGGAAAAGATAAAGATATAATCAAAACCTTCAAACACTTAACCAAAAATTACTACCAAGCATTCTCATAAAACCGAATAAATTTTATAAGACCTAATTCACCCCCCCCCCCTCTTAGGCACTCTGAGACTTACACAACTGTCCTCCATCCTCAGATACCCACTGATATTGGTACACTAAAGAGGTCTTGGGCGCAACTACAGGAAGAACGAGATTCTTATCGGGAAAGGTTCAATGAACAAGAACAAAAAATCCAGAAGCTGACCAAGCAGTTGGAGAACGAACGGATCCTGAATGACTATATCCGTGCTGAGAAGAGGAGGTCATGGGAGCACTGATGGGCTTTGGATGTTTCTTTTACAGCTTTTATTTCCTTTTCAATATTTTCATTCTTGTAACGCCTGAGGGCAATTTCTTGAACAATTTAAGGTTTGAATCTAATAAAGTGTGTTTCCTTTTTGTCTACAAAGTTGAATCCCGATTGTCTTTGAAAACATAAATCATACGCATCCCATTCATCATATGCATAACAGGTACCCTTTTTCTACAGGTTGCTTAATCTTCTTCGCTGTTTATTTCAGCCATCATCATGAATCCTGAACCTACTACTGAACAAGCCATCAAGGCCCTCCAGGCCCAGAACGCCCAGTTCCAAGAGCTGGTCATGAGCTTAGCCCAGGGTCAATAGGAATTGAAGACTCTGCTGTTGAAGAAGAAGAAGAAAAGGATTGTATTGTTCAACACTGGACGGAGGTTCGGGAATAAACTGCATAATGAGGCTGATCTGGCTACTTCCTCTATAGGGAAAGATAGTCCCCAAGGGGGAAGGGTTCCTAGTCCCGTGGTCTCCGACAACGAGACAAATTTCAATGATGAGCAGTACCCTCCTGCTGAGGACAGGTACAAACAGCTAGAGGACCGTCTGAGTGCTATGGAGATTCAACAGGTGCCTGGGTTGGATTTTGGAGATCTAGGTTTATCTTCTGGGGTGGTGATCCCACACAAGTTCAAGGAACCTGCCTTTGCGAAGTACGACGGGGCTTCCTGCCCTAAGCTGCATCTCATATCATATGTAAGGAAGATCCAACCTTACACTGCAGACAAGAATCTATGGATCCATTTCTTCCAGGATAGACTTTCAGGGACTCAACTCGAATGGTTCTATCAGCTGGATGGAACCAGTATTCGTAACTGGGAGGAATTGGCTACTGCATTTTATAAGCAGTATCAGTATAATTCCGACCTCGCTCCTACGCGTACCCAACTCCAGGGTATGTCGCTAGGGACGGGTGAAGGATTTAAGGAGTACGCGCAAAAGTGGAGAGACCTGGCTGGAAGGGTGCAGCCACCTTTGACTGACCGAGAGCTCGTTAATATGTTCTTGGGGACCCTGTCTGGTACGTTCTTCAACCATCTGATTGGGAATTCGTCTGCTGGGTTTACAGATCTGATTTTGACTGGTGAAAGGATAGAAGCTGGTATCAAGTCGGGGAAGATACAGAAAGGTGCCTCCTCGAGTACTGAAAAGAAGCCCTTCAAGAAGGAATCTAGTGTTGTTTATGGGTCAAGGAAACAGAATAAACCGGAACGCCGCCAAGCTGTCAATGCGGTGGTAATCTCAAAGCCTGCTGCTGCTCCTCAGCAATATAACCAACCAAGGGGTGAGAGACCCAAAAGGCAGTACACTCGGCTCAGTATGACCCTGTCTCAGATATTGCCACAGCTACTGTCAACCAATCTGGTAACTGTCAAAGAGGCTCCGAAGGTGGTAAACACAACATCTCCAAAGTACAACCCCAACGCCCATTGCACTTATCACTCTGACAGCCCGGGGCATAACACAGATGATTGTTGGGCTCTGAGGAATAAGGTTCAAGACCTTATTGATGCTAAAGAGGTTGAGTTCGAGGCGCCCGAGAGGCCTAATGTGGTGACAGCTCCCATGCCCAACCATGGAGTAAATGCTATTGAAGACGACATGGAGGAATCTGAATTCGACAGTTGGATCTACCCAACGACCAACGGTGGACTAAGCAACTGGACTGCGAAAGACTTCATACCTATTACTTTTGTCACTCAGTAATGAACTCCTTTGTTTTGAATTTGTAACAAACAATAATTTGAAACTTTATGGCCCGGTGTCTTACCCGAGGCACCGTGGTTTCATTTGTGAGGGCTTATTATTTGTCATTTTCATATATCATGAATAAAAGCATTGGATGTTTTTTGCATTTCAAATCTTGCGCTCCTTGTCTTTCTTTATTAGATATTGCAAAATAGCTATATTTACACACACTCACCTATACAGGTTCCAATCCACTCTGGATCCCACTGGTAACGACTCTGCTACTGCCAGTTATGACTCCGAAAATCCGATCAACTTAGCCGAAGACGAAGGTGAAGATGATTGCGAAGTACCTGGTGAGCTTGCAAGACTGCTACTCCAGGAAGAGAGGGTCATTCAGCCACATGAAGAGCCAGTGGAAACGGTAAATCTGGGTACTGAGACAGACAGAAAGGAGGTCAAGATTGTTGCCAACCTGGAGCTTAGTGTGAAACGACGGTTGATTCAGATGCTGCATGATTATGTGGAAATCTTTGCCTGGTCTTACCAAGATATGCCCGGGTTGGATACCGACATTGTGGTTCATCACCTGCCTACCAAGGAAGAATGCCCTCCGGTAAAACAGAAGGTCCGTCGTATGCGTCCAGAGATGTCCGAGAAAATCAAAGCTGAGGTTATGAAACAATTTGACGCCGGTTTTCTAGCAGTGACTTCTTACCCTCAGTGGGTTGCCAACGTGGTTCCCATGCCGAAGAAAGATGGTAAGGTCAGAATGTGTGTTGACTACAGGGATTTGAACCGGGAGAGCCCTAAGGATGACTTCCCTTTGCCTCACATCGACGTTCTGGTTGACAACACTGCTCAGCACAAGGTATTCTCCTTCATGGACGGGTTCTCCGGTTATAATCAGATCAAGATGGCTCCTGAAGACATGGAGAAGACCACTTTTGTTACTCAGTGGGGCACCTTTTGCTACAAGGTCATGCCATTTGGGTTGAAAAATGCTGGGGCAACCTACCAACGTGCCATGGTTGCTTTGTTTCATGACATGATCCATCATGAGATCGAAGTATACGTTGATGATATGATTGCAAGGTCCCAAACTGAGGAGGAACACCTTGACCATCTGCAGAAACTGTTTGACCGTCTGAAGTTGTACAAGTTGAGGTTGAACCCGAACAAGTGCACCTTCGGGGTAAGATCTGGAAAATTGCTAGGCTTCGTCGTAAGTGACAAGGGTATTCAAGTGGACCCTGCCAAAGTGAAAGCCATACAAGAGATGCCAGTTCCCAAGACAGAGAAAGAAGTCAGAGGCTTTCTAGGACGGCTGAACTACATTGCCCGATTCATCTCACATCTAACTGCTACCTGTGAACCAATCTTCAAGCTACTGAAGAAAGATCAAGTAGTGCGTTGGAACGATGAATGTCAGGCCGCTTTCGAAAGAATCAAGGAGTATCTCCAAGAACCACCCATTCTTATGCCACCGGTTGAAGGGAGACCTCTAATCTTATACTTGACAGTACTTGACAACTCAATGGGGTGTGTGCTGGGGCAGCATGACGAGTCTAGCCGAAAAGAGCACGCTATTTATTACCTTAGCAAAAAGTTTACCGAATGTGAGACCCAATACTCACTGCTCGAGAAAACTTGCTGCGCTTTGGTATGGGCTGCTCGCCGGCTAAGGCAGTATATGTTGACTCACACTACTCTGTTGATTTCAAAAATGGATCCAATAAAGTACATCTTTGAAAAGCCTGCCTTGTCCGGAAGAATAGCAAGATGGCAGATGATCTTGACAAAATATGACATCCAGTACACGACTCAGAAAGCAATCAAGGGAAGTGTGCTGGCAGACCATTTGGCACATCAGGCAGTAGATGACTACCAGTCCATGAACTTTGAATTTCCAGACGATAACATCATGGTAGTGACTGATTGTGAAGTACCTGGACCGGATGAAGGACCTGAGGAAGGATCCCGATGGTCTATGCACTTTGACGGAGCCTTAAACGCTTTGGGTAACGGTATCGGCGCTGTGATCATATCCCCAAAAGGCACTCATACTCCACTTATTGCCCGACTATGTTTCAACTGCACCAACAACATGGCGGAGTATGAAGCATGTATTATGGGTCTTCAAGCTGCAATTGACCTAAGGATCAAGTTTTTGAGTGTCTTCGGAGATTCCGCTCTCGTGGTCAGCCAGATCAAAGGCGAGTGGGATACGAAACACCCAAATCTTATTCCTTACAAGGAGTATGTGCTGACATTGATCCCCCATTTCGAGGAGATAACCTTTGAACACTTCCCAAGAGAGGAGAATCAGTTGGCGGACGCGTTAGCTACGATGTCTTCCATGTTCAAAGTAAAATGGGACAACGAGGCTCTCCGGATCATTATTTGGAAACTGGACGAACCTGCACATTGCTGTGATCTTGAGGCCGAAGAGGTAACAGAAAAACCTTGGTATCATGAGGTAAAGAGGTACTTGGAAGCCCAAGAATACCCCGAGGGTGCATCCGTTAACGACAAGAAGTTTCTGAGAAGGTTCGCGGAAAAGTTCTTCCTCAGCAATGACATTCTCTACAAGCGAAACCATGACTCAACCTTAATGCGCTGTGTGGATAAGACTGAAGCAGAAAGGATCATGACAGAGCTGCATGAAGGTACCTTCGGAACTCACTCCAATGGACACACCATGGCAAAGAAAATCCTTCGGGCAGGATATTTCTGGTCCACAATGGAAGCTGACTGTTACCAACATTCTCGGACTTGTCACAAATGCCAGATCTATGCTGATAAGGTGCACATTCCTCCAGTTCCTCTGAACATCTTGACAACACCTTGGCCTTTTTCAATGTGGGGCATTGATATGATCGGCGAGATCAGACCGACGGCATCCAACGGGCATCGCTTCATCCTGGTAGTGATCGATTACTTTACAAAGTGGGTTGAAGCAGCTTCCTATGCTACCGTAACCAAGAACGTCGTGGCACGGTTCATTCGGCACAACCTGATCTGTCGATACGGCATCCCGGAAAGGATCATTACGGACAATGGTACCAATCTTAACAACAAGATGATCACTGAGCTCTGTGAGCAATTCAAGATACAACACCACAACTCTTCTCCTTACCGGCCGAAGATGAATGGGGCTGTCGAAGCGGCAAATAAGAATATCAAGAAGATTGTGCAGAAGATGACAGTGACTTACAAAGATTGGCACGAGATCTTACCGTTTTCTCTTTATGGGTACCGTACCTCAGCACGGACGTCAACAGGGGAAACACCCTTTTCCTTGGTCTATGGCATGGAGGCAGTCTTGCCTATTGAAGTCCAGATACCCTCTCTCTGGATAATGAAGGATGCAGGTTTGAGTGAAGATGACTGGATCCAGACTTGGCTTGATCAATTAAACCTGATAGACGAAAAGAGACTCACTGCTATTTGTCATGGTCAGACGTACCAAAAACGGATGATCAAAGCATTTAACAAGAAAGTCAGACGACAAGAGTATCAAGTCGGAGACCTGGTAATCAAGCGCATCATTCTTCCTCAAAGTGACCCCAGGGGCAAATGGACCCCTACGTACGAAGGGCCATTTGTGATTAAACATATCTTCTCAGGAGGAGCTATGATTCTAACCACCATGGATGGTGACGACCTTCCTCACCATGCCAATGCAGACATAGCAAAAAGATACTACGCATGAATTAAAGACTCGCTAGGTTGACACACCTAGGCAAAAATAAGGGCTTCCCGACGAACCAAAAGGGTTCGGGCAAAAATAAGGGATGAAATGAAAAAAAATCTGTACACCCGGCAAGTCGAAAACCTGAAAAGACGGCTTGGGCAAAAATGGGTATCCCGATGGACTGAAAACCCGAAAGGGCGGTCCAGGCAAAAATTAGGGATAAGCGTAATACTATGTCTCATTGGATCACCTTGCATCCAGAATTCGGTATCAACTATCAGGTTCAGACGGCATCGATCAGTCAGCTTCATCTTCAACTAAGCAGCAAAGTGATGAGACGCTCGAAGACATAAAGGCGATAGCACAGTTGGAACCCAGTGGGATTACCTCTTTCATATAGCTGTTTTGTTTTCCTTCACAAAATTGTATAAATTCTATGTTATTCGGCGGTGTTCTCTTACTAGGACGTCAGCCTCCTGTACACAAAAACGCCTATTTACAGGCAAATTCAAAATCAATACAAGCTCACTTTTCAGACAAATTGCCAATTGTTTTTCCTTTATCTGTTTTGTTTTGCAACGAACGTCCAATGTTCATTTTTGATATATGCATTTGACATTAATTGCTAATCATAAATAATTACATACGAAACAAAGGACTAATTACAGGTGACATCATAAACAGGGGCAATAATGAGTTGTCTAAGCAATCTAGTTGCTCTGTCCACCAAGGTACCAAGGTAAGTTCGGCTGAAGAATGTAACCAGGATATCTTCACTCCCCGCAAAGTAAGACAAGATTCAGCTATACTCTCCCCCGAGCAGAGTTGGTCTCCCATCAGCCCTAAAAAGGCACAGTATTCTCCAGCAAGTCAGCGACACTCTCCCCAAGCAGAGTTAGTCTACTGTCAGCCTTAAGGAAGTTAGATATCCCCAGAAGATCTCAATATTCCCCAGCGGAGTATACAGATATTCCTAAGCAAGCATCCCTGGAAGTCTTAATATAAGATTGTTCCCCGGCGGAATACCAGACACCCCAGCGGAGCCATTCCCCAGTGCAGTCCAAAAGTTTCCCCAGGAGAGTTAAATCATTCTCCCCAGTAGATTCTGGAAGCTTATCCCCCGCAAAGTGCAAAAGCATCTCCCCGGCTTTATTCAGAAGGTTATCCCCACCAGGTTCTAACTGGGTTATCCTCAGCTAATTGCAACGGAAAGATCGTCCTCAGCGAAGTTCTTCCTATCCCCAGCGGAGTTCATCCAATTCCCCAACAAAACTCATCAACAGAATCCCCAGCGGAGTTATCACCAAAATCTCAGCGAAGTATCTCTTCCCACAGAATAATTCCCCGCAGAGTAATCTCTCCAACAAGTTTATTCCCCAATGGAGTCATCTTCTCCTGCCGGTTTATTCTTGCAACCATCATCCCCAGCAGAAACGAAGAACTTTCCTCTTCAAACATCAGCCCAGGATTCAACAAGCTCCCGACATTCGTCAAGGATTTATCTTCCTAGACGAAAATACAATCATAAACATCACATTATCATACATCATGGCACATGCATATACACATCATAACACACAATCTCATTTATTTTGAGAACATCATGACATCATGCATCTCATACATCATGACATTGCATACAACTAATGTTTTGCCTTTTCAGGAAAAAGTAAAATTAAAAGATATTACCATCAACTTTTGAAGTTCCAGATTCGATACCTGTATCTAGCCAGGGCATATCTGTGAGTAATTGATTGTAGATTCGATACCTGTATCTAGCCAGGGCATATCTGCATGAAGAGTTTGAAGTTCCAGATTCGATACCTATATCTAGCCAGGGCATATCTGTGAGCGATTGATTGTAGATTCGATACCTGTATCCAGCCAGGGCATATCTGCATGAAGAGTTTAGAGATTCCATATCTGTATCTAGTCAGGGCATATCTGTAGACGACAAGTTCCAGATTCGATACTTGTATCTAGCCAGGGCATATCTGTGAGTGATTGATTGTAGATTCGATACCTGTATCTAGCCAGGGCATATCTGCATGAAGAGTTTGAAGTTCCAGATTCGATACTTGTATCTAGCCAGGGCATATCTGTGAGCGATTGATTGTAGATTCGATACCTGTATCCAGCCAGGGCATATCTGCATGAAGAGTTTAGAGATTCGATACCTGTATCCAGCCAGGGCATATTTGTAGACGACAAGTTCCAGATTCGATACTTGTATCTAGCCAGGGCATATCTGTGAGCGATTGATTGTAGATTCGATACCTGTATCCAGCCAGGGTATATCTGCATGAAGAGTTTAGAGATTCGATACCTGTATCCAGCCAGGGCATATCTGTAGACAACAAGTTCCAGATTCGATACATGTATCTAGCCAGGGCATATCTGTGAGTAATTGATTGTAGATTCGATACCTGTACCTAGCCAGGGCATATCTGCATGAAGAGTTTGAAGTTCCAGATTTGATACCTGGATCTAGCCAGGGCATATCTGTGAGCGATTGATTGTAGATTCGATACCTGTATCCAGCCAGGGCATATCTGCATGAAGAGTTTAGAGATTCGATACCTGTATCCATCCAGGGCATATCTGTAGACGACAAGTTCCAGATTCGATACCTGTATCTAGCCAGGGAATATCTGTGAGTAATTGATTGTAGATTCGATACCTGTATCTAGTCAGGGCATATCTGCATGAAGAGTTTGAAGTTCCAGATTCGATACCTGTATCTAGCCAGGGCATATCTGTGAGCGATTGATTGTAGATTCGATACCTGTATCCAGCCAGGACATATCTGCATGAATAGTTTAGAGATTCGATACCTGTATCCAGCCAGGGCATATCTGTAGACGACAAGTTCCAGATTCGATACCTGTATCTAGCCAGGGCATATCTGTGAGCGATTGATTATGGATTCAATACCTGTATCTAGCCAGGGCATATCTGCATGAAGAGTTTAGAGATTCGATACCTGTATCCAGCCAGGGCATATCTGTGGACGGCTAATTCCGGATTCGATACCTGTATCTAGCCAGGGCATATCTATGAGCAATTGATTGTAGATTCGATACCTGTATCTAGCCAGGGAATATCTGCATGAAGGGTTTGAAGATCAACCCCTGTAACAGGCCAGGAAATTATCTTTCTTTCTCAGGTACGCAAGTTCTCGCTAAGGAATCTCTTACGCGATCGACACCCCGGATGTCATCTTTAAGCCCATCTCCACAACTATCCATTACAATTCCAAATGGCATCCATAAGCCCATTCCCGACAAGGTTCTGTCACATCTCCAGATGGAATCTATAAGCCCATCCTCCTATCCATCATCTTTCCAAATGGAATCTGTAAGCCCATTCCCGACATCACACTGCTGATATTCTATTATGCGAGTGCAAATTTCTGGGCACTCTAGTGTTCAATCATCTTCCACCTTCGGATCACGAAAGGCACGCAAGCCAATCTACATCCTCAGGTCTAAGAAGATTTAACAGGGGCAACTGTTGTACCCCAAAATTTGCCCTCCCATATTCTTCAAGGTTTATCAAGAATCATCGTCAAATGGTTCAAGATTGATCAAGGGTTGCACAGTCAAACCACCTCCTAAGCCAGTCAAAATTAGGGTTTTGGTTCTTGCAAAGAATTTGAGGTTTTCAGTGGTCCAATCAAGTCCCATAGGCCTACATACATTTTCAAGCATCTACATGTCAAGTCTCAAGTCTCACAATGGCAACTTGCACAGTCAAAAGCCCTATTTGGTTCACAGTCAACTGCAGGGGTAAAATGGTCATTTTACAGTCAAAAGTCAAACAATTTGGTCAACATCTTATTTTGAGGCCACAATCATTATTTGATCAAGTCTTGATCATGATTCCTCAAGCATGGCTCAAAAATCATCAAGATGTCAAAAGTTACTATTTTTGGACAGTAGAAAAGTCAACTGTAACTTGACCAGGGCATAACTTTTTCATGGTCCATCAGAAAAATACCATCCAATGCTCATTTTGAAGGGGATGACATTTCCTACAACTAATCCTCACATTCCAAGTCCAAGAAATTCTCTCACAAAAAGTTATCAATTTCTACATTATAGGTCAATTTCAAAAGTCAACAAAAATGCATTTTAAGTCAAAGACCATAACTTGAGATTGGTAAATCCAAATGACATTGGACCAAAGGCATTGGTTAGAGGACTTCAAGAACTTTCCAAAATGTCCAAGAACATGTTCATAGGATCAAAATTGAGCAAGATATGCATTGGAGAAGTTGGGAAATTTTTGTGAATTTGCAAAAGTCAACTTTGCTCAAAACACATCATTTTTGCTAATGGGCCTCAAATTTCTTCTTGAAACTTTATCCAAGGCCTATGCACGACCCATCAAGCCTATTTGAGTTTATTTTCTTATTTTTATTAATTAATTGGATTTCTTATTAATATTAATTCATTTAATTGATTTAAAATATAGGAAATTCAAAGATATGGTTTTCAAATCTTTTTGTGAAGCAAACAAGCTCAAGACAAGCTGGAGATTTCGTGTGCCAATCAAAGAGACAAGAATATCCAAAATTGGCAAGTTTTCTCAATCAAAAAGATGCAAAAAGATGTGATTGGAAATCAAATATTGAAACATCAATGCAATGGATCTTTGGGCCAAGACTTAACCTAATTCCATTCTATTACATATGCACAAGTGAACCCTAATGCCATTCACGTGAAAAACTGCTGCAGAAACCATATGCAACATTGAAAAATATCAAAGAAACTTGAAAACTGAATTCTACTTTCCACGCCAATTCAAAGCCTTTTATTGTTTCCAATACATTGCTGGAGGTGTAAGGAACATATTGCAATCAAAACTAAGCCTTAAAGCTGTCAGAATCACCAAGAACTGTTTAAGGGTTTACGTTTTTTTTCTGGAATCGAGTTGTTTATTTCATGCATCATTAACACAATTTATTGTTTGTTTTGCATTGTTTGAGTCCATAGGAAGCTGATGATGCAGGTTAATTAGATTATGATGCACGGAATCAAGAATCACCATTGAAGAAATCTAGGGTTCCTAAGCTTGAAATTTGGGGATTCAGTAACCAGGAAAAATTAGGCTTCGTAAGACCTATGGTTGAATTCAGGAGATTCAGACGTATCTAACAGGACCCTCGCGAACAATTTATGTTAATCCTAGACGTAATCGCTATTATTCCTCGTTTTGCTTTGTGGGGGTTAAAAACCCCCGCTATCTCTTTGTCCTTTTTGCAGGAAAACGAAGAAGACGGTGAGCTGGCAATGTGCTAGTGGTTCATTCAAACACGAGCGCGCGTTTTTGTGTTTTCAGCATATGTATTAATTGTCTTATTATAATATTTGTTTCCCACTATACTAACAAAGGCATGCAGTTGGCTCAGTGGTTGTTGCGTTGTCCAAGGATCATTGGGACCTGGGTTCGATTCCCAGATCCACCCCATATTTGTTTCATATTTTTCTATACAGGATCATATGCAGGTTGCTCAAGGCATCCCACCACATGTCTCAATCATCCCAGGCGCCATGTGGCCACTATCACCAATCCAATGGTCAAAAGGTGATGAACACCATGCTCCTGGTCAACCCTGTGCATAGGCAAGCAAGAAGGTCAAACAGGCCTGTACGTTAATGGGCCAGAAATCTCCAAATTCACCTCTTAATGGGTCCAACACACCCCCCTGGTTTTTTTTCTTCTTTTTTCTTTCTTTTTATTTTCTTTTAATAATTATTATTACTATTATTTAATTAATTCATAAATTATTTTCCATAATAAAATCAGAAACTTAAAATATTGTTTATTTTTATTATTTATTATTTTCACTATTAATAATTATTTTTGTAAATAAACTCTAATAAATTAATTTAGTTAAATTAGGTTAACTTTAATCTCTTTTTCACAATAAATAAAATTAGCTTAGAATTAGGGTTTTGATAATTTTAACTTCTTTTATTTTATTTTCATTAAAACATAAAAAATACAAAAATACTTTTTTTTTGTAATTAGTTATTAGGTTTAATATTTAATTTAATTGCAAAAAGGGACCAAACTCCTTTCTTTCTCAAAAAAAGGGTCAAAACCCTAAGGACGTTCCGATTTAATTCTTTCGCGCGCATATTGATTTTTAATTCATTATTTTTGATTATATTTGATGTAACTGTTTCCGAGGATGTAATAGTTAATTAGGCTTTTATCGCTTTCTTTTATTTTCTCGCATTTATTTTCCAAACGGGTTATGTTTTTGGCGATGTATATACCCGCGCCTTATAATAGCGTAGATTTACCTTTCCACACTTTATTTCCCGCAAACTATTAAACTGTTAATTATGCATGACAAGACTTGTATGACAAATTAAAAACAACTCGTAGATCACCATGATACATGTACAAGATAATTTAACATGAACCTGACACACATGCACATGCCACTCCTAGGGTACGCCTCACTTGGTTGCCTCGAGGTGGTCGTCAAGTATAGGGTGTTTTAGAGGTCGCCCTCCTGTCTGAAGATCCAGTTGCCTCGAAACGGTTGCCTCGGATAAAAAAGGATCTAGGATATTAGGGTTACCGCTAAAGTGTCCTACTATTGCTTTGGTGACCACACATGTCCCTAATAATCGAATTGACCCAAATAACTCCAACGACGGTGCTACCTGCTTCTCAATAGTGGGATAGTACTGTCTAAAGGACTCTTACACAGCTTAATTCCTTAGAGTAGGTAGATTCCTCCTGGGTACTTGCTCTTTCAAAAAACAAAACATCTTTTCGCACTTACACTTTCAAAAAGTTTTCAAACAAATACTTCATACACTCTTGAGGACTGATACAAGAGTTACCTAGAAGTTTTTCAAACTAAACTTTTTCAAAACCCACAAACACTTGAAAAGCAAACAATTTTTGAAAACATAGTGAGCAAGTACCTAAGAGCCCATGGATAACCATGGATAGAAAGGGTGCTAACACCTTTCCTTTCTATAAATCTACCTCCTGAACCGAGAGACATCTCGAAAAAGGAATTTTGCTGTGCTTTTGTCCTTTCCATGTTGGAGAACATAAAAGACGGTGGCGACTCTTGCTTACGGCGACATTTCGCGAACCAGCATTTCAAAACAGTCAGTTCTATTTCCACCGATCACAGCAGCCTAGGAGGTTACATATCTGCATGCATGTAACACGATTGGACATTAAGGGAGGTGCCATTGGACTTAGAGAAAGAGTACAAAAATGAAAGGTGTCGCCATCCCAATTGGCGAATAAGAGGTGTCATTGGTTACAGAGTAGGCACAGGTTACGTGACAACCTTTGGGATGCCATGCATGTAACACTATTGGCAGCCTTGGGGGTTACATCCTTACTTAATTGAAATTCAGTATGACCTTTTTAGTCTTACATTTATCATAACACTGATTCACTTAATCTGTCAAACCATCCAACCTTCAAACATTCATACAATCAAACCTTCAAACAATCAAACATACAAACCTTTGAATAACTCATAAACTTCAAACATTCCAACCTTCAAACCTTACAACCTTCAAACCTTCATACAATCAATAAACTTCAAACATACAAACCTTCGAATAACTCATAAACTTCAAACATTCCAACCTTCAAACCTTCAAACAACCCTACGCAATGGCCTTTGCACCACAATATGTCGTCAAAGCACATTTCAACGGTGAGACATACATTTGTCCGACCTCTGGGTTTTTGTTTAGAGATACAAACAACATCTGATTTCTTTTAAACGGGAAAGCCAATTTCTCGTACTTCAAAAAAAGATTGAAGGCCAAACTTGGACGAGGCCCGGTGACACAAATATTTTATCAGAATCCAGTTTTTTTTGGAAATAACCAAAATAATCTTTTATAAGGTTGAAGTTCAAGATGACGAGGATCTCCAGAATATGTTTTCCAGCCATGTGTATTCTGGGTACGACTCTATTGAGTTGTACATTATGCTGCAAGAGCCTCAGGTGACACAAGTGGTTGGTCCTTTGGAGAATGAACAAGCTGAGGTAGATGCAGTTGATGAAGAAGAAGAAGATGACGATTTAGAGTTTGATGAAATGGTGAATAATGATTCCGACGATGATGGCATACCTAGTATTCCTGCAAACGAGATCTACACACCACCTCCGCACATGACAAACTTCAACATGGGCGGAGATGAACCGTCTACTGATTTATTTTTCAATCCGTATATGCAGTCGGATGAAAATTTAAAAGAGAAGGACAAGTTTCGTAACAGAGAGGAATGCATCAGAGCCATAAAAAAATTCCACATGCTCAACTCGGTTGATTTTAAGGTGGACCGTGTCAACCCAGAAAGGTACAAGATCAAGTGTGTCCACCCTGACCGTATGTGCAAGCTGATTGCATCATATAGATTAAGAGTTAATTGCTGGGTCATAGGTTCCATGACTACCCACACTTGTGTAAGTTCTACCCAATCACAGGACCACCGAAAACTTAATTACGATCTCATCTGTCAAGAAATCCTACCACTGGTCAGCAATGACCCATCTTTGAAGGTGAAAACAATCATCTCCCACATCACCATGGTTTTTAACTATACTTCGTCTTACCGTAAGGCGTAGTTAGCAAATACTAAGGCGATTGAAAAGGTGTACGGAAACTGGGAGGAGTCATACCAAGAACTTCCTCGCTACCTTAATGCACTCAAGATGTATTCTCCGGGTACTGTTTACATTCTGGAAACAGTGCCAGCATATGCCCAAGATGGTAGTCAACTAAACGGCAACGAAATATTCAGTCGAGTGTTTTGGGCATTTCAACCTTGCATCACAGGGTTTACATCATGCAAACCAATTATACAAATTGATGGGACTTGGTTGTATGGGAAGTACAAAGGCACGCTACTGACGGCAGTTGCACAAGATAGCAAGAACAACATTTTCCCCATTGCCTTTGCCCTTGTCGAGGGGGAGACCGGTGGTGCTTGGAGCTTTTTTCTGAAAAACCTGCGGACACACGTGGCTCCTCAACCAGATCTCTATTTGATCTCATACAGACATGCCTCCATTGAAAGTGCCTACAATAATCCTACAAACGGTTGGCATGACCCTCCTTCTACGCATGTCTATTGCGTTAGGCATATCGTCCAGAATTTCACGAGGGAGATCAAGGACAAAACACTAAGGAAAGAGGTTATGAATGCGGGATATGCATTGACACAACCCACATTCAAATATTACCGCAATGAGATCCATTTGTTAAATCCGGAAGCCGGTAGGTGGATCGACAATATTCCGGTGGAAAAATGGACTAGGTCATACGACAATGGCCAAAGATGGGGGCACATGACAACGAATCTTATTGAATCTATGAATGGGGTATTCAAAGGCATACGAAACCTCCCGATCACTGCTTTGGTAAAATCTATGTATTTTAGGATGGCTGCGTTATTTGCCAAAAGAGGTAAAATGTGGAATACGGTGTTGCAATCTGGACAACTATGGAGTGAAAGCTGCATGAAATACATTAAGGCAGAAAGTGCTAAAGCCAACACTCATATGGTTATACGGTTTGACCGACACAGCCACAAGTTCATTGTGAAAGAGACAATTAACCATAACGAAGGCCTGCCAAGACAAGAATATAGGGTCATGCTACCTTCTCGTTGGTGCGATTGTGGCAGGTTTCAAGCATTTCGTATGCCTTGCTCTCATTTCATTGTCGCTTGTGCTTATACCCATCAAGACGCGCTACAACTTCTGTCACACATTTACAAATCTGAAACGTTGCTCAACGTTTACAACAACAACTTTCCTTTGGTAGCAAAACCAGATTATTGGCATGCATACGACGGTGAAATAGTGTGGCACAATGACCAAATGCGAAGGAACAAGAAGGGTCATCCCAAAAGTAAGCGCATCACAATAGAAATGGACGATCTTGACAAACTGGAAAGAAAGTGTGGTTTATGCCGTCAGGTCAGACACAATCGCAAAAATTGTCTGAATCGGGTGTCTGCCTCAACCACATAAAAATTGTAATACATAAAATCTTTCCTTAATTATGTTGTAAACATTAGGGTTTTCCGTTAACAGATTTTGCTACAATAAATATTGCGCGTACAAGATAAATACACGGTATTCCATCTACAAAATTACAACTGTTAACACAATTTCATCTGACCCATGCATCATCAACATTACATCGCTGTCTGTTTTGACTTCCTCCAACCATACATTAGGTCTTCCTGTCGCATGTGAGGTTGTTGTTCGTCTTCGCTGGATCCTTCGAATTTTTCCCCCTCCGTAATGTCTCCATCTAGCCATCGCATCAACTCCCGCTTCAGACGCTCCATGGAGTGAATGTGCCAGAATTTCATTTTCATCGCAGGTTTCGTGGCGGAGAAGATAACGTAACCATCTCTGCTAAAAATAATGGACGATGTCATGACGCAAATAGAAGAGTAAAAAATAACAAAACAGTGCGAGAAAGTGTGAGAAACGACGGAGAAACAGACAAATTATTTATAAAACAACATTTTTCCCTAGTTTTGCCCTAGGAGCCAAGTGAGATGGCGCCTCCTCTCACTTTTAAAGTGCATGCGCCATCTCACTTGGCTAAAAGTGAGAGGAGGCTCCAAGTGAGATGGCGCCTAGGGAAAAACTAGGGGTGGAGGCGCCAAGTGAGATGGCTCCTCCTTTGGGGAGTCATCTGAAACATGGTTATTTGCGTAATTTTTTCCGAAATATTTGCGAAATATTATTTTAATACTTGGTTATTGTAAAAAAAAATTAGAAAATTGACCTCTTTTTATTAATTAAAATTAATTAGGTTTTAGGATTTTTTTAATTAACCCTTTTTTTAAAACTAACTTTTTTTTTAATTCAAACAAATTAGGATTAGGTTTTTGTTTTAGTTAGTAACTGAATTTTTGGCTTTTTTACATTTATTAATAAATTAAGTTAATTAACTTTTTTTAATTAAAATTAGTTAGAATTAGGTTGTTTAATTAACTTAAAATTATTTTCTACAAAAAAACACCAAAAACATTAACTTAGAATTTTAGGTTTTAATTGTTCCTTAATTTATTTTTATTTATTCTTTTACATTTTAATTTCTAGGAAAATTATATAGGTCGCATTATCAATGTAATAGCGTAGATTTATCTTTTCTCGAATTTTTTTCTAATTATGTAATTGTTTCCGGGATGTAATAGTATTAGGATTTCTTTTCCGCACTCTTCACTATTATGTATCTGCAAAAGCCTTGTAATAGCTAGGACTTTAAACTTTCTTGCTTTTAATTCCGCAAACTATAAACTGCTTAGATGTATGCTAATAGGATTGTATGGAAAGACAAATTGAAAATTAAAACAGTAGATCACCTTAATTGTGAAAAGATTAAATAACTGAAATCAAACACATGCACATGCTCACTCTTCGGGTATGCCTCACTTGGTTGCCTCGGAAAATAATGGTCATGTCCCTCGAACGTAGTGATATCTTAGCAAAAGACCCTCAATCTAAAAGTCATCATAAAGATCATAGTCCCTTAACGTCCCTCGAGTTGCCTACAAGAAATGATCTTGTCCCTCGATGTTGCCTACGAATATATGATGACAGTCCCTTCGAAATGCTAAAGTATCCTTACATGTTGCCTTCAATGACCATTACGTCCCTTTCGATAGTCCCTCAAACTCCAACGACGGTGCTACCTATTTTTCAATAGTAGGATAGTGTTGTCTAAAGGAAACAAGAACAGAAACGGTCTTTTTTCCGAGTAGGTAGATGCTAGTAGGTACTTGCTCAAATCAAACTTTTTTACACCATACACTTTCAAACAAACTTTTTCAAACTAAACTTTTCAAAACACTTCGTAACACTCTTGAGGACAGAAACAAGGGTTAAAACGAAGTAAAACAAAACTTTTCAAAACAAACACACACCAGCAATTTTAAAAGATGAGCAAGTACCTAATAGCCCATGGAAAACCATGGATAGAAAGGGTGCTAACACCTTCCTTTCCTATAATCTATCCCCAATACTCAAAATCTCAAAAAAAGATTTTTTTCTGTACTTTTTTCCTTTTCCTTGTTGGATAAAATAAAAGTCGGTGGCGACTCTTGCTTACCGCGACATTTTGCGAATAAAAAACGCAAAATGAAAACCAGCATTCAAACAGTCGGTTCTGCGACCGTATCACACATTCAAACATTTCTTAACAAAAAATATTAGAAATAGGTTTAATTTCATTTGATATTAATTTCTTAATTAAATTTAGATTTAAGATAATTTTAAGTATCTTCTTAATAAACACAAAAACAACCAAAAAGGGATTTTTATGTTTTACTTAGCAATTTCTTAGGATCTTTAGACGTTCGTCTCTATTTCGCGCGCATTAGCTTGTTCTCGCATTTTTCATAATAATGTATCTGCTGATAGTATATAATAGATTAAACTAGGTCTTTATCGCTTTTATTTATTTTCTTTCCCCATTTGGATATGTAAATACCCCCTCCCCGAAGCACTGTAATAGCGTAGATATAAATTCCTACACTTTAAATTTCTGTAAAAATATTAACTGCTAGTAATTAAGCTTGTATGGCAAGATTGAAATCAAACGTTAGTGAACCTAATAACAAAGATAAATGAACTGAATTGAATCGTTGCACATATACACCTCTCGGGTACCCCACTTTGGTTGCCTTTGGAAAAACAATCATGTCCCTCGAAACAGGGACGCTTTAGCAAAGACCCGTAAAACAAAAGATCATAGTCCCGCGATGACCCTACAGTTGCCTCTCGGTAAAAGATCTATTCCCTAAACAAAATTGCTAAAGCGTCTCCACATGTTGCATTTATGACTGTACATCCCTTCGAATGTCCCTCAAAACATCCAACGATAGGGCTACCTACTCACTAATAATAGGATAGTACCGTCTAAAGGATAGGAGGAAAAGAATAACCTTTTCGAGTATAAGTAGATAGTTCTTAGATGCTATGCTCCAAACAAACTTTTATACTTACACTTTTCAAAAAAAACTTTCAAAAACATTTTCTTTGTCAACACTCTTGAGGACTAATACAAGAGTTATCACAAAGCAAATTGCCACACTAAGGCATTTCAAAACATTTTTCAAAACATACAAAGCACAAAGGTACTTTTAAAATGAGCTAAGCATCTAATAGCCCGTAGAAAACTACGAATGGAAAGGGTGCTAACACCTCCCCTTTCCATAATCTACCCCCTTACTCAGAAAACATCTCGAAGGGTCTTTTTCTGTTCTTTTCACCCTTTCCTTAATTTGGATAAAAGAAAAGTCGGTGGCGACTCTTGCTTACCGCAACATTTGCAAACACAATCACAAAACCAGTACAACAGTCGGTTCTGCCACCGTATCACAGAACTGGCGACTCTGCTGGGGAATTATAAAAAGTGGGGTTACCTTAGACTTAGTTCATTTTAAAACTGTTTTGATTGCTTTCTTTGTATGCTTTATCCTTGGAGGGTTTTTTTGGGTTGTTACTATAGATCCTACACCCGAATCTGGGGCACCTTTTAGGTAAGTAGCAATAGATAGTGGGAGTTGTGAGAGGTATACCAATACGGTTGAAACGATAGCTACGTTGATGTGACACTTTGGTTGGTACTGGTAGCCCTTGAGTAGTCAAGGAGAATACGGGGCCGCTGCATGGTGTCATGAAGCATCAATTGACATTAGAACCTTTAATTGAACGACTTGGCCCTTAGGAAGTAGTGAGATAGCCTTCTTTGGTGTAGTCCTAAGTCGGTTGATACTCGATACTACACTCATTGAGATTTGACTCCCGAGTTTTGTTTGGTGACAAGTCAGTTGTCGATCGGAATGAAACTTGTAGGAAAAATCAGTGATATTGAGATTCCCTAGAACCCGGTTACTAATGATAGGACAGGTTGAGCCCACTAAACTTTCAAGAGGGTACTTACCTATGGAACTCATGCAAGCCTGAACCTAAGGCTATTTGTGTGAATTGCTTGCTTTCATTATCTAACAAATTTGAACTCATTGCAGGGCATTGTTGGTACTCCTTGTCGGTTTTGTTTATATCCATTATCCAATAACCTGGATTTCTGGCAGGAGTTACTTGCTTATGCCACCTTACATTTTTGTTTAATTCATATAATACATAATATAACTTCATACCATAGCATCTCCTTAACCACTTCAAGGGTCTCAAAGGTCTGTGATGCAGGTTATGATAAACCAGACATCTAGCAAGGGGCAAGGGGATTTATTTTCCTCTAGCCAATGCCATCAAAAGTACCATAACACAATAACTTGAGTCAGGGGATATGACCCACTCGATATGGTGAGCTTGATTCTCGTAAAAGGACATTCAACAATACAAAGTTCTTCCGTCAAAGCTGCAGTCAAAATTCAACTACTGACATTTTCTTGTGTTTTCCCCGCGAGGTCCTTGACAACATTTACACATCATGCATGTCATTACATAATAGGTCTTCCAGTACGGGTTTCACATGTTCTCGATGTTTATTTCAGCAAGAGAAATGGCTCTCAAACAGAACAACAGAGATCTCCAAACTCAAGAGTCCCAGTTCATGGAAATGTTCCTTAACCTATCCAAGGGGCAAGAAGAGTTGAAAGCACTCCTCAACGGGAATCTGACCAAGAAACATCCTGACAACAACAAGGATGACCAGTTGGAACAACTGCAAGCTGAAATGGAACGGACAAAAATCCAGATGAGTAATCAAAGGGCTCTTATCCAAAGTTTAGTTCCGGAACAAGAAGAGTTGAGGTTTCTCATCAGCAAGCTTCATCAAGACGGATGCAACCGTATGAAGTAAATAGTCGAGACTGAGGATCATGTTATTAATCATCCGCTGATGAGACAAGAAGTTGGCTGGGTGGTGAGTAGACCTTTCCAAATTGCTGCTACGTCACGAACCCAATCACAACCTCACCAACAACGATAGGGTAATCAGCGTAAGCGGAATATATCCAAAAGGCAATTTACCAAGATCAACATGTCCTTGACTCAAGCATTACATCATGTATTGGAAGCCAAGCTGGTTGTATTAAGGGAGCCTCCTCAAAAACCTAATACTTATTCTCCTCACTACAAGCATAATGAAAGATGTGTGTATCACTCCAACAGTCGAGGGCACGACACTGACCACTGTTAGGCATTGAAGAACAAGATTCAAGACCTGATCGATGAAGGAGTGCTGGAGTTCACACAAGATGGTCAGACTGAATTCTTCTGCCATCCCTCAAAGGCACACTATTGGAAGTGACAAGTTCAGACAGAGAGGCTTTCTTATTCATTAGAATTTTCAAATTATATTTTCTTTTGATTGTTCAAACACTTATTTATATCAAACTTTGTTATTCCATTAATGTATTGCATATGTTTGTCTTGAATTAATTCTTTCGTTTTCACTATTTTGAAGTTATGCTTTTACTTCCTTTTTGTGATATTCAATTCTCGTTAAAAGTTGTAAGCCTTTAGAGGGAGGATGACGAAAATAATACCATAATCTCTACAGCATGCTTTGGAACAGACCTTGCTAACGATGTACATGTGTTGTTTCAAATCCTAAACATTGGAGTTATAAAGAAGATAATCCCTAGTCAACCCCTTTGAGCCTAAGAAGTAAGAGTTTTCTTTTTCACACAAATTGAAACCTTTAATCATAACCTGAGGCAGGGTAGTTTCTCAGTTAATTCAATGGTGCACTCAATCGCAAGCTTTCCCCACATACACGACAAGTAGTTTCAGAGGTATCATTTCAAAACAAAAGATGATGATGGTTCCACATAATCATTAAAACAGGAAGTCATTATCTCTCAAAAGAAAAGCCCGCTAAGTCAAAATCTATGAAGGAGACTTAAGAAAAAAACGGGGGCATCCCGCTGACTGTAATCACAAGTTCAGGTAAAAGGTAGGGATAATAAAATCAAAAAAAGATGTCACTACAAATCCTCAACAAAAAGAAAATATTACAAAAAATGACTGCCTCCTCAAAATAAACTTTCAGTATCTGAACCATCACCGGAATATCAGGGCAAAGATTCCAGACTCAATTGGGATTTAAACGCACAATTAACTGAGTATAGGGCTAAAGAACAACACAAATAACAGGTTGGGTACACATAAATTACGAGCCTTTATCCTTTGTTTATTAAACCGTGAACTAGGCCATGCTACAACCCTTAAAAGTCCTAGCTGAAGCATCGGTTAGCTCGAAAGCATACTGTGATATGGTGGGAGAACTGACTTGGTTGTTTTGTGTTTGATCGCAAATGTTAAGGTTAGCAAGAGTCACCACCGACATTTTTTTATCCAAAAGGAAAGATAAAAAGCACAGGAAAGACCTTTGAGATATTTTCTTGAGTTCGGGGGGTAGATTATGAAAAGGGAATGTATTAACACCCTTTTCATCCATGGTTTTCCATGGGCTCTTAGTTGCTTGCTAGATCACTTCCTTTTGTCTGAATGTGCTTGTGGTATGGGTTTTGAAAGTATTTTGAAAACGTCTTTGTAATGGTTCTCGTCTCTATAAGAACGCGTACAAAGTGTTTTTTTGGAAAAATGTTTCAAAATGAGAGTGTGGGTGTATAAAAAAATGTTTTTGTTGTGAGCAACCGAGCAACTAGGAGAAAATCTACCTACTCAAAAGGTCTTAGATGTTCTTTTCCTCCTCCTTTAGATGTTGCTATCTTACCATTGATTTGGTAAGAAGCCCTATCGTTGGATGTGGAGGGACGGGCATTAGGATGTTTGTATAGTCATAGAAGGCAACCTATGGATGTTTTAGCAATGTCATTTAGGGATTAGATTGTTACCAAAGGCAACATTGAGGGTCATCGAGGGACTACGATCTTTTATCGAGGGTCTTTGCTAAAACGCCCACGTTCGAGGGACATGATTATTTTTCCGATAGGCAACAAGTGAGATTACCCTAAGGGGTGCTAGTGTGCAAGTGTGTTTGGTTTACATGCATTTTGTCTTGATTAGGGTTATCTATTTGTTGATTTCATATCTTGCCATACACACCCTAATTACTAGCATTACATTTGAAAGGCGATAAATTGCGGAAATATAAAGTCCTACGCTATTACAATATTTAGGGATGGGGGTATAAATTTACAAATGGGGATTGCAAGAAATTAAAGTTCTAATTATCTATTACAACCATATTGAAATAGTATACAAGGAATGTAAAATGGACTTGTTTTGTTTTTGTTAAGAAAATATTTTGATCTTTTTATTCTTAAAGAAATAAAATAAAACATATGAATATGAAATATTTTTAGTGTTTTAATGAATTAAGGAAAAGAAATAAATTAATTAATAAAAGAAAATATTTTTATGTTTTTTTTATATTAATAAAAAAAAGGTTATTAATATTGAAAATGATAAAAAAGGAAATAATGAGAGATAGAATTAACATGCTGCTGAAAGCAGCACAAAGGGGATCAGAAGTTTTGAGACCGGGCGCGCTGTGGTCCAGAAAGAAGCATCAGAAGTTTTGGATTGATACACTCTGAGGTCCTGCAAGAAATGTTAGAGGAAGGATACATAAGTCTTGGGTTGTTATGTGCTGAACTTCTGAGTGTTAGAGCAGTGAGAAAGTCTCAGAAGTTTTGTGTATTAAAACAGTGTAGAGAACTCAGAAGTTCAGTATGTGCTAAGATAGTGAGTGAATATCAGAAGTCCAGTGTGTGTTAACAGCGAGTGAACATCAGAAGTTTAGTGTGTGTTAACAGCGAGTGAACATCAGAAGTTCAATGTGTTTAAATAGTGAGAAAATCATAGAAGTTATGTGTGTTAAAACAGTGAGGAGAACTCAGAAGTTCTGTGGTGTGCAAAAACCGTGAGTGAACATCACAATTTTCCTTTCTCTCTCTTGACAATTCTCTCTCTCCAAAAGCCAACCCCTTGAAAGTGTGATGGAGCAACTTATTTATAGGTGAATTTGTTGTGATTTTGGAAGGAAAAACAAATGGCATTTGAACACTTTTTGGCATCCTGTTCCATTGCTTTTTGATCACAGTTTTCGTATGCTAGTTTGATGTAATTATGGAATGCAGGCATGGGCTGAATTAGCTGTTGGTTATATGATTGTACTGTAGTAGTGTAGCAGGTTGTATAAACGAGGTTTTTGGGGTTTGGTGATGTTCTGATCGAAGCGTTGAATATGGCCTTCATATGCTAGGGCGCTACCTTGTTCTTGAAGCTGGATCCCGGATTGCTGTTGAAGAGTAGGTGAGTCTTCAAACTTTGCTTAGAATATTTCCACCAAGGATTCCTGTTTTTTTGTTTGAGGAGAGCTCCGCTGGGGAATGTTGAAAACTCTGTGGAGAGTATTGATTCTTGCTTTGGGGAAAAAGAGTTCAGAAGTCTCAGTTGTTCGTTGCTCTACTGGGGAGTCAAAGTTGAACTGATATTTGGTCGGGTCCAGGCTTCACAGTAACTTGCTGGGGATTATAGAGTAGTCTATTGGGGAAGAGGAGATATGGTATTTTGATTTGTAATAGTCGGAGAGGTAAACTCAAACTGGGGAATCCTGCCATTTGGTTGGGGAAATAAACCCTATTGCTGATCTGTTGGAGAGGCGGCGACTTCACTGGCAGAAATCCTCGAGGATTCTTGAGGTCGACTCAGTTGGGGAGAAGTTTTCAGAGATTGAAACCCTGGCTGGGGGTCATCCTATGAAAAGGAGATTGTGGGGGATTCGTTATTGCCTCTAGTAGTAGGTGATTGTGGCACTTCCAAGAACTAATAGACTGTACGTAACCCTTTGTCAGGATTTGCATTCAACGCCCCAAGTGATTTAGATGGAGACCTGCCCCTGGTTATTAAGCATTTCTTTTGGAATTTTGACTTGACTTCCCCAGGTGTGCTGGATAGTGACATGTCATGCCCCTTGTTTGTAGGGGATTTGTCGTTGGAAGTGCCTTCCCACTTGAGGTGATTTTGTTCACTGAGAGAGCTTTCGTTCATCGGATATTCGTTGTGTGAATTTATCCGCTATCAAACAAATAGCCATATGCAAACAGAGATATTCAAATAATGCAAAGTTTATGCTTGTCTTGAAGTTTTGAAAATGCGTTTTAGCAAGTAAAGAGTTTTGGAAGAATATGAAATGAAATTGAGAATTTAGAATAAAGTCTTACAGGAGTCAGGATACCTTTTGCAACAGTATGCTTTCGAACTAACCCATGCTTCAATTAGGACTTTTGAAGGGTTGTAACGTTGCTTAGTTCACAGTTTAAGAAACAAAGGATAAGGCTCAAAATGTATTTGTACCCGCCCGTTCTTCATGATGTTCTTCAATCCTAAACTCAGTTAATTGCGCGTTTGAACTCCAATTGAGTCTGGAGTGACATTCTGGTGATGGTTCAGACAAGTTTAGTTTATCGGAAGGCAGTCATTTTTTTGCAACATTTTTCATGTTGTTGAGGATTTATAGTGACCTCTTTCTTTTGATTTGTTATCCCTGATTTTTACCTGATTGTTCTTGTTTTGAGATTACGATCAGCGGGATGCCCCAGTTTTTCTTAAGTCTCCTTTGTAGGTTTTAACTTAGTGGGCTTTTCTTTTTGAGAGATAATAACTGCCTATGTGATATGGAACCATCACCGTATTTTTATTCCAGAGGAATGTTTTTGATGCCATTCGTTGTATTACGAGTGGAAGTTTGCGACTAAACGTGCGTTTGAATTAACTAAGAGACTAACCTGCCCCATGTTTTGATTAAAGGTTTCAATTTGTGTGTAAAAAAGAAAAATTCTACTTCTTTGGCTCGAAGGGGTTGATTAGGGATTATCTTCCTTATAACTCCAGTGTTTAGGATTTGAAAGAAACGCCTGCACATCATCAGTAAGGTCTGTCCAAAAGCATATTGTATGAGATTATGGCATTGTTTTCCTCATCCTCCCTCTAAAGGCTTGCAACTTTTAAAACAAAAGTTGAACATCATAAAGGGAGTAAAAAGCATAGTTTAAATATATTGAAAATGAATGGATTGATTCAAGATAAACATATTTAATGCACTAATGTGAGTAACCAAAGTCTAACATAAAGATAAGTGTTTGAATAAACTAAGGAATTACAACCGAAACTTCAAAATGAACAAAACACTCTCAATGATTCGTCATAGGAGCAGTGATCACGTTTGGAGTCACCAGAGGGTCAAACTCGATCTCCTTGGCGTCAATCAAATTCTGAATTTTGTACTTCAGCGCCCAACAATCATTAGTATCATGCCCGGGACTGCCGGAAAGATAAGCATATGTTACATTAGGATTGTAGTTAGGATAAGAAGTTTTGGGGTTTGGATGAGGTCCTATCAACGTAATCATATTCATCCTCAATAAGTGTTGTAGCGCTTAAGACAGCGGCATGTTGATGTTGGTAAGTTGTCTTTTGGGCTCGTCTGGGCTTCGTTAATTTCCCCTTTGTTGTTGCCGGTGCGATGCAGAACCAGAGATCAGGACTGCCCCCACGTGTTGGCCATGACGACTCATTTGACCATACACAGCATTGGACTCTTTCTTCCCATTTTATGGCTTTTCCTGAGCATCGGAGGATGTAGCTCCTTGGATCTTTCCGCTTTTGATGCCAACTTAAACCCTTTCGCCAGTCAGTATTAGCTCGGTGAACCCGACCGAGGAGCTTCTGATTAGGTGCTTGAAGAGAGGTCCTGTCAAGGTTCCCATAAAGATGTCAATCAGCTCCCTGTTAGTTAAAGGGGGCTGCACCCTACCAGCTAGATCTCTCCACTTTTGGGCGTGTCCTTTGAAGCTCTCGTTGGAACCCATGGTCATGTTCTGCAATTGCACACAAGTTGGTTCAAGATCAGCGTTGTACTGGTACTGCTTATAGAAAGCAGCAGCTAGATCCTCCCAGGTGTGGATGCGAGCACTCTCCAATTGATAGAACCATTCAAGTTGAGTCCCAACTAAACTCTCTTGGAAGAAATGGATCCAAAGCTTTAGATCAGTTGTGTATGGTTGAATCTTGCAGACATAAGACTTTAAGTGCATCTTAGGGCAAGAGACTCCATCGTATAGGGAAAAGGTAGGGATTTTGAACTTTGGAGAGATGACCACTCCAGAAACCAAACCCATGTCTCCTAAATCCAAGCCAGGTATATATTGAATCTCTATAGCATTGAGGAGATCCTCCAACTGTTTGTACTTGTCATCTCTATAGCATTGAAAGTATTTTGAAAACGTCTTTGCAATGGTTCTCGTATCTATAAGAACGCGTCCAAAGTGTTTGTTTGGAAAATGTTTCAAAATGAGAGCGTGGGTGTATAAAAAAATGTTTTTGTTGTGAGAAAGCGAGCAACTAGGAGTAAATCTACCTACTAAAAAGGTCTTAGATGTTCTTTTCCTCATCCTTTAGATGTTGTTATCTTACCACTGATTTGGTAAGAAGCCATATCGGTGGATGTGGTGGGACGGGCGTTAGGATGTTTGTATAGTCATAGAAGGCAACCTATGGACGTTTTAGCAATGTCATTTAGGGACTAGATCGTTTACCGAAGGCAACATCGAGGGTCATCGAGGGACTACGATCTTTTATCGAGGGTTTTTGCTAAAACTCCCACGTTTGAGGGACTTGACTATTTTTCCGATAGGAAACAAGTTAGATTACCCTAAGGGGTGCTAGTGTGCAAGTGTATTTGGTTTACATGCATTTTGTCTTGATTAGGATTATCTATTTGTTGATTTCATATCTTGCCATACACACTCTAATTACTAGCATTATATTTGAAAGGCGATAAATTGCGGAAATATAAAGTCCTACGCTATTACAATATTTAGGGATGGGGGAATAAATTTACAAATGGGGATTGCAAGAAATTAAAGTTCTAATTGTCTATTACAACCATATTGAAATAGTATACAAGGAATGTAAAATGGACTTGTTTTGTTTTTGTTAAGAAAATAAATAAATTTAAGAAAATATTTTGATCTTTTTATTCTTAAAGAAATAAAATAAAACATATGAAATATTTTTGGTGTTTTAATGAATTAAGGAAAAGAAATAAATTAATTAATAAAAGAAAATATTTTTATGTTTTTTTGTATTAATAAAAAAAGGGTATTAATATTGAAAATGATAAAATAGGGAATAATGAGAGATGGAATTAACATGCTGCTGAAAGCAGCACAAAGGGGATCAGAAGTTCTGAGACCGGGCGCGCTGTGGTCTAGAAAGAAGCATCAGAAGTTCTGGATTGATACACTTTGAGGTCCTGCAAGAAATGTTAGAGGAAAGATACAAAAGTCCTAGGTTGCTAAGTGCTGAACTTCTGAGTGTTAGAGCAGTGAGAAAGTCTCAGAAGTTTTGTGTATTAAAACAATGTAGAGAACTCAGAAGTTCAGTATGTGCTAAGACAGTGAGTGAATATCAGAAATTCAGTGTGTGTTAACAGCGAGTGAACATCATAAGTTCAGTGTGTGTTAACAGCGAGTGAACATCAAAAGTTCAGTGTGTTTAAATAGTGAGAAAATCATAGACATTCTGTGTGTTAAAACAGTAAGGAGAACTCAGAAGTTCCGTGTTGTGCAAAAACCGTGAGTGAAAATCAGAAGTTTAATATGCCACATTTTAACTCTTTTCTCATATTAATCAGCACATCAGCAATTTATTCAGTTCTTAACAAACAGCAAATCAGAAGGATAAAAGTACAACAGTTTATAGAAGTTTTAATCCTAATCCTGAGCCTAGCCTTAATCAAGAAGTTTTGATCCACAGTTTTTCTACTTATGCAATGATATGGACAACATCAATACTATGATATTTACATATTTAATGATGTTCTGAATGAAAAGATGAAAAGTCAGGGAGACTTACCTTGAACCTGGAGCGTGTGCTTGGAACTTGAACTGCTGCCTTCAGATGTTCTGGAGTTAGCAAGAGAAACGGAAGAGAAAATGCCAAGTTCTTTGACTCAAAGGGAAGAACAAAGGTTTTGGTTTTCTGTTTTGGAATTCTAGATTTTTACGAAGGTTTCACAATTTTCTTTTCTCTCTTTTGACAATTCTCTCTCTCCAAAAGCCAGCCCCTTGAAAGTGTGATGGAGCAACTTATTTATAGGTGAATTTGTTGTGATTTTGGGGGGAAAGACAAATGGGATTTGAACACTTTTTGGAATCCTGTTCCATTGCTTTTTTATCATAGTTTTCGTATGCTAGTTTGATGCAATTATGGGATGCAAGCATGGTCTGAATTAGCTGTTGGTTATAGGACTGCACTGTAGCAGTGCAACAGGTTGTATAAACGAGGTTTTTGGGGTTTGGTGATGTTCTGACCGAAGCGTTGAATATGGCCTTCATATGCTATGGCGCTACCTTGTTCTTGAAGAAAGTATGGTGGTTAGCAGCTTTTAGCCGTGCCTAAGCTGGATTTGTAAGCATGAATTAAGGAAAAGTACCCTCAGAGGCAAAAGCAAAGCAGGGGCCTAGAATAACCTTGTACAAAAGTTTGCCTTTCAAGTACAACAATGATATTTCTATCCCACACGTGGGGAAATCCTTTGGATAAAAACTCAAAAGTGGTTGTGAGCATTAATTGATGATGAGATTTATCAAACCAGAAATCCTGAGCTATGAGATTGTGCATCATAGCCTAAGTCTGGGTCAGAAGTTCAGCATCAGCATAACTTAGAACCAATATCCAACTTCTGATCCTTGAATCCCTTTGCTTCAGCATGTTCTGAGAGAGTTCTCAGACTTTCCCAAAAGCTTGTAACACAGTTTGTAAATCCTCTTTGAATTGCTCTTGCAACTTTTGATTGAGCCTACGTGCAAACTAGCCCAGAAGTTGTAGGCAACTTCTGACTTGAAAATGCTCATAATTTTCTAAATGCCTAAGCTTCAGAGACGTGCCTTCGAGGATGTATAACTTGAAATCCCATCATTTATACAAAGAAGTTTTGTTCTGCAATGTTTTAGATCTCATTGAAAACTATAACTTTTGTGTTAGAAATTCTTCCAGAATCAGCTTGTATCATGGTGATAATTTGATAAGAAGTTCTGAGCTTGTCATATTTCTTAAACACTTAGAAAAATTCTAAGTATTTTAGAATTCTGACTTTTCTAAAGTAATTCTGACTTTTGAATATCTTGATGAAACAAATCTCACATTCCAACATGTCTTGATGAAATATGATTCTTGAAGCTTGATTTTGATCCAAAAGTCAAAGTTTGACTTTTCAGTATACAAATGACCATTTTGCCCTTGTGAATGATTTTCTTAGAAAATTGATATTTCAAAGCTTGAAATTGGATGGAAGCCAACCTGAGGGTCCAGGGTGATCCTTTGAGAAATGAGAGGGCAAATTTTAGGGTACAACACATACTGTTACAAAAAGGTATCCTGACTCCAGTAAGGTTTGCTATAAATCCTGAGTTGATATCACATTCTTGCAAATTTTGTTTTACTAAAAAATGAATTTTAAAACTTCAAGACAGATATAAGATTTGCATTCTTAAAATACCATTGTTTGTATATAACTATTTGTTCAACAAAAGAGAAATTGGCACGACGGATATTCGATGAATAGAAATCCTTTCAATACACATAATCACCTCAGATGGAAAGACATTCTAGTGACAGGCCTTTCATAATCAAGGGGTATAACATGGTGTCCAGCTAATCTGAGGCAGTCAAGTCAGGATTCGGGGAACCTCTCAAAAATGCCAAATAGCCAGGGGCAGATCTCCATTTGAATCACTTGGGGCATTGGACATGAATCCCAGCAACGAATCATGTACGATCAAACAAACATCTTCTGGCAATGTGGCAACACTTACTACTAAGGACAGTGACAATTCTCCATACCCGATGAACATGGACATAGTCGGAAAATACTACGCATGAACAAAGACCCGCTAGGTTGGCTGGCCTAGGAAAAAATAAGGGCATCCCAGCGAACCAAAAGGGTTCGGGGAAAAATTAGGGATATACATATGAAAAAAACTGTACACTCGGCAAGTCAAAAACCTGAAAAGGCAGCTTGGGTAAAAAAAGGGTATCCGGATGGACTGAAAATCTGAAAGGACAGTCCAGGCAAAAGTTAGGGATTAAAGCGTACGACTACGTCCTGTCATCTTGTCACTTGTCTATCAGTAGAAGGTTTATTATCCTGATCTACATTCACCAAGGACTCCAAGAGTTGGGATAATAGTCAAACCATCTATAAAATCCCAGCAGATACCTTCTCCAACAGGTACAGAGGTAAGGACATTCTACTACAAGGTCACTGCCATGTTCTTAGCATGCAGCCTATTGATGTCAGGTGTTCTCATACCCTCGGCAGAGCAAGAATCTCCAATTACTGCTCCAACATCTAAGGATTCCCCAGTGAAGTCGCCAAGCTTCTCAGGATTCCCCAACATATTTCTTCTCAAAACAACAAATTAGGAATCCCCAGCGGAAACATTCTAAATAAAGCAAACTCTCCTCTAGAAACGGTGTAGATACGATCTAGAGATGGATGTCATTCTGATACTTATTCCATATTCTCCTCTAGAAACGGTGCAAATACGATCCAGAGACGGATGTCATTCTGATACTTATTCCAGATTCTCCTCTAGAAACGGTGCAGATACGATCCAGAGATGAATGTCATTCTGATACTTATTCCAGATTTCTCATCTAGAAACGGCTCAGGTACGATCCAAATACAAATGTCATCCTGACACTTACTCCATATTCTCATCTAGAAACGGTTCAGGTACGATCCAAATACGGATGTCATCCTGACACTTACTCCAGATTCTCATCTAGAAACGGTTCAGGTACGATCCAAAGATGAATGTCATCCTGACACTTATTCCAGATTCTCATCTAAAAATGGTCCGGGTACAATCCAGAGACGGATGTCATCCTGATACTTATTCTAGACTATCTTCTAGCAACAATTTAGGTACGATCTAGAGACGAATGTTATCCTTATACTTATTCAGATCATCTTCTAGAAACGGTTCAGGTACAATCCAGAGACGGATGTCATCCTGATACTTATTTGAGACTATCTTCTAGCAACAGTTTAGTTCATGGAGTTTACCTTCCCCAATAGAGTTTATTTCTCTAACAACGGAAGTTTATCTCCCAGCGTTTTAACTTTAACATATTTGAAGACCTACATTCTTCACCCTTAGCAACAATCAGGGATTTATTTTCTCTGGTTCAACAATACTGCAATAGAACAAATGATACGTTCATACATTGCATTCATGCATCATTCTACAAACGTCATAGCATATGCAACACAAATGCATATATCATAATCTCATTTATTTTAAGAGCATCGTGCAATTCATACATCATGACATCGCATGAAACTGACTTTACCTTTACAGGTTGAGTTTGCAGAAAGATAAACACTATCAACTTACACAACAGGTCAAAGATTAATGCCCGAAACCAGACGGGAAAACTATCTACATGACCAAGTGGTATGAACTCCCGAAGCAAGACGGGTTTACCAAAAAATACAGCAGGCCACAGATTAAGGCCCGAAACCAGATGGGGAAACTATCTATATGACCAACAAAACAAGTCCCAGATTAATACCTGTAACAAGTCAGGACAATTATCTATGGATGACCGACTCTAGATTAATACATGTAACAAGCCGGGAGAACTATCTACATGAGGAGATTGAAGATTAACACCTGTAACAAGCCAGGAAAACCATCTTTCTTTCTCGGGTCAGAGATTAATACCTGTAACAAGCTAGGAAAACTATCTTTCTTTATAAGGTTAGATATTAATACCTGAAACCAGACAAGACAACTATCTCAATGACCAACAAAAACAAGTTCCAGATTAATACTTGTAACAAGCCAGGACAACTGTTTGTGGACGACCGACTGTAGGTTAATACCTGTAACAAGCCAGGAAAACTATCTACATGAGGAGATTGAAGATTAACACCCGAAACCAGACGGGAAAACTATCTTTCTTTCTCGGGTCAAAGATTAATACCTGAAACCAGCCAGGACAACTATCTCAACAACTGACAATTTGTAAGTTCCAGATTAATACCTGAAACCAGACAGGACAACTATATGTGAACAATTGATTTATAGATTAACACCTGAAACCAGATAGGAAAACTATCTATATGACCAGACAAAGCAATCTCACATAGGCTCCTTCTCATATATCTCCAGATGCAGACTAACACGAACTCATCCTGAAACATCCCTACACAGGCTCCTTCTAATATACTTCTAGATAACAATTAATTTCATTCTCCCTAACAAGTTACTGTGAAGCCTGAATCTCAACCAGAAAACAAAAAATTTTCATCTCTCCAGAGATAACTCCTCAGTAGAGCCTTGGACAACTAAAGTTCCTAGATTATATTCCCCATAGTGTTTTCCTAAAACAAGAGAACAATAGAAACCCACATTCCCCAGTGGACTGGAGTCCTCCTCAGACAGCATGAACAGGAATTCCCCATAAAGAGATCTCTTATGAAGTCAGTATCTACTTTGGATGGCATCTTTAAGCCTATCTCTGACAACTCTCCGTCATCTTCTCCAAATGACATTTGTAAGCCCATTTCCGCTGTCATCAACCACCGGTGTTATTCCATGCAAGTGCAAATTTCTGGGCACTCTAGTATTCAATCCTCTTCCACCTTTAGATCACGAAAGTTAGACAAGCCAATCTAAATCCCCAGGTTTAAGAAGATTGAACAGGGGAAGCTGTTGTACCCTAAAATTTGTCCTCTCATGTTTTCCAAGGTTTTCTCTTACATGGGTGGTTACAAACACTTGCCTAAAGAAAATAATTTTTTTTGAAGATAAACAAGGTGTCTTCAATTGGCTTTGAGACAGGGTGTTTTTGATTGGCGCCTGAGCAGTTTGTTATTCGATTGGCATCAGGACAAGGAGCTTCGATTAGGCACTGGGCCTCCTTCGATCAAGATAAGTTCACAAATTCTTCGATTGGGCACTGGGCTTCCTTTGATCAAGATAAATTCATAAAGTCTTAGATTGGGCGTTGGGCTTCCTTCGATCAAGTTAAGATCACAAGGCTTCGACTGTGCAAGGCAAGAACCCCCTACAAGTTTGTTTCGATTCACAAGGGCAAAGGCTTCCCTTGTGCTTGCTTTCAATGCACAAGGCCAAGACCCTTTCAACTGGCCTTCGATTCACAGATTAATGACCTCCTCATGCTAACATCCACAAGGCATTGGCTTCCTTTGTGCTAGCTTCGACTGGGCAATAGTTCCCTTCGAAACTGCTTGCGTCAACTCTATCTCTGAACCTTTCAGCATATGTGTTGTACCCCAAAATTTTCCCTCTCATTTTTCTCAGGTTTACTCCCCATCCAATCCCAAGCTTTGGATTACAAATTTTTCATGAAGATCACTCACAAGGGGAAAACAATCATCTGCGTTGAAAAGCCAAACCTTGAATTTTTGATGAAAATCAAAACCAAAAAAAAAAATCTTCTTTCAGCAAAACATGCTTGAAATGAGAAGTGTATTTCAGCTAAGGTTCAAAAAAACAAATTTATAAGTAATTAAATTTTATAAGTATTTAAGAAAAAATGGTATTCCAGAACTTCTGACCCAACCTCCATGCAGAAACGGTCAGAATTTTCAAACTTGGCTCAGCACATAACATTCAATCAGAAGGTGGCTCTTCAGCAGCTACACCAACTCAATTAGGGGGATGTAAACATGGTTCAACACGTAACCTTTAAACAGAACATGGCTCTTTCAGAAATTATGCATGTTCAACCAGAATTTGTTAGAAAAATGCAAAGGAGGCAACAAGGCCTGAAACTCCTTCAGAACGTGCTGGGATCAAAAGGTAATGGGACCAGCAGATTGGGTACAATATTGAAGCAGAATCTCTAAGTCCAGAGTTTTCAGAGGCAGATCAAAAGAACATGCTGGAAAACCTAGAAAACCCTCAGAATTTGCTGGGACAGCAAGAGGCCAAGATCAGAGTTTGGTTTGCATTGTTTTTTGGTAAAGCAGAATTGCTGGCTCAGGATATAGGTAATGATGCAAATCTCACACTAGGATCTCTTAAGTCTTGACCAATCTAATCACCATTTAATGCCCATTAATGCTCACAACTACTTTTGAACATTTGTCCAAAGGGCCTTTCCACGTGCAGCATAACAACACCCTCGTGCAAGGTTAAGCTTGGATCTATGTGCCACTTTTCGCCTATGGGTGTCACTTTCCCTTAATCTCCGCCTACTGTTTCAGTCTAGGCTAAAAAACTGTCCATTATCACAAATTTCCATAAACTTCCTTCAAGAACAAGTTAACACCTACTGCATGGTATTGGCGCCTTTTAACGTTTAAAAAAATCCACAAATATTTGCCTATAAATAGAGCACCATTGTCCACTGAAAAGCCCCGGTCCAAAATCTAGAAAGATTTCTAGAAGAGGAACAGAAAACTCTAGAAAGAAAGTATTGTGAAATTCTGCCAAAAATTTCTAGTGCTTCATAACTTTGAACCTCCTGCCTCCAAACTTTATTTGTACCCAATTTGCTTCTTAGCCAGAAAACGCCCATACAATTTCTGACCATATATATATATACTCTCCATCCACCCATTCAAAAAAGAACCTATCCATATCACCATCAGAGCTAAAGCTAGCTCCAATTCACAGATTTTCTTCCAACAGCAAGGTAAGCACCTGCTGACTCTCACCACGCTGCTAAGCATCATAATATTTGCATGCTCAATAAACACAATGTAGATATCATGCTGTTGTTGTACATGTTTTGAGGTTTTTCACGCCTCTGT
This sequence comes from Vicia faba, assembly GCA_948472305.1. Lineage (NCBI taxonomy): Eukaryota > Viridiplantae > Streptophyta > Magnoliopsida > Fabales > Fabaceae > Vicia > Vicia faba. The sequence continues at coordinate 751,498,548 of OX451739.1, forward strand.
ATGCTTAAGTAGGAAGTGAATCAGTGTAGAACTTGCCTGTGACCTTTTTGGTTCTGTCTTCTGAAACACTATGACACTTGCTAAGACTGTCCTAGGCATGCCTTCTGTTTTGTGGAAAAATAATCAAACTGCAGATATTCTAACTAGCACAGGGGGAAACCAAACTCTGACTTTGACGCCAGCACTTCTGAGGCCTGTTTTGCTAGCAATAATATCAGAACTTCTGAAAATTATTGTGTTTCCAGCAGGTTCAGAACTTCTGACTTCTGCACTAACAGATTTTTGTTTTGAAGCGCATGGGAGTAAGAACTTCTGACCTCCCCACTAATAGGTTTCTGTTTTGCAGCGCACCAGAGTCAGAAGTTCTGACTCATACATTTTCACTAACAGGTTGATATCCTGCAGCAGGCCTGGGTCAGAACTTCTGACTTCCTCTCAGCAGCGCGCTAGCCCCCTATCTCTTTCTCTTTTTCTTCCCCTTGTTATTTTCTTTTTTTGTTTATTTTTCTCGTTGAACCATCCCCATGTACAAGTGTGTATCCCCCACCCCCTAAATATTGTAATAGCGTAGGATTTTACATTTCCGCATTTTTATTGCTTTCAAATGTAAATGCTAGTAATTAGGATATGTATGGCAAGATAAAATCAATGAAATAGAAAATCCTACTTCAAGATAAAATCATGCATGAAATAAAACACACTTGCACACAAACACCCTTAAGGTATCTCCACTCGGTTACCTTACAAAATGGCCATGGTATGCGTGCGAAGTATCTTGGCAAAACAATACAAACAAAAGATCATAGTCCCTCAATGACGCTATCAAAAGGTTTCCTAAACAAATGATCTTGGTCCCTAAAAACTTGCTAAGATACTTGGCACCATTGCTATCATGGTCATACGATGACCCACGCCCGTCCCGTTTAACATCCAAAGATAGGATTGTTTACCAATTGCAATGGTAACAACAATGTCAAAGGAATAAAAATTGTATAGGAAAGACTTTTGAGTAGGTAGATTGCTTCTAGTTACTTGATCAAATTGCAAACAATCCTTGCTATTTTCAAAAACAAACACACACACATTTTCAAAACATTTCCAAAATACTTTCAAAACCACACAAAGCACCATTTCAAACAATTGCAAAAGAAAAGCAAGTGATCTAAACAAGTAACTAAGAGCCCATGGAAAACCATGGATGAAAAGGGTGCTAATACCTTCCCTTTTCATAATCTACCCCCCGAACTCAAAAGAACATCTCAAAGGTGTTTCCTGTGCTTTTTTACCTTTCCTTTTGGATAAAATAAAAGTCGGTGGCGACTCTTGCTAAACCGAAACATTTTGCAAACACAAACGCAAACCTCAAGTCAGTTCTCCCACCGTATCACAAAACTGGCGACTCTGCTGGGGAATAATATAAAAGTGGGGTTACCTTAGGGTTTTAGATCACCTTTACATGCTTATCTTGCTTGATTTGTTTGCTTTACACTTTGGTTCTATTGTTTGGGTTTGAATCCTCTACCCGGATTTGGGAAACATTCATAGGTAAATAGCAATACATTATGGAAACTGTGCGTGGTATACCGACACGGTCTAAGCAATAGCTATGTTAGTGTGACATATTTGTGGGTACCGGTAGCCTTTGAGTCAATCAAAGAGAATACGGGGCCGTTGAGTGATGTCATGAAGCACTAATGAACTTTTAGAACCTTTACTTGACCAACTTGGCCTTTTAGGATGTAGTAAGATGACCGGCTTTGGTGCAGTCCGAAGTTGGTAGATACTCGATACTACACTCATTGAGGGTTGTTTCCTTGGAATATTTCGGTCACCGGTAAGAGGCTGAATTGAAACAATGAATAAGGAAACAATCCAGTGATATTGAGCTCCTTAGAACCCGGTTACTATTTCTAGGACAGGTTGAGCCAACTAAACTTCAAGAGGGTACTTACCTATGAAACCCCATGCAAGCCTAAACTAGGAACTTGTGTGATTTGCTTGTACATGTATAATTGTGCATAACATCATGGACATCATGAAGCATCATATGCATCCACTAACCATTTCAAGGATTTTTGGAAGTTCATCTTTGTTCCTGTTTTGTAGGTTATGGATTCACTTCGCAGGAAAACTATCCAAGTCAACCTTGTAAGAATTCCTCCACAACTCAAGGAGCTTGCTTCCAGGATTCCTGAGAATTCTCCATTCACCGAGAGGCATGGTTGTCTTCTCAACTTAGTCACTTCCAACACAGAGGAAGACATGATGAAAGTTCTCTTCCAATTCTTTGACCCTTTGCATCACTGCTTCACATTCCCTGACTACCAGCTGGTGCCTACTTTGGAGGAATTTTCTCAACTCTTGAGGATTCCTATTCTCAATCAACTACCTTTCAATGGTACGGAAAGATATCCAAAGCCTGAAGATGTTGCTCAAGCCCTGTACTTGCAACCATCAGATATCACAGGTCATTGGGAAACTAGAAGTCGTGTCAAAGATTTCTTAGCAAAATTCCTGTTTGAGAAATCCCAAAGCTACTGGAATTCCTTGGACTTACAAGATTTTGAGGAGATTGTAGCTTTTCTCATCTATGGGATGGTCTTGTTCCCAAACCCTGACCAGCTTATAGATGTAAGTGTTGTCAAGATTTTCATGTCTCGGAGTTTGGTACCTAAATTGCTTGGGGATATCCTTCACTCTTTTCACACTCGAACAATGAGGAAAAGAGGTGTTCTCATGTGTTGCACTCCTCTTCTGGTCAGATGGTTTATTTCTCATCTTCCCCAATCAGTCTTGAAGAATGAGCAAGGTTTGAGGTGGTCACAATGATTGATGACTCTTACACATTCAGATATTCATTGGCGTTCTCGAACCAAAGAGAATGTTATCATCGTCGACCATTGTGGGGAATTCCCTAATGTCCCTCTACATGGAATTAGGGGAGGCATTACCTACAACCCCTGCTTGGCTCTAAGACAGTTTGGTTATGCCCGAAGGGATGATGCTGATTCAAGGCTTAGTTTTCGACTTTGACAATGACAATCAAGGACTCCGACAAAGGTTCATCCGAGCTTGGAGGATGCCTAACAAGGTAGACAGTAAGACCTTGGGACACAAGAATTCCATCCCCCTTGAGCCTTACCTCAAGTGGGTACGAACCCGCGCCCAAAGTCTTATGATGCCTTACCCCTCCATTCTCCCAGGGATTATAGAGCCAGTTAAGGAAGGAGAGGTTCCATACACCCTCCTACATTCTGACATGCCAACATCATTCGAAGATTTGCAAAGGAGTTGGATACAGCTCAAGGGAGAACGCGATACTTTTGAATCCCAATTCTATGCAAGCGAGAAGAATGTTTTGGAACTTACTCGGTTACTTTACGAAGAGCAGACTCTCAACACCTACATTGCACCAAAAAGGATGCGCAACGTCTTTTTATCTTAGAATTTTGTACTATTTTGCCCTAGGGGCATTAATGTAAACAAGTTCTATTTTTATAACGTTTGTTCCTTTTTGTTTGACACAAGTTTGAATTTTCAAATCCTTGAAAACATTGCATGAATACATATCATTCATCATGAGCATAAACAGGTCTTTGCAATAGGTCTCCTTATCTCCCTACTATTTATTTCAGTAGAGATGGCTCTAGAACAGACTATCAAGGACATCCAGGCTCAAAACACCCAACGTCGAGAGATGTTCTTGAACCTATCCAAGGGGCAAGAAGACGTGAAGGCTCTCCTCACAAGAAGCATGGTCATGGGGCATCTGGAGGTCACCAAGGATGATCAGTTGGAAAAACTACAAATTTAAATGGCAACAATGAAAGTCCAGATGACGGGACAACTGGTGGGCAAGATGGCTCTTATCCAAAACCTGGCTCAAGGACAAGAAGAGCTAAGGGTCCTTATCAACAAGCTTCATCGGGATGGATGTAATCAAATGGGGCAAACATCTAGAATTGGGGATCAAGTCATCATTCGGTCCCCCATGAGACAAGAAACCGGTTTGAGGGAGAGAGGACCTTCCCAATTTGCTTCCAAGTCACAAACCCAGCAGTCACCTCGTCAACAAGGACAGGGTAAACAAAATAAACAGGTCCCAGCCGTTAGGCAGTTCACCAAACTCGACATACCTATATCACAGGTCTTACAACACCTGCTGAACTTGAATTTGGTCACATTAAGGGATCCTCCTCGGAATCCCAATACATCTGCTCCTAGCTATCATCCCAATGCATTATGTGCATACCACTCCAATAATCATGGGCATGATACGAATGACTGTTGGGCTTTGAAAAATAAGATCAAAGACTTGATTAACAGAGGAGTGTTGGAGTTCACACAAGGTGGCCAGACTGAATTTTTCTGTCATCCTTCAGAGGCTCACCACCTAAAGTGACAAGTTCAGACAAAGATATTTCTTTTTATTTGAATTTTCAAGTTGTAATTTCTATTTTGTTATTTAAACAATTATCTCTTAATGTCAAACTTTGTTTCATTAATGCATTGTGTATGTTTGTCTTGAATTATTTCATTTTCATTACATTTTAAATTGTGCTTTATATTCACTTTAGGACATTCAACTCTTGCTAAAAGTTACAAGCCTTTAGAGGGAGGATGATGAAAACAATGCCATAATCTCATACAATATGCTTTTGAACGGACCTTGCTGACGATGTACATGTGTTCTTTCAAATCCTAAACACTGGAGTTATAAGGAAGATAACCCCTAGTCAACCCCTTCGAGCCAAAGAAGTAGAAGTTTTCTGTTTTAACACAAATTGAAACCTTTAATCAAAACCTGGGGCAGGGTAGTCTCTCAGTTAATTCAAATGTGCGTTTAGCCGCAAACTCTCATTTCGTAATACAACGGATGACATCAAAAATGTTCCTCTGGAATTGAAAGACGGTGATGGTTCCCTATCACACAGGCAGTCATTATCTCTCAAAAAAAAGAAAAGTACACTAAGTCAAAACCTACGAAGGAGACTTAAGAAAACTAGTGTATCCCGCTGACTGTAATCTTAAAACAAGAACAGTCAAGCAAAAATTAGGGATAATAAATAAAAATAAAGAGGTCACTACAAATCCTCGACAACATGAAAAAAAATGTTGCAAAAATGACTGCCTTCCGACAAACCTAACTTGTTTGAACCATTACCAAAACTTCGTCTCAGACTCAATTGGAGTTCAAACGTACAATTAACTGAGCTTAGGACTGAAGAACATCACGAAGAATGGGTGGGTACAAATACATTTGAGCCTTTATCCTTTGTTTCTTAAACCGTGAACCAAGCCACGTTACAACCCTTTAAAAGTCCTAATTGAAGCATGGGTTAGTTCAAAAGCATACTGTTACAAAAGGTATCCTGACTCCTATAAGGCTTTGTTCTGAATCCTGAGATTAAATTTTCTTACAAAATTCCTTTATTTTCAGAAACGCATTCTTTATTTCAAGACAAGCATAAACTTTGCATTATTTAAATATCATTGTTTGCATACAGCTATTTGTTTGACAGCGGAGAAATTCACACAACGAATATCCAGTGAACAAAAGCTCTCTTAGTGAACAAAATCACTTCAAGTGGGATGACTTTCCCAATGACAAATCTCCTATCGACAAGGGGGTACGGCATGTCACAATCCAGCACACATGGGGCAAGTCTCCATCTCCGTCCCTTGGGGCACTGAACGTCAATCCCGACAAAGGTTTACATACAATCAAACATTTCCAAGCAGTGCCACAAGCACCTACTACTAGGGGCAATGACGAATCTCCCCAAAATCCTTCTCACAGGATGATTCCTCAGCCAGAGTTTAATCTCTGGAAACCTTTCCCCAGCGGAGACAACTTCAAGAATCTTCGATGACTTCCCCAACGAGTTCATCATCTCTCTAGCAGATCGACAACAAGGTTTATTTCCCCAACAAACTACAGATTCCTCAGTTTGAGTTTGCTTCTCCGACTACTGCAAATCAAAGGACCACAACTCCTCTTCCAAAGAAGACTACTCTACAATCCCCGGCAAGTTACTGTGAAACCTGGACCCGACCAGATATCAGTTCAATTTCGACTCCCCAATAGAGCAACGGACAACCGAGACTCTTTTTCCCAAGCAGGAATAAACTTTCTCACCACAGAGTTTTCAATATTCCCCAGTGGAGTTTCTCCTCAAACGACAAATAGGAATCCCTGGTGAAAACATTCTAAGCAAAGTTTGAAGACATGCATACCCTTCAACAGCAGTCCAGGATTTAACAAACTCCCCGACATTTGTCAAGGATTTATTTTCCCAGACAAAAATACATTCATGAACATTTCACATTTCATACCTCCTATTTAAATACATGATAAGGGCATACGACACAATCTCATTTATTTTGAGAATGTCGCGATGTTAGGAATTTCATACATCATGACATTGCATAGGACTAACTCTTTATCTTTTTAGGGAAAGACGAATCGATAAACATCGTTGACTACTTATATGACCTGGTAGTCCTCTCAAAAACTACGTCTATTGAAGGACTGTTTCAACAGATTCCTCAGAAAGATGCCCTCACAAGACCTTCTCTGGTTCAGTCAGATCGACACTAAGATCTCCCTGATTCTTATTCCAGTTGAAGACTTTCCAGGACTTTTGTCTGGTTCAGTTAAATCGATTCTATGGTTTTTCTGATTCTTATCCAGTCAAAGTTAATCCAAGACCTTCTCTGGTTCAGTCAGATCGACACTAAGATCTCCCTGATTCTTATTCCAGTTGAAGACTTTCCAGGACTTTTGTCTGGTTCAGTTAAATCGATTCTATGGTTTTTTTGATTCTTATCCAGTCAAAGTTAATCCAAGACCTTCTCTGGTTCAGTCAGATCGACACTAAGATCTCCCTGATTCTTATTCCAGTTGAAGACTTTCCAGGACTTTTGTCTGGTTCAGTTAAATCGATTCTAAGATTTTTCTGATTCTTATCCAGTCAAAGTTAATCCAAGACCTTCTCTGGTTCAATCAGATCGACACTAAGATCTCCCTGATTCTTATTCCAGTTGAAGATATTCCAGGACTTTTGTCCGGTTCAGTTAAATCGATTCTGATTTTTCTGATTCTTATCCAGTCAAAGTTAATTCAAGACCTTCTCTGGTTCATTCAGATCGACACTAAGATCTCCCTGATTCTTATTCCAGTTGAAGACTTTCCAGGACTTTTGTCTGGTTCAGTTAAATCGATTCTAATGTTTTTCTGATTCTTATCCAGTCAAAGTTAATCCAAGACCTTCTCTGGTTCAGTCAGATCGACACTAAGATCTCCCTGATTCTTATTCCAGGTGAAGACTTTCCAGGACTTTTGTCTGGTTCAGTTAAATCGATTCTAAGGTTTTTCTGATTCTTATCTAGTCAAAGTTAATCCAAGACCTTCTCTGGTTCAGTCATATCGACACTAAGATATCCCTGATTCTTATTCCAGTTGAAGATATTCCAGGACTTTTGTCTGGTTCAGTTAAATCGATTCTAAGGTTTTTCTGATTCTTATCCAGTCAAAGTTAATCCAACACCTTCTCTGGTTCAGTCAAATCGACATTAAGATCTCTCTGATTCTTATTCCAGTTGAAGACTTTCCAGGACTTTTGTCTGGTTTAGTTAAATCGATTCTAAGATTTTTTTGATTCTTATCTAGTCAAAGTTAATCCAAGACCTTCTCTGGTTCAGTCAGATCGACACTAAGATCTCCCTGATTCTTATTCTAGTTGAAGATATTCCAAGACTTTCTTACTGGTTCAGATAAATCTCTCAACGATTTATTTTGATTCGTTTTCTATAAAACATCAGTTCAGACTTTCTATCAACCATCATTCCTCCAAATGGCATCTATAAGCCCAATTACCATACATCTCCGAGTGCAAATTTCTGAGCACTCTAGTGTTCAATCATCTTTCACCTTCAAGTCACGAATGGCGGATCCGCCAATCTAACTCTTCAGGTTCAAGAAGTTTGAACAGGGGCAGCTGTTGTACCCCAAAATTTTCCCTCTCATTTTTCTCAGGTTTACTCCCCATCCAATCCCAAGCTTTGGATTACAAATTTTTCATGAAGATCACTCCCAAGGGGAAAACAATCATATGTGATGAAAATCCAAACCTTGACCTTTTGATGAAAATCAAAACAAAAAAAAAATCTTCTTTCAGCAAAACATGCTTGAAATGAGAAGTGTATTCCAGCTAAGGTTCAAAAAAACAAATTTCTAAGTACTTAAGATTTTCTAAGTATTTAAGAAAAAATGGTATTCCAGAACTTCTGAACCAACCTCCAAGCATAAACAGTCAGAATTTGCAAACTTGGCTCAACACATAACATTCAGTCAGAAGGTGGCTCTTCAGCAGCTACACCAACTCAGTTAGGGGGTTGTAAACATGGTTCAGCATGTAATCTTTAAACAGAACATGGCTCTTTCAGCAATTACACAAGTTCATCCAGAATTTGTTAGAAAAATGCAAAGGAGGCAACAAGGCCTGAAACTCCTTCAGAACATGCTGGGATCAAAAGGTAATGGGACTAGCATATTGGGTACAATACTGAAGCAGAATCTCTAAGTCCAGAGTTTTCAGAGGCAGATCAAAAGAACATGCTGGAAAACCCTCAGAATTTGCTGGGACAGCAAGAGGCCAAGATCAGAGTTTGGTTTGCATTGTTTTTTGGTAAAGCAGAATTGCTGGCTCTGGATATAGGTAATGATGAAAATCTCACACTAGGATCTCTTAAGTCTTGACCAATCTCATCACCATTTAATGCCCATTAATGCTCATAACTAATTTTGAACATTTGTCCAAATGGCCTTTCCACATGCAGCATAACAACACCCTCGTGCAAGGTTAAGCTTGGATTTATGTGCCACTTTTAGCCTATGGGTGTCACTTTCCCTTAATCTCCGCCTACTGTTCCAGTCTAGGCTGAAAAACTGTCCATTATCACAACTTTCCATAAACTTCCTTCAAGAACAAGTTAACACCTACTGCATGGTATTGGCGCCTTTTAACGTTTAAAAAAAATCCACAAAGCTTTGCCTATAAATAAAGCACCATTGTCCACTGAATATCCCCGGTCCAAAATCCAGAAAGATTGCTGGAAGAGGAACAGAAAACTCTAGCAAGAAAGTATTGTGAAATTCTGTCAAAAATTCCTAGTGCTTCATAACTTTGAACCTCCTGCCTCCAAACTTCATTTGTACCCAATTTGCTTCTTAGCCAGAAAACACCCATACAGTTTCTGACCATACATATATATACTCTCCATCCACCCATTCAAAAAAGAACCTGTCCAGAACACCATCAGAGCTAAAGCTAGCTCCAATTCACAGATTTTCTTCCAACAGCAAGGTAAGCACCTGCTGACTCTCACCACGCTGCTAAGCATCATAAGATTTGCATGCTCAATAAACACATGTGACATTATGCTGCGAGAGCCTCAGGTGACACAAGTGGTTGATCCTTTGGAGAATGAACAAGCTGAGGTAGATGCAGTTGATGAAGAAGAAGAAGATGACGATTTAGAGTTTGATGAAATGGTGAATGATGATTCCGACAATGATGGCATACCTAATATTCCTGCAAATGAGATCTACACACCACCTCCGCACATGACAAACTTCAACATGGGCGGAGATGAACCGTCTACTGATTTATTTTTCAATCCGTATATGCAGTCGGATGAAGATTTAAAAGAGAAGGACAAGTTTCGTAACAGAGAGGAATGCATCAGAGCCATAAAAAAATTCCACATGCTCAACTCGGTTGATTTTAAGGTGGACCGTATCAACCCAGAAAGGTACAAGATCAAGTGTGTCCACCCTGATTGTATGTTCAAGTTGATTGCATCATACAGATTAAGAGGTGATTGCTGGGTCATAGGTTCCATGACTACCCACACTTGTGTAAGTTCTACCCAATCACAGGACCGCCGAAAACTTAATTACGATCTCATCTGTCAAGAAATCCTACCACTGGTCAGCAACGACCCATCTTTGAAGGTGAAAACAATCATCTCCCACATCACCATGGTTTTTAACTATACTTCATCTTACCGTAAGGTGTGGTTAGAAAAGACTAAGGCGATTGAAAAGGTGTGCGGAAACTGGGAGGAGTCATACCAAGAACGTCCTCGCTACCTGAATGCACTCAAGACGTATTCTCCGGGCACTATTTACGTTCTGGAAATAGTGCCAGCATACGCCCAACATGGTAGTCAACTAAACGAAAACAAAATATTCATTCGAGTGTTTTGGGCATTTCAACCTTGCATCACAGGGTTTGCATCATGCAAACCAATTATACAAATTGATGGGACTTGGTTGTATGGGAAGTACAAAGGCACGCTACTGACGGCAGTTGCACAAGATGGCAACAACAACATTTTCCCCATTGCCTTTGCCCTTGTCGAGGGGGAGACCGGTGGTGCTTGGAGCTTTTTTCTGAAAAACCTGCGGACACACGTGGCTCCTCAACCAGATCTCTATTTGATCTCAGATAGACATGCCTCCATTGAAAGTGCCTACAATAATCCTGCAAACGGTTGGCATGACCCTCCTTCTACGCATGTCTATTGCGTTAGGCATATCGTCCAGAATTTCACGAGGGAAATCAAGGACAAAACACTAAGGAAAGCGGTTATGAATGCAGGATATGCATTGACACAACCCACATTCAAATATTACCGCAACGAGATCCGTTTGTCAAATCCGGAAGCCGGTAGGTCGATCGACAATATTCCGGTGGAAAAATGGACTAGGTCATACGACAATGGCCAAAGATGGGGGCACATGACAACGAATCTTATTGAATCGATGAATGGGGTATTGAAAGGCATACGAAACCTCCCGATCACTGCTTTGGTAAAATCTACGTATTTTAGGATGGCTGCGTTGTTTGCCAAAAGAGGTGAAATATGGAATGCGGTGTTGCAATCTGGACAACTATGGAGTGAAAGCTGCATGAAATACATTAAGGCAGAAAGTGCCAAAGCCAACACTCATATGGTTATACGGTTTGACCGACACAGCCACAACTTCATTGTGAAAGAGACAATCGACCACAACGAAGGCCTGCCAAGACAAGAATATAGGGTCATGCTACCTTCTCGTTGGTGCGATTGTGGCAGGTTTCAAGCATTTCGTATGCCTTTCTCTCATGTCATTGCCGCTTGTGCTTATACCCATCAAGACGCGCTGCAACTTCTGTCACACATTTACAAATCTGAAACGTTGCTCAACGTTTACAACAACAACTTTCCTTTGGTAGCAAAACCAGATTATTGGCCTGCATACGACGGCGAAATAGTGTGGAACAATGACCAAATGCGAAGGAACAAGAAGGGTCGTCCCAAAAGTAAGCGCATCACAATAGAAATGGACGATCTTGACAAGCTGGAAAGAAAGTGTGGTTTATGCCGTCAGGTCGGACACAATCGCAAAAATTGTCCGAATCGGGCGTCTGCCTTAACCACATAAAAATTGTAATACATAAAATCTTTCCTTAATTATGTTGTAAACATTAGGGTTTTCCGTTAACAGATTTTTCTATAATAAATATTGCGCGTACAAGATAAATACACGATATTCCGTCTAAAAAATTACAACTGTTAACACAATTTCATCTGACCCATGCATCATCAACATTACATCGCTGTCTGTTTTGACTTCCTCCAACCATACATTAGGTCTTCCTGTCGCATGTGAGGTTGTTGTTCGTCTTCGCTGGATCCTTCGAATTTTTTTCCCCTCCGCAATGTCTCCATCTAGCCATCGCATCAACTCCCGCTTCAGACGCTCCATGGAGTGAATGTGCCAAAATTTCATTTTCATCGCAGGTTTCATGGAGGAGAAGATAACGTAACCATCTCTGCTAAAAATCATGTGCGATGTCATGACGCAAATAGCAGAGTAAAAAATAATAAAATAGTGTGAGAAAGTGTGAGAAACGACGGAGAAACGGACAAATTATTTATAAAACAACATTTTGCCCTAGTTTTGCCCTAGGAGCCAAGTGAGATGGCGCCTCCTCTCACTTTTAAAGTGCATGCGCCATCTCACTTGGCTAAAAGTGAGAGGAGGCTCCAAGTGAGATGGCGCCTAGGGCAAAACTAGGGGTGGATGCGCCAAGTGAGATGGCTCCTCCTTTGGGGAGTCATCTGAAACATGGTTATTTGCGTAATTTTTTCCGAAACGAAGTTATTTGCGAAATATTATTTTAATACTTGGTTATTGTAAAAAAAAATTAAAAAATTGACCTCTTTTTATTAATTAAAATTAATTAGGTTTTAGGATTTTTTAATTAACCCTTTTTTTAAAACTAACTTTTTTTTTAATTCAAACAAATTAGGATTAGGTTTTTGTTTTAGTTAGTAACTGAATTTTTGGCTTTTTTACATTTATTAATAAATTAAGTTAATTAACTTTTTTTAATTAAAATTAGTTAGAATTAGGTTGTTTAATTAACTTAAAATTATTTTCTACAAAAAAACACCAAAAACATTAACTTAGAATTTTAGGTTTTAATTGTTCCTTAATTTATTTTTATTTATTCTTTTACATTTTAATTTCTAGGAAAATTATATAGGTCGCATTATCAATGTAATAGCGTAGATTTATCTTTTCTCGGATTTTTTTCTAATTATGTAATTGTTTCCGGGATGTAATAGTATTAGGATTTCTTTTCCGCACTCTTCACTATTATGTATCTGTAAAAGCCTTGTAATAGCTAGGACTTTAAACTTTCTTGTTTTTAATTCCGCAAACTATAAACTGCTTAGATGTATGCTAATAGGATTGTATGGAAAGACAAATTGAAAATTAAAACAGTAGATCACCTTAATTGTGAAAAGATTAAATAACTGAAATCAAACACATGCACATGCTCACTCTTCGGGTATGCCTCACTTGGTTGCCTCGGAAAATAATGGCCATGTCCCTCGAACGTAGTGATATCTTAGCAAAAGACCCTCAATCTAAAAGTCATCATAAAGATCATAGTCCCTTAACGTCCCTCAAGTTGCCTACAAGAAATGATCTTGTCCCTCGATGTTGCCTACGAATATATGATGACAGTCCCTTCGAAATGCTAAGGTATCCTTACATGTTGCCTTCAATGACCATTATGTCCCTTTCGATAGTCCCTCAAACTCCAACGACGGTGCTACGTATTTTTCAATAGTAGGATAGCGTTGTTTAAAGGAAACAAGAACAGAAACGGTCTTTTTTCCGAGTAGGTAGATGCTAGTAGGTACTTGCTCAAATCAAACTTTTTTACACCATACACTTTCAAACAAACTTTTTCAAACTAAACTTTTCAAAACACTTCGTAACACTCTTGAGGACAGAAACAAGGGTTAAAACGAAGTAAAACAAAACTTTTCAAAACAAACACACACCAGCAATTTTAAAAGATGAGCAAGTACCTAATAGCCCATGGAAAACCATGGATAGAAAGGGTGCTAACACCTTCCCTTCCTATGATCTATCCCCAATACTCAAAATCTCAAAAAAGGATTTTTTTTTTCTGTACTTTTTTCCTTTTCCTTGTTGGATAAAATAAAAGTCAGTGGAGACTCTTGCTTACCGCGACATTTTGCGAATAAAAATAGCAAAATGCAAACCAACATTCAAACAGTCGGTTCTGCGACCGTATCACACATTTAAACCTTTCTTAACAAAAAATACAAAAAATATTAGAATTAGGTTTAATTTCATTTGATATTAACTTCTTAATTAAATTTAGATTTAAGATAATTTTAAGTATCTTCTTAATAAACACAAAAACAACCAAAAAGGGATTTTTATGTTTTACTTAGCAATTTCTTAGGATCTTTAGACGTTCGTCTCTATTTCGCGCGCATTAGCTTGTTCTCGCATTTTTCATAATAATGTATCTGCTGATAGTATATAATAGATTAAACTAGGTATTTATCGCTTTTATTTATTTTCTTTCCCCATTTGGATATGTAAATACCCCCTCCCCGAAGCACTGTAATAGCGTAGATATAAATTCCTACACTTTAAACTTCTGTAAAAATATTAACTGCTAGTAATTAAGCTTGTATGGCAAGATTGAAATCAAACGTTAGCGAACCTAATAACAAAGATAAATGAACTGAATTGAATTGTTGCACATATACACCTCTAGGATACCCCACTTTGGTTGCCTTTGGAAAAACAATCATGTCCCTCGAAACGGGGACGCTTTAGCAAAGACCCATAAAACAAAAGATCATAGTCCCGCGATGACCCTACAGTTGCCTCTCGGTAAAAGATCTATTCCCTAAACAAAATTGCTAAAGTGTCTCCACATGTTGCCTTTATGACTGTACGTCCCTTCGAATGTCCCTCAAAACATCCAACGATAGGGCTACCTACTCACTAATAATAGGATAGTACCGTCTAAAGGATAGGAGGAAAAGAATAACCTTTTCGAGTATAAGTAGATAGTTCTTAGATGATATGCTCGAAACAAACTTTTATACTTACACTTTTCAAAAACAACTTTCAAAAACATTTGCTTTGTCAACACTCTTGAGGACTAATACAAGAGTTATCACAAAGCGAATTGCCGCACTAAGGCATTTCAAAACATTTTTCAAAACATACAAAGCACAAAAGTACTTTTAAAATGAGCTAAGCATCTAATAGCCCATAGAAAACTACGGATGGAAAGGGTGCTAACACCTTCCCTTTCCATAATCTACCCCCTTACTCAGAAAACATCTCGAAGGGTATTTTTCTGTTCTTTTCAACCTTTCCTTAATTTGGATAAAAGAAAAGTCGGTGGCGACTCTTGCTTACCGCAACATTTACGAACACAATCGCAAAACCAGTACAACAGTCGGTTCTGCCACCGTATCACAGAACTGGCGACTCTGCTGGGGAATTATAAAAAGTGGGGTTACCTTAGACTTAGTTCATTTTAAAACTGTTTTGATTGCTTGCTTTGTATGCTTTATCTTTGGAGGGTTTTTTTGGGTTGTTACTATAGATCCTACACCCGAATCTGGGGCACCTTTTAGGTAAGTAGCAATAGATCGTGGGGGTTATGAGAGGTATACCAATACGGTTGAAACGATAGCTACATTGATGTGACACTTTGGTTGGTACTGGTAGCCCTTGAGTAGTCAAGGAGAATACAGGGCCGTTGCATGGTGTCATGAAACATCAATTGACATTAGAACCTTTAATTGAACGACTTGGCCCTTAGGAAGTAGTGAGATAGCCGTCTTTGGTGTAGTCCTAAGTCGGTTGATACTCGATACTACACTCATTGAGATTTGACTCCCGAGTTTTGTTTGGTGACAAGTCAGTTGTCGATCGGAACGAAACTTGTAGGAAAAATCAGTGATATTGAGATTCCCTAGAACCCGGTTACTAATGATAGGACAGGTTGAGCCCACTAAACTTCAAGAGGGTACTTACCTATGGAACTCATGCAAGCCTGAACCTAAGGCTATTTGTGTGACTTGCTTGCTTTCATTATCTAACAAATTTGAACTCATTGCAGGGCATTGTTGGTACTCCTTGTCGGTTTTGTTTATATCCATTATCCAATAACCTGGATTTCTGGCAGGAGTTACTTGCTTATGCCACCTTACATTTTTGTTTAATTCATATAATACACAATATAACTTCATACCATAGCATCTCCTTAACCACTTCAAGGGTCTCAAAGGTCTGTGATGCAGGTTATGATAAACCAGACGTCTAGCAAGGGGCAAGAGGATTTATTTTCCTCTAGCCAATGCCATCAAAAGGACCATAACACAATAACTTGAGTCAGGGGATATGACCCACTCGATATGGTGAGCTTGATTCTCGTAAAAGGACATTCAACAATACAAAGTTCTTCCGTCAAAGCTGCAGTCAAAATTCAACTTCTGACATTTTCTTGTGTTTTCCCCGCGAGGTCCTTGATAACATTTACACATCATGCATGTCATTACATAATAGGTCTTCCAGTACGGGTTTCTCATGTTCTTGCTGTTTATTTCAGCAAGAGAAATGGCTCTCAAACAGAACAACAGAGATCTCCAAACTCAAGAGTCTCAGTTCATGGAAATGATCCTTAACCTATCCAAGGGGCAAGAAGAGTTGAAAGCACTCCTCAACGGGAATCTGACCAAGAAACATCCTGACAACAACAAGGATGACCAGTTGGAACAACTGCAAGCTGAAATGGAACGGACGAGAATCCAGATGAGTAATCAAAGGGCTCTTATCCAAAGTTTAGCTCGGGAACAAGAAGAGTTGAGGTTTCTCATCAGCAAGCTTCATCAAGACGGATGCAACCGTATGAAGTAAATATTCGAGACTGAGGATCAGGTTATTAATCATCCGCTGATGAGACAAGAAGTTGGCTGGGTGGTGAGTAGACCTTTCCAAATTCCTGCTACATCACGAACCCAATCACAACCTCGCCAACAACGACAGGGTATTCAGCGTAAGCGGAATATATCCAAAAGGCAATTTACCAAGATCAACATGTCCTTGACTCAAGCATTACATCATGTATTGGAAGCCAAGCTTGTTGTATTAAGGGAGCCTCCTCAAAAACCTAATACTTCTTCTCCTTACTACAAGAATAATGAAAGATGCGTGTATCACTCCAACAGTCGTGGGCACGACACTGACCACTTTTGGGCATTGAAGAACAAGATTCAAGACCTGATCGATGAAGGAGTGCTGGAGTTCACACAAGATGGTCAGACTGAATTCTTCTTCCATCCCTCAAAGGCACACCATCGGAAGTGACAAGTTTAGATAGAGAGGCTTTCTTATTCATTAGAATTTTCAAATTATATTTTATTTTGATTGTTCAAACACTTATTTATATCAAACTTTGTTATTCCAGTAATGTATTGCATATGTTTGTCTTGAATTAATTCATTCGTTTTCACTATACTGAAACTATGCTTTTACTTCCTTTTTTTGATATTTAACTCTCGTTAAAAGTTGTAAGCCTTTAGAGGGAGGATGACGAAAATAATACCATAATCTCTACAGCATGCTTTGGAACAGACCTTGCTAACGATGTACATGTGTTGTTTCAAATCCTAAACAGTGGAGTTATAAAGAAGATAATCCCTAGTAAACCCCTTTGAGCCTAAGAAGTAAGAGTTTTCTTTTTCACACAAATTGAAACCTTTAATCATAACCTGAGGCAGGGTAGTTTCTCAGTTAATTCAATGGTGCACTCAATCGCAAGCTTTCCCCTCGTACACGACAAGTAGTTTCAGAGGTTTCATTTCAAAACAAAAGATGATGATGGTTCCACATAATCATTAAAACAAGCAGTCATTATCTCTCAAAAGAAAAGCCCGCTAAGTCAAAATCTATGAAGGAGACTTAAGAAAAAAACGGGGGCATCCCGCTGACTGTAATCACAAGTTCAGGTAAAAGGTAGGGATAATAAAATCAAAAAAAGAGGTCACTACAAATCCTCAACAAAAAGAAAATATTACAAAAAATGACTGTCTCCTCAAAATAAGCTTTCAGTATCTGAACCATCACCGAAATATCAGGGCAAAGATTCCAGACTCAATTGGGATTTAAACGCACAATTAACTAAGTATAGGGCTGAAGAACATCACAAATAACAGGTTGGGTACACATAAATTACGAGCCTTTATCCTTTGTTTATTAAATCGTGAACTAGGCCATGCTACAACCCTTAAAAGTCCTAGCTGAAGCATCAGTTAGTTCGAAAGCATACTGTGATATGGTGGGAGAACTGACTTGGTTATTTTTTGTTTGATCGCAAATGTTAAGGTTAGCAAGAGTCACCACCAATATTTTTTTATCCAAAAGGAAAGATAAAAAGCACAGAAAAGACCTTTGAGATATTTTCTTGAGTTCGGGGGGTAGATTATGAAAAGGGAAGGTATTAGCACCCTTTTCATCCATGGTTTTCCATGGGCTCTTAGTTGCTTGCTAGATCACTTACTTTTGTTTGAATGTGCTTGTGGTATGGGTTCTGAAAGTATTTTGAAAACGTCTTTGTAATGGTTCTCGTCTCTATAAGAACGCGTACAAAGTGTTTTTTTGGAAAAATGTTTCAAAATGAGAGTGTGGGTGTATAAAAAAATGTTTTTGTTGTGAGCAACCGAGCAACTAGGAGAAAATATACCTACTCAAAAGGTCTTAGATGTTCTTTTCCTCCTCCTTTAGATGTTGCTATCTTACCATTGATTTGGTAAGAAGCCCTATCGTTGGATGTGGAGGGACGGGCGTTAGGACGTTTGTATAGTCATAGAAGGCAACCTATGGACGTTTTAGCAATGTCATTTAGGGACTAGATCGTTTACCGAAGGCAACATTGAGGGTCATCGAGGGACTACGATCTTTTATCGAGGGTCTTTGCTAAAACGCCCACGTTCGAGGGACATGATTATTTTTCCGATAGGCAACAAGTGAGATTACCCTAAGGGGTGCTAGTGTGCAAGTGTGTTTGGTTTACATGCATTTTGTCTTGATTAGGGTTATCTATTTGTTGATTTCATATCTTGCCATACACACCCTAATTACTAGCATTACATTTGAAAGGCGATAAATTGCGGAAATATAAAGTCCTACGCTATTACAATATTTAGGGATGGGGGTATAAATTTACAAATGGGGATTGCAAGAAATTAAAGTTCTAATTATCTATTACAACCATATTGAAATAGTATGCAAGGAATGTAAAATGGACTTGTTTTGTTTTTGTTAAGAAAATATTTTGATCTTTTTATTCTTAAAGAAAATAAAAAAAAAACATATGAATATGAAATATTTTTAGTGTTTTAATGAATTAAGGAAAATAAATAAATTAATTAATAAAAGAAAATATTTTTATGTTTTTTTATATTAATAAAAAAAGGGTATTAATATTGAAAATGATAAAAAAGGAAATAATGAGAGATAGAATTAACATGCTGCTGAAAGCAGCACAAAGGGGATCAGAAGTTTTGAGACCGGGCGCGCTGTGGTCCAGAAAGAAGCATCAGAAGTTCTGGATTGATACACTCTGAGGTCCTGCAAGAAATGTTAGAGGAAGGATACATAAGTCCTGGGTTGTTATGTGCTGAACTTCTGAGTGTTAGAGCAGTGAGAAAGTCTCAGAAGTTCTGTGTATTAAAGCAGTGTAGAGAACTCAAAAGTTCAGTATGTGCTAAGATAGTGAGTGAATATCAGAAGTCCAGTGTGTGTTAACAGCGAGTGAACATCAAAAGTTTAGTGTGTGTTAACAGCGAGTGAACATCAGAAGTTCAATGTGTTTAAATAGTGAGAAAATCATAGAAGTTATGTGTGTTAAAACAGTGAGGAGAACTCAAGTTCTGTGTTGTGCAAAAACCGTGAGTGAACATCAGAAGTTCAATATGCCACATTTAATATCTTTTCTCATATTAATCAGCACATCATCAATTTATTCAGTTCTTAACAAACAGCAAATCAGAAGGATAAAAGCACAACAATTTATAGAAGTCTTAATCCTAATCCCTAGCATAGCCTTAATCAAGAAGTTCTGATCCACAGTTTTTCTACTTATGCAATGATATGGACAACATCAATACTATGATATTTACATATTTAATGATGTTCTGAATGAAAATATGCAAAGTCAGGGAGACTTACCTTAAACGTGGAGCGTGTGCTTGGAACTTGAACTGCTGCCTTCAGATGTTCTGGAGTCAGTAAGAGAAACGAAAGAGAAAATGCCAAGTTCTTTGACTCAAAGGGAAGAACAAAGGTTTTGGTTTTCTGTTTGGGAATTCTGGATTTCTACGAAGGTTTCACAATTTTCTTTTCTCTCTTTTGACAATTCTCTCTCTCCAAAAGCCAACCCCTTGAAAGTGTGATGGAGCAACTTATTTATAGGTGAATTTGTTGTGATTTTGGGGGGAAAACAAATGGCATTTGAACACTTTTTGGCATCCTATTCCATTGCATTTTGATCACAGTTTTCGTATGCTAGTTTGATGTAATTATGGAATGCGGGCATGGGCTGAATTAGCCGTTGGTTATATGATTGTACTGTAGCAGTGTAGCAGGTTGTATAAACGAGGTTTTTGGGGTTTGGTGATGTTCTGATCGAAGCGTTGAACATGGCCTTCATATGCTAGGGCGCTACCTTGTTCTTGAAGCAAGTATGGTGGTTAGCAGCTTTTAGCCGTGCCTAAGCTGGATTTGTAAGCATGAATTAAGGAAAAGTATCCTCAGAGACAAAAGCAAAGCAGGGGCCTAGCATAACCTTGTACAAAAGTTTGTCTTTCAAGTACAGCAATGGTATTTCTATCTCACACGTGGGGAAATCCTTTGGATAAAAAATAAAAAGTGGTTGTGAGCATTAAATGATGATGAGATTTATCAAACTAGAAATCTTGCACTATGAGATTGTGCATCATATCCTAAGTCTGGGTCAGAAGTTCAGCATCATCGCAACTTAGAACCAATATCCAACTTCTGATCCTTGAATCCCTTTGCTTCAGCATGTTCTGAGCGAGTTCTCAGACTTTCCCAAAAGCTTGTAACACACTTTTTAAATCCTCTTTGAATTGCTCTTGCAACTTCTGACTGAGCCTATGTGAAAACTGACCCAGAAGTTGTAGGCAACTTCTGACTTGAAAATGCTCAGAATTTGCTAAATGCCTAAGCTTCAGAGACGTGCCTTAGAGGATGTATAACTTGAAATCCCAGCATTTCTAAAAGAAGTTATGTTCATCAATGTTTTAGATCTCATTGAAATCTATAACTTTTGTGTTAGAAATTCTTCCAGAATCAACTTGCATCATGGTGATGATTTGATCAGATGTTCTGAGCTTGTCATATTTCTTAAACACTTAGAAAAATTCTAAGTATTTTAGAATTTTGACTTTTCCAAAGTAATTCTGACTTTTGAATATCTTGATGAAACAAATCTCACATTCCAACATGTCTTGATAAAATATGATTATTGAAGCTTGATTTTGATCCAAAAGTCAAAGTTTGACTTTTCAGTGTGCAAATGACCATTTTGCCCTTGTGAATGATTTTCTTAGAAAATTGATAATTCAAAGCTTGAAATTGGATGGAAGCAAACCTGAGGGTCCAGGGTGATCCTTTGAGAAATGAGAGGGAAAATTTTAGGGTACAACAGCTGCTCTTGTTCAATCTTCTTACACCTGAAGAGTTAGATTGGTAAATATGTCATTCGTGACTTGAAGGTGGAAGATGATTGAACACTAGAGTGCCCATAAATTTGCACTCAATGATGTTGTGGTTGATTGTGTAGGGAATGGGCTTAAAGATTCCATTTGGAGGAATGATGGATAGTTGTTGGGGATGGGCTTATAGATGCCATCCATAGTGATTGTTGACAGAAATTAGACTAAGTCTAAATTCTGACTTCAACTAGAGAAGAAATCAGAATAAATCTTGGAGCGATCTATCTGAACCAGAGGGAATGTATACTAGAAAGAATCATGATAAATCATTGAGAGATTTAAACTGAAACAGCAGAGGTCTTTGATTGTTCATTTGTGATGGGCATGTGTAGGGCTGCTTCAGGATAAGTCTGTATAAAACTTCATCTGTGTAGGGTTACTTGATGATGAGTCTGTGTAAAACTTCATCTTGGAAATGAGAAGGAACCTGAGTAGGGTTACTTCATGATGAGTCCGTTTAAAACTTCATCTGGAAATAGGTGGAACCTATGTAGGGTTGCTTCATGACGAGTCCGTGTAAAACTTCATCTTGGAAAATATAAGGAACCTGTGTAGAGTTGTTTGATGATGAGTCTATGTTAAACTTTATCTTGGAAATAGGAAGAACCTGTGTAGGGTTGCTTCATGATGAGTCAGTGTAAAACTTCATCTTGGAAAATAGGAGGAACCTGTGTAGGATTTCTTGATGATGAGTTCGTGTTAAACTTCATCTTGGAAATAGGAGGAACCTGTGTAGGGTTGCTTCATGACGAGTCCGTGTAAAACTTCATCTTGGAAATAGGACGAACCTGTGTAGGGTTTCTTCATGACGAGTCCATGTAAAAATTCATCCTGGAAAATAAGAGGAACCTGTGTAGGGTTGCTTCATGACGAGTCCGTGTAAAATTTCATCCTGGAAAATAGGAGGAACCTGTGTATGGTTGCTTGATGATGAGTCCGTGTTAAACTTCATTTGGAATGAGAAGGAACCTAGTTAGGGTTGCTTCATGACGAGTTCGTGTAAAACTTCATCTTAGAAATAGGAGGAACTTGTGTAGGGTTGCTTGATGATGAGTCCGTGTTAAACTTCATCTTGGAAATATGAGGAACCTGTGTATGGTTGCTTCATGACGAGTCAGTGTAAAACTTCATCTTAGAAATAGGAGGAACCTGTGTAGGGTTGCTTCATGACGAGTCCGTGTTAAACTTCATCTAGAATTTGAGAAGGAACCTGGGTAGGATTACTTCATGATGATTCTGTGTTAAACTTCATCTAGAATTCGAGAAGGAACCTGGGTAGGATTACTTCATGATGATTCTGTGTTAAACTTCATCTGGAAATGTCTGAGAAGGAACTTGGGTAGGGTTACTTCATGATGAGTCCATGTAAAACTGCATCTGGAAATGTATGAGAAGGAACTTGGGCAGGGTTACTTCAATTGGTCGTGTAGATAGTTGTCCTGGCTTGTTTAAGGTATTGATCTTTGACCTTTAGAAAGAAATATAATTTTCCTGGCTTGTTACATGTATTAATCTTCAATCTGCTCATGTAGATAGCTTTCTTGGCTTGTTATAAGTATTAATCTACAATCGGTCGTCCACAGATAGTTGTCCTGTCTTGTTACAGGTATTAATCTAGAACTGTTGAAAAATGATAGTTATCTGTTGTTTGATCTTTCCTGAAAAGGTAAAGAGTTAGCTATATGCAATGTCATGATGTATGAAATGCATGGCATAATGATGTTCTCAAAATAAATGAGATTATATTGTATGCACTTGAAATGTGAAATGTTATTGAAGTGTATCTTTGTCTGGGAAAATAAATCCTTGACAAATGCTGGGGAATCCTTAAATCCCGGATTGCTGTTGAAGAGTAGGTGAGTCTTCAAACTTTACTTAGAATATTTCCACCAAGGATTCCTGTTTTGTTGTTTGATGAGAGCTCCGCTGGGGAATGTTGAAAACTCTGTGGAGAGTTTTGATTCTTGCTTTGGGGAAAAAGAGTTCAGAAGTCTGAGTTGTTCGTTGCTCTACTGGGGAGTCAAAGTTGAACTGATATTTGGTCGGGTCCAGGCTTCACAGTAACTTACTGGGGATTGTAGAGTAGTCTACTGGGGAAGAGGAGATATGGTATTTTGATTTGTAATAGTCGGAGAGGTAAACTCAAACTGGGGAATCCTACCGTTTGGTTGGGGAAATAAACCTTATTGCTGATCTGTTGGAGAGGCGGCGACTTCACTGGCAGAAATCCTCGAGGATTCTTGAGGTCGACTCAGTTGGGGAGAAGTTTTCAGAGATTGAAACCCTGGCTGGGGGTCATCCTATGAAAAGGATATTGTGGGGGATTCGTTATTGCCTCTAGTAGCAGGTGATTGTGGCACTTCCAGGAACTAATGGATTGTACATAACCCTTTGTCAGGATTTGCATTCAATGCCCCAAGTGATTTAGATGGAGACCTGCCCCTGGTTATTAAGCATTTCTTTTGGAATTTTGACTTGACTTCCCCAGGTGTGCTGGATAGTGACATGTCATGCCCCCTTGTTTGTAGGAGATTTGTCGTTGGAAGTGTCTTCCCACTTGAGGTGATTTTGTTCACTGAGAGAGCTTTCGTTCATCGGATATTCGTTGTGTGAATTTATTCGTTGTCAAACAAAGAGACATATGCAAACAGAGATATTCAAATAATGAAAAGTTTATGCTTGTCTTGAAGTTTTGAAAATGCGTTTTAGCAAGTAAAGAGTTTTGGAAGAATATGAAATGAAATTCAGAATTTAGAATAAAGCCTTACAGGAGTCAGGATACCTTTTGCAACAGTATGCTTTCGAACTAACCCATGCTTCAATTAGGACTTTTGAAGGGTTATAACGTGGCTTAGTTCACGGTTTAAGAAACAAAGGATAAGGCTCAAAGTGTATTTGTACCCGCCCGTTCTTCATGATGTTCTTCAATCCTAAACTCAGTTAATTGCGCGTTTGAACTCCAATTGAGTCTGGAGTGACATTCTGGTGATGGTTCAGACAAGTTTAGTTTATCGGAAGGCATTCATTTTTTTGCAACATTTTTCATGTTGTTGAGGATTTATAGTGACCTCTTTCTTTTGATTTGTTATCCCTGATTTTTACCCGACTGTTCTTGTTTTGAGATTACGATCAGCGGGATCCCCCAGTTTTTCTTAAGTCTCCTTTGTAGGTTTTAACTTAGTGGGCTTTTCTTTTTGAGAGATAATGACTGCCTATGTGATATGGAACCATCATCGTATTTTGATTCCAGAGGAATGTTTTTGATGCCATTCGTTGTATTACGAAGTGGAAGTTTGCGACTAAACGTGCGTTTGAATTAACTGAGAGACTAACATGTCCCATGTTTTGATTAAAGGTTTCAATTTTTGTGTAAAAAAGAAAAATTCTACTTCTTTGGCTCGAAGGGGTTGATTAGGGATTATCTTCCTTATAACTCCAGTGTTTAGGATTTGAAAGAAACGCCTGCACATCATCAGCAAGGTCTGTCCAAAAGCATATTGTATGAGATTATGGCATTGTTTTCGTCATCCTCCCTCTAAAGGCTTGAAACTTTTAAAACAAGAGTTGAACATCATAAAGGGAGTAAAAAGCATAGTTTAAATATAATGAAAATGAATGGATTGATTCAAGATAAACATATTTAATGCACTAACGTGAGTAACCAAAGTCTGACATGAAGATAAGTGTTTGAATAAACTAAGGAATTACAACTGAAACTTCAAAATGAACAAAACGCTCTCAATGATTCGGCATAGGAGCAGTGATCACGTTTGGAGTCTCCGGAGGGTCAAACTCGATCTCCTTGGCGTCAATCAAATTCTGAATCTTGTACTTCAATGCCCAACAATCATTAGTATCATGCCCGGGACTGCCGGAAAGATAAGCATATGTTACATTAGGATTGTAGTTAGTATAAGAAGTTTTGGGGTTTGGATGAGGTCCTATCAACGTAATCAGATTCATCCTCAACAAGTGTTGTAGCGCTTAAGACAGCAGCATGTTAATGTTGGTAAGTTGTCTTTTAGGCTCGTCTGGGCTTCGTTAATTTCCCCTTTGTTGTTGCCGGTGCAATGTAGAACCAGAGATCAGGACTGCCCCCACGTGTTGGCCATGACGACTCATTTGACCATACACAGCATTGGACTCTTTCTTCCCATTGTATGGCTTTTCCTGAGCATCGGAGGATGTAGCTCCTTGGATCTTTCCGCTTTTGATGCCAACTTCAACCCTTTCGCCAGTCAGTATTAGCTCGATGAACCCGACCGAGGAGCTTCCGATTAGGTGCTTCAAGAGAGGTCCCGTCAAGGTTCCCATAAAGATGTCAATCAGCTCCCTGTCAGTTAAAGGGGGCTGCACCCTACCAGCTAGATCTCTCCACTTTTGGGCGTGTCCTTTGAAGCTATCGTTGGAACCCATGGTCATGTTCTGCAATTGCACACAAGTTGGTGCAAGATCAGCGTTGTACTGGTACTGCTTATAGAAAGAAGCAGCTAGATCCTCCCATGTGTGGATGCGAGCACTCTCCAATTGATAGAACCATTCAAGTTGAGTCCCAACTAAGCTTTCTTGGAAGAAATGGATCCAAAGCTTCGGATCAGTTGTGTATGGTTGAATCTTGCAGACATAAGACTTTAAGTGCATCTTAGGGCAAGAGACTCCATCATACAGGGAAAAGGTAGGGATTTTGAACTTTGGCGAGATGACCACTCCAGAAACCAAACCCATGTCTCCTAAATCCAAGCCAGGTATCTATTGAATCTCTATAGCATTGAGGAGATCCTCCAACTGTTTGTACTTGTCATCAGTGGGAGGATATTGTTTCTCAGAGTAGTCAACTTCAGCTTCATCAATCTCCAGACGGTTGTATTCTTCATGACTATCCCCCATGTTGGATGGAGTTGAGAGATCTAGAGCTCTCTTGGCTGGTCCTCTAAGTCTTCTTCCCAAGTTCAGGATGCCTACTGGCTTCTTAGGCTTCTTCTTCTTGTCTTTGAGAAGAAGAGTCTTTAGGTCCTCTTGCCCTTTAGCCATAGCCAGGAACATTTGTTGGAATTGAGCGTTTTGAGCTTGGAGATCTTTCACTGTCTGTTCCATATCCATCTTACTAAAATAAACAGTAGGAAGATAAAGAGACTTGTACGGGAGAAATCTGTCATGATATGATGCATGATATGTGGATGCATGTTTTCAAGGATCTCGAGGGGTAAACACAAGAAAAAGTTAGAAGTGGAACTTTGATCAACATATTTGATTGGAGAACTTTGTATCGGTGGATGTCCTTCCACGAGAATTTAGCTCACCATGCCAAGTGGGTTGTAGCCCTTGACTCAAATTGTTGTACTTGATCTTTGACGGCGTTTGGTTTAGAGGAAAATAAATCCTCTTTCCCCTGCTAGACGTCTGGTTCAATGTAACTCTGCATCAAAGGCCCTCGAGATCCTTGAAATGGTTATTGAAAATGTTATGGTATAATGTTATGTACAAGTATGCAAAGTAAGCAAGTTTATATACAAATAATCATATTCACACAAAGCAGACAAGTCCTTAGGTTTAGGCTTGCATGGAGTTTATAGGTAAATACCCTCTTGAAGTTGGATTGGTTTAACATGTCCTATAAATAGTAACTGGGTTCTAAGGGATCTCAATATCACCGACCTTTCCCACAAGCTTCGTTCGATAGGCGATTGAGTCGCAACCAAACAAAACCCAGGAGTCAAGTCTCAATGAGTGTAGCATCGAGTATCAACCAATTTTCCGCTTTACACTGAAACCAACTATGTCACTACTTCCTAATGGCCAAGTTGGTCAAGTAAGGTTCTAAGGTCAGTTAGTGCTTCATGACATCGCTTAACGGCCCCATATTCTCCTCGATTCAACACAAGGGATACCGGTACCAACAAATGCGTCACACTAATGTAGCTATTGTTTAGACCATGTCGGTATACCCCGCACAGTTTCCATAATCTATTGTTACTTACCTAAAAAAGGTGCCCCATATCCGGGTAGAGGATTAAAGCAAGCCCAAACAAAGAACCATAATGTAAAGCATGCAAGTCAAACAAGGAAAGCAAGTAAATGTGATATAGCCCTAAGGTAACCCCACTTTTAAGTTATTTCCCCAAGAGAGTCGCCAGTTCTGTGATACGGTGGGAGAACTAAATTGGTTGTTTTGCGTTTGATCGCAAATGTTGCGGTTAGCAAGAGTCGCCACCGACTTTTCTTTTATCCAAAAGGAAAGGTGAAAAAGCACAGGAAAGACCTTTGATATGTTTTCTTGAGTTCGGGGGGTAGATTATGAAAAGGGAAGGTATGATCACCCTTTTCATCTATGGTTTTCCATGGTCTCTTAGTTGCTTGCTAGATCACTTACTTTTGTCTGAATGTGCTTGTGGTGTGGGTTTTGAAAGTATTTTGAAAACGTCTTTGTAATGGTTCTCGTATCTATAAGAACGCGTACAAAGTGTTTGTTTGGAAAAATGTTTCAAAATGAGAGCGTGGGTGTATAAAAAAATGTTTTTGTTGTGAGAAAGCGAGAAACTAGGAGTAAATCTACCTACTCAAAAGGTCTTAGATGTTCTTTTCCTCCTCCTTTAGATGTTGTTATCTTACCACTGATTTGATAAGAAGCCCTATCGTTGGATGTGGAGGGACAGGCGTTAGGACGTTTGTATAGTCATAGAAGGCAACCTATGGACGTTTTAGCAATGTCATTTAGGGACTAGATCGTTTACTGAAGGCAACATCGAGGGTCATCGAGGGACTACGATCTTTTATCGAGGGTTTTTGCTAAAACTCCCACGTTTGAGGGACTTGACTATTTTTCCGATAGGAAACAAGTGAGATTACCCTAAGGGGTTCTAGTGTGCAAGTGTGTTTGGTTTACATGCATTTTGTCTTGATTAAGATTATCTATTTGTTGATTTTATATCTTGCCATACACACCCTAATTACTAGCATTATATTTGAAAGGCGATAAATTGCGGAAATATAAAGTCCTACGCTATTACAATATTTAGGGATGGGGGAATAAATTTACAAATGGGGATTGCAAGAAATTAAAGTTCTAATTGTCTATTACAACCATATTGAAATAGTATACAAGGAATGTAAAATGGACTTGTTTTGTTTTTGTTAAGAAAATAAATAAATTTAAGAAAATATTTTGATCTTTTTATTCTTAAAGAAATAAAATAAAACATATGAAATATTTTTGGTGTTTTAATGAATTAAGGAAAAGAAATAAATTAATTAATAAAAGAAAATATTTTTATGTTTTTTTTGTATTAATAAAAAAAGGGTATTAATATTGAAAATGATAAAAAAGGGAAATAATGAGAGATGGAATTAACATGCTGCTGAAAGCAGCACAAAAGGGGATCAGAAGTTCTGAGACCGGGCGCGCTGTGGTCTAGAAAGAAGCATCAGAAGTTCTGGATTGATACACTTTGAGGTCCTGCAAGAAACGTTAGAGGAAAGATACAGAAGTCCTAGGTTTCTAAGTGCTGAACTTCTGAGTGTTAGAGCAGTGAGAAAGTCTCAGAAGTTTTGTGTATTAAAACAATGTAGAGAACTCAGAAGTTCAGTATGTGCTAAGACAGTGAGTGAATATCAGAAATTCAGTGTGTGTTAACAGCGAGTGAACATCATAAGTTCAGTGTGTGTTAACAGCGAGTGAACATCAGAAGTTCAGTGTGTTTAAATAGTGAGAAAATCATAGACGTTCTGTGTGTTAAAACAGTAAGGAGAACTCAGAAGTTTTATGTTGTGCAAAAATCGTGAGTGAACATCAGAAGTTTAATATGCCACATTTCAACTCTTTTCTCATATTAATCAGCACATCAGCAATTTATTCAGTTCTTAACAAACAGAAAATCAGAAGGATAAAAGTATAACAATTTATAGAAGTTTTAATCCTAATCCTGAGCCTAGCCTTAATCAAGAAGTTTTGGTCCACGGTTTTTCTACTTATGCAATGATATGTACAACATCAATACTATGATATTTACATATTTAATGATGTTCTGAATGAAAAGATGAAAAGTCAGGGAGACTTACCTTGAACCTGGAGCGTGTGCTTGGAACTTGAAATGCTGCCTTCAGATGTTCTGGAGTCAGCAAGAGCAACGGAAGAGAAAATGCCAAGTTCTTTGACTCAAAGGGAAGAACAGAGGTTTTAGTTTTCTGTTTTGGAATTATGGATTTTTACGAAGGTTTCACAATTTTCTTTTCTCTCTTTTGACAATTCTCTCTCTCCAAAAGCCAGCCCCTTGAAAGTGTGATGGAGCAACTTATTTATAGGTGAATTTGTTGTGATTTTGGGGTGAAAGACAAATGGGATTTGAACACTTTTTGGCATCCTGTTCCATTGCTTTTTTATCATAGTTTTCGTATGCTAGTTTGATGCAATTATGGGATGCAAGCATGGGCTGAATTAGCTGTTGGTTATAGGACTGCACTGTAGCAGTGCAACAGGTTGTATAAACGAGGTTTTTAGGGTTTGGTGATGTTCTGACCGAAGCGTTGAATATGGCCTTCATATGCTAGGGCGCTACCTTGTTCTTGAAGCAAGTATGGTGGTTAGCAGCTTTTAGCCGTGCCTAAGCTGGATTTGTAAGCATGAATTAAGGAAAAGTACCCTCAGAGGCAAAAGCAAAGCAGGGGCATAGCATAACCTTGTACAAAAGTTTGTCTTTCAAGTACAGTAATGATATTTCTATCCCACACGTGGGGAAATCCTTTGGATAAAAACTCAAAAGTGGTTGTGAGAATTAATTGATGATGAGATTTATCAAACCAGAAATCCTGAGCTATGAGATTGTGCATCATAGCCTAAGTCTGGGTCAGAAGTTCAGCATCAGCGTAACTTAGAACCAATATCCAACTTCTGATCCTTGAATCCCTTTGCTTCAGCATGTTCTGAGAGAGTTCTCAGACTTTCCCAAAAGCTTGTAACACAGTTTGTAAATCCTCTTTGAATTGCTCTTGCAACTTTTGACTGAGCCTACGTGAAAACTGGCCCAGAAGTTGTAGGAAACTTCTGACTTGAAAATGCTCAGAATTTGCTAAATGCCTAAGCTTCAGAGACGTGCCTTCGAGGATGTATAACTTGAAATCCCATCATTTCTACAAAGAAGTTTTGTTCTGCAATGTTTTAGATCTCATTTAAAACTATAACTTTTGTGTTAGAAATTCTTCCAAAATCAGCTTGCATCATGGTGATAATTTGATAAGAAGTTCTGAGCTTGTCATATTTCTTAAACACTTAGAAAAATTCTAAGTATTTTAGAATTCTGACTTTTCTAAAGTAATTCTGACTTTTGAATATCTTGATGAAACAAATCTCACATTCCAACATGTCTTGATGAAATATGATTCTTGAAGCTTGATTTTGATCCAAAAGTCAAAGTTTGACTTTTCAGTATACAAATGACCATTTTGCCCTTGTGAATGATTTTCTTAGAAAATTGATAATTCAAAGCTTGAAATTGGATGGAAGCCAACCTGAGGTTCCATGGTGATCCTTTGAGAAATGAGAGGGCAAATTTTAGGGTACAACACATACTGTTACAAAAAGGTATCCTGACTCCAGTAAGGTTTGCTATAAATCCTGAGTTGATATCACATTCTTGCAAATTTTGTTTTACTAAAAAATGAATTTTAAAACTTCAAGACAGATATAAGATTTGCATTCTTAAAATACCATTGTTTGTATATAACTATTTGTTCAACAAAAGAGAAATTGGCACGACGGATATTCGATGAATAGAAATCCTTTCAATACACAGAATCACCTCAGATGAAAAGACATTCCAGTGACTGGCCTTTCATGATCAAGGGGTATAACATGGTGTCCAGCTAATCTGGGGCAGTCAAGTCAGGATTCGGGGAACCTCTCAAAAATGCCAAATAGCCAGGGGTAGATCTCCATTTGAATCACTTGGGACATTGGACATGAATCCCAGCAACGAATCATGTACGATCAAACAAACATCTTCTGGCAATGTGGCAACACTTACTACTAAGGACAGTGACAATTCTCTGTACCCGATGAACATGGACATAGTCAGAAAATACTACGCATCAACAAAGACCCGCTAGGTTGGCTGGCCTAGGAAAAAATAAGGGCATCCCAGCGAACCAAAAGGGTTCGGGAAAAAATTAGGGATATACATATGAAAAAAATTGTACACTCGGCAAGTCAAAAACCTGAAAAGGTGGCTTGGGTAAAAAAGGGTATCCGGATGGACTGAAAATCTGAAAGGACAGTCCAGGAAAAAGTTAGGGATTAAAGCGTACGACTACGTCTTGTCCTCTTGTCACTTGTCTATCAGTAGAAGGTTTATTATCCTGATCTACATTCACCAAGGACTCCAAGAGTTGGGATAATAGTCAAACCATCTATAAAATCCCAGCAGATACCTTCTCCAACAGGTACAGAGGTAAGGACATTCTACTACAAGGTCATTGCCATGTTCTTAGCATGCCGCCTATTGATGTCAGGTGTTCTCATACCCTCGGCAGAGCAAGAATCTCCAATTACTGCTCCAACATCTAAGAATTCCCCAGTGAAGTCGCCAAGCTTCTCAGGATTCCCCAACATATTTCTTCTCAAAATAACAAATTAGGAATCCCCAGCGGAAACATTCTAAATAAAACAGACTCTCCTCTAGAAACAGTGTAGATACGATCTAGAGACGGATGTCATTCTGATACTTATTCCATATTCTCCTCTAGAAACGATGCAGATACGATCCAAAGACGGATATCATTCTGATACTTATTCCAGATTCTCCTCTAGAAACGGTGCAGATACGATCCAGAGATGAATGTCATTCTGATACTTATTCCAGATTTCTCATCTAGAAACGGCTCAGGTACGATCCAAATACGAATGTCATCCTGACACTTACTCCATATTCTCATCTAGAAACGGTTCAGGTACGATCCAAATACGGATGTCATCCTGACACTTACTCCAGATTCTCATCTAGAAACGGTTCAGGTACGATCCAAAGACGAATGTCATCCTGACACTTATTCCAGATTCTCATCTAGAAATGGTTCGGGTACAATCCAGAGACGGATGTCATCCTGATACTTATTCCAGACTATCTTCTAGCAACAATTTAGGTATGATCTAGAGACGAACATTATCCTGATACTTATTCAGATCATCTTCTAGAAACGGTTCAGGTACGATCCAGAGACGGATGTCATCCTGATACTTATTCGAGACTATCTTCTAGCAACAGTTTAGTTCATGGAGTTTACCTTCCCCAATAAAGTTTATTTCTCTAACAACATAAGTTTATCTCCTAGCATTTTAACTTTAACATATTTGAAGACCTATATTCTTCACCCTTAGCAACAATCAGGGATTTATTTTCTCTGGTTCAATAATACTGCAATAGAACAACTGATACGTTCATACATTGCATTCATGCATCATTCTACAAACGTCATAGCATATGCAACACAAATGCATATATCATAATCTCATTTATTTTGAGAGCATCGTGCAATTCATACATCAAGACATCGCATGAAACTGACTTTACCTTTCCAGGTTGAGTTTGCAGAAAGACAAACACTATCAAATTACACAACAGGTCAAAGATTAATTCCCGAAATCAAACGGGAAAACTATCTACATGACCAAGTGGTTTGAACTCCCGAAGCAAGACGGGTTTACCAACAAATACAGCAGGCCACAGATTAAGGCCCGAAACCGGACGGGGAAACTATCTATGTGACCAACAAAACAAGTCCCAGATTAATACCTGTAACAAGTCAGGACAATTATCTATGGACGATCGACTCTAGATTAATACATGTAACAAGCCGGGAGAACTATCTACATGAAGAGATTGAAGATTAACACCTATAACAAGCCAGGAAAACCATATTTCTTTCTCGAGTCAGAGATTAATACCTGTAACAAGCTAGGAAAACTATCTTTCTTTATAAGGTTAGAGATTAATACTTGAAACCAGACAAGACAATTATCTCAATGACCAACAAAAACAAGTTCATGATTAATACTTGTAACAAGCCAGTACAACTGTTTGTGGATGACCGACTGTAGGTTAATACCTGTAACAATCCAAGAAAACTATCTACATGAGGAGATTGAAGATTAACACCCGAAACCAGACGGGAAAACTATCTTTCTTTCTCGGGTCAGAGATTAATACCTGAAACCAGCCAGGACAACTATCTCAACAACTGACAATTTTTAAGTTCCAGATTAATACCTGAAACCAGACAAGACAAATATATGTGAACAATTGATTTATATATTAACACCTGAAACCAGATAGGAAAACTATCTACATGACCAGATAAAGCAATCTCACACAGGCTCCTTCTCATATATCTCCAGATGCAGACTGACACAAACTCATCCTGAAACAGCCAGACACAGGCTCCTTCTAATATACTTCCAGATAACAGTTAATTTCATTCTCCCTAACAAGTTACTGTGAAGCCTAAATCTCAACCAGAAAACAACAAATTTTCATCTCTTCAGAGATAACTCCTCAGTAGAGCCTTGGACAACTGAAGTTCCTAGATTCTATTCCCCATAGTGTTTTCCTCAAACAAGAGAACAATAGAAACCCACATTCCCCAGCAGAGTCCTCCTCAGACAGCATGAACAGGAATTCCCCATAAAGAGATCTCTTATGAAGTCAGTATCTACTTTGGATGGCATCTTTAAGCCTATCTCTGACAACTCTCCGTCATCTTCTCCAAATGACATTTGTAAGCCCATTTCCGCTGTCATCAACCATCGGTGTTATTCCATGCAAGTGCAAATTTCTGGGCACTCTAGTATTCAATCCTCTTCCACCTTCAGATCACGAAAGTTAGACAAGCCTATCTAAATCCCCAGGTTTAAGAAGATTGAACAGGGGCAGTTGTTGCCTGTTGTACCCTAAAATTTGCCCTCTCATGTTTTCCAAGGTTTTCTCTTACATGGGTGGTTACAAACACTTGCCTAAAGAAAATTTCTTTTTTTGAAGATAAACAAGGTGTCTTCAATTGGCTTTGAGACAGGGTGTTTTTGATTGGTGCCTGAGCAGTTTGTTATTCGATTGGCATCTGGACAAGGAGCTTCGATTGGGCACTGGGCCTCCTTCGATCAAGATAAGTTCACAAAGTCTTCTATTAGGAACTGGGCTTCCTTCGATCAAGATAAATTCATAAAGTCTTAGATTGGGCGTTGGGCTTCCTTCGATCAAGTTAAGATCACAAGGCTTTGACTGCACAAGGCAAGAACCCCCTACAAGTTTGTTTCGATTCACAAGGGCAAAGGCTTCCCTTGGGCTTGCTTTCAATGCACAAGGCCAAGACCCTTTCAACTGGCCTTCGATTCACAGATTAATGACCTCCTCATGCTAACATCCACAAGGCATTGGCTTCCTTTGTGCTAGCTTCGACTGGGCAATAGTTCCCTTTGAAACTGCTTGCGTCAACTCTATCTCTGAACCTTTCAGCATATGTGTTGTACCCCAAAATTTTCCCTCTCATTTTTCTCAGGTTTACTCCCCATCCAATCCCAAGCTTTGGATTACAAATATTTCATGAAGATCACTCCCAAGGGGAAAACAATCATCTGCGCTGAAAAGCCAAACCTTGAACTTTTGGTGAAAATCAAAACCAAAAAAAAAATCTTCTTTCAGCAAAACATGCTTGAACTGAGAAGTGTATTCCAGCTAAGGTTCAAAAAAACAAATTTCTAAGTAATTAAATTTTCTAAGTATTTAAGAAAAAATGGTATTCCAGAACTTCTGAACCAACCTCCAGGCAGAAATGGTCAGAATTTTCAAACTTAGCACAACACATAACATTCAGCCAGAAGGTGGCTCTTCAGCAGCTACACCAACTCAGTTAGGGGGATGTAAACATGGTTCAACACGTAATCTTTAAATAGAACATGGCTCTTTCAGAAATTATGCATGTTCAGCCAAAATTTGTTAGAAAAATGCAAAGGAGGCAACAAGGCCTGAAACTCCTTCAGA
This sequence comes from Vicia faba, assembly GCA_948472305.1. Taxonomy (NCBI): domain Eukaryota; kingdom Viridiplantae; phylum Streptophyta; class Magnoliopsida; order Fabales; family Fabaceae; genus Vicia; species Vicia faba. Next base: position 751,533,776 of record OX451739.1, read on the forward strand.
ACGTGCTGGGATCAGAAGGTAATGGGACCAGCAGATTGGGTACAATACTGAAGCAGAATCTCTAAGTCCAGAGTTTTCAGAGGTAGATCAAAAGAACATGCTGGAAAACCTAGAAAACCCTCAGAATTTGCTGGGACAGCAAGAGGCCAAGATCAGAGTTTGGTTTGCATTGTTTTTTGGTAAAGCATAATTGCTGGCTCAGGATATAGGTAATGATGCAAATCTCACACTAGGATCTCTTAAGTCTTGACCAATCTCATCACCATTTAATGCCCATTAATGCTCACAACTACTTTTGAACATTTGTCCAAAGGGCCTTTCCACGTGCAGCATAACAACACCCTCGTGCAAGGTTAAGCTTGGATCTATGTGCCACTTTTCGCCTATGGGTGTCACTTTCCCTTAATCTCCGCCTACTGTTTCAGTCTAGGCTGAAAAACTGTCCATTATCACAACTTTCCATAAACTTCCTTCAAGAACAAGTTAACACCTAATGCATGGTATTGGCGCCTTTTAACGTTTAAAAATAAATCCACAAGGCTTTGCCTATAAATAGAGCACCATTGTCCACTGAAAAGCCCCGGTCCAAAATCCAGAAAGATTGCTAGAAGAGGAACAGAAAACTCTAGCAAGAAAGTATTGTGAAATTCTGGCAAAAATTCCTAGTGCTTCATAACTTTGAACCTCCTGCCTCCAAACTTCATTTGTACCCAATTTGCTTCTTAGCTAGAAAACTCCCATACAATTTCTGACCATACATATATATACTCTCCACCCACCCATTCAAAAAAGAACCTGTCCATAACACCATCAGAGCTAAAGCTAGCTCCAATTCACAGATTTTCTTCCAACAACAAGGTAAGCACCTGCTGACTCTCACCATGCTGCTAAGCATCATAAGATTTGCATGCTCAATAAACACAATGTAGATATCATGTTGCTGTTGTACATGTTTTGAGGTTTTTCACGCCTCTGTATGCTTAAGTAGGAAGTGAATCAGTGTAGGACTTGCCTGTGACCTTTTTGGTTCTGTCTTCTGAAACACTATGACACTTGCTGAGACTGTCCTAGGCATGCCTTCTGTTTTGTGGAAAAATAATTAAACTGCAGATGTTCTGACTAGCACAGGGGGAAACCAAACTCTGACTTTGATGCCAGCACTTCTGAGGCCTATTTTGCTAGCAATAATATCAGAACTTCTGAAAATTATTGTGTTTCCAGCAGGTTCAGAACTTCTGACTTCCCCACTAACAGATTTTTGTTTTGCAGCGCATGGGAGTCAGAACTTCTGACCTCCCCACTAATAGGTTTCTGTTTTGTAGCGCACCAGAGTCATAAGTTCTGAATCATACATTTTCACTAACAGGTTGATATCCTGCAGCAGGCCTGGGTCAGAACTTCTGACTTCCTCTCAGCAGCGGGCTAGCCCCCTCTCTCTTTCTCTTTTTCTTCCCGTTGTTATTTTCTTTTTTTGTTTATTTTTCTCGTTGAACCATCCCCATGTACAAGTGTGTATCCCCCACCCCCTAAATATTGTAATAGCGTAGGATTTTACATTTCCGCATTTTTATTGCTTTCAAATGTAAATGCTAGTAATTAGGATATGTATGGCAAGATAAAATCAATGAAATAGAAAATCCTACTTCAAGATAAAATCATGCATGCAATAAAACACACTTGCATACAAACACCCTTAAGGTATCTCCACTCGGTTGCCTTACAAAATGGCCATGGTATGCATGTGAAGTATCTTGGCAAAACAATACAAACAAAAGATCATAGTCCCTCGATGATGCTATCAAAAGGTTGTCTAAAAAAATTATCTTGGTCCCTAAAAACTTGCTAAGATACTTGGAACCATTGCTATCATGGTCATACGATGACCCACGCCCGTCCTGTTTAACATTCAAAGATAGGATTGTTTACCAATTGCAACGGTAACAACAATGTCAAAGGAATAAAAATTGTATAGGAAAGACTTTTGAGTAGGTAGATTGCTTCTAGTTACTTGATCAAATTGCAAACAATCCTTGCTATTTTCAAAAACAAACACACACACATTTTCAAAACATTTTCAAAATACTTTCAAAACCACACAAAGCACCATTTCAAACAATTGCAAAAGAAAAGCAAGTGATCTAAACAAGTAACTAAGAGCCCATGGAAAACCATGGATGAAAAGGGTGCTAATACCTTCCCTTTTCAAAATCTACCCCCCGAACTCAAAAGAACATCTCAAAGGTGTTTCCTATGCTTTTTTACCTTTCCTTTTGGATAAAATAAAAGTCGGTGGTGACTCTTGCTAAACTGAAACATTTTGAAAACACAAACGCAAACCTCAAGTCAGTTTTCTCACCGCATCACAGAACTGTCGACTCTGTTGGGGAATAATATAAAAGTGGGGTTACCTTAGGGTTTTAGATCACCTTTACATGCTTATCTTGCTTGATTTGTTTGCTTTACACTTTGGTTCTATTGTTTGGGTTTGAATCCTCTACCCGGATTTGGGAAACATTCATAGGTAAATAGCAATACATTGTGGAAACTGTGCGGGGTATACCGACACGGTTTAAGCAATAGCTATGTTAGTGTGACATATGTGTGGGTACCGATAGCCTTTGAGTCAATCAAAGAGAATACGGGGCCGCTGAGTGATGTCATGAAGCACTAACGAACTTTTAGAACCTTTACTTGACCAACTTGGCCTTTTAGGATGTAGTGAGATGACCGGCTTTGGTGCAGTCCGAAGTTGGTAGATACTCGATACTACACTCATTGAGGGTTGTTTCCTTGGAATATTTCGGTTGCCGGTAAGAGGCTGAATTGAAACAATGAACAAGGAAACAATCTAGTGATATTGAGCTCCTTAGAACCTGGTTACTATTTCTAGGACAGGTTGAGCCAACTAAACTTCAAGAGGGTACTTACCTATGAAACCCCATGCAAGCCTAAACTAGGAACTTGTGTGATTTGCTTGTACATATATACTTGTGCATAACATCATGGACATCATGAAGCATCATATGCATCCACTAACCATTTCAAGGATTTTTGGAAGTTCATCTTTGTTCCTGTTTTGTAGGTTATGGATTCACTTCGCAGGAAAACTATCCAAGTCAACCTTGTAAGAATTCCTCCACAAATCAAGGAGCTTGCTTCCAGGATTACTGAGAATTCTCCTTTCACTGAGAGTCATGGTTGTCTTCTCAACTTAGTCACTTCCAACACAGAGGAAGACATGATGAAAGTTCTCTTCCAATTCTTTGACCCTTTGCATCACTGCTTCACATTCCCTGACTACCAGCTGGTGCCTACTTTGGAGGAATTTTCTCAACTCTTGAGGATTCCTATTCTCAATCAACTACCTTTCAATGGTAGGGAAAGATATCCAAAGGCTGAAGATGTTGCTCAAGCCTTGTACTTGCAACCATCAGATATCACAGGTCATTGGGAAACTAGAAGTCGTGTCAAAGGTTTCTTAGCAAAATTCATGTTTTAGAAAGCCCAAAGATGCTAGAATTCCTTGGAATTACAAGCTTTTGAGGAGATTGTAGATCTTCTCATCTATGGGATGGTCTTATTCCCAAACCCTGACCAGCTTATAGATGTAAGTGCTGTCAAGATTTTCATGTCTCGGAATCTGGTACCTACATTGCTTGGGGATATCCTTCACTCTTTTCACACTCGAACAATGAGGAAAAGAGGTGTTCTCATGTGTTGCACTCCTCTTATGGCCAGATGGTTTATTTCTCATCTTCCCCAATCAGTCTTGAAGAATGAGCAAGGTTTGAGGTGGTCACAACGATTGATGACTCTTACACATTCAGATATTCATTGGCGTTCTCGAACCAAAGAGAATGTTATCATCGTCGACCATTGTGGGGAATTCCCTAATGTCCCTCTACTTGGAATTAGGGGAGGCATTACCTACAACCCCTGCTTGGCTCTAAGACAGTTTGGTTATGCCCGAAGGGATGATGCTGATTCAAGGCTTGGTTTTCGACTTTGACAATGACAATCAAGGACTCCGACAAAGGTTCATACGGGCTTGGAGGATGCCTAATAAGGTAGACAGTAAGACCTTGGGACACAAGAATTCCATCCCCCTTGAGCCTTACCTCAAGTGGGTACGAACCCGCGCCCAAAGTCTTATGATGCCTTACCCCTCCATTCTCCCAGTGATTATAGAGCCAGTTAAGGAAGGAGAGGTTCCATACACCCTCCTACATTCTGACATGCCAACATCATTCGAAGATTTGCAAAGGAGTTGGATACAACTCAAGGGAGAACGTGATACTTTTGAAGCCCAATTCTACGCAAGCGAGAAGAATGTTTTGGAACTTACTCGGTTACTTTACGAAGAGCAGACTCTCAACACCTACATTGCACCAAAAAGGATGCGCAACATCTTTTTATCTTAGAATTTTGTACTATTTTGCCCTAGGGGCATTAATGTAAACAAGTTCTATTTTTATAACATTTGTTCCTTTTTGTTTGACACAATTTTGAATTTTCAAATCCTTGAAAACATTGCATGAATATATATCATTCATCATGAGCATAAACAGGTCTTTGCAATAGGTCTCCTTATCTCCCTACTGTTTATTTCAATAGAGATGGCTCTAGAACAGACTATTAAGGACATCCAGGCTCAAAACGCCCAACTTCGAGAGATGTTATTGAACCTATGCAAGGGGAAAGAAGAGGTGAAGGCTCTCCTCACAAGAGGCATGGTCATGGGGCATCTGGAGGTCACTAAGGATGATCGGTTGGAAAGACTACAAATTGAAATGGCAACAATGAAAGTCCAGATGATGGGATAACTGGTGGGCCAGATGGCTCTTATCCAAAACCTGGCTTTAGGACAAGAAGAGCTAAGGGTCCTTATCAACAAGCTTCATCGAGATGGATGTAATCAAATGGGGCAAACATCTAGAATTGGGGATCAGGTCATCATTCGGTCCCCCATGAGACAAGAAACTGGTTTGAGGGAGAGAGGACCTTCCCAATTTACTTCCAAGTCACAAACCCAACAGTCACCTCGTCAACAAGGACAGGGTAACCAAAATAAACAGGTCCCAGCCGTTAGGCAGTTCAGCAAACTCGACATACCTATATCACAGGTCTTACAACACCTGTTGAACTTGAATTTGGTCACATTAAGGGATCCTCCTCAGAATCCCAATACTTATGCTCCTAGCTATCATCCCAATGCATTATGTGCATACCACTCCAATAATCCTGGGCATGATACGAATGACTGTTGGGCTTTGAAAAATAAGATCCAAGACTTAATTAACAGAGGAGTGTTGGAGTTCACACAAGGTGACCAGACTGAATTTTTCTGTAATCCTTCAGAGGCTCACCACCTAAAGTGACAAGTTCAGACAAAGATATTTCTTTTTATTTGAATTTTCAAGTTGTAATTTCTCTTTTGTTATTTAAACAATTATTTGTTAATGTCAAACTTTGTTTCATTAATGCATTGTGTATGTTTGTCTTGAATTATTTCATTTTCATTATATTTTAAATTTTGCTTTGTATTCACTTTAGGACATTCAACTCTTGCTAAAAGTTACAAGCCTTTAGAGGGAGGATGATGAAAACAATGCCATAATCTCATACAATATGCTTTTGAACGGACCTTGCTGACGATGTACATGCGTTCTTTCAAATCCTAAACACTGGAGTTATAAGGAAGATAACCCCTAGTCAACCCCTTCGAGCCAAAGAAGTAGAAGTTTTCTGTTTTAACACAAATTGAAACCTTTAATCAAAACCTGGGGCAGGGTAGTCTCTCAGTTAATTCAAATGCGCGTTTAGCCGCAAACTCTCATTTCTTAATACAACGGATGACATCAAAAATGTTCCTATGGAATTGAAAGATGGTGATGGTTCCCTATCACACAGGCAGTCATTATCTCTCAAAAAAAAAGAAAAGTCCACTAAGTCAAAACCTACGAAGGAGACTTAAGAAAACTAGTGTATCCCGCTGACTGTAATCTTAAAACAAGAACAGTCAGGCAAAAATTAGGGATAACAAATCAAAAGAAAGAGGTCACTACAAATCCTCGACAACATGAAAAAAAATGTTGCAAAAATTAATGCCTTCCGACAAACCTAACTTGTTTGAACCATCACCAAAACTTCGTCTCAGACTCAATTGGAGTTCAAACGTACAATTAACTGAGCTTAGGACTGAAGAATATCACGAAGAATGGGTGGGTACAAATACATTTGAGCCTTTATCCTTTGTTTCTTAAACCGTGAACCAAGCCACGTTACAACCCTTTAAAAGTCCTAATTGAAGCATGGGTTAGTTCAAAAGCATACTGTTACAAAAGGTATCCTGACTCCTATAAGGCTTTGTTCTGAATCCTGAGATTAAATTTTCTTACAAAATTCCTTTATTTTTAGAAACGCATTCTTTATTTCAAGACAAGCATAAACTTTGCATTATTTAAATATCACTGTTTGCATACAGCTATTTGTTTGACAGCGGAGAAATTCACACAACGAATATCCAGTGAACAAAAGCTCTCTTAGTGAACAAAATCACTTCAAGTGGGATGACTTTCCCAATGACAAATCTCCTATCGACAAGGGGGTACGGCATGTCACTATCCAGCACACATGGGGCAAGTTTCCATCTCCGTCCCTTGGGGCATTGAATGTCAATCCCGACAAAGGTTTACATACAATCAAACATTTCCAAGCAGTTCCACAAGCACCTACTACTAGGGGCAATGACGAATCTCCCCAAAATCCTTCTCACAGGATGATTCCTCAGCCAGAGTTTAATCTCTGGAAACCTTTCCCCAGCGGAGACAACTTCAAGAATCTTCGATGACTTCCCCAACGAGTTCATCATCTCTCTAGCAGATCGACAACAAGGTTTATTTCCCCAACAAACTACAGATTCCTCAGTTTGAGTTTGCTTCTCCGACTACTGCAAATCAAAGGACCACAACTCCTCTTCCAAAGAAGACTACTCTACAATCCCCGGCAAGTTACTGTGAAACCTGGACCCGACCAGATATCAGTTCAATTTCGACTCCCCAATAGAGCAACGGACAACCGAGACTCTTTTTCCCAAGCAGGAATAAACTTTCTCGCCACAGAGTTTTCAATATTCCCCAGTGGAGTTTCTCCTCAAACGACAAATAGGAATCCTCGGTGAAAACATTCTAAGCAAAGTTTGAAGACACGCATACCCTTCAACAGCAGTCTAGGATTTAAAAAACTCCCCTACATTTGTCAAGGATTTATTTTCCCAGACAAAAATACATTCATGAACATTTCACATTTCATACCTCCTATTTACATACATGATAAGGGCATACGACACAATCTCATTTATTTTGAGAATGTCGTGATGTCAGGCATTTCATACATCATGACATTGCATAGGACTAACTCTGTATCTTTTCAGGGAAAGACGAATCGATAAACATCATTGACTACTTATATGACCTGGTAGTCCTCTCAAAAACTACGTCTATTGAAGGACTGTTTCAACAGATTCCTCAGAAAGATGCCCTCACAAGACCTTCTCTGGTTCAGTCAGATCGACACTAAGATCTTCCTGATTCTTATTCCAGTTGAAGACTTTCCAGGACTTTTGTCTGGTTCAGTTAAATCAATTCTATGGTTTTTCTTATTCTTATCCAGTCAAAGTTAATCCAAGACCTTCTCTGGTTCAGTCAGATCGACACTAAGATCTCCCTGATTCTTATTCCAGTTGAAGATATTCCAGGACTTTTGTTTGGTTCAGTTAAATCGATTCTAAGATTTTTCTGATTCTTATCCAGTCAAAGTTAATTCAAGACCTTCTCTGGTTCAGTCAGATCGACACTAAGATCTCCTTGATTCTTATTCCAGTTAAAGACTTTCCAGGACTTTTGTCTGGTTCAGTTAAATCGATTCTAAGGTTTTTATGATTCTTATCCAGTCAGAGTTAATCCAAGACCTTCTCTAGTTCAGTCAGATCGACACTAAGATCTCCCTGATTCTTATTCCAGATGAAGACTTTCCAGGACTTTTGTATGGTTCAGTTAAATCGATTCTAAGGTTTTTCTGATTCTTATCTAGTCAAAGTTAATCCAAGACCTTCTCTGGTTCAGTCATATCGACACTAAGATATCCCTGATACTTATTCCAGTTGAAGATATTCCAGGACTTTTGTCTGGTTCAGTTAAATCGATTCTAAGGTTTTTTTGATTCTTATCCAGTCAAAGTTAATCCAAGACCTTCTCTGGTTCAGTCAGATCAACATTAAGATCTCTCTGATTCTTATTCCAGTTGAAGACTTTCCAGGACTTTTGTCTGGTTGAGTTAAATCGATTCTAATATTTTTCTGATTCTTATCCAGTCAAAGTTAATCCAAGACCTTCTCTGGTTCAGTCAGATCGAAACTAATATCTCCCTGATTCTTATTCCAGTTGAAGATATTCCAAGACTTTCTTACTGGTTCAGATAAATCTCTCAACGGTTTATTCTGATTCGTTTTCTATAAAACATCAGTTCAGACTTTCTATCAACCATCATTCCTCCAAATGGCATCTATAAGCCCATTTACCATATATCTCCGAGTGCAAATTTCTGAGCACTCTAGTGTTCAATCATCTTTCACCTTCAAGTCACGAATGGCGGATCCGCCAATCTAACTCTTCAGGTTCAAGAAGTTTGAACAGGGGCAGCTGTTGTACCCCAAAATTTTCCTTCTCATTTTTCTCAGGTTTACTCCCCATCCAATCCCAAGCTTTGGATTACAAATTTTTCATGAAGATCACTCCCAAGGGGAAAACAATCATCTGTGATGAAAATCCAAACCTTGACCTTTTGATGAAAATCAAAACAAAAAAAAATCTTCTTTCAGCAAAACATGCTTGAAATGAGAAGTGTATTCCAGCTAAGGTTCAAAAAAACAAATTTCTAAGTACTTAAGATTTTCTAAGTATTTAAGAAAAAATGGTATTCCAGAACTTCTGAACCAACCTCCAGGCAGAAACGGTCAAAATTTGCAAACTTGGCTCAACACATAACATTCAGTCAGAAGGTGGCTCTTTAGCAGCTACACCAACACAGTTAGGGGGTTGTTAACATGGTTCAACATGTAATCTTTAAACAGAACATGGCTCTTTCAGCAATTACGCAAGTTCAGCCAGAATTTGTTAGAAAAATGCAAAGGAGGCAACAAGGCCTGAAACTCCTTCAGAACATGCTGGGATCAGAAGGTAATGGGACCAGTAGATTGGGTATAATACTGAAGCAGAATCTCTAAGTCCAGAGTTTTCAGAGGCAGATCAAAAGAACATGCTGGAAAACCTAGAAAACCCTCAGAATTTGCTAGGACAGCAAGAGGCCATGATCAGAGTTTGGCTTGCGTTGTTTTTTGGTAAAGCAGAATTGCTGGCTCTGGATATAGGTAATGATGAAAATCTTACACTAGGATCTCTTAAGTCTTGACCAATCTCATCACCATTTAATGCTTATTAATGCTCACAACTACTTTTGAACATTTGTCCAAAGGGCCTTTCCACATGCAGCATAACAACACCCTCGTGCAAGGTTAAGCTTGGATTTATGTGCCACTTTTAGCCTATGGGTGTCACTTTCCCTTAATCTCCGCCTACTGTTCCAGTCTAGGCTGAAAAATTGTCCATTATCACAACTTTCCATAAACTTCCTTCAAGAACAAGTTAGCACCTACTGCATGGTATTGGCGCCTTTTAACGTTTAAAAAAAAATCCATAAAGCTTTGCCTATAAATAGAGCACCATTGTCCACTGAAAATCCCCGGTCCAAAATCCAGAAAGATTGCTGGAAGAGGAACAGAAAACTCTAGCAAGAAAGTATTGTGAAATTTTGTCAAAAATTCCTAGTGCTTCATAACTTTGAACCTCCTGCCTCCAAACTTCATTTGTACCCAATTTGCTTCTTAGCCAGAAAACGGCCATACAGTTTCTGACCATACATATATATACTCTCCATCCACCCATTCAAAAAAGAACCTGTCCAGAACACCATCAGAGCTAAAGCTAGCTCCAATTCACAGATTTTCTTCCAACAGCAAGGTAAGCACCTGCTGACTCTCACCACGCTGCTAAGCATCATCAGATTTGCATGCTCAATAAACACAATGTAGATATCATGCTGTTGCTGTACATGTTTTGAGGTTTTTCACGCCTCTGTGTGCTTAAGTAGGAAGTGAATCAGTGTAGAACTTGCATATAACCTTTTTGGTTCTATCTTCTGAAACACTATGACACTTGCTGAGACTGTCCTAGGCATGCCTTCTGTTTTGTGGAAAAATAATCAAACTGCAGATGTTCTGACTAGCACAGGGGGAAACCAAACTCTGACTTTGATGCCGGCACTTCTGAGGCCTGTTTTGCTAGCAATAATATCAGAACTTCTGAAAATTATTGTGTTTCCAGCAGGTTTAGAACTTCTGACTTCTCCACTAACAGATTTTTGTTTTGCAGCGCATGGGAGTCAGAACTTCTGACCTCCCCACTAACAGGTTTTTATTTTGCAGCGCACCAGAGTCAGAAGTTCTGACTCATACATTTTCACTAACAGGTTGATATCCTGCAGCAGGCCTGGGTCAGAACTTCTGACTTCCTCTCAACAGCGTGCTATCCCCCTCTCTCTTTCTCTTTTTCTTCCCCTTGTTATTTTCTTTTTTTTGTTTGTTTATTTTTCTCGTTGAACCATCCCCATGTACAAGTGTGTATCCCCCACCCCCTAAATATTGTAATAGCGTAGGATTTTACATTTCCGCATTTTTATTGCTTTCAAATGTAAATGCTAGTAATTAGGATATGTATGGCTAGATAAAATCAACGAAATAGAAAATCCTAATTCAAGATAAAATCATGCATGCAATAAAACACACTTGCACACAAACACCCTTAAGGTATCTCCACTCGGTTGCCTTACAAAATGGCCATGGTATGCATGCGAAGTATATTGGCAAAACAATACAAACAAAAGATCATAGTCCCTCGATGACGCTATCAAAAGGTTGCCTAAACAAATGATCTTGGTCCTTAAAAACTTGCTAAGATACTTGGCACCATTGTTATCATGGTCATACGATGACCCACGCCCGTCCCGTTTAACATCCAAAGATAGGATTGTTTACCAAGTGCAATGGTAAAACAACAATGTCAAAGGAATAAAAATTGTATAGGAAAGACTTTTGAGTAGGTAGATTGCTTCTAGTTACTTGATCAAATTGCAAACAATCCTTGCTATTTTCAAAAACAAACACACACACATTTTCAAAACATTTCCAAAATACTTTCAAAACCACACAAAGCACCATTTCAAACAATTGCAAAAGCAAAGCAAGTGATCTAAACAAGTAACTAAGAGACCATGGAAAACCATGGATGAAAAGGGTGCTAATACCTTCCCTTTTCATAATCTACCCCCCGAACTCAAAAAAACATCTCAACGGTCTTTCCTGTGCTTTTTTACCTTTCCTTTTGGATAAAATAAAAGTCGGTGGCGACTCTTGCAAAACCGAAACATTTTTCAAACACAAACGCAAACCTCAAGTCAGTTCTCCCACCGCATTACAATATGATTGCCACATTATGAGCCCACATTGGTGAACCATTCGAAGAATGCACGAGGCATACATGTGCGCTATTTGTAAGACACATAAAAGGGTCATTCTAAGGATGCACATGTGTTCCATTCGAAGGATGCACATGTGTTCCATTCCAAGGATGTACATGGGTTCCATTTGAAGGATGCACATGTGTTCCATTCGAAGGATGTACAGGTGTTCCATTCGAAGGATGTATAGGTGTTCCATTCAAAGTATGTACAGGTGTTCCATTCAAAGGAAGTAACAAAAGGTCCATTTAAAGAAGCATTCATAAGGTCCATTCGAAGGGTACATAAGAGGCCCGTTCGAAGGAGGCAAATTAAGGCCAATCGAAGAGCAAGGACTGAAGGCATTCGAAGGAGCCAAAGTGTCCAGATTCATGCAACCTACGAAAATGGAAGAATGTAACATAAATGGATGATTTTCAAGTTCTTGAAGGCCATGTTAAAGACTTGATTCTTGCCATATTTATCATGCAACCTACTGTTGTACCCCAAAATTTGCCCTCCCATATTTCTCAAAACATTGCAAGAAAGATCTCCAAGTTGCTCAAGGTAGTCCAAGAGTTGGTCAGACAAGCTCTCTCCTAAGGCAGTCTACCCCAAATTAGGGTTTCATGTTGCATCAAGATACCTGAGTCCAAATGATCCCAAGTTCTCACCAATGTCCTAATATGTTCTCAAGATCATCCAAGTCAAGTTTCAAGCCTTGCAGAGGAAGTTTGCTCAATCAAATGGTCAAAGGTCCAAAAATCGACTGTGTTAGGGCAAAAGTCAACTGTGACCCACATACAATCAAACTTCAAGATTTTTTGCCAACATTCTCATTTTGAAGTATATTTCATCATTTTATCAAGGGTTGATCATGATTCATCAAGGATTGCTCATAATTCATCAAGATTCAAAAGTTGCTAAATTATGGTTTTGTAGGAAAAGTCAACTCAACTTTGACCAAGCATAACTTTCTCATACTTTATGATAAATGACCCATCCAAAGCTAATTTTGAAGAGGATGAAATTCCCTACAATCCATATTCATCTCCCAAGTTCAAAATATGCACTCACAAGAAGTTATGAATTTGTACATTATAGGTCATTTTGAAAAGTCAACAAAAACACCTTTTTTGTCAAAGCTTCATACTTGAGCATGGAATATCAAAATGAGATGATACAAAAAGTGTTGATTAGAGGGCATCTCAAGCTTTCTAAAAAGTCCAAGAACACCTCCAAAGAGTCAAAATTGAGGAAGTTATGCATTGTTGAAGTTGACCTTTTTTGCAAAATTGCCAAAAGTCAACTATCCCCAAAACTTCAAATTTTGCCAAATGGGCCCTTTCTTTTTCACTTGTTTTGAGTTGGCATCATATCCCACGTGCTCTATCCTTTTCCACTTGTCCATATCATATTTTTATTAATTATTTTGATTTTTATTTGAATTAATTTGATTTAAATCAAAATAAATCAAATAAAAATCCAAAACATTGATAACAAGAGATTTTGTGATGATTTCAGGTCTTAAATCACAGCTAGCCATCATCAAATTCTCATCAAGCCATATGTGTACAAAGAGATTGGATTTGGAACAATTTTGGAAAGCTTTAAAGAAGCAAATCAAATCAAATCAAAAAGGATTAAAGGAGGGAGATTTGGATCAATTATGGACTTGGATTCATTCTTTGTTACATAAGGGTTACGTGCAGATCAAAATCAGGGTTAGAGAGGCGTGCTAGAGCAAGAACAGAATTGGCAAAAACAAGCAAAAATTGTGAGATCGAATGGTGGTTAGAGGCGACCTCAAGGCTTGATATCTGTCTCAATCATTTCCTGGCAGTCTCCACAACCTAAAGCAATCAAAACCAAGTGCTTTCAAGCATTCCCACGCACTGTAAGTCCATGGCGGTATCACCTTTTTATTGAATTCAAATAGCCTTGTTCTTGCATCAATAGTGTGAAATAATTGCATATTCTTAATCTATGAAGTATTTGTAAACTTTATGCAATATTTTATTTCATTTATATAGCCCGTGGCGTTACTCACCATTGTTAGGTTTTCAAGCTTTGGTTTAGGGCTTTTTGTTTCAGGAACAATTAGCCTTCATAATGGGCATGGTTGTGATCAGGAGGACGAGACGAATCTAACCATGGTGTTAGATTCCATTTACATAGCATGTGGGATATTTTGAGAAAACGTTTGGTTTGTAGCAACGGACACTGTCCGTGGGTATATGTCTTTGAACTTTTAGCCACGGTCCAAGAACAGGGATGAAGGCGTGTCACTCCCTTACTGGCCTGTTTGAATTTCGCGCGGAAAATCCCATTAATTTGTTTGTTTCTTATATTATTATTATTATTTAGTATTATGATAACAAATAGAAACAAGTTCTTCAGTGGTAGGCGTGGCAGGAAATTCCCCTTGGGGCCTGTGTTCGAATCCTAGGTCCCCCTATTTTCTCTATATTATTTTCTTACAGGAGATCCAATATGCGCTTGAGCCTAATGTCCACCATGCTCCTTCCTTATCCATGCGCCAGATGGCCAGATGGCCAGATCTGGTGGCTACTACTGAGAGCACACCATAGACCAAGTCAACGCAACGCACTGGATTGCAAAAGTCAGCACGGACCTCATATCATTGGGCCCGAATTCTTACTATTGACACCCTTAAAAATCAGGCCCAGTCTCTTTCTTTATATTTTCTCTTCTATATTTCATTTAATTATTTTGTTTTATTTAATTTAATTACTAACCAAAATTAATTTTCTTTTTCATCAAAAAAATCACAAAAAATATTTTATGTTAAATTAAAGTTTGGATATTTATTTTTAATAAAAAAATCAATTAATTTAATTAGGTTAATTTTAGATAACTTTCATTTATTTTGTAAATATTTAAAATTAATTAGAATCAATAGGTTTTAACACTAATTTAATTATTTTATTTCTTTCCTAAAATAATCAAAAAATTCAAAAATATGACATTTAATTATTTTTCATTAATTAATTTAATAACTAATTTAATTTAGCATTTAACTTTAGGATTTAATTTCTTTTCTTAAAAAATAAAAACAATAAAAATATTTTCTTTTAATTAGGAGGGTCAAAACCCTAGTTTCACATTCGATTCAATTTACTCGCACGCTTTATTTTTTATTCAACTATTGTATCTGCTCCCGGTTTGTAATAATTTTAATTAGGACATTTATTTATTTATTCCGCTTTTAAATTTCAAAGGGTTTGATTTTTTGGCGATGTAAATACCCGGCGCCTTGTAATAGTTAGTTTAATTTCCGCACCTTTAATTTCTGCAAATATTCAATTGTTAGATGTTTGATAATAGGGCTTGCATGACAAGAATGAATGCTTAATCTTAAAACAGTTAGATCACCCAAAACATGTGCAAAGATAAAAATAATTTGAAATCAACACAGTCGCACATGCGCACTCCTAGGGTACACCCCACTTGGTTGCCTTCCTAAACGGTCATTGAGTATAGGTTATTTTAGAGGTCGCCCTCTTGTCTAAAAGATCATAAGTTACCTCGGAAAGGTTGCCTCGGATATCGTTGCCTCGGATAAATGATCCAAGACATTAGGGTTACCGCTAAGATATCCTAACATTGCTTTAGTGACCCTATGTCCCTCTTCCGAATTGACCCTCAAACTCCAACGACGGTGCTACCTACTCACAAATAGTGGGATAGCGTTGTCTAAAGGAAATAAACATAGAACGATTCTTTTTTTCGAGTAGGTAGATTAGTTCTTAGATACTTGTTCATCCAAAATAAACTTTTTTTCACACTTACACTCTTTTACAAACAAGTTTTCAAAAACACTTCATTACACTCTTGAAGACAGACGCAAGAGTTAAATCAAAGTCAAAACAAAAACTTTTCAAAACCCACAAGCACAAAGAAAACAATTTTGAAAATGATGAGCAAGTACCTAAGAGCCCGTAGATAACTACGGATAGAAAGGGTGCTAATACCTTCCCTTTCTATAATCTACCCCCCGTACTCAGAAAATCTCAAAAAAGGAATTTTTCTGTGCTTTTTTCCTTTCCTTGTTAGATAAAATAAAAGTCGGTGGCGACTCTTGCTTACCGCGACATTTTGCGAAAACAAACGCAAAACGCAAACCAGCATTCCAAAAACAGTCAGTTCTGGCCACCGTATCACAGAACTGGCGACTCTGCTGGGGAGATATTATAAGTGGGGTGTACCTTAGGAATAGTTCATATTTGTTTTCAATTGTTTGATATGTATGCTTTATCTCTGTGGGCTTGAATCAGAGTTACTATAGATCCTAACCCATATCTAGGGACACCTTTTAGGTAAGTAGCAATAGACTGCGAGGGAACTGTACAGCGTAGACCGGTATGGTTGAAGCAGTAGCTACGTTGGTGTGACACTTTAGTTTGCACCGATATCCCTTGTGGTGCAACAAGGAGAATATGGGTCTGCTAAGGGGTCATTAAGCACCAACTGACCTTAGAACCTATAATTGACCAACTTGGCCATAGAAAAGTAGCAGTATGCTACACTCATTGAGACCAAACTCTCGCGATGATTCCTGCCGCAAGAAAAGGTTGCTAAACTGTAATTATGACCGATCGAGGGTGGTCAGTGATATTGAGATCCTCTAGAACCCGGTTACTATTACTAGGACAGGTTGAACCAACTAAACTGAAAGAGGGTAGTACCTAAACTCCTTGCCAGCCTGAAATCTAAGGGCTACTGTGTGACTTGTTTTCCCTTACCATGTTTGCTATCTGTGAATACCTGTGGTGTGTTTCTATCATTACATCATGCATCATGACATTGCATGCATATTGCATTGGACTAACCATTTCAAAGACCAATGGGATTCATCTTTGTTCTGTTTTACAGATCATGGCATCTATGCGTAGAAACACTATTCGGATCAGCTTTGTACAGATTCCTACTCAACTTAGAGATTTGGTTTCCAAGGTTCCTGACACTTCCTATTTTGATAGAAGACATGGTCACCTCCTCAGTCTAGTCACTTCCAAGCTGGATGAACAGATGATGAGTGTCTTATTCCAGTTCTTTGATCCATTGTACCACTGCTTCACCTTTCCGGACTACCAGTTGGTCCCTACTTTGGAAGAGTTCTCTGATCTACTCGGCATCTCTATTCTAGAGCAGACCCCATTTACAGGTTGGGAGATAGATCTTAGGCTAGAGGATGTTGCTACAACCCTACATCTGACAAAGGCTGAGGTAATGTCTAATTAGGAAACTCAGAGTGGGACAAAAGGCTTCTTGGCTAAGTTATTGGTTGATCAGGCTAATCAGTTCTGGGACAGTTTAGACTTTCAAGCGTTTGAGGACATCCTGGCTCTTCTCATTTATGGATTGGTTCTGTTCCCAAATTCAGATTCCTTTGTCAACGTGAATGCATGGAAGATTTTCATGTCCCGTAATCCAGTGCCCACTCTCTTGGGTGATATTCTGCATACTCTCTATGCCCGTACTGCTCGGAAACAGGGAACCCTTATGTGCTGTGCACCATTGCTGGCGAGGTGGTTTATTTCTCACCTGCCCAAATTTGTTTTGAAGAACGAGGAAGGCATGGGTTGGGCCTACAGGATTATGTCCCTTGCTCACACGGACATCATCTAGAGCACTAAATACATGGAAGAAGTAGATATTATTGATCGTTGTGGGGAGTACCCCAATGTTCCATTGTTGGGGATTCGAGGAGGGATCACCTATAATCCTTGTTTGGCCTTACGACAGTTTGGGCGAGCTAGGAGGGACGAACCTCATGAGTTACTGCTTCCAAGCATTGTTTTTGACTTCCAGGGAGATGTAGAGGGACATCGCCGCAGATTCATACGAGCCTGGGATAGGGTCAACAGGTCTGATCCGTATGAGCTAGGCATGAAGACTCCTATCCTAATGCCACATTATCTCCGGTGGGTTCGAGCCTGCGCTCAAAAGATGGGGATGACGTACGAAGCTGTCTTGCCTGTGATTATTGAGAGTACTGATGAAGAAGGGGTTCCTCATACCATCCTCCATCCATACATGCCTACTGACATTGGGGCATTAAAGAGGTCTTAGATCCAGCTAAGGGAAGAGCGGGATACTTACATGGAAAAGTATCATGAGTAGGAGCGGAAGATCCTGAGGCTTACAAGGCAGCTAGAGAATGAGAAGGTCCTCAACGACTATGTCAGCACCAAAGGAAAACGACCGTGGGAGCGTTGATTGTATTTTATTGTTTCTAGCATAGATTTGCTTTCAGTTTTTCTTTTTGTAACGCCTTAAAGGCATCTGTTAAACATTGATTTCAAGTTTTTTTATCTAATAAAAGTGTGTTTCATTTTGGTTTACGAATTTGAATCTCTAAAGTCTTTAAAATCATATCATATGCATTCCATTCCCATGCACCTCATTACAGGTACCCTTACAGGTTTCTCATCTTCTTCGCTGTTTATTTCAGCACATCATGTCTTCTGAAACATCAACTGATCAAGCCATCAAGGCCCTGCAAGCTCAAAACGCTCAGTTCCAGGAAATATTCATGAACTTGGCTAAGGGTCAGCAAGATCTGAAGACTCTTATCTTGAAGGATAAGAAGAAGAAGAAGAAGAAGAAGACGGTCCTCCTGAACATGGGTCACAGGTTTGGGAACAGATTGAGACAGGATGTTGATTTATCTCATTCATCTGGAGGGGGAGAGCATCAGGAAGAAAGGAGGGCTCGTAGCCCTGTGGTTTCTGACATTGAGATTGACTTTGATGAAGACCAGTATCCTCCGGCTGAGGACAGGTATAAGCAACTCGAAGACCGGTTAAGTGCAATAGAGGTCCAGAAAGTCCCTGGTCTAGACTTTGGAGATTTAGGTTTGGCATTTGGGTTATTGATTCCCCACAAGTTTAAAGCACCAGTCTTTGCTAAATACGAAGGGGTCTCCTGCCCAAAGCTACACCTCCGCTCATATGTTAGAAAGATTCAACCATACACTGCCGATAAGAACCTCTGGATTCATTTCTTTCAAGATAGTCTTTCAGGGACTCAAATTGAATGGTTCTACCAACTGGAAGGAGCTAGCATCCGTAACTGGGAGGACCTTGTTGCTGCTTTCTACAAGCAGTACCAGTACAATGCCGACCTCGCTCCCACGCGTACCCAACTTCAGGGTATGTCTATGGGTGCGAGCGAAGGTTTTAAGGACTACGCTCAGAAATGGACGAACCTTGCTAGAAGAGTACAACACCCTCTGGCTGATAGGGAGTTAGTGGACATGTTTCTTGGGACCTTGTCTGGTCCGTATTTCAATCATCTGATCGGTAGCTCATCGTCTGGGTTTACTGAGCTGATTATGACCAGGGAAAGAGTTAAGGTCGGTATCAAGAGCGGTAAGCTACAGAAGGGTGCTTCGTCAAGTATCGAGAAGAAGCCTTTCAAGAAGGAGTCAAGCGCAGTTTACAGCTCGAAGAGCAAAAACAGACCTGAGCGTCGCCAAGCAGTGAATGCAGTAGTTATAGCAAGACCAGTTGTTGCCCCTCAGTGCAACAATCAGCCAAGAGCAGAGAGGCTGCAAAGACAATTCACTCGGCTCAGTATGATCCTGTCTCAAATTCAGCCGCAGTTATTAAAGACCAATCTGGTGATTCCGAAGGAGGCTCTAAAGAATCCCAATACAACATCACCGTTGTACAATCCGAATGCCCGTTGTGCTTTTCACTCTGATAGCCCGGGGCATGATACGAATAACTGCTGGGTCTTGAAGAATAAAGTGCAGGATCTGATTGATGCTAAGGAGATTGAGTTTGAAGCGCCAGAGAAACCTAATGTCATAACGACACCTATGCCCAAACATGACGCGGGAGTGAATGATATTGAGGATGATGAAGAAGAGTTTGATATTGACAGCTGGATATACTCGACTGCTGATGGTGGACTAAGCAATTGGACGGCAAAGGATTCTATGCCCGTTTCTTTTATTACCCAGTAATGAGACTCTTGTTTTGATTTTGTAACAGACAATTTTAAACTTTACGGTCTGGTGTCTTACCCGAGGCATTGTGGCTTTGTTTGTGAGGGCTTTATATTCGTCATCTCCATATATCATTAATAAAAGCATTGGACATTTTCTTGCATTACGAATTTTATTCTCCTTGTTTTTCCTTTTCTATCTTGTAAAACAGCTATTTGTCTTACACACACTCACATATACAGGTCTACATCCACTCTGGATCCCACTGATAACGATTCTGCTACTGCCAGTTATGACTTCGAAAGTCCAATCAACCAAGTCGAGGACGAAGGTGAGGATGATTGTGAAGTGCCTGGTGAACTTGCTAGACTGCTACTTCAGGAAGAGAGGGCCATACAGCCGCATGAAGAGCCAGTGGAATCAGTGAATTTGGGTACAAAGGTAGACAAGAAAGAGGTCAAGATCGGTGAAAATTTGGGGCCTAGTGTTAAGAAACGGTTGATTCAGATGCTGTGTGACTATGTTGAGATCTTTTCCTGGTCTTACGAAGATATGCCTGGGTTGGATACCGATATTGTGGTTCACCGCCTGCCTACCAAGGAAGACTGTCCTCCAGTGAAATAGAAAATTTGTCGAATGCGCCCAGAGATGTCTGAGAAAATCAAGGTTGGGGTTATGAAACAGTTTGATGCCGGTTTTCTAGCATTTACTTCTTACCCGCAGTGGGTTGCCAACGTGGTTCCGGTGCCGAAGAAGGATGGTAAGGTTCGAATGTGTGTTGACTATAGGGATCTGAACAGGGCGAGCCCCAAGGATGATTTCCCTCTACCTCATATCGACGTTCTGGTTGACAACACCGCACAGCATAAGGTCTTCTCCTTTATGGATGTTTTCTCCAGTTATAATCAGATTAAAATGGCTCCCGAAGACATGGAGAAGATAACCTTTGTCACACAGTGGGGTACCTTTTGCTATAAAGTCATGCCTTTCGAATTGAAGAATGTTGGGGTAACGTATCAGCGCGCCATGGTCGCTTTGTTCCATGACATGATCCATCATGAGATTGAGGTATACGTTCATGACATGATTGCAAGATCCCAGACTGAAGAAGAACATCTTGACCACCTTCAGAAGCTATTTGACATGTTGAAGTTGTACAAGCTGAGGTTAAACCCGAACAAGTGCACCTTCAGGGTGAGATCTGGTAAGCTGCTGGGTTTCGTCGTTAGTGATAAAGGTATTCAGGTGGATCCTGCAAAGGTGAAGGCTATACAGGAAATTCCAGATCACCGAACAGAAAAGGAAGTTAGAGGCTTTCTGGGACGTTTGAACTATATTGCCTGATTCATCTCACACCTGGCTGTTACTTGTGAGCCAATCTTCAAGCTACTGAAGAAAGATCAAGTGGTAAGATGGAACGATGAATGTCAGGCCGCTTTCGAAAGGATTAAAGAATATCTCCAAGAGCCACCTATTCTGATGCCTCCAGTTGAAGGGAGACCTTTGATCCTATACTTAACAGTACTCGACAATTCAATGGGGTGCATGCTAGGGCAGCATGACGAGTCTGGCCGAAAAGAGCATGCTATTTATTACCTTAGCAAAAAGTTTACCGACTGCGAGACCCGATACTCATTGCTCGAGAAAACTTGTTGCACTTTGGCATGGGCTGCTCGCTGGCTGAGACAGTATATGCTGACTCACACCACTTTATTGATATCAAAGATGGATCTAATCAAGTATATCTTCGAGAAGCCTGCATTGTCCGGAAGAATAACAAGATGGAAGATGATCTTGACTGAGTATGACATCCAGTATACGACCCAAAAGGCAATCAAGGGAAGTGTGTTGGCAGATCATTTGGCACATCAGGCAGTGGATGATTACCAGTCTATGAACTTTGAATTCCCGGATGAGAACATCATGTTCGTAACTGACTGTGAGACACCTGGACCGGATGAAGGACCTGAGGAGGGATCCTGATGGTCTATGTACTTTGATGGAGCTTCAAACGCTTTGGGTAACAGCATTGGCGCCGTGATCATATCTTCTGAAGGCTCTCATACTCCGTTCACCGCCCGACTATGTTTCAACTGCACCAACAATATGGCGGAGTATGAAGCGTGCATCATGGGTCTTCGAGTAGCAATTGACCTAAGGATTAAGTTTCTGAGTGTTTTCGGAGATTCCTCTCTCGTGATCAGTCAGATCAAAGGCGAGTGGGATACGAAACACCCAAATCTTATTCCTTACAAGGAGTATGTATTGACGTTGCTTTCACACTTCGAGGAGATAACCTTTTGAACACTTCCCTAGAGAGGAGAATCAGTTAGCGGACGCGCTAGCTACGATGTCTTCTATGTTCAAAGTCAATTGGGACAATAAAGCTCCCCGGATTATCATTGAAAGGTTGGATGAACCTGCGCATTATTGTGACATTGAGAATGAAGAGGTAGCAGATAAACCCTGGTTTCACAAGGTAAAGAGGTATCTCGAGGCTCAGGAGTACCCCGAGGGTGCATCTGTTAATGATAAGAAGTTTCTGAGGAGGTTCGCGGCGAAGTTCTTCATCAGTAATGACATCCTTTACAAGCGTAATCATGATTCGGCCTTACTGCGATGTATGGATAAGAACGAGGCAGAAAGGATTATGGTAGATTTACATGAAGGTACTTTCGGAACTCATTCCACTGGGCACACCATGGTAAATAAAATCCTTCGGGCAGGATATTATTGGTCTATAATGGAAGCCGACTGTTATCAGCATTCTCGGACCTGTCACAAGTGCCAAGTCTATGCTGATAAGGTGCACATACCTCCAGTTCCTCTGAACGTCTTGACAGCTCCTTGGCCTTTTGCAATGTGGGGCATCGACATGATCGGTGAGATCAGACCTACGACGTCCAACGGGAATCGTTTCATCCTAGTAGCTATTGATTACTTTACTAAGTGGGTTGAAGCAGCTTCCTTTGCTACTGTAACCAAGAATACCGTGGCACGGTTCATTCGGCACAATCTGATCTGTCGATACGATGTACCAGAGAGGATCATTACGGACAATGGTACAAATCTCAACAATAAGATGATCACAGAACTCTGCAAGCAGTTCAAGATACAACATCACAACTCTTCTCCTTACCGGCCAAAGATGAATGGGGCTGTTGAAGCGGCTAATAAGAATATTAAGAAGATTGTGCAGAAGATGACGGTGACATACAAAGACTGGCACGAGATGTTACCATTCGCTCTACATGGATACCGCACCTCAGCGCGGACGTCAATAGGGGAAACCCCCTATTCCTTGGTATATGGTATGGAGGCCGTATTACCCATTGAAGTTCAAATACCCTCTCTTCGGATTATGAAGGATGCAGGTTTGAGCGAAGATGACTGGATTAAAACCCGACTTGATTAGCTGAACTTAATCGACAAAAAGAGACTTACTGCTATTTTTCATGGTCAGACGTATCAGAAACGGATGATCAAGGCATTTAACAAGAAAGTTAGACGACAAGAGTATCAAGTTGGGGATCTGGTGATCAAGCGCATCATCCTACCTCAAGGTGATCCCAGGGGAAAATGGACCCCTACTTACGAAGGGCCATTTATGGTTAAGAACATTTTCTCAGGAGGAGCTATGATTCTAACCACCATGGATGGTGATGACCTTCCTCACCCCGTCAATGCAGACATAGTGAAAAAATACTACGCATAATCAACGACCCGCTAGGTCGACTGGCCTAGGCAAAAATAAGGGCTTCCCGGCGAATCAAAATGGTCCAGGAAAAAATTAGGGATCAAAGCATAACACTATGTCTCATTGGATCACCTTGCAACCAGACTTCGGTATCGACTATCAAGCTCGGACGGCACTAATCAATCTGATCTACCTTCAACCAAGTAGCAAAGTGATGAGATGCTCGAGGACATAGAGGCAATAGCAGAGTTGGAACCCAGTGGGATTATCCACATAATTGTTTTGTTTTTTTCATAAATTGTATAAACTATATTGTTCGGCGGCATTCTCTTACTAGGACGTCAGCCTCTTGTACAAAAACGCCTATTTACAAGCCAAACTTCAAAGTCAATACAATTCATTTTCAGAGAAATTTCAAACTGTTTTTCCTTTTTCTGTTTTGTTTTTCAAAGAACGTCCAATGTTCATTTTTGATATATGCATTTGACATTAATTGTTGCTCATGAATATTTACATGCGAAACAAAAGACGATTACTCGTAATATCAGGAACGGGGGCAATAAGAATTGTCCAAGATTTACAGTTGCTTTGTCCACCAGGTACAAGGATAAATTTAGCTGAAGAGTATGACTGAGGTACATTCACTCCCTGCAGAGTAAGAAAAAGACAGTAATGTTAATTCTCCCCAGCTGAGACCCACAACCGCGAACGAGTCAGCAATATTCTCCCCAAGCAGAGTTTATCTACCATCAGCACTAAAAAGTCTTAATATCCCCAGTGGAGTATAAAAAAAAATATCCCCAGTGAAGTCGCAGCTGAAAGATCATTCCCAGCGGAGTTCATTCCTTGCACAAACAGAAACTCAAATCCCCAACAGGATTCAGTATCACAGCAACGGTAATTCATCCCCAGCTGAATTTATCAGCGGAATCCTCTACAGAGCATCTCTTCCCCACAGAGTAATCTCCTCATCAGTTTATTCCCCAGAGAAGTTATCCTCTCCTGCAGGTTTATTCTCACAATCATCTTCATTCACTATCCCTAGCGGAAACGAAAAATTCAACTCTTTCTCCAGCAGTAATCCGGGATTTATTTTCCCCAGCTACAAACATCACATTTTCATACATCATGACACATGCATATAAGCATCATACAAACACAATCTCATTGATTTTGAGAACATCATTGCTTAATACATATCATGCATTACATACAGCTAACCTTTACCTTTCAGGAAGGATACGGTTAAATTCTTACAAAATTCAAAGCTATGAAGCTTTTACCTCAGTTGAATTACGGACAGGTTCCTAAATCTCGACACCTCAGTTGAATTACGGATGAGTTCCTAAATCTCGACACCTCAGTTGAATCACGAACGAGTTCCTAAATCTCGACACCTCAGTTGAATTACGGACGAGTTCCTAAATCTCGACACCTCAGTTGAATCACGGACGAGTTCCTAAATCTCGACACCTCAGTTGAATTACGGACAAGTTCCTAAATCTCGACACCTCAGTTGAATTACAGACGAGTTTCTAAATCTTGACACCTCAGTTGAATTACGGATGAGTTCCTAAATCTCGACACCTCGGTTGAATTACGGACGAGTTCCTAAATCTCGACACCTCAGTTGAATTACGGACGAGTTCCTAAATCTCGACACCTCAGTTGAATTACGGACGAGTTCCTAAATCTCAGCAAAGTAGTTGAATTACGGACAAGTTCCTAAATCTCAGCAAAGTAGTTGAATTACGAACGAGTTCCTAAATCTCAGCAAAGTAGTTGAATTATGGACAAGTTCCTAAATCTCAGCAAAGTAGTTAAATTACAGACGAGTTCCTAAATATCAGCAAAGTAGTTGAATTACGGACGAGTTCCTAAATCTCAGCAAAGTAGTTGAATTACGGACGAGTTCCTAAATCTCGACGAAGATGTTTTCTCAATCGAATTACAGACGAGTTCCTAAATCTCAACAAAGTTATTTTCTCAGTTGAATTACGGACAAGTTCCTAAATCTCAGCGAGATGTTCCTCAATTGAATTACGAACGAGTTCCTAAATCTCGACAAAGATGTTCCTCAGTTGAATTATGGACGAGTTCCTAAATCTCAGCAAAAATGTTTCCTCCATTGAGTACGGACGATCGAAGTTCCTAAATATCAACAGAGATGATTCCTCAGTTGAGTACGGACGATCGAAGTTCCTAAATATCAACGGAGACGATACACCAGTAGAATAACGGACGATGAAGCTCCTAAATTTCTAATTCTCTTATGCGATTGAAACTCCTCCAGATGGCATCTTTAAGCCCATCCCCTCGTCAGTAATGGCATTTGTAAGCCCATTCCTGATATCGCAAGACGGACACCACTTCATGCAAGTGAAAATTTTTGGGCACTCTAGTGTTCAATCCTCTTCCACCTTCGGATCACGAAAGGCACGAAAGCCAATCTACATCCTCAGGTTTAAGAAGATTGAACAGGGGCAGCTGTTGTACCCCAAAATTTGCCCTCTCATATTTCTCAAAACATTGCAAGAAAGATCTCCAAGTTGCTCAAGGTAGTCCAAGAGTTGGTCAGACAAGCTCTCTCCTAAGGCGGTCTAACCCAAATTAGGGTTTCATGTTGCATCCAAGTCAAGTTTCAAGCCTTGCAGAGGAAGTTTGCTCAATCAAATGGTCAAAGGTCCAAAAATCGACTGTGCTAGGGAAAAAGTCAACTGTGACCCACATACAGTCAAACTTCAAGATTTTTTGCCAACATTCTCATTTTGAAGTATATTTCATCATTTTATCAAGGGTTGATCATGATTCATCAAGGATTGCTCATAATTCATCAAGATTCAAAAGTTGCTAAATTATGGTTTTGTAGGAAAAGTCAACTCAACTTTGACCAAGCATAACTTTCTCATACTTTATGATAAATGACCCATCCAAATCTAATTTTGAAGAGGATGCAATTCCCTACAATCCATATTCAGCTCCCAAGTTCAAAATACGCACTCAGAAGAAGTTATGAATTTGTACATTATAGGTCATTTTGAAAGTCAACAAAAACACCTTTTTTGTCAAAGCTTCATACTTGAGCATGGAATATCAAAATGAGATGAGACCAAAAGTGTTGATTATAGGGAATATCAAGCTTTCTAAAAAGTCCAAGAACACATCCAAAGAGTCAAAATTGAGGAAGTTATGCATTGTTGAAGTTGACCTTTCTTGCAAAATTGCCAAAAGTCAATTATCCCCAAAACTTCAAATTTTGCCAAATGGGCCCTTTCTTTTTCACTTGTTTTGAGTTGGCATCATAGCCCAAGTGCTCTATCCTTTTCCACTTGTCCATATCATATTTTTATTAATTATTTTGATTTTTATTTGAATTAATTTGATTTAAATCAAAATAAATCAAATAAAAATCCAAAACATTGATAACAAGAGATTTTGTGATGATTTCAGGTCTTAAATCACAGCTAGCCATCATCAAATTCTCATCAAGCCATATGTGTACAAAGAGATTGGATTTGGAACAATTTTGGAAATCTTTAAAGAAGCAAATCAAATCAAATCAAAAAGGATTAAAGGAGGGAGATTTGGATCAATTATGGACTTGGATTCATTCTTTGTTACATAAGGGTTACGTGCAGATCAAAATCAGGGTTAGAGAGGCGTGCTAGAGCAAGAACGGAATTGGCAAAAACAAGCAAAAATTGTGAGATCGAATTGGTGGTTAGAGGCAACCTCAAGGCTTGATATCTGTCCCAATCGTTTCCTGGCAGTCTCCACAACCTAAAGCAATCAAAACCAAGTGCTTTCAAGCATTCCCACGCACTGTAAGTCCATGGCGGTATCACCTTTTTATTGAATTCAAATAGCCTTGTTCTTGCATCAATAGTGTGAAATAATTGCATATTCTTAATCTATGAAGCATTTGTAAACTTTATGCAATATTTGATTTCATTTATATAGCCCGTGGCGTTACTCACCATTGTTAGGTTTTCAAGCTTTGGTTTAGGGCTTTTTGTTTCAGGAACAATTAGCCTTCATAATGGGCATGGTTGTGATCAGGAGGACGAGACGAATCTAACCATGGTGTTAGATTCCATTTACATGGCATGTGGGAGATTTTGAGAAAACGTTTGGTTTGTAGCAACGGACACTGTTCGTGGGTATAGGTCTTTGAACTTTTAGCCACGGTCCAAGAACAGGGATGAAGGCGTGTCACTCCCTTACTGGCCTGTTTGAATTTCACGCGGAAAATCCCATTAATTTTTTTGTTTCTTATATTATTATTATTATTTCGTATTATGATAACAAATAGAAACAAGTGCTTCAGTGGTAGGCGTGGCAGGAAATTCCCCTTGGGGCCTGTGTTCGAATCCTAGGTCCCCCTATTTTCTCTATATTATTTTCTTACAGGAGATCCAGTATGCGCTTGAGCTTAATGTCCACCATGCTCCTTCCTTATCCATGCGCCAGATGGCCAGATGGCCAGATCTGGTGGCTACTACTGAGAGCACACCATAGACCAAGTCAACGCAACGCACTGGATTGCAAAAGTCAGCACGGACCTCATATCATTGGGCCAGAATTCTTGCTATTGACACCCTTAAAAATCAGGCCCAATCTCTTTCTTTATATTTTCTCTTCTATATTTCATTTAATTGTTTTGTTTTATTTAATTTAATTACTAACCAAAATTAATTTTCTTTTTCATCAAAAAAATCACAAAAAACATTTTATGTTAAATTAAAGTTTGGATATTTATTTTTAATAAAAAAAATCAATTAATTTAATTAAGTTAATTTTAGATAACTTTCATTTATTTTGTAAATATTTAAAATTAATTAGAATCAATAGGTTTTAACACTAATTTAATTATTTTATTTCTTTCCTAAAATAATCAAAAAATCCAAAAATATGACATTTAATTATTTTTCATTAATTAATTTAATAACTAATTTAATTTAGCATTTAACTTTATGATTTAATTTCTTTTCTTAAAAAATAAAAACAATAAAAATATTTTCTTTTAATTAGGAGGGTCAAAACCCTAGTTTCGCATTCGATTCAATTTACTCGCACGCTTTATTTTTTATTCAACTATTGTATTTGCTCCCGGTTTGTAATAATTTTAATTAGGACATTTATTTATTTTTTCCGTTTTAAATTTCAAAGGGTTTGTTTTTTTGGCGATGTAAATACCCGACGCCTTGTAATAGTTAGTTTAATTTCTGCACCTTTAATTTCTGCAAATATTCAACTGTTAGATGTTTGATAATAGGGCTTGCATGAACAGAATGAATGCTTAATCTTAAAACAGTTAGATCACCCAAAACATGTGCAAAGATAAAAATAATTTGAAATCAACACCCTCGCACATGCACACTCCTAGGGTACACCCCACTTGGTTGCCTTCCTAAACGGTCATTGAGTATAGGTTATTTTAGAGGTCGCCCTCTTGTCTAAAAGATCATAAGTTACCTCGGAAAGGTTGCCTCAGATATCGTTGCCTCGGATAAATGATCCAAGACATTAGGGTTACCGCTAAGACGTCCTAACATTGCTTTAGTGACCGTATGTCCCTCTTTCGAATTGACCCTCAAACTCCAACAACGGTGCTACCTACTCACTAATAGTGGGATAGCGTTGTCTAAAGGAAATAAACATAGAACAATTCTTTTTTTCGAGTAGGTAGATTAGTTCTTAGATACTTGCTCATCCAAAACAAACTTTTTTTCACACTTACACTCTTTTACAAACAAGTTTTCAAAAACACTTCATTACACTCTTGAAGACAGACACAAGAGTTAAATCGAAGTCAAAACAAAAACTTTTCAAAACCCACAAGCACAAAGAAAACAATTTTGAAAATGATGAGCAAGTACCTAAGAGCCCGTAGATAACTACGGATAGAAAGGGTGCTAATACCTTCTCTTTCTATAATCTACCCACCGTACTCAGAAAATCTCAAAAAAGGAATTTTTCTGTGCTTTTTTCCTTTCCTTGTTGGATAAAATAAAAGTTGGTGGAGACTCTTGCTTACCGCGACATTTTGCAAAAACAAACGCAAAACGCAAACCAGCATTCCAAAAACAGTCAATTTTGGCCACCGTATCACACCTACCAACCCTCCTTGACGTTTAAAACCTCTTAAAACAAGAAGATTCTGTTGCTTCGGTAGGGTAAAATTCTCACGCTCTAATCTCTTAATTCACGCAATTTAAATAAATTCGATGCACAGATCCATACTCATGTTATTGTTTAGATTTTTTTTGACATAGCACATTCTAGGTTAAGGAAGGAATCCAGAAACACCATTGTTAGGGTAGCCTGCGATGTCTTAGTCGTATCTCCCTGTGCAAACACCTTCAATCCAAATCAGCGCCATGGTTTTAACACCTCAATATTTTATGATATTTTCAAATATATTGTTTTCTTGTTGTTTGTCTTAATGATTGAACAGACGGACCAGTGGTGAAGGATGTGTGTTTAAGGTAGGAAAGCTTGGGGTTCGACACTAGGTCTAGGTCGAAAATCACCTTCTGTCATAGATCGAAGGAGACAACTCTTATCCTAGATCGAATGAGACAGCTCATACCCTGGATTGAAGGAGAAAACTCATACCATGGATTGAAGGAGACCGCTCATACCCTGGATCAAAGTGGACAGTTCCTTCCTTGGATCGAAGGATCTCTATGCATTGTTTTATTTTTGGTTTTGTTTATTTCTTTTGTTTTCTTGTTCCTTTTTTATTAACGTTAAAACAAAATCACCAAAATTTAGGTCGAGTTTGTTTTTTTTTAATTAAAATTATTAACTAATTAATTTAATTACTTTAACATTTTTCTTAAAATAAAAATGATAGACTTAGATTTATTTCATTCAAACCTTTCTTAACAAAAAATACAAAAAATATTAGAATTAGGTTTAATTTCATTTGATATTTATTTCTTAATTAAATTTAGATTTAAGATAATTTTAAGTATCTTCTTGAATTTTTTTTGGAATAACTAGGTATTAAAAAAAATTTCACAAATAACCATGTTTCGGAGAAAATTACGCAAATAACCATGTTTCAGAAAACCCCTTAAGGGAGAAGCCAACCCAGTTGGCGCATGCACCTTATTTTAAAGGGGAGGCGCCATCTCACTTGGCGCCTATGTTTAAAAGGTTTTCCCTAAGCCAAGTGAGATGGCGCCTTAGTGCAAAAGGCAGACAATTTTCGCGTTTTTATTTTAAATGCGATACGTTACATAAACGATATAGGATCAAGAAAATTGACTTTTTATTTACACAATATGATTACACACATAACGATTACATAAAAAATACAGATTAATCAGTGGTCCTCAGGAAGCCGGTAATGTCCCCTGGTTCCGCATCCCCGTCCTCGCCTTTCCCATGTTGGGTTTCGTTGCGTTTCCTGTTGTGGCAGGGTTGATGGCCCAGTAAAGTCATTGCATTCTAGATCCATGAAATCGGTTAGATCTCCATATCTAGAAGATCCACTTTGGTACAGTCGGTTGCCCATACCCTCAAAGTTTGGTCGTGTTGGTGGTGGGCGGGGTTCCATGGTTGGTCTGTAGCACTAGTCGTTTGAGTACGGGGGGTAGAAAGGAAATGAATCTTGGGGTGTTTAGTATTGGAAATGTTGGGTGCTTTGGTGATGTGGTGGTTGATGGTAAGTTGGGTCGGTTGGTTCATAATCTTTGGACAATCCTAGATCAGGGCTAAGGTTAGATGTTGAGGGGCCCATGTTGGGATATGTAGAAGACTGGAATTGTGTGTGGGGTATGCAGGTATATTTGTATTGTGATTGAAATTGTGGTTGGGTGTGAGGCATATGGGGGTATTGGTACTGAGGTGGTGATTGTGGTTGGTTGTGGGGCATGTGGGTGTAATCGTATTATGGTGGTGATTGTGGTTGGGTGTTTGTGGTTCTGTTTTGTTGGGGAGGTTGGTGGGACGTTGATGTGTGTTGGGTTTGTTGTTGGGGAAATGAGGATTGTGCCCATTGTGTTTGTGGGTCAACCAAATACCTTGGATGAGACACGTGCATTTCTGGGATACTAACCGATCTGTACCAAGCTAAATACTGATCCGTGTGTCGCATATTACCATGGTTGAGGAAAAATGGGAATTGCAAGACATGTCGGTGACGCCTCTACCACATATTACACCACTCTAGAGCAAAATATTTCCAGTTGGTAAGACCCCATTGGGCATCGACCCTTTTGAGATGCCACAGGGATAAACAAGTTAGATCGTAGGGAATCTCTTGATGCATTCCAAACTGCATCTTGACACGGTCGATGTGGTGCATCTCCACAATATTGAACCGTATGATTGTAGTATTTGCGCTCCAAATTACTGCAACCTCAGAGTTTGGTTCATGGTCCAAACCCAAATATGGTCTCCAGATAAACTGTAGATAAAATTAAATCAGCTTAATGAAAACGTAATAAATAAATAGTTTAAAAGTAGAAAAGTTGAAAGGTATGGCGTACATCATCCTGGCCAAGGTGATCCAATAGATTGCGGTATAGAGCGACATTGAATATTGGATTCTTGTCGTAATCCATACCCCTCACGCCGTACCTAAATAAATTGAAAAAGATTTTATTTTTATCATATATTTGGTGAAGAGATGAATAATAAATTATATAAGTTGATTACTTACTTTGTTGCGTATGGGAAAATGAATGTGTTGTTGTTGACGGGGTTTAGGGACTCCATTCTCCACCAACCCCAGGCTTGAAGTAAAAAAGTGCAGCCATAAAATGTACATTTTTTCTTGATTGCATTTTTACACAAGGAACTGTATAGATGGGCTAAAACAACAGAACCCCAACTATACTTTCTAGTTTTTTCGAAGTCTCTAAGTAAATTTAAATACATAAAATGTACATTATTTCCCATACTTTCGGGAAATAAAAAGGTTCCAAATAGTATCATTATATAATTTCTATCTTTTATTACCTTAGCTAGCTCAGAGGAATTTTCATTCAATTCCAAAGTCGCATAATGATTTTTTAGCTCAGTAAGTAGTATACCCTGACCTCTCTCACCACTACCTTCAACCATATCCCTTCCCAACAATTCTTCACACAGAGAATTGAGTTGTTGAACCGACTCGTTAACCGCCTTACCATCGACAGGGAGACCCAATAACATGTACACGTCCTCTAGTGTGATGGTACATTCACCTATTGGTAGATGAAATGTATGGGTCTCTGGTCTCTACCTTTCCAACATTGCAAGTATGAACTTTGAATCAATTATGCAGTTGGAGATATTTATAACGTTTCCAAAACCTGCATATTCGAGATATGGTACGATCAACGGGTCGGGAGCAAGGTGGTTGTGTAACCGGATTCTGAATCTTTTAGTATCCTAAGTTAAGAATGTAAAAAGTGTAAGAGTCGATAAGATGAATAAAGAATTAATAGAAGTATGTAAAATGTATAAGTATACAAGAAACTTACAAAGGCTGCAATGTTGTCCCTTATGCCTCTGGGAGAATCGCCCATTGTGAGAAGAGCCATTGTTGAAATTGTCTGAGATTATGAAAGAGTTTGAAATTGTATGAGATTATGAAAGAGTTTGTAGTAGAGAGTGAGACGATTGTGGATGAAATAGAAGTATGTGAGTATCTGTATTTATAGGCAAACTTTTATCACAGAGTAAGTGAGATGGTTGGTGGGTGCATGTATGCATGATAAGTGTCACTCTTGCAGTGTAGGTGCAGGCTAGGTGGCAGCCTTAGGGAAGGTATCTCTGCATGCATGTAACACGATTGGACGTGAAGGGAGGCGCCATTGGGTTTGGTGAATGAGTACAAAAATGAAAGGTGTCGCTATCCCTGTTGGCGAATAAGAGGTGGCATGGGTTGAAGTGTAGGTGCGGGCTAGGTGATAGCCTTGGAGAAGGCATCTCTACATGCATGTAACACGATTGGACGTGAAGGGAGGTGCCATTAGCCTTGGCGAATGAGTACAAAAATGAAAGGTGTCACCATCCTTGTTGGCGAATAAGAGGTGGCATGGGTTGCAGTGTAGGTGCAGGCTAGGTGGAAGCCTTGGGGAAGGCATCTTTGCATGCATGTAACATAATTGGACGTGAAAGGAGGCGTCATTGGCCTTGGCGAATGAGTACAAAAATGAAAGGTGTCACCATCCCTGTTGGAGAATAAGAGGTGGCATGGGTTGCAGTGTAGGTGCATGCTAGGTGACAGCCTTGGAGAAGGCATCTCTGCATGCATGTATCACGATTGGACGTGAAGGGAGGTGAATTAGAGGTTGCTTATTGTTGGTTTATTCAAATTCAGTACAACCTATTTAATCCTACATTTATCAAAACATTCCTACACTTAATCACTCAAACACTAGAACATTCAAAAATTCAAGAAATTAACTCAAATATTTCAAACCTTCAAACCTTCAAACAGTCATACACAATGGCCTCTGCACCATAATATGTGATCAGTGCATATTTCAACGGTGAGACATACATTTGTCCCACCTCTGGGTTTTTGTTTAGAGATGGTCAACGATGATTTCGAAGACAATGGGATACCGGGTATACCTTCAAACGAGATCTACACACCACCTCCGCACATGACAAAATTCAACCTGGGCGGAGATGAACCATCATCTGATTTATTTTTTAATCTATATATGCAGTCAGACGAAAACTTAAAAGAGAAAGACAAATTTCATAATAGAGAAGAATGTATTTGAACCATAAAAAAATTTCACATGCTCAACTCGGTTGATTTTAAGGTGGACCGTGTAAATCCAGAAAGGTACAAGATCAAGTGTATCCACCTGGATTGTATGTTCAAGCTCACTGCATCATACAGATTAAGAGGTGGTTGTTGGGTCATGGGTTCTATGTCCACCCACACGTGTGTCAGTTCTACTCAATCACAGGATCATCGGAAACTAAATTATGATCTCATATGTCAAGAAATCCTACCCCTCGCCAGCAACGATCCATCATTGAAGGTGAAAACCATAATCTCTCACATCACTATGGTATTTAACTATACTATGTCTTACCGAAAGGTGTGGTTAGCAAAGACCAAGGCGATTGAAAAGGAATATGGAAACTGGGATGAGTCATACCAAGAACTTCCTTGCTATCTTAATACACTTCAGACTTATTCTCCGGGTACTATTTACATTCTGGAAACACTGCCAGCGTACGCCCCAGATGGTAGTCAACTTACCAGAAATGGAATATTCAGTCGAGTGTTTTGGGCTTTTCAACCTTGCATCATAGGGTTTGCGTCATGGAAACCAATTATACAGATTGATGGGACTTGGTTGTATGGGAAATACAAAGGCACACTACTGATGGCAGTTGCACAAGATGGAAACAACAACATTTTCCCAATTGCCTTTGCCCTAGTCGAGGGAGAGACTCGTGGTGCTTGGAGCTTCTTTCTCAAGAATCTCCGAACACATGTGGCTCCTCAACCAGATCTCTGTTTGATCTCTAATAGACATGCATCTATTGAAAATGCATACAACAATCCTGCAAACGGTTGGCATGACCCTCCTTCTACGCATGTCTATTGCATTAGACATATCGTCCAAAATTTCACGAGGGAGATCAAAGATAAAGCTCTTAGGAAAGCGGTTATGAATGCAAGATATGTGTGATACGGTGGTAGAACCGACTGTTATACTGGTTTGAATTTTGTATTCGCAAATGTGCAGTAAGCAAGAGTCGCCACCGACTTTTATTTCATCCAACAAAGGAAAGGGAAAAGAACAGAAAAACCTTTTTCGAGTGTTTTTGTGTACGGGGGGTAGATTATAGAAAGGGAAGGTGTTAGCACCCTTTCTATCTGTGGTTTTCCATGGGCTCTTAGGTACTTGCTCATTTTAAAATTGCTTGTGTGTTTTGAAATTTTTTTGTTTAACTTCATGATAACCCTTGTATCTGTCCTCAAGAGTGTGACAAATTTATTTTTGAAAACGGTTTTGAAAGTGTTTGTGAAAAAGAGTTTTATTGTTTTGAGCAAGTACTTAAGAGTTTCTACCTACTCGAAAAAGATTGTTCATTTTCTCGTTTCCTTTAGACAGCGCTTCCTACTATTAGTGAGTAGGTAGCCCTATCGTTGGATGTTAAGGGACTATCGAAAGGGACACTATGGTCATCGAAGGCAACATGTAAAGATATCTTAGCATTCGAAGGTACTATCATCATATAGGCAACATCGAGGGACAAGATCATTTCACGTAGGAAACTCGAGGGACGTTAGGGACCATGATCTTTATGATGACTTTAGAATTAAGGGTCTTTGCTAAGACATCCCTACGTTCGAGGGGCATGACCATTATTTTTCGAGGCAACCAAGTGAGGTATACCCTAAGGGTGAATATATGCAAGGTGTGTTATGTTCGGTTATTTTAGTCTTGTGTTAAGTTTGCTAATGTTTGATTATTATTGCCATACAATCCTATTAGTCATACATCTAGCAGTTGATAATTGCAGTAATTTAAAAGTGCAGAAATATAAAACCTAGCTATTACAAGGCTTCGGAGAGGGGGATTATGTACATATCTAAAACTGGGGGGGAAATAAATAAATACGGTAAAGGTCCTACTAATCATCTATTACATCCTAATATACGGTTACAATAATAAAAGGAAATGCGAAAGAATAATAACGCACAAATTTGAAAAGACGTCTAAAAATCCTAAGATATAAAAAATATTTTTGTTGTTTTTTGTTTTAATTTATGAAAATGGTTTAAGTTAAAAAATAATTGATCTAGATCTATATTTTTAAAAAAATTTAATTATTAAAGAAACATGAAATTTAAATAAAAGATATTAATTCTATGTTTCTTTGGTATTTTTGTTACGAAAAGGAAAATGAAATTAAATGTAAGTTCTACTAATTTTAATTTTAAAAAAAGAAGTTAAAGTGATTAGTTAATTAATTTACCAAAATTAAAATTAAATTAAGAAAAATCCTAAATCTATTTCTATGTGATTTTTATATTTGTTTATTGATTAAAATAAAAAAAGGGATTAAAAGAAATAAATGAAATGAATAAAACAAGAAAATAAAGATGGGCCTAGTAGCAAAAGTAAACAGGGGGTGCAATCATCAAAAATTTCTAGGCCCGAATCTTCGAAAGCTTCATGCCCTAACCATGGTGTTTTTAGATTCTTGTGTGGAACCTCTGATTCAACCATCCATAACTGTTCTATATAAACTCAAACAAACGTTAGCATGCCATGAAATGTGATTAAAATTACAGATTTGAAGTTTAAAATTTTACCAAACCGGTGTTGTCAAATGGGGGTGTGCTAGACGTGTGATGGATTGCTCTTGGGCCTTGTAAGACTCTTGAGGACTTCAAGAGGATGGCTTGAGGCTTGATGTCAATCGAGAGAGACCGGAACCTCGAGACATGACTTGCACCAATTTTTTGATTTCTGGAGAGCTTTTTGAAGAGCTTTTAGAGAGCTTTTTGAAGAGCTTTTTGAGAGCTTTTTAGAGAGGAATTTCGTGTGTTTCAAGCTTGTATGGCTCTATATTTATATAAGAGAATGAGGATACAAGAAAGCATGGAAAGAATCTCCCTCATAATGTTGTGTTTTAAGACCATGATCAAAATTTGAAAAAATACCATATTTGATGATTTTATGCTATTTTCACACGTGGATGAACCTTGACATATTTGAAGGGTTATTGCATGAAATCAATTGACATAAACCAGCATAAAACTTGCCCAAAATGGATTCACATCAAAATTTACATTATTTCTATTATTTATTTATTTAATTATGAATTTTAATGAATAAAATACCAAAATAAATAGCATAAATAGTATAAAAATGTATGGGTGGGATTAGAGGTCTTGAACCATGTTAGGAATGAGTTTCAAACTTGAAAAGATAGGCCCATTTGGAAAAAATCCAAGTTTGGTCAATATTTGCTTCATGCATTTTTTTTCTCAAAAATTGGCCAACTTTGACAATGCATACCTCTCTCAATTTTAACCCTATAAGGGTGTTCTATGACTTTTTAGAAAGCTTAGTATGTACCCTAAGCAACCTCTTTAGTTTCATATCAATTGGATCTTCCATGTTCATGTAAGAAGCTTTGACCCAAAAGGTATTTTTGTTGACTTTTCCTATAGGAACCCTAAGTTAGCAACTTTTGAGTTTTGATGAATTAGGAGCATTCCTTGAGGAATCATGATCAACCCTTGATCAAATGATGGATATCACTTCAAAATGTTGATGTTGACCAAAAATATTGAAGTTTGACTGTATGTGGGTCACAGTTAACTTTTGACCTAGTATAGTTGATTTTCAAGCATTTGAGCAGTTGACTGAGCTAACTTCTTGTGCAAGGCATAAAACTTGGCATGGATGATCTTGAGGACATATTAGGGCAACAGAAACCACTTATGACCCTTAGAGCTCAAACATCTTGATGAGGAGTGAAACCCTAGTTTGAGGCTCATTGTCTTAGAAAGAGGATTTGTCTGGCCAATCCTTAGTCAACTTGAGCAATTGAGGAGCTCTAGGAGTTTATCTGGTGTGAAAATGGGAGGGAAAATTTTGGGGTGCAACAGCTGCCCCTGTTCAATCTTCTTAAACCCGAGGACGTAGATTGACTGGTCTGCCTTTCGTGATCTGAAGGTGGAAGATGATTGAACACTAGAGTGCCCAGAAATTTGCACTCGCATGAAGTAATACTGATTGATAATATCGGGAATGAGCTTACATATGCCATTTGGAAGGAGATGGAGAATCTTCAGAGATGGGCTTAAAGATGCCATCCAGAAAAGATATCGGTTGCATAAGAGATTCCTTTGCGAGAATTCCTGTACTTGCCGTTGAGGAGGACTTCGCCGGGGAATGTTGATTTATGTCATGGGAAATAGAGTATAGGAGCTTCGGTTGTCCATTACTCTACTGGGGAATATGATATCGACCGTATCTGGTCGGGTCCAGGTTTTACGGTGTTGTAAAATATTGTCCTAAGATAAAAGAGAAGGAACCTGTATAGGGCTTTCTCGGGATAAGTCCATGCAAAACTGCGTCAAGTAATTCATGAAAAGGAGCCTGGATAGT
Organism: Vicia faba; assembly: GCA_948472305.1. Classification (NCBI taxonomy): domain Eukaryota; kingdom Viridiplantae; phylum Streptophyta; class Magnoliopsida; order Fabales; family Fabaceae; genus Vicia; species Vicia faba. Next base: position 751,572,162 of record OX451739.1, read on the forward strand.
AGGGTTATAAGAAGGAACCTGGGTGGCAGGGTTACTTCGAAATGAAATCCTAGATAGTAGGGCTATGAGAAGGAACTTGGGTGGTAGGGTTACTTCAAAATGAAAGCCTGGATAGTAGGGCTATGAGAAGGAACCAGGGTGGTAGGGTTACTTCGAAATGAAAGCCTGGATAATAGGGCTATGAGAAGGAACCTGGGTGGTAGGGTTACTTCGAAATGAAAGCTTGGATAGTAGGGCTATGAGAAGGAACCTGGGTAGTAGGGTTACTTCGAAATGAAAGCCTGAATAGTAGGGCTATGAGAAGGAAACTGGATAGTAGGGTTACTTTGAAAATAAAGCCTGGATAGTAGGACTATGAGAAGGAACCTGGGTAGTAGGGTTACTTTGAAATGAAAGCATGGATAGTAGGGTTATGAGAAGGAACCTGAATAGTAGGGTTACTTCAAAAATAAAGCCTAGATAGTAGGGCTATGAGAAGGAACCTGGGTAGTAGGGTTACTTCAAAATGAAATCCTGGATAGTAAGGCTATGAGAAGGAACCTGGATAGTAGGGTTACTTCGAAATGAAAGCCTGGATAGTAGGGATATAAGAAGGAACCTGGATAGTAGGGTTACTTCGAAATGAAAGCCTAGATAGTAGGGTTATAAGAAGAAACCTGGATAATAGGGTTACCTGGATATTGGGGCTATGAGAAGGAACCTGGATAGTAGGGTTACTTCGAAATGAAAGCCTGGATAGTAGGCCTATGAGAAGGAACCTGGATAGTAGGGTTACTTTTAAATGAAAGCTTGGATATTAGGGCTATGAGAAGGAACATGTATAGTAGGGTTACTTCGAAAATAAAGCCTGGATAGTAGGGCTATGAGAAGGAACCTGGGTAGTAGGGTTACTCCAAAATGAAGGCCTGGATAGTAGGGCTATAAGAAGGAACCTGGATAGTAGGGTTACTTCGAAATGAAATCCTGGATAGTAGGGCTATGAGAAGGATCCTGGATAGTAGGGTTACTTCGAAATGAGAGCCTGGATAGTAGGGCTATGAGAAGGAACCTGGATAGTAGGGTTACTTAGAAATGAGAGCCTGGATAGTAGGGCTACTTCGAAATGAAAGCCTGGATAGTAGGGATATGAGAAGGAACCTGGGTAGTAAGGTTACCTCGAAATGAAAGCCTTGATAGTAGGGCTATAAGAAGGAACCTGGATAGTAGGGTTACTTTGAAATGAAAGCCTGGATAGTAGGGCTTATGGGAAGGAACCTGGGTCGTAGGGTTACTTCGAGGTGAAAGCCTAGATAGTAGGGCTTATGGGAAGGAACCTGGGTAAGGTTGCTTCGTCAGGAGTTTGGGTAAAACTGCATCTGAACCAAGAAGGAACCCGGGTAAGGTTGCTTCGTGAGGAGTTTGGGTAAAACTGCATCGGAACCAAGAAGGAACCTGGGTAAGGTTGCTTTGTGATGAGTTTGGGTAAAACTGCATCTGAATTGAGAAGGAACCTGAGTAAGGTTGCTTCGTAAGGAGTTTGGGTAAAACTGCATCGGAACCGAGAAGGAACCTGGGTAAGGTTACTTTGCGAGGAGTTTGGGTAAAACTGCATCGGGACCGATAAGGAACCTGGGTAAGGTTGTTCAGGGTAAGTCTGGGTAAAACTTCGGGAGGAACCTGGGTAAGGTCACTTCGGGATAGATTCATTGTAAAACTTCAGAAGGAACCTGGGTAAGGTTACTTTGGGCTAAGTCTGTGTAAAACTTCAGGAGGAACCTGGGTAAGGTTGCTTTGTGATGAACCCGTGTAAAGATGCATTTGATCGCGTAGATAATTACTCTGTTTAGTTTCAGGAGCTAATCTTGGACCTGCCGGAAATTGTTGATGATAATCATCCTTCCTGAAAAGGTACATGATTAATTATATGCGATGCGTGAAATGCATTGTATGATGATGTTCTCAAAATAAATAAGATTATGTTGTATGCAGTATGTGGCGTACGTCATGATGTATGAACATGAAAGGCTATTGTGACATATCCGAGTCTAGGAAAACAAATCCCTGACCGCTGTCGGAGAGTACTGGAAATTGTACTCCTGACTGTTGTAGAAAAAATGGCTCTTCTACTTCCGTTGGGGATGGTAAACGAAGATGACTATGCTGGGGATTTGCTCCTTGTTTATAGATATTCTATCGGGGAAGAGACTCTATTTGAGAATAACTCTGCGAGAAAACAACTCTGTTGGAGGTTGAGCTTCCGCATTCAGAGAAATAAACTCTGCTTGGGAGACAAATTTATGAACCGCTTGTGATTATAAAATTCGGTTGTGGAATATGGATGTCGGCTCTCTGAAGGAACTTTGCTAGGGAAAGTAACTCCTGTTTGGGGAAGCAGAGATCAAAACTTTGGTTGCTTCTACTCTGTGGAGAGTGTAGATGTCACTGGGATGCATGCTGAGGATACGGTAATGACTTCGCATCAGGACTTTTCTGCCCTTGTACCTGCTGGAGAAAGCATCTGCGGAGGCTTTGTGGATAGCTTGAGTGTTATCCCAACTCATGAGGTGCTTGGTAACTGCCGATCAGAATGATAAGTCTTCTACTGATAGGCAAGTGACAAGATGATAGGACATAGTCGTCTGCTTTGATCCCTAACTTTTTCCTGGACCGCCCTTTCGGGTTTTCAGTCCACCGGGATACCCCTTTTTGCCCAAGCCGCCTTTTCAGGTTTTCGACTTGCCGGGTGTACTTTTTTTTTCATATGTATATCCCTAACTTTTGCCCGAACCCTTTTTGGTTCGCCGGGATGCCCTTATTTTTTCCTAGGCCAGTCAACCTAGCGGGTCTTTTTTATGCGTAGTATTTTCCGACTATGTCCATGTTCTCAGGATGTAGGGAGTTATCACCGTCCATAGTGTTATGTTGCAGTATTGTAAAAAATGTTTTCTTGATGGCACATGATTCATTGTTGGAATGCATGCGTAATTCCCCAAGCAATTCAGATGGAGATCTGCCCCGGGTTATTTGGCACCTTCGGAGAGACTGCCCCAGGTGTGTTAGACATCATGTCATTCCCCTTTCTTATGGAAGACCTGTTATTGGAAATGTCTTTCCCGCTGAGGTGATTCTGTCCATTGAGAGAGTGTTTGTTCATTGAATATCCATTGTGCAGATTTCTCTGCTGTCAAACAATTAGTCATATATAAACAATGTCATTTAAAGAATGCAAAACTCATGTCTGTCTTGAAGTTTGAAAATTCATTTTTTTTGAAAATGTGTTTTGTGTAGTAAAATAAAATTTGCAAGAATGTGATATCAACTCAGGATTTGTAACAAGTCCTACAGGAGTCGGGATACCTTTGTAACAGTATGCTCTCAAACTAACCCATGCTTCAGCTAGGACTTTTAAGGGTTATAATGTGGCTTGGTTCACGGTTTAAGAAACAAAGGATAAAGGCTCAAAATTTATTTGTACCCACCCATTCTTCGTGATATCCTTCAGTCTTATGCTCAGTTAATTGCGCGTTTAGAATCTCAATTGAGTCCTGGAGTACTGTCCTTGATGTTCCGGTGATGGTTCGGATACTGGCAGTTTATTTGGAAGAGGCAGTTATTTTTGTAATCTTTTTTGTCGAGGATTTGTAGGACCTATTTCTTTTTGATTTTATTATCCTTGTCTTTTGCCTGAAATGTTTCTTTTGTGATTACAGTCAGCGGGATGCCCCAGTTTTTTTCTTAAGTCTCCTTTATAGGTTTTGACTTAATGGGCTTTTATTTTGAGAGATAATGATTGTCTGTCTTGATGATTATGCAGAACTATCACCATCTTTTGTTTTGGAAGGACGTCTTCGATGCCATTCATTGTATACGAAGCGGAAGATCGCGATTGAATGAGCTCCTGAATTAATTGAGAAAACTACCCTGCCCCAGGTTATGATTAAGGGTTTTAATTTGTGTGAAATAAAAACTCCTACTTCTTTGGCTCAAAAGGGTTGACTAGGGATTATCTTCCTTATAACTCCATTGTTTGGGATTTTAAACAATGCCCGTACATCGTCAGCAGGGTCTATTCAAAAGCATACTGTAGAGATTGTGGTATCATTTTCGTCATCCTCCTTCTAAGGCTTAGAGCTCTTAATCAAGAGTTGAATATCACGAAAAGGAAGTATAAAGCAGTTTAAGCATAGTGAAAACAGATTAATTCAAGACAAACATGTGTAATGCATTAATGAAATAATAAAGTTTTGACATGACAATAATTGTTCGAATAAGCAAAGAAAATACAACTTGAGAATTTAATAAACAAAAATGATTTCAATCTTATCCATTTTTTGGCTGGGGAGCAGTGATCATGTTGGGAGTCTCAGGCAGGTAAAATTTGATCTCTTTGGCGTCAATCATGTTCTGAATCTTGTATTTCAGCGTCCAACAATCGTTAGTATCGTGCCCCGAGCTTCCAGAATGATAAGCACACCTTGCATCCAGATTGTAGTTAGGAGAGGAAGTCTTAGGGTTCAGATGAGGGTTTATCACCGTAATCAGATTCATCTTCAACATGTGTTGCAATGCTTGTGACAATGGCATGTTGATTTGGGTGAACTGCCTTTGAGGTCTTTCCACCCTTGCTGATTGTTTCATTGTTGAGTACCCATAGGCCTAGGTATTATCACAGCACCTACCGTTGGACGGCGTTCAGCTCTGCTCCGACCTCTTAGGTTATAAATGGCATTGGCCTTCTTCTTACCCATGAACGGTTTCTTCACTATACTTGACGAGGTATCTTTCTATATCTTGCCGCTCTGGATCCCAACTTCTACCCTTTCTCCAGTCAATATCAGATCGATGAAACCAGTTGAGGAGCTACCAATCAAATGATTGAAGAACGGCCCAGACAATGTACCAAGAAACATGTCAACCAACTCCCTATCAGACAAAGGGGGTTGGACTCTCCCTGCCAGATCTCTCCACTTTTGTGCGTAGTCCTTAAAACCTTCACTTGCACCCATGGACATACTCTGGAGTTGAGTACGGGTAGGAACAAGGTTAGCGTTATATTGATACTACTTATAAAAATCAGCAGCCAAATCTTCCCAGTTGCGGACATTGGTCCCCTCTAATTGATAGAACCATTCGAGCTGAGTCTCAGACAGACTGTCCTGAAAGAAATGAACCCACAAATTCCTATCAGCAGTGTGAGGCTGAATCTTCCTCACGTAGGAATAGAGATGAAGCTTGGTACAAGACACCCCATTATACTTCGTAAATACCGGAGCCTTGAACTTCTATGGGATGACTACCCCAGATACCAAACCCAACTCTTCGAAATCCAGTCCTGGTATTCTTTGGATCTCCATCGCACTCAGACGATCCTCTAACTGTTTGTACCTATCCTCAGCTGGGGAATACTGTTCATCGTTGTAGTCAGATTCATCCTCAGAAACTCTCGGACTAGGGTCTTCCTCCCTTGTTTCTCCCTCTTGGTTCTCCCCTTCTTTGGATGAAGAGGTCAGATCAACCATTTGTTTCAATGGTCCCCTAAATCTTCTGCCCAGATTCAGGACACCGATGGTCTTCTTCTTCTTCTTCCTTTTCTCTTTCAGAATAAGGGCCTTCAAATCTTCCTGCCCCTTGGCCAAGGCCATGAACATTGGCTGAAATTGGGCATTTTGTGCCTGAAGATCCTTGATATATATGTATGCAATGTTTTCAAGGATCTCACGGGGTAAACAAGAAATGTCAGATGTTGAAATTTTGTAGCTTTGATTGAAGAACTTTGTATCATTGAGAGTCCTTCTACAAGAGTCAAGCTCACCATATCAAGTGGGTCATAGCCGCTGACTCAAGTTGTCGTGTTTTGATCTTTTGACGACATTGGCTAGAGGAAAATAAAGCCCCTTTCCCCTTGTTAGACATCTGCTTTATCGTAACCTGCATCACAGGCCCTCGAGATCCTTGAAATTGTTAGTATGATATGTCATGTTATGATGCTATGATGTATATGTTATGCATCAAGCAAGAATGCAGGCTAAGAAACCAATTTATTAGATTTATACAAACAAGGTCCTGCAAGGAATACAAACAAAGCCCTGCAAGGAGTTCAAATTGTTAGGCAAAGAAAGCAAACAAGTCACACAAGTAGCCTTAGGTTTAAAGCCTGCATGAGTTTTAAGGTCATACCCTCTTGAAGCTGGATTGGTTCAACCTGTCCTATAAATAGTAATTGGGTTCTAAGGGATCTCAATATCACTGATCTTTCCCCCAAGCTTCGTTCAATAGGCGATTGACTCGCAACCAAAAAAAACCAGCAGTCAAACATCAATGAGTGTAGCATCGAGTATCTGTCGACCATGGGAATACACCAAAGTCGTCCATCTCGCTATGTCCTATTGGCCAAGTTATGCAATTAAAGGTTCTAAGGTCAGTTTATGCTTTATGACACCACACAGCGGCCCCGTACTCTCCTTGATTGACTCAAGGGTTACCGATACCAACCAAAGTGTCACATCAACATAGCTACTGTGTTGCACCCCAAAATTTGCCCTCCCATATTCTCCAAGAAATTGCCAAGCCAAGTCTCAAAATTCCCCAAGGGTGGCACAGTGCAAAGGTCTCCTATACAGTCAAGATTAGGGTTTTGTGTTCTGATCAAGAAAGGAAGTTTTCAAAGGCCCAATCAAGTCTCATATGCCTACAAATATGGTCAGGTATCCTCATATCAAGTTTCAAGGCATTCAGCTCAAAATTGCACAGTCAAAACCCTAATTGCACTACAGTCAACTATAGGGGCAAAATGGTCATTTGACAGTCAAAAGTTCAAATTTTTGGTCAACATATCATTTTGAAGCCACAAACATCATTTGATCAATGCTTGATCATGATTCTCAAAATTTGGCTCAGAAATCATCAAAGATGCAAAAGTTTCCTTATTTGGACAGCTGGAAAAGTCAACTGAAATTGACCAGGGCATAACTTTCACATGGATTATCAGAAAAATTCCATCCAAAGCTCATTTTGAAGAGAAAGACATTTCCTACAACTCATCTTCATACTTCAAGTCCAAGAAATGCTCTCACAAAAAGTTATCAATTTCAACATTATAGGTCATTTTCAAAAGTCAACAAAAAGGGACTTTAAGTCAAAGGCCATAACTTGAGATTGGTAAATCAAAATGACATGGGACCAAAGGCATTGGTTAGAGGACTCAAATACCTTTCCATAATGTCCAAGAACATGAGAAAAGCATAAAAATTGAGCAAGTTATGCCTTGTGGAAGTTGGGAAATTTTTGGATATTTTGAAAAGTCAACATTATTTCAAATGACCTAAAATTGCTAATGGGCCCATTTTTCTTCCATGATTCATCATCCATGACATGTGCACGACCACTTGGCCCAAAGGGAAGTATTTTCTCATTTTTTATTTATTTATTTGAATTATTATTTATATTAATTCATTTAAATCATTTAAATATATGAAAAATATCTAACTTGACCTAACAAATATTTTTATACATGTTTTGCCATCAAGATTTCGTGCATATGCAAATTAGGAAAGAATTGGACTGATTGGCATGATTGAGAACAAAGAACACTTGAAAAGGATTGAAAAAAGATCCTTAAGAATCAAATTTCCAAAAACCATTATTGCATTGGATTTGTTCTACTTTTTTAACCTAATACATTCACTACATAAGCATAAACCAAAACCTAATCATGGGAGACACGCAGCAGCTCAGAATACACCATTGAAAACTTGAAAAATTCTCTAAAAACTCAAAAACTGAAAAGCACTTTCCAGGTCGATTCAAAGCACAAGACCTATTCCATTAGCTTCCTTGAAGGTTCCTGAACGTGTTCCGATTCATATCATCCATTCAAACTCCAAGAATTGGTATATTGAATCAAAACTGTACAGAGGAAATTTCATAATCGTATATCATATTCCATGCATTATTTGTGAAATTTATTCATTGATTCATGTCCATTATGATGTTGTGAAGCTAACCAATGCATTTAATTTGATTATTATGCTGTATATACAATTGTACCATGTTCGATTTCTAGGGTTTACAGGGTTGGAAATTAGGGCTTTTGCAAAAAGGAAAAATTAGGACTCAAGGCCACCACCATTGTAATCAGCAGACCTGGACGATCCTAAACATGCCCTCGCGCCTAATTTATGTTCAAGGATAGCCTAATCGCTATTTTCCCAAAAGACCCATTCTGAAACGCATGAGAAACCGTGGCCTAATACTTTATGTTTTAGGAAAACGAAGAAGATGGAGTCGTGGCAAGGGGTGATAGGCCTGTTTGAAATTCGCGCGCTGGATCCACTAACGCGTTTGTTTTTCTTTTTATTATTTATTTGTTATAATATGTTAACATGCGTTGGAGTGGCTCAGCTGGCAAGCGTTGATTGCATTGACGTCAAAGACCTGGGTTCGAACCCCAGGTCTGTGTAATTTCAATATTATTTTTCCACAATGATTCCTATGCAGGCACAACATCAAGGACCACCATGTATCCTCCAGATCAAACCATGCGCGCGCCCTGGGAGATCAAATCAAGGGCATAGATCTCAAGAACACTCTAAACCCTGGTCAACATGTCAATAGGCCATCTGGAAAGTCAAACGGACCCAGGGTTTTTTGGGCCAGATTATTCAAAATCACACCTCCAATTTGGGACTTCCACCCCCCCTGGTTTGCAACTTTCTAATTTTTCTTATATTTTATTATTATGTTATTTTCTTTATTATTTTAATTTAATTAATTATGTTTACAAAATGCAAAAACCTCATAAAAATCAAAAAGGACAAAAAATATAATAAACACTTTATTTTAATTATTTTCATAAATAAATGCATGTAAATAAATTTAGTTTAAATTAGGGTTTGCAACATTAACTCTTTTCATAAAAAATCTAAAAAATGTAGAACTAGGTTTAATTGATAATTTTTATTCCTTTTAATTTTCCTTTTTTACCATAATATTATTTATTTATTTATTTTTATAATTAAATTGTACATAAATCACTTAGGTTTAAATTAGGTCAAATTTCAATATTTCTTAATAAATTAAAAAATAACTAAAATTAGGGTTTGCCTTTTATTTTAATCTTAATAAATTCTTTTTCTATTAAATCTCAAAATACTAAAAATACCAAAAACATTTTCTTTTAATTTTAATTTTAATTCCTTATTAATTTGATTTTGCAAAAGGGTCTAACGCCCACGTTCGTAATTCTTATTTAATTCACATATTTATTTCTATTCTTCATAATTATGTACCTCTCCCAAAGCCTTGTAATTACTTTTCGCACTTTTTAATTCTTTTAATTTACTTTTCTGTCAAATCGGGTCCGGTTTAATTTTGGCGATGTGGACCCGCGCCGTTTGTAATAGCTTAGAATTTACTTTCCTTGCAACTTTTAACTGTTAATCAAATGACATGAAAGAATGTATGGATAAAATAAAAACAAGCGTAGGACACCAATAACATGAACAAGATAAATGCAAATGAACATGACACACAATTCGCACACACCACCCCTAGGGTACGCCTCACTGTTGCCTTGCCTTCGAAAGGTGATCGTCGAGTAGAGGATGTCTTAGTAAGTCCTCATGATCCGGGAACCTGGCATGAGGGTAGCTTCTAAGGTGTCTTCCTATTGCTCTGGTGATCACCATGTCCCAAACCTCGAATTGACCCGAACACCTCCAACGGTGGTGCTACCTACCTCTCAATGGTGGGATGGCATTACTTTAAAGGACATTTACACAGGCGAATTCCTTAGGGTAGGTAGGTTCTCGTAGATACTTGCTCTAATCTCAAAAACAAATCAAAAATACTTTTCACACCAACACCTTTTCAAAAAGCTTTCGAAAGCAATTTTTCAAACACTCTTGAGGACTGATACAAGAGTCGAACTGAAATTTTCAAAGAAACTTTTTAAAACCCACAGTTGAAAAGCAAACAAACAATTTTGAAAACGCAAGTGAGCAAGTATCTAAGAGCCCATGGATAACCATGGATAGAAAGGGTGCTAACACCTTCCCTTTCTATAACCTACCTCCCGAACCGAGAGCAATCTCTATAAGGAATTTTTCTGTGCTTTTGTCCTTTCCATTTGGAGAAAATAAAAGACGGTGGCAACTCTTGCTTCCGCGACATTTCGCGAACCAGCGTTAAACAGTCAGTTCCAGATCCACCGATCACAGAACTGGCGACTCTGCTGGGGAGCAATAAACTTAAAGTGAGGTGTACCTTAGGGTTAGTTCATAACTGTGTTTTCAATTGTATTGCTTTGCTTGCTTTAAATTGTGGGACTGTCTTGGGAGTCCTATAGATCCTAACCCGGATTTGGGGGCACCTTTTTAGGTAAATAGCAATAAACTGTGAGGGAACTGTGCGGGGTATACCGACATGGTTGAAACAGTCTGCTACGTTGATGTGGCACTTTGGTGTGTACCGGTAACCCTTGAGTTCAGTCAAGGAGAGTACGGGGCCTCCGCGTGGTGTCGTGAAGCATCAACAGACCTTAGGAACCTTAATTGAACTATCTTGGCCTCTTTAGGGTAGTGAGATAACTGACTTTGGTGCAGTCCAAGGTTGGTTGATACTCGATACTACACTCAATTGAGGGTTGCTTTCCTGGAATATTTCGGTCGCCAGTTCAGTGGCTAAATCGAAACGATGAACAATGAAAGCAATCCAGTGATATTGAGACCCTTAGAACCCGGTTACTTCTAATAGGACAGGTTGAGCCCACCAACTTCAAGAGGGTAATACCCAGACCTCATGCTGGCCTAAACTCTAAGGGTTTCTCTTGTGTGACTTGTGTGCCTTCGTACTTGACTAATTGCATGCGTGTTATCTAACACATAAGCTACTTGCAGGTTTTGTTTATAGTCCTTAACTGGGACTCATAACAGGGTTTACTAGGTCTCTTGCAGGTTTTGTTTATAGTCCTTAATTGGGACTCATAACAGGGTTTACTAGGTCTCTTGCAGGTTTTGTTTATGGTCCTTAATTGGGACTCATAACAAAGTATATTGAATTTCTTGCAGGGTTTGTTTATAGTCCTTAACTGGGACTCATAACAGGGTTTACTAGGTCTCTTGCAGGTTTTGTTTATAGTCCTTAATTGGGACTCATAACAAAGTATACTGAATTTCTTGCAGGGTTTGTTTATAGTCCTTAATTGGGACTCATAACAGGGTTTACCTACATCACCCCATGCATAGCATGACATCATACCATTGCATACATCCTAACCTATTTCAAGGATCTCGAGGGCTTGTGATGCAGGTCATGATAAATCAAACATCTAGCAAGGGGCAAAGAGGATTTATTTTCCTCTAGCTAAGGTTGTCAGGGGCTATGACCCACTGGATATGGTGAGCCTTTGACCCTTGACGAAGGACTCTCAACAATATGAAGTTCTTTCAATCAAGCTACCGGATCCAAATGCTAACAAATTTTTGTCTACCCCGCGAGGTCCTTGAAAACATTACATACATGTCATACATCTCATTGCATTGCAGGTATCCCTTTGATAGGTTGCTTACCCTTCTTCGCTGTTTATTTCAGCCGATCGTCATGAATCCTGAATCATCAGCTGAGCAGTCTATCAAGGCCCTCCAGGCTCAGAACGCCCAGTTCCAAGGGCTGATCGTGAATTTGACCCAGGGGCAACAAGATCTGAAGGCTTTGCTCTTGAAGAAAGAAAAGAAGAAGAAGAGGACTGTTTTGTTCAGCCCTAGACGCAGATCTGGGAACACACTGCAGACTGAAAATGAGAGGACTACTCCATCTGTGAGGGAAAGCAGTCACCATGAGAGAGAAGTGCCTAGTCCAGTGGTCTCCGACAACGAGACAGATTTCAACGACGAACAGTACCCTCCGGCTGAGGACAAGTACAAGCAGTTGGAAGATCGTTTGAATGCTATGGAGATCCAACAGGTACCTGGGCTGGATTTTGGAGATCTGGGTTTGTCAACTGGTGTGATCATCCCTCACAAGTTCAAAGCACCATCCTTTACCAAGTATGACGGGGCGTCTTGTCCCAAGTTACATCTCAGGTCCTATGTTCGGAAGATTCAACCATATACTATGGACAAGAATTTGTGGATCCACTTCTTCCAGGAGAGTCTTTCAGGGACTCATCTCGAATGGTTCTATCAGCTAGATGGGACCAAGGTTCGTAACTGGGAGGAGTTGGCTACTGCTTTCTACAAGCAGTATCAATATAATGCCGACCTTGCTCCTACGCGTACCCAACTCCAGGGTATGTCATTAGGATCAAGTGAAGGTTTTAAAGAATATGCGCAGAAATGGAGGGATCTTGCTGGAAGGGTACAACCACCTCTGACTGATCGGGAACTTGTCGATATGTTCTTGGGGACCCTGTCTGGTCCATTCTACAACCACCTAATTGGGAATTCGTCTGCTGGATTCACAGATCTTATCTTGACTGGAGAGCGAATAGAAGCTGGCATCCGGTCTGGGAAAATTCAAGAGGCTGCACCTTCTGATAAAAAGCCTCATCATGGAAAGAAAGAATCCAATGCTGTGCACGGGAAAAAGAGCCGTCCTGAGGTAGGGGCAATCCAGATCTCCAATCCTGGACCTGCTCAACAAGGACAGGGGCAGCAGCGCAAGGAGAAACGACGGTACACCAAAATCAACATGTCGCTGGATCAAGCACTGCAACAAATGTTGAAGGCAGGATTGATCACTTTAAGGGCTCCTCTCCGGAATCCGAACACTTCTGCTCCCAACTATCATCCCAATGATAGGTGCGCATATCATTCTGATAGCCCGGGGCATACTACGAATAACTGCTGGCCTCTCAAGAACAAGATTCAAGACATGATCGACGCCGGGGAGATTCAGTTTGAAGTTCCTGAGACTCCGAACATAATCACTGCTCCGTTGCCCAATCATTGAAGCCTTTTGTTTATTTGAATTTTTGAGTTGTATTTTTCTTTGCTTATACAAACAATTAATGTCATAGCAAACTCTTTTATTCTATCAATGCATCGCATACGTCTGTTTTGAGAATTAATACAATTGTTTTCATTATGTTCAAATTTCTTTTCATATTTTTTCTGATGTCAACTCTGGATCTAAAATTCTAAGCCTCTTGAGGGAGGATGACGAAAATGATACCGTAATCTACAATATGCTTTTGAACAGACCCCGCTGATGAGGTACAGGCATTGTTTCAATCCCTAAACACTGGAGTTATAAGGATGATAATCCCTCGTCAACCCCTCTGAGCCAAAGAAGTAGGAGTTTTTTTTTTTTCTTTTCGAAATTTAAAACCCTTAATCATAACCTGGGGCAGGGTAGTCTCTCAGTTGATCCAAGTGCATAACGAATGGCACCAAAGAGGTCCTTACAAAAAAAGAAGACAGTGATGGTTCCGAAAAATCAATAAAGAAAGGCAGTCATTATCTCAAAAAATAAAAAACCCATTAAGCCAAAACCCATGAAGGAGACTTACAAAACTGGGGTATCCCGCTGACTGTAATTCCAAAAAAGGAAACAGTTCAGGCAAAAAGGAAAGGGATAACAAACATCAGACAATAAAGAGGTCTTACAAACCCTCAACAAAAACAAAAAATGACTGCCTAGTCAGAATAAATCATCAACATCTGAACCATCATTGGAACATCAAAGCAAAAACTCAAGCAAGGTCTAACGTATGATCAACTGAGTTTAGGTTTGGAGAACATCACGAAGAGCGGGTGGGTACAAATAATTTGAGCTTTTATCCTTTGTTTCTTAAACCGTGAACCAGGCCACGTTATAACCCTCAAAAGTCCTAGCTGAAGCATGGGTTAGCTCGAAAGCATACTGTCACGAAAGGTATCCTGACTCCTTAAGGCCTACGGTAAATATGGAGTTGACATCACGTTTTTACAAACATTCACTTGTTTTATGAAAAAAGAATGCATTTTCAAAAACTTTGAGACAGACATAAGCTTTGCATTTTTAACATAACTTTGTTTGCATATGACTTTTGTTTGAACAGCATAGAAATTCGCATGACGAAAGTCTAATGAACAAGAGTATCTCCAATCAAGGGGCACGGCATGATCATGGTCCATTATCTGGGACAGTCCAATCAAGATTCGGAGGATCTCTTAAAGGGCCAGCTAGCTCGGGGCAAATCCCCGCCTGAGTCACTTGGGGCACTCCAACAATGAATCTGGCCTGATCAAACACCTTCTGGTGGCATGACAGAACACTTCTAATAGGGGCAACTCCCTACATTCTGAGAGCATGGGCATAGTCGAAAAGATACTACGCATGAACAAAAGACCCGCTAGGTTGACACACCTAGGCAAAAATAAGGGCGTCCCGGCGAACCAAAAGGGTTCGGGCAAAAATAAGGGATGAAACGAAAAATCTGTACACCCGGCAAGTCGAAAACCTGAAAAGGCGGCTTGGGCAAAAATGGGTATCCCGGTGGACTGAAAACCCGAAAGGGCGGTCCAGGCAAAAGTTAGGGATTAAAGCGTACGACTATGTCCTGTCATCTCGTCACTTGCCTACCAGAAGGAGGTTTGTCCATCCACAATCATCAAGCACCTCTACAGGTATCGTCCTCTCCCGCATCAGAAACAGGGGCAATAAAGAGTGGTCTAAACAATCTGATTGTTCTATCCTCCAAGGTATCAGGGTAAGTTCCGTTGAAGAACATAACCATTACAGTTCAATAATTCCCCAGGAGAGTCCAATCCAGCTTCCCCAGAAAAGTTGGAATCCATCTCCCCAAGCAGTAAGCTTATCCCCTAGCAAAGTACGAACGCGTCGTCCGGCTTGATTTAAAGAGTTATTTCCCTAACAGGATATAACTGGGTTATCCTCAGCCAAAAGCCACGGAAAGAGCGTCGTCAACGAAGCCTTCGTATCCCCAGCGAAGTCCATCAACACTTCCAACAACAAGGATATCCTCAGCAAGTTACTATCAACAATCAACAGAGTGTCTCTCTCCCCACAGAGTATTGCTTCCCAACATGGTCGCTAGAGTATCTTTTTCTCCCCGCAGAATCTTCCATTTGCCAAGTTTATTCCTCAACGGAGTCATCTTCTCCTACCGGTATTCTTGCAGTTATCATCCCCAGCGGAAGCAAAAGCTTATTCTTCAACATCAGCCCAGGAGTGACTTCCCGGCACCCGTCAAGGATTTATTTTCTTAGACAAAAATACATTCATAAACATCACATCTTCATACATTATAGCATGCATATGCATCATACTACACGAATCTCATTAATTTTGAAGACATACAACTCATGCATCATGATTTTGCATACAATTATGTTTTGCCTTTTCAGGAAAAAGATCAATACAAAAATGATTACTATCAACTATCGCAATTCCTTCTAGATATAGTTTCAGATGTAAACCAGAGATGGTGACGTTCTGATACTGCTTCCAGATTTCCTTCCAGATATAGTTTCAGATGTAAACCAGAGATGGTGACGTTCTGATACTGCTTCCAGATTTCCTTCTAGATATAGTTTCAGATATGACCCAGATATGGTGACGTTCTGATGCTGCTTCCAGATTTCCTTCTAGATATAGTTTCAGATATGACCCAGAGATGGTGACGTTCTGATGCTGCTTCCAGATTTCCTTCTAGATATAGTTTCAGATATGACCCAGAGATGGTGACGTTCTGATGTTGCTTCTAGATTTCCTTCTAGATATAGTTTCAGATATGACCCAGATATGGTGACGTTCTGATACTGCTTCCAGATATCCTAGATATAGTTTCAGATATGACCCAGATATGGTGACGTTCTGATACTGCTTCCAGATTTCCTTCCAGATATAGTTTCAGATGTAAACCAGATATGGTGACGTTCTGATGCTGCTTCCAGATATCCTTCTAGATATAGTTTCAGATGTAAACCAGATATGGTGACGTTCTGATGCTGCTTCCAGATTTCCTTCCAGATATAGTCCAGATATGAACCAGATATGGCGACGTTCTGACACTTATTCCACTTGAAGACATTTCAAGACCTAGACTGGTTCAGTCAGATCGACCCTAAGATCTCCCTGATGCTTATCCAGTTGAAGATATTTCAAGACCTAGACCGGTTCAGTTAATCGACCCTAAGATTTTCCTGATGCTTATCCAGTCAAGGCCTTCTCTGGTTCAGTCAGATCGACCCCAAGATCTCCCTGATGCTTATCCAGTTGAAGATATTCCAAGACCTTGTCCGGTTCAGTTAAAATCGACCCTAAGATTTTCCTGATGCTTATCCAGTCAAAGGCCTTCTCTGGTTCAGTCAGATCGACCCCAAGATCTCCCTGATGCTTATCCAGTTGAAGATATTTCAAGACCTAGACCGGTTCAGTTAAATCGACCCTAAGATTTTCCTGATGCTTATCCAGTCAAGGCCTTCTCTGGTTCAGTCAGATCGACCCCAAGATCTCCCTGATGCTTATCCAGTTGAAGATATTCCAAGACCTTGTCCGGTTCAGTTAAAATCGACCCTAAGATTCTCTGTTGTTATCCCGTCCAAGGCCTTCTCTAGTCCAGCTAAATCAACTCCCAACATATTTTTCTGATGAAGACTCAGTAGAAGTTATCCCTATGGTCCCCTCTCCGACGGTGAGTGAGGTGGTAATTCCTTTTCAGATGTTTCCCTCTCCGACGGTGAGTGAGGTGATAGTCTCCTATGGTCCCCTCTCCGACGGTGAGTGAGGTGATAGTCTCCTATGTTTCCCTCTCCAACGGTGAGTGAGGTGATTCCCTTTCAGATTATAATGGCCTATTGGTTCTATCCCCGATACTGCAAAGATGGTAATTCCCACCAAGATTTTCTCAACGAGCGTTGTTGAAGTTAAAATCACCCAAGGTCCTCTTACCATTCATGCTAAGGTAGTAACCATCCCTGGTTCATTCATCATCTTTTGAAGCTCCAGACTCAGCTCCTGTAACCAGTCAGGACACATCTATACCAAGCATCTGAAAACCAGCTCCTGCAACGTGTCAGGTACTCATTGTTTCTTTTGCAGGTATGCAGGTTCTCGCTAAAGAATCTCTTACGCGATCAACATCCAGATGGCATCTATAAGCCCATCATCCTATTCATCAACCTCTAAATGGCATCTATAAGCCCATTCCATCATCACTGCTACTATGTGAGCGCAAATTTCTGGGCACTCTAGTGTCCAATCATCTTCTACCTTCGGATTACGAAAGGCACGTCAGCCAATCTGCATCCTCAGGTCTAAGAAGATTGAACAGGGGCAACTGTTGCACCCCAAAATTTGCCCTCCCATATTCTCCAAGAAATTGCCAAGCCAAGTCTCAAAATTCCCCAAGGGTGGCACAGTGCAAAGGTCTCCTATACAGTCAAGATTAGGGTTTTGTGTTCTGATCAAGAAAGGAAGTTTTCAAAGGCCCAATCAAGTCTCATATGCCTACAAATATGGTCAGGTATCCTCATATCAAGTTTCAAGGCATTCAGCTCAAAATTGCACAGTCAAAACCCTAATTGCACTACAGTCAACTGTAGGGGCAAAATGGTCATTTGGCAGTCAAAAGTTCAAATTTTTGGTCAACATATCATTTTGAAGCCACAAACATCATTTGATCAATTCTTGATCATGATTCTCAAAATTTGGCTCAGAAATCATCAAAGATGCAAAAGTTTCCTTATTTGGACAGTTGGAAAAGTCAACTGAAATTGACCAGGGCATAACTTTCACATGGATTATCAGAAAAATTCCATCCAAAGCTCATTTTGAAGAGAAAGACATTTCCTACAACTCATCTTCATACTTCAAGTCCAAGAAATGCTCTCACAAAAAGTTATCAATTTCAACATTATAGGTCATTTTCAAAAGTCAACAAAAAGGGACTTTAAGTCAAAGGCCATAACTTGAGATTGGTAAATCAAAATGACATGGGACCAAAGGCATTGGTTAGAGGACTCAAAGACCTTTCCAAAATGTCCAAGAACATGAGAAAAGCTTAAAAATTGAGCAAGTTATGCCTTGTGGAAGTTGGGAAATTTTTGGATATTTTGAAAAGTCAACATTATTTCAAATGACCTAAAATTGCTAATGGGCCCATTTTTCTTCCATGATTCATCATCCATGACATGTGCACGACCACTTGGCCCAAAGGGAAGTATTTTCTCATTTTTTATTTATTTATTTGAATTATTATTTATATTAATTCATTTAAATCATTTAAATATATGAAAAATATCTAACTTGACCTAACAAATCTTTTTATACATGTTTTGCCATCAAGATTTCGTGCATATGCAAATTAGGAAAGAATTGGACTGATTGGCATTATTGAGAATAAAGAACACTTGAAAAGGATTGAAAAAAGATCCTTAAGAATCAAATTTCCAAAAACCATTATTGCATTGGATTTGTTCTACTTTTTTAACCTAATACATTCACTACATAAGCATAAACCAAAACCTAATCATGGGAGACACGCAGCAGCTCAGAATACACCATTGAAAACTTGAAAAATTCTCTAAAAAACTCAAAAACTGAAAAGCACTTTCCAGGTCGATTCAAAGCACAAGACCTATTCCATTAGCTTCCTTGAAGGTTCCTGAACGTGTTCCGATTCATATCATCCATTCAAACTCCAAGAATTGGTATATTGAATCAAAACTGTACAGAGGAAATTTCATAATCGTATATCATATTCCATGCATTATTTGTGAAATTTATTCATTGATTCATGTCCATTATGATGTTGTGAAGCTAACCAATGCATTTAATTTGATTATTATGCTGTATATACAATTGTACCATGTTCGATTTCTAGGGTTTACAGGGTTGGAAATTAGGGCTTTTGCAAAAAGGAAAAATTAGGACTCAAGGCCACCACCATTGTAATCAGCAGACCTGGACGATCCTAAACATGCCCTCGCGCCTAATTTATGTTTAAGGATAGCCTAATCGCTATTTTCCCAAAAGACCCATTCTGAAACGCATGAGAAACCGTGGCCTAATACTTTATGTTT
The DNA here is from genome assembly GCA_948472305.1 of Vicia faba. Lineage (NCBI taxonomy): Eukaryota > Viridiplantae > Streptophyta > Magnoliopsida > Fabales > Fabaceae > Vicia > Vicia faba. The sequence goes on from OX451739.1 coordinate 751,591,166, forward strand.
CAGGAAAACGAAGAAGATGGAGTCGTGGCAAGGGGTGATAGGCCTGTTTGAAATTCGCGCGCTGGATCCACTAACGCGTTTGTTTTTCTTTTTATTATTTATTTGTTATAATATGTTAACATGCGTTGGAGTGGCTCAGCTGGCAAGCGTTGATTGCATTGACGTCAAAGACCTGGGTTCGAACCCCAGGTCTGTGTAATTTCAATATTATTTTTCCACAATGATTCCTATGCAGGCACAACATCAAGGACCACCATGTATCCTCCAGATCAAACCATGCACACGCCCTGGGAGATCAAATCAAGGGCATAGATCTCAAGAACACTCTAAACCCTGGTCAACATGTCAATAGGCCATCTGGAAAGTCAAACGGACCCAGGGTTTTTTGGGCCAGATTATTCAAAATCACACCTCCAATTTGGGACTTCCACCCCCCCTGGTTTGCAACTTTCTAATTTTTCTTATATTTTATTATTATGTTATTTTCTTTATTATTTTAATTTAATTAATTATGTTTACAAAATGCAAAAACCTCATAAAAATCAAAAAGGACAAAAAATATAATAAACACTTTATTTTAATTATTTTCATAAATAAATGCATGTAAATAAATTTAGTTTAAATTAGGGTTTGCAACATTAACTCTTTTCATAAAAAATCTAAAAAATGTAGAACTAGGTTTAATTGATAATTTTTATTCCTTTTAATTTTCCTTTTTTACCATAATATTATTTATTTATTTATTTTTATAATTAAATTGTACATAAATCACTTAGGTTTAAATTAGGTCAAATTTCAATATTTCTTAATAAATTAAAAAATAACTAAAATTAGGGTTTGCCTTTTATTTTAATCTTAATAAATTCTTTTTCTATTAAATCTCAAAATACTAAAAATACCAAAAACATTTTCTTTTAATTTTAATTTTAATTCCTTATTAATTTGATTTTGCAAAAGGGTCCAACGCCCACGTTCGTAATTCTTATTTAATTCACATATTTATTTCTATTCTTCATAATTATGTACCTCTCCCAAAGCCTTGTAATTACTTTTCGCACTTTTTAATTCTTTTAATTTACTTTTCTGTCAAATCGGGTCCGGTTTAATTTTGGCGATGTGGACCCGCGCCGTTTGTAATAGCTTAGAATTTACTTTCCTTGCAACTTTTAACTGTTAATCAAATGACATGAAAGAATGTATGGATAAAATAAAAACAAGCGTAGGACACCAATAACATGAACAAGATAAATGCAAATGAACATGACACACAATTCGCACACACCACCCCTAGGGTACGCCTCACTGTTGCCTTGCCTTCGAAAGGTGATCGTCGAGTAGAGGATGTCTTAGTAAGTCCTCATGATCCGGGAACCTGGCATGAGGGTAGCTTCTAAGGTGTCTTCCTATTGCTCTGGTGATCACCATGTCCCAAACCTCGAATTGACCCGAACACCTCCAACGGTGGTGCTACCTACCTCTCAATGGTGGGATGGCATTACTTTAAAGGACATTTACACAGGCGAATTCCTTAGGGTAGGTAGGTTCTCGTAGATACTTGCTCTAATCTCAAAAACAAATCAAAAATACTTTTCACACCAACACCTTTTCAAAAAGCTTTCGAAAGCAATTTTTCAAACACTCTTGAGGACTGATACAAGAGTCGAACTGAAATTTTCAAAGAAACTTTTTAAAACCCACAGTTGAAAAGCAAACAAACAATTTTGAAAACGCAAGTGAGCAAGTATCTAAGAGCCCATGGATAACCATGGATAGAAAGGGTGCTAACACCTTCCCTTTCTATAACCTACCTCCCGAACCGAGAGCAATCTCTATAAGGAATTTTTCTGTGCTTTTGTCCTTTCCATTTGGAGAAAATAAAAGACGGTGGCGACTCTTGCTTCTGCGACATTTCGCGAACCAGCGTTAAACAGTCAGTTCCAGATCCACCGATCACATACTGCTTCAATCGTGTCAGTATACCTCGCACAGTTCCCTCACAGTTTATTGCTACTTACTAAAAGGTGTCCCCAGATCCGGGTGTAGGATCTACATAACCCCAACAAAACCCTTGAATATAAAGCAGGCAAAGCTAAACAAGAAATCAATTTTAGAAATGACCTAGATCCTAAGGTATACCCCACTTACTAAGTCCCCAGCAGAGTCACCAGTTATGTGATATGGTGGCAGAACCGACTGTTATACTGGTTTGCGTTTAGTATTCATAAATGTGCGGTAAGCAAGAGTTGCCACCGACTTTTATTTCATCCAATAAAGGAAAGGGAAAAGAACAAAAAAAACCTTTTTTCGAGAGTTTTTGAGTACGGGGGTTAGATTATAGAAAGGGAGGGTGTTAGCACCCTTTCTATTCGTGGTTTTCCACGGGATCTTAGGTACTTGCTAATTTTGAAATTGCTTGTGTGTGTTTTGAAAAGTTTTTGTTTAACTTCGTGATAAGCCTTGTATCTGTCCTCAAGAGTGTGACGAAGTTGTTTTTGAAAATTGTTTTGAAAGTGTTTGTGAAAAGGAGTTTTTATTGTTTTGAGCAAGTACTTAAGGGTTTCTACCTACTCGAAAAAGATTGTTCATTTTCTCGTTTCCTTTAGGCAGCGTTATCCTACTATTAGTGAGTAGGTAGCCCTATCGTTGGATGTTGAGGGACTATCGAAAGGGACACTATGGTCATCGAAGGCAACATGTAAAGATATCTTAGCATTCAAAGGGACTATCATCATATAGGCAACATCGAGGGACAAGATCATTTCACGTAGGCAACTCGAGGGACGTTAGGGACCATGATCTTTATGATGACTTTAGAATTAATGGTCTTTGCTAAGACATCCCTACGTTCGAGGGACATGACCATTATTTTCCGAGGCAACCAAGTGAGGTATACCCTAAGGGTGCATATGTGCAAGGTGTGTTATGTTCAGTTATTTTAGTCTTGTGTTAAGTTTGCTAATGTTTGATTATTCTTGCCATACAATCCTATTAGTCATACATCTAGCAGTTAATAATTGCAGTAATTTAAAAGTGCAGAAATATAAAACCTAACTATTACAAGGCTTCGGGGAGGGGGATTATGTACATATCCAAAACTGGGGGGAAAATAAATAAAAGCGGTAAAGGTCCTATTAATCATCTATTACATCCCAATATACAGTTACAATAATAATAGAAAGTGCGAAAGAATAATAACGCGCAAATTTGAAAAGACGTCTAAAAATCCTAAGATATAAAAAATCTTTTTGTTGTTTTTTGTTTTAATTTATGAAAATGGTTTAAGTTAAAAAATAATTGATCTAGATCTATATTAAAAAAAAGTTAATTATTAAAGAAACATGAAATTTAAATAAAAGAAATTAATTCTATGTTTTTTTGGTATTTTTGTTACGAAAAGGAAAATTAATTAAAATGAAATTAAACCTAAGTTCTATTAATTTTAATTAAAAAAAAAAAGTTAAAGTGATTAGTTAATTAATTTACCAAAATTAAAATTTAATTAAGAAAAATCCTAAATCTATTTTTATGTGATTTTTATATATTTTTATTGATTAAAATAAAAAAAAAAGGATTAAAAGAAATAAATGAAATGAATAAAACAAGAAAATAAAGATGGGCCTAGTAGCAAAAGTAAACAGGGGGTGAAATCATCAGAAATTCCTAGGCCTGAATCTTCAAAAGCTGCATGCCTTAACCATGGTGTTTTCATATTCTTGCATGGAACCTCTGATTCAACCATCCATAATTGTTCTATATAAAACTCAAACAAACGTTAGCATGCCGTGAAATGTGATTAAAATTAGAGATTTGAAGTTTAAAATTTTACCAAACTAGTGTTGTCAAATAGGGGCATGCTAGACGTGTGATGGATTTCTCTTGGGCCTTGTAAGACTCCTGAGGACTTCAAGAGGATGGTTTGAGGCTTGATGTCAATCAAGAGAGACCAGAACCTCGAGATATGACTTGCACTAATTCTTTGATTTCTGGAGAGCTTTTTGAAGAGCTTTTGGAGAGCTTTTTGAAGAGCTTTTTGAGAGACTTTTAGAGAGGAATTTCGTGTGTTTCAAGCTTGTATGGCTCTATATTTATAGAGGAGAATGAGGAGACAAGAAAGCATGGAAAGAATCTCCCTCATAATGTTGTGTTTTAAGACCATGATCAAAAAATTTAAAAAATGCCATATTTGATGATTTTATGCCATTTTGACATGTGGATGAACCTGGACATATTTAAAGGGTTATTGCACGAAATCAATTGACATAAACCAGCATAAAACTTGCCCAAAATGGATTCACATCAAAATTTACATTATTTCTATTATTTATTTATTTAATTCTAAATTTTAATGTATAAAATACCAAAATAAATAGTAGAAAACTGTATGGGTGGGCTTAGAGGTCGTGGACCATGTTAGGAATGAGTTTCAAATTTGAAAAGATAGGCCCATTTGTAAAAAATCTAAGTTTGGTCAATATTTGCTTCATGTATTTTTTTTCTCAAAAATTGGCCAACTTTGACAATTCATATCTCTCTCAATTTTAAACCTATGAGGGTGTTCTTGGACTTTTTAGAAAGCTTAGTATGTCCCCTAAGCAACCTCTTTGGTTTCATCTCAATTGTATCTTCCATGTTCATGTAAGAAGCTTTGACCCAAAATGTGTTTTTGTTGACTTTTGAAAAGGACCTATAATGTCTGAATTTATATCTTTTCATGAGTGCATTTCTTGAACTTGAGAGATGAAGGTGAGTTGTAGGGAATTGGATTCTCTTAAAAATTAGACTTGGATGATAAATTTATGATAAAGTATGAGAAAGTTTTGCCTGGTCAAAGTTTGGTTGACTTTTTCTATAGGAACCCTAATTTAGCAACTTTTGAGTTTTAATGAATTAGGAGCATTCCTTGAGGAATCATGATCAACCCTTGATCAAATGATGGATATAACTTCAAAATGTTGATGTTGACCAAAAATCTTGAAGTTTGACTGTATGTGGGTCACCGTTGACTTTTGACCTAGTATAGTTGATTTTTAGGCATTTGAGCAGTTGACTGAGCAAACTTCTTGTGCAAGGCATGAAACTTGGAATGGATGATATTGAGGACATATTAGGGCAATGGAAACCACTTAGTACCCTTGGAACTCAAACATCTTTATGAGGAGTGAAACCCTAGTTTAAGGCTCATTGTCTTAGGAGGAGGATTTGTATGGCCAATTCTTAGTCAACTTGAGCAATTGAGGACCTCTAGGAGTTTATCTGGTGTGAAAATGGGAGGGAAAATTTTAGGGTGAAACAATATGAATTGACACAAACTATGTTAAAATATTATCGCAACGAGATACGTTTGTCAAATTCGGACGCCAGTAGGTGGATCGATAACATTCCGGTAGAAAAATGGATTAGGTCATACGACAGAGAAAGTTTGAGGAATGACAGAGAAACGGACAAATTATTTATAAAAAATGAATTTTACCATAGTAGCCAAGTGAGATGGCGCCTCCTCTCACTTTTAAAGTGCACGCGCCATCTCACTTGGCTAAATGAGAGAGCATGCGCCAACTAGGTTGGCTCCTCCCTTGTGGGGTTTTCTGAAACATGGTTATTTGCGTAATTTCCTCCAAAACATGGTTATTTGCGGTTTTTTTAATACCTAGTGTGATACGGTGGGAGAACTGACTTGAGAGTTTTGCATTTTATCGCAAATGTTGCGGTTTAGCAAGAGTCGCCACCGACTTTTCTTTTATCCAAAAGGAAAGGTGAAAAATCACAGGAAAGACCTTTGAGATTGTTTCTTGAGTTCGGGGGGTAGATTATGAAAAGGGAAGGTATTAGCACCCTTTTCATCCATGGTTTTCCATGGGCTCTTAGTTACTTGCTAGATCACTTGCTTTTTGTTTTGAAATTATGCTTTGTGTGGTTTTTTAAAGTATTTTGTAAAAGTGGCCATTGTTTAGGCAACCTTTGTAATGATTCTCGTTCGTAAGAATGTATACAAAGATGTTTGTCTTTTTGAAAATGTTTTCAATGTTTGTAAAATGTTTGGAAATGTGTGTGTTTGTTTTGAAAATAGCAAGGATAGTTGTTTGGAAATAGAGCAAGTAACTAGAAGTAATCTACCTACTCAAATGTCTTTCTTGTTCATTTTCTATTCCTTTGACATTGTTGTCTTACCATTGATTTAGTAAGCAACCCTATCTTTGGATGTAAACGGGACGGAAGTGGGTCATCGTATAACCATGATTAGCAATATTGAAAAGTATCTTAGCATTTTTGAGGGACTAAGATCATTTTGTAAGGCAACTTTGAATAGCGTCATCGTGGGACTATGATCTTATACTTGTTTGTTTTGCCAAGATACTTCGCATTCATAATATGGTCATTTTTATATAAGGCAGCCAAGTGGAGAAACCCTAAGGGTGCTTGTGTACAAGTGTGTTATTTTCATGCTTTGATTTTGTCTTGGATTTAGAGTTTTTTATTTGATTTGTTTTTATCTTGCCATACAAACCCTAATTACTAGCATGGTATGTAAAAGCGGTAAATTGCGTAATTTAAAGATTACTATGCTATTACAACATTTTTATGGGAGGGGGGCATACAAATTATGAATGGGGATTTGCAATAGTGTAAATCTAATTAAGCTATTACAACCAAATCGAATTTGCACGAATATTTGAATAAATAAGATACATTATAAATTAAATGTAATGTTATGTATATGCAAGAAAAAAGATTTTGTTTTATTTTTCATATGCAAGAGAGTTTTGACTTAAATCTAATAAACTTAAGAAAAAGAAATTAATTCTTGAAAACCAAAGTTAACCCTAATTTCTAATTTAAAAGAAAATAAAGTTCTTTAGGTATTATTTTTATGTATTTTTTGTATTAAAAAAATAATAAATAATATCTCATGAAAATATTTAGTTTTTATATGTCAAAATAAATATTTACAAGTATGAATAAAAAAGGAATAAAATAGTTAAACTAAATCTATTATATTTACAAGTTTATTTAAGAAAGAAATAATTAATATATAGTTTAATAAAAATATTTTTTTATGTGAAAATAAAATAAACAAAAATGCAAAATCATCATGTTTTATATTTTTTATGATTTTTATGTGTTAAAGAAAATATTTTAATAAAACAAATATGAAAATAAAATAAATAATAAAAAGATTGGGCCAAGGGTGCTGCAAGCAAACATGGGGTAGTGTGTTAGAATAAAATAGAAGGCCCAAGAACCAAGCCCATACTGCCAAAAAATACCAAAACTGAAGCTGAAAAAAATGAGAAAAATGTAAAAGGTAGCGCCAAGGTTCGAACCCATGATCTGGGCATTGCTAGCACGCTACCTTGCCACTGCGGTGGATGTACATCCGTTAGTTTATATGAAACAATAAAAACATAACGTAAAAAGCTTCCTTGCCCTGTACTTCATCTTCTTCCTCAAGCTGGCCAGAAGCTCTGTATCTTTCTCATCTCTCCATGAAAATGGAAACTTCCAACATCAAAATGATAGTACTCTTTCCCACGATTTCAGACATGTAACTTATGGAAACTAACAATCAAAGATTAAAACGAATTTTGAAAGCCCTAATTTTAAACCTAATTTTTACAGAAATTTGAACTCCAAAATTCTCTACACATAATGAACAGAAATGGAATTTATGCACATGGTTGGCTTCAACACTATAATATCTACATTTTTCTTTCACAAATCGTGGCCAATGGATGCCTGTATGAAGAGATAAAAGTTGGAATTCTTACCTCTTTCAGCTGAGATCGTGAATGGAGTTTGAGTGAGATTTAGGAAGGCCTGAAGGTTCCTTTATCTTGCTTGAACCTCCCTGAGTGTGTTCCAATCCTTGCCTTGCTTTGGAAGTGCATGAAACTCTCTATCCAAGTCAACCTGCAAGCTTGAAGAACAAAAATGGCAGATGGAGAAGGAGGTGTTACAGTGCAGGGATGATGGTCTGGATCACTTAGATATGAGGTAGGTAAAGTGTTTGAATGATTAAAACTTGAAACGCACGAGTAAATTTGTGGATTGCTATGCTTATGCTCAAACTGTAAGTTTTGGACAGGTTTTTGGTGAGAGGGTGTTCTGGAGTTTTTTTGGCCTTTTTCAATCGTGTTCTCAGTTGTAATGGGTTTGTGTATTAGTATAGAGAAAGTTTTTTTGTCAACTCCACAACAGATTTTTCAGTTGTAGGCTTTTTGCACACTTTCTTGCTTTTGAAGCAAAGTGAAGAGACAAGTCTCCACATGCTTGTACTGGCCTGCCTGAAGTTGGTACCAATCCTAGACAACTTGTATTTGGTTTATAGGACTTGTATGTGCAGAGAAAACAGGTCCAATGCTCAAGAAATGTAAAGTTGCAAAAGCTATGCTTTTCCAAAATGGCAATGACAACTTTGTGCCATTTATGGAATTACAACTTGGGCAAAGACTCATGGGCTTGGATTATGGATTTGTAAACTGAATAAGCATTAAATTATGGAGTGATAAAAAAGTTTGGAACATGTAAAGCATGGATTAGGCAGCATAGGTTCAGATTTGAATTTTGTTCTTCATGAAATGGCTTGAAATCAAAGTGAGAAATTTCCAATTTCATCTCTTCGATTCTCCCTACTCAAAAATTATCTCAAGGAGTTATTGGACATTTTGGAAAGCTTGCAATGTTATCTATAACTCATCTTTAAAGTGCATTTCAATATTCCTCTTGGAACTAGGTGAAAAATTGCCATGAAGTTGGGTCAAAAACCTGCATAAATTAGGGCAAAATTTCACTAAGTTATTTTAGTTCATGAGCATGTATTCAAAAAAATAATATCTTGAGATCCAAGAATCTTTAAGGAAAATTTGTGAAGCAAAGTTGTAGATTTCATGGATATCTACAACTTTCATGTTGGGAATTTCCTTTGAATCATCTTGTATCATGGTGAAAAAATGGCTTAAAGTTGAGAAAAAATAAGAAATTTTCTATACTTAGAAAAATTTCTAAGTTAAGAAAATTTCAAATTTTAAAACCAAATATTCAATCTTTGATTCCTTGATGAACAAGTTTCACATTTTGACAATTTTTGATGAATTATGATCCTTGGCACTTGATTTTGACCAAAAAAGTCAAAGTTTGACTTTTTAGTATACAGTTGACTTTTGATCAGTTGACTGCAAATTTCATCTGTCAACCCAATGAAATTGAAATGTTTTGAACCATGCTATTAGGTCAAGATGATACAAATGAACCCTTGAAATCATGCTTCAAATCGATTGGTCATTTTCTAGGTCAAAAATTAGAAATTGACCTCCCTCAGTCAAAACCCTAATTTTGACCATTTTACCCCTTTTGATGATTTGATCAAATTTCTTGAGGAATTGTAATCCAAACTTGATAAAATGATACATATGAGTCTAAAATGTTGTTGTGGATCAAAAATTATGAAGTTTGACTGTAAATTGGCCATGGTTGACTTTTTCCCCAATACAGCTGATTTTCAGATCAAATGTCCAATTGACTGATCAAAAATGTGGTTCAAGGCCTGAAACTTGTCATGAGTAATCTTAGGGGTCCATAATGATGTTTGAAAGTCATATGAAGCATTGATAGTCCAAAAATCCTTGTGCAAACTCAAACCCTAATTTTGGGTCATCAGTGTAAGATGAGATGTCTTGAGCTAATCAAACCCTAATCCAATCTTGAGTCAAAGAGATCTTGTAAGAAAAGTCTTGATAAATAAGAAGGAAAATTTTGGGGTACAACACCTAGTTATTCCAAAAAAAAAATCTATCTAAACACAAAAACAACCAAAAAAGGATTTTTTATGTTTTACTTAGCAATTTCTTAGGGTCTTTAGACGTCTGTCTCTATTTCGCGCACATTATCTTGTTCTCGCATTTTTCATAATAATGTATCTGCTAACAATATGTAATAGATTAAGCTAGGTCTTTATCACTTTTCTTTATTTTCTTTCCCCATTTGGATATGTAAGTACCCCCTCCCCGAAGCACTGTAATAGCGTAGATTTAAATTCCCGCACTTTAAATTTCTGCAAAAATATTAACTACTAGTAATTAAGCTTGTATGGCAAGATTGAAATAAAACGTTAGCGAACCTAATAACAAAGATAAATGAACTGAATTGAATCGTTTCACATATACACCTCTAGGGTACCCCACTTTAGTTGCCTTCGGAAAAACAGTCATGTCCCTCGAAATGGGGACGCTTTAGCAAAGACCCCGTAAAACAAAAGATCATAGTCCCGCGATTACCCTACAGTTGCCTCTCGGTAAATGATATAGTCCCTAAACAAAATTGCTAAAGCGTCTCCACATGTTGCCTTTATGACTATACGTTCATTCAAATGTCCCTCAAAACATCAAACGATAGGGCTACCTACTCACTAATAGTAGGATAACACTGTCTAAAGGATGAGAGGAAAAGAATAACCTTTTCGAGTATAAGTAGATAGTTCTTAGATGCTATGATCCAAATAAACTTTTACACTTACACTTTTCAAAAACAACTTTCAAAAATATTTGCTTTGTCAACACTCTTGAGGACTGATACAAGAGTTATAACAAAGTGAATCGCCGCACTAAGGCATTTCAAAACATTTTTCAATACATACAAAGCATAAAGGTACTTTTAAAATGAGCTAAGCATCTAAGAGTCCGTAGAAAACTATGGATGGAAAGGGTGCTAACACTTTCCCTTTCCATAATCTACCCCCCTTACTCAGAAAACATATCGAAAGGTCTTTTTCTGTTCTTTTCACCCTTTCCTTAATTTGGATAAAAGAAAAGTCAGTGGCGACTATTGCTTACCGCAACATTTATGAACACAAATGAAAAACCAATATAATAGTCGGTTCTGCCATCATATCACATCTTGATTCTTAAAAAATTCATCCATAAGAGTTATTATTTGCATAAAAGTCCTTGACACCAGAGGATCTCCAATGACACGCCTTCAGCAACCAATTCAGGTTGTCACACCAGAGAACCATAAGGAGAAATAAACTCTCAGTGGTTAGAAACTTCCTATCCCAAGCTACTCAACACAACCACATAGAGAAAAATAAATTCTCTATACTCCTTTAGAATCATAAGGTTCAGACTGCAGACTTGCACCCACACATCAAATAAATACTTAGCCCCCGTCAAAGTATTTACCATCAGTCACATGCACAACCTCAACAAAGGACAAACAAATACTCAACTCTTATATGAGTATTTGCATAGTTAGATAAGGTTACATTCTCACCTAAGGTAGGACATTTAGTATGACATTCATCTTCTGCACACCTGTGGAACCAGCTGATTCATCTTCATGACAAATAGTCATGACACCAATTCACACCATTGACTGTTTCCAAACCTAAAAACTTACTTTGTTGAAGAAACAAGGAACTGAGATGATGTTCCAACATCATTTTCGACATTAGTCTCAAACACATGCACTTAATCACTTATCATGGCTTTGGAAACATTACCCATAGAAGTTCATACACAACTCTTGCAAGGGAAACAAGATGATCAACCATCAGCAGCTGATTAACCTTCACGCCCAGATCATAACCACATGCAGACCTGTATATTGTACATCTCAAGGATCTTCTTCTAATGTTCAAACCTTATGTCTGACTTTGAGATGTAGGATGCCAGCCTTCTGCACCTATAGAGGAGATTCCCTCTAATAGGTCTCTGAAGCAGACTTCAATAAACATGGCATCATACCACACACAAACTGTTATGCTTTTCCCAACCTTCCAAAACACAAAGATACCCTTCAATCCTTGCAAAAAAAATGTTCCATCATGTGAGGCCACGACATAACTGAACCCATGCTTGAGGAGAAACTTCCCAAACAGTAAGAACTATGATCCTTTGGTTCCAAAGCAAACTCCTCCTTCTTACTCTAGGCAAAAATCCGAAATGCTCATCCTAGGTGATTCAGATGATACTTCAACAATGCATACACCAATCAACCCCTTAGCTCTAATGCAGACAATCCCTTGGATCTATCTTCCGTTATAGAACAAGAGTTCCATGCTCTTATAGACTTGATAGTGATATCAAGTTTGAGTAAATAACCTTCATCCTGTATATGAAGAGCATCAACCAGACAAGTTAAGAAAAATAAATTCTCAACACACAAATTTCAAGACATTATATCTGACATGTCTTCACGTTCTTCCAGCTTCAGATTAAGGGCTTCCCCTTATTAACTGTTGAGAACTCCCAAGGAAATTATACATTTTCCCCTTCAATAGTTACACATCGTGTGGTTGGTACACACTGATTACTCCCTTCAAGTAGAATCTGTTATATAGCCATAAACAAGATTTCATAAATCTGGTTCCTTTGATCAGAAGGATCCTACAGATATTAGAGAGAAAGTCCTTGACATTTGACCTTTATGTACAAGGAACCTGGTTGAGATAACATAACTCTACTGGACACTAGAGATCAGCTTCTACACTTCTACTAACTTGGATAAGAAATAAACTTAACCAAAAAGTAACCAATTAGTTGATCAACATTCGACCAGCCCACCAATCTAAGACATGTTTTCTGGATAAAACATATTAGATACACAACTCATATGCCTCCTCTTCCAAATCAGGAGTAGGTTCCAAACATATGTGATCACATATTAGTTTAGCACACAGAGCATCTAATTCTCAACTGGAAGTTGCACACCTGCTGACATGATGTCCCAACATCTAGTAGGACATCTGTTCCCTTCTTCTGGAACATAAAACTGAGCTTGGTTCTGAAGCCATTACTGCTTCTAGAAACTCACAACATCCCTTGATCACCTTCAAGGTCTTCAAAAATAGTCCAAGCTCTAACTACACCAACACCAACAAGACTCAGAGTCACTTTCCTAATTAGGTCAAGAATTAGGAAGACTCTTTTAGAAGCCAAAATAAATGGATTTATCCTTTCTTCAATAGTCTGTCAAATAAATGTCAGGTTTCTTGAAAAAAATACATCAACCACACACTAAAATGCCTTTATTAGTGAACTTGAGAAAAAAGACTCAAGTATCATTGGAAAATTTACCAAGTTGGTTGAAATAGTCTTGCACATATAACCTGCTGAGGAGACCAAACCCTAATTCCCTTTCAAGAAAATACCACCAGAGATACAAGGAACAACCAGGGTTACATCAGATACCATGCAACGGAAAAACACACCAAACCCTCTTCAACATCCTTTAGGAATAACACAAATACCTTTCACACAATAACCACAGTCCAAGTGCAAGGAAAACAACCTCTATCGTTTAAAACTAAATTAATCCCAACACAACAGCTCACCACCAAATCTACAAGCCTGAAAATAATACAGACAAGTCCAATACACACCCTATCACGAATAGTCCATCATCCACTTCAAAGGACCATTCAAACAAACAATATGAATTGTCCGAGTTCAAACAACTTTTCAGTAAATACCTTCTTCCTTGCCCATGACCAGAAAGTATCATCCCAGGATCTCACCCAGAAACAGAACATGATGCCCGCTCTGATACCAATTGAAATTCTGGTATATCAGACTTCAGATGTTCTATGACATATTGGGACAGCTGATTCGACTTAAAACATATAGGCAATGTATAATCAATAAAAACAGTACTGAAAAGCATAAACAACACACCAAAATTATTAACCCAGTTCAGAGAAACTCTTCTACTCCAGGGGCATACCATGCCAGGGACAAGTCCACTATGATGGTATCAATTTGAAGCTAAACTCCCCCTTTTACAACTTCTCACTTAATCACTACCCTTTCTATACTTCTATCTAAGATTCACCTAGATATGAGGCCCTCATCAATCACAGACACTGATTGGACAAAACACAGAAAGACACACTTCCATGACAACAAAACAAAAGACACACTTCCATGATAATACCTATTCAAGACTTTAAGCTAAACTCCACTGTTTACAACTTTTCTCCTAACTAATAACACAACCTGGAGTTGCTTAAAAGCTTCCTCCAAGAATAATACTCACTCTTGCTTCACAACTTTGAGGAGAACAATACCAACTCTCCTAGAGAGTGGCACAAAGACAAAGCCCTAAACTTATATATCTTGGACCCGTGCTTTTTCTAGGTTACAAGCATTCTATTTATAACATATTCCCAACTGGATTTGGGCTTCTAATCACAATATATCAGCTGTTACAAATCAGCATAAACTTCTGCTACAAACAAGGTCTTCAATCATTAGCTTCCTAAAATATCTCCATATTTAGAAACTATATATTCTTTAATATTTTGACTTGATTCTTCCAGACCTATAAAACAACGCCACATAAGATTGCATAATATTCTCAGAATATTCTAAATCTGTTAAATCATAACATAATCCATCTATCCAGCTCAGCTCAGGCGCGATGTCGTATGATCCTGCATAGAACATTTTATCTGACATGTTGCTCCACTTGTTGAAACATTTCAACTCAACATGTTTCTTTATAAGATAGGACTTCTTGCTCAACCTATTCAAGTTAGCAAGTTAATACATCATATCTAACATATTGTTGTCTTATTTGTTTTACAAAAATTAATACCAATCCTTAATCCTAAAACTAGAGAACTAACAATATATATATATATATATATATATATATCCAAAATTAAATATACAACTATGACACATGATATACAATGGTACTTAATCAAAAACTAAGATCTAAGTACAAATACAATATCTACAATTGTACATAACCCATAAGGGAAGATCACAATCACAAAATTCCTTGAAATATCATCAGACAAACTTCTTCTTGCCTTTAACCTACAAATAACACTTGAAAAAACAACAATGATAGTGGGTGAGATAATAATCTCAATGAGTTCCCTTCTTATGGGTCCACTCGGCTTTAAAGGGATATCTTCCCAATTTTTAACTCAATTCTTTATCTTTCATTATTTGTGTTTCACTCACACAACGTAATCAATACTTAAGCATCTCAGGGATATTCACATTGCATGGAAACATGTAACGTGAGTTGTAACACCCCATTTTCCCAACTATATAATTATAACAAAATATACGAAAATATATCAGAGTACACAAATGGGATATCACATCTTCCAAAAACTCATAAGATTTAAAATCATTTTATCACTTCATTTCTCATAAAAGAATTATTTACACACGGAAATGTCAAATATTCATTTTCATAGCACTACGACTTAAATAACAACATTCTCCATGAAACTCGTGGTTCAACATGAATATAAAGGTAAGATACGTAACGAATACAATAACATAAAACATAACAAATTCCCATAATCTCGTGTTACGTATCAGAGCGACTCCTAGGACTCGATCAGGTAACACTCACTCCAAGCACTACTCGGGTACCTGATTATTTGTACTCCCGGGGAAGCACAGACATAACAACACAAAAGGGGTGAGAATTTCTTTCAATAAATATACGGTGAATATCACACGCTAAGAAGTAGTAATCACATAATTGACACATCAGAGTATATTGCAACATAACACATCATTCACGTAATACAACTGTTGTACCCCAAAATTTCCCTTCCATTTTTCATACAAGACACAATCATAGGGTTTCTCGGATATTCAAGTTGGCTCAGAAATCGATCAGACAGATTCTCTTCCCAGGCAGTAAATAAGCAATTAGGGTTTTGTATTTCTCAAAAGTAAAATTGAGTTTCAAAAGTTTCAAATGGTCTTTATGGTCTTTCATGTTTTCTCAAGGATGTTTGTGCCAAGTTTCAAGCCTCACATCGTGAGTTTGCTCAGTCAATGGTTCAGATGACTAAAAATCAACTGCAAAAGTCGGCATTTTCATTATCAAGTTCAAACGATTGTAAATTCTTCATTATTCAATACTTTTGAACGATTCTTTTTACGTTTGACTCTCCTTGATGTCATCTCCATTTTCTCTTCACAAATCAAGAGCTGGTTACGCGTGAAAGATCACCAAAATTTGAATACGTTAGAAGTCGCATCATGGATTTTGACCTAATCTCAAGTAACTATGCCTGATTTCCAAGAATTGTAATTTCCTCAATTTTCAAGATCTTGAGGCGATTATTCTTGCACATTGTCATAAGCGATGCCATCTACAAATTCTCTTCAAGGATCAAATGAAAATTGCACTTTGAAGACCTTGAAAATTATCGAATCGTCATAGGTCATTTGCTTGATTCAGAGTGCTCTTAACTGCTAGGTTTTGTTCATGTCGTAATCATTTTTCTCAAAAAAAATTGATTCTTATGTCGGGATAATTCATGAAAATGGAAAGTTTGAGTTCATTAATCGTTTGATGCTGGCATTGTGAATCATTGGTGTTGAAACAATGATGATTATTGGATCGATGTTGGACATGTTTAAGCTCATGGGACATACACTTTATTTAGATATTTGATTTGAGATAGAAGGATGAAGAATAATATGGTTGAATTACTTATAAGCCTAGTGTGATACGGTGGGAGAACTGACTTAAGGTTTTGCATTTCGTTGCAAATGTTGCGGTTTAGCAAGAGTCGCCACCGACTTTTATTTTATCCAAAACGAAAGGTAAAAAATCACAGGAAAGACCTTTGAGATCTTTTCTTGAGTTCAGGGGGTAGATTATGAAAAGGGAAGGTGCTAGCACCCTTTTCATCCATGGTTTTCCATGGGCTCTTAGTTACTTGCTTAGATCACTTGCTTTGATTTTGAAATTGTTTGAAATGGTGCTTTGTGTTTGGTGTGATTTTGAAAGTATTTTGAAAAGAGGCCTTTCATTTAGGCAATCTTTGTAATGATTCTCGTTCGTGAGAATGTATACAAAGATGTTTGTCTTTTGAAAAAAAATTCAATGTTTTGAAAGTTGTTTGGAAATGTTTTGAAATGTTTGTGTTTGTTTTAAAAATAGCAAGGATTGTTTTGAAAAGAGCAAGTAACTAGGAACTATCTACCCTACTCAAATGTCTTTCCTATGCATCTTTATTCCTTTGACATTGTTGATTTACCATTTTCTTGGTAAATAACCCTATCTTTGGATGTTAAACGGGACGGGCGTGGGTCATCGTATGACCATGATAGCAATTTTTCCAAGTATCTTTAGCATTTTGAGGGACCAAGATCATTTTGTTTTAGGCAACCATTTGATAGCGTCAACGAGGGACTATGATCTTTTGTTTTGTTTTGTTTTGTTTTGCCAAGATACTTTGCATGCATACCATGGCCATTTTTGTATTAGGCAACCAAGTGGGTGAAACCCTAAGGGTGCTTGTGTGCAATGTGTGTCATTTTCATGCATTTTGATTGTCTTGGATTAGGTCATTCTATTTGTTTGATTTTTGGTTCTTGTCATACAAACCCTAATTTACTACACATGGTATAAATGCGATAAATTGCGTAAAGTAAACTAAACTATTACAACAATTATTATGGGAGGGGGGATACAAGTTTTTAAATGGGGATATTGCACAAAAATAAACCCTAAAATACTATTACAACCCAATTGAATTAAGTGCAAAATAAATAAATATACAAATATTTAAATATGCAATAAAAATGTATTTATGCAAAATGTTTTTGTATTTGATTTTTTGTATAAGAAAAATGATTATTTAACCCTAGAAAAAGAGGAAAAAAATATTGTTATTTTTGAAAAGGGGAAACCCTAGTTTTTTAATTAAAATAAAAATATGTTCTATTATTATTTATTTTGTCCATTTTTTGTACAAGAAATAATAAATAATATTATTAACAAATATTAAAGATTAAAATATGTATGAAAATAATATTTTATATGTATGAATAATAAAAATAAAAATGTGTGGTATTTTTAAATGTATTTACAATTTTTTATAAGAAAATAGATTCTATTTGTTAAAATAAAACTATTTTTATATATGGAAAAAATAATAAAAATAAAATAAAATTGCAAAAAATTAAGAAAATATTTTTGTGATTTTTTAATGTTCAGAAAAAAGAATTAAAATCAATAAACATAAAAAATATGAGAAAATATGCAAAATATAAAATATGAAGCAGGGGCGTGTGGATATCAAGTCAGGGGGTGTGGACATCAAAAACAACAAGCCCAAGGCGCACCAGGCCCAGGACAGTCATCCCTGTCCTCCAGCTTCATCCTTCTGCGCGCGTTTTTTTTCAAACCTGCAACTCTCACATACTTGCACAAAAGCAAAAACTTACAACATGAAGCATGTAGCATTTTTTATCACGATTCCAACCATATCCATTTTGTGACCTAACTCTCAAAGGTCAGAGAGAATTTTATAACCCCTAATTTCTGACCTAATTTTTGCAGCATGTTCAACATTCAAATTCTCTTAGCTCAGTTAATATAAATGACAACTATGCATATGTACAGCTTCACCATGCTAGAGACTACATTTTTGCTTCACAAATCGTTGCTTGAGGATGCTTAAATAGAGAGATAGAGTTTTGAAAAATACCTCCTTCAGCTGGATTTGGATATGGCAATGTGGGGACTTTGAGTGAGGCCTGAGGATCGTGTGAGCTTCCTTGAAGTTCCTTCAAGCTATTCCAATGCTTAGCTGGATTTGTGGATGACTGAAACTCCCTGTAGAAGTCAAGTTGCAACCTCCAAAATGAAAATGGCAATGGCTGAAACAGAGCTCACAGTTGCAGGATGAATGCTTGGATAGTTTGGATATAATGTGGAGAAGATGTTTCAAGTGTTGAGAGGCAAAACGCACGAGCAAATAATGAGTTTGCTATGATTTTGCAGAACTGTATGTTTTTGGCAGAAAAATGGGGGTTTTTGTGTTTTGGATAGTTTCAGAAGTTATGGATTCGTGTTCTAGCTTGTGATAAGTTTGTCAAGATGTCTAGAATGATACCAAGTCCACCCTTTATCAGATGTACAAGTTCTTTGGACTTTTGCAACTTTTCTTGCTTTTGAAGAAAAGTGAAGTGACTTGAGCTAACATGCTTGTACTGGCTAGTTCTAGGGCTGCCAAGGGTTGGTAAACCTTGCTTGATATTTGTGGACATTGCTTGTAACAAAAGAACAGGTCCAAGGCTCAAGGTTTGTAAAGTTGGAAAAGCTTGCTTTATGAAAATGGCAATGTGCCCTTTATGCCATTAATGGATTTATTTCTTGTACAAAGCTCCAAAAGTGAAAACAAAGCCTTTATCCACTGAGTTAGAATTTAATTATGGAGTGTAGAAGGAGTTTAGGACCTGTAATTCAAGGTACAAGCATGCTTGATCAGATTTGCAACTTGATGCATTGAGAAAATGGCTTGAACAAAAGTGACAAAATGCCAACTTCCCTTCTTCGATTCTCCCTAACCACAAATGATCTTGGAGAGTTCTTGGACATTTTGTAAAGCTTGCAACTTGCTCTACAATCCATCTTTGAAATGAATTTTGAGATACCTCTTGGAACTAGGTGAAATATATCCATGAAGTTGGGTCAAAAACCTGCCTAGATTAGGGCAAATTTTCACTAAGTCATTTAGTTCATGGACCCCTATTCACAAATTCATAACTTGAGATCCAAGCATCTTTTGGGAAACCTTTGTGAATAAAAATTGTATATTTCATGGAGTACTACAGCTTTCATGTTGGAAGTTTTCTTTGAATCAAATTGCATCATAGTGAAAAAGTGGTGAAAAGTTGGGAAAAAATAAGAAAATTTCCATACTTAGAAAAATTCCAAGTTATGAAATTTTTCAAGTTCAAAACGCTAATTTTCAAAATTGGTTTTCTTGATCAAAAATTTTCATATTTTGACATATCTTGATGACCTTTGGCACTTGATTTTGACCAAAAAGTCAAAGTTTGACTTTTCAGTATACAGTTGACTTTTGATCAGTTGACTGTAAAATTCATCTGGCAATCTAATGAACTTGAGATCTTTTGAACTATGAAATTAGGTAAAGATGATGCAATTGAGTCCTTGAAATCATGCTTGAACCCAATTGGCCATTGGCTAGGTTAAAAATCAAAAATTGTGATTTCTCAGTCAAAACCCCAATTTTGACCATTTTGCCCTTTTGATGATCTGATCAAATTTCTTGAGGAGTTGTGATCCAAACTTGATCAAATGGTACGTAGGAGTCTAAAATGTTGTTGTGGATCAAAAATTATGAAGTTTGACTGTAAATTGGCCATGGTTGACTTTTCCCCCAATACAGCTGATTTTTAGGTCAACTGTCTAATTGATTGGTCAAAAATATGGTTCAAGGCTTGAAACTTGGTATGAGCAATCTTAGAGGTCCAACATGATGTATGAAAGTCACATGAAGCATTGATGGTCCAAAAATCCTTGTGCAAACTCAAACCTTAATTTCAGGTCATCAGTGCAAGAGGAGGTGTCTTGAGCTGACCAAACCCTAATCTTATCTTGAGTCCAAGAAGTCTTGTGAGGAAAATCTTGATAAATGAGAGGGCAAATTTTTGGGTACAACAGCTGCCCCTGTTCAATCTCTTGAACCTGAGGAGTTAGATTGGCGAGTTTTGCCGTTCGTGACTCGAAGGTAAAAGATGATTGGACACTAGAGTGCCCGTAAATTTGCACGCGTCAAAGTGTAGTTGAGGGAATGGGCTTAAAGATGCCATTTAGGGAGGTGATAGAATCTTGTTGGAGATGGGATTGTAGATGCCATCCAAGAATGTTTGTTGAACTGTGAGCTGTAAATCAGAAGAATAAGTATCAGAATGGTATATGTGTCTGGAACGTATCTGAACTGTATCTGGAGACTGAATCTGTATGAGCAAGGGAATAACAGCCGTGTCTGGAACGTATCTGAGCTGCAACTATAATTGAATCTGAATGAATAACAGAATGACTTCCGTGTCTGGAGTGTATCTGTATTGTATCTGAGTCTGAAATCTGAATAAGCGACAGAATGGCATCCGTGTCTGGAGCGTATCTAAGTTGAGGAAAATCAGAATAAGTGACAGAATGGCAATCGTGTCTGGAGCGTATCTGAACTATATCTGAGGGTTGATATTTGCATGAGTAGCAGAATGACTTCCGTTTCTGGAGTGTATCTGAACTAGAAACTGAATAAGTAACATAATGACTTCCGTGTCTGGAGTGTATCTGGACTGTATCTTGATAGTTGAACTCTGAATGAGTATCAGAATGGCATCCTTGTCTGGAGCGTATCTGTACTGTATCTGAAATCTTTGAACATTGTCAAAAGTAACTGTTAATATTATCCTAAAAAGGGTAAAATGTTAGCTGAAACACAAAGTTATGTTGCATGAAATGTATGATGCAACAAATGTGCTTTATCAATGTTTATGATTATGAATGTAATGTATGCGCATGTAAGCTGATTTGCTGTTTTGCTGAGGAAAATAAATCCTTGACAGATGGGGATAAGAAAATCTTTGACTGCTGTCGGGGAAAATAAATCCTTGACTGCTGAGGATGAGAAATCCTTGGCGACCGTTGGGGATTGAAAATCCTTGATTGTTGAGGATCAGGAGTCCCTGACGACTTCTCTAGGGATATAGGGATTTTTCATGTCTTGAAGTTGGAGTATTGACAAAAAAATTTGTTGTGAGAGTAATGCCATGTACTGCTTGAGTAACTGCTTGGAGAAATCCATAGAACTTTGATGACGTCTACTGGGGATTACTCAAAGGGAATCCTTGTTCTACTGGGAAATAAGAATGAGAATCTTCATTTTGTTGGGGAGCGATGAAAACTCTGTGGGGAAGAAAGCTATCCTGTTGGGGAGTAGTTCAGGAGTTTGGGTTGTATGCCACTCTACTGGGGAGTTATCCGAAGTTGTTATCTGGTTGGTTTTCAGGCTTCAAGATAACTTGTTGGGGAAATTGGAGAAACTGGATGGTTTCTGCTGGGGATTGGTAGTTCGAAATTTTAGCTCCGCTGGGAATTGGGAGATTGAAGTTTTAACTCTGATGGGGATTAAGGGTTTGAAATTTTAGTTCTGATGGGGATCTAGATGATGTACTGTAGGGATTGCTCATGGAATAGCCTAAAGACGTTTTCCTAATCTTTCAACCTGCCAGTAATTGTTCTTTTTCACTTCTGTCTATTTATAAACAATAATTATGTTCAAATGCATATGTTCATTAATGAATCATTCGACGTTTTTGCAAATAAAACACAAGTGTAAAAGAAAAAGACAAAGGGTTTTCTGTACTTCCAAGAGGTATCTTTGTATTTACTTTGAATAAGTATTTGTGTACAAAGAAGATAGAGATCCTAGTAAGAGGACGGTGTCATAAAAATGAGAAAAAATTTATACAAAGAAAGATAGCTATGTGTAAAAAATCCCATGGGGTTCCCATTCTGCTATAGCCTTCGTATCTCTGAAAATCTTGTCCATTTGCTGCTTCGTCCGAAGATGATTGGATTGATCAGAAGCTCCAGGTTTGTCAGTGAAGAGATTATCTTTAAAGTGATCCGACGAGACATAGCCATACGCTTTAATTCCCTAACTTTTTCCTGAACCGCCCTTTCGGGTTTTTGATTCACCGGGAAACCCTTTTTTTCCCAAGTCACCCTTTCAGGTTTTCAACTTACCGGGTGTACAGATTTTTTTATTTTTATCCCTAATTTTTGCCCGAACCGCCCTTTCGGGTTTTCGATTCACCGGGATGCCCTTTTTTTTGCCTAGGTGTGTCAACCTAGTGGGTCTTTCATGCGTAGTATCTTTTGACTATGTCTGCGTTCGCAGGGTGTGGCAGGTCGTCACCGTCCATGGTGGTTAAGATCATTGCCCCACCAGAAAAGATGTTCTTGATTACAAATGGTCTTACATAGGTAGGAGTCCATTTGCCCCTGGGATCACTTTGTGGCAAGATAATGCGCTTGATCACCAGATCTCCAACTTGATACACTTGGCGTCTGACTTTCTTATTGAAAGCTTTGATCATCCGTTTTTGATACGTCTGACCGTGGCAAACAGCAGTAAGTCTCTTTTCGTCAATTAAGTTCAACTGATCAAGTTGGGTTTGAATCCAATCGTCTTCACTCAAACCTGCATCCTTCATGATTCTCAAAGAGGGGATCTGAACCTCAATAGGTAAAACAGCCTCCATGCCAAAAACTAAAGAATAAGGTGTTGCCCCAGTTGATGTGAGAGTCATGGTACGGTACCCGTGGAGAGCAAACGGTAGCATCTCATGCCAGTCTTTGTAGGTGACTGTCATTTTTTGTATGATCTTTTTGATGTTTTTGTTTGCAGCTTCGACAACACCATTCATCTTTGGCTGATAGGGGGATGAATTATGATGTTGAATCTTGAACTGCTCACACAGGGAGGTGATCATAGTATTGTTAAGGTTTGTACCGTTATCAGTGATGATCCTTTCGGGGATACCGTACCGGCAAATAAGATTCTTCTTGATGAAGCGGGCAACCACATTCTTAGTCACGGATGCGAAGGAAGCTGCTTCGACCCACTTTGTGAAATAATCAATGGCAACTAAAATAAAGCGGTGTCCACTGGAGGCTGTAGGCTTGATCTCTCCAATCATGTCGATTCCCCACATAGAGAAAGGCCAAGGAGCTGTTAAGACATTTAGAGGAACCGGGGGCACGTGTACCTTGTCTGCATAGATTTGACATTTATGGCAGGTTCGGGAGTGTTGATAGTAGTCTGCTTCCATGGTAGACCAGTAATAGCCTGCCCGTAGAATCTTTTTAGCCACCGTATGCCCACTAGAGTGAGTGCCGAAGGTGCCTTCATGCAATTCAGCCATAATCCTTTCAGCTTCCAGCTTGTCCACACAACGGAGCAGAATAGAATCATGATTGTGTTTGTACAGGATGCCATTACTTAGGAAGAACTTAGCTGAGAATCTCCTTAAGAACTTTTCTCATTGACTGTAGCTCCTTCATGGTATTCTTGAGCCTCGAGATACCTTTTGACTTCATGAAACCAAGGCTGGTCCACTACTTCTTCGGTATTAATCTCGTGACAGTGTGCAGGTTCGTCCATCCGTTCAATGGTGATCTGGGGAGCCTTGTTATTCCAATTAAGTTTAAACATGGATGACATTGTAGCTAGAGCGTCTGCTAGCTGATTTTCTTCTCGCGGGAAATGCTCGAAGGTAATCTGCTTGAAATGAGGTAGCAATGTCAGAACATGTTCTTTGTAAGGGATAAGATTAGGATGCTTAGTGTCCCACTCTCCTTTGATCTGACTGATGACCAAAGCTGAATCCCCAAACATACCCAAAGATTTGATTCCCAAGTCTATGGCAGCCTTGAGTCCAAAGATGCATGCTTCATACTCTTCCATGTTGTTCGTACAGTTGAAGCAAAGTCTGGCGGTAAGAGGAGTATGGCATCCTTCTGGAGATATAAGCACAGCGCCGATACCGTTACCAAGCGCATTGGAGGCCCCATCAAAGTACAGGGTCCATCGGGATCCTTGTTCAGGTCCGTCATATGGTCTGAAATCTTCAATATTGTCCAATGTCATGATGTCTTCGTCAGGGAAGTCAAACTTCACGGATTGATAATCTTCTACAGCTTGATGAGCCAGATGATCAGCTAGCACACTGCCCTTTATAGCTTTTTGGGTCGTGTATTGTATATCATATTCCGTTAGGATCATCTGCCATCTAGCTATCCTTCCAGACAAAGCAGGCTTCTCGAAGATGTACTTTATCGGATCCATCTTAGATATCAGCAAAGTGGTATGAGTCAACATATATTGTCTCAGCCGGCGAGCAGCCCGTACCAAAGCGCAGCAAGTTTTCTCGAGCAATGAATATATGGTTTCACAGTCGGTAAACTTTTTGCTAAGGTAATAAATGGCATGCTCTTTTCGGCTAGACTCGTCATGCTGCCCCAATACGTACCCCATTGAGTTTTCTAAGACGGTCAGATACATGATTAGCGGTCTTCCTTCGATGGGCGGCATCAAGACAGGAGGCTCTTGTAAATACTCCTTGATTTTATCGAAAGCAATTTGACAATTATCATTCCATCTAACTACCTGATCTTTCTTCAACAGTTTGAAGATTGGATCACAAGTAGATGTTAGGTGAGAAATGAACCTAGCAATGTAGTTTAGGCGTCCCAAGAAACCTCTGACCTCCTTATCAGTGCGAGGAGCAGGCATTTCTTGTATAGCTTTGACTTTGGCAGGATCAACCTCGATGTCTTTGTTGCTGACAATGAAACCCAAGAGTTTATCGGACCGGACTCCGAATGTGCACTTGTTAGGGTTTAACCTTAGCTTGTACTCCTTCAACCTGACAAACAACTTTTGTAAGTAATTAAGGTGTTCTTCTTCAGTTTGTGATCGGGCTATCATGTCATCCACGTAGACCTCTATCTCATGATGTGTCATATCATGAAACAAATCTACCATGGCGCATTGATAGGTTGCCCCGACATTCTTCAGTCCGAATGGCATCACTTTGTAGCAGAACGTACCCCACTGTGTAACAAATGTAGTTTTCTCCATGTCCTCAGGTGCCATCTTGATCTGGTTATAGCCTGAGAATCTGTCCATGAAAGAAAATACTTTGTTCTGAGCTGTATTGTCAACCAGGATGTCGATGTGCGGAAGTGGAAAATCATCTTTAGGGCTGGCCCTGTTTAAATCTCTATAATCCACGCACATTCTCACTTTGTCGTCCTTTTTAGGCACGGGAACAATGTTAGCAACCCATTGTGGATAGGAAGTAACATCAAGAAATCATGCATTAAACTGCTTCATAACTTCTGCTTTGATCTTCTCTGACATGTCAGGTCTCATGCGGCAGACCTTTTTCTTCACTGGTGGACAGTGTTGTACCCCAAAATTTGCCCTCCCATATTCTTCAAGAAAATTGCCAAGTCATGCTTCAAAATTCCCCAAGGGTTGCACAGTGCAAGAGCCTCCTAAGCAAGTCAAGATTAGGGTTTTGGTTCTGATCAAGAAAATGAAGTTTCCAAGGGCCCAATCAAGTCTCACATGCCTACAAATATGGTCAAGCATCCTCATATCAAGTTTCAAGACTTTCAGCACAAAATTGCACAGTCAAAAACCCTAATTGCACTACAGTCAACTGTAGGGGCAAAATGGTCATTTGACAGTCAAAAGTTCAAATTCTTGGTCAACATATCATTTTGAAGCCACAAACATCATTTGATCAATGCTTGATCATGATTCTCAAAACTTGGCTCAAAAATCATCAAGATGCAAAAGTTTCCTTATTTGGACAGCTGAAAAAGTCAACTGAAATTGACCAGGGCATAACTTTCACATGGATTATCAGAAAAATTCCATCCAAAGCTCATTTTGAAGAGAAAGACATTTCCTACAACTCATCTTCATACTTCAAGTCCAAGAAATGCTCTCACAAAAAGTTATCAATTTCAACATTATAGGTCATTTTCAAAAGTCAACAAAAAAGGACTTTAAGTCAAAGGCCATAACTTGAGATTGGTAAATCAAAATGACATGGGACCAAAGACATTGGTTAGAGGACTCAAAAACCTTTCCAAAATGTCCAAGAACATGAGCAAAGCTTAAAAATTGAGCAAGTTATGCATTGGAGAAGTTGGGAAATTTTTGTGAAATGGCCAAAATCATTTATCCTTGAAATCTCATTTTTGACAAAAGGGGCCCACTTTTTCCACTTGAATTAACTTGGCCATGCTTCCCACGTGTCCCACCTTTTATTTCATATTTTTTAATTAATTTTTTCATTTTTTATTGATTTTATTGGATTTAATTAAATTTAAATCTTTTAAAATCAAGAAAAAATCAAAAAGTTTGATTAAATGAAATATTTGGCCTTAACTAGCCTTGAACTACCATTAAGTCTAGACCATTTTCGTGTTAAGGCTCAAATAAGGCAAGAATTCAAAATAAGGCAAAAAATGGAAAGTGTGATAATGGAGGTTCATGTGAAAATCCTAAACATCAATGCAAGGCATTATTGGCCATAATTCTCATCCAAACACATTTCCTAGGGTATATACAGATGATACACAACAAAATAGACACAGAAGCTGCGCCCTATTGCTCAAAACAAACTCACATTTTTTGCAAAAAATCTCAAATCTGAAAACCAAGTTAGAGGTGGTTTCAAGCCAAGATTCCTATTCCATTAGCTTCCTCAAGGATCATAGGACATATTCCAATCAAGAACTAAGCCCCATACTCAAGAAAACGTAAGATCACCATGGAAGTTAGTGAAGAAAAATTCTGAATCGGTTTCTCTCATTCCTGCATGGTTAACATATTTTGTTGTTATGTTTGTATTTATAATGATGTTTGCAAACTAATCATGTGCGTTAATTGAAGTTTCATGCGTTATATGCCAAAATACCATTATCGTTTTTTAGGGTTTACAGGTTTCTGAATTGGGGGTTTCTTGGTCGTGTAAAATTAGCAAACCACGATGCCAGGAACGGATTCAGGAGACTTGGACGAAGAAGAACCCATGCTCGCGCTCAATTTATGAGTGTTCCTAGGCTATTCGCTATTTTTTCCAAAACTGGCCTAAGGGAACACATCAAAAACCGTTGCCTATGTTTCTTTTGTTTCAGGAAAATAAAAACCATGCGAGGAAGATGATAACGTGGGGAGCGCTGATTGGAAGGTTCAAAATTTCGCGCGTTTGAATCACTAACGCAATTGTTTCTTTTATAATATTTGTTATTTGTTTAATATTAACAACGCGCATCTGGCTCCACTGGCAAGCATAAGGATTGGCAAAGCACTTGACCTGGGTTCGAGCCCCAGGTCTTCACCCTCTTCATATTATTTTGTGTTTAGTGATTCCATGCAGGATCAGCATCAAGGCACATCATGCGCTCTCAACATCAAACCATTCACAAAGCCAGGGAGATCAAATCAAAGGCTCAGATCTGAAGACCATGATAGGTCCTAGTCAAAGCTACCACACGTGGCCTGAAAAAGTCAACAAAGCCTCCAAAAATGGGCCAGAATTACTTGGGCTGCACCCCTCTAGTTTGCTTTCTTTTTAACTTTTTTTATATATTCTTCTCTTTTCTTTGTTTTGATTAAATTTTTTAAATGCTTTAATTTTATATTTTCATAAAAAACACAAAACATCATAAAAAATCAGAAAAAAGATAAAAATAATAAATATTTTATTTTAGTATTAATTTTGTAAATAAATCCCATAATTAATTTAGATTTAATTTTAGGTTGTTAATTTATTTCTTTTTTCACAATAAAAAAAAAACAATAAAAATAGATCTTTAACACTTTTCACCTTTTTTTAATTAATTAAATATTTTATTATAAGTATCATCAACCATTAATTTTGTAAATAAATTTTATAATTAATTTAGTTTTAATTCTAGGTTTTAACTTTAATGCATTTTCTTTAATAAATTAAAAACAATTAGAATTAGAATTAATTATTTGACTTTTAATTAATTTAATTTTTTTTTCTTTAATGTCATAGATACAAAAAACATAAAAAACAAGTTCTTTCCTTTTATTTAATTTAATTATTCTATTTTATTTTAATTCCTTTAAAGGGTTCAACGCCCTCGCATTCGATTACGTTTTTGTTCGCGCGTTTTATTTATTTCTTTTGTGAATATAATGTACTTGTTCCAAAGCCCTGTAATAGCTATTAGACATTTATTTTCTGCACTTTATTTTAAATCGGGTCTGGACTAATTTGGCATTGTAGACCCGCGCCTTTGTAATAGCGTAGGATCTTTTATCTTTTCCGCACTTTAAATTCCCGCACTTTTAACTGTTAAACAATAACATGAAAGAATGAATGCCCAAAAATAAAATCAAAAACGTAGATCACCAATGCATGACAAGACAAACAATAAACTGAAAACGACACACAAATCACACACCACCCCTAGGGTACGCTTCACTGTTGCCTTGCCCCTCGAAAGGTGATCGTCGAGTAGAAGATGTCTTAGTAAGTCCTCATGATCCGGGAACCTGGCATGAGGGTAGCTTCTAAGGTGTCTTCCTATTGCTCCGGTGATCACCATGTCCCGAACCTCGAATTGACCCGAACACCTCCAACGGTGGTGCTACCTACCTCTCAATGGTGGGATAGCATTATCTTAAGGACAATTACACAGACGAATTCCTTAGGGTAGGTAGATTCTCATAGATACTTGCTCTTTTCAAAAACAAACAAAATACTTTTCACACCTACACTTTCTAAAAGTTTTCAAACAAATTTTTCATACACTCTTGAGGACAGATACAAGAGTTACTTAGAGATTTTTCAAACGAAACTTTTTTCAAAACCCACTCACCTTGAAAAGCAAACAAACATTTTGAAAACATAATGAGCAAGTATCTAAGAGCCCATGGATAACCATGGATAGAAAGGGTGCTAACACCTTCCCTTTCTATAATCTACCTCCCGAACCGAGAGCAATCTCTATAAGGAATTTTTTCTGTGCTTTTGTCCTTTCCATTTGGAGAAAATAAAAGACGGTGGCGACTCTTGCTTCCGCGACATTTCGCGAAACCAGCTTAAAAACAGTCAGTTCCAGATCCACCGATCACAGAACTGGCGACTCTGCTGGGGACATCTTTAAAGTGAGGTGTACCTTAGGACTAAGATCACTGTGTTTTCAATTGCTTTGACTTGTTTGCTTTAAATTGTGGGACTGTCTTGGGAGTTCTATAGATCCTAACTCGGATCTGGGGATACATTCTTAGAAAGTAGCAACAAGGCTGTGAGGGAACTGTGCGGGGTATACCGACATGGTTGAAGCAGTCTGCTACGTTGATGTGGCACTTTGGTGTGTACCGGTAACCCTTGAGTCAATCAAGGAGAGTACGGGGCCTCCATGTGGTGTCGCGAAGCATCAATAGACCTTAGGAACCTTAATTGAACCATCTTGGCCTCTTTAGGGTAGTGAGATGACTACTTTGGTGTACTCCGAAGTCGGTTGATACTCGATACTACACTCAATTGAAGGTTGTTTTCTTGGGATATTTTGATCGCCAGTCAGTGGCTAAATCGGAACGATGAACAATGAAAGCAATCTAATGATATTGAGATCCTTAGAACCCGGTTACTTTGATAGGACAGGTTTGAGCCCACCAACTTCAAGAGGGTAATACCCAGACCCCATGCTGGCCTAAACTCTAAGGGCTTGTCTTGTGTGACTTGTGTGCCTTACATGTTTGCCCTTGTAAATATTTGTGGTGTGTTTAACCATAGTATCATAACATCATACAACATCATATGCATCCACTAACCATTTCAGGGGTTCGAATCTTCATCTTTGTTCTTGTTTTGTAGGACATGGAAACTATCCGCAGAAAGACAATTCAGATCAACCTTATAAGGGTCCCTCCTCAGCTTAAGGAGCTTACATCCAGGATTCCCGAGAACTCGTCATTCAGTGAAAGGCATGGTAGACTCATCAGCCTGGTCAATACCAATATTGAGGAAGAGATGGTAAAGGTCCTGTTCCAATTCTTTGACCCTCTGCATCACTGTTTTACTTTCCCGGATTATCAGCTGGTGCCTACTCTAGAAGAGTTTTCCCAGCTCCTGAAGATTCCCATTCTCAATCAACTACCCTACAACGGTACGGAAAGGGAACCAAAACTTGAAGAAGTGGCTAAAGCATTATGCCTACAACCATCTGACATCAAGGGGCATTGGGAAGCCAGAAATGGTATCAAAGGATTCTTGGCAAAATTTCTGTTTGAGAAGGCCCAAGAGTGTTGGAATTCCCTTGACCTACAAGCCTTTGAAGAAGTTGTAGCCCTCCTTGTCTATGGGTTGGTGTTGTTCCCTAAACCAGATCAGCTTATAGATATCAGTGCTGTCAAGGTCTTCATGTCCAGGAATCCTATACCTACGTTGCTGGGGGACATCCTTCACTCATGTTACACTCGAACCATGAGAAAAAGGGGTGTTCTTATGTGCTGCACTCCCCTCCTAGGAAGGTGGTTTATTTCGCACCTTCCACAATCGGTTTTGAAGAACGAGCGAGGTTTGAGGTGGTCACAACAGTTGATGACTCTTACACATGCAGATATACATTGGTGTTCTCGGTCCAGAGAGGATGTCACTATCATTGATCGTTGTGGGGAGTACCCTAATGTTCCTTTACTTGGAATCAGAGGAGGTATTACTTACAACCCATGCCTGGCTTGGAGACAGTTTGGTTATGCTCGGAAAGATGGCCCTCATGAGATGTTAATTCCTGACATAGTTTTTGACTTCGACAAGGATACGCAAGGACTTTGCCAGAAATTTATCAAAGCTTGGAGGATGCCCATCAAAATAGACAGCAAGACCCTGGGGCACAGGAACTCCATCCCATTGGAGCCTTATCTCAAATGGGTACGAGCCCGTTCCCAGAAGCTGGTGATGCCATATCCTCATGTTCTCCCCGTAATCAAAGAGCCAAACTTGGAAGGAGAGGTATCCTACACCATTCAACATCCTGACATGCCCACATCCTGGGAAGAGATGCAGAAGAGTTGGATCCAGCTTAAGGAAGAACGGAATTCTCTGGAAACCAATCTACATGCCAGTGAGAAAAAGGTCCTGGAGCTCACTCGCCTACTGCACGAGGAAAGGAATCTCAATACCTATATTGCTCCGAAGAGGATGCGTAGTGTCTTTTGGGACTGATCTTCTTTGTAATGTTTGCCTATGAGGCTTTAATGTACTGAACAATTATTTTCTTAATAATAACGTGTGTTCCTTTTTGTCTGCAACAAATTTGAATTTTCGAACTCTTGAATGCATTGCATAAACACATATCATTCATCATACGCATCACATGTACTCTTCTTTTCAAGCTGTTGACTGTTCTTCGCTGTTTATTTATGCATCATGAACCCTGAATCATCAACCGAGGCATCTATCAAGGCTCTTTAGGCGCAGAACGCCCAATTTCAGGAACTGATCAAGGGTTTGGCTCAGGGTCAACAAGAGTTGAAGACCATGCTTCTGAAGAAGAATAAGAAGAAGAGGAGGACTGTGCTATTTAACACTGGGCGCAGACTCGGGAACACCTTGCAAAATGAGGCTGAGAGGACTACTCCATCTGTGGGGGAAGGTAGTCACCAAGAAAGGGAGGTCCCTACTCCTGTGGTCTCTGATACTGAAACGGACTTCAACGACGAACAGTACCCTCCTGCTGACGACCGGTACAAGCAGCTGGAGGACAGATTAAAAGCTATGGAAGTTCAGCGTGTGCCTGGACTGGATTTCGGAGACTTGGGGTTATCTACTGGGGTGGTGATTCCACACAAGTTCAAAGCACCTGCCTTTGTGAAGTATGACGGGGCTTCATGTCCCAAGATGCACCTCCGTTCTTATGTAAGGAAGATCCAGCCTTACACAGCAGACAGGAACTTATGGATCCACTTCTTCCAGGAGAGTCTTTCAGGGACTCACCTCGAATGGTTCTATCAACTGGATGGAATCAATATTCGTAACTGGGAGGATCTGGCCACTGCTTTTTACAAGCAGTATCAATATAATTCCGACCTCGCTCCTACGCGTACCCAACTCCAGGGTATGTCGCTAGGGTCGGGTGAAGGTTTTAAGGAGTACGCCCAGAAATGGAGAGATCTGGCTGGCAGGGTGCAGCCACCGTTGACGGACCGGGAGCTGGTGGATATGTTTTTGGGGACCCTATCTGGTCCATTTTTCAATCATCTCATTGGTAATTCCTCTGCTGGGTTTACTGATCTGATCCTGACTGGTGAAAGGATCGAGGCCGGTATAAAATCGGGGAAGATACAGAAGGTTGCCTCCTCCAATGCTGAAAAGAAACCCTTCAAAAAGGAGGCTAGTGCTGTATATAGCTCCCGGAGACCAGAACGACCTGAGCGCCGCCAATCTGTCAGTGCGGTAATGATTACCAAGCCTGCTGCCGCTCCTCAGCCGACCAATCCTCAAAGGGCTGAAAGACCCCGGAGAGAGTTTACCCGCTTGAGCATGACCTTATCACAGATCCTGCCACAGTTGCTATCCACCAATTTAGTGACTGTCAGGGAGGCTCTGAAGTTTCCCAATACTACATCTCCTAAGTACAATCCGAATACTCGTTGTGCTTATCATTCTGATAGCCCGGGGCATAGTACAGATGACTGTTGGACCCTAAAGAATAAGGTTCAGGACCTTATTGACGCAAAGGAGATACAGTTTGAGGCGCCCGAGAGGCCGAATGTTGTAACCGCTCCCATGCCCCAGCATGGAGTGAATGCTGTTGAGGAGGATTTGTATGTAGCTTCGGTGGATGATGTTGCTACTCCGCTGCTGACGGTCAAGAGGAACCTGTTGCTAGCCGGTTTATTTCCGGGATGTAGCAAGAGTTGCCCTCTATGTGTTGCTTCCCCTACTGGTTGTGCTTTGCTGAAGTCAGGCGTCCAAAACCTGATGGATAGTAGAGAGATTTTGTTCAGAAAGACTGTTGTTCCTGCTGCTCCTGTTGAAGAAGTTTCAATTGTTACCATCTTCAACAACCCTTCCAAGGCTCCTTCGAAGAAGCCTGTCCAAATTTTGCCGGTTCACAAGATTGCTCCCATCACCATTACTGTTCCAGGACCCATCCCCTACAAGTCTGATAAGGCTGTCCCATGGCACTATGGGGCAGATGTTTACGTTCTGGGTGTGAAACAAGAGTTCAACATTGATACTGGTGTCTCCAACATCACTGGGCCTGCTAAGGTCACTCGTAGTGGAAGACTGTTTTCACCAGACATTGCTCCCCCGGTAATTCAGAGGCCTTTGATCATCACACCTGCCAGTGTGCCTGTTTCACCGCCTGACCAAGTTTCCACCCCTGCTGCCGAGCCATCTGATACTCGGGGCAAGGGGATTGCTGCTGATGTGCCTGCCCGGACGGAGGTACCGAAGACCATTGTTGAGGCTTCCAGGCAGGAAATGGAAGAAATCCTCAAGATAATAAAGAAAAGTGATTTCAACGTTGTAGAACAGCTGGGGCACACCCCCTCCAAAATCTCCATGTTGTCACTGCTGCTGTGTTCAGAGGCCCATGCCAAGGCTCTGATTGCTTTCTTAAAGACAGCCCACATACCCCAAGAGACATCTGCTGATCAGTTCACCGACTGTGTGGCCAACCTAACCGCTGACAATGGCCTGGGTTTCTCTGATGTCGATCTGACAGCGAAAGGGAAGAACCATAATGATGCCCTGCATGTCTCCATTGAATGCAGGGGCACTACTCTTGCTCACGTGCTGGTTGACACTGGTTCTTCATTAAACGTACTGCCCAAGAAGGCTCTGGATAGGCTGGACTGTGAGGGTCTAGAGCTCAAACCAAGTAACATTGTTGTCCGGGCCTTTGACGGGTCCAAAAGAATGGTACATGGTGAGGTAGACATCCCAATCAGGGTTGGGTCACAGGTCTTCGATTCAAAATTCTATGTGATGGACATCCGTCCATCCTATTCTTGTTTGCTGGGTCGCCCGTGGATCCACAAGGCTGGAGCTGTGACCTCCACATTGCATCAAAAGCTCAAATACCCGGTCAGGGGGAAGATTGTAACAGTGCAAGGGGAAGAGGAATACATGGTCAGCCACCTCAACTCCTTCAGGTACGTGGAAATGGATGGGGAGTTCATTGAGACCCCCTTTCAACATTTTGAGAAGGTGCCACAAACTTTGGCAGCAGCAGAAGCAGTGGTTGAAGAGGTTTCTCCTTTGAAGATGGCCTCCTTAAAGGACGCCCGGGCTGTGATCGAAAGAGGTGAATGTGCAAACTGGGGCAAGCTCCCTGATCTTACTCCTAAGACAAACAAGTTTGGGCTGGGTTTCACTACGGAGGCTCAGAAGGCTGTGCGCAAGGCGAGAATTGGAAGACCTCCTGTGCTCATCACCTACTCAGGAGTGAATGCTATTGGAGAGGAAGACGAAGTGGAGGAGTCAGAGTTAGATAGCTGGATCTACCCGACGAATGTTGGTGGATTGACCAACTGGACTGCTAAAGACTTTACACCCATAACTTTTGTTCCCCAGTAATGAACTTCTTTGTTTTGGATTTGTAATAAACAATAATTTGAAACTGTATGGCCCGGTGTCTTACCCGGGGCACCGTGGTCTTATTTATGAGGGCTTTTGTTTGTCACTGTCATATATCATAAATAAAAGCATTGGACGTTTTTCACATTTCAAATTTTGCGCTCCTTTTTCTTTCCTTTCTTTACATATTGCAAAACAGCTGTATTTACACACACTCACTCATACAGGTTTCAATCCACTCTGGATCTCACTGATAACAACTCTGCTACTGCCAGTTATGACTTCGAAAATCCGATCAACTTAGCCGAAGACGAAGGTGAAGATGATTGCGAAGTGCCTGGCGAGCTTGCAAGACTGTTACTTCAGGAAGAGAGGGCAATTCAACCCCATGAAGAGCCAGTGGAAACAATAAACTTGGGTACTGAGGCAGACAGGAAAGAGGTAAAGATTGGTGCCAACCTAGAGCTCAGCGTGAAGCAACGGTTGACTCAAATGCTGCATGATTATATAGAGATCTTTGCCTGGTCCTATGAAGACATGCCTGGGTTGGATACCGATATTGTGGTCCATCACTTGCCAACTAAGGAAGATTGCCCCCCGGTTAAGCAAAAGGTCCGCCGTATGCGTCCAGAGATGTCGGAGAAGATTAAAGCCGAGGTTATGAAACAGTTCGATGCCGGGTTTCTTGCAGTGACTTCTTACCCTCAGTGGGTTGCTAATGTGGTGCCGGTACCTAAGAAGGACGGTAAGGTCAGAATGTGTGTTGACTACAGGGATCTGAACAGGGCCAGCCCCAAAGACGACTTCCCTCTACCTCACATTGATGTCCTTGTTGATAATACAGCTCGGCATAAGGTGTTCTCTTTCATGGATGGTTTTTCAGGCTATAATCAGATCAAGATGGCTCCTGAAGACATGGAAAAGACTACCTTTGTTACTCAGTGGGGCACCTTCTGCTACAAGGTCATGCCTTTTGGACTGAAGAACGCTGGGGCAACCTACCAGCGTGCCATGGTTGCTTTATTTCATGATATGATCCATCATGAGATAGAAGTGTATGTTGACGACATGATCGCAAGGTCCCAGACTGAGGAAGAGCACCTAGATCATCTGCAGAAGTTGTTTGACCGGTTGAAACTATACAAGCTGAGGTTGAACCCGAACAAGTGCACCTTCGGGGTAAGATCGGGAAAGTTGTTAGGCTTTGTGGTAAGTGATAAGGGTATTCAAGTGGACCCTGCCAAGGTTAAAGCTATTCAAGAGATGCCAGTTCCTAGAACAGAGAAGGAAGTCAGAGGCTTTTTAGGACGCCTGAATTACATTGCTCGATTCATCTCACACCTGACTGCTACCTGTGAGTCAATCTTCAAGCTGCTGAAGAAAGATCAGGTAGTACGTTGGAATGATGAATGTCAGGCTGCTTTTGACAGAATCAAAGAGTATCTCCAAGAACCACCCATCCTTATGCCACCGGTTGAAGGGAGACCTCTGATACTATACCTGACAGTACTTGATAACTCAATGGGGTGTGTGCTGGGGCAGCATGACGAGTCTGGCTGAAAAGAGCATGCCATTTATTACCTTAGCAAAAAGTTTACCGACTGTGAGACTCGATACTCACTGCTTGAGAAAACTTGCTGCGCTTTGGTATGGGCTGCTCGCCGGCTGAGACAGTATATGCTGACTCACACTACCTTGTTGATCTCAAAGATGGATCCTATAAAGTACATATTCGAAAAGCCTGCTCTGTCTGGGAGAATTGCAAGATGGCAAATGATCTTGACGGAATACGACATTCAGTACACGACCCAGAAAGCCATCAAGGGAAGTGTATTGGCAGACCACTTGGCACATCAGGCCGTAGATGACTATCAGTCAATGAACTTCGAGTTTCCGGATGAAAGCATCATGATAGTGACTGATTGTGAAGTACCTGGACCGGATGAAGGACCTGAGGAAGGATCCCGATGGGCTATGCACTTTGACGGAGCCTCCAACGCTTTGGGTAACGGTATCGGCGCTATAATCATATCCCCTCAAGGCACTCATACTCCACTCACTGCCCGGCTATGTTTCAACTGCACCAACAACATGGCGGAGTATGAGGCGTGCATCATGGGACTCAAAGCTGCAATTGATTTAAGGATCAAGTTTCTGAGTGTCTTCGGAGATTCCGCTCTCGTGATCAACCAGATCAAAGGCGAGTGGGATACGAAACATCCGAATCTTATTCCTTACAAAGAATGTGTGTTGACAATGATCCCCCACTTCACAGAGATAACCTTTGAACATTTCCCGAGAGAGGAGAATCAGTTAGCGGATGCGTTAGCTACAATGTCTTCTATGTTCAAAGTCAAGTGGGACAATGAGGCTCCCCGGGTCATCATTTGGAAATTGGACGAACCGGCATACTGTTGTGATCTCGAGACTGAGATGGTGACTGAGAAGCCTTGGTACCATGAGGTGAAGAGATATCTGGAAACTCAGGAATACCCTGAAGGTGCCTCTGGCAACGATAAGAAGTTCCTGAGGAGGTTCGCGGAAAAATTCTTCCTTAGCAACGGCATCTTGTACAAGCGAAACCATGATTCAACCTTACTGCGTTGTATGGATAAGACTGAAGCAGAAAAGATCATGGAAGAGCTGCATGAAGGGACCTTTGGTACACATTCCAGTGGGCACACTATGGCGAAAAAGATCCTTCGGGCAGGATATTACTGGTCCACAATGGAAGCTGACTGCTACCAACATTCCAGGACATGCCATAAGTGCCAGATTTATGCAGACAAGGTGCATGTTCCTCCAGTTCCCCTGAATGTTCTGACCGCACCTTGGCCTTTTGCAATGTGGGGCATTGACATGATTGGTGAGATCAGACCTACGGCATCTAACGGGCATCGCTTCATCCTTGTAGCGATTGATTACTTTACAAAATGGGTCGAAGCAGCATCCTATGCTACGGTAACCAAGACTGTTGTGGCACGGTTCGTTCGGCATAACCTGATCTGTCGGTACGGCATCCCAGAGAGGATCATTACAGACAACGGTACCAACCTGAATAACAAGATGATCGCTGAGCTCTGCGAGCAGTTCAAAATACAGCACCACAATTCTTTTCCTTACAGACCGAAGATGAATGGGGCTGTAGAAGCAGCAAATAAGAACATCAAGAAAATCGTGCAGAAGATGACAGTGACATAAGGATTGGCACGAGATGTTACCGTTCACTCTACATGGGTACCGTACCTCAGCTAGGACGTCAACCGGGGCAACTCCTTTCTCTTTGGTTTATGGTATGGAGGCAGTCTTACCGATCGAAGTGCAAATACCATCTCTCCGGATAATGAAGGATGCAAATCTGAACGAGGATGATTGGATTCAGACACGACTTGATCAGCTCAACCTTATTGATGAAAAGAGACTTACTGCTATCTGCCATGGTCAGACGTACCAGAAACGGATGATCAGGGCTTTTAACAAAAAGGTCAGACCACAGGAATATCAAGTTGGGGATTTGGTAATCAAGCGAATCATCCTTCCTCGGAGTGATCCAAGGGGCAAATGGACCCCTACGTACGAAGGGCCATTTGTGGTTAAACATGTGTTCTCAGGAGGAGCCATGATTCTAACCAACATGGATGGTGACGACCTTCCTCACCCCGCCAATGCAGACATAGTAAAAAGATACTACGCATAAAAAGACCCGCTGGGCTGACATGCCTAGGCAAAAATTAGGGCTTCCCGTCGAACCAAAAGGGTTCGGGCAAAATGAAGGGATGAAATAAAAAAAATCTGTACACCCGGCAAGTCGAAAACCTGAAAAGGCGGCTTGGGCAAAAATGGGTATCCCGGTGGACTGAAAACCCGAAAGGGCGGTCCAGGCAAAAATTAGGGATAAAAGCGTAATACTATGTCTCATTGATCACTTTGCATCCAGAATCCGGTATCTACACCAAGTTCAGACGGCATCGATCAGTCAGCTTCATCTTCGTTTAGGTCATCAAGTGATGAGACGCTCGGAGATATAACGGCAATAGCAGAGTTGAAACCCAGTGGGATCATTCATTTCACACAGCTGTTTTATTTTCTTTTGTACAAAATTTGTATAAACTCTTTTGTTCGGCGGCGTTCTCTTACTAGGACGTCAGCCTCTTGTACACAAAACGCCTATTTTCGGGCCATTCAAAAATCAATACAAATATACTTTTCAGTTAAAAGTGCCAATTGTTTTTTCTTTTTCTGTTTTGTTTTGCGAAGAACGTCCAAGGTTCAATTTGTGATATATGCATTGACAATAATTTGCTAACTCATAAATATTTGCATACGAAACAAAGGATTAATTACAGGTAACATTAGAAACAGGGGCAATAAAGAGTTGTCTAAGCAATCTAATTGTTCTATCCTCCAAGGTACCAAGGTAGGTTCAGCTAAAGAACATAACCAGGTATCCTAATTCCCCAGAGAGTGAGCTAGCAAGTCAGTACACTCTTCTCCAAGCAAAATTATCAAACTTAAGGAAGTTGGGTGTCCTCCAGCAGATCTCAACATTCCCCAGCAGTACATGCATTCTTAACAAGCATCCCCGGCAGTCTTGGTCTAAAGATTGTTCCCCGGCGGTATATCAAACATTCAGTGGTGTCACTTCCCCCGATACATCTCAAAACTTCCCCAGGAGAATCCAATCCAGTTTCCCCAAGAAGTTGGAATCCATCTCCCCAAGCAGTAAGCTTATCCCCGGTAGATTCTGGAAGCTTATCCTCGCAAAGCACGAACGTGTCGTCCGGCTTTATTTAAAGAGTTATTTCCTTAACAGGATATAACTGGGTTATCCTCAGCCAAAAGCCACGGAAAGAGCGTCCTCGAAGGAGTCTTCTTATCCCCAGCGAAGTCCATTAACACTTCCAATATAACGATGGTATCCACAGCAAGTTATCATCAACACTCAACAAAGTATCTCTCTCCCCACAGATTATCGCTTCCCAGCAAGATCGTCAGGGTACCTTTCTTCCCGCAGAGTTATCCATTCGCCAAGTCTATTCCCCAGCGGAGTCATCTTCTCCTACCGGTATTCTTGCAACTATCATCCCCAACGGAAACAAAATCTATTCTTCAACATCAGCCCAGGATATAACTTCCTGGCACCCGTCAAGGATTTATTTTCCTAGACAAAAACATACATTCCTAAACATCACATACATCATTATAGCATGCATATACGCATCATATCTTACAAATCTCATTTATGTTGAGAATATCATTGTTTGGTTCATATCATGCATTGCATATGACTGACCTTTACCTTTCAGGAAAGATTCAGTTCTCAATCAGATTTCAAGACCTAGACCGGTTCAGTTAATCAACTCCAAAGATTTCTTATCCAGTCCAAGGCCTTCTCTAGTCCAGCTAAATCGACTCCCAACAGATTTTTCTGATGTAGACTCAGTAGAAGTTATCAAAGGTTTTTCTCAAACGCCCGCTTTTGAGATTATAATTTCCTTTGGTTCTCTCCCGATGTTGTGGAGGTGATAATGCCATTTCAGGTTTTTCTCAGACGCCCGCTTTTGAGATTATAATTTCCTTTGGTTCTCTCCCGACGTTGTGGAGGTGTTAATTCCATTTCAGGTTTTTCTCAGACGCCCGCTTTTGAGATTATAATTTCCTTTGGTTCTCTCCCGACGCTGTGGAGGTGTTAATTCCATTTCAGGTTTTTCTCAGACGCCCGCTTTTGAGATTATAATTTCCTTTGGTTCTCTCCCGACGTTGTGGAGACGATAAGTCCAATCCAGGTCTTTCTCAAACGTCCGCTGTTGAGATTATAATTTCCTTTGGTTCTCTCCCGACGTTGTGGAGGTGTTAATTCCATTTCAGGTTTTTCTCAGACGCCCGCTTTTGAGATTATAATTTCCTTTGGTTCTCTCCCGACGTTGTGGAGATGATAAGTCCAATCCAGGTCTTTCTCAAACGTCCGCTGTTGAGATTATAATTTCCTTTGGTTCTCTCCCAACGTTGTGGAGATGATAATTCCATTCCAGGTTTTTCTCAGACGTCCGCTTTTGAGATTATAATTGCCTATTGGTTCTCTTCCCGATACTGCGAAGATGGTAATTCCCACCAAGATTTTCTCAACGAGCGTTGTTGAAGTTAAAGTCACCCAAGGTTCTCTCACCGTTCATGCCGAGGTAGTAACCATCCCTGGTTCATTCATCACCATTTGAAGCTCTAGACCCAGCTCCTGTAACCAGTCAGGACACATCTATACCAAGCATCTAAAAACCAGCGCCTGCAACATGTCAGGTACTCATTTTTCTTTTGCAGGTACGCAAGTTCTCGCTAAGGAATCTCTTACGCGATCAACATCCAGATGGAATCTATAAGCCCATCATCCTATTCATCAATGGCACCTATAAGCCCATTCCCATCATCGCATTGCTACTACGTGAGCGCAAATTTCTGGGCACTCTAGTGTTCAATCATCTTCTACCCTCGGATTACGAAAGGCACGTCAGCCAATCTGCATCCTCAGGTCTAAGAAGATTGAACAGGGGCAACTGTTGTACCCCAAAATTTGCCCTCCCATATTCTTCAAGAAAATTGCCAAGTCATGCTTCAAAATTCCCCAAGGGTTGCACAGTGCAAGAGCCTCCTAAGCAAGTCAAGATTAGGGTTTTGGTTCTGATCAAGAAAATGAAGTTTCCAAGGGCCCAATCAAGTCTCACATGCCTACAAATATGGTCAAGCATCCTCATATCAAGTTTCAAGATTTTAAGCACAAAATTGCACAATCAAAAACCCTAATTGCACTACAGTCAACTGTAGGGGCAAAATGGTCATTTGACAGTCAAAAGTTCAAATTCTTGGTCAACATATCATTTTGAAGCCACAAACATCATTTGATCAATGCTTGATCATGATTCTCAAAACTTGGCTCAAAAATCATCAAGATGCAAAAGTTTCCTTATTTGGACAGCTGAAAAAGTCAACTGAAATTGACCAGGGCATAACTTTCACATGGATTATCAGAAAAATTCCATCCAAAGCTCATTTTGAAGAGAAAGACATTTCCTACAACTTATCTTCATACTTCAAGTCCAAGAAATGCTCTCACAAAAATTTATCAATTTCAACATTATAGGTCATTTTCAAAAGTCAACAAAAAAGGACTTTAAGTAAAAGGCCATAACTTGAGATTGGTAAATCAAAATTACATGGGACCAAAAACATTGGTTAGAGGACTCAAAAACCTTTCCAAAATGTCCAAGAACATGAGCAAATCTTAAAAATTGAGCAAGTTATGCATTGGAGAAGTTGGGAAATTTTTGTGAAATGGCCAAAATCATTTATCCTTGAAATCTCATTTTTGACAAAAGGGGCCCACTTTTTCCACTTGAATTAACTTGGCCATGCTTCCCACGTGTCCCACCTTTTATTTCATATTTTTTAATTAATTTTTTCATTTTTTATTGATTTTATTGGATTTAATTAAATTTAAATCTTTTAAAATCAAGAAAAAATCAAAAAGTTTGATTAAATGAAATATTTGGCCTTAACTAGCCTTGAACTACCATTAAGTCTAGACCATTTTCGTGCTAAGGCTCAAATAAGGCAAGAATTCAAAATAAGGCAAAAAATGGAAAGTGTGATAATGGAGGTTCATGTGAAAATCCTAAACATCAATGCAAGGCATTATTGGCCATAACTCTCATCCAAACACATTGCCTAGGGTATATACAGATGATACACAACAAAATAGACACAGAAGCTGCACCCTATTGCTCAAAACAAACTCACATTTTTTGCAAAAAATCTCAAATCTGAAAACCAAGTTAGAGGTGGTTTCAAGCCAAGATTCCTATTCCATTAGCTTCCTCAAGGATCATAGGACATATTCCAATCAAGAACTAAGCCCCATACTCAAGAAAACGTAAGATCACCATGGAAGTTGGTGAAGAAAAATTCTGAATCGGTTTCTCTCATTCCTGCATGGTTAACATATTTTGTTGTTATGTTTGTATTTATAATGATGTTTGCAAACTAATCATGTGCGTTAATTGAAGTTTCATGCGTTATATGCCAAAATACCATTATCGTTTTTTAGGGTTTACAGGTTTCTGAATTGGGGGTTTCTTGGTCGTGTAAAATTAGCAAACCACGATGCCAGGAACGGATTCAGGAGACTTGGACGAAGAAGAACCCATGCTCGCGCTTAATTTATGAGCGTTCCTAGGCTATTCGCTATTTTTTCCAAAACTGGCCTAAGGGAACACATCAAAAACCGTTGCCTATGTTTCTTTTGTTTCAGGAAAATAAAAACCATGCGAGGAAGATGATAACGTGGGGAGCGCTGATTGGAAGGTTCAAAATTTCGCGCGTTTGAATCACTAACGCAACTGTTTCTTTTATAATATTTGTTATTTGTTTAATATTAACAACGCGCATCTGGCTCCACTGGCAAGCATAAGGATTGGCAAAGCACTTGACCTGGGTTCGAGCCCCAGGTCTTCACCCTCTTCATATTATTTTGTGTTTAGTGATTCCATGCAGGATCAGCATCAAGGCACATCATGCGCTCTCAACATCAAACCATTCACAAAGCCAGGGAGATCAAATCAAAGGCTCAGATCTGAAGACCATGATGGGTCCTAGTCAAAGCTACCACACGTGGCCTGAAAAAGTCAACAAAGCCTCCAAAAATGGGCCAGAATTACTTGGGCTGCACCCCTCTAGTTTGCTTTCTTTTTAACTTTTTTTATATATTCTTCTCTTTTCTTTGTTTTGATTAAATTTTTTAAATGCTTTAATTTTATATTTTCATAAAAAACACAAAACATCATAAAAAATCAGAAAAAAGATAAAAATAATAAATATTTTATTTTAGTATTAATTTTGTAAATAAATCCCATAATTAATTTAGATTTAATTTTAGGTTGTTAATTTATTTCTTTTTTCACAATAAAAAAAAACAATAAAAATAGATCTTTAACACTTTTCACCTTTTTTTAATTAATTAAATATTTTATTATAAGTATCATCAACCATTAATTTTGTAAATAAATTTTATAATTAATTTAGTTTTAATTCTAGGTTTTAACTTTAATGCATTTTCTTTAATAAATTAAAAACAATTAGAATTAGAATTAATTATTTGACTTTTAATTAATTTAATTTTTTTTTCTTTAATGTCATAGATACAAAAAACATAAAAAACAAGTTCTTTCCTTTTATTTAATTTAATTATTCTATTTTATTTTAATTCCTTTAAAGGGTTCAACGCCCTCGCATTCGATTACGTTTTTGTTCGCGCGTTTTATTTATTTATTTTGTGAATATAATGTACTTGTTCCAAAGCCCTGTAATAGCTATTAGACATTTATTTTCTGCACTTTATTTTAAATCGGGTCTGGACTAATTTGGCGTTGTAGACCCGCGCCTTTGTAATAGCGTAGGATCTTTTATCTTTTCCGCACTTTAAATTCCCGCACTTTTAACTGTTAAACAATAACATGAAAGAATGAATGCCCAAAAATAAAATCAAAAACGTAGATCACCAATGCATGACAAGACAAACAATAAACTGAAAACGACACACAAATCACACACCACCCCTAGGGTACGCTTCACTGTTGCCTTGCCCCTCGAAAGGTGATCGTCGAGTAGAAGATGTCTTAGTAAGTCCTCATGATCCGGGAACCTGGCATGAGGGTAGCTTCTAAGGTGTCTTCCTATTGCTCCGGTGATCACCATGTCCCGAACCTCGAATTGACCCGAACACCTCCAACGGTGGTGCTACCTACCTCTCAATGGTGGGATAGCATTATCTTAAGGACAATTACACAGACGAATTCCTTAGGGTAGGTAGATTCTCATAGATACTTGCTCTTTTCAAAAACAAACAAAATACTTTTCACACCTACACTTTCTAAAAGTTTTCAAACAAATTTTTCATACACTCTTGAGGACAGATACAAGAGTTACTTAGAGATTTTTCAAACGAAAC
The DNA here is from genome assembly GCA_948472305.1 of Vicia faba. Taxonomy (NCBI): domain Eukaryota; kingdom Viridiplantae; phylum Streptophyta; class Magnoliopsida; order Fabales; family Fabaceae; genus Vicia; species Vicia faba. The sequence goes on from OX451739.1 coordinate 751,636,115, forward strand.
TTTTTTCAAAACCCACTCACCTTGAAAAGCAAACAAACATTTTGAAAACACAATGAGCAAGTATCTAAGAGCCCATGGATAACCATGGATAGAAAGGTTGCTAACACCTTCCCTTTCTATAATCTACCTCCCGAACCGAGAGCAATCTCTATAAGGAATTTTTTCTGTGCTTTTGTCCTTTCCATTTGGAGAAAATAAAAGACGGTGGCGACTCTTGCTTCCGCGACATTTCGCGAAACTAGCTTAAAAACAGTCAGTTCCAGATCCACCGATCACAGACAGTCTTCTCTTGTGGGTAGACGGTGTACCACAATGTCAGTATCAAGTCCCGACATGTCTTCATATGACCAGGCAAAGATCTCAACATAATCATGCAATAGCTGAATTAAGCACTCCTTGACACTTGGATCTAGGTTGGCACCCACTCTGATTTCCTTCTTGTCTTCCTCAGTACCCAAGTTGATTATATCCAACAGCTCCTCATGAGGCAGAATAGCTCTTTCCTCTTGTTGTAATAGTCTGGCCAATTCCCCTGGCACCTCACAATCTTCCTCACCTTCGTATTCGGCTTGGTAGATCAAATCTCCAGAGTCACTGAAGGCTATAGCAGTATCGTTACCCATGGGTTCCGGAATGGAAGGGTACCTGCATTTGTGAGTGTAGGTGTGTGTAAGGGCATAGCCATCTTAAAACAACAAAATGTAAAAGAAAGACAATGAGCACAAAAGGTTTAAATATGAAAAGCATCCATGATTCATTAAAATGACATATGGAATGAAGATAAAGACCCTTACAAATAGACCTATGTGCCTCGGGTAAGATACATGGTTGAAAAAGTACGAATTGTTTGTGAGTTATTATAGATCAAACAGAAATGGAAAAGATAAATTACTGCGGGATGAAAGTAATCAGAATAAAGTCCTTTACTTCCCAGTTGCACAGTCCTCCGCCAACAGTAGGAAAAATCTAGTCTTCTAAGTTGCCATCTTCTTCATTGTCCTCTAGTGCATTAACCCCTCGGTGGCTGATCTTCACAGGTGGCCCTCCGGCACGGGCGTGGCGCACGGCCTTCTGAGCTGTCGAAGTAAATCCCAGGCCAAACTTGTCTGATTTGTAGGGAAATCGCCTTCTTCCACTATTGCCCTTGCATCTTTTAGAGAAGAAATCTGAGGTACAGGTCTTGTGATCACAGGAGTTGAGGATACCACCTTGGTCGCTGCTATTTCCTGAGAGACTTATTCAGAATGTTGGAAAGGGGTCTCAATGAATTCGCCATCCAATTCTACATATCGAAAAGAATTCAGATGACTAATCATGTATTCCTCTTCCCCATGGACAGTTATGATCTTCCCCTGGACAGGGTACTTTAGCATCTGATGCAAAGTCGAGGTGACAGCACCGGCATTGTGAATCCAAGGACGTCCCAACAGGCAAGAGTAAGAAGCACGGATGTCCATCACGTAAAATGTTGAATTGAACGTCTGGGTACCCACTTTGATCGGGATGTCCACCTCCCCATGGACCATCCTTTTAGAGTCGTCAAATGCTCTCACAATTATATTACTGGGTTTCAGGGTTAGGCCTTCACAATCCAGCCTATCAAGTGTCTTCTTTGGTAATACGTTCAGAGATGATCCAGTATCGACCAAAACATGGGCTAGGGTGGTTCCCCTACACTCCACTGAGACATGTAGTGCGTCGTTATGTTTTCTCCCTTTGGAGGTCAAGTATGCATTAGAGAAACCCAAGCTATTGTCAGCTGTTAAACTGTCCACGCACTCTTGGAATTGATCAGCCGAAGTCTCTTGCGGTACATGTGTTGTCTTCAGAAACTTGACCAAAGCTTTAACATGTGCCTCAGAGCACAGCAGCAGGGCTAACATAGAGATTTTGGAGGGGGTTTGCCCTAGTTGTTCGACCATATCATAATCACTTTTCTTAATGATCCTCAAGATTTCTTCCATCTCCTTCTTGGATGTCTCAGGAATAGCTAGCGATTGAGCCTTCGTCGGGACAGGCTCCTATTGAACATTCTTTCCTTTATTCTCGACAGCGGAAGTAGGGATAGTAATTGTATTGTCATTGTTGGTAGGTACACTTGCAGGTGTAATCACTGGTACAACTGTAATCTTTGGAAGTGCCACGGGTCCAGAGACTACCTTTGGAGGGGAAATCTCTGGAGAGAAAATTCTCCCACTGCGGGTAATTTTGCTTGTTCCGGAAATGTTACTGATATCGAAATTGTCCTCTTCGGAGCTCTCCTCTTCAGCAGTCTGTTCAATCTGTTTGACACCATGATAGTAGATTTCTCCACCATAGTTCCAAGGTACCGTCTTATCTAATTTGTATGGGGTTGGCCCGGGCATTGTTATCTTCAATGGAGTAGTCATAGGAGCAGATGTAATCCTAACGGGTTTTTTAGGAACCCTGGAAGGATTGGCGTATATGGTTATTATTGAAACTTCTGGAACTGGAATGGGTGAAATAGGAGCTTTCTCAAACAAAATTTCCTGGTTATCAATCAGTTGTTGGATACCTTTCTTCAACAAAGGGCAGTCAAATGATGAGGATAGGCAAATACGGCAATCTTTGTCACATCCTGGGAACACCCCAGCCTTTAACAAATTCCACTTAATGGTAGAGAGCGGAGTCAATAATTCATCCACAGTGTCAACAAATAAGTCTTTCTCAACAGCACTGGCATTGTGTCCATGCCTAGGCATTGGAGCGGAGATAACATTCGGTTTTTCAGGAGCTTCAAATTCAACTTCCTTTGCATCAATCAGATCTTGAATCTTGTTCTTCAGAGCCCAACAGTTGTTGGTGTCGTGCCCTGGACTTTCAGAATGGTAAGCGCACCTGGCATTCAGATGGTAGTGGGGAGATGCAGTATTAGGATTTTTAGGGGCCTCTTTTAGCATGGCCAAATTCAACTTTAGAAGATGTGGTAGGACTTGAGCAGGAGTCATGTTAATCTTGGTGAATTTCCTTACTGGCCTTTCCACCCTTTGCTGATTATTTCTCGGCTGATTGTTTCTCGGTTGGTATGATGCAGGCTTTTGAATCATAACGGCCCCCACTGTTGTTCGTCATTCGGTTCTTCCCGGATTTCTCTGTGCATAGACAGCAGACACTTCCTTTTTTCCAGTGAAGGGCTTTTTTACAGCAGCAGAGGTTGACGCGTCTTTCTGAATTTTCCCGCTTCTAATACCGGCTTCAACCCTCTCGCCAGTTAAAATTAATTTAGTGAATCCTGCGGAGGAACTCCCAAGCAGATGATTAAAGAAAGGACCTGACAGAGTTCCCAAGAACATGCCCACTAGCTCCCTTTCAGATAAAGGTGGTTGCACCCTTCCGGCTAAATCCCTCCACTTTTGGGTGTAGTCTTTGAAGCCGTCATTGGACACCATGGCCATACTCTGGAGTTGAGTACGGGTTGGTGCCAAGTCGGTGTTGTATTGATACTGTTTATAAAAGGCGGTCGCCAAGTCTTCCCAATTATGGACATCAGATCTCTCTAACTGGTAGAACCAATCAAGTTGTGTTCCTGACAAACTGTCCTAGAAAAAGTGGACCCACAAATCTTTGTCAGCAGAATGCGACTGAATTTTCCTGACATAAGATCGTAGGTGCATTTTGGCACAAGACACCCTATCATACTTGGCAAATAGTGGCACTTTAAATTTAGGAGGGATTACAATTCCAGACACCAACCCTAGCTCCTCAAAATCCAGCCCCGGTACTCTCTGTACTTCCATAGCAGCTAGACGCTCTTCCAAGTTTTTGTATTTGTCATCGGCTGGAGGGTATTGTTGTTCAGAGTAATCCTCTTCTTCCTCTTCTTCTACTTCAGAATTAGATGGCACTGCCGTCTCCTTACCTTTTCTTTCCCCTTCCTCAGAGGTTGATGGAAATTCCAAGGTCCATCTGGCTTGTCCCTGAAACATTCTGCCCATAAGAACTACACCAGCTGGCTTCTTCTTCTTTTTCTCTTTCTCTTTCTCTAGCAGAGTCTTGAGCTCCTCCTTCTCCTTGGCTAAGGTCAAGAGTAGCTGTTGAAATTGTGAATTCTGAGCTTGCAAGTCTTTAACCGTTTGTTCAAGATCCATCTTGCTGAAATAAACAACAGAGAGATGAGGAAACTTCTTGCAAAGACCTGTTTATGCATATGATGAATGATATGTATTCATGTAATGCTTTCAAGGATTTGAAAATCAAATTTGTTTCAAACAAAAAGGAACACACATTATATTAATAAAATAGAATTTGATTACATCAATGCCCCTAGGGGAAAATAGTACAAAAATTCTAAGATAAAAAGACGTTGTGCATCCTCTTTGGTGCAACGTAGGTGTTGAGAGTCTGCTCTTCTTGAAGTAACCGAGTGAGTTCTAAAACCTTCTTCTCACTTACGCAGAATTGGGCTTCAAAAGTATCGCGTTCTCCCTTGAGTTGTATCCAACTCCTTTGTAAATCTTCGAGTGATGTTGGCATGTCAGGATGTAGGAGGGTGTATGGAACCTCTCTTTCCTTAACAGGCTCTATAATCACTGGGAGAATGGAGGGGTAAGGCATCATAAGACTTTGGGCGTGGGTTCATACCCACTCGAGGTAAGGCTCAAGGGGGATGGAATTCTTGTGTCCCAAGGTCTTACTATCTACCTTGTTGGGCATCCTCCAAGCTCGGATGAACCTTTGATGAAGTCCTTGATCGTCGTTGTCGAAGTCAAAAACCAAGCCTTGAACCAGCATGTCATGTGGGCCATCCCTTCGGGAATAACCAAACTGTCTCAGAGCCAAGCAGGGGTTGTAGGTGACGCCTCCCCTAATGCCAAGTAGAGGTACATTATGGAATTCCCCACAACGGTCGACGATGATAACATTCTCTTTGGATCGAGAACACCAATGAATATCTAAATGTGTAAGACTCATCAATCGTTGTGGCCACCTTAAACCTTGCTCATTCTTCAAAACTGATTGGGGAAGATGAGAAATAAACCATCTTTCCAGTAGAGGAGTGCAACACATGAGAACACCTCTTTTCCTCATTGTACGAGTGTGAAAAGAGTGCAAGATATCTCCCAACAATGTAGACACTGGGTTGCGAGACATGAAGATTTTGACAGCACTCACATCTATGAGTTGGTCAGGATTTGGGAACAAGACCATCCCATAGATGAGAAGAGCTACAATCTCCTCAAAAGCTTGTAAGTCCAAGGAATTCCAGCAGCTTTAGGCCTTCTCAAACAAGAACTTTGACAAGAAGCCTTTGACACCACTTCTAGTTTCCCAATGGGTTGTGACATTAGATGAGTGCAAGTGCAAGGCTTGGGCAATCTCTTCTGGCTTTGGATCTCTTTCCGTACCGTTGAAAGGTAGTTGATTGAGAATAGGAATCCTCAAGAGTTGATAAAATTCCTCCAAAGTGGGCACAAGTTGGTAGTCAGGAAATGTGAAGCAGTGATGCAAAGGGTCAAAGAACTGGAAAAGAACTTTCATCATGTCTTCCTCTGTGTTAAAAGTGACTAAGTTGAGAAGACGACCATGCCTCTCGGTGAAGGGAGAATTCTCAGGAATCCTGGAAGCTAGCTCCTTGAGTTGTGGAGGAATTCTTACAAGGTTGACTTGGATAGTTTTCCTGCGAAGTGAATCCATAACCTATAAAACAAGAACAAAGATGAACTTCCAAAATCCTTGAAATGGTTAGTGGATGCATATGATGCTTCATGATGTCCATGATGTTATGCACATGTATATATGTACAAGCAAATCACACAAGTTCCTAGTTTAGGCTTGCATGGGGTTTCATAGGTAAGTACCCTCTTGAAGTTTAGTTGGCTCAACCTGTCCTAGAAATAGTAACAGGGTTCTAAGGAGCTCAATATCACTGGATTGTTTCCTTGTTCATTGTTTCAATTCAAGCCTCTTGACTGGCGACCGAAATATTCCAAGGAACCAACCCTCAATGAGTGTAGTATCGAGTATCTACCAACTTCGGACTGCACCAAAGCTAATCATCTCACTACATCCTAAAAGGCCAAGTTGGTCAAGTAAAGGTTCTAGAAGTTCGTTAGTGCTTCATGACATCACTCAGCGGCCCCGTATTCTCTTTTATTGACTCAAAGGTTACCGGTACCCACAAATATGTCACACTAACATAGCTATTGCTTAGACCGTGTCGGTATACCCCACACAGTTTCCATAATGTATTGCTATTTACCTATAATGTTTCCCAAATCCGGGTAAAGGATTAAAACCCAAACAATAGAACCAAAATGTAAAGCAACCAAAGCAAACAAGGTAAGCAAATAAAGGTTATCTAAACCCTAAGGTAACCCCACTTTTATAATTTTCCCCAACAGAGTCGCCAGTTCTGTGATACGGTGGGAGAACTGACTTGAGGTTTTTCATTTCGTCGCAAATGTCGCGGTTTAGCAAGAGTCGCCACCGACTTTTATTTTATCCAAAAGGAAAGGTAAAAAAGCACAGGAATGACCTTTGAGATGTTTTCTTGAGTTTGGGGGGTAGATTATGAAAAGGGAAGGTGCTAGCACCCTTTTCATCCATGGTTTTCCATGGGCTCTTAGTTACTTGCTTAGATCATTTTCTTTACTTTTGAAATTGTTTGAAATGGTGCTTTGTGTTTGGTGTGATTTTGAAAGTATTTTGAAAAGAGGCCTTTCGTTTAGGCAATCTTTGTAATGATTCTCGTTCGTAAGAATGTATACAAAGATGTTTGTCTTTTGAAAAATATTTCAATATTTTGAAAGTTGTTTGGAAATGTTTTGAAATGTGTGTGTTTGTTTTAAAAATAGCAAGGATTGTTTTGAAGAGAGAAAGTAACTAGGAACTATCTACCCTACTCAAATGTCTTTCCTATGCATCTTTATTCCTTTGACATTGTTGATTTGCCGTTGTCTTGGTAAACAACCCTATCTTTGGATGTTAAACGGGACGGGCGTGGGTCATCGTATGACCATGATAGCAATGTTGCCAAGTATCTTTAGCATTTTGAGGGACCAAGATCATGTTATTTTAGGCAACCATTTGATAGCGTCATCGAGGGACTATGATCTTTTGTTTTTTTTTTGTTTTTTTTTTGCCAAGATACTTTGCATGCATACCATGGCCATTTTTGTATTAGGCAACTAAGTGGGTGAAACCCTAAGGGTGCTTCTGTGCAATGTGTGTCATTTTCATGCATTTTGATTGTCTTGGATTAGGTCATTCTATTTGTTTGATTTTTGGTTCTTGTCATACAAACCCTAATTTACTACACATGGTATAAATGCGATAAATTGTGTAAAGTAAAGTAAACTATTACAACAATTATTATAGGAGGGGGGATACAAGTTTTTGAATGGGGATATTGCACAAAAATAAACCCTAAAATACTATTACAACCCAATTGAATTAAGTGCAAAATAAATAAATATACAAATATTTAAATATGCAATAAAAATGTATTTATGCAAAATGTTTTTGTATTTGATTTTTTGTATAAGAAAAATGATTATTTAACCCTAGAAAAAGAGGAAAAAAAATATTGTTATTTTTGAAAAGGGGAAACCCTAGTTTTTTAATTAAAATAAAAATATGTTCTATTATTTATTTTGTCCATTTTTTGTACAAGAAATAATAAATAATATTATTAACAAATATTAAAGATTAAAATATGTATGAAAATAATATTTTATGTGTATGAATAACAAAAATAAAAATGTGTGGTATTTTTAAATGTATTTACAATTTTTTATAAGAAAATAAATTCTATTTGTTAAAATAAAACTATTTTTATATATGGAAAAATAATAAAAATAAAATAAAATTGCAAAAAATTAAGAAAATATTTTTGTGATTTTTTAATGTTCAGAAAAAAGAATTAAAATCAATAAACATAAAAAATATGAGAAAATATGCAAAATATAAAATATGAAGCAGGGGAGTGGACATCAAAAACAACAAGACCAAGGCGCGCCAGACCCAGGACAGTCATCCCTGTCCTCCAACTTCATCCTTCTGCGCGCGTTTTTTTTCAAACCTGCAACTCTCGCATACTTGCACAAAAGCAAAAACTTACAACATGAAACATGTAGCATTTTTTATCACGATTCCAACCATATCCATTTTGTGACCTAACTCTCAAAGGTCAGAGAGAATTTTATAACCCCTAATTTCTGACCTAATTTTTTCAGCATGATCAACATTCAAATTCTCTTAGCTCAGTTAATATAAATGACAACTATGCATATGTACAACTTCACCATGCTAGAGACTATATTTTTGCTTCACAAATCGTGGCTTGAGGATGCTTAAATAGAGAGATGGAGTTTTGAAAAATACCTCCTTCAGCTGGATTTGGATATGGCAATGTGGGGACTTTGAGTGGGGCCTGAGGATCGTGTGAGCTTCCTTGAAGTTCCTTCGAGCTATTCCAATGCTTAGCTGGCTTTGTGGATGACTGAAACTCCCTGTAGAAGTCAAGCTGCAACCTCCAAAATTAAAATGGCAATGGCTGAAACAGAGCTCACAATTGCAGGATGAATGCTTGGATAGTTTGGATATAATATGGAGAAGATGTTTTAAGTGGTGAGAGGCAAAACACACGAGCAAATAATGAGCTTGCTATGATTTTGCAGAACTGTATATTTTTGGCAGAAAAATGGGGTTTTTGTGTTTTGGAGAGTTTCAGAAGTTATGCATTCGTGTTCTAGCTTGTGATAAGTTTGTCAAGATGTCTAGAATGATACCAAGTCCACCCTTTATCAGATGTACAAGTTCTTTGTACTTTTGCAACTTTTCTTGCTTTTGAAGAAAAGTGAAGTGACTTGAGCAAACATGCTTGTACTGGCTAGTTCTAGGGCTGCCAAGGTTTGGTAAATATTGCTTGATATCTGTGGACATTACTTGTAACAAAAGAACAGGTCCAAGGCTCAAGGTTTGTAAAGTTTGAAAAGCTTGCTTTATGAAAATGGCAATGTGCCCTTTATGCCATTAATGGATTTATTTCTTGTACAAAGCTCCAAAAGTGCGGGAAAAAACCTTTATCCACTGAGTTAGCATTTAATTATGGAGTGTAGAAGGATTTTAGGACCTTTAATGCAAGGTACAAGCATGCTTGATCAGATTTGCAACTTGATGCATTGTGAAAATGGCTTGAACAAAGTGACAAAATACCAACTTCCCTTCTTCGATTCTCCCTAACCACAAATGATCTTGGAGAGTTCTTGGACATTTTAGAAAGCTTTAAAAATGCTCTACAATCCATCTTTGAACTTAATTTTTAGATACCTCTTGGAACTAGGTGAAAAATGTCCATGAAGTTGGGTCAAAAACCTGCCTAGATTAGGGCAAATTTTCACTAAGTCATTTAGTTCATGGACCCCTATTCACAAATTCATAACTTGAGATCCATGCATCTTTTGGGAAAACTTTGTTAAGAAAAGTTGTAGATTTCATGGAGGACTACAACTTTCATGTTGGAAGTTTTCTTTGAATCAAATTGCATCATGGTGAAAAAGTGGTGAAAATTTGGGAAAAAATAAGAAAATTTCCATACTTCGAAAAATTCTAAGTTATGAAAATTTTCAAATTCAAAACCCTAATTTTCAAAATTGGTTTTCTTGATCAACAAGTTTCATATTTTGACATATCTTGATGAATTATGACCTTTGGCACTTGATTTTGACCAAAAAGTCAAAGTTTGACTTTTCAATGTACAGTTGACTTTTGATCAGTTGACTGCAAAATTCATCTGTCAATCCAATGAACTTGAGATCTTTTGAACTATGCAATTAGGTCAAGATGATGCCATTGAGTCCTTGAAATCATGCTTGAACCCAATTGGTCATTGGCTGGGTTAAAAATCAGAAATTGCCCTTTCTCATTTAAAACCCTAATTTTGACCATTTTGCCCTTTTGATGATCTGATCAAATTTCTTGAGGAGTTGTGATCCAAACTTGATCAAATGGTACATAGGAGTCTAAAATGTTGTTGTGGATCAAAAATTATGAAGTTTGACTGTAAATTGGCCATGGTTGACTTTTTCCCCAATACAGCAGATTTTTAAGTCAACTGTCCAATTGACTGGTCAAAAATGTGGTTCAAGGCTTGAAACTTGGTATGAGCAATCTTAGAGGTCCAACATGATGTATTAAAGTCACATGAAGCATTTATGGTCCAAAAATCCTTGTGCAAACTCAAACCGTAATTTCAGGTCATCAGTGCAAGAGGAGGTGTCTTGAGCTGACCAAACCCTAATCTTGTCTTGAGTACAAGAAGTCTTGTGAGGAAAATCTTGATAAATGAGAGGGAAAATTTTGGGGTACAACAACAAGATACAAAGCTCAAGTCCATTATGAATTCTAAGGCTCATTCAAGAATCAAGGCGCTCAAATGTTCATGTGTATTCATCGTTCAAAGTTCATCATTTCACGATGCAAACTCAAGACATCAAGGGTTTAAGATCCATTTTGATTCAAAGTTCTCTTCACAAAATCATTCAATATTTCATATTCATTCAATTTAATTCAAGTTTACAAAAATACAAATTCAATTCATGTTTTCCAAAGTTTCAAATTACAAATTGCAAGAAATTACACAAGTTCTTTTATACATGGAAACCTAAAGTCTTCCCTAAGAATATGCTAACTTGCTTCTAAAATCCTCCATTTGGTTTCCAACCATGGCCTTTAATCTTCAATCCTTCATGCTTCTTTGAACCTAGCATCAATCTTCAACTTTCCCTTGTCTTATTCACTTCCAAATCAATACTCATCACATGAAAAAAAAGAAGAAGAAAGAAAGTTAGCAAACATTCAATTAAAGGTGATATGCGAAGAAGAAATAATTCATCATTAGGGTTTGTGACTTGGAATCAGAATGTTTGTTTGTTTCATCACAATCCATTTCCCCCAATTGCAAATCACAAGAAAGTTTCCCTTCTTGGTTCACAAAAAAGGGGGGGAAAGAGAAACTTGCAAGCAAGGTTAAAACAAATGAGAACAGCAAACTGTCAAACAACATGCAGCATAACAAAAAACCATACAGCAAATCTGCAACAAAAGCAAGCCAAGGCAAAATAAGCAAAACCTCCCAAGGGGTGCAAAATAACAAAAATAAGCCAACCAAACTGCCCAAGGCTGCAAATAGCTAACAGCAGGCCTGCAACAAACATAACCAAAACAGCAAAACCTATCACAATAACAGCAGCCCCAACACAGCAGTGCTAGCAACAAGAAAACCAGCAAATAAAAACCAAGCGGCAAAACAAAGCAGAACAAATACATCATATGCATAGCAGTAGCAAGCTAACTTGCTCACATGTCATCATTTCCCTATTATCACAAACCATTCAGAATGTTAAATAAAATAATCAAAAAACTGCTTTTGTTTAATAGAAAGATGAAAGAGGAAAGAAGATAGGGACAAGTTAGAAAAGTATCACCTAAGCCAAAACTGTCCAAAAACCTGCCATGACCAGCCTGCATTACAGTCCAAAACCTGTCCAAACTTGCACCAAAATGGACATAACTTAATCTGTACTCTAAAGGCTAAGGTCATCAAGCCAAAATTACTCAAAAGCCAATTCATTACGTCTCTTATATACCAGCAACAAGGGTCAAAGGAAGAGCGAAAGAGATATCACAAAAAAGCAAAGAATAGCAAAGATCAGCAAAAACCAAAAACCAAAAACCTCACTGTAAAACCAGAAACCTCACTATAAACCAAAATCCCATCAGCTCCCCTGTTAAAGAAACAATCACGAAGTCACCAACAGCAAGGTCAAGCCCAACGTTTTTCAGAAGAAACAGATCTATATGGTAAACTCCTCGTCATTGTTCTGCATTCATCATCAATATCAATTTTCCTAAATGCCTTATTTCACTATTATAAAAAAATAAAATCAGAAAAAAAACAAAACCAACACCCTTTCAAACTTTGTACCTCTTTCCTCTGTCTCAAAATCCCCAAACCACAACTTCACTAAACATCCTTCATACTTTGGCCCAACATGCACAAAAAAAAAAATAGTTTCAAGGGACAACTTACGAAGTAGGAGAATAGCAAGATATCCGAGAACATACCTAAAATTACAAATCTCTGGTTTCCTTCATAGCTCCGTCTTCACCTCCGATTTACAGCAAGAAACTGGAAAACCTCGACTCCATCGGAACCTCAAATTTGTCAGACTAGCTCCGAGCTTGGTTTTCTATTGTTGTCTGAACCGCTTGAGTGAGTGGAGAAGGTGTGTTATTTTCGTTTTACAGATGCGATTTCTAGAGAGAGGGTGGGGGAGAGAAAAAAGGAAGTAGTGTTTTGTATTAGAATGAGAGAGGAAGAGTTAGGCGTGAGAGAGAGGATTATTGTGTCATTCATTTTTAATCATGTTTTGTTTGGGATAATGTTTGAAATTAATATGTGGACCTTCCCAATGTTTTCCAACGGCTGCCACCCTTCATAAATCTAGGGTTTTTCATTTCCCTTTTGCTTTATTAGATTGGGCTTAGTCTACCCGGTCCAATTTCATTTCTATGAAGCCCATCCGCCCCACCATCTCAGCCTAAACAATTTTTATTTATTTATTATACTTTTTATATCATCTATTTTTTTCTTGTTCTTAACTATTTGGGCATAACCTATCCGCTAATCTGCTTCACATCTAGCCCATCAGCGAATTTCCAACATCACCCTTAGTCTTCTATTTGTAACTTCTTTTATTATTTCTTAGATTAGTTTAGATTTGTTTTAATAACTTGAGAGATTTCTTAGTGTAGAATTATTTTGATAATCTTAGAATTTAGGTTTAAGTTAGTAATATTAAGTAATTTAGTCAAATTTTAATTTAGTAATTTTATGATTAACTTAGTTTAGATTTAAATTAACATTTTTTTCTATATTATATTTTTAAATTATTTTAGATTTTATTTAATAACCTTAGAATTAGCTTAGCTTAGGTTTAATTTAGTAACTTAGAATTTTAAGTTAGTTTAGAATTATTTTAATAACTTTATTTAGTTTAGATTTAGTTTTAATCTTAAAATTCAATTAAATAAAAAATATATAATTTCAAAATTAGTTAATTAATTTAGTTTAGGCTTTTGTAAATAACTTTACTAATTAACTCTTTACTTAATCTTAAATTTCTCTTGTTTAATTTCTTCGTAATAATAAAAAATGCCAAAAGACAAAATATATACAAATGATTTAATCAGTTATTTTCTTTAATAGAATAGAAGTTTATTTTTCTTTTCAAATTCTCACAAACAAAAATATCAAGAATTTTTATTTTTTATACTTTGTTAATTAATTTTTACTTCATAGACTATTGTAGTTTTAATTAATTTGTTTGATTCGATTTGGTTGTATTGATTGCCTATTTAGACTTTTAATTGCATTGATCCATCTCCATTTGTAAATTTGTACTCCCCATTCCCGAAAATTCTGTAATAGCGTAGAATTTTAATTTCCCCAATTTACTGTTTTCCTTATACTTTATAGAAATTAGGCGTGCATGGCAAGACATAAAATCAATCGCTAGATAACCTAATTTAAAAAAAATAACTTGAATCAAACACATTTTTTCACACGTGCACCTCTAGGGTAGCCTCTCTCGTTGCCTTGGAAGCACAGTCATGTCCCTCGAATATGGGACGCTTTAGCAATGACCCTTCGATAAAAAAGATCGTAGTCCCTCGATGGCCCTCGATGTTGCCTTCGATAAAACGATCTAGTCCCTTATGAAAATTGCTAAAGCGTCTCATAAGTTGCTTTCGATGACTATAAAATTGACCCGCGCCTGTCCCTTCACATCCAACGATGGGGCTTCTTACCAAATCAATGGTAATATAGCAACATCTAATGGTGGAAGAAAATAACACTTAAAACCTTTTGAGTAGGTAGATTCGCTCCTAGTTACTCGCTTACTCACGACAAAAACATTTTTACACCAACACTTTCATCTCAAAACATTTTCAAAAGACAAAACATCTTGTATACGTTCTTATAGAGATGAGAACCATTTCAAAACATCTTTTTAAAACCACTTTCAGAAACACATTCCACAAACACATCTTTAAACTATTTTTTCGAAACAACACTTTGTACGCGTTCTTATAGAAACGAGAACCATTACAAAGACATTTTCAAAATATTTTCAAAGCCCACACCACAAGCACATTTTCAAAGCAAAAGTAAGTGATCTAGCGAATAACTAAGAGCCCGTGGAAAACCATGGACGAAAAGGGTGCTAATACCTTCCCTTTTCATAATCTACCCCCCGAACCCGAGAAATAATCTCGAAAGGTCTTTCCTGTGCTTTTTTACCTTTCCTTTTGGATAAAATAAAAGTCGGTGGCGACTCTTGCTATCCGCACAAATGCAATCAAAATGCAAAACCTCAAGTCAGTTCTCCCACTGTATCACCAGAACTGGCGACTATGCTGGGGATGAATCAAAATCTAAGTGGGGTTACCTTAGGGTTAGATCACCTTTACTTGTTTCTTTGCATGCTTTATATTTTATTCTTTGTATTGGGCTTTGTTTGATCCTCCACTCGGATCTGAGACACCTTTTTAGGTAAGTAGCAATAGATTGCAGAAACTGTACGGCATAGACCGATATGGTTGAAGCAATGGCTATGTTAGTGTGACGCATTTGTGGGTACCGGTATCCCTCGTATTGAATCGAGGAGAATACGGGGCCGCTGAGTGGCGTCATGAAGCACTAACTGACTTTAGAACCCTAGTTGAACAAGCTTGGCCATTCGGACGTAGTGAGATAACCGGTTTCGGTGTAGAGCTGAAAATTGGTTGATACTCGATACTACACTCATTGAGGCTGGACTTTTGAGATATCTCGGCCGCAAGAAAAGATTGATTGTGCTGAGACAATGCCTAGAAGAAAGGTCGGTGATATTGAGATCCTTTAGAACCCGATCACTATTACTAGGACAGGTTGAGCCAACTAAACTTCAAGAGGGTACTTACCTACAAACTCCATGCAAGCCTAAACCTAAGGACTTGTCTACTTTGCGTGTATATAACAACTTTCTTACTTTGCATAATTGTACATGACATCATGTCATCATACCATAACATTTTCAATAACCTTTTCAAGGATCTCAAGGGCCTATGATGCAGGGTCATGTTGAACCAGACGCCTATCCAGGGGTAAGAGGATTTATTTTCATCTAACCGAACACCGTCAAAGATCAAGTACAACAATTTGAGTCAAGGGTTATGACCCACTTGACATGGTGAGCTTGATTCTCGTGGAAGGACATCCACCGATACAAAGTTTTCCAATCAAAAATGTTGATCAAAGTTCAATCTCTAACTTTTTCTTGTGTTTACCCCGCGAGATCCTTGAAAAAATGCATCCACATATCATGCATCATATCATGACAGGTTTCTCCCATACATGTCTCCTTATCTTCCTACTGTTTATTTCAGTAAGATGGATATGGAACAAACGGTGAAAGACATCCAGGCTCAAAACGCCCAACTCTGAGAAATGTTCTTGAACCTATCCAAGGGGCAAGAAGAAGTGAAAGCTCTCCTCACTAGGGGCATGATCATGGAGAATCTTGAGGGAAACAAGGATGATCAGTTGGAAAGGCTACAAACTGAAATAGCCATAATGAGGGTCCAAATGATGGGACAGCTGGTGGGCCAGATGGCTCTTATCCAAAATCTGGCTCAAGGACAAGAAGAGCTGAAGGTTCTTGTCAACCAACTCCGTCAAGACGGTTGCAACCGTATGGGGCAAACAATCAGGATTGGAAATCAAGTCACTGCTCAGCCTCCCATGAGATAAGAAGCCGGAAGACCTCCCCAATTTGCTACTACCTCACGGGTCCAACAACAACTTCGCCAACAACAACAGGGGAATCAGCGCAAAGAGGTTGCACCTAAGAGACAATTCACCAGGATCGGCATGTCACTAGCTCAGGTACTACAACACATGTTGAAGGCGGAGCTAATTACATTAAAATTTCCCCCCATGAATCTTAATACTGCTGCTCCTAATTATCGTCCCAATGAGAGGTGTGCATACCATTCTGATAGTCCTGGGCATGATACAAACAATTGTTGGGCTCTGAAGAACAGAATTCAAGACCTAATCAACGAAGGAGTGCTGGAATTTACACAAGACGATCAACTGGAGCTCTTCTATCACCCCTCAAGGGCATCCACGTGAAGTGACGATATGGGCGAGGAAATTTTCTATTTATTCGAATTTTCAGTTGTAATTTCTTTGTTTGCTTAAACACTTATCTTTGTGTCAGACTTTGGTTACTATTATTAATGCATTAAATATGTTTGTCTTGAATCAACCCATTAATTTTCATTACGTCTTAAACTATGCTTTTTACTCCCTTTATGATATTCAACTCTTGTTCAAAAGTTGCAAGCCTTTAGAGGGAGGATGACGAAAACAATGCCTTCATCTCATACAATATGCTTTTGGACAGACCTTGCTGATGATGTACAGGCGTTTTTTCAAATCCTAAACACTGGAGTTATAAGGAAGATAATCCCTAGTCAACCCCTTCGAGCCAAAGAAGTAGAAGTTTCCTTTTTACACAAATTGAAACCTTTAATTAAAACCTGGGGCAGGGTAGTCTCTCAGTTAATTCAAATGCGCGTTCAAATCGTAAACTCTCATCTCGTAATACAACGAATGACATCAAAAACATTCCTTTGGAATCAAAATACAGTGATGGTTCCCTACCAAATAGGCAGTCATTAGCTCTCAAGAGAAAAGCCCACTAAGTCAAAACCTGTGAAGGAGACTTAAGAAAAACTGGGGCATCCCGCTGACCGTAAGAACAGTCAGGCAAAATTAGGCATAATAAATCAAAATAAAGAGGTCACTGCAAATCCTCAACAACATGAAAAATGTTGCAAGAAATGACTGCCTTCTGACAAACTTAACTTGTCTGAGCCATCACCAACGCGTCATTCCAGACTCAATTGGAGTTCAAATGCACAATTAACTGAGTTTAGGACTGAAGAACATCATGAAGAACGGGCGGGTACAATTACACTTTGAGCCTTATCCTTTGTTTCTTAAACCATGAACCTAGACCACGATACATCCTTTCAAAGTCCTAATTGAAGCATGGGTTAGTTCGAAAGCATACTGTTACAAAAGGTATCCTGACTCCTGTAAGGCTTACTCTAAATCTTTATTTAAACTCACATACTTGCAAAACTCTTTTATCCGCTAAAACTCATTTTCAAAACTTCAAGACAAGAATAAATATTGCATTATTATGAATACCGCCGTTTGCATATGGCTAATTGTTTGACAACAGAGAAATTCACATGACGAATATTCAGCAAATGAAAACTCTCACAATAAACAAAATCATTTCAAATGGAAAGACACTTCCAATGAAAAATCTCCCATAACCAAGGGGCACGACATGACCATTGTCCAATACATCTGGGGCAGTCAAGTCGAGATTCAAAGAATCTCTCAAGGAAATTTTAAATCACTCAAGGGGCAATGTTACGTTGATTATGGGTTTGAACAGAATCCACTATGAAGACTTATGGTACCATCAAATCGCTTGTCTGTACCTTTAGTATCAGATGGTGTCAGTATCATGTCTTTGGATCTTCCCGTGACAGTTCTTAGAAAATTCTGAGACTTGACCAAAGATCTTGGGTATCACCAATTTGTTTGTTTGTGCCAGTAGTACCAGATGGTGTCAGTATCAGGTCTTCGGTTTCTTCCACAATAGTCTTAGAAATATCCCTAGAAAGTTCAGGGCTACCAGAAATGTGATCAAAATCTCAAACGTCGAGGTGCACCAGATTAACTCTGGGGCAAACCGGCTCTCACATATAAAGGTTCATGTGTGACCAAGCAAACATTTCTTGGCATTACTACAAAACTTACTACATTAGACAATGACAAATCCCCACAAAATACCCTTCATAAGGTGATCCCCGGTGAAGTCGTCAGATTCACAAGGCTATCCCCGACAAGTGCGGAAGCATCTTTAAATAAAAATGGGGCATCCTCCAACCGATGACATAGTCAAACTCGCCAACAAATAGAGGAGTTTTAATCTTCTCCCAACAAACGCATACATCACACTAGTTCCCAAACAGAGGATACAATTCTCTTGCAGATACGGTTCAAATACGATCCAAATATGGACATCATTCTGATATTCATTCAATATCTCCTCAGATACCATCAAAGCTTGGAATCATTCTGACATTCCCCAGCTGAGCTGGTCTTAATTGAGTTAAAAGCCTCATGGAGTTTTTGTCTGAAGCGCCCTTCCGGCAGATTAGCGACATGGTTTATTTCTCCAACAAAAGGCAAGATTGCCCAGTTTGAATTTGCTTCCCAGACTATCATAAATCAAGAGACCACAACTCCTCTTCCCTAGCAGACTGCTCTACAATCCCCGCAGGTATTTTCTCAAGCAGGAGCAGAAGTAAGGACATCCTACTACAGGATCAATAACGGATCTCCAGTATGCAGCCTAATGGTATCAGGTGCTCTCACGTCCCCGATGGAGCAAAAATTCCAGTTACCGCTCCAGAGATTCCCTAGTGAAAGTTGCCCAGCTTCTCAGGATTCCCAAGCAGGATTTCACAAAGTCCACAAGCAATGCATGACGTTTCCCTTCCCCAATAGAGTTTATTTCTCTAATAATGGAAACTCATCCATCCATGCTTCAACTTCAACAAAATATGAAGACTTACACTCCTCATTCCGAGCAGTACTTGGGGATTTATTTTCCCTGAGTCCAACAACATTGCAGCAGAACAATTAATATGTTCATACATTGCATTCATATGTCATGGCATTGACAACACAAATGCATATAGCGCAATCTCATGCCATGCATTTCATACATCATGGCATCGCATACAACTAACTCTTCACCTTTTCAGGAAAAATAAATCAACAGGAAATTATCATCAAATTTCCGACAGGATAACTATTTGTGGACAAATCAATTACAGATCAATTCCCGAGAAAGGACTGGTTGACCATCTACATAACAAATATTTCCTTCAGACCTCTGCCGGTTCAGTTTAAATCTCTCAACGGTTTATCCTGATTCTTCCCCGCGGAATTATTCTCAAGCAGAGTCTCTCCCCAGTGGAAGTAGAAGAACCGCAGTTTTCTACGACAGTCAAGAATGTTATTTCCAATACTCTCCAGCAGCAGTCATGGATTTATTTTCCCAGACTCGGGTCCAAGATTAGCTCCTGAAACTAAACAGGGTAATCATTTGCGCGACCAAATACAACTTCATACGGGTTTATCTTGAAAAATCTTACACGGGTCCCTTCTCATACATTTCCAAATAAAGTTTCACACGAATTCATCATGAAGTAACCCTACTACCCAGGTTCCTTCTCATAGCCCTACTATCCAGGCTTTCATTTCGAAGTAACCCTACGACTCAGGTTCCTTCTCATAACCCTACTATCCGGGCTTTCATTTTGAAGTAACCCTACGACCCAGGTTCCTTCTCATAGCCCTACTATCCAGGCTTTCATTTCGAAGTAACCCTACGATCCAGGTTCCTTCTCATAACCCTACTACCCAGTTTCCTTCTCATAGCCCTACTATCCAGGCTTTCATTTCGAAGTAACCCTACGACCCAGGTTCCTTCTCATAGCCCTACTATCCAGGCTTTCATTTCGAAGTAACCCTACTACACAGGTTCCTTCTCATAGCCCTACTATCCAGGCTTTCATTTCGAAGTAACCCCCACGACCCAGGTTCCTTCTCATAGACCTATTATTCAGGCTTTTATTTCGAAGTAACCCTACGACCCAGGTTCCTTCTCATAGCCCTACTATCCAATCTTTTATTTCGAAGTAACCCTACGACCCAGGTTCCTTCTTATAGCCCTAATATCCAGGCTTTCATTTCGAAGTAACCCCATGACCCAGGTTCCTTCTTATAGCCCTACTATCCAGGATTTTATTTCGAAGTAACCCTACGACCCAGGTTCCTTCTCATAGCCCTACTATCCAGGCTTTCATTTCGAAGTAACCCTACGACCCAGGTTCCTTCTCATAGCCCTACTATCCAGGCTTTCATTTAGAAGTAACCCCATGACCCAGGTTCCTTCTCATAGCCCTACTATCCAGGCTTTCATTTCGAAGTAACCCTACGACCCAGGTTCCTTCTCATAGCCCTACTATCCAAGCTTTCATTTTAAAGTAACCCTATGATCCAGGTTCCTTCTCATAGCCCTACTATCCAGGCTTTCATTTCGAAGTAACCCTACGACCCAGGTTCCTTCTCATAGCCCTACTATCCTGACTTTCATTTCGAAGTAAGCCTACGACCCAGGTTCCTTCTCATAGCCCTACTATCCAGGCTTTCATTTCGAAGTAACCCTACGACCCAGGTTCCTTCTCATAGCCCTACTATCCAAGCTTTTATTTCGAAGTAACCCTACGACCCAGGTTCCTTCTCATAGCCCTACTATCCAGGCTTTCATTTTGAAGTAATCCTACGACCCAAGTTCCTTCTCATAGCTCTATTATCCAGGCTTTCATTTCGAAGTAACCCTACGACCCAGGTTCCTTCTCATAGCCCTACTATCCAGGCTTTCATTTTGAAGTAACCCTACGACCCAGGTTCCTTCTCATAGCCCTACTATCCAGGCTTTCATTTTGAAGTAACCCTACGACCCAAGTTCCTTCTCATAACCCTACTATCCAGGCTTTCATCTCGAAGCAACCTTACCCAGGTTCCTTCTCATAAGCCCTACTACCCAGGCTTTATTTCGAAGTAACCCTACTACCCAGGTTATCATAACCTTACTATCCAGACCCCTGCTAGTTCAGTTTAAATCTCTCAACGGTTTATCCTGATTCTTTCCTCGTAGACATTTTCTCTGGTTCAGATAAATCTCTTAACGATTTGTTCTGATTTGTTTCCAGATTCTCTGGTTCAGATAAATCTCTCAATGATTTATTATGATTCTTCTAGTTCAGATAAATCTCTCAACGGTTTGTTCTGATTCTTATCTAGATTTTTGCTAGTTCAGATAAATCTTTCAACGATTTGTTCTGATTCTTCTCCGAACTTCTGTTGTTTCAGTTTAAACCTCTCAACGGTTTATTCTGATTCTTCCCCACCGACAATTTTCTCTGGTTCAGATAAATTGCACCAAGATTTATTCTGATGCTTTCCAGTCAAGATTAATCCAAGATATCTTTTGGTTCAGTTTAAATTTCTCCAAAAGATATTCTGATTCTTTCCAACAAACATTTAAGACTTCTACTAGCTCTAGTTTAAATCGATCAAAGGTTTATTCTGATTTATTTTCTGTTAAAGTCAAGTTCAGACTTTGTCCACTTCTGTCAACAATCACCTTTGGGTGGCATCTATAAGCCCATCTCCGACAACTCTCCATCATTTCTCCAAATGGCATCTTTAAGCCCATTCCCTACACAATCAACCAGCGCATCATCAAGTGCAAATTTCTGGGCACTCTAGTGTTCAATCATCTTCCACTTTCAAGCCACGAACGACAAACACGTCAATCTCACTTTTCAAGTTTAAGAATATTGAACAGGGGAAGCTGTTGTACCCCAAAATTTAGCCTCCCATTTTTCATACAAGACACAATCCTAGGGTTTCTCGGATACTCAAGTTGGCTAAGAAATCGATCAGACGGATTCTCTTCCCAGGCAGTAAATCAGCAATTAGGGTTTTGCATTTCTCAAAAGCAAAATTGAGTTTCAAAAGTTTCAAATGGTCTTTATGGTCTTTCATGTGTTCTCAAGGATGTTTGTGCCAAGTTTCAAGCCTCGCATCATGAGTTTGCTCAGTCAATGGTTCATATGACTAAAAATCAACTGCAAAAGTCGGCCTTTTCAGTATCAAGTTCAAACTATTGTAACTTCTTCATTATTTAATATTTTTGAATGATTCTTTTTACGTACGACTCTCCTTGATGTCATCTCCATTTTCTCTTCACAAATCAAGAGCTGGTTACGCGTGAAAGATCACCAAAATTCGAATATGTTAGAAGTCGCATCATGGATTTTGACCTAATCTCAAGTAATTATGCCTGATTTCCAAGAATTGTAATTTCCTAAATTTTCAAGATCTTGAGGCAATTATTCTTGAACGTTGTCATAAGCGATGCCATCTACAAATTCTCTTCAAGGATCAAAGGAAAATTGCGCTTTGAAGACCTTGAAAATTATCGAATCGTCATAGGTCATTTGCTTGATTCGGAGTGCTCTTAACTGCTAGGTTTTGATCATGTCGTAATCATTTTTTCTCAAAAAAAATTGATTCTTATGTCGGGATAATTCATGAAAATGGAAAGTTTGAGTTCATTAATCGTTTGATGCTGGCATTGTGAATCATTGGTGTTGAAACAATGATGATTATTGGATTGATGTTGGACATGTTTAAGCTCATGGGACATTCACTTTATTCAGAGATTTGATTTGAGATTAAAGGATGAAGAATAATATGGTCGAATTACTTAGAAGCCAAGATACAAAGCTCAAGTCCATTATGAATTCGAAGGCTCATTCAAGAATCAAGGCGCTCAAATGTTCATGTGTATTCATTGTTCAAAGTTCATCATTTCACGATGCAAACTCAAGACATCAAGGGTTTAAGATCCATTTTGATTCGAAGTTCTCTTCAGAAAATCATTCAAGATTTCATATTCATTCAATTTAATTCAAGTTTACAAAACTACAAATTCAATTCATGTTTTCCAAAGTTTCAAATTACAAATTGCATGAAATTACACAAGTTCTTTTGTACATGGAAACCTAAAGTCTTCCCTAAGCATATGCTAACTTGCTTCTAAAATCCTCCATTTTGTTTCCAACCATGGCCTTTCATCTTCAATCCTTCATGCTGCTTTGAACCTAGCATCAATCTTCAACTTTCCCTTGTCTTATTCACTTCCAAATAAATACTCATCACATGAAAAAAAAAAGGTGATATGCAAAGAAGGAATAATTCATCATTAGGGTTTGCGACTTGGAATCAGAATGTTTGTTTGTTTCATCATAATCCATTTCCCCCAATTGCAAATCACAAGAAAGTTTCCCTTCTTAGTTCACAAAAAAAGGGGGAAAAAGAGAAACTTGCAAGCAAGGTTAAAACAAATGAGAACAGCAAACTGTCAAACAGCATGCAACATAACAAAAAACCGTACAGCAAATCTGCAACAAAAGCAAGCCAAGGCAAAATAACCAAAACCACCCAAGGCATGCAAAATAACAACAATCAGCCAGCCAAACTGCCCAAGGCTGCAAATAACTAACAACGGGCCTGCAACAAACATAACTAGAACAACAAAACCTGTCACAATAACAGCAACCCCAACACAGTAGTGCTAGCAACAAGAAAACCAACAAATAAAAACCAAGCGACAAAACAAAGCAGAACAAATACATCATAAGCATAGTAGTAGCAATCTAACTTGCTCACATGTCATCATTTCCCTATTATCATAAACCCTTCAGAATGTTAAATAAAATAAGCAAAAAACTGCTTTTGTGTCATAGAAAGATGAAAGAGGAAAGAAGATAGGGACAAGTTAGAAAAGTATCACCTAAGCCAAAACTGTCCAAAAACCTGCCATGACCAGCCTGCGTTACAGTCCAAAACCTGCCTAAACTTGCACCAAAATGGACATAGCTTAATTTGTACTCTAAAGGATAAGGTCATCAAGCCAAAATTACTCAAAAGCCAATTCATTACATCTCTTATATACCAGCAACAAGGGTCAAAGGAAGAGCGGAAGAGATATCACAAAAAAGCCAAAGAATAACAAAGATCAGCAAAAACCAAAAACCAGAAACCTCACTGTAAACCAAAATCCCATCAGCTCCACTGTCAAAGCAACAATCGCGAAGTCACCAACAACAAGGTCAAGCCCAACATTTTTCAGAAGAAATAGATCTATACGGTAAACTCCTCGTCATTGTTCTGCATTCATCATCAATATCAAATTTCCTGCATGCATTATTTCACTATTATAAAAAAATAAAATCAGAAAAAAACAAAACCAACACCCTTTCAAACTTTGTATCTCTTTCCTCTGTCTCAAAATCCCCAAACCACAACTTCACTGAACATCCTTCATACTCTGGACCAACATGCGCACAACAAAAAAAAAACAGTTTCAAGGGACAACTTACGAAGTAGAAGAATAGCAAGATATTGGAGAACATACCTGAAAATTACAAATCTCTGGTTTCCTTCATAGCTCCATCTTTGCCTCCGATTTACAGCAAGAAACTGGAAAACCTCGACTCCACCGGAACCTCAAATTTGTCAAACTAGCTCCGAGCTTGGTTTGCTATTGTTGTCTAAACCGCGTGAGTGAGCAGAGAAGGTGTGTTATTTTCATTTTACAGATGCGATTTCAAGAGAGAGAGTGAGGGAGAGAAAAAAGGAAGAAGTGTTTTGTCTTAGAATGAGAGAGGAAGAGTTAGGCGTGAGAGAGAGTATTATTGTGTTATTCATTTTTAATCATGTTTTGTTTGGGATAATGTTTGAAATTAATATGTGGACCTTCCCAATATTTTCATGTTTTGTGTCATAGAAAGATGAAAGAGGAAAGAAGATAGGGACAAGTTAGAAAAGTATCACCTAAGCCAAAACTGTCCAAAAACCTGCCATGACCAGCCTGCATTACAGTCCAAAACCTGCCTAAACTTGCACCAAAATGGACATAGCTTAATCTGTACTCTAAAGGCTAAGGTCATCAAGCCAAAATTACTCAAAAGTTAATTCATTACATCTCTTATATACCAGCAACAAGGGTCAAAGGAAGAGCGGAAGAGATATCACAAAAAAGCCAAAGAATAACAAAGATCAGCAAAAACCAAAAACCAGAAACCTCACTGTAAACCAAAATCCCATCAGCTCCCCTGTCAAAGCAACAATCGTGAAGTCACCAACAGCAAGGTCAAGCCCAACATTTTTCAGAAGAAACAGATCTATACGGTAAACTCCTCGTCATTGTTCTGCATTCATCATCAATATCAATTTTCCTGCATGCATTATTTCACTATTATAAAAAAATAAAATCAGAAGAAAAAAAAACCAACACCCTTTCAAACTTTGTACCTCTTTCCTCTGTCTCAAAATCCCCAAACCACAACTTCACTGAACATCCTTCATACTCTGGCCCAACATGCACACAACAAAAAATAAACAGTTTCAAGGGACAACTTACGAAGTAGAAGAATAGCAAGATATCGGAGAACATACCTAAAAATTACAAATCTCTGGTTTCCTTCATAGCTCTGTCTTCGCCTCCGATTTACAGCAAGAAACTGGAAAACCTCGACTCCACCGGAACCTCAAATTTGTCATACTAGCTCCGAGCTTGGTTTGCTATTGTTGTCTGAACCGCGTGAGTGAGCGGAGAAGGTGTGTTATTTTCATTTTACAGATGCAATTTCAAGAGAGAGAGTGAGGGAGAGAAAAAAGGAAGAAGTGTTTTGTCTTAGAATGAGAGAGGAAGAGTTAGGCGTGAGAGAGAGGATTATTGTGTTATTCATTTTTAATCATGTTTTGTTTGGGATAATGTTTGAAATTAATATGTGGACCTTCCCAATATTTTCCAACGGCTGCCACCCTTCATAAATCTAGGGTTTTGCATTTCCCTTTTGCTTTATTAGATTGGGCTTAGTCTACCCGGTCCAGTTTCATTTCTATGAAGCCCATCCACCCCACCATCTCAACCTAAACAATTTTTATTTATTTATTATACTTTTTTATATCATCTTTTTTTCTTCTTGTTCATAACTATTTGGGCCTAACCTATCCGCCAATCTGCTTCACATCTAGCCCATCAACGAATTTCCAACATCACCCATAGTCTTCTATTTGTAACTTCTTTTATTATTTCTTATGTTAGTTTAGATTTGTTTTAATAACTTGAGAGATTTTTTAGTGTAGAATTATTTTGATAATCTTAGAATTTAGGTTTAAGTTAGTAATATTAAGTAATTTAGTCAAACTTTAATTTAGTAATTTTATTATTAACTTAGTTTAGATTTAAATTAGCATTTTTTTCTATATTATATTTTTTAAATTATTTTAGATTTTATTTAATAACCTTAGAATTAGCTTAGTTTAGGTTTAATTTAGTAACTTAGAATTTTAAGTTAGTTTAGAATTATTTTAATAACTTTATTTAGTTTAGATTTAGTTTTAATCTTAAAATTCAATTCAATAAAAAATATATAATTTCAAAATTAATTAATTAATTTAGTTTAGGCTTTTGTAAATAACTTTACTAATTAACTCTTTACTTAATCTTAAATTGCTCTTGTTTAATTTCTTCGTAATAATAAAAAATACCAAAAGATAAAATATATACAAATGATTTAATCAGTTATTTTCTTTAATAGAATAGAAGTTTATTTTTCTTTTCAAATTCTCACAAACAAAAATATCAAGAATTTTTATTTTTTATACTTTGTTAATTAATTTTTACTTCATAGACTATTGTAGTTTTAATTAATTTGTTCGATTCGATTTAGTTGTATTGATTGCCTATTTAGACTTTTAATTGCATTGATCCATCCCCATTTGTAAATTTGTATTCCCCATTCCCGAAAATTCTGTAATAGCGTAGAATTTTAATTTCCGCAATTTATTGTTTTCCTTATACTGTATAGTAATTAGGCGTGCATGGCAAGACATAAAATCAATCGCTAGTTAACCTAATTTCAACAAAATAACTTGAATCAAACACACTTTTTCACACGCGCACCTCTAGGGTAGCCTCTCTCGTTGCCTCGGAAGCACAATCATGTCCCTCGAATATGGGACGCTTTAGCAATGACCCTTCGATAAAAAAGATTGTAGTCCCTCGATGACCCTCGATGTTTCCTTCGATAAAACGATCTAGTCCCTTACGAAAATTGCTAAAGCGTCTTATAAGTTGCTTTCGATGACTCTAAAATTGACCCGCGTCTGTCCCTTCACATCCAACGATGGGGCTTCTTACCAAATCAATAGTAATATAGCAACATCTAATGGAGGAAGAAAATAACACTTAAAACCTTTTGAGTAGGTAGATTCGCTCCTAGTTACTCTCTTACTCACGACAAAAACATTTTTACACCAACACTTTCATCTCAAAACATTTTCAAAAGAACATTTTGTATACGTTCTTATAGAGATGAGAACCATTGCAAAACATCTTTTCAAAACCACTTTCAAAAACACATTCCACAAACACATCTTTGAACTATTTTTTTGAAACAACACTTTGTACACGTTCTTATAGAAACAAGAACCATTACAAAGACATTTTCAATATATTTTCAAAGCCCACACCACAAGCACATTGTCAAAGCAAAAGTAAGTGATCTAGCGAATAACTAAGAGCCCGTGGAAAACCATGGATGAAAAGGGTGCTAATACCTTCCCTTTTCATAATTTACCCCCTGAACCCGAGAAATAATCTCGAAAGGTCTTTCCTGTGCTTTTTTACCTTTCCTTTTGGATAAAAGAAAAGTCGGTGGCGACTCTTGCTATTCGTACAAATGCGATCAAAACGCAAAACCTCAAGTCAGTTCTCCCACCGTATCACAACAACATCAACTCAAAACAATAGAATGCAATGAGACTAAAATCAACTCAATGCATGTGGTACCATCAGGGAATAAACCCTCATCACATATGCCAATTTGGAAAATAACAAAGTATAAGCCCTCATCATAACACCATTACAGGCCAACAACAGGGCATTATCCCTTATCATTATGCAACTCGCGACATCATATGCAACAACATAACTATACAAGCACAAGGAATAAGCCTTCAACATTCGTCACGCCATTACAGGCCAACAATAGGGCATGAGCCCTCATTACTATACAACATGTGACATCATATGCAACAATATAACTATACAACCACAAGGCGTAAGCCTTCAACATTCGTCAATACAGACCATCATCATCATCATACAACATAAATTCCATATAAAATTCCATGTTTTAAACTTAATTCATTATTATTACTAGCCTTCTTATGTCCACCTAAGCCTTACTAGTCATTATGGATCGAGAGAATACACTCCACACACAAAAATGGGAAGAAATCGTGAAAACAGTAATTTTTGCACCTTCGCCTGCCCATACGCATACTACTCCATGTGTTACGCGTATTGCCTTGCTGCCTGCCCTTTCATACGGATAATGCTGCCTGCAATACAAGTAATTCCTTTTGTCATGCCCTGCCATACGCGTACTGCTGCATGCATTACGCGTATTGCCTTACTGCCCGCCCTGCCATACGCGTAATGTTGCCTGCATTACGAGTAATGCCTCATGTCCTGCCTTACGCGTAATGCTCCTGTCTTACGTGTAATGCTGCCTTTATTACGAGTAATGATGCTTTCCTTATGGGTAATGGCAGTCTGTGACCAAAAGAACTTTATTTTTGCATCAGAATGATTTCCACTCATTTTGAGCATTTTCAACCTCCAAAATCGAGTCCAAAACAACATTCTTTCACATATTAACTTAGAGATTTCATTCTACTTCATTATTCTACAATTCTACACCAATTTCTACATCAATTCCTTCAATTTTTGTCACATTCCTAGATCTACAATTTTTCAGATTTGGGATTTTTATGAACAACACAACAACAACATAATCACAACAGCAACACATTAATAACATCATAGACATTAATTGAATCATCATTCCTCGTAGATTCACATAAATATATTATCAATCAACAAAAGAAAATCATATACATCAAATTTACACAAAACCTAAAGAGGCAAAGGAACTCTCACTACTCTCTCATGTTATAATCACCATTTACAGAACCTGTTCTCCCCCCTTACCTTAATTTGCAGTTTTGATCCTTCAACAATGGTGAGATTCTCCTTGTCTCCCTTTTGCCCTAGTTTCTCCTCTCTTCTCTTTTTTTCACGTGAAACAATTTTCCCAATTCTCCTTCCACTATTCTCTTTAATTATTCCTTATTATTATTTCCCAATAGTAATAATAATAATAATAATAATAATAATAATAATAATAATAATAATAATAATAATAATAATAATAATAATAATAAATAACAATAATAATCACCATAATATTAATAATAATATTATTAGTGGTAACTATACCATATATCTAATAATATTTTTATTATTAACAATAGTAATATTTCTTCATTCACCAATATTATCATTATTATATCGTCATTCAAAGCTTATTCCAATTATCGAACTATACTAAATTCTCACACCTCCTTAGTCAAACCACATAGTTCTACAATTCTAATCATCAAATGGCTAAATATATAAATGGGGCATTACAACTCTCCCCCACTTAGAATATTTTCGTCATCGAAAATCACCCGATGCGACACACTCTAGACACAACTCTCGCATCTAACTTTCTAACTCCCATGTCTTATCTAAAATTATCTTGATTACCACTCATCAACATTCAACATTGTTAACCAATTTAATCCAACAACATTAATACACCACATTAGTACTTCGATGCTATGATCCATCAGTCGAACACTTGAATTAATACATCTATTGACATGACAACAATGTGTAACACATAAACTCTTCACATATCACCTCTCTCCTGGAATGTCCAATGGTTTTGTATCATTCCTCAACTTAGGATGTTAAATCCTTGACTCCAAACAAAGCACACATGCATAACAAATTGCGTTACATCCCACTTTAGTCGTGCTACTCTGATCGTCTACTTTAAAGTCACTGTCCTCACTTTGATTTCTATCAACTACCAATCTCACAATTTCCATGTCTGATTTCTGACTCTCTTTAGTATTCACCATAAATCACTATTCACCCGTTATATCCTTAACCTCCCACTCTGCGATGTTAGGTCGTATACAAATCAAGTCTCTGAATTGTTCAATAAATCTCAACTCTTTCATAGCCACTTTCCATTTGGTTCACGCAAACGACTATCCTCTCGATAAGACGTCAATCACTTTACTCACTATCAATCTAGCAAGACAAATCTATTACATCCAATACGATCCTATCTACTATCAACAAGAGATTAAGGGTGGTAAGCTCCTCACTTTGTCAATAGGTAGTCGACAACCATAACAGTGGCATAAATCATTGCTACCCAACTATAATAGCGTCTTTCATCTTGAGCTCAAAGTTAACCTAGCATAATGTCCAACAATATCCCTAAGCATTACAAACATATTCCTCAATTCCTTCTTTTTAAATCTCATCAATGAGACATAACTCCCAAAAGTTAATTTCATAGTCTCCCATACCCGCACAAAGCATAACACAATCATTAAGCATTCTCGAATACAGGAACTGCTACTACCCCAAGAATTTTCCAAATTGTTTCGCTCCTAATGAAGTCTTCATCCAAGTAAAGGACTTTAACAACATCAATAAATTTGTAGTCCTTCCTTAAAATCACACAACCTCGAGGATCCATATGTTTTTCACATTTGAATCTCATTCTAATTGCAATCTCAATGATACCATCCCCATATTCCGGTTGGTGATAGAAACTCAAAAATCCTCTTTAAAACATTTTGATACTTTGACATCATAAAAATGATTCCAATTCCTCTTGAATTTATTTTCCCTCTAGCATTATTCCTCTCAAAATCCATTGTCATTCTAATTATCCTTAATCGGCATAAGTTGCATCTCTATGCACTTATCTAATCCATTCACATCCTTGCTAATGTAAAACATTTCATTCCCTTAATTCATTCACTAACAACTTATCTCACTTGACCTCATCTGAAGCAAGCTGACCAATTAATTCCTGAAAATTTCATAGTCTCCATAACCAATTTCAGAGCCTCTCAATATAGACCTCTATTTACTTTGAATAGATTCCATATATATTTTTATTCGAAATAGCAATGTTCAATAAAACTAACCTATTCAAATCATGATCTACATCCTGACATGCTAGCATACGTTTCCTTTTTCTGACTCAGACTAAATCAATATGTCCTCAAGAAACACCGCAACAAACTCATTTAATTATTTAAAATAACTTCACTGATTTCTAAAAGTTGCCCTCTAACTATCATCACTCTTCATTCGTATCTGAAGATAATATGACCCCAATTCAATTATACTGAGAACATACTCGCCTACCAGTTGGTCATCCAGTCGTCAATCATCTGAAGTGGATATGTAACCTCAACCACTATTTTAATCTGTTATCGGTAATCTATATACAGTTTCATACTACTTTCTTTTTCCTTAAATAATGACATCAAAGCTTCCAAAATGATACATTCAGTTTTACAATCTATTTCTCTGTACATCTTCTAAAAACTTCTCCAATCCTCCCAACTCTGAACTGACACCCTGTATGGTGCCATAGGAACAAGTCGGGTATCAAGTACGAGATCAACATCAAATTTCACTCCTTATCCAACATCGTTACGTGACAAATAAATTACTTCCAGGTGCTGGAATCATTTTTAAAACAAAGTTCATCATGTTAGTTTTCTAGCACTTCAAACGGAATTCAAATCTGACGTCCGGAACTCAAGTTATAAATTTTCGAAGTTCTGCTGATTTTCATCGCAGGGTACTCGGGTACCCATATATGGTAACCGGGTATCGGTGAAACATAAGCAGTCTTTTGCCATTTTCTGTATACAAAATCCATTCCAACATATATATGAAACTTCATTCTTATCATAAATTGAGATACACATTACTTTCTTCAAAATTCAATTTCCAAAACATCAAAATTTCAACTCTTTTCACAAGGCTACTAATATCTTCGAGTTCCGCCTCTGACTCGCGATCCAAAAACCTCCAACAACATCAATAACATTTCACATATGTGATTCCAACATAAAATTTCATTAATTCATCACTCGATCACCATTAAAAACATCAATATCACACACAATGCTAACTCAACATTGACAACTTCACAATCAACCGGCAATGCTGAAACATTGCAACCGTCTGAGCTTCACCTTCTAAAAGTCATCCTACTTTGCTTAACAAATATCCTCTGGCATAAGAATATGCATCGAATCATCAAAGTAATTCGTAATCACTTGGATTCATTTCAGACAGTCCACTCCAAGGATAACATTAAGTCAATCAAACACCTCGCTTTAACGACAAGTCGCAATCATCCACGGAAAAACATTATGACTAATGCACAACTGGTACATCATTAGTCATAACATCTTATTCCATTCCTAGATATACGAACAACACAAGTACCTAATCATTCCCACTCAAGGACACTCTAACCCGACTGCTAGGAGTAAATCTTGAATCTGTGCTTCCTTCAAAATTGGAAAAACAACACAGCAACACTAACGTCTGCACCTATGCACTTCACGACAAACTAAACCAACTGCTTACACCTGAACCATCTCAGAGAAGTACAAGCTTCTCCCCCACTTGTCTTAGTCCCACTCATGCAAAAAAGAGATTAGAAAAGCAAGCAAGCATTGAAAGTGTTTCACACACTTGTCGCGTACTAAGGAATAAACAACATTATATAACTTGGCCGGACGAATTGACATGCTCTAATACCAATTGTAACACCCCACTTTCCAAAATATATAATTATAACAAAATATACAAAAATATATCAGAATACGCAAATAAGATGTCACATCTTCCAAAAACTCACAAGATTTAAAATCATTTTATTACTTCGTTTCTCATAAAAGAATTATTTACACATCGGAAATATCAAATATTCATTTTCATAGCACCACGACTTAAATAACAACATTCTCCATGAAACACGTGGTTCAACATAAATATAAAGGTAAGATACATAACGAATAAAACAACATAAACATATCAAATTCCCATAATCCCGTGTTACGTACTAGAGTGAATCCTAGGACTCGATCAGGTAACACTCACTCTAAGCATTACTTGGGTACCTGATTATCTGTACTCCCAGGGGAGCACAGACACAACAACACAAAAGGAGTGAGAATTTCATTCAATAAATATATGGTGAATATCACATGACAAGGAGTAGTAATCACACAATTCACACATCCTACAATACTTCATAACATATCACATCATTCACGTAATACAACATCAACTCAAAATAATACAATGTAATGAGACTGCCATCAACTCAATGCATGTGGTAACATCAGGGCATAAGCCCTTATCACATATGCCAATTTAGGCAATAACAGGACATAATCCCTCATCACAACGCCATTATAGGAAAACAGCAGGGCATGAGCCCTCATCATTATGCAACACGCGACATCATATGCAATAACATAACTATACAACCACAAGGCATAAGCCTTCAACATTCGTCACGCCAATACAGGCCAACAATAGGGCATGATCCCTTATCACTATGCAATATATGAAATCATATGTAACAACATAATTATACAACCACAAGGCATAAGCCTTCAACATTCGTCAATACAGACTATCATCATCATTATACAACATAAATTCCACATAAAATCCCATGTTTTAAACTTAATTTATTATTATTACTAGCATTCTTATGTCCACCTAAGCCTTACTAGTCATTATGGATCGAGAGAATACACTCCACACGCGAAAACGTGAAGAAATCGCGAAAACGGTAATTTTTGCACCTTCGCCTGCCCATACGCGTCTGCTGCCTGCGTTACGCATATTGCCCTGTTGCCTGCCCTGCCATACGGGTAATGCTGCCTACAATACGAGTAACACCTTCTGTCATGCCCTGCCATATGCGTACTGATGCCTGTGTTATACGTATTACCTTGCTGCCTTCCCTGCTATACATGTAATATTATCTGCATTACGAGTAATGCCTCCTGTCCTACCCCGCCTTACGCGTAATGCTCATGCATTACAAGTAATGCCTTATGCCCCTCCATGCCTTACGCGTAATGCTCATATATTACGTGTAATGCTTCCTTCATTACGAGTAATGTTGCTTGCCTTACGGGTAACGGCAATCTGCGACCAATAGAACTTTGTTTTTGCATTAGAACAACTTCCACTCGCTTTGAGCACTTTCAACCTCCAAAATTGAGTCTAAAATTTCACATATTAACTTAGGTATTTTATTCTACTTCATTATACTACAATTCTACACCAACTTCTACATCAATTCCTTCAATTTTTGTCACATCCCTAGATCTACAATTTTTCAGATTTGAGATTTTTATGAACAACATAACAGCATAATCACAACAACAACACATTAATAACATCATAGACATTAATTGAATCATCATTCCACGTATATTCATATAAACATATTATCAATCAACAAAAGAAAATCATATACATCATATCTACACAAAACCTAAAGAGGGAAAGGAACCCTCACTGCCCTCTCATGTTATAATCACCATTTACAGAACCCATTCTCCCCCATTACCTTAATTTGCAGCTTTGATCCTTCAACAATGGTGGGATTCTCCTTGTCTCCCTTTTTCCCTAGCCTCCATTCTCTTATTTTCTCTTCTCTTCTCTTTTTTTCACGTGAAACAATTTTCCCAATTCTCCTTCCACTATTCTCTTTAATTATTCCTTATTATTATTTCCCAATAATAATAATAATAATAATAATAATAATAATAATAATAATAACCATAATATTAATAATATTATTATTAGTGGTAACTATACCATATATCTAATAATATTTTTATTATTAATAATAGTAATATTTATTCATTCACCAATATTATCATTATTATATCGTCATTCAAAGCTTATTCTAATTATCGAATTATACTAAATTCTCACATCTCCTTAGTCAAACCACATAGTTCTATAATTTCAATCATCAAATAACTAAATATTTAAATGGGGCGTTACATGAGTTCACATAACTCAATATATCACTATTCGGAAGCATGAAACATTGATCCCATACTGGACATACGTCTAGGGCAAGGCTCGGTTGACGCATGATCTTATGATTCGACTTTCTTGTGGATCCAGATTCTCCATAGGACTCGAACCCACTTCAAGAACTGTAACTCGTGTGAGACTCGAACCCACTTAGAGTATCTTTCATCGTATAAGACTCGAAAACACTTAGGCGTCAATGTTTCTATGGGACTCAAACCCACTTATGAGACCTCTCCCCTATGGGACTCAAACTCATTCATATGCACGAATAATTGGTGTCACATACCAATTCTACTTTACATAAGTACCTCAATTGTGATGTGCACGATCAAGTGTAATTTCGAATACGTGGTTAGGTTCCATCATTCATTGTGATTTCTCTAATTAATCACTAGGTGATCATAATCACCAATACTCTTGTTATCACAACATGTTCTATACAAAACCTATTGATTCATAACTCAAGTGACTACTCATTTGCGGTACACACCGAGGTACCTTCGTGTCCTAGCATTACCACCTAAATCATTTCATAACTTAAGTTATCCATCTAGTTCATTCACCTAGTTACAACCTAGATTTAGCCTCACTTTTCATCGTAAGTTTTGATCAATTATTATGCAATCAACACGACAATTAAAACATAGCATGGTTCACAAAACAAAAAGACATCTTAATATGGTTCATAAAAACACATAATATTTCATCCCCAATAGAACTTATGTCACTTATTAGTCGGTTAGTGCATGCACACACACACACATACACATACACATACACATACACATACACATATACACACACACAAAAGTCAATATTCTTTGAAATTCATATGAAAAAATAATCAAAAAATTACCCCTTCAAGGATATGAACTCAAAAACCTGCCCTCATTCATCTAACATCCAACCACTACACCATCAGTTTTGTTGTTGCAAATAATTACCTCAAAATTAATTAATATCAAAATCATTTAATATTCTTCTCTAATTTTAAATCCTTAATCTTCCTTCCATCTTCTTCTCCAAATTGACATATATATTACTATCACCGCAGTTAATGTGAATGGGGTATTGACCTGTTAACAAAATTTGAATCTCTTTTTATAGAAGCATATCATATATAAAAATATTTTTTATTTTGTAAGTTTACACATTTACGAGGTTATCCAAAGAGCACATGAAGTTCTTTTTTAGGCATGAGTGATTGTTACTTTTGCAACAAAGGGAAGAATAAGGTTATATATGTACTAAGAGCATGATTATCGGTGTTCTTTAAGAGTTCCTACACATTTATTAAAGAAATTGTGTCAATAATAAATGGATATTTCACTTTTTTTCACGTTCCTGAACTAAAGCACGTCCTCATACTAAAGCACGCTTCTACACTCCAATTAAGTGAGTCATGATAATAAATTAATAAATAAAATTACAAGAATGTAGTTGATTTATTTTAAATGTGGGACCCATTTTAGATTTTTTGATGAGTTACATGGATATTTGAGAATTGTAGATGGGTTGTTTAAAAAATTAAAAAGTGTGAAATAATATAAAAAATTATGTGGGTCCCATTTAAAGAATCCAAATGAGTATGATGAATGTTGATGCTCTAAGCAAAAAGGTAGGAAAACATTATGTTCAAAGCACACTGTCTTACTTTTTTTATGATAATAAAGTAGATCTCAACAAGGTTTTTATATAGCTTCATTTTATTGTGTTTTGTAATCCAAATTTGATAGTTGCATATATAGTGTTTTATATGTGAAAACAAACAAAATGTTGATTTGAAGAAAGGTCTTTCAATTTGGAGAAGAAGATGGAAGGAAGATTAGGGATTTAAAATTGGAGAAGAAGATTAAATATTTTGGTATTAACTAATTTTAAGGTAATTATTGACAACAACAAAGCTGATGGTGTAGTGGTTGGATGTTTGATGAATGATGGAAGGTACTTGGGTTTGAATCCTAAGAGGAGCAATTTTTTGAGATTTTTTCATATGAATTTCAAAGAATATTGACATGTCACTAATTAAATAAAAATAAAAGTAAAAAAATCCACATGGGCGCCACATATGAAAATTCCAATGCACAATAAGCCAAATATTTTAAGGGGAGGTAAATTAAAACACACTAATATGGCAGGAGTGTAGAAGGAATTTAAGCCAAAAAATTATTATTTTTAAAAAAAAGACACACTATAAAAAATATCTTTTTAGATAAGGTTCTTAAGTCAGTTTAAATGTTGCCTGACTTAATAAAAAACATAGTGGCATTTGTAATTATTTC
This sequence comes from Vicia faba, assembly GCA_948472305.1. Taxonomy (NCBI): domain Eukaryota; kingdom Viridiplantae; phylum Streptophyta; class Magnoliopsida; order Fabales; family Fabaceae; genus Vicia; species Vicia faba. The sequence goes on from OX451739.1 coordinate 751,673,283, forward strand.
AACATTCTTAAGTCAGGTTGTTAGCTAACCAATCTGCTTCACATCTAGCCCATCAACCACTACACCATCAGCTTTGTTGTTGCAAATAATTACCTCAAAATTAATTAATATCAAAATCATTTAATATTCTTCTCTAATTTTAAACCCCTAATCTTCCTTCCATCTTCTTCTCCAAATTGACAGATATATTACTATTACTGCAGTTAATGTGAATGGGGTATTGACCTGTTAACAAAATTTGAATCTCTTTTTATAGAAGCATATCATATATAAAAATATTTTTTAGTTTGTAAGTTTACACATTTACGAGGTTATCCAAAGAGCACATGAAGTTCTTTTTTAGGCATGAGTGATTGTTACTTCTGCAACAAAGGGAAGAATAAGGTTATATATGTACTAACCAAAAAGGTAGGAAAACATTCAAAGCACATTGTCTTACTTTTTTGATGATAATAAAGTAGATCTCAACAAGGTTTTTGTATAGCTTCATTTTATTGTGTTTTGTAACCCAAATTTGATAGTTGCATATACAGTGTTTTATACGTGAAAACAAACAAAATGTTGATTTGAAGAAAGGTCTTTCAATTTGGAGAAGAAGATGGAAGGAAGATTAGGGATTTAAAATTGGAGAAGAAGATTAAATATTTTGGTATTAATTAATTTTAAGGTAATTATTGACAACAACAAAGCTGATGGTGTAGTGGTTGGGTGTTTGATGAATGATAGAAGGTACCTGGGTTTGAATCCTAAGAGGAGCAATTTTTTGAGATTTTTTCTTTTTAAAAGAAATACAGACTATAAAAAATATCTTTTTAAATAAGGTTCTTAAGTCAGTTTAAATGTTGTCTGACTTAATAAAAAGCACATTTTTAGATAAGGTTCTTAAGTCAGTTTAAATGTTGTCTGACTTAATAAAAAGCACATTTTTAGATAAGGTTCTTAAGTCAGTTTAAATGTTGTTTGACTTAATAAAAAGCACAGTGGCAATTTTGTAATTATTTCAACATTCTTAAGTCAGGCTGTTAGCTAACCAATCTAAAAAAAGTTTTCACAAGTCATAATACTTCTGAATCCAAATTAATTTTATTAAAAAAAGTTCCAGGTTAGTTATTTTAAGAAAAATACTCTTAAAACCCAATTAATTTCAAATTTTACTAGTCTACATGAAACCTGGAGGTATCAAAACATTCTCTCTGTCTCTTAGAAACCCTATCAAAGCAAACCATGTTTCACTTTGCATGAAAACAAAAAATGGCCCTCTTCTTCGTTTTTCCTATAGTCGCTAAAACCCAAACCAAATATTCTTTTCCCTCGATTCACACTGCAGGTTTCTCCAACCGTCGACGCTTCTTTCTCAACCTCTCTAAGTATAAGCAAATCTTCCCTCGCCAGAGTACCTGCGAGTGACTCTTTAGCACCCATTGTAGAAAGGTTCGTCCGACGTTTCCTTCTTTGAGTTTTCTTTTATGTGCCCTATATTTTTGTTACGTTTAATCTTTGTCAAATGCCAAATGCCAAATGCTAAGTGTCAAATGCCAAATGCCATTAGAGAAATTTCATAGAAGACATATTGCTTTAACATAAAATGGTGAAACTATGTCATCTTATATTTCTTTAACATAAAATGGTTAAAATTTGTTACAGATTGGTAAGACATATCATGTTAAATGTTAACTTCAAATTAGCAAACTTGTTTTTCTTTACCATAAATATTTTGCATACTTTCCTTTGTAAAGCATCTTTTGACGAGTGATTTGATTAATTTTCTTTGGTTTTAGGATTGGTCGTTCACGGACGACCAACATGTATTCTTCCAGAGGGAGCGATGCTTACACCTAATCGAGCACAGTTCAATCCAGTTATGGTAAAAAAATAAGTGTTTTGAAGAATTTCAAGAACTTCTCTTGAAAGTTTTCATGAATTTTATGATACCACATAAAGTTCATATCTCTCAATACTTTTCACTAAAACACACTTTTTTTGTTTCATAAATAAATATCATATTTAAAGCATGTATTTTCATTTATAGCTTGTTAGATTATGAGGTTGATTTTAGATTTGGATATTGTAGTTAAGTACTAATTATCCAGAGCTTTTGTTGGAGGATATGATGTTGCTAAGCATTTTGCAGCTTCAAGGCATTCATGTATATTAGGTAGTTCTTAAGATGTTGGTATTGGTAGATATGGTGCTCATAAAACTTTTGCTCAATATGGAGGACAATAACTTATGTTTATGGGTTAGCTTCTTTTAGCATAATTCTTCAGGTCAACTATTTATTTGGTGTGCTTCACGTGGAAAATTGATTGTATTTTTAATCATGTTTGTATAATGTCGGACTTAATGATCACATGGAAATAAAATTATTTATGTAAAGTCGTTGTTTAACGTTGAGTTTCTAGTAAAACTAGGAAGAAGTTGTTCAACAGTGCTAGACGTGTTAAATGGTTTCATAATCTTCACACACAACTTCCTCTAGGTAATTTATTTTTACTAATTTATTAAATTACCTAATATTATTACTTTGTTATTTCCTTCATATATGCCACCAATTTTGGAAGAACTTCATTTACAAACAGATTGTATAGTTCACAGTTTAGTTCTTTCCATCATTGTGAATTGCAAGATTATCAAAAACAGTAATTTGTATAAACTTTGATATGCTTCAGTACCACAATCTCTATTTGACAACAATATCCACTAAATTGTGTTTCCAAGAACAACTGTGGATCATTAAAACAATGGTATGCTACATAACACTGCTGCTTTATTTTATTTAATTACTAATAAGAATTTGTTTTGTAATACATAGAATTGGGTTTGCAGGTTAGGATCAGAAAAATTATATATCTCAAAATTATTAATGAAGTAAATTTGGTGGTTTTTACTTGCATGGTTTGTCTTAAATAAAATTGCAAAAACTAATAGTTGGAGCATGTGATGGTTTGTACTTAATGGGAAAATAAGGCAGGTTGGTAACTATTAAGGTCGAAGGTGTAAAATATTTTTTCCTTCACTCTTAATAATAACAATAATTAAGAATATGAAGTAAAGAACAAGGTATGTTTATACTAGTTCACTTGAAAACCATCAAGCTAGTTTAATCCACCCGCCAAGGTGATTTCGCATCTCTCAATCAATGACTTAATCCAATAATCCAACTGAATGCACAAGCTACCTGCAAGTGACTAACAACCTCTAAGACACACAAGTCCTAGACTTCTTAAGGATACAAACCTAACTGGTACCTTAAGGAAAATCAAACCTCTAAGACACACTAGTCCTAGACTTCTTAAGGATAGAGACCTAATTGATCCTTAAGGGAATCAAACAATCATTTGAATACAAGTTTTGTTTACAATAATATTTCTTATACACAAGTTTAATATGTAAACTACTTTAAGAACAATAGACTAAAAATATGAAATCTATGAACATCGCTTGTGCGTGGATATTTAGTGAAAACTCGCCAATTTCTCTCTTAGTCTTCAAGCTTTTATATAGCCAATAAAATAATATATCCATTGAGGGGTACTCTTGGGATTTCAAGAAACATTGGCAGCTTGAGCAATCACGTGGGGGACAAGATCGTGCAACACGTCCATCCTTTCATGGTAGTGGAATGAAATGTTGATTGTACCATGCACTATTTGTACCATGTTAACGTTATCTTCTTTCCTTCTGCATTTTAGAGGCTTCCGCGAGCATGAGTTTATAAGAGATAATATAATATAAGATCATCAAAACTTCAAGTATTTAGAGTCTTAAGAATTGCGTCTTCAGAGTCTTAAGAACTGCATCTTCAGAGTCTTTAACACTTGGTCATGAGAACCTTTTCTTAGAACCTTAGGGGTGAATTGAGTTTCAAATCAAAAAAATTCTTTAAGAATATTCCTCTTTAATTAAAATACTTTTTCCTTCACTCTTAATAATAACAATAATTAAGAATATGAAGTAAAGAACAAGGTATGTTTATACTAGTTCACTTGAAAACCATCAAGCTAGTTTAGTCCACCCGCCAAAGTGATTTCGCATCTCTTAATCAATGACTTAATCCAATAATCCAACTGAATGCACAAGCTACCTGCAAGTGACTAACAACCTCTAAGACACACAAGTCCTAGACTTCTTAAGGATACAAACCTAACTGGTATCTTAAGGAAAATCAAACCTCTAAGACACACTAGTCCTAGACTTCTTAAGGATAGAGACCTAATTGGTCCCTTAAGGGAATCAAACAATCATTTGAATACAAGTTTTGTTTACAATAATATTTCTTATACACAAGTTTAATATGTAAACTACTTTAAGAACAATAGACTAAAAATATGAAATCTATGAACATCGCTTGTGCGTGGATATTTAGTGAAAACTCGCCAATTTCTCTCTTAGTCTTCAAGCTTTTATATAGCCAATAAAATAATATATCAATTGAAGGGTAGGGGTGTTCGCGGTTCAGTTTGGATCGGTTTTAAAGCAAAAACGCATCCGATCCAAAGATTAATTCACTTAAGGTTCGGTTCGGTTTTGGATGATATATTTAAAAAAATCCAATCTGATCCGATCCAATTTTATGCGGTTTAATTTGGATCGGTTTTTGGATATCCAAATTACACATTATATTTTTATTAATATTATAAAACTACTAATAAATCATAGATTTGATATAATATATAACATATAGTATATTAAAAGTTAATATTACAAAATGAGAGTGATTGATTATGCTTGAAATAATAAAAATAAATAGATTATACCAAACTAATAAATATTATTAAAAAAATTATTATCATCTAATAATAAATTCACATAACATGTCATACTAATAAAAAGTAAATAAGTATCAAAATATATTTATGCGGTTCGGTTTGGTTTAGATCGGTTTTGAAAAATTCATCCGAAATCCAATCCGAACCGATCGATTTTCATAAAATAACATTCAAACACAACCAATAACTTTCGTTTTTTTTATGGTTTTTGGTTTTTTGGATCGGTTTTCGGTTTTTTATTTGGATTGGTTTGGATTTGAACACCCCTATTGAGGGGTACTCTTGGGATTTCAAGAAACATTGGCAGCTTGAGCAATCACGTGGGGGACAAGATCGTGCAACACGTCCATCCTTTCATGGTAGTGGAATGAAATGTTGATTGTACCATGCACTATTTGTACCATGTTAACGTTATCTTCTTTCCTTCTGCATTTTAGAGGCTTCTGCGAGCATGAGTTTATAAGAGATAATATAACATAAGGTCATCAAAACTTCAAGTATTTAGAGTCTTAAGAACTGCGTCTTCAGAGTCTTAAGAACTGCATCTTCAGAGTCTTTAACACTTGGTCATGAGAACCTTGGGGGTGAATTGAGTTTTAAATCAAAAAAAATCTTTAAGAATATTCCTCTTTAATTAAAATACGTTTTCCTTCACTCATAATAATAACAATAATTAAGAATATGAAGTAAAGAACAAGGTATGTTTATACTAGTTCACTTGAAAACCATCAAGCTAGTTTAGTCCACCCGCCAAGGTGATTTCGCATCTCTTAATCAATGACTTAATCCAATAATCCAACTGAATGCACAAGCTACCTGCAAGTGACTAACAACCTCTAAGACACACAAGTCCTAGACTTCTTAAGGATACAAACCTAACTGGTATCTTAAGGAAAATCAAACCTCTAAGACACACTAGTCCTAGACTTCTTAAGGATAGAGACCTAATTGGTCCCTTAAGGGAATCAAACAATCATTTGAATACAAGTTTTGTTTACAATAATATTTCTTATACACAAGTTTAATATGTAAACTACTTTAAGAACAATAGACTAAAAATATGAAATCTATGAACATCGCTTGTGCGTGGATATTTAGTGAAAACTCGCCAATTTCTCTCTTAGTCTTCAAGCTTTTATATAGCCAATAAAATAATATATCCATTGAGGGGTAGGGGTGTTCGCGGTTCAGTTTGGATCGGTTTTAAAGCAAAAACTCATCCGATCCAAAGATTAATTCACTTAAGGTTCGGTTCGGTTTTGGATGATATATTGAAAAAAATCCAATCTTATCCGATCCAATTTTATGCGGTTTAATTTGGATCGGTTTTTGGATATCCAAATTACACATTATATTTTTATTAATATTATAAAACTACTAATAAATCATAGATTTGATATAATATATAACATATAGTATATTAAAAGTTAATATTACAAAATGAGAGTGATTGATTATGCTTGAAATAATAAAAATAAATAGATTATACCAAACTAATAAATATTATTAAAAAAATTATTATCATCTAATAATAAATTCACATAACGTGTCATACTAATAAAAAGTAAATAAGTATCAAAATATATTTATGCGGTTCGGTTTGGTTTGGATCGGTTTTGAAAAATTCATCCGAAATCCAATCCGAACCGATCGATTTTCATAAAATAACATCCAAACACAACCAATAACTTTCGTTTTTTTTATGGTTTTCGGTTTTTTGGATCGGTTTTCGGTTTTTTATTTGGATTGGTTTGGATTTGAACACCCCTATTGAGGGGTACTCTTGGGATTTCAAGAAACATTGGCAGCTTGAGCAATCACGTGGGGGACAAGATCGTGCAACACGTCCATCCTTTCATGGTAGTGGAATGAAATGTTGATTGTACCATGCACTATTTGTACCATGTTAACGTTATCTTCTTTCCTTCTGCATTTTAGAGGCTTCTGCGAGCATGAGTTTATAAGAGATAATATAACATAAGGTCATCAAAACTTCCAGTATTTAGAGTCTTAAGAACTGCGTCTTCAGAGTCTTAAGAACTGCATCTTCAGAGTCTTTAACACTTTGTCATGAGAACCTTTTCTTATAACCTTGGGGGTGAATTGAGTTTTCAATCAAAAAAATTCTTTAAGAATATTCCTCTTTAATTAAAATACTTTTTCCTTCACTCTTAATAATAACAATAATTAAGAATATGAAGTAAAGAACAAGGTATGTTTATACTAGTTCACTTGAAAACCATCAAGCTAGTTTAGTCCACCCGCCAAGGTGATTTCGCATCTCTTAATCAATGACTTAATCCAATAATCCAATTGAATGCACAAGCTACCTGCAAGTGACTAACAACCTCTAAGATACACAAGTCCTAGACTTCTTAAGGATACAAACCTAACTGGTATCTTAAGGAAAATCAAACCTCTAAGAAACACTAGTCCTAGACTTCTTAAGGATAGGGACCTAATTGGTCCCTTAAGGGAATCAAACAATCATTTGAATACAAGTTTTGTTTACAATAATATTTCTTATACACAAGTTTAATATGTAAACTACTTTAAGAACAATAGACTAAAAATATGAAATCTATGAACATCACTTGTGCATGGATATTTAGTGAAAACTCGCCAATTTCTCTCTTAGTCTTCAAGCTTTTATATAGCCAATAAAATAATATATCCATTGAGGGGTAGGGGTGTTCGCGGTTCAGTTTGGATCGGTTTTAAAGAAAAAACTCATTCGATCCAAAGATTAATTCACTTAAGGTTCGGTTCGATTTTGGATGATATATTTAAAAAAATCCAATCTGATCCGATCCAATTTTATGTGGTTTAATTTGGATCGGTTTTTGGATATCCAAATTACACATTATATTTTTATTAATATTATAAAACTCCTAATAAATCATAGATTTGATATAATATATAACATATAGTATATTAAAAGTTAATATTACAAAATGAGAGTGATTGATTATGCTTGAAATAATAAAAATAAATAGATTATACCAAACTAATAAATATTATTAAAAAAATTAGTATCATCTAATAATAAATTCACATAACATGTCATACTAATAAAAAGTAAATAAGTATCAAAATATATTTATGCGGTTCGGTTTGGTTTGGATCGGTTTTGAAAAATTCATCCGAAATCCAATCTGAACCGATCGGTTTTCATAAAATAACATCCAAACACAACCAATAACTTTCGTTTTTTTTATGGTTTTCGGTTTTTTGGATCGGTTTTCGGTTTTTTATTTGGATTGGTTTGGATTTGAACACCCCTATTGAGGGGTACTCTTGGGATTTCAAGAAACATTGGCAGCTTGAGCAATCACGTGGGGGACAAGATCGTGCAACACGTCCATCCTTTCATGGTAGTGGAATGAAATGTTGATTGTACCATGCACTATTTGTACCATGTTAACGTTATCTTCTTTCCTTCTGCATTTTAGAGGCTTCTGCGAGCATGAGTTTATAAGAGATAATATAACATAAGGTCATCAAAACTTCAAGTATTTAGAGTCTTAAGAACTGCGTCTTCAGAGTCTTAAGAACTGCATCTTCAGAGTCTTTAACACTTGGTCATGAGAACCTTTTCTTAGAACCTTGGGTCTTCAGAACTTCAAGTATTTAGAGTCTTTAGAACTTCTGTCTTCAGAGTCTTTAGCACTTGGTATTTAGAACCCTTTTCTTAGAACCATGGGTCTTTAGGACTTCAAGTCTTCAAAGTCTTTAGAACTTCGTCTATCAGAATCTTCAACACTTGTTCTTGAGAACCCTTTGTCTTCAGAAACATTAGTCTTCAACACCTGGACTTAAGTAAAAACTTTTGTCTTTAGATCTTCTGACTGGTTTCTTTAGAACACATTGTCTTCAGAAACATGAGTCTTTAGCATCTAGACTTAAGTAGGAACTTCTGTCTTCAGATCTTCTGATTGGTTTCTTTAGACTTCATATCAGAGCCTACACTTCAAAGTCTTCTGAAATGTCTTGCTACTGTTCATCAGAACTTGTGTAGCACATAAGCGGAATTGATTCTCTTCTGATGTCTTGTGTAACACCCCAGTTTCAATTATTTGATTTATTTTAATTGGGAAATTATTTTATTAGAATTAATAAAATAAAAAGGAATTATCTATTTTGGAATATTTGAAGAAAATAAAAGAAATAAGAAAATATTGGGTTTTTAAGTTATTGGGCTTGGATGTCGTTAGTAAAGAGTGGGGGTGAAAAAGAAATAAGGATATATTTTGGAACTCAAGTTATTTTCTCATTATTCACGATAACACAGAATTTGGGAAATTTGGGAAGCTGAGCTCTGAAGGTACGAAGAACGAAGAACATCGCTCGAAGAACTCAAGCTGCAATTTGATAAGGTAAGGGGGGCTACTACTCAATTTACATTTGCTTATGGGTTTAGATGCAATTGGTTGGGTAATCGTAGGATAATCCCATTTTCTCTGATATTCTTAGTGATCGATAACTTTAGGGTCGAATTTCGTTAGAAAAGATTAGGTTCCCTAAAGGTTGTGAATCGATTAAGAAATTAATCCCCATTGTTGATTTAGATCGAAATTGTATGATCGTGAGTTTACCTTAGGTGTTCTAGGGATAACCTCAATGTTGTTAGGATTTCCCTAAAGGACGGGTAATATGTAACTTAAGGTCAATTTTAATAAAACTTGTTGTTGATGAAAGGATTGTTGATAAAATAGGATGTTTTAAAAATGAAAATTCTGAGTTTTGGTTGATTTTGGAAAATGAGACCTTAAGTGAAATAATGTTGTCCTTAAGATTGGAAATTGACTAACGTAGAAGGGAATTGTGTTCCAATTGATGTGTTGTTTTGAGTTATGCATAATTGATGTTGTTATGTACCGAAATGCACGTTTTGGCTGGTATTTTTCGCGTTTGGCTGCTGTTCTGAGCTGCTGTAGGTACAGGAAATTTTGGGTTCGCGCTCATCAACACGGGCCGTGTGGATTCACACGGGCACCCGTGTTGATTCACTGTATTGCCAAAAAAAATGTGTTTCCAGACACATTTCAACACGGGCCGTGTTGATTCACACGGGCACCCGTGTTGATCCCCTGTATTGGCAAAATAACGTGTTTCTGGACACATTTCCACACGGGCAGTGTTGATTTACACGGGCACCCGTGTTAAACCTCTTGTGTTGGTTTCTGAACTTTGTTTTCTGTGCATGCTGTTATGTACGGGATTGATCCTGTTTTGATGTGCAGTGTTTGATATGTTTTGAATATGCTGTTTATTGATTTCCTAGTGTTAATTGATGCTTGTATCGAATAACGTTTGAATGTTATGATACCAACACTACGTAGATTTTATTGTCATGCTTTTAGATGATGTTATCAAGCATGAATTATGATATAACTTGATATGATTGATGTTTAATAGTATGCTGAGTGATTACATGCTATCCATATCCTATTATGATTGATGTTGTTGATGTTGCATGATATGTTGATTAATGTTAATAGTATGCTGAGTGTTACATACTTTACATATCCTGTTGCATTTGTTAATTCCCATTGTGTGAAATTAACATGGTGGCCAATATACGTGTCCGCGATTTAATGGAACGTTGAGGTGGTAGCCGTGTCCGCGATATAATGGAACAGTGAGTTATCCGTGACCCGAGATTTAATGGGGCGGTAAAATGGTACCACATGCATGGGTGTGTTGCATTATATTGAATATAACATGAATGGATGATTTTCCAATGTTGTATTTAATTGATCGTATGCATGTATTGCTGCTAAATTGTTATTGATGTTTGATGTTAATTATAAGTATGAAAAGTGATATATTATGAATATATGAATTGTAAAGGTTTTCGTAAGCTATGAAACATGCTAACTGTTGGGTGATGCTTATGGTTTATCTGAATTGATTGTTATGAACGTATAATCAAATGTATAGTTGAGATGCTCACCCTTACTGTTGAATATTTCAGATTGAGGAGCTTCGTTCAGGTGCTTGGCGAAGGCTTGTTGTTTCTAGTTTATTTCGGTTTAAGTATTGTCCGGGTCATGCTCTGATAGTTGTAACTCCGGGAAAGTTTGTTTGTCGAGCTGCTTTAGTCAGACTCGTTTATTTCCTTAGTATTTGGTTATAATAAGATGTTGATATATTCCAGGTGTTAATCCCTGATGATTTTGAAAATATTATAACCTTGGTTTTGTTAATTAAATTATTCCGCTGTGTAAACATGTATGAGTTGCTTCTATGTTATGCATGACAGGAACTTGTTTTTATTAAAAGAGAATTGTGACATCCTCGTTAATACATGTACTCTGAAATTATGATTTTAATTATTTGCGAAATTTTATTCGGGGTTTTAGAGGGTGTTACAATAGTGGTATCAGAGCATAGTCGGTCTTGCGACCAGAGTCTTGAGTCAGTCATTCCTTTTGTATGCGACTAGTGCAAGGTAACACTGTCGATATTGTATTCTGATGAGGAGTATGTTTTAATTCTCAGGAATATGGCTGGAAGAGGTAACGGACGAAATGATGCTGCACTCGCTGAGGCTTTGGGGATGTTAGCTGGTGTACTGGCTGGAAATCCAAATGGAGGCGTGATTGGTGCTGATAGGCAATTGGGGAACTTCCAAAGGAACAATCCTCCGTTGTTCAAAGGTACACATGACCCTGAAGGTGCTCAGAAGTGGCTGAAGGAAATCGAAAGGATTTTCCGTGTGATTGATTGTGCGGAAGATCTGAAAGTCAGATATGGTACGCATATGTTGGCAGAAGAGGCCGACGACTGGTGGGTTGCAACAAGGACTGAAATGGTTCAGGATGGAGAGGCACTGACTTGGGCTAACTTCATAAGGGCTTTTCTGAGGAGGTACTTTCCTGAAGATGTTCGGGGAAGAAAGGAAATTGAGTTTTTGGAGCTTAAGCAGGGCAATCTGACTGTTAGTGAGTATGCTACTAAGTTCACTGAGCTGGCAAAGTATTATGCACACTACAACAATGATGAGGCTGGAGAATTCTCTAAATGTATCAAATTTGAGAATGGTCTCCGAGACGAGATTAAGCAGGGAATCAGGTACCAGCGTATTCGTAGATTTTCTGATCTGGTGGATTGTAGCAGGATCTTGGAAGAGGATATTACCAAGACTAGGTCGTCTCACTCTCGTGGGGCTGTTGATAAAAGAGGAAAGCAACATATGGACCGTGGCAAGCCATATGGTAGAGGTAACCAGAAATCAGGTGGATGGAAAAGGCCTAGTGGGGGAGATTCTAAGGCTCCTATCAGATGCTACAGGTGTGGTGAGTTTGGTCATCATATTCGAGATTGCAAGAGTGATGAGAAGAAGTGCTATAAGTGTGGAAAGACTGGTCATTTGTCTATTGATTGCAAAGGGAAGTCTGTTACTTGTTACAATTGTGGCGAAGAAGGTCACATTCGTCCGCAGTGTCCAAAACCTAAGAAGGATCAGTCAGGTGGAAAAGTGTTCGCTTTGTCTGGATCTGAGACTACTCCAGAGGATCGATTGATTAAAGGTACGTGTTTTATTCATGGCTCACCTTTAGTTGCAATTATTGATACTGGCACAGCTCATTCTTTCATTTCTTTGGATTGTGCTGAGAGGTTGAAACTGGACATATCTGATATGCGAGGTAGCATGGTTGTTGATACTCCTGCATCGGGTTCAGTGACAACTTCACTTGTATGTAGGAATTGTCCTATTGAGATTTTTGGTAGAGGTTTCGGTATGGATTTAGTGTGCCTACCGCTTGAACAAATTGATATTATCCTTGGGATGAACTGGTTGGAAGTCAACCGGGTTCATCTGAACTGTTTTGCTAAGACGGTGATTTTTCCAGAAGCAGTTGGTGTCGAGAATTTGACTATGACTGCTAGGCAGGTACAAGAAGCAATGGAAGACGGTGCTAATGTGTTTATGTTACTTGCTTCGTTAGATGCAACAGGAAAGGTCAGGAGTGGGGAATTGTCAGTGGTGTGTGATTTTCCAGAAGTCTTTCCTGATGATGTTGGTGAGTTACCTCCTGAGAGAGAAGTGGAATTCTCTATAGATTTGATTCCTGGTACGAGACCGGTGTCGATGGCGCCATATCGTATGTATGCGTCTGAGTTGGCTGAATTGAAGAGTCAGTTGGAAGATTTACTAGAGAAGAAGTTTATTCGTCCAAGTGTTTCGCCTTGGGGTGCTCCGGTATTGTTGGTTAAGAAGAAAGAAGGTTCTATGAGACTGTGTGTTGATTACAGGCAATTGAACAAGGTAACCATTAAAAATCGGTATCCTTTACCGAGGATTGATGATTTAATGGATCAGCTAATTGGAGCCAGTGTATTCAGTAAGATTGACTTGAGATCTGGATATCATCAGATTCGTGTGAAAGCGGAAGATATTCAAAAGACTGCTTTTTGAACGAGGTATGGGCATTATGAATATTCTGTTATGCCGTTCGGAGTTACTAATGCACCTGGTGTTTTCATGGAATATATGAACAGGATTTTTCATCCGTATCTGGATAAGTTTGTTGTGGTTTTTATTGATGACATTCTGATTTATTCCAAGAATGACGAAGAGCATGCGGAACATCTCAGAATTGTGTTAGAGTTGTTGAAAGATAAGAAGTTGTATGCAAAGTTGTCCAAATATGAGTTCTGGCTGAATGAAGTTAGTTTTCTTGGACATGTGATTTCTAAGAATGGTATTGCAGTGGATCCTACAAAAGTAGAAGCAGTATCTCGGTGGGAAGCGTCGAAGACTGTTTCTGAAATCAGAAGTTTTCTTGGTCTTGCAGGTTATTACAGAAAGTTTATCGAAGGATTCTCAAAGTTAGCATTGCCGTTGACGAAGTTGACTCGTAAAGGACAAGCGTTTATTTGGGATTCTGAATGTGAGAAAGGTTTCCAAGAATTGAAGCGGAGATTGACTAGTGCTCCTATTCTGATCTTGCCGAATCCGGTGGAATCTTTTGTGGTTTATTGTGATGCATCTCTGATGGGATTAGGTGGTGTTCTAATGCAGAATCAGCAGGTAGTTGCGTATGCTTCGAGACAGTTGAAGGTTCATGAAAGGAACTATCCTACTCATGACTTAGAGTTGGCAGCAGTTGTGTTTGTCTTGAAATTGTGGAGACATTATCTGTATGGTTCGAGATTTGAAGTGTATAGTGATCATAAGAGTTTGAAGTATCTTTTCGATCAGAAAGAGCTCAATATGAGGCAAAGAAGGTGGTTGGAATTTCTCAAAGATTATGATTTTGGTTTGAATTACCATCCTGGTAAGGCTAATGTGGTTGCAGATGCTTTGAGCAGGAAATCCTTGCATATGTCTATGATGATGATTCGTGAATTGGATTTAATTGAACAATTCCGAGATTTGAGTTTAATTTGTGAAAGTACTCCGAAGTGTGTTCGTTTGGGTATGTTGAAACTTACTAGTGGTATTCTAGAAGAGATCATGATCGGGCAGAAATCCGATGTTAATTTAGTTGATAAATTGACATTGATCAACCAAGGTCAAGGTGGTGAGTTTAGAATTGATGAAAATGATGTTATGAGATTTGGCGATAGAGTTTGTGTTCCTGATGTCGCAGAAATCAAGAAGAGTATATTAGAGGAAGGACATCGCAGTGGGATGAGTATTCATCCGGGTGCCACGAAAATGTATCATGATTTGAAGAAATTGTTTTGGTGGCCGGGAATGAAAAAGGAAATAGCTGAATTTGTGTATGCACGTTTAATCTGTCAGAAATCGAAGATTGAGCATCAGAAGCCGTCTGGATTTATGCAACCGATGTTTATTCCAGAATGGAAGTGGGATAGTATTTCTATGGATTTTGTATCCGGGTTACCGAGGACTCCTAAGAATTGTGAAGCGATATGGGTTGTGGTGGATAGACTGACTAAGTCAGCTCATTTTATACCGGTGCGAATGGATTACTCAATGGAGAGATTGGCACAGTTGTACATTGAGAAAATAGTGAGTTTGCATGGAGTTCCTTCTAGTATTGTGTCAGATAGAGATCCGAGGTTCACTTTGAAATTTTGGGAAGGATTGCAGAAGGCTTTGGGTACTAAATTGAGGTTGAGTTCAGCTTACCATCCTCAGACTGATGGACAGATGGAGAGGACGATTCAATCGTTAGAATATTTATTGCGTGCTTGTGTTTTAGAGAAGGGTGGAGCTTGGGATAGCTATTTGCCATTGATTGAATTTACTTATAACAATAGTTACCATTCGAGTATTGGTATGGCTCCGTTTGAGGCATTGTATGGTAGACGGTGTAGAACGCCTTTGTGTTGGTATGAATCTGGAGAGAGTTCAATAATTGGGCCAGAGATTGTTCAGCAGACTACTGAAAAGATCAAATTGATTCAAGAGAAGATGAGATCTTCTCAGAGTCGTCAGAAAAGTTATCATGATAAGAGGAGAAAGAATTTAGAATTCAGTGCTGGAGATCATGTGTTTATGAGAGTTACTCCGATGACGGGTATTGGTCGAGCGTTGAAATCTAAGAAGTTGACTCCGCGTTTTATTGGTCCGTTTCAGATTACGGAAAGAGTTGGAGAAGTTTCTTATCGTATTGCTTTACCTCCGAAACTTGCGAATTTGCACGATGTTTTTCATGTTTCTCAGTTGAGGAGATACATTCCAGACCCATCTCATGTAATCCAAGTAGATGATGTACAGGTGAGAGATAACCTGACAGTAGAGACATTGCCTATGAGGATAGAAGATCGAGAAGTGAAACAGTTAAGAGGTAAAGAGATAGCATTAGTGAAGGTTGCTTGGGGAGGTCCAGCAGATGGAAATATCACTTGGGAGCTGGAGAGCCAGATGAAAGAGGCTTATCCGGAACTGTTCGTCTAAGGTATGTTTTCGAGGACGAAAACTCTTTTAGTGGGGGAGAGTTGTAACACCCCAGTTTCAATTATTTGATTTATTTTAATTGGGAAATTATTTTATTAGAATTAATAAAATAAAAAGGAATTATCTATTTTGGAATATTTGAAGAAAATAAAAGAAATAAGAAAATATTGGGTTTTTAAGTTATTAGGCTTGGATGTCGTTAGTAAAGAGTGGGGGTGCAAAAGAAATAAGGATATATTTTGGAACTCAAGTTATTTTCTCATTATTCACGATAACACAGAATTTGGGAAATTTGGGAAGCTGAGCTCTGAAGGTACGAAGAACGAAGAACATCGCTCGAAGAACTCAAGCTGCAATTTGATAAGGTAAGGGGGGCTACTACTCAATTTACATTTGCTTATGGGTTTAGATGCAATTGGTTGGGTAATCGTAGGATAATCCCATTTTCTCTGATATTCTTAGTGATCGATAACTTTAGGGTCGAATTTCGTTAGAAAAGATTAGGTTCCCTAAAGGTTGTGAATCGATTAAGAAATTAATCCCCATTGTTGATTTAGATCGAAATTGTATGATCGTGAGTTTACCTTAGGTGTTCTAGGGATAACCTCAATGTTGTTAGGATTTCCCTAAAGGACGGGTAATATGTAACTTAAGGTCAATTTTAATAAAACTTGTTGTTGATGAAAGGATTGTTGATAAAATAGGATGTTTTAAAAATGAAAATTCTGAGTTTTGGTTGATTTTGGAAAATGAGACCTTAAGTGAAATAATGTTGTCCTTAAGATTGGAAATTGACTAACGTAGAAGGGAATTGTGTTCCAATTGATGTGTTGTTTTGAGTTATGCATAATTGATGTTGTTATGTACCGAAATGCACGTTTTGGCTGGTATTTTTCGCGTTTGGCTGCTGTTCTGAGCTGCTGTTGGTACAGGAAATTTTGGGTTCGCGCTCATCAACACGGGCCGTGTGGATTCACACGGGCACCCGTGTTGATTCACTGTATTGCCAAAAAAAATGTGTTTCCAGACACATTTCAACACGGGCCGTGTTAATTCACACGGGCACCCGTGTTGATCCCCTGTATTGGCAAAATAACGTGTTTCTGGACACATTTCCACACGGGAAGTGTTGATTTACACGGGCACCCGTGTTAAACCTCCTGTGTTGGTTTCTGAACTTTGTTTTCTGTGCATGCTGTTATGTACGGGATTGATCCTGTTTTGATGTGCAGTGTTTGATATGTTTTGAATATGCTGTTTATTGATTTCCTAGTGTTGATTGATGCTTGTATCGAATAACGTTTGAATGTTATGATACCAACACTACGTAGATTTTATTGTCATGCTTTTAGATGATGTTATCAAGCATGAATTATGATATAACTTGATATGATTGATGTTAATAGTATGCTGAGTGATTACATCCTATCCATATCCTGTTATGATTGATGTTGTTGATGTTGCATGATATGTTGATTAATGTTAATAGTATGCTGAGTGTTACATACTTTACATATCATGTTGCATTTGTTAATTCCCATTGTGTGGAATTAACATGGTGGCCAATATACGTGTCCGCGATTTAATGGAACGTTGAGGTGGTAGCCGTGTCCGCGATATAATGGAACGGTGAGTTATCCGTGACCCGAGATTTAATGGGGCGGTAAAATGGTACCACATGCATGGGTGTGTTGCATTATATTGAATATAACATGAATGGATGATTTTCCAATGTTGTATTTAATTGATCGTATGCATGTATTGCTGCTAAATTGTTAATGATGTTTGATGTTAATTATAAGTATGAAAAGTGATATATTATGAATATATGAATTGTAAAGGTTTTCGTAAGCTATGAAACATGCTAACTGTTGGGTGATGCTTATGGTTTATCTGAATTGATTGTTATGAACGTATAATCAAATGTATAGTTGAGATGCTCACCCTTACTGTTGAATATTTTAGATTGAGGAGCTTCGTTCAGGTGCTTGGAGAAGGCTTGTTGTTTCTAGTTTATTTCGGTTTAAGTATTGTCCGGGTCATGCTCTGATAGTTGTAACTCCGGGAACGTTTGTTTGTCGAGCTGCTTTAGTCAGACTCGTTTATTTCCTTAGTATTTGGTTATAATAAGATGTTGATATATTCCAGGTGTTAATCCCTGATGATTTTGAAAATATTATAACCTTGGTTTTGTTAATTAAATTATTCCGCTGTGTAAACATGTATGAGTTGCTTCTATGTTATGCATGACAGGAACTTGTTTTTATTAAAAGAGAATTGTGACATCCTCGTTAATACATGTACTCTGAAATTATGATTTTAATTATTTGCGAAATTTTATTCGGGGTTTTAGAGGGTGTTACATCTTGGCCACCCCATCCATCAGAAGTAGAACCTACTTGTTAAATACTTAAAAATAACAAACATTATAGTATCAAAATTGTTCATACAAACATACTCATTTGTTATCACTAAAACTCATAGATAGTATTGCAGAACCAAATCTTGTTCTAACAATCTCTCCATTTTTTATGATGACACAACTTTGTTCATATAATCAGAAAAAGTGAAAATAATAAGGTAAGGAATACTTATCCTTTTTATGAAAATCCCCCTGAGTCAATGACTTGATGAAGCTCGAATATCCTAACTCTGAACCATTTGAGTAAAAACTCCCCCTGGTTCCAATATATTAGATATTGAGATCTTGAGAGTCTTGACTCTAGATGCCAATGAAAATGAAATCAATTGAAATCTTGAAACTTTAATGTTACTAATACATCTTCCAAATTCTCAATTCTTGGAGTCCGATTCCAGATTTCAATTCTTGGAGCTAAGTTTGAAGCCAACAGGTTAGACATAAGCCTTGCATAATGCTTTCAGATCTTTGTCTTTAGTCAGAGTTCTCATTTCCTGAAAAAGAAAAGAATAACCGAAATAGAATTTTAACTGGGTTAGAATGTAAGCAGCTCTTTTCATAGAATATTTTCCAGAACTTGATTTTTGAAATCAATATTATGTTAATTTAAGTACTCTCCATTTTTGTCATAATCAAAAAGGTAATTATGTGTGAAAAACATAAAAACTAGAAGAAGATAAGAAGTTTCATTGATATTTCAAAAGGATTACAACAAAAGGAGAAACAACAGGCTGAAGACAAATAAGGGAAACTAGCTAAACTTCAAACACATCACAACTCTCATCAAATAGAGCACTGCCTCTGACGAATGAGTTTCTTCTAACAGTTTCAATTACACCAGTTAACTCAAACAATTTAGACAATACACATCCATATGCAATGAATGATTTTTAGGAGTTTCTTGATGCAAGGATTGATATCTTTAAATGACTAAATATTATTTCCGAAAGATGAATTGGAATACTCTTGAGAAGGCAATAAAGAAGACACATGTCCCTAGGAAAAAATATCAAGATCTCCCCCTCTGGGATGGAGGTTTTTTAATAAGAACTGAAACCAGATTTTTGCAAGTGGTTTCAAATGATCTGAATTAAGGGGATCATGTGTAAAGGGAGAATTAGGAACTCTTGGAAACACATCAATATTCATGCAGGAGTTGGGTAACGGTGGACTCTATATGACTACATCAATAGAGGAGCGAGTGATGGTAATCGAAATACCAAAAATATGAGAATGAATGAAGTTTCCATCAGGACTGACAAAAACATGAAGCCATAAATTCTTCACGAGGTTAGGATAAATAGGACCTCTAAGCATTGTTGCATACCCATACCATCCTTGATTTTCAATAAAACCGTTTATGAAACCATCATCAGCACATAGTTGGGTCTTTTCTCTTTGATCACTTCGAGAAGATTTTCATCACCTTGAAAGGTTCTAACAACCATGGTATGCAGAAAAGCTTGAAGTTAAGAAATAGTTAAAGATGATACAAGGATAAGGACTTGATAAAGGACTATAGATGAGATGAGATATAAATAATCAGTCAAGTCGTTCAAGAAACGAGATGATTGAAGCACTCAAAGGAATTAATTTAGAGAGAGAGAGAGAATTAAATGATGTTACAGACTACTAAAAGTAGGGAATGAAAAGAAAAGTAGATCAAAAGTTAAGATAGAAGAACATGAGAACACTTAATTAGAGCCCGACAGGGAAGATCTTAACAGTCATATCAGACAAAACATAAGAATACAACATGAAACAATTGTTCCCAAGACACAAAAGATAGGAGTAGTTAATAAATATAATCATGATTAATCAATTCCAATAAAAATAATTGTTTGTGAATTGCCTAGGTAGAGTGTGATAGGCATTAAATCTATTTAGTGATGCGTTTGATATTCTCAGCATCTGGAAAAACCACGAAGATTTCCATCTGATCAGAGACATTTCTGACGGAGACATCTTCTGATGACTGAGGTAAAAGAAATTAGAATGTTTTAATTGAGTCAAAATCTTATCACTTTCGACTAAGACTAGAACATGTTTGATTTTAATGACATCTTACTCTGGACAGAGATCCATTTTCAAATTCTTTAGAATAAATATAAATTTATCTTCAGCTAAGGGTTTTGTAAAAATATCAGCCCACTGATGGTTTGTATCTATGAATTTTAAAGATATGATCCCTTTCTGAACATAGTCTTTAATAAAATGATGTTTGATTTATATATGTTTAGCCATAGAGTGTAATATAGGATTCTTACTCAAGAAAATAACAATAGTATTGTCACAGAAGATAGGAATGTTATGTTAGAACATAGTTTGGTTCTATAACCCTTGTAAGAGTTTTGATGATAACAAACACTCAAAGAACAATTATGCTCCCTAAATAAGTATTTTATTTTACAGAGAAGTTATGATGGAAGAATCACAAAAGATGAGTTAGATTGTTGTTTAAACTTTGATTCAACGCATCTTATATAGAAAGAAATCTGCATAACACACTTATATAGAAAAGTTCTCAAGCTACAACTTCTGAGTACATTAAACGCTGCGAACAGGAACTTTGTTATTCTGATTCACATAGTTCTGGAAAGAAGTAAAGGAGTCCCAACGGTAACATACATCTCCTGAAGCGTTTTGAAGTAAGCATGTTCTGAAGCATTACATTTAATTTATGGCTATTCAAAAGTAACGGCTGGAAGAAGACAAGAATCTATATGTTTGGAAAGTTCTTTAATTACTATTTATCAACATTCCAAAATCTCCTCACATGCGTTTCCTATATATATAAGACTTGAAGGAGAAATTATTGACAATTTTGTTGTGCACTACAAACGAGATATTTTCATCAACTTCATCTTACAAAAATTCATTTGTGTAAATATCACTTGTGTGATACTGTTTTGTTAGAAAACACATATTGTACACGCTTTCAAATATTGTATTGTGTAATACCTTGAGAAAACCGGGTTGTGGTTTAAACTCAAAAAGACGTTGAAAATCGTCATTGTATATGTGTAATCAAGTTTGATTAGTGGATTAAGACCTCGTTGAGAAAGGCGAAATCACCTTGGCAGGTGGACTAGAGTAGTTTAAGTTCAACCGAACCAGGATAACCAACGTGTATTTTACTTTAAGTCTTAAAAACCCCAATTCAAACCCCCCTTCTTGTGTTTTTCCATTCTTCATGTTATTCTCATAAATCTGATAATCTTCTAGCTAATTCTTCATCCAGAGCATGTGAGTGTTGCATAGTGCTACTGAGATATACTCTGCTTCTATAGTTGAGAAAGCAATTGTTAATTGCCTCTTTCTTGACCATGAGATCAGATTCTTGCTTAGAAACTGACAATTTCTAGAAGTACTCTTCCTCTCTAGTCTATCCCCAACGTATTCTGCATCACAGAAACTAGAAAGAGTGTACTTTGATGTTTTCTCATACATCAAGCCAAGGTTAGTGGTTCCTTTCAGATACCTTAGAATTCTCTTAACAACGGTTAAATGAGATTCCCTAGGATCAGATTGAAATCTAGCACAAAGATAAGTATTGAATAAAATATTAGGTCTGGATGCAGTCAAATACAAAAGAGAGTCTATCATACCATCATACAACTTCTGACATACCATTCCACTTACCTCTTCTTTCTCATGAATACATGTTGGATGCATTTGAGTCTTTGCTATAATGCAGTCTATCATGTTGAATTGCTTCAGAAGTTCTTTGGTGTACTTACTTTGATGAATGTAAGTAGTCTCTGGTTTTTGATCAATTTGGATTCCCAGAAAGAACTTTAGGTCTCCCATCATGCTCATTTCAGACTCAGCATACATTAACTTAGAGAGTTCCTTATAGAGGGATGGATTAAAAGAACCAAAAATAATATCATCAACATAAATTTGAAAAATTAGAATATAATTTTTGAAGATTTTGCAGAAGAGTGTAGTGTCAACCTTTCATCTAGTAAACTTATTTTCTAGGAGAAAACTACTCAATCTATCATACCAAGCTTTGGGAGCTTGTTTTAGGCCATAAAGAGATTTCTTTAGTTTAAAAACAAGGTCTGATTTCTCAGAATTTTTAAATCCAAGAGGTTGTTTGACGTACACTTCTTCTGAAATATAACCATTCAGAAATGCACTCTTAACATCCATCTGATAAAGGATGATGTTATGATTTACAGAAAAAGAAATTAACAAACGAATAGCTTCTAACCTGGAGACTAATGCAAAGGTTTCTGTGTAGCTTATCCCTTCTTGTTGACTATAACCTTGTGCAACCAATCATGCTTTGTTTCTGACAACTTCACCCTTCTCATTGAGTTTGTTTCTGAACAAGATCCCAAACATCATTCTTTGAGAATTGTTTGAGTTATTCTTCCATATATAGAATCCAATATTTATCTAGAAGGGCTTTCTCAATAGATGTAGGATCTATTAAAGAAACTAAACCCAGAATCACTTCATTAGAAGGTTTGAGAGATGATCTTGTTTTGACTGGAGCATCTTTACTTCCAAGAATGAGATCTTAAGAATGGGAGGATGTGCTTATGTTCTTCCTTGGATGAGGTTGATCAGAAGAACTATCAACAACATCAAAAGAAGGAGCCTTTGATTCTTTATCTTCTTGAATCTTCTCCTTTAGCTTATCGAACATTAGTTACATCTGCAAGCTTTTCGCACAATTTTGACTTTTCATAGTCAAGCTTATCATTGAATCTGACATGGATTGATTCCTCCGTGATTATTGATTATGTATTATAGACTTTGAAGCCTTTAGAGCGTTCAGAGTATCCTAACATTATACACTTTTGCGCCTTGGAATCAAACTTACCCAGATTCTCTTTAGTGTTTAACATATAACATATACATACAAATGGATGGAAATAAGAAATGTTGGACTTTCTATTCTTCCACAATTCATAAGGAGTCTTACTCACAATAGGTCTTATGTATGTTCTATTTCGAATATAACATATTGTATTCACTACTTCCGCCCATAAGTGCTTAGCCATATGAGTTTCTTGAATCATGGTGCGAGTCATTTGTTGCAGTGTTCTATTTTACTTTCTACAACCCCATTCTATTTTGGAGTTCTAGGGCAGGAGAAATCATGAACTATGCCATTTGAGTCAAAAAGTTTTTCAAAATCTTTGTTTTCAAATTCTCTACCATGATCGCTTCTAACTCTGACTATTTTGCAATCTTTTTCATTTTGCACTTGGGAACAGAAGGAAGCAAATACAAAGTGTAACCCATCCTTGTGTTTCAAGAATTTTACCCATGTCCATCCGCTATAATCATCAATGATGACAAGTCCATATTTCTTACCATTGACAGAAGCAGTTTTCATTGGTCCAAAAAGTCAATGTGAAGAATTTCTAATGGCCTAGAAGTAGAAACAATCATTTTAGCTTTGAAAGAGGTTTTTGAAAATTTTCCTTTCTGACAAGCTTCACAAAGAGCATCTGAAGTATACTTCAGATTGGGGAAGCCTCTGACTAATCCAAGTTTTAGTTGAGAAAATTTTCTCAAGCTAACATGATCCAGACGTCTATGCCAAACCCATTGTTCTTATTGAACAGTCAGAAGACATTTTATATTTTGATTTTTCAAATATGATAATATTAATGGCAAGAGGAAGAACAACATTTACAAAATAAGATTGGCACTAACAGTTTTATAGGATGTTTGATTAAAAATGACATCATAACTATTGTAACTAAGTTGGATAATTGACAAGAGGTTATGCATCATACCCTTGACTAAAATAAAATTATTAATAAAAGGGAGTTTACAATTATCAATAGTTCCAGAGCCGATGATCTTTCTCTTCTGGTTGCCTATGAAACCGACAATGCTTACAGACTTAAGTTCCAAATCTTGGAACAAATGTATTTCGCCTGTCATGTGTCGCGAGCATCCACTATCCAAGTATCATTACTGGTGTTTCAGTGGCGCCATCGAGGGCATCTGCAACATAGATTATCTGATCCTTAGGTACCCATTTTCTGGGTCCTTTCTTGTTAGCATTTCCAGAGGTTTTGACACCTTTATACTTTTGTGCAACAAGATAGTCATGTGAAATTTGTGCATGATACTTTGGTTTAGAAGTTTCCTTATGTCTTTGTGTTAGTGCTACAGTAGTATCATAACCTTTTTATTTTGGACATTTCAAATATGTGCCAGCAAGCACGAAATGTTCAAAAAGATGTTTTGGTTTGACATTCAGAGTCTCATCAATTTTCTTTGATGGTCCTGAATATCCTAAGTCTCTGCTTCCATTTATAATAACACTATAGATCATTGAAACCATTTTGCTTATATCTATGCTCTTAGCTAGGAAATGCTGAAAAGATCTATCATATCTGATTACTTCATCAGTAATATATGTGGTAGAGATTATCTCTTATTCCAACCTAGAAACTTTACTTTTGAGAGCTAGATTTGATTTTTCTAAAACAAATAATTTGTAATTTAAATTAGAAATGTTTTTTCTCATCATTAGTAGAGTTTTCAAAAGTAACTACAAACTTCTTTTTCCAGAGTTTTGTATTTACTTAGAAGAGTTTGATACTTTCTCACCATTTCAAAAAAACAAGATTCAAGTTGAAAACGAGAAAGAGAAGCAATTAACTCAGTTCATCTTCGGAGTCTGACTCATCATCTACTGTCAGCTCATATTCTAATGTTTCTTCATTTGTGGTGGTTCTGGCCATGAGTGCCATATTTGCATGCACTTCATCAAAATCTTCATCTTCTGATTTTGAATCATCCCATGTTGCCATGAGACCCTTTTAGCTTTGTAATCCTTCTTAGGCTTCTTGTCTTTCTTGAGCTTTGGGCAATCATTTTTGTAATGTTTAGACCCGTTGTATCGTAACAAGTAATTTCTTTTTCAGAAGCATTCTTCTGACCAGAAGTAGATTCACCTCTTTCATAAGTCCTTCGTTGATTTTTGAATTTGCTTTGTCTATGCTTCTAGATTTGATTGATTCTTCTAAATATCAATGAAAGTTTTTCATCATCTGAATCTTCTTCAGATTTTTCTGAATCTTTCTTAGCTTGATGAGCCTTTGTCTTTCAATACTTAAACCTTAGAGCCACATGCTTAACTGTTTTCTGGGGTTCATCTTGATCAAGCTCAATATCATGACTTCTTAAAGAGCTAATCAGCTCCTCAAGAGAGGTGTTGTTCAAATCCTTTGAAAGTTTCAAAGCAGTTATCATTGGTCTCCATTTTTTAGGTAGACTTCTGATATCTTCTTAACATGATCTATTGTAGAGTAACCTTTATTCAAAACCTTAAGTCATGCCACAAGAGTCTTAAATCTTGAAAACATCGTTTCCACATATTCGTTGTCAATCATCTTGAAGGCTTTGTATTTTTGAATTAAGGCCAGAGCCTTTGTTTCCTTTACTTGTGCATTTCCTTCATGCGTCATCTGAAGAGAATAAAAGATAGACTTTGTAGTTTCTCTATTCGCGATCTTCTCATATTCATTGTATGAAATAACACTAAGCATAATAGTTATTTCTTTGTAATGATTCTTGTAAACTTTCTTTTATGCTTCTGTCATTGTACTTCTTGCAATCTTCTGACCTTTATCATCTACTGGGTGAGTGTAGCCATCAACTACCAAATCCCATAGATCCAAGTCATATGCCAGAAAGTAACTTTCGATTCTATCATTCTAATAGTTAAATTTATCCCCATTAAACATATGAGGTTTTGAGCTATAGTGATCTCTATCATTATCCCTATTATCAACAGTGGAAGTAGGTATAGCCATTACTTTTTCACACACACTGGATCGGTACTGAACATTGTTAAGTGTTGATAAAAATTCAATTTTTTTATCTCCTCATAACCGGAGCTCTGATGCCAATTGAAGGTGTGAAAAAACATAAGAAAAGGGGGGTGGGGGTGGGGGTTGAATTGGGTTTTAAATCAAAAAATTTCTTTAAAAATATTCCCCTTTAATTAAAATATGCTTTCTTTCACTCTTTATAATAACAATAATTAAGACCAGGAAGTAAAGAACAATATATATTTATAATAGTTCACTTGAAAACTATCAAGCTAGTCTAGTCCATCCGCCAAGGTGATTTCACCTCTCATAATCGAGGACTTAATCCAATAATCCAACTGATTATTACAATGCACAAGCTACCCGCAAGTGACTAACAACCTCTAAGACACATAAGTCCTAGACTTCTTAAGGATACAAACCTAATCGGTCCCTTAAGGAAAATCAAACCTCTAAGACATACTAGTCATAGACTTCTTAAGCATACAGACCTAACCGATCCCTTAAGGAAATCAAACAACTGCTTGAATACAAGTTTTATTTACAATAATATTGCTTCTACTCAAGCTGAACATGTAAACTATTTTAAGAACAATAGACTAAAAATATGAAAGCTGATGAACAATGTTTGTGCGTGGATATTCAGTGAAAATTTGCCACTTTATCTCTTAGTCTTCAAGGTTTTATATAGACAATAAAATAATATATTCATTAAGGGGTACTCTTGGGATTTCCAGAAATATTGGCAGCTTGAGCAATCACGTGAGAGACAAGATTGTGCAATGCGTATGTCCTTTCATGGTAGTAAAATGAAATGTTGATTGTACCATGTACTATTTGTACCATGTTAACATTATCTTCTTTCATTTGACACTTCAGAGGCTTCTGCGAGCATAAGTTTAGAAGCAAGAACATAACACAAGGTCATCAGAACTTCAAGTCTTTAGAGTCTTAAGAACTGCGTCTTCAAAGTCTTCAGCACTTGGTCGTGAGAACCTTTTCTTAGATCCTTGGGTCTTCAGAACTTCAAGTCTTTAGAGTATTTAGAACTTCTATCTTCAGAGTCTTTAGCACTTGATCTTTAGAACCCTTTTCTTAGAATTATGGGTCTTTAGAACTTCGTCTATCAGAATCTTCAACACTTGGTCTTGAGAACCATTTGTCTTCAGAAATATTAGTCTTCAGCATTTGGACTTAAGTAGAAACTTTTGTCTTCAGATCTTCTGACTGGTTTCTTTAGAACACGTTGTCTTCAGAAACATGAGCCTTTAGCATCTGGACTTGAGTAGAAACTTTTGTCTTCAGATCTTCTGACTGGTTTCTTTAGACTTCATATCAGAGCCTACACTTCAGAGTCTTCTGAAGTGTCTTGCTACTGTTTATTAGAACTTGTGTAACACAAAAACACAATTGATTCTCTTCTAATATCTTGGCCACGCAATCCATCAGAAACATAACTTATTTGTTAAATACTAAAAAATAATAAACATTATAGTATCAAAATTGTACATACAAATATACTCATTTATTATAATCAAAACTCATAAATAGTATTGCAAAACTAAATATTGTTCTAGTAAAGGTTTCATGAGAATAAAGATATATTTATAATGAGATCAGTGCAATGTACTTCCTCATATCTATATATTAAATATATCACATGCTAATATGAATATACCCCAAATATTATTTCTAAGTGTCATACCCCAAAGGTCTTATTTACAACATGCTATTTAGAGGTGAGTAACAACATCCACTTGATTCATTCTATTTGTAAATGGTAATTTATTTTAGAGTGGGTAGTTTCAATGTATGTTTCTCTATTGCAAATTGTAACTCTCTTATTTTCAAATTTGTTTGGTAGTATATTTTTCTTCAATTTGTTAGAGTTATATATTTTGTTATTTATAGTTAATTGTCTTTAGTTATACCTAAATATGAACTTGAATTGTTTGATCTAGAGTTTGGACCATTTGTGACAATTCACCATCATGACCTACCACAAGAGCCGAAAGAAAGTTATGGTGGTTGGCTTAGCCCCCTTCAGTAAGTTCATTACTCTCTTTAAAATAATTATCATGTACAATTATAGTCAGAAAGTTAGAGGTATAAGATCATTGAGATTTAGATAACTATATACTTAGTTATTGCGGGAGAGATTTCATTAATTTTACTGAAATTTATTTCGAGAATTTTTAAAAAATAGGATTAAGTGTTCGGTCACCATCATTGAACCAATTCTTGATATCATTTTTATTTAGAGGACTTCGACCCCTAAATTGATTGTGGTCCGTGGATTTATATTGGGTAAGAGAATGATCAGGAACGAAAGTCCGTGACGTGCAGGGCAAATTCCTGCACTATATTTTCCAGTCAAAACATTTTTTATTCTATTTACATTTGGCATGTCTATTTGCAAAAGTTAAAATGGTTTGTGTTAAATAAGTAAATTATAGATTAGTGTGAAGTAATTATTCTTACCTTAGTTCACCACTAATATTATTGTTAACTAAATTCTAAATTAGTTCACTACTTTTAACTTTACTTGAAAGTTGCCTTTTGATTTTATTGAGTTAGTATAGAGAAGAGGAAACAAGTGTATTTCTCAAGTAGTGTTAGTAGAAAAAGTAGTGTTAGTAGAAAAGTGTTTATCCTTAAAATAATACTAGGTGTTATTATGTTAAGTTTATAATAAGATTATTGTACGAAGAGTTTAGCATAAATCAAACTCAAACTGGAACATTGATTTTTAATACTGATCTGTTGATCAATTAAGCATTGTGATAGCTTCCTATAAATTTAAATTATCATGATTAAGCATTGTGATAGCTTCCTATAAATTTAAATAATCATGATTAATGATTGCTGCTTATTTGGCTTTGACATATGGGTTATAATGTTGAAAGTTTTGTCCAAATACTTGCACAAGTGATATTTTAATAACATACTTCATGGGAAAACAACCATTATCATTAGTGGAAGTACTATTTGTTGTCTCTTTTGTAATTATACCAGATTTTTATATACCATATTTTTATAGAAATAAATAGAACAATTAAATGAGAGTGACTTGTTTAAATTTTATTTTACTATTATGATTTTTAGTAACTTTACTTGCACCAATGCAGTCTCCTATTATTAAAAATTGTAGAAGAATATTTGATTTGAAGATAAAAATATATATTTTATTTTCAAAAAGAAAGTTTGTATCATGACTTATTTATTTAAAAAAAAACAAAAATAATATTTGTTAGGTCAGTTAGGATTCACTGATTTAGGTATTAATTTGTTAAGTCGGGTTAAAAATCCGACTTAACATGTCTTGACTTCTTACATAGCCTACTATAAGTCGGTTACGGAACTAACCTAAAATGTCATAATTAACCGATTTAATAAGGGTTTTTTTTGTACTAGTGACATATTTTTATTTATATTTAGATTATAAATATAATTGATTCATATATAAAAATATTTGGATCAACCCTATATTTTCGTATGTAAACATTATTTAAAATTTGAAATTATTTTAAAAAAATGGATCACTAAAAAACTTGTTCTCATTTAAAAAAACATTAAGATTCACTCATTAATTTAAAAGTATTTTAAATTAATTTTTTTAAATAATATATTTCTCTTATTTCCGTATCTCAATAATATTTATGTTTTGACATTATTTTAATTTTGACATATTTTTGTTTTTCTAAAGTTATTCTCATTTGTTAAAATAAGATGGTTTGAAAAATATTTGGATCAACAAAATATATATATATATATATATATATATATATATATATATAAATATATATATATAATATATATATATATATATATATATATGTAGTTTCTCGAGTATTTAATTGTGCAAGCATTGTTTTAACTTTATAAACTTGAATTAGTAATATAAAATAATTAATCTAATTGATATATTAATCTTCATAAAAGATATAACCTATCCAAATTTCTTTTCATTGACGTATTAAAAATAAATCGTTTTTTATTATAGAAAATTAAAATTCATAATTAGTTGTTTAGGAAAATATAACATATAATAATAAGTTATTTGCATTCTTTTCTTCATTCACTCATAAAATCATCAAAATATAACAGTTTTAATATGTTTCAATAAGTAACTTTTATTTCATATTTAGATTAACAATAAGCATCACCTTTTATTTTTATCTTGTTTTGGTCATTACTATATTTTTTTCCGTATATGTAAGATATTGTAATTTTTTCCCGTATAAGTATTTATTTATTTTAATTGTTTTTAAAAATCAATGTTATAAATATTTATCAATTTTTATGTTTAATGTAGAAATAATAATAAATTTTATAATAATTCTAAACGATTGAAATAGAAAATTGTATTTTGTGTCTCTCTTCTTTATAATTTAAATTACTTGAATAATAACATATAAGCAATACCTTTTAAAATACCCTTTTATTTATTTAAAATTATATTTTGTGATTTTTTATTTTTTATTTTATTTATTTAAAGTAACCTTTTAGTAATAATCTATTTATTCATACATTACTTATGTTTCATTCTATTAGTATTTTTATTGAAGTTCATTTAATTCATTTAAATTGTATGTTTATTTTGTACCCAAAAAAATATAGTATGATGATTTATTTAATTATATAAATTGATTAACCCCAACAAAATGTGTGATTCTTCTATCCACACATAGATTAAAAACTCTATACACTATTGTATCTATAATAATAAACTAACTTGTTTTCGTTTATAAATATATAATTATTTTTATGTGATTCTCATATTTAATATGTAATTGTCCTTTATTAAATACATTAATAAACTTTATATATATATATATATATATATATATATATATATATATATATATATATATATATATATATATATATATATATATATATATATATATATATATATATATATATATATATATATATATATATATATATATATATATATATATATATATATATATATATATATATATATATATATATTATATATATATATATATATATATATATATATATATATATATATATATAATATATATATATATATATATGTAGTTTCTCGAGTATTTAATTGTGCAAGCATTGTTTTAACTGTATAAATTTGAATCAGTAATATAAAATATATTAATTCTAATTGATATATTAATCTTCATAAAAGATATAACCTATCCAAATTTCTATTCATTGACGTATTAAAAATAATTCATTTTTATTATAGAAAATTAAAATTCATAATTACTTGTTTATGAAAATATAACATATAATAGTAAGTTATTTGCATTCTTTTCTTCATTCACTCGTAAAATCATCAAATATAACAGTTTATATATGTTTCAATAAGTAACTTTTATTTCATATTTAGATTAACAATAAACATCACCTTTTATTTTTATCTTATTTTGGTCATTACTATATTTTTTCCGTATATGTAAGATATTGTAATTTTTTCCCGTATAAGTATTTATTTATTTTAATTGTTTGAAAAATCAATTTTATAAATTATTTATCAATTTTTATGTTTAATGTAGAAATAATAATAACTTTATAAATAATTCTAAACGATTGAAATAGAAAATTGTATTTTGTGTCTCTCTTCTTTATAAGTTAAATTACTTGAATAATAACATATAAGCAATACCTTTTAAAATACCCTTTTATTTATTTAAAATTATATTTTGAGATTTTTTATTTTTTATTTTATTTATTTAAAGTAACCTTTTAGTATAATCTATTTATTCATACATTACTTATGTTTCATTCTGTTAGTATTTTTATTGAAGTTCATTTAGTTCATTTAAATTGTATGTTTATTTTGTACCCAAAATATATATTATTATGATTTATTTAATTATATAAATTGATTAACCCCAACAAAATGTGCGATTCTTCTATCCATACATAGATTAAAAACTCTATACACTATTGTATCTATAATAATAAACTAACTTGTTTTCGTTTATAAATATATAATTATTTTTATTTGATTCTCATATTAATATGTAATTGTCCTTTATTTAATACATTACTAAACTTTATATATATATATATATATATATATATATATATATATATAGTATATATATATATATATATATTATATATATATATATATATATATATATATATATATATATATATATATAGATATATATATATATATATATATATATATATATATAATATATATATATATATATATATAATATATATATATATATATATATATATATATATATATATATATATATATATAATATATATATAGTTTCTCGAGTATTTAATTGTGCAATCATTGTTTTAACTGTATAAATTTGAATTAGTAATATAAAATATATTAATGTAATTGATATATTAATCTTTATAAAAGATATAACCTATCCAAATTTCTATTCATTGACGTATTAAAAATAAATCGTTTTTATTATAGAAAATTAAAATTCATAATTACTTGTTTATGAAAATATAACATATAATAGTAAGTTATTTGCATTCTTTTCTTCATTCACTCATAAAATCATCAAAATATAACAGTTTTTAATATGTTTCAATAAGTAACTTTTATTTCATATTTAGATTAACAATAAGCATCACCTTTTATTTTTATCTTATTTTGGTCATTACTATATTTTTTCCGTATATGTAAGATATTTTAATTTTTCCCGTATAAGTATTTATTTATTTTAATTGTTTGAAAAATCAATTTTTATATATATTTATCAATTTTTATGTTTAATTTAGAATAATAATAACTTTATAAATAATTTTAAAACGATTGAAATAGAAAATTGTATTTTGTGTCTCTCTTCTTTATAATTTAAATTACTTGAATAATAACAAATAAGCAATACCTTTTAAAATACCCTTTTATTTATTTAAAAATTATATTTTGAGATTTTTTATTTTTTATTTTATTTATTTAAAGTAACCTTTTAGTATAATCTATTTATTCATACATTACTTATGTTCATTCTATTAGTATTTTTATTGAAGTTCATTTAATTCATTTAAATTGTATGTTTATTTTGTACCCAAAAAATATTGTATGATGATTTATTTAATTATATAATTGATTAACCCCAACAAAATGTGTGATTCTTCTATCCACACATAGATTAAAAAACTCTATACACTATTGTATCTATAATAATAAACTACTGGTTTTTGTTAATAAATATATAATTATTTTTATGTGATTCTCATATTTAATATGTAATTGTCCTTTATTTAATACATTACTAAACTTTATTATATATATATATATATATATATATATATATATATATATATATATATATATATATATATATATATATATATATATATATATATATATATATATATATATATATATATATATATAAATATTTATATATATATATATATATATATATATATATATATATATATATATATATATATATATATATATATATATGTGTGTGTGTAGTTTCTCAAGTATTTAATTGTGCAAGCATTGTTTAACTGTATAAATTTGAATTAATAATATAAAATATATTAATCTAATTGATTTATTAATCTTCATAAAAGATATAACCTATCCAAATTTCTATTCATTGACGTATTAAAAATAAATCGTTTTTATTATAGAAAATTAAAATTCATAATTACTTGTTTA
Source organism: Vicia faba (assembly GCA_948472305.1). NCBI lineage: Eukaryota > Viridiplantae > Streptophyta > Magnoliopsida > Fabales > Fabaceae > Vicia > Vicia faba. The sequence continues at coordinate 751,706,815 of OX451739.1, forward strand.
TGAAAATATAACATATAATAGTAACTTATTTGCATTCTTTTCTTCATTCACTCATAAAATTATCAAAATGTAACAGTTTTAATATGTTTCAATAAGTAAATTTTATTTCATATTTAGATTAACAATAAGCATCACCTTTTATTTTTATCTTATTTTGGTCATTACTATATTTTTTCCGTATATGTAAGATATTGTAATTTTTTCCCGCATAAGTATTTATTTATTTTAATTGTTTTGAAAAATCAATTTTATAAATATTTATCAATTTTTTATGTTTACTGTAGAATAATATAACTTTATAAATAATTCTAAATGATTGAAATAGAAAATTGTATTTTGTGTCTCTCTTCTTTATAATTTAAATTACTTGAATAATAACATATAAGCAATACCTTTTGTGATCGGTGGATCTGGAACTGACTGTTTAACGCTGGTTCGCGAAAAATCGTGGAAGCAAGAGTCGCCACCGTCTTTTATTTTCTCCAACATGGACAGGACAAAAGCACAGCAAAATTCCTTATGTGATAGTTTCTCGGTTCGGGAGGTAGATTTATAGAAAGGGAAGATGTTAGCACCCTTTCTATTCATGGTTATCCATGGGATCTTAGATACTTGCTCATTGTGTTTTCAAAAGTGTTTGCTTTTCAATTGTGAGTGAGTTTGAAAAAGTTTCGTTTAAAAGTTTCAGATCGACTCTTGTATCAGTCCTCAGAGTGTTTAAAAAATTGTTTTGAAAGCTTTTTGAAAGTGTCGGTGTGAAAAGAAGTTTTGATTTGTTTTGAATTAGAGCAAGTATCTACGAGTCATCTACCTACCCTAAGGAATTAGGCTGTGTAAATGTCCTTGAGGTAGTGCCATCCCACCATTGAGAGGTTGGTAGCACCACCGTTGGAGGTGTTCGGGTCAATTCGTTTGTAGGGACAGTGTGGTCACCAGAGCAACAGTAGGACACCTTAGAAGCTACCCTTATGCCATTGATCCTTTTTAATTCCGAGGCAACCATTTCGAGGCAACTTGTCATGGACATAAGGACTTACTAAAACGTCCTATACTCGACGACCACGTTTCGAGGGCAAGGCAACAGTGAGACGTACCCTAAGAGTGGTGTGTGAATCTGTGTGTTATTTCAGTTATGTTTTATCTTGTACATGTATCATGGTGATCTATGCTTGTTTTTAATTTAGGCCATACATTCTTTCATGCAGTTATAATTTAAAAGTGCGGAAATTTAAATGCAGAAAGTAAAATCCTACGCTATTACAAGGCGCGGGTCTGTACATCGCCAAAATACAAAGACCCGTTTTTTGATAAAGATGCAGAAAGTAAAGACGGAAAGATAAACCTAATTACTATTACATCTGAGAAACAGTTACATAATGATCGAAAGAAATAATGCGTGAAAAGAATTAAAATCAGGATGTCCGAGGGTTTTGATCCTTTGCATGAAATTAAATTAAATTAAAGTCCAATTAATTATTTAATTAAAGAAAAGAAAGTGTTTTAGTGTTTTTTGTATTTATGAAAAATAAAGAAAAAGAATTAAAAGGAAACCCTAAATCTAGATTATTTTAATTATGAATGAAAATATTAAAGTTAACCTAATTTACTAGTTAATTAAATTATTTACATGTTTATTTACAAAATTAATGATAATTAATAATAATGATAAATAATGATGATAATAATTTATTTAAGAAAAAGATGAATATGTCAAAAAAAACCTAATTCTACATATTTTTTACTTATTAAGAAAAAGATTAAAGTTTAAAAACCTAAACTAAACTAAGTTAAATGTTAGAGTTTATTTACAAAAAATAGGTTAGTGATGAAATTAATAATAATTAAATATATTTGTATTTTTGATTTTTTTGTTTTTATTATAGAAAATTATTTTATGGTGAAAAAAAACAATTAAAACAATTAAAAAAGAATTAGAAAAGAAAAGAAAATAAAATTAAAAAGGATGCAAACCAAGGGGGGTTTCAGGCCCAATGGGAGGTTTTTTTGAAGTATTCTGACCCATTAGACAAAAAGCATTGTTTGACTTTCTGGCATCACGTGCGTGTTCATTGACTCCTGAGTACCGTGGTCTGCATTCTTTGGCCATTGGATTGAGTTTCATGGCCATTTGTGTTTTGGTTGTTGGCCATTTGTGTTCTGGCCTCAATGTTCCTTAATCTTCTCAGGATGTCTGTCTCGTCATGCATAAGTTGTTCTTTTGCCATTTGGCTTTTGGCTTTTGGCTTTTGGCTTTTGGCCATTTGGCTTTTGGCCTCAACGTTCCTTAATGAACCTGCATGGGATCCTGTCTAAATCTGCAGTGTTGAATCTCATGAACACATTAAATAAAATCATAAAATACAAATAAAGCCAATATATGAAGAATTTAATGTTTAGGCACAATATGTCATGTATGAATGATTATACCCTTTTGATCATGGAGATCAAATCAATCTTACCCTTACTGGAAAAGTAGTGACATGAATGCTTTTATGCCCTTTTGATCATGGAGATCAAGCCAGCCTTACCCTTACTGAAGAAGTAGTGAGGTGTTGGTTTGTAATTGTGATGACTTGTTTGTAGTGAGAGAGGGATTTGTAATAAGGATTTCAAGGTTTTAGGGTTCTTGAAAGAATTTGATATTCTAACAGTGTTTGTGGCAAGGTTTTTTCTCTCTCTTTCTCCTTTATGGTTTGTGTGAAAAGAAGGTGATTATATAATGGAAATTAGGGTAAAGAAAATGGGCTTTGAATGTGCAATTGGGCCTCCAATGTTCACTTGAGTTTGTCACTTTCCAGGCTAAATCGCAGGGACTTAAGTGCAATTTTTGAAGTTGAAATGTGAAAAAAAAAATGTAGCCGACATCGATAACTAACTCCTGTCCGAAAATAGGCTCAATCAGATAAACAGTAAATTAGTTATGAATTTTTGAAGTTTCAGCTCAGACAAACTTATTTTGGGCTCCAGTGTCGACTCTGACACGTTCTTCAATAAAAAACTAGTATTGATCGGTGCATAATTTGGTCTCGACTTTTGAGGAAAAGTTGTAGATATCTGAGTCAGTGACCTTGTGTAAAAATATGAGCCCAATCCGATAAAAATTGACCGAGTTATGAATTTTCGAAGTTTCGGCCCAGATGAAATAATATTCAGCATTCAGATTTTCGGTGTGTCACGCACTCTGAGCAAAAAATGAAGGCCTTTTGAATACCATTTGAACTCAATACCTTCTGTGAAAATGTAGCCAACTCAATTTGTGAAATTTTGGCGCCGGAACCAGCTCGATACGATGAAAATCGACCAAGTTATGATTTTCTGAACATGACGCAAATAAACTTCTGTCACAAATTTTCTGTATGAAAATACTTGATAAATCCACATTTTTGAAGACCTTCTGATTGAAATTGGCTTCCAGCCGTGAGAGATGAAAACGTAGATAATGTCAAGACGGAATTTTGGCCACCGGAACGGGTTCAAAACGAGCCACGATCTTCAAGTTATGAATTTTTTTAGCGCGTAAAAACTGCACTTTCAGCACATTTTTTCACCATATTTCTTCGAGAAAACTCACACATTCGGATACCTTCTTTAAAGAATTGACTCTTGAGCCGAACCTGAATTTGAGAATACGTTATCAGAGATATCTTGGCGAAAGAATATCTGAATATGACGCGCCGGGTTGGACTTGTGAATTTTTCTTGAAATATTTTGAGAAATATGGGAGGGCAAATTTTGGGGTAAACAGTTGCCCCTGTTCAATCTTCTTAGACCTGAGGATGTAGATTGGCTGGCGTGCCTTTCGTAATCTGAAGGTGGAAGATGATTGAACACTAGAGTGCCCAGAAATTTGCACTCACATAGTAGAATGTCAGCAGTGTGATGCAGAGAATGGGCTCACAGATGCCATTTGGAGATTGTAGGTATGTGGAGATGGGCTTATAGATGCGATCTGGAAGTATGATAGTACCTTGTCGGGAATGGGCTTATAGACACCACCTAGGTGTCGATCGCGTAAGAGATTCCTTAGCGAGAACTTGCGTACCTGAGAAAGAAAAATAATTGCCTGGCCTGTTACAGGAGTTGATCTTCAAACTCTTTACGTAGATGTGCCCTGGCTGGATACATGAATCGAATCTTTAAACTCTTCAGACGTGCCCTGGCAGGATACAGGAATCGAGTCCGGAGAATATTAGTCGTCAACAGATACACCCTGGCAAGATACAGGAATCGGATCTTCGAACTCTTCAGACGTGCCCTGGCAAGATACAGGAATCGAGTCTGGTAATGTTAGTCGTCAACAGATACACCCTGGCGAGATACAGGAATCGGATCTTCGAACTCTTCAGACGTGCCCTGGCAAGATACAGGAATCGAGTCTGGAATTCAGAAAGGTTGGTGAGTTGTCTCTACTGACAGGTTATTTCCATGGACGGGTGGTCTTTATCGACGGATGTCTATAACGACGAGTGTCTATAACGACGAGTGTCTATAACGACGAGTGTCTATAACGACGAGTGTCTATGACGACGAGTGTCTATAACGACGAGTGTCTATAACGACGAGTGTCTATGACGACGAGTGTCTATAACGACGAGTGTCTATAACGACGAGTGTCTATGACGACGAGTGTCTATGACGACGAGTGTCTATAACAACGAGTGTCTATAACGACGAGTGCCTATAACGACGAGTGTCTATAAGACGAATGTCTATAACGACGGGTGTCTATAACGACGGGTGTCTATAACGACGGGTGTCTATAACGACGGGTGTCTATAACGACGGGTGTCTATAACAACGAGTGTCTATAACGACGAGTGTCTATAACGACGAGTGTCTATAGCGACGAGTGTCTATAGCGACGGGTGTCTATAGCGACGGGTGTCTATAACGACGGGTGTCTATAACGACGAGTGTCTATAACGACGAGTGTCTATAACGACGAGTGTCTATAACGACGAGTGTCTATAACGACGAGTGTCTATAACGACGAGTGTCTATAACGACGAGTGTCTATAACGACGAGTGTCTATAGCGACGAGTTTCTATAGCAACGGGTGTCTATAACGACGAGTTGGATCAGAGAAATCTTTAGGCATTTATTTAACTGGATTTGTATTCTTTGACTGGGTTGGTCTCTTTTGAATGTATTCGTCTACATAGCTGATCTTTTAACTGTATCCTTCTTGAAAGGTAAAGGTCAGTCATATGCAATGCATGATATGGATCAAGCAATAATATTTTTCAACACATGAGATTGTATGATATGATGCGTATATGCATGTATCATGATGTATAACAATGTGATGTTTATGAATGTATCTGCGTCTAGGAAAATAGATCCTTGACGGATGCCAGGAAGTCAAATCCTGGGCTGATGTTGAAGAGAGAGATTCTTCGTTTCCGTTGGGGATGATGATTGCAAGAATACCGGTCAGAGAAGATAACTCCGTTGGGGAATAAACTTGGCGAAGAGATTACTCTGCGGGGAATTACTCTGTGGGAAGAGATACTTCGCTGAGATTTGATGATAACTCCGCTGGGGATTTCGTTGTTGTGCTCTGTTGGAAATGAAGGTATCTTGGTCGCATTCTTCAGCTGAACTTACCTTGGCACTTCGGTGGATAGGGCAACCGGATCATTTAGACAACTCATTATTGCCCCAGTTTCTGTTGGAGAAGAAGGTGCCTGTGAAGGTGTTTGATGACTGCCAATTGACAATCTTCTTCTGGTAGGCAAGTGACGAGATGACAGGACATAGTCGTACGCTTTGATCCCTAACTTTTGCCTGGACCGCCCTTTCGGGTTTTCAGTCCACCGGGATACCCATTTTTGCCCAAGCCGCCTTTTCAGGTTTTCGACTTGCCGGGTATACAGATTTTTTTCATTTCATCCCTCATTTTTGCCCGAACCCTTTTGGTTCGCTGGGAAGCCCTTATTTTTGCCTAGGTGTGTCAACCTAGCAGGTCTTTGATTATGCGCAGTATTTTTTTCCGACTATGTTCGCGCTCTCAGGATGTAGGGAGGTGCCCCTGTTGTAGCGTTGTGTCGCCATACCAGAAGATCTTCGTTTGATCGTCCAACACCCCAAGTGATCCAGATGGAGGTTTGCCCCTGGCTGTTTGGCCTTTCGAGAGATTCTCCGAATCTTGATTGGACTGCCCCAGATAATAGACCATGGTCATGTCTGCCCCTTGATTGGAAGTGCTTCTTCCATTTGAGCTTTTGTTGAGAAGATTTTGTTCACTGGATATTCGTCGTGCGAATTTCTCTGCTGTTCAAACAAAAAGTCATATGCAAACAAGGTTATGTTAAAAATGCAACGCTTATGTCTGTCTTGAAGTTTTTGAAAATGCATTTTTAGTAAAACAAGCAAGTTTTGCATTTGTAAACTGTGATGTCAACTCGTTATTTTACTGCAAGCCTTAAGGAGTCAGGATACCTTTCGTAACAATATGCTTTCGAACTAACCCATGCTTCGGCTAGGACTTTTGAGGGTTATAACATGGCCTGGTTCACGGTTTAAGAAACAAAGGATAAAGGCTCAAATTTTATTTGCACCCACCCGCTCTTCGTGATGTTCTTCAAACCTAAACCAGTTGATCGTACATTAGACCTTGTTCGAGTCTTTGCTTTGATGCTCCAGTGATGGTTCGGATATTGACAGTTTATTTTGAATGGGCAGTCATTTCCTTTTTTGTTGAGGGTTTGTAAGACCTCTTTCTTTTTTGATTGTGTTATCCCTAAATTTTGCCTGAACTGTTTCTTTTGTGATTACAGTCAGCGGGATACCCCAGTTTTGTAAGTCTCCTTCATAGGTTTTGACTTATTGGGCTTTTATTTTTTTAAGAGATAATGACTGCCCGTCTTTATGATTATTCAGAACCATCACCATCTTTTGTTTTTGGAAGGACTTCTTTGGTGTCATTCGTTATGCACTTAGATCAACTGAGAAAACTACCCTGCCCCAGGTTATGATTAAGGGTTTTAATTTTCGAAAAGAAAAAACTCCTACTTCTTTGGCTCAAAGGGGTTGACGAGGGATTATCTTCCTTATAACTCCAGTGTTTAGGGATTGAAACAATGCCTGTACCTCATCAGCTGGGTCTGTTCAAAAGCATACTGTAGAGATCGCGGTATCGTTTTCGTCATCCTCCCTCAAGAGGCTTAGAATTATTAACCGATAATTGATCATCATAGAAAAATGAAAGCAATTTGCAATATAGTGAATACGAAATAATTACTTCAAAACAGACATGTGTAATGCATTAATGAAATAACCAAGTTTGACATGAAATAAAATGTTTGAACAATCGAAGAAAAATACAATCTTGAACATTCAAATGAACAAAAGTTTCCAATCCTAGCCATGTTTGGGCAGGGGAGCAGTGGTCACATTGGGAGCCTCTGGAGAGTCGAGCTGGACTTCCTTTGCGTCAATCAGATCCTGAACCTTGTTCTTCAGAGCCCAGCAGTCGGCAATGTCATGTCCAGGACTATCGGAATGGTATGCACATCTTTTGTTGGGATGATAGTTAGGAGCAGATGTGTTGGGGTTGTACCTTGAAGGTGTCTTGTTGGGATTCTTAGGAGGGTCCCTTAGAGTTACCAACTTGGTCTCCAGCAACTGCGGCAATATCTGGGACAAGGTCACGCTGAGGGGAGTGAATTGTCTTTTAGGTCTCTCTTCCCTTTGTTGATTGTGACACTGAGGAGCACCGGCCGGTTTTGCAATAACTACTGCGTTGACATCTTGGCGGTGTTCGGACCTATTCTGCCCTCTTGAACCATAGACAGCACTAGATTCTCTCTGGATGGTTTCTTCTTAGTGTTCGAGGAGTCACCATTCTATATCTTCCCAGACTTGATACCAGCTTCGATCCTCTCACCAGTCAAGATCAGATCTGTAAACCCAGCAGACGAATTCCCAATCAGATGGTTGAAGAATGGACCAGACAGGGTCCCCAAGAACATGTCGACAAGCTCGCGGTCAGTTAGAGGTGGTTGTACCCTTCCAGCAAGGTCCCTCCATTTTTGAGCATACTCTTTAAAGCCCTCGCCTGTACCCATAGACATTCCCTAGAGCTGAGTGCGCGTGGGAGCAAGGTCGGCATTATACTGGTATTGCTTGTAAAATGCAGTGGCTAAGTCTTCCCAGGTACGAATGTTGGCTCCATTCAGTTGATAGAACCACTCGAGCTGAGTCCCTGAAAGACTCTCCTGGAAGAAATGGATCCATAAGTTCTTGTCAGCCGTGTAAGGCTGGATCCTCCTCATGTATGACCTGAGATGCAGCTTTGGACAGGATGCCCCGTCGTACTTTGCAAAGGCAGGTGCCTTGAATTTGTGCGGGATCACTACCCCAGAAGACAGACCTAGATCTTCGAAGTCCAGGCCGGGCACTTTTTGTATTTCCATAGCACTTAGCCGGTCTTCCAACTGTTTATACCTGTCCTCAGTTGGAGGGTACTGTTCATCATTATAATCGGTCTCGTTGTCAGAGACCACTGGACTAGGAACCTCTCTTTCATGGGGACTTTCTTTCCCAACAGACGGGGTAGTCAGCTCAACTTCATTTTGTGACCCATTCCCAGATTTGCATCTCGGGTTGAACAACACCGTCCTCTTCTTCTTTGAGAGCAGAGTCTTCAGATCTTGTTGACCCTGGGCCAAACTCATGATCAACTCTTGGAACTGGGCGTTCTGAGCCTGGAGAGCCTTGACGGATTGCTCAGTAGATGATTCAGGATTCATGATGGCGAGCTGAAATAAACAGCGAAGAAGGTAAGTAACCTGTAAAAGGGATACCTGTAATGCAATGATATGTATGTATGCATGCAATGTTTTCAAGGATCTCGCGGGGGTAAACAAGAAACCGTTAGAGTTTGAATTTTGTAGCTTGATTGAAGGAACTTCATGTTGTTGAGAGTCCTTCTTCAAGAGTCAAGGCTCACCATATCGAGTGGGTCATAGCCCCTGACAACCTTGGCTAGAGGAAAATAAATCCCCTTTGCCCCTTGCCAGACATGTTGGTTCATCATGACCTGCATCACAAGCCCTTGAGATCCTTGAAATGGGTTAGTCTTTATGCAGGATGCATGCAATGGTATGATGGTATGCTATGCATGGGGTAATGTAGGTAAACCCTATTATGAGTCCCAATTAAGGACTGTAAACAAAACCTGCAAGAAACTCAAGTGTTAGATAACAAGCATGCAAATAGTCAAGTTGGAAGGCACACAAGTCACACAAGACAGCCCTTAGAGTTCAGGCCAGCATGGGGTCTAGGTGTTACCCTCTTCCAGTTTGTTGGTTAAGACCTGTCCTATCAGAAGTAACCGGGTTCTAGAGGATCCCAATATCACTGACTATCCTCAATCGGTCATAACTCCAGCATCGCAATCTTTTCTTGCGGCCAGAACCATCACGAGAGTTTAGCCTCAATGGGCGTAGCATACTGCTACTGTTCTATTGGCCAAGTTGGGTCATTTAAGGTTCTAAGGTCGGTTGGTGCTTAATGACTCCTCAGAAGACCCATATTCTCCTCGTTGCGACACAAGGGATATCGGTACAGACCAAGGTGCCACACCAACGTAGCCACTGCTTCACCCATGTCGGTCTACGCCGGACAGGTCCCTCACAGCTTATGCTACCTAACAGGGTATCCCCAGATCCGGGTTAGGATCTATGTAACTCCGATGCAGCCCACAATAATAAAGAAAACAAACACAGCAATTGAAAACACAAGTGATCTTAGTCCTAAGGTACACCTCACTTTATAAGAATCCCCAGCAGAGTCGCCAGTTCTGTGATCGGTGGATCTGGAACTGACTGTTTAACGCTGGTTCGCGAAATGTCGCGGAAGCAAGAGTCGCCACCATCTTTTATTTTCTCCAACATGGACAGGACAAAAGCACAGCAAAATTCCTTATGAGATAGTTTCTCGGTTCGGGAGGTAGATTTATAGAAAGGGAAGGTGTTAGCACCCTTTCTATCCATGGTTATCCATGGGCTCTTAGATACTTGCTCATTGTGTTTTCAAAAGTGTTTGCTTTTCAATTGTGAGTGAGTTTGAAAAAGTTTCGTTTAAAAGTTTCAGATCGACTCTTGTATCAGTCCTCAAGAGTGTTTGAAAAATTGTTTTGAAAGCTTTTTGAAAGTGTCGGTGTGAAAAGAAGTT